>CANSNZ010000116.1:0-1331441 GCA_947646795.1 Beta lomatogona
GTGGTGAAGTATTAAATTTTGTTTCTTAAGCGTCTCACAAGAAAACACATGAGAGTTGAGTGTTTTATTTATATACACGTGAGGGTCTATTTATTGAACTTGATACGCATACATTTGTGGATTCATGCTTCAGAAATTTTTGACTTGCGAAGATAACAATTAGTTCATGAAGTATTATGAGTTTTGATAGTTTGATTGTTTAACACTAAGAGTATGACATCTCCACAAACATTTTTCTCAATGTTTTTCGACTAACGTAAAATATTTTAGTTTCTTGTAGTGTACTTATCTAATTTAGCTATTTCAGACAATGAAAATTGCGTGGTATATTAGGTCTTGCATTTAGTTTCTTTCTAATATCCATGTTTGCCAATTGGTTCGAAAACTTATGTTAATAAGGCTTTGTGGGTATGCCATCTGAAAATCCTCACAAGACCTTACTCGTCCACTAGGGTAGCCTAGGGGTTTAAAGGGCTTATTGCACATGCTAAGTGCAATCGTGATTCCTACGATAGTGAGTTAGATTTATTGCTTTCCTAGAATAGTTTTTATTTTAGTATTGTTTTGATCGAGGACGACCAAAAGCTAAGTGTGGGGGAATTTGATAAGTGTAGTATTTGGTATATATTTAGTCCCTAATTTTAGCGTTATAGTTTATCTTGTCATATATTTTAGGATTTTACTAGTTTTAATATAAGTTAGATTATTTTTGTTAGCTACACATTTCTATTATTAATCTTACTTAATTATCATCTTATTTTGTCATAGGTATTTGATTAAGGGAAGCCCGTTATGATCTCACTTAATTAGGAGAGTAAGTGAACCAACATAGAAACAACAAGTTAAGGCACGTAGGCCCAACTCAATGAATCTCGCCACATCATGAAACAATGAAGACTCATAGTTTCTTCAATCTCCTTCTCCAGCAAGTACACCAAAAAAATAAAGAGAGGAGAAGTAGGACTCTTCAATCAATATTCTATTAAGAATCAGGTGCTAACAAAATCCTTCCCAAAAGATAGGATCGGTCTTTGCGAATAAGGAGATAGAATTTATCGGATACACTTGGGGAAATTCTATCCTCTTTACGTTACGTTTTCTACAATCGGATGGATATAAATCCATGTCACTCCTATGCCGGAAAAGAGGGACGCATAATTTAGCAAAAAAAAATATCGAGAGCGAGCGAGGGTTTGATTGAGTTCGTAGTTGGGTAATTAGCAAGTGAAGGAAGCCATTGAAGGGAAGCCTAGTCTCGAATTCAAGGTCGAACAAGAGTCACGGTGAAACGCGGGGTCGTAGCCGAGTTTTATACGTTGTTCTTGGGCACATATTCATGAGTTCTTCTCTTACTTATTATTCCCAATTGCTATTCTTTCAAATTACTTTGCTGTTTTATTAGATTCTTATTGTTAGTATGGTGAATTAGTTTGGATATTATTATCTACTTGAGTATTTTGCCTATTAATTATTATTTGAATTAACTTAAAATTCATGTTTAATTGGTGATTATGCATATTACTAGTGTATGTATGCTTGTCAATTATTGCTATCTATATGGTTTGGCTTAGTTTAGATCATATAGTCAAGTAGTCCCTAATTTACGTTAAGTCTGCAATCATGGTTTAATTTAAATTAGAAAGTAAGTTCAATCTAATTATTGTAAGCATCTATGTGATTAGAATAATTAGGATTAATGATGTCTCCTAGTTTATAATGCTTCCAATTTTAATTCATACAAGTTGCAATCATATTTGTATTAATTAGATTGGTTTAGAATCGATTTTGGCCTAGTTCAAAATTGGTTTTAAGTAAGGGAAGATAGGAAGTCTTTGCTATCAAAATCTTTACAGATTAATCTAATAATTATATTTGGTTAATTTCTCAAGGTCGACTATTTATCGTACTAGTAATTAAGTCTAATAAAACTATGAAGTTGAAATGGTTAATTGTGTTGTCACTTGTAAATGGTAGATTAGTTTTTCACTTACTTAGTTCTATTAGTTAGTATTATCTTCAACCCCCCAATCTATGTAAAGAGTGTAAATAATTGTGTAGTCTAATTTATTTATATGATTAATATTGTTTTTTTTTTAGTTGAGCTTTGAGTTTAAGGAATTTAGTAGTCTCTCCATGGGATCGACCCTTTCTTACCCTTTTACTAGTTGTAAATATTTTTGAAGGTCTAAGATAGGTTTTTAATTTAATACGGTAAACGACACTTATCAACAACCTTGGAAGGAACCCAGTTTAATATATACGCTGCCGTCTTAAGAGCTTTAATCCACAAAAATGGTGGAAGTTTAGCATTACTTTGCATACTTCTTACCATGTCCATTAAGGTCCTATTTCTTCTTTCGCTACAACATTTCGGTCCGGGAGAACCGGGCATAGTGTATTGGGCAACAATCCCATTCTCTTGAGGAAATTTTGCAAATGGACCACATGCTTGTCCATTCTCGGTGTATCTACCATAATACTCGCCACCTCTATCTGATCTCACGATCTTGATGTGCTTACCACATTGTTTCTCTACTTCAGCTTTAAACAATTTAAAAGCATCTAAAGCTTCGTCCTTGGAACGAAGTAAGTAAAGATACATATATCGTGA
The DNA here is from genome assembly GCA_947646795.1 of Beta lomatogona. Taxonomy (NCBI): domain Eukaryota; kingdom Viridiplantae; phylum Streptophyta; class Magnoliopsida; order Caryophyllales; family Amaranthaceae; genus Beta; species Beta lomatogona. The sequence continues at coordinate 2,612 of CANSNZ010000116.1, forward strand.
ATAATCATCAATGAAGGTGATGAAGTATTTTGGATCTTTAGCGTTCATGTCCAGACAACAAATATCCGTATGTATGATTTCTAATAGGTTGGTACTCCTCTTAGCACCCTTTTTAGATTTGTTAGTTTGCTTGCCCTTAATGCAACTAGCACAAGTCTCAAAATCAGCAAAATCCAGAGTATCAAGTACCCCTTCCTTTACTAATCTCTTGACTCTCTCAATGGAGATATGTCCCAATCTCCTGTGCCATAACATAGAGGATTCTTCATTCATAATACAACGCTTTAAACCAGCATTAACATGTAGGGAATTATGAGCAATATCATTTTGCAATTCAAGACTATATGAACCATCAGACAAAATACCATAACCAAAAAATTCAGAATTTCTTAATAAACTGAAACCAGAATCTGAAAAATTAAAGGAAAATCCCAAAGGTACAAGTCTTGAAACTGAAATCAAATTTCTAGAGAAATTTTGAACATAAAATGTTCTTTCTAAATGCAAAACAAAACCACTACTTAAAGTTAAGCTGCATGTCCCAACGGCTTCCACATGCGAACCCATTTAGTTGCCAGAATAGATGTGATGTTCACTGCCAATTGGTTTCCTTAGGTTTGTCATACCCTGCAAGGTATTTGAAACATGGATTGTAGTACCAGAGTCAATCCACCATGTATTATGATTAACATTAACCATATTAGATTCATAACAAACAAACGCAAGAAAATTACCTATCGTCTTAAGCGAACTTCACACAGTCTTTCTTCATGTGTCCCTTCTTTTTACAGAAGAAACACGAATACTCCTTCTTAATGGCTTGATTTGCTGGAATCTTCCCCTTCCCCTTATCCTTAATGTGATCCTTCTTCTTTGTAGAAGTAGTAAGGTTCACCTTTTCACCCTCTTCCATCAATAATCTTCCCTCCTCTTGAACACACATGGTCATAAGCTCATTAATTGACCATTTATCCTTATGTGTGTTGTAAGAGACTTTAAAAGGGCCATATTTATGAGGAAGAGTGCACAAGATGTAATGAACAAGGAAAGTGTTAGATATGGTAACTTCCAAGTCTTTAAGCTGGGCTGCAATGTCCCTCATGCGCATGATATGATCACGCACTCCCTTAGTTTGAGTGAGCCTTATGAATGAAAACTGCATAATTAAGGTGCTAGCAAGAGCTTTGTCAGAAGATGCAAACTGCTCATCGATGGCCTTAATAAGTTCTTTGACTTTGGTATGCTGATCGATGGAACCACGAATACTAGCACTGATCTTAGTCTTTATGAACATAATAGAGAGGCGGTTAGACCTCTCTCACTTTTCATAAAGATCAATTTGATCTGGAGTACTAGTCTCAGTAATGCCAGGACTTGACTATCGTCTCAATTCTCCACTTGGAATTGACATAATACATAAAGATCAAAAGGTCTTTCAAAAGGTTGTAACATGGCTAAGGTTAAAGGGTAGGAATAATATTTAGGAATGTGGAGTTAATTAGAAGCCAAGCTAAAGGGAGCAAAAATACATGACTCAAAATGTTTCAGTCACAACAAACTCCATTTATACATTAAACATCATACTGCAACTCTTTTTTTTTCTTTTCATATTATTCACCACATCCTTCACATGTAATTCAATTATAGCACTTATATGGATATTTCATAGCATTTTCACCATTTCTATGATTTTCAAACATTTACTTTCTTTGATTTTTTTTTTCAATAATAGTTTTTTCATAACCCTTGTTTTCTCTTTTTTTTTTTCAATAATATATCTCTACTATAACGTAACCTTACAATACAAACTCAATATATAATAACTCCCCTTATAATCTGTAGGAGGCCGCAGGTTTGTAATGTATGGTTAGCAAATAAACACGGGATTTAAGGCTCAAAAGGGCTAAACAAAGGAAATATTATATGAAATAAAATCTCTGAGGCTAAAAAATAATGAAAAGGATGCCTAAATCATTTCTTCATAGCATTTGTCACAAAAGTCTCAAAGAGTACCAAGTCAAGTTCAAGAGCCACACTTCATTGAGGAACTATCACACAAGAAAGAAAATAATGAGACTGATGCAGATGTGTCAGTCTAATAGGCTCAGGAGCTCACAAGGTTTGGTCTATTTATCTAGCCAGCTTATTTAAGAGAAGCAAGATATTTTCTTTTCTTCAATTATATTATGAATCTCTCAAGTTCGACTATTATATTCCAATTATATAACATTCCCAAAATCTTTTATTTAAAAAAAATTATTTATTTCAAAAACAAGTTAAGTTAGAGTTTCTAATCAACTTACTAATCGTCATTCCTTAGGAAGTTAAGAGGTGAAAATCCTAAATTACATGCAAATAAAGTCCTACAACTAATGCAAACAAAAGCACATATTTTTTTTTTAAGTAACTGAACAAAATAAAAAATTCTATAGAAAATTTTGCAGCATCTACCCTAAAACAGGACATATCCCAATTTTTTTAACTATGTCAAAACCTGTTTTCTAGCATATTAGTATCAAATAACACAAAGACTTAGCCTCCCACACACTTACACTTTTCATTGTCCTCAATGAAAAGCGATACCGAAAATAGGGAAGAAAACTTAGCTGGTTGTGTAATATCTATTCAAAGAAGGTAACAAATTATCATCCATGCTGCTATCTAGTGCTACTATTCTCTTGTTAAGCCATCTGCCACTGCTTATCATAAACTTTTGTAGTATTTGTGGAGATGTATGAAATAACCTTAGAGTGCTCAGTATATAATTAGGCTGGATTACTGCAGCAAACAAACTGAATTAGTATATAATTAGCAAGTGTTAGCATAAAGAAAAAGGAAACGACTAATATTTTAGTGTTAACAAATGTCATCTGAGAGAGAACTGGAAAAGACTACAAATACTAATAAGAAAAAAAAAGTAAAATAAGAAGGAATTTGAAAGGAAATAGAACGATTCTTGGGTTGCCTCCCAAGCAGCGCCTTTAGTTTATGTCGCTGGCTCAACATAATATGCTCTTCATTCCTACAAAATACTCTCATTTAGAGCAGCTATGGAGAGTTGAACTAAAGATATAAGCTTATAGATTCTGACACATGATAGATAATTGCATAAAGATAGAGTACTTCATCTGTGCAGTAGTACACGAGTAATGCTAGGTTTGTAGTGGTTATAAATAGAACAAAAAAATTGTAAGTGTGTCAGTAGCTCAGTACATCATCCTAGCAAAACAGAACAATAGCTTCCTATAATTCAACCAATTAGTAAAACCATGGAAGAAGCATTAGCTAAAAAATGAATAAGATTAGATTTAAAACAAATAGAGCACACACCTACAGTTTAAACAAGTCACAATTTCTATGTTTCAAACTCAGAATAAAATCTACAAGTATCAGGCTCATTCAGATTTTTAGAGGTGCTCTATTCTAAACTATCCACTTTAGCAAAACATTATCCACTTAATATAATGTAAGCAACTTAATCGGTGACATCTATATTAGCATTCATACAACGATATCGGGTCCGCTTTATGGGTACTCATGTCCAGGATTGTTCTATTATGAGCATAATCCATTAAAGAAAGAAAAGCGAAATTCTGTAACTCTTAACCAAAACACATGTTAAAACGCACTATAAAACACAGTTCATAGTCACAGATATCCAACTGTCAATAGGCATAATATGTTGTATCTCAAATCAATTTCATATTTATCAATTTGTATGAGTGAAAATAGTATCTTTCATAATCCACTAAAGCACATATCATGAAAACAATTTTATTTAAACATGACATATACTAGTTTGGCGTGTATGTTCATAGGCTAGATTAAGTTAACCAAGATTAATGCTTGCAAAAAATGGCGCTTAGAAACAAGCAAATGACACAGTAATACCCAATCTAACGCATAAGATTTGAAAATCACAATTATACTTTATTAGACACCAAGTGCTCACTTTACTTATTCATAAGGTATGAGTGGGTAGAACAACTATCATGGACAGATGAACTAATTCGAGCTTATCATGAAACAACCAGTTTTAAAAACCAAGTCTCATACTTGCATTCGGTCTTCCTGAATTTGTATGATCAGGGATGCATAATCAACAGCTAGATATTCATTACTATTAACCAATATAGTTGATTAAGAATGCAGTGGAAATGAAGTTCAATCAGATCAGACTTTCGAGCATTAGACACTTCCTTTCACTATATCTTGTTTAAATAGCACAACAGTCATTCAGATGATTTAGAGTAAAGTAAAGAGTTCACAAAAAAAAATCAGAAAATTGGATATTGATAAGTTAGAATCTATATTACCCTACAACACTGAGCTATAATAGTAAAAGTAGAAGTTTATATGTTTTAGTTCTTACCTTCTTAAAAGAAAATGATGGAACCTTATTGACATTACTATATATACATACATATCAACATTATGAAAATCAACCAAAGCTACTGATAAGAATGTTATAATTTATCCATGCCACCTCAATTAATCCATATAAGAGTCAACAAGAAACAAAATAACTGAGCACACAGTATGCAAAAAAATAAAAATTAGAGAACATACTATGAACTAAGAAATTTCGTAATAGTCAAAACTTTCTTCAGAATACCGAGATAACAGGTACTAAACTTTGAGAATGGAAATAGTTTTATAAATCTCCCCGGCAACGGCGCCAAAATTTGATTCGTGTCGTTTACCGTATTAAATTAAAAACCTATCTTAGACCTTCAAAAATATTTACAACTAGTAAAAGGGTAAGAAAGGGTCGATCCCACGGAGAGACTACTAAATTCCTTAAACTCAAAGTTCAACTAAAAAAACAATATTAATCATATAAATAAATTAGACTACACAATTATTTACACTATTTACATAGATTGGGGGGGTTGAAGATAATACTAACTAATAGAACTAAGTAAGTGAAAAACTAATCTACCATTTACAAGTGACAACACAATTAACCATTTCAACTTCATAGTTTTATTAGACTTAATTACTAGTACGATAAATAGTCGACCTTGAGAAATTAACCAAATATAATTATTAGATTAACTGTAAAGACTTTGATAGCAAAGACTTCCTATCTTCCCTTACTTAAAACCAATTTTGAACTAGGCCAAAATCGATTCTAAACCAATCTAATTAATACAAATATGATCGCAACTTGTATGAATTAAAATTGGAAGCATTATAAAGTAGGAGACATCATTAATCCTAATTATTCTAATCACATAGATGCTTACAATAATTAGATTGAACTTACTTTCTAATTTAAATTAAACCATGATCGCAGACTTAACATAAATTAGGGACTACTTGACTATATGATCTAAACTAAGCCAAACCATATAGATAGCAATAATTGACAAGCACACATACACTAGTAATATGCATAATCACCAATTAAACATGAATTTTAAGTTAATTCAAATAATAATTAATAGGCAAAATACTCAAGTAGATAATAATATCCAAACTAATTCACCATACTAACAATAAGAATCTAATAAAATAGCAAAGTAATTTGAAAGAATAGCAATTGGGAATAATAAGTAAGAGAAGAACTCATGAATTTGTGCCCAAGAACACCGTATAAAACTCGGCTACGACCCCGCGTTTCACCGTGACTCTTGTTCGACCTTGAATTCGAGACTAGGCTTCCCTTCAATGGCTTCCTTCACTTGCTAATTACCCAACTACGAACTCAATCAAACCCTCGCTCGCTCTCGATATTTTTTTTGGCTAAATTATGCGTCCTACTTTTCGGCATAGGAGTGACATGGATTTATATCCATCTGATTGTAGAAAACGTAACCGTAAGAGGATAGAATTTCCCAAGTGTATCTGATAAATTCTATCTCCTTATTTGCAAAGATCGATCCTATCTTTTGGGAAGAATTTTGTTAGCACCTGATTCTTGTTAGAATATTGATTGAACAGTCCTACTTCTCCTCTCTTTATTTTTTTGGTGTACTTGCTGGAGAAGGAGATTGAAGAAAACTATGAGTCTTCATTGTTTCATGATGTGGCGAGATTCATTGAGTTGGGCCTACGTGCCTTAACTTGTTGTTTCTATGTTGGCTCACCTACTCTCCTGATTAAGTGAGATCATAACGGGCTTCCCTTAATCAAATACCTATGACAAAATAAGATGATAATTAAGTAAGATTAATAATAGAAATGTGTAGCTAACAAAAATAATCTAACTTATATTAAAACTAGTAAAATCCTAAAATATATGACAAAGATAAACTATAAAGCTAAAATTAGGCACTAAATATATACCAAATACTACACTTATCAGGTGTCCCTAAGACGCCTTTTGAGTTATTTAAAGGATGGAAACCGAGTTTGCGCCATATGCGTATTTGGGGATGCCCGTCAGAAGTAAGAGTATACAACCCACAAGAAAAGAAGCTTGACCCGAGCACTATTAGTGGGTATTTCATTGGATATCCCGAGAAATCTAAGGGTTACAGATTCTATTGTCCTTCTCACAGCACCAAAAATGTGGAATCAAGAAATGCTAAATTTCTTGAGAATGACTGATCCAATACGGGACATTGTTTCTGAAGAGGATCACGATAAGGTTCCACCCCCTAATTCAACTGATAGGCTGATTGTCATTCACACCCCTCAAGCACAAATGGGTGTTAGGCACGCAGCAACAGAAGATCCACAAAATGCTGATTATAATTTAATAGATCATGAAGAAAATGAGGAGCATATGAATGATCAGCACATTGATCAAGTTCCTTTAAGAAGATCTGTTAGAATGAGGAGATCAGCTATTTCTGATGATTATCATGTGTATTTACAAGAATCAGATTGTAATGATGAAGCTGACAATGATCCAATTACGTTTTCACAAGCCGCAAGTTCTAAGGATTCAGACTTGTGGATGAGTGCCATGAAAGATGAGATGGATTCTATGGCATCTAATCGAGTTTGGGATCTCGTCGAGTTGCCCGATGGTGTAAAAGCCATTAGATGTAGATGGGTTTTTAAGACAAAGAAAGACTCAGTAGGCAACATCGAGAGACATAAGGCTAGACTCGTTGCCAAAGGATTCACTCAAAGAGAAGGAATCGGTTACACGGAGACTTTCTCTCCTGTAGCAAAGAAAGATTCTCTTCGAGTAGTTATGGCATTAGCAGCTCATTTTGATTATGAGTTACATCAAATGGATGTGAAAACGGCGTTTCTGAATGGTGATTTAGAGGAAGAGGTTTACATGAAACAACCTGAAGGATTCTCCTCTGGAAAAGGTGAGCATTTGGTTTGTAAGCTAAATAAATCCATATACGGATTGAAACAAGCTTCTCGCCAATGGTATATGAAGTTCCATCAAGTGATAACTTCATTCGGTTTTGAAGAAAACATCATGGATCAATGTATATACCATATGGTAAGTGGGAGTAAGATTTGTTTCCTTGTATTGTATGTGGACGATATTTTGCTAGCAACCAACGATAAAGGGTTGTTATATGAAGTGAAACAATTTCTTTCAAGTAACTTTGATATGAAAGATATGGGTAAGGCATCTTATGTCATTGGCATTAAGATCCACAGAGATAGATCCCGAGGCATTTTGGGTTTATCTCAAGAGACCTATATCAACAAGGTATTTGATAGATTTCATATGAAAAATTATTCACCGAGTGTAGCACCCATTGTAAAAGGTGACCGATTCGGTTTGGACCAAGTGCCCCGAGAATGATATTGAGAGGGAACAAATGAAAAATGTTCCTTATGCTTCATTGTTGGAAGCATTATGTATGCTCGAGGTTTACACTAGACCTGACATTGCATATCTTTGTTGGAGTATTGGGAAGATATAAGAGTAATCCAGGTCCTGATCACTGGAAGGCTGCAAAGAAAGTGTTGAGATATCTTCAGGGTACTAAGGATTACATGCTTATGTATTGACGGACTGATAATCTCCAAGTAGTTGGTTATTCTGACTCCGACTACGGTGGCTGCATTGACTCAAGAAAATCCACTTCAGGATATGTGTTTATGCTAGCCTATGATGCCGTTTCTTGGAGGAGTGCGAAACAGACCTTAACTGCTACTTTAACTATGGAGGCTGAGTTCATTTCTTGTTTTGAGGCTACTTCACATGGTGTATGGCTGAAAAGTTTCATATCTCGGACTTAGAGTCGTTGATTCTATCCGTCGGCCGATAATAATGTTTTGTGATAATTCAACCGTTGTTTTTATGGCTAAGAATAATAAGAGTGGAAGTCGAAGTAAGCACATCGACATTAAGTTTCGAGCCATAAAAGAATGTGCTCAAGAAAAGAAAGTGATCATAGAACACATTAGTACTGGATTAATGATTACCGACCCCTTGACAAAAGGCATGCAAATTAAAGTTTTCAAGGGTCATGTAGGGAGCATGGGACTTAGTCCTATCATTTAGAACATTATTTTAGGTTATATTGTAACTTTTCATTCAGTCGGATATTTCTCTTGAGAGTTTATATACGTACATGTTGTTTTTCTTATTTGAGAAATGTCATTATGTTTGACCTAGAGTAAGCATAGGGTTTACTCATTAAATAGTGTGAGTGGTGAAAGCCTGAATATATTGTGATACATGGAAGATTAGTTCTCATTTAAAGAGAATTCGTCGCTATGATTCGTATATGAAGACCTTGTAGATAGTGGGAAAATGTTGGAATTTTAGTAATTAGTTAATTAATTATTAATTAATTAATTAATTAATTTGGCCCATCTTTATCTCACCTTGGATTACTGAGTCAACTAAAACTACTTCCCACCACTTACTCCACTAAATCTTCCATAACGTTAGTTAGTTTACATAAAAGGAGGGATTTAGTTGTTGATGGCACAACTACAACCCTATATAACGTTATTCATCTCATTTAGAAAAAGGTCACTGCATCCACTTCATTCTAAAATCTCTACACCATCTAGATAGAGGAAGAAGGATCCAACAACTATTCTGAATAATTCATACAGTTAATTTCATTTGGTGAGCGTCGGTTTACAGCAAGTGTTCACGATCTTCATCTTCTCAATACATTTCCTATTTGTGCAATGGCTGGAGGTATTTCATGATTCTTTAAGTTTCCGCATTTATATATTCATATTGTATGAATCAAATTGATCTTATATGTTATATCTATGTTTTGAACATATATACAGGAATCTTGATGCTTGAATGGAAAAAGTTGGACAATCGAAATGACACTAAAAGAACCATATTTGACAATCGAAATGGGGCCATTCCCACATTCATATGGATATATCTATATATGACATAAGATAGGGAAAAATAGCTTGACATATAAAAGATCATTAGATTATATAGAAAAGCAGTAGGTTACCCAGTCAAGAAGAAAAATGAATTCTTCCCTTGGCATATAGCGAGTGTTGCTTGTTTCGCTCACAATTTCAAGTACAACGACTCCAAAGTTGTAGACATCTGCCTTATCTGTGAGGTAACCCCTCATTTCATATTATGGAGCCATATATCCACTGAACAAATGCAAACAGATATACAAAAATTATGTGTCATCATCACCCCTTTAACTTTGCAGCTAATATATATGTTTGTGCACAAGCAGAGAAAAAATTTATATTCTGGATGAAACGGAAGCATGCCATTACATTAGAAGCTAAATATACAAAGTTCCCCTATTCTTGCTACTTTATATTGAATAATAAAATTGTGCAGAGCTATGAAGAACCTGATTCTTAACAAATTTCGACAAACGAATAAGTCAGGACTTATTTAGAGTTGTAGTTCCAGCTCCTGTAAGTTTTCTGTATCCTCTTATTTGTGTCATTTATAATGTACTTTGGTTCGATAGACAAATTATTATTCTTTTCTATGAGGTTAGGTCCTTGGGAAACCGTTCCGTAAAGATTTATTGATTCACTTACAATCCTCACAGCTAAATGTAGGAAGTTTTTGCTAACATGCCCAAATAATTGGCATCATATGTAGGGAGAGAAAGAGGGGGATTAAACTTACATGGTTCCAGCAACCCTTGTACTAATATGAGTGTTTTCTTCTTCACCAAGCTTTGCAAGACCAAAGTCTGATATTTTAGTGCTCAAGTCCCTATCAAGTAATATATTAGTTGCCTTAATGTCCCTATGGACAATCTTCAGCCTCGACTCCTCGTGAAGATATGCTAATCCTCTAGCAATTCCTGAGCATATGTTTTTTCTTGCTTGTCAGTCCAAGTGTAACTTCTGATCTTCCCGACCTAAATGCATGCATTTGGACAGTTAATTTGGGTCATGAAAGGACATAAATCAACTTTTTATACAGAGATGCAACTTTCTACAAGACATTTGACAGGAACTTGCCAAAGAGTGCTCGAGCGAGGCAGTTGTTTTCCATGTATTCGTATACAAGTAGTAGCTCTTTTCCTTCAATGCAGTAGCCATAAAGCTTTACCAGATTTGGGTGTTGGAGAGCAGAGATCATGCCTATCTCAGTTACAAATTCATGGTTTCCTTGCTTCGATTTTGAAGACAGCTGCTTGACGGCAATCACCTTGCCGTCAAGTAGTACACCCTAAGGTAAGAGAAAAATTACATGGGCAAGTCAGAATATCAGAGACGTGGCTTATATGATATTACTTCGAATTCAAGATGTCTACTCTTGCAGATGTATTGATGAGAAGAGACTGCTGCAATCTCAAATTTTTGTCTAAAGTTGAACTTTAGTTTACCTTGTAAACTGGCCCAAATCCTCCTTCCCCGATTTTATTTCTGTGACTAAAGACTAAAGTCATCTGTAGCAGCTTTAATTTGCCTCAATGTAAAATAACCTCTAATCAACTTCCGGAGTTTTGTAACATGTAAGTAAATCAGAAAACTTACTTTCATTCTTAAAAAGTAGAATGTAAATTCATTTTTCCCTGCTGGAAAGCATCTAGAACTTATTGTTATCCTAAAAAATTACACTCTATGTCTGATCTTGAGAAAACAATAGGGAGAGTCAGGTGTAATTTTTTCTTTTTTTCATTTTATTTTTTTGGTGAAGGTGGGGCTAGGGAGTCAGTAAATTAGAGAGCTTAGAAGCAAAAGGAAGTGTCCTGTATGAATGAATGACTATATGCTATATTAGATATTTCATAAGCATGATAATAGCACGCAACACAAAACATTATAGACAAACACAATATGAGCTTAGCAGCAAGGAAAACCAGATTTTTATTTCTCAATTGTACTGAATTGGAGGCAAAAGACGGTTTCTTTTTAACATTGAAGCTCATGGCAGAGAGAAAGTTAACATCTTATTCCAAGTAGTTTACATCTTTCATAATCTCAAAAACAGTCGTCTTGAGTGAACTTACATATATGTAATGCTTCCTAAGTATAGAGTAATGAATGTTGGCAAGAGTTTGCAGATAGTTTCTTGAAAGAAACGTATAAGCCGCTCCTCCTATATTTTTTTGGGTGCAAACCCGCTCCTGCTATATGATTCTAAAGAGAAGCCACCAGAATATAGCTATATCCACTAGTGTATCAAATTCTTATTAACAGAATCCTGAAATCTTATCGTGCAACGTAAATATGCAGGACTAATCCATATTTACGTATATCAATACATGAAATTACTGGTACTAATAATCAACATGGTCAAATTTTAAAACCAACACACCATCATATTCATGGTCTTTCCCGCCCAAGTAACCTATCGTCCTTAGAATTACCAGGTGTTGATAATATCCAAAGTATTGATAATATAGCTACTGCTCCCGCTGAGTAGTTCAGCTAACAATCTGCAGTTAGTTAGATATAACTAACTGCTACCTCAGCTCAGCTCTTAAAACTTTGGCAGTTAGTTTGTTATAACTAACCTGCCACCTCAGCTTTTTTTTCTCTCTTTAGTTCTCATTGTATTACTTAGTATAAATAGTTAAATTCTGTAATAGTTTAGCATTCAATTTCATTCTTAGTTTACAAACACGTTTTAGGGTGTAACATTTTCTCTCAATGAATAAGAAATAGTTCTAAGACCTGAGCTCAAGATTGAGAGCTATGATGGTGATAAATCTGTTGTTAGAGTGTTGAATCTTGTTTTCTTACATGGTATCAGAGCTTGGATATCGTATTCCGCAATCCAAATTCCTAGTTAGATCTTTCATTTCTTCTCTTTTGTCGATTCTCAATTGTTTGAGGTGAAATTTTCTGGAGAAATTCGTTCTTCTGCTTTTTGATCTTAAATTTCTTCTGATTGTTGTTTTTTGTGGAGAAATTTGAAGTTTGAATCTCGAATTTTTGAGGTAATTCGTTGATTGATCTTTTGAGGTCAAATTTCTGGTGATTAAAATCTTGTGGTTGTTTTTGAGGTTATTCTGTTCTTTGCTGATTGATTTGCTGCAATTGATTTTCAATTTCTGTCAATTGATGTTTCAAATTCTCATTTTCTTGCGTAAATTATGATTAATTTTTCCTGAGATCATACTCTTTTCTTCTTTCTCTAAATCAATGGAAGAAAATCAGCCAAACAATTCTACAAATAATTCTACATCTACGATTCTAGAACCTACACAAGATCCTAGCAGTGTGCTTTATATACATCCTAGTGATAATTCTAGTCAGAAATTTGTATCTGCTGCATTTGATGGAGAGCATTATTGTTCATGGAAGAGATATATGGTTATTGCCTTATCTACAAAGAACAAGATGAGTTTTGTAGATGGAAGTTTGCCAAAACCTGCTGTTACAGATCCAAAGTACAAGTCATGGATCAGGTGTAATGATCTTGTTATAGGATGGTTGTTGAATACTCTAGGATCAATTACAGCTAAGAGTGTTTTCTTTCTTAACACTGCTAGAGAGATTTGGAAAGACTTGGAAGATAGGTATGGCCAAACCTCAAATGCTGAGTTGTTTGCTATACAAGAAGAACTTAATAACTTGCATCAAGAAGAAAATGAAGGAATTGCTGAATTCTTTTCAAAGATTAAGGTATTGTGGGACAGCTATGATGACAAAAGTCCAATACCTTCCTGTGAATGCAATGGTTGCATCTGTAGTTTAACAGCAAAATTCCTCAAAGCTTTGCAAGATCAGAGGTTGTTACAGTTTTTGATGAAACTCAAAGATGGTTATAAGCAGGCTAGAACAAACATACTCATGATGCAAGCTCTTCCTACTATACCACAAGCTTATAGACTTGTATTACAAGAAGAAAAACACAAACAACTTTCTGATTCTTCCACACCTATGGAATCATTGGCTTTTGCTATAGACAGGAGAAGATTCAATGACAGATACAATGACCAGAACAAAGTTTACGGACCTCCCAATAAAAATTTTTTCTCGTAATGATAAAGGAAAGCAGCTAAGTGGTTATAAAAGAAATTCACATTTCTTTTGTGAGCATTGTAAAATGAGTGACACACCATTGATAGATGCTTCGGGATACATGGTTATCCAACCGATTTCAAGCCTGGCTATTCAACTGATTTGAAGGCTCAACCTAAGAAATATGCTAACTATGCTCAAGGTGAAGAAGACAGTCAAGAACAAGACATGGTGACTGCTTCTTTTACCAAAGATCAGTATTCTCAAATTCTTGCATTACTGGGCAAGAACAAGGAGTCTAATGCTGAGAAAGACATATCTTCAGAAATACCTGCTAGCAGTGCTTATTTTGCGGGTAAACTCTGTCTATTCTCACATTTTTACACTGGTTGGATAATTGATAGCGGAGCAACTAATCATGTTTGCCATGATTTGTCTCTTTTTCATGATTATAAGGTCCTTTCTAATGATGCTAATACTATTACTATACCTGATGGAAGAAAAGTGTCAGTTACTCACATAGGAAGTGTTCAATTATCTCCTCACATTATGTTGAGAAATGTGTTGTATGTTCCTGATTTCCATTTCAACCTAGTGTCAGTACTCAAGGTTTGTGATGATATGCAATGTTCCGTTATTTTTACTGACAATAAGTGCATATTACGGGGGCTACCTCTGGTTCGAATTTAGTTCTTGGTAAGGCCAAGTCGGGACTCTTCTATGTTTGTGATGATTTGGATCAAACTAATGGTATTGCTCATCATCGGCAACTGTTACAACTACGTGAACGAAGAAGCTAAATTGTGGCACCTTAGACTTGGTCATATGCCATTTAGGCAACTTAAACATGTCTTTCCTTATTTAGATTTGCCGGATATTTCGATCACACCATTTGTCAAATCTGTCCCAAGGCAAAACAATGTAGACATTCATTTCCTTTAAGTTCTATTAAAACAACTAGACCTTTTCAATTGTTACATGGCAAACACTGTACTTACAATAAATGTAACATGTTTCTTACAATTGTTGATGATTTTAGCAGATATACATGGATTCATATGCTAAAATCCAAGAGTGATTATGTTACTGTTCTCAAGGAATTTGTTGTTTAGAATCAATTTGCATGTGTGGTTAATTGCATTAGAACAGACAATGCAAAGGAACTATGTGAAGGTTCTATTCTTGTTTTCTACAAAGATAAGGGTATACAACATCAGAGAAGTTGCAGTGATACCCCTCAACAGAATGGGGTTGTTGAGAGGAAACACAGGCACTTGTTAGAGACAGCTAGATCTCTCTTCTTTCAAGCTAATCTTCCTGTCATCTACTGGGGAGAATGTGTTTTGGTTGCTGCATACTTGATAAACAGAATGCCACTTTCAGTTCTGAAGTTTACTACTCCCTATGAAAAGATTTATAACCAGAAAGACCTTTGGATGTCTTTGCTATGTTTCTACATCCAAGGTTCATAGAACCAAATTTGATGCTAAGGCTGATGCCTGTATATTTTTAGGTTATCCTAAAAATAAAAAAAGCTTATAAAGTACTTCACATTCAAACTCGGAAGATCTCTATAAGTAGAGATGTTCATTTTCATGAGAAGCACTTTCCATATCATTATAACCCTTCTACTTCTTCTCATTCTTCTTCTCCCTACCAATTCTTTCTACCTTCTGTCACCCAAGATCATATTTTCCTAGATCCATTCATTCCTGATACTTCTCCTAATCACATTCCTTCCATCAGACAACCTGATCATAGTTTTTCTTCTTCTTCGACACTTTATCATCTTTCGATCATAGTTTTTCTATTCCATCTTCTCCACAAATACCTCTTGACCATTCTTCTTCCGATTCACCCATTTCTATTGTTCCACCTCCCAGAATCTCCAATAGAGTTAGAACTGCTCCTGCTTATCTCTCAGATTATGTTACAGCACCTGCTGTTCATAATCCTCCTCCTGAACATTGGTGTAACCTCATTCAATTTTCTTCTCTTCCACTTCATCATCAAGCATATCTCATTCAAACAACTTCCTTAATTGAACCAACATCTTATGCTTGAAGCTTGTTCGAGATCCTAGATGGCTTGAAGCCATGGACAAAGAACTCAAGGCCCTTGCCGACAATAATACTTGGGATGTTGTGCCTTTGCCCCACGATAAAAAACCAATTGGGTGCAAATGGGTGTTTAAAATCAAACTTAAAGCTGATGGCAGTGTAGAAAGGTTTAAGGCAAGATTGGTTGCTAAGGGTTTCAATCAGAGGCATGGAATAGACTACCAAGAGACATTTTCACTTGTTGTGAAGATGAGCATAGTCGATGTATTCTTGTCATGGCAAAGCATCTAAACATTGGACTCTATATCAACTAGATGTGAATAATGCATTCTTGCATGGGGATTTATATGAAGAGGTTTATATGAAGCTCCCGGATGGCCTTCCAAATCCTAAGCAACAAGTTTGTAGACTCAAGAAATCATTGTATGGCTTGAAACAAGCCTCAAGGCAATGGTTTGCCAAATTGGTGACCGAGTTGCGGTTTCAAGGTTTCTACCAGTCCAAGAATGATTATTCTCTTTTCTTAAAGAAAGAAGGATCTTTGATTACCATAGCTATGTTTATGTAGATGATATCATACTCACAGGTAATGATATCTCTACTATACAAAATCTCAAACAGCACCTCCATACTACATTTAGTATCAAAGATCTTGGTCATTTGTCTTTCTTCCTTGGATTAGAGGTTGTTTATCTACCTAAAGGAATCACTCTTACTCAATCCAAATTCACTAAAGAGTTGCTTAATGAAAGTGGTTTGTCTACTTTCAAACCAGTTGTGACACCCTTGTCATTGAACCTCAAGCTTTCTTCTACGATGGTGCATTGTTGCACGATCCTACTTACTACGAAGTTTGGTGGGCAAATTAAATTTTCTCACCAACACCGGGCCGGATCTTTCCTACCTCGTTCGGAACCTCGGCCGGTTTATGCAATCTCCACACACTTCTCATCTTGCAAAGACTCAATCATACTCTTAGATATGTTGCAAACACAGTTGGACAAGGCATTATTTTACAAGGAGCTGATAATCTTAAACTTCAGGCTTTCTCTAAATCTGATTGGGCAGCATGTACAGACTCAAGAAGGTCTATATCAGGTTATATTTTGTAACTAGGTCAGTCTCCTATCAGTTGGAAATCCAAAAAGCAGCCTACAGTCTCTAAATCATCTTCAGAGGCAGAGTACATGGCTATGGCCAGTGCAGCCTCTGAAATAACTTGGTTGGTCAGATTACTTTCAGAGCTTGGCATCAATGATCTTCAACCTGTGGTGCTACATTTTGACAATCAATCTGCTATGCACATTGCTAAAAATCCAGTCTTCCATGAGAGGACTAAGCATATTGACATAGATTGTCATTTTACAAGTGAAAAAGTGATGGAAGGGCTCATTGAATTGACTTATCTTCCTACACATCTCCAACTTACTGACCTCTTCACTAAGATCCTTCCTTCAGCTCAGTTTCAAGAGTTACTTTCCAAGCTTGGCTTGTTCATCCCACAGCCCAGCTTGAGGGGGGTGTTGATAATATCCAAAGTATTGATAATATAGCTACTGCTCCCCCTGATTAGTTCAGCTAACAATCTGCAGTTAGTTAGATATAACTAAGGAAAAATTGTAAAAAATAATCCCAAGTTTCAGGTGTCTTCCCATATTAATCCCAAGTTTAAATTATTTTTGAATAATATGAAGTTTGGGAGTCATCTTCCCATATTGGTCCAAAAGACCTATAATCCTTTGAACCAATTTTAAAAAGTTGATAAGACACCATTTTATTTAAAAAAATCACCCCTAATTGCCTTCATGACCACTCCACTCTTAGAATGAAAGGCAAACGGAAATGTTTCACGCGGCGTATTGACCTTTAAAACGAGTTTTAAACCGACTTTTTTTCACTACGGACCAATAAGGGAAGACTACTAACAAACTTGAGATTATTTAAAAATAATCCAAAGTTGGGATTAATTTGGGAAGATGGCCAAAACTTGGGATTATTTTTGACAATTTTTCCTATAACTAACTGCCACCTCAGCTCAGCTCTTAAAACTTTGGCAGTTAGTTTGTTATAACTAACCTGCCACCTCAGCTTATTTTTCTCTCTTTAGTTCTCATTGTATTACTTAGTATAAATAGTTAAATTCTGTAATAGTTTAGCATTCAATTTCATTCTTAGTTTACAAACACATTTTAGGGTGTAATATTTTCTCTCAATGAATAAGAAATAGTTCTAAGACCTGAGCTCAAGATTGAGAGCTATGATGGTGATAAATCTGTTGTTAGAGTGTTGAATCTTGTTTTCTTACACCAGGAATGATACAAGAATGGCGCACGAAGCAAGCACAATTCCAGTAATGGCTCCACCAGATAATCCTGTGCTAACTTTGAAGTCTGCTAAGGCATAGAAGTAAATTCATTAAAATATTTTATAAAATAAAAAATTAAGCATGATAATATATAACAAATGGTACTGATTTGTCTTAGAATGTTGACTAACTGGGTGTCACTGTAATCTCAGATACAAGAGGTCCGTATACACTTCTTTTCGGAACCGCTGTCGTTCCTTTTCCAGCCCAGTACAAGTAGATTTCAAGTGTGCTGCCATCAACGTAGACATCTTTGAACTCCATGGTGATTCCTTTGCCAGCCCCTCCAGCTTTCTCCGCAATATTGAAATCCTTTAGAACTTCATTCCCCTGCGAAACCAAACAAAGAATAATGAAAGCAATGGAAAAAACAAATCTATTATGGAAGTCACATCTTCCTCTTATCCCTACATCAGACAATCTAAGTGAAATTTGAAAAGAACAGGGTCAATGAAATCTAGAGCTGCTCTCTTTATTCACCTGAATTGCCACATCAAAGATACGCCTGAATTGCCACATCAAAGATACGCCTGCCATTGCTGCTAAAAGTCTGATCATAGTGAACATTATCTCAGCAAAGTGCAGCTTCACTGTTTGGTAAATACCGGTTACATTAGGATCAGATGTTCTTGTTAAGAAGCTGGCATTGTTGTTGGACTGAAAAGCTCCTGTACTACTGTAAGCCCACTTTTGTCCAGATGCGTAAAAAATTGATGGGCCATCAGAGATGGTATCCTCTTCATATTCGTTCCCCTCAAAGCTCATTTTGCCTCCCCCACAATTTATAAATAATGAATGATCTGCAAATACATGTGGGAGCTTGAAAAAGGAGGCTATAATTTAGTCAATAAAATAATAATTATAATTCTTACATTGAGGCTTTGTGGAGCAAGGAAGGTCCTTCATCAAGCACCAATTTGTACTGCACAATCAGAATTTACTTCCAATTACACATTATTATGTGAGTGGATAATTTCCCTCAACATTGTTAAGCAATTTTTGTTTGCTGTGAGAAGAGCTTACGCATTGCCTTTTGCAGATGAATAACTACCAACCAGGTTCCTATTGCATTATCAAAAAGAAGGGATCAACAATGAGACACTGTTTAACAAAAGCTGAAGTAGGACCGGAAAAGCTTCAGATAGTCTTACACATTTGACTGCTGGCAACTTGCTGAGGCTGAGCCAGTGAAATTATTATAAGACAGGTCGCTGCAGAAGCACAAACAGTCCATTACAGGGTTTGCTTACTTTATACTTCCTTTGTTATTTTAGTTGTTCCACTTCAGCTTTTGTACTATTCACATGCTCCACTTCGAGTCTTTGATCATATTATTTTTTTTTAATAATAGAAGAGTTCCCTATTACGATCGGAGTGCATCAAGGGTCTGCACCTAGCCCTTTCTCTTTGCTCTAGTCATGGACGAACTAACGAGGTCAATTCAAGATGATATACCATGGTGTATGATGTTTGCGGATGATATTGTGTTGATTGATGAGACAAATGAAGGTATTGAGAGTAAGTTGGAATTGTGGAGGCATACATTAGAAGCCCGTGGTTTTAGATTGAGCAGAAGTAAGACGGAGTATATGGAGTGCAAGTTCAGTGGGGTTACAAGCAGCGAGGCGAGGGCGGTCACTTTGGATAGCAAAGTGGTTCAAGGATCGAACGTCTTCCGTTACCTAGGGTCCATTCTCCAAAAGGATGGAGAACTGGATGGAGACGTGGCTCATAGAATTAACGCGGGTTGGTTAAAGTGGAAAAGCGCCACCGGATTCCTTTGTGATTCCGGCATTCCCCAAAGCTTGAAGGGAAAGTTCTACCGTACGGCAATTAGGCCTGCTTTGTTATATGGCACCGAATGTTGGGTGGTGAAACAATGCCACGTTCATAAGATGAATGTGGCGGAGATGCGTATGTTGCGGTGGATGTGTGGCCACACAAGGAAGGACCTATTAAGAAATCAAGTGGTCCGGGAAAAAGTTGGAGCTGCATCCATTGAAGAAAAGATGAGGGAGAATCGGGTTTGGCCATGTGAAAAGGAGATCAGGTGATGTACCGGTGAGAAGAATTGAAGAGTGGAGGAGTAATTAGATTGTAAGGGGTAAGGGAAGACCTAAGATGACTTGGATGAAGGTAATTGAAAGCGATATGAGGTTACTTGGGATTGAGGAGAGCATGACGTTGGATAGAAGTGGGTGGAGGGGCAGTATCCATGTGGAGGAAGGGGTGTGATTACTGCATTTATTTGTTTTTCTCAATTGTGTTGGTATTAAAACCTTTTGTTGAAAACCTCTTTTAAAACTTGTTGGTGTAAACCTTGTTTAAAAAAAAAAAAAAAAAAATTAAAACTCTTCAAAAATTCTTAAAACTTAAACCCTTTTTTTTTAAAAAAAAAAAAAAACTTTTTATCACTCTTGTCGTTGTCATCTCCTCTGGTAACGGTTTCAGTTGACGATTCATGTTAGCCGACCCCAAATCACTTTGGGAATAAGGCTTAGTAGTTGTTGTAATAGAAACAAATGTTACTATGTAAAATATTATTGGATTTGCTCAATGTATGTTTCCAAAATATCTAACGTTTATTATTCTTAGAAATAGATAGTTCAATGACATTAATGCCTCAATGGTGAAAGTTGCGTGTTAAGTAACGTGAAAGTCAAAGTAATGAAGTATGAAGTTATTTCGACTACCAAAAAGAAAAAGTCAAAACACTAGCATGGCGGTAAAGTAACATACATATCATACTTGCTGTTCAATAGCCATTGTGGTAGTGTTCCAGAAAGTGAGTTGTTTGTAAGGAACCTATATCAGCAACATGATTAATTACTAGGGTGCCTCATCTAAAGCATGTGGAGGATAATCAAAGATTCTTTGTCAAGGATACTTTATTTTCATGGATAATTTTATGCATGCATTTGACTTACATATAGTTAAGATTAAGACGTAGTTCCGGAACTGGACCACTTAGCTGATTGTAGCTCAGGTCTCTCCAAGGGAGGCATGTGATATAAATTTAAAATTAACACTTCGTTTGGTAGTTCTGAGGCATGAAAGGACCATGCATGCCCCTTCTTATAGCATATGTTTATGTAAACAACAATAGTATCAAAGCCTTTATGTTTATCCTAAAGGAATGGGGTCGACTGTATTAACCAAGTACATCTGGTTATCTAAATCCGTAGCTCTTGAACACTACAACTTACAAATGCGTCACGTTTAAATTCCGGATATAATCAGGGATGTGACTAGTAATCAAGCAGTTCCTAAGTACTTTGAAGGTCACAAAAAAAAAACATAATGTCAGTACAAAATCAATAAACTAGTCCCTCAATCTACATCCAATAGTATATGCTGGCCAATAATACAGATGATAACTCACAGTCTCCCTAAATTTTTCAAGTTTGCCAGGTTTGGGAAAGGTGAACTTGCTGTTTTGAGATCTGAAATTCTCCTGGAAATCAAAGTAAATTTCATCATTTCTTACCTTCCTGATGCATCCGTCTCGTGGAGCAGAAACCAGGAGATGAAAAGGACTATCAGAAAAAGTAATCTTGTAGACGTGTACTTACAGAGTATGCAAGTTCGTCAAAAGAGATAAGGTAGATGGAATAGGTCCCTCCATAGACGTGCCTTGAATATCCCTGTAAGACAAAACAAAGTTACCATGTATCAAAAAGAAGGTTGCAAATAAAAGATGAATAGATATCTGGTAATGGGTCTCCTGCATAACTAATATACTCACAGTGTGACCAGGCTGGTAATATTCCCAATAAAATCAGGTATCTTTCCCGATATCATGTTTCCATTGAGCCTTCTGGAAGTGGAACACAATTCTTAGCTAGCAAAAGTGGAGTCTGGTTAAACACTAGAATAAACAAGGGTGACTTGCAGTTCAGTAAGGTTCTTTAGATTGACAAACGTTTCAGGTATTGTTCCGTTAAAGAAGTTCGAAGCCAGTACTCTACAAGAATAAGAAAGTATTGCTAATGAACAATATGTATATGGAGTAAAAAAATTCCAGTTCAAAGCTTTAACTTAAAAGACACAAAAATATAGGTCATATACATGGACTAGCTGCATAATCTTATAATGAAACTTAGCAGGAATATATCCTATATAAACATAGTCACGTACTACACGTTGGATTTTCATGTGCAGAGTTGATCTGAAACCATTTCTACAAATTAACATCCAGCAGTTGGAATATTGTGGCTTCAAGAGTTTACTGATGAATGGACTCACAAGGTTCCCAAGTTTCTCAGATTCCCAAGGCTTCTGGGTAAAGGTCCTCCAAGTTGGTTATCTTCCAAGCTCCTGGAGAGGCCACATTAGTAAAATAAAGAGGTGTCAATTAGAGAAAGTTACAAGACATAACAGGAAGCAATGCTTACAACTTCTGAAGGGTGGTAATCTGTCCAATTTCTTCTGGAATTTGACCAGTGATCCGGGTTTCTGAAACTGCCCTGCAATGCAAACATAACTCAGATATAAGAAACCTCTTTTTGAAAAAGAGTAACTTCCACTTGTGTCATTTAAGAATGTGAGACATACTTACAGAGTCACATGCCGAATCTTTGATCGACTTTTCGGGATTGTTCCATTAATATAGTTTCTTGTGAGATCACTGCATCAACATTTTTACCACTTAGTAGGCTGCACTTTGCATTAGCCTAAACAGTTAGTTTGTTACTTTCAGCATACTGTGACTTACATTTCTTGCAGGTGAACCAGATTTCCAAATTCTTCAGGTACATGTCCGGTAAGATTGAGACCCTTCAATTGGCTGTAACCCTGAAAAAGAAGTTCCAGTGAAGGTAAATGTAAACAATGAGCCAAAGAGAGCTTATAAGAGACCAAGTATGTTTAATGCAATATCATAACCAGTTATCTCAGACAGAATGCTATCAAAAATATTCAGATAAAATCAGAACTTAAACATAGCATTTAGCACACGGTAAGTATCTGAGGTCGGTAGATATGAAAATGGTGGTAATAAGGGGAAAAGAACCTACATAATTGTGACATGACAAACAGTGCTGCTATTATAGGAACAATCACAGATGACGTTGCTAACTTCCTTGCTAGCAAAGGTTTCATTGAAGCTCTGACCTCCATCACTACACGATGTTTGGCTGACATTCCAGTGTGGATTCTTCAATTTTTGAGAGATTATTTCAAGAGTTTTTACTGCCAGGACACAAGTAATACTATCAACTACCAAGCAATATCAAAACAATACTATCAGCTACATATAGGTCATAGGTGTGTAAGAAAAAAAAAAAACAGGTGATCATCTCAATAGAGTTAGTGATTATATTGGCCTATAAATGACTCATGTTCCAACTTGATCCGATCTCAATCATGAAATTATGGACAAATAATTTGGACTTCAATTTTTACATAGTCTGTAATCTATGAAAGTGCCATCAACCTCATATGTAATCATGCTTACAAATTCGTGATGGCGCATGACAATTTTGACATAACACTAGTGTTATGCTGTTTAACTAAAGCTATATGTGCAATTATACCTCAGATACATATGAGTAAAGCTGAATGGCTAACTGCTAACATATTAACCAGGTAACAACTCAATAAAATAATCAAAATGTAATTATACTCTCCCTTGGCAGCTCTCAGTTAGATCTTAAATTACTTATTTCAATGCATTTCCGCCAATTTGCAGTGTGTTACTTGACCCTCGTTTTAATATAGAAAAGCTTCATATAACATATAAGTTGGCTCAGTGGTGCATTGAAGAACAAATTTTGTTCCAAACAAATAAAGAACAACATTCATTTTTTATACAACATTTGTCATTTTACTTTTACATTAGTACTTCCTTATACGATATTTGTCGTTTATCGTACAACATTACCAATACATTAAACAATATTACGTTTCTATAAACAAAATTTACTTCATTTATTTACAAAGATGCCATGATTGGAACATCATATTTCTATTCCGACCAATTTGGGATTAGAAATTTCGCTGTATTGACAGTAACGTGATAAATGCAGTGTTTGGTAAAATTAAATTTTGGCGGTAAAAGAATTGTTTTGGAAAAGCTAAAAAAATTAAATTTTGAGAGCATTGGAGTAGCTTTTAAATTGAAGTTGAACATAGTTATTGTTTGTTGTTTTCTGATCCAACGTCTAATCATACAGCACACTAACAGTTCTGAGAGCTTTCCACAACTAACCTTTAATCACTAACATCACAGGCTAACGACTAGTAAATTAAAGCTAACAACTAGAACAACCAGTCTCAACCATTATATAAACTACTTGTACTGAACACGCCCTCAGTCTCCTAATTATTTATTTTGGTGTGGCGAGTCGCAAGGACAGATGATATACACAGGACTCAGGAGTTAATCCCAGGTCTTGAATATCACATTCCAAGACTTTAACCAAAACAGGATTTATTTTGGTGTGCACAAAGTAACATTCTATCACTTACACTCATTACTAGGAGTAACAGTATGCAAGAATTGAATTATGAATTTTTCTTGAAGCTAGCAAGCACAATATACATACCTTCATCTTCAGGACTCAGTTGGGCAATAGACCCAAATTCTATGAGAATAAAGAATGCAAAGAGTAAGAAAGACAGGTAGTTGATGAGACAAGTCGCCATTAAAAGCTTTCAAGTTTGCTTCCTTAAGTTTGTTGCTCTTCAACCCATAAAAAAAATCCAGTGGAGAGAAAAGAGATAATTCAAGTGTCACAATTAATGCAACGGGTCCGTTGCCAAAAAAAAAAAAAAGAATTAACGTAACAGGTGAGACTATGAGAGGAGGGACACAATGAGAGAAATGTAGTAAAAAGAGGGTGGCCTGACCAATTATTGCCAAATTAGTTTAGCAAAGGAAATTCCAATTTGGCTATCAAGATAAGTTTATCTTTAGTTCACCTTATTTAACTTATTTTTTCTGATTTTATCTAATCTTAATTTATTTTTTCTGATTTGATTTTAATTTATTTTTTCTGATTTTGACTGATCTGGTCTGATCTGAACTTATCTGATTTGAACTTATCTTTTATAAAAACATATTATTACTAATATCATTATTACTTTGTATTTCATTACTAATATCACTATTACTATCATTTTATTACTATTACCACTTTTAATAATAATAATAATAATAATAATAATAATTGTTTGGGCCCAATATATCTCTGGCCCCCTCAATCCATAATGAACTTACGATATTGCCCCACTACACTCAACAAGCCAACCTTTCAAAGGGTTTGGCCCAACCCAGACTCTGATCCAGCCTGACACTCGATTTTCACGCTTTCCAACACCTATAGATAAGGAACAGTTCCCCATTTATTGAGGTAATGAATTCTACACCCACCACTCAATACTAACCGTCAAGTTCAACTACTGACTTGAGCGTCGGAGGGGCGATCCCGGAATCATCCCCGGGGTAGTCTAACCCTTGTTTTGCAGGTCTCATAGCACTCTTCGGACATCTGGCCACCCTCAACAAATCTGTGACATTCACCCTCTGTTAGAATAGTTTGGAGTTGGTCCAAACTTGGAAGGTTGTAAAACTTCCTTTTTGTTGTCCTACATTGGTGGTGGAAGAAGTTGTACCCCAATTTATATATAGAAATGTTGCATAATGTGTTAAACATGTTATGGATGAGATAGTGGACAATTTCCAGCGCGCCGCCGCCGCCGTCGCCATCCGTCAGTCAATCGTCGCACCGCTTCTTATATCTCCTATAAATAGCCCATATTCTCTTCATAAAATATACACAACACAATTCTTTCTCTCTCAACTCCCCAGAAACACTACTCTTCTATTGCTCTTTTGTTCGAGTTTAGTTCCCACTCCATCTACCGGAGTACGCCGGTTCGTGGAGGAGACGTTAACCCTGGAGTCGGTGCCTGCTATCCAATCGCACCTGTTGTGGAGGTTTATCGACTTAGGGCAGTGATCATATCACGACGTTTCAATTTTCAGATAAGTTAATTCGGTTCTTTTCTGTACTAGTTCCAACACCCTCGACTATACCCCATATTCTATGAGTGTTTTACCCAAAACAGGTTGGTGCTGTCTGTGCGGATAGCCAAATTAAACAAAAAAGCCATGGCCAATGCTCGGAGAACGCGTTGAGGTCGACAACCTCTAAACTCACCATGCCAAGGAAGGACACCTCCCCCCGAGGCGGCTAATGAAACTGTAGGGGACCCTCGAAGGGCCCATGTACTCTCAGAGAGAAACCCACACATCCTAGAGGAGATTGAGCCTCGAGAAGCAGCCAGTGCTATCAATAGTAGACAACCTCAAGAGAGGATTGTACTCCCTTGCATCGAGGCCCCTCGATACGAGTAGCCAAGTCCTAACCCGGTCACCCAGCAGGATCTCCAACAACTAGCAGAGCAGCTTAACGATACCCTCGACCGTAGTCTGAGGACCTTTGTATGTAGCCTTTAGAATGGGGGGCGAAGGTACCTCGAACAGACCACATATCCCTCGAGGAGCCTTGGGGTAAAATGGTCGAGACCCTCAACCCGAGACTCAAGCACCTCAACCAAACACCTAAGCACCTCAAACTCGGGTCCCTTAAATCTCGACTCGAGCTCCGGCTGGTAAAGGGGATGCTCGACATGTTATAAATGAACGAGCCCTCAGGAATGGCACCCGAGATGCTCGAGATGTATCGAACGAGCGTCGAGCGCACTCAAGGCGGGAAGGAGAGGCAACCCTAGATCCTAGCCGTGAATAGGATGGTCCTCGACAACGTGAATAGGGTAGCAGCATGCATGAAGAAGAAGAGTCCAGTACTTTTTATACTAGTGAACGTTCCAACGCACAATGATAACTTAGGCTTCATTACACCTTTCAGTGAAGAGATCATGCGGACTCTTAGCCCCTAGAAAGTCAAGGTTCCCCCCATCAAGCACTATGTAGGAACTACAGATCCCATCGACCATGTCGAGACCTTTAAAGGACGGATGAGTGTGCAAACGAGGAGTGAAGCCTCATGGTGTAAGTTCGAATCATTGCTATTTGACTCAGACCTGTTCTAAGGAAGTTGAGGTATTTCGAATTGTTTACGAACAAAGTCATGAAAAATAGTTTTTCCGACGACGATGAAGGGACTCGCGCTTACCTAGTTCACCGAGCTTCCTCCAGGAAGCATCTCAAACTTTGCCTCCATCGTGGCGTTTAAGAAGAATTTCATTGCAGGAAGGAGGCATCAAAAGACCAGCATCCACCTAATGTCTATCAGGCAGCAGAGAAATGAAGAGTTGGCAGATTATATCAAGAGAGTTAACGAAGAGTCCCTAAAGGTTTCAGACCTTCAAGACAGCGTGGCCTTCACTGCGCTGATGTCCCCCTCGAGCAGATTCAAGCTAAAGCTAGCAGAAAGTGAAGCATCCACCTTCTCCGAGGCAATGAGCCTCGCACAGAAGTTCATACGGGCTTCTGATATCTATATAACTCATGAAGAGCCAAAAAAGAGAAAGGCTGATCACTTAACTCGAGCAAACGACAAGAGATGTCTCCCGAAGGGATCGGGATAAGAAGCCACTAACAGATGACAATGGGTATGATCCTCGATATAACCTCAACAGGAGGGAAATATACCTCGACATCAAGGAGACGTTCACTCTACCGAAACCCAACCTTATAAAAACGTTTGTCAGTCGGAGAGATAAGAAGCTTTGGTGTGAATATCACCATGATTGTGGTCACAACACTCGTGCTTGTCGAGAGCTCAAACGAGCATTGAACAAACTGGCAGACGAAGGAAAGTTGAATCGATGCTTGAAAAACCCAATAGTAGAGAAAAGGAAACGAGAAGTGATGGAACAGCAGGATTCATTAATGTCATCGCTGGGGGTTACGATTCGGGCGGCCTAACCGGCCGCTCTCGAAGGAAACACCTTTACACCCTGAAACACGGGTCAGCGGACATGACAACGTCTGCGGTATGCCCCACCATTAGTTCAAAGACAGCCATCGAACCACACAGACCCCCCACAACGACCCCTTGGTCGTCTAACTCTAGATGGTAAACTTATGGGTAGGTCGAGTGTTGATCGATAGTGGGAGCTCTGCAGACATCATGACAATGGATTGCCTTAAGAAGCTTAAATACCATAGCAGCGACTCACGCCCATCAGGCCAGCAACTTGTAGGCTTTGGTGGGACAATCGGTACACCCCCTTGGGTCGATAAAGCTACCGGTCGGGATGAGAGAGAAGGGCGAAAGGTCGAAGTGTCCGGTCGACTTTCTTATCGTCAACGTCGATCTCCCCCTACAACGTAATCGTCAGGCGCCCCACTCTCAGCAAAGTAAAAGCTTCAATATCCACCTATCAACTGTTACTCCAATTCGAGGTCGACGATGGAAAGGTCGCCCAATTATTCGGCGACCAGAAGTCGGCTCGAGAATGTTACGTGGACAGCTTGAAGAGTCAAACAAAAGAAAAGTCCAAAAAGAGAAAGGCTGCTAGGAACTCGAAGAACCTCTTCCCGTCATGGGGCTTTTACGTCACCGAGAATCCGAAACGGTACGAAAAGCCTCGACCGGTGGATGGAGATGAAGAGAAAGGGAGGATGATGAGGATTGGCAAGCAAGTGCCCGATGGGGTCAGGTCACAAATCATCGATGTTATCCGAGAATTTCAGGACATCTTCGCATACCGTCGTTGAAATGCCAGGCATCGACCCTCGAGTCATGGCACATCGCCTCAACATCAGAGAAGGGCATCGACTAGTAAAGAAAAAACTACGACACCAGGGTGTCGAGAGAAGTACAAACGCCACTGAGGTGAAGAAATTATTGGTGGCAGGGTACATAAAAGAATGTCAATACACTGAATGGCTAGCCAACGTGGTGTTGGTCTGAAAATCATCCGAAACGTGGAGGATGTGCGTCAACGTCGCAGACCTGTATAAGGCATGTCTGAAGGACGACTTTCCCCTCCCTAAGATCGATAGACTGGTGGACTCAACTGTCGGAAATGCGCTCTTCAGCTGCATGGACGCCAACGCTAAGTATCATCATATTCCCATGGCTGAAGAGGATCAAGTCCATACCGCCTTCACCAAGAGTTAAGGAGTATACTGTTACAAAGTCATGTCATTCGGTCTAAAGAACGCCGGAGCAACTTATCAGCATTTTGTCAACAAAATGTTTGAACACCAGATCGGCAGGAATGTAGAAGTTGATGTCGACGATATGATCGTCAAGAGAAAAAAAAGAACTAGATCACTTTATCTCAGATCTACGAGAGACCTTGTCCACCCTACGCGCCCATAACATGAAGCTCAATCCAAAGAAGTGTCTTCGGCTTACGAGGAGGGAAGTGCCTAGGCTTTCTGGTGGATGAAAGAGGCATCGAAGCAAACCCAGACAAATTTGGGGCCGCCATCGAAATGAGAAGTCCTTGAACTGTCAAGGAGGTGCAATGCCTAACCGGCTGATAAAAGCTCATACTTCTTCAGAACACTAAAGCACTCGACTTTTGACAGGGAGGACGCAGCGGAGGAAGCATTCCAACGGCCAAAAGAACATATGGCTGGCCTCCCAAAACTCATCTCACCTTTGCCGGGAGAGATGATGTTTGTCTATTTAGCCGTCTTAGACAATGCCCTCAGTGCCGTCCTTCTTACAGAGCGAGAAAAGAATCAACACCCAGTCTACTTTATAAGCCATGTCTTTCGAGGCACGGAGGCAAAATACCCTCCTATTGAGAAATTGATTTTTGCATTGGTTATAGCAAAGCGTAAGCTCAAAACCTACTTCCAGGCCCACCCGATCAAAGTGTTGACAAGCCAACCCCTTTTGAAGGTCATCGAAGGAAAAATTCAATCTAGCAGGGTAACGGATTGGGCTAATCAGCTGTTTGACTATGAAATAGAGTTCGAGCGCCGTCGACCCATTAAAGCTTAGGCCTTGGCAGACTTCAGAGCTGAATGTACTTCCAGCCCGAGCCAACTGATGAAGGCTCTTGGGAATTGTTTGTTGATGGGTCATCATCAAAAGCTGGGTGCAGCGCTAGACTGCTGGTCCTCGACCCCCACAAGCACATAACTGAATATGCTGTCAAATTTGATTTCACTGCCTTGAACAATGAAGCTGAATATGAAGCCCTATTGCTTGGCCTCCAATTGTGTAAGACTGCTGGGGCTCGAAAGATCAAAGCCAACTCGGATTCCCAATTCATCGTAGGACAGGTGACTGGGGAGTTTGAAGCTAAAGAAAACAGCATGAAGATGTATCTTAGAAAGATAAAGAAATAAGTAACAGATTTGACAAATTTCACCATCATTCATATCCCTCGATCAGAGAATCAGCAAGCGGATGCACTGTCGAGATTGGGTCGGCCCGCGGAGATTTATCACCTCGACCTATAATGTGGGAAGTACTCAAGGCACCTAGCATCAACGGGGGTAGCAACCCCGGACAGGGAGTCCACTTAGATGGACGAGATAGTGGCCTTCCTGAAAGACGACATACTACCCCCTGGCGAGCTAGAAGCGGAAAAGATAAGACAACAAGCTCGATGGCTCATTTACCACGACAATCAGCTTTACAAGAAGTCCTTCACCCATCCTATTCTCCGATGTCTGACCCCCACCAAGGGAATTATGTGTTAAGGGAAATTCATCAAGGGACATGCGGTAGCCATCAGGGTGCGAGAATCGTTACTGCTAAAGCTCTTCGAGCTGGGTACTATTGGCCCACCCTAAAGGAGGATGCGTCGAGCATGGTCCATAAGTGCAAAGAATGTCAGATGCACGCTAACTCCCACAAAGCTGCTAGCCCCTCATCAACAATTCAAGTTGTACTTCCATTCGATATGTGGGGGATGGACCTGTTGGGGCCCTTCCCACCTAACTCAGGGCAACGGAGGTTCCTCTTAGTACCTATCGACTACTTCACAAAGTGGGTCGAAGCTGAACTACTAGCCTCCATCACTAATCGGTCCCCTAGGTGTCGTTACTTCCTATGGTTCCGGGTCAAGAATAAAATCTCCCTAGTCTAACTAATTAGCACAATAAGGTAGTATAGGGTAGTAAGGGGTCGTATCCATGGAGAAGCAAGGGGTTTATACTTAGTTCGAGATGCAATCAATTGACGGGGGTAAAAAGGGGGGCTTAAGTTAATAATTAGACTACTTAAGGAAAATAAAATAGAAGTGATTAATCAATAAGACAAACACTAGGGAGAAGGGGAATCATGGAACTAACAACAATAATCTTGGTAACATTTGGTGGGCAATGGATCAAATCTATTGAGGGTCTTGGTCCAACATCAAGAGGTCACTCTCGCACACCTCTCAACACCGCCTACCCAACCCCGCCTATGAGGTCGTGGTCTACCCATCATCAAGTCATCACTAATATCAAGCTTGCTCTCGCATAACCCGACATTAGCACAAGATTTAAGCATGAAGGTGATCAAGTTTCATACTTTTACAATGAAATACCTTGATACGAGTATCAAAAGAACAATCACCAAAGCCAACCAAATATCATTCAAAATCATCACAAAGTCCCATTATCCCCCTTCCCTAGCTAGAAATCTAGCCTAGGAAGGAGGATAACATATTAAGACTAGTAAAAGAAACAATAAAAGGAGCAAACATACTAAAACTACTAAGCATGATTACAAGGATATTCCTATTACAAATGATATCACTAACTTAAGCTATGAATTCGATTGGTATAATAAATCAATAAAGTTGGAATTGCATAACATTGATTTTCATCTAATACGTTTGGATGCAGAACAAATAAACCAAGTGCAGTAATCTAGTCAACGAAGAACGATAATTAAAACTGCAAATGCTATATTGATTCGGAGGAAGTAGAAATAAGGATTAGAGACTAGATATTACCAAAAGATTGATGCTTTGATTGATAAAAATGAAGCACAAATGTTGAACTACAAAGCTTTCTTCTCTATACTCTGTTTTTTCTCACTAATCACTCTACAAGAATGTGTTTGTGTTTTTAATCTCTGGTTTTTGCTCTGTAAAATGCTAACTTGCTGCCCTAAGATGCTCACTTCATTGCCTAAGATGCTAACTTGATTGCCTCCGATCCTTCCCCTCAAATGTCTTGAGAGAGGGTCTTTTTATACAAAAAGCTCCCTACCCATACAACTTATAGTGGGAGCAAACAGCTTATAGTGGGAGCAAACAGCGACACAAATTCGTGCACAGAACAGGGAGCTGCACCATTCAGAGCTCCCGCTCTAACATCATGGAGCGCCAGCTCTGAGCGTAATGGATGGTGAGTAAGCAGCAGGTTGAAGCTCCCGCTCCATGTGTGGAGCGCCAGCTCTGAGCAGTCGAAGCTCCCGCTCCATGCATGGAGCGCGAGCTCTGAGCCTAATGCGAAAATTTTGCCGCAGATCAAAGCTTCCGCTTCATGAGTTGGAGCGCCAGCTTCAAACTTTCGGCAAAATGCCTTGTATGCGAGTGATTTCGGAGCTCCCGCTCCAGAGCTGGAGCGCCAGCTCTGGCTCTGCTTCTACTCTTCTTTGCAATTTGAAGCTTCCTCTCTTCATCCAAAGGTTCCCTTTTCCCATTCCAAGCTTCGACAATCTCGATTAGGCCGCTACGGAACCTAAAAGAAGATAATAGCAAGTCATAGCATAAGATGTTCACAACATTCAATCTTCACATGAAGAGAAAACAACCTACAACTCCCAAAAAAGACTCAAAATGCATAAAACTAGTAGAATCACTAACATTGAACAAAACAAAGCTAAATAAGCATAAAAATGGATTAAACAAGGGCTTAATTAGGGTGGAGAGAGGCCATAAAAGCGGCCTTAAAAGCCACTTATCAAACTCCCCCAGACTAAGTCCTTTGTTCGTCCTCGAATAAAGAGAAAGCAGTAAAGTCTGTACACTAACTCACTTTCGTAGGAATCACGGTCAATTTTAGCGTAAATGACAAGCCCCTTTAAACCTCAATGTCGCCAAGGAGGACGAGTGTGTTCTCGTAAGGGTTTTCTAAGAGTTTGACCCATAACTCTAGATCTTTGAATCCAAGGCAAATCAAAAATAAATAAACCAAAGAAAATAAAATGGTGCTCTTAAGTGAGATTTTGACGAGAAGCAAGCACAAATGGATGCAAGAATTTCTAGACATTAAAAGTAAGCATGCTCAAAGATGTCCAAAGGTTGATTAAAACATACCATACACTAAGCATAAAGAACTAGATAGAGCACATTTCCTCAAATTCTACAACCATACATACCGCGTTCTCTCAACTAGTTTCAGATTCGCCATTCAAGGTAGCTTCTCTAAACTCCGAAGAATGGAGCCGATAAATTGTAATAAGAAATAGAATAGGAGAAGTTACTCGACATCTCGACATAGCACACTCGCTCAATAGGCTTGATTCCAATCTTCCACCACCGACAATGACTCAACCTTCTAAGGTCAAAAGGACTTTTTAAGGGTGGAAACGTAGGCTAGGTGTAAAGGGTGTGAATAAATTTGGATAGTGGTGCTCAATCTTAATATAGTGAAGCCTTAGTAGGAGCGAAAGAGCTAAATAACCATGAATCACAAATCATATTCAACGATTTAGGAATAAGTTTCCCCCAAACTTATTCGAAAACATAATAATAAAAGAACTATTTTGGATTTTCTTTCTTTTTCTCCTTTTTTTTTTTTTCTTGACTTTGGGTGGCTTTTTCTACGAAGTTGCAATTACATTTATTCAAGAATATACACAAAACTTCCACTATACCACAAGAATCTCATCATTTTCCTTTCCCCTTATTTGTTTCAAATATCAATCAAGACAATTGCTCTAACTTCACTATTCACTACAAGGGTGAAAAATAAAACAAGGAGGCAATTGGCTTGTATTGAGGTAATCAAAGAAAAGGATAAGGCTCAAAGGGTTAAGAGGAAGGGCATATGCAAATAAAAACAAAACCAAGAAAAAGAGAAAAAAAAAAACAAGAATAAAAAGCCTAAAACTATAAAAGTAAAAATAGTCACTGAAATGAACGCATTTATCTTTCCCTAGAGTGGCTCGGTCGCGATCTAAGATAGATTAGAGTCAAGTTCTCGATAGAAGCATGCGATGTCGAGGATCCATGCACTCAAAAATAGATGTTGGGGTTTTTTTTTTTTTTGAAAGTCCTCACATGGGATTATCAAGCAAATGAGAGAGCAACACCATCATACCACAATCCATGAATTAAGGTCTTGTGCTCTCAAAAAGTTCTAACCGCTACCTTAACATAGAATATCCTACAATCAACCATAAACATCTCAAAGCATGCGGACTTCTAACATCTAGGATTAAAAGCATTCAAAAGAGTGGAGCTTCAATGATATTGTTCTCAACTCAAGAGCAAAAGAAATAATTAAAAGAAAAATTTGCCTTGATTCATACTTTTTTTTTTTATATCAAGAGATGAAAGCAAGTAGGTAATGACACATAATCAACACAATCACAAAGATTTTGCACTTAAACCCAGGTGGTGTTCATAACCACCAATGTAAAATTAAAGCCAAGCAACCTCGAACGATCATCTTCTTTCCTAAACTATCCTAAAATTAAGCAAACAAGTAACTAAAAGGGAGTTGGAACGATCTCACCCATCTTTGGAGCAATAAAGGCCAAATGCAATATCCGAAGCAAAAGAGCATCTTCAAACTTGACTTCATCTCCGGATATTTGCTACGAAAGGTGATCAATTCAAAAGAGAGATTAGTTCCAACACTTAGCCGATTTCCCTTTTCCGTTTCCTGCACACATACACAACAAATCATACCCTATGGGGTTTAAATTAGCCCAAAGTGAGATGTAAGGCTTAGCTTAAAACTCAACTCAACTATTGGTTAAATGAGCCGAGAAGCCGTGCCTCGTATTTCTCAATCAAACTAATATGTCACCCCCTCCCTTGGGGAAAAATCCTCCGGATTTTACAATCTACCAAAACAAAATCAAAAATCAAAGTTCAACAATAACAAAATATAAACAGTATATACACAAGTGCTTGATTTATGGTCTTAAGCTAGACCTCTTCATCCTTCTCAAATGGCTTCGGGGGATGAATCGGTTGGGACCGACTCGAGCATCAAACAACCAAGTTTTCCAATTTGTTCCTTATTCAAATACTTCTTGATTCTTTGGCCATTTACCATGAACCGAACTCCATCTTCCCCTTCCAATTCAAACGAGCCATAGGGAGTGACCTTGATGATAGAGAATGGGCCGGACCACTTAGACTTCAACTTTCCGGGGAAGAGACGGAGGCGTGAGTTGAATAAGAGAACTTTGTCGCCAACCTTGAAGTCACGATCTTTTCCCAACAATTTGGTAGGAGGCTTAGAACTCTCCCCCTTGGCCATGGTCTGGATCAATGGGAGCTCATCTTTGCTTTCTTGGGCATCCGTGAGCTTCATCAAGTTGGGTTTCAATCTCCATGGCCTCTCTTGATTTGTCCACCCCCTCATAATTAACAATCTCCGACTCCACCAAGTCTACTCTCCACTCCTTCTCCACCATAGGTTGCTTCAAGGTTTTCGAAAACTCAAACACAACTCTTTCATCGGCCACCTCACAAGTGATCGTGTTGTTCTTGCAATTAATCACGGCTCCCATTGTTTTAAGAGCCTCTCTCCCAAGGATAAGAGGAGTATGAGGGTCCTCCTCCATATCCATTACAACAAAATCACAAGGTACAAAGATATTACCAACTCGAATTGGTATATCTTCAAGTTCTCCACAAGGTAGCTTAATCGAGCGGTTGGCCAATTGAATTGCTTTCCTTGAAGGCACCATCCCAAACTTGAGCAACTTTGCAATGGACAAGGGCATCAAGCTCACACTTGCACCCAAGTCGGCCAATGATCCCTTGGTCTCAAGATCTCCCAATGTCACCGGAAGAGTGAAACTACCCGGATCTCGTTGCTTGGGTGGCATTTTACGTTGCACAAGCGCACTCACTTGGTGTGGGAGAGTGATGCATTGTTCATTGAGCTTTTTCTTGTTGAAGAGAAGTTCTTGGAGGAACTTTGCATAGGATGGCATTTGTGACATAGCCTCAAGGAAGGGAATGTTGATTTGAAGTCCCTTCAACATGTTCATGAACTTGTTGTACTTGTCATTCAACTTTCTCTATACTATCTTTTCCGGAAACGGTGGGGGAGGATTGAATCTTGATGGTTGGACATTTGTTGATGCTTGCTTTTCTACCTCAACCTCTTTCTCCTTCTCAACCCCCTCTTTTTGGATTTCATATTCTCCTTTCTCCACAACTCGTTCTTCTTTCTCCTTATCCTCCTCTTGTTGCACCTCTTTAGATCCTTTATAGAATCTTCCGGACCTTAGGTAGATGGCCTTCACATAGTGGTGGATTGCGGGATTCGGAGTGGGTTGACCAGGAAGCTTCTCATTTGAGAGTTGAGAAACCTTCTCGGCTAGTTGGGCAACTTGATTGTCAAGGATCTTTTGGTGAGAAGTGATTTCTTGGAATTTTTGATCTACTTTTCGCTCAAAATTGCTCAACTTTTGTTCAAATTGTTGAGAAATGTTTTCAATGTTGTCTAGGATAAGAAGGGTGTCCGGAGATGGACCACCTTGAGAGTTTGAGGTGTTTGGGAAGGTGGTTGGGGGTTGATTTGAGAATTGATTTTGTGGATGTTGCTTATTGAAGTTGTTTCTAGCATTGGGATGTAAGTAGGGAGCTCCTTGGTTCGCTTGATTGTTGAAATTGGTTGGTCCACCATAGTCACTGAACCTTTGGATTAAGATTGGAGTTAGGACCTCTCCAATTATCCCTTTGATCTCTTTGATTGTTGAGATAACCCATAGCTGCTACATGTTCGGGGTCCTTACCACCACAATAAGAGGTGTCGTGGTTGGTACCCCCACAAATTTCACATGAGAATGAGAATGAGTTTACTTGCCGAGATGATGAAGAAGAAGCTTGTTCTTTCCCTAGCTTCTTGTCAAAAAGTTGCTCCATGAAGGCTTTGAGTGACTCTTGGTCAAGCTCGAATTTCCCATTAGCTTTTCCTTGACTTCTTCTCTTACCACCCCATAAATAGTTGCGAACCACTTCCTCAATTGTATCTTTAAGTTGAGCTTGGGGAACTTTTCTCAATTGGCCTCCGGCTCCCGCATCAAGATTGGCTCTACTAATGGAATCAAGAGCATCATAGAAGAATCTAATAAGTAGAGGCTCGCTATACTCATGATGGGGGCAAGCTCTGACGTACTCACAGAATCGTTCCCAAGCTTCACCTAGAGACTCATCCGCTTCTTGTTGGAAGTTGGAGATCTTCCTTCTCATTTCCGCGGTCTTCTCCTCCGATATAAATTTCTTTAGGAAAGCTTTGGCCACCACCCTTTAAATAGTCAAGGAGTTTGGTTTGAGATTCTTAAGCCACCTATAAGCTTTTCCTGCTAAAGATTGCCGGAAGAGATGCATGCGGATGTATTCTTGAGTGACTTGGTTCGTTTGGACCATGGCGCACAACTCAAGGAATCTATCAAGATGCTCAATGGGATTCTCATGCGCGGCTCCGAAAAATTGCTCCCTAAGCACCATTTGTGTATATTGTGGATGAATAGTGAAGTTTGTAGTGGTGGTGGGGAGCAAAATGCCACCGGTGAGCTCATAGTCCTCCGGATTACCAAAGTCTTGAAATAGAGGGTTGTCATCTTCGGCCATGGCTTCTCTTGTCTCACTTGAAGAGTCAAAAAATATTTCCTCCTCCTCGGTGTGATGTTCAAATAACCTTCGAACTTGCCTCAAAGTACGTTCGATTTCCGGGTCAAGAGGAGTGGTAGGAATACCTTGAGATCTCCTTATCATTCATCAAAGCTAAGCACACGGTTAGTAACAACAACACAATAATCAAGAATGCAAAATAA
Source organism: Beta lomatogona (assembly GCA_947646795.1). Taxonomy (NCBI): domain Eukaryota; kingdom Viridiplantae; phylum Streptophyta; class Magnoliopsida; order Caryophyllales; family Amaranthaceae; genus Beta; species Beta lomatogona. The sequence continues at coordinate 40,249 of CANSNZ010000116.1, forward strand.
GAAGTAATTGATCGTCAATAAACTAAGTTTAAACAACACGTTGCTTCCCCGGCAACGGCGCCAAAACTTAATCGGTCCCCTAGGTGTCGTTACTTCCTATGGTTCCGGGTCAAGAATAAAATCTCCCTAGTCTAACTAACTAGCCCAATAAGGTAGTATAGCGTAGTAAGAGGTCGTATCCACGGAGAAGCAAGGGGTTTATACTTAGTTCGAGATGCAATCAATTGACGGGAGTAAAAAGGGGGTTTAAGTTAATAACTAGACTACTTAAGGAAAATAAAATAGAAGTGATTAATCAATAAGACAAACACTAGGGAGAGGGGGAATCATGGAACTAACAACAATAATCTTGGTAACATTTGGTGGGCAATGGATCAAATCTATTGAGGGTCTTGGTCCAACATCAAGAGGTCACTCTCGCACACCTCTCAACACCGCCTACCCAACCCCGCCTATGAGGTCGTGGTCTACCCATCATCAAGTCATCACTAATATCAAGCTTGCTCTCGCATAACCCGACATTAGCACAAGATTTAAGCATGAAGGTGATCAAGTTTCATACTTTTACAATGAAATACCTTGATACGAGTATCAAAAGAACAATCACCAAAGCCAACCAAATATCATTCAAAATCATCACAAAGTCCCATTATCCCCCTTCCCTAGCTAGAAATCTAGCCTAGGAAGGAGGATAACATATTAAGACTAGTAAAAGAAACAATAAAAGGAGCAAACATACTAAAACTACTAAGCATGATTACAAGGATATTCCTATTACAATGATATCACTAACTTAAGCTATGAATTCGATTGGTATAATAAATCAATAAAGTTGGAATTGCATAACATTGATTTTCATCTAATACGTTTAGATGCAGAACAAATAAACCAACTGTAGTAATCTAGTCAACGAAGAACGATAATTAAAACTGCAAATGCTATATTGATTCAGAGGAAGTAGAAATAAGGATTAGAGACTAGATATTACCAAAAGATTGATGCTTTGATTGATAAAAATGAAGCACAAATGTTGAACTACAAAGTTTTCTTCTCTATACTCTGTTTTTCTCTCACTAATCACTCTACAAGAATGTGTTTGTGTTTTTAATCTCTGGTTTTTGCTCTGTAAAATGCTAACTTGCTGCCCTAAGATGCTCACTTCATTGCCTAAGATGCTAACTTGATTGCATCCGATCCTTCCCCCCAAATGTCTTGAGAGAGGGTCTTTTTATACAAAAAGCTCCCTACCCATACAGCTTATAGTGGGAGCAAACAACTTATAGTGGGAGCAAACAGCGACACAAATTCGTGCACAGAACAGGGAGCTGCACCATTCAGAGCTCCCGCTCTAACATCATGGAGGCGCCGGCTACGGGCGTAATGGATGGTGAGTAAGCGAGCGGAGGTTGAAGCTCCCGCTCCATGTGTGGAGCGCCAGCTCTGAGCAGTCGAAGCTCCCGCTCCATGCATGGAGCGGGAGCTCTGAGCCTAATGCGAAAATTTTGCCGCAGATCAAAGCTTCCGCTCCATGACTTAGAGCGCTAGCTTCAAACTTTCGGCAAAATGCCTTGTATGCGAGTGATTTCGGAGCTCCCGCTCCAGAGCTGGAGCGCCAGCTCTGGCTCTGCTTCTACTCTTCTTTGCAATTTGAAGCTTCCTCTCTTCATCCAAAGGTTCCCTTTTCCCATTCCAAGCTTCGACAATCTCGATTAGGCCGCTACGGAACCTAAAAGAAGATAATAGCAAGTCATAGCATAAGATGTTCACAACATTCAATCTTCACATGAAGAGAAAAAACCTACAACTCCCAAAAAAAGACTCAAAATGCATAAAACTAGTAGAATCACTAACATTGAACAAAACTAAGCTAAATAAGCATAAAAATGAATTAAACAAGGGCTTAATTAGGGTGGAGAGAGGCCATAAAAGCGGCCTTAAAAGCCACTTATCAATCACCAACAAGCAGGTACAACAGTTTATCTGGAGAAACTTAATCACATGCTTTGGGGTCCCTCGAGCTCTCATATCAGATAATGGCAGGCAATTTAACAGCGGTACGACGAGAGAATACTGCTCTTGATTCGGTATTGAGACCAGATTTTCCGCCTTCAGTCGACCGCAGACAAATGGGCAAGCAAAAGCAGCCAACAAGGTAGTGTTAAAAGGATCATGGATCGATGACGCCAAACGATCACGGATCGATGACCTGCCTGGTATTTTGTGGTCTGCGAGGACAACATTTAAAGAAGCTACTGGATAAACACCCTTGACTTGGTATATGGGAGCGAGGTTGTAATACTTGTCGAAGTAGGTATCCCTTCACCGAGATCACCTTCTACGACTAGAATCAAAACGAAGAAGAGAAGCTAGTTAACCTCGATCTACTACCAGAAACTCGAGGCAACTCCCTCCTGAAAGCCATCTCCTACAAGCTAAAGATGACCAAGTCTTCAAAAGCAGAGTGAAGCAACGACCACTACAGGTCAACGACTGGGTGTTGTGCAAGTTTGAAGCAATAGGCAAGGAACCTAGACTTGGCAAGCTACAACCTAACTGGGAAGGTCCTTATAGGGTCACTAAGGTAGTTCGACCAGCCACCTATCGCCTCGTGGACCAAGAGGGTCGAGAACTACCACGACCTTGGAACGCCGACAACCTTCGCAAATCCTATGTTTAGATTTCAGCCATCGAAATTAGGGGCATCTAGCCTATGTATGTTTCACATTATTTTAACGGATTATAAGGCAACTTTTGTAAGCTGATTACCAGCAATTTTCTATCGAAAATGGAGACATAAATTTCGCATCTATCTAGTTTTAGAGTCAGTCGAGAAAAGGCAACATTAAATTTCGAAGGCATAAATTAAAATTACTAAAAGAGACTTCCAGAATATCAAAGGCCAAATTTTATTTCACTAATCAAAGGAAGTACAAGTACAAATCATCAAAGTAGCAAGCTTACAAATGAGAAAATGCTGAAGTACAATAAGAAGCCTTCGATGAAATCACCTTGACTCTGGTAGGAGACTCGAGCACAGGAAGAAATGGGGAAAGCATCGAAAAAAGTGGGAAGAGCCTCAGCCCTCGAGATCATCGGTAGCCGAAACCCGATCTTCCTCCTTTGAGGCGTCAGCACCATCCTCTCCTCGAGAAAGGTGTCCTTAAGGAAGATCCTACCTCCACCTTGTAGAGAGCTACCACACAATCCTCCGCCACCGACCAAGGAAGGTCAGGAGATACCTTCTCAAGAACGGCCCGAACCTTCTTGAGAGCCTCCGTATCACTAACCTCAGAAGCCTCGAGAGAGGTGTCCCCAAGGAAGATCCTACCCTCCTTCGAGATCTTCCACTTCTCGATGATGAGGTCCTTGCAGGCGGTCGCCTTCGAAATTGCCTCCTCCGCCCTTTTGTCGGCGCTCTCCGCTCGAGTCGTAGCCTTCTAGCAGCCCTTCAAGGCTTGCGCACTCCTCTTGTTGGCCGAGTCTCGCTGCTTGGTGAGAACCTTTATAGCGTCCTCGAGCTCGGCCGTCTCCCCAACTTCGAAAAGCTTCAGCTCAACGATCCGGATACGATCATTGAGCTCGCACTTCTCATCCCCGTGACGTCACCCTGAGGACGACGAGCCATCGCAGCGACCCTAATCGAAAGCTGTAAAAAAGAACACAAGTCTGGAAAGAAAATAAAGAAGTCAGGAGAGGATTGAAATAAATGAAGAATGCCCTACCTCGATGAACGTTGCCTGCTGGGCCTCGAGTTCTTGGCCACCCAAGGCCAACACAAGCTTCCTCATCGACTGAGGTCATCAATGAGCAAGAGGCTCTATCGAACCTCTCCGATAGATCCGCCCTCGTAAGGGCAGGTCGGTGAAGAAGGCTCCTTCACCTTCGACCTCTCCAAGAGGCTTGGTTTTCCCCCATCAAGGGAGGAGGCAACAAGGGTTTCCCCTCGAGTTTCACCTCAGGCGCTACCTCCTCCTGTCTAACAGCCACAAGGGGAGGGACCTGAGTAGGAACCATGGGGGCGAAAGGGAGCTCAGCACTCCTCTCCGAAGTGACCCCATCGGCCGAAGTGGCCATCGAGGGATCCGGCACCCCAAAAGCCGTCGGGACGCGGCTCAAGCTAGTCTTGGCCAGCTGACGACGTTTGGCTGCTCGAAGGGCCTCATGCGTGATCAGTCTTTGAGACATAGTTGCTCGAGTATGCAGGGAAGGCGAGGAAGTCTATCAAAGTAATAAAGGAAAGATGGAGAGAAGGATTTTAATGAAACTAAAGCAAGACGTCCCATACTTATAAGAGAACGGGGGCGTAAATTCCGAGGCCGCAATAACCACCCACATGGGCCCCGGTTGAGGGTTGGCCCATCTTGGGGAGGGCCTACTGTAACAGCCCGGATTCTCCCGACTAGCTTACAGATAATTAAGCACAGCAAAAGAGACCTTGGTCAAGCTAACCCGAACTATTACCATCACATTCACCAAACAACATCGGAGAATGTGGAACTCAAATCTCATCTCTATTTATCTCAAATTAACTATTACAACAACGCCCTGATTCTCAGACTCTATTTTAATAAATTTCTCTATAAATTCCGACAGAGCAACCCTGAATCGGGAAATAATATGAACCTGATATAGTTTTAATAAATAAAATAATCCAACTCCAAAACTCAACTGCCTCAACGCTTTCGCGGAGCAACACCAAGAGAGAATCAGAAGCACTAACTCATAAATACAGAAATAGGTTATAAATAATTATTTGCTAACTATTACAACGTCGAGCGTCCTCACTACGAAAACAAATACAACACTGCTCCAACTCGTATCAACTCCAAACTTGCATAAGATTAACTTACGGCTTCAACCTGAAACATTTAGGGTAACTACCACCCACCAAGTGACAGGCCACAAAAATGACAAAACAATATACACACACATCAGCAAAGCTGAGTACTAGACCCGTAAATAAGTTTAACATATGCTTTGGTGGCTTTTACTTGAAAACGACTCTCAACCATCATTATGCTCAGATCAATCACACATGTCATAACAATGTATAGCATTAGTCCTGTCGGATACACACATGCAATACCATTATTCAATTCTCTTCATAGTATACCATCGTTCATATAAAAGCAAACAAAGCAGAGACATATTTCATATATCTTCATTTAATTAGCTTTCAACATATCACAATTCCTTATGAGAAATCTAAGTTAACCAACTCCGATATAGGTTATGTAACTTATTTCCTTTAATCGATTTCATATCATAAATCCAACTTATGCTTTCATACTCTATCAATCATTTTCTTATACTGTTATAAACAAACCCTTATCAGGCAATAATAACATAACAACTTTCACTATAACGATTCCTTATCGGGAGTCCAATAACAAGATACGTTTCCTTATCGGGAATCCAACATCAAAATAACTTACCATGATATGCTTCCTTATCAGGAAACCATATCGATATTCATATTCAAATACTAAATAACCATTTATTACTTACCTGATATGATTCCTCATCGGGAATCCAATATCGAAACAACTTACCTTGATATGCTTCCTTATCAGGAATCCAATATCAAAATAACTTTTAAAATTCGAGATAACTTTCTTTTAACTAGGGGGAAAGAGAACGCGGCGGAGGAGACAAAGCTTACACTCCGACAGTGGGGGTCGTCACCCAACCATTCGCTTTACCTTTGGCCAATAACCACGACTAGTCCGGAGTACATTTTTCCGCTGATTCAATCAGCCATCTACAGTTTCACATTACCTGATATATCGCCCGATTATTGCCCCACAGAGCAATGGGCAGGTTTCTCTGTGGGGACCCCCCCAAGGTTCATAGTCCATGGGGGTACTGTTCATGTCACCTCATCTGTCGACTCAGACGAGGCTACTTTCCCCTTTAGATTACTTTTCATTATCATTCATATCACAATCATATCATTCTTGGAACTCATCCAATACTTTTGGTAATTCTTAACAAACTTTGAGCAATAAACCAACCACAAGACTTCTCCTCAGATAACTATAATCGCTTTACATAGTATCTTTATAAGTAAGTATTGCATACCAATACATATATGCTTTTATATGCAATCCAATTCAAGTTATAAAACTTATGAACCACAACAATTAATAAATAATTATATTCAACCACAAATCCATTACAATGACAAAAGGTCTCTCAGTTAGAATTAACTAACGAGAGTTACTCCACCACTTAGGCATAACTCATATTATTGTATATGAATAATTTATACTCTTTTATACTTCATGATTATTAATCGACATGTATTAATCGACCGCTACCAAGAACTAATAACAATTACCATGGATCTCTCTCTTAGGATTAACTAAGGAGAGTTAGCTTACTCTCTTAGAATTAACTAAGGAGAGTTAGCTTAAACACCCCACTCCAGATTCATTAATCAAAGGTTGATTAATGAAAGCAATTAAATATGGTTCGTACTATACCATTAGTTGAATTCCAAAGAACATATTCAACAACAAACTCAACTACGGACCATGCCTATAATCATATAGAGTGAGTCTATCTCATTACTAATTCGAAATTAAAACTATTCTATTATTTAAGTGGGACTTCTTTAAAGTATTTCAAAACTTACATTTATCTACATAGTTTAACTCAAGCACTAATTTGCTTTAGTGAACACTAGGTAAATTGTCCGACTTCATTATATATTCCATTTATAGTTATTGAACTAAAATAATTTATCAAACACATTTTCACTAAATCAAATCCATAGTTGGGTAAACTAACTCCAATAGTCTTCATATTATTAATAGTAATTAGTTAAACCTCTCTTCGACTTTATGTGAGATTACTAAACAGTCTACTCAAACTATTCTTCCACATAGGATCATATAAGGACTCTAGTCGAACCATCTACTCCTTTTTGAAACTAATTATTCATGAATGCATCTCGTTGTAGACTTTCATTTAGTTAATCATCTTCTTAGAGTAACAAGAAAATCATTCTAGTTATAATTAGAACATTAACATTAGAATCAAGAAAGATTGATGGTCTCTTATTAACTCATAGCATTCTAATTCTTTAATCATTCATCAATAACAACTATTTTTCATCTAATTCAGTTAAATAAGAGTAATTCAATTACTTTTTCTTAAATAAGAATCTCTCATGAATCTAATCAAAACTCATTGATTAAGAGACAACTAAACTAAAATATTCACCCTTGTGCTAATAACCTTCTAAGAATAATCATCGCTCTCTAAATAACTCTTCAAGTCCATAACTTAATCATGGTTTCACTTCAACGATATCAAGTAATATCAAAAATCATTTCCAGTTCTTCTTAACATGAACTCTTCTACTAATTCAAATAGTAACCTCGAATCGGATACATAATTCAATTAGATTACTTACTATATATCCAACATAGCTAGAATAGGACTTTCATTAATCATGCTAAACTAACACATCTTACTAAACTAATTCAAGAACTTATATTCACTAATCTTTTCCAAACTAACATTTTATCAACCTAATCTATCAACCAAGTACATGAGCATCTCCAATATGCATTTACCACTAACAATTCACAACAATTCAATAATACTCTATTTATGAAATCAACCAACATAAACACCATCCAATTTTAATATATGAATTCACAAATGATTATAATTCAGCAGCATCAATATCACACAACTAGTAATCAAATTCCACAGTCAATAGTTCATAAATCAATTCTTAATTTACATTTAAATTTCTAAAGAACATAAACAAGATTCAGAACAGAGCATAAAGGAGGTTTAGTACCTTCAAGAGAGGTACAAGAAGTGGCGGCAACAACCACCGGCGACATGGTGTCGCAGACAAACGGCGGCAGCACCACATCACACCAACAACAGCAGTGGCGACACGTGGTTCACGACAGAAACAGCGCGGCGATGCAAATAAAAACAGCGGCAGCAGCACCTCCAAGAGGAGAGAGAGAAAAGATGCTGCAGTCCGACGAACAACCACAACACAATCGTGACAGCAACTAGCGCACAAAACCAGCTCGCGATGAAGAGAGAGAAAGAGTAGCGCGGCGCTACTAGGGGGAAAAACTCCGACGACCTGAATAAGGGGGAAAAACTGACGAGGCGGCGGGCGACGAGAGAGAAAAACGGGGTGAAGAGGAGGGGTTTCACGGGAAGGGTGAGGGAGTTCGAACAGAGAGATTGATGGGGTAAGGGTTTCGGTTTGGCCGACTAAGGCCTTGTTCTTTTAGACTTATTTTTAACAAAAATAAGTAAAAATAAGTTCAGTTCAGCAAAATAAGTAAAAATAAGTTCAGTTCAGCAAGAATAAGTTCAGTCTTTTCTAATTTGTAATTATTATTTTTCTTTTCAATATTACTATTAATATTGTTATTATTATTAATATTATAATTATAATAACGATGAATTTCTATTTTTATTTTTATTACTTTTTTATTTTTTTATTTTTTTTATTTTTTTATTTTTTATTTTTTTATTTTTTATTTTTTTGTTTTATTTATTATTTATTATTTATTAATTATTATTTATTTTTATTATTTATTATTTATTATTTATTATTTATTATTTATTATTTATTAATTACTCCCTCCGATTCCTAAAGATCTTCCCTCTTTCCGTTTTAGTGCGTTTCCAAAAGATCTTCCTTCTTTTACTTTATTCCTTATTTGGCAAATTGTTTCCCCTTTTTACCCTCTCATGTCCCTATCATATGGTCGACCATTACACTATTAATTTAATTTTACTCCCTTTCTATCTCCTACTTTACCCCTTTTTATTTGTTTATTTTCCTTAACCCCCTTTCTCTCTCCTACTTTACCCACCCATGACCCCACACAAATTGATCCTTCTTTGTATCCGTACTAACAGTAACAAGGAAGATCTTTCGGAACCGGAGGGAGTATTATTTATTATTTATTATTACTATTATTTATTATTATTATTATTTATTATTTATCATTAATTATTATTATTTATTATTATTATTATTTATTATTTATCATTAATTATTATTATTTATTATTATTTATTTATTATTATTTATTTATTATTATTATTATTTATTATTTATCATTAATTATTATTATTTATTATTATTTATTTATTATTATTTATTATTATTATTATTATTATTATTATTTATTATTATTTATTATTATTTATTATTATTTATTATTATTTATTATTTATTATTTATTATTTATTATTTATTATTTATTATTTATTATTTATTATTTATTATTTATTATTTATTATTTATTGTTTATTATTTATTATTTATTATTATTATTATTATTTATTATTATTTATTATTTATTATTTATTATTTATAAAATAATAATAATAAGTATTGATAATATTAAGTTAATATTTATTGATTATTATAATAATAAGTATTGATAATATTATGTTAATACAATTTAGTTCAGCAGAAATAAGTTCAGTTCAGTAAAAATAAGTTCAGTCCAGCAAAAATAAAATAAGTTCAGTTCAGTTCAGCCAAAATAAGTTCAAAAGAACAGGTCCTAATAACAAGGCTAGGGGGGGGTACTGGGTTAGTCTTCCTTAACCGACAACATAAAAAGGAGGAAGGAAAAATCTACTTTAGTTTCCTATTTGGGCCAAATACCACGCAACCGATTCTAAATGCTTAAAACACAAAATAGATTTAATAATAATATCTTCATAAAATTAAATTAAATAAATATACTACAACAAGACAAATAAAAATCATATTCCAAATCCAAATAAAATATGAAATTTCGATACAAAATTAACTTTGTAAATAAATTAGCATTATAATAAATTCTTTTAAAAACAAGTCTGTTACACCTACTCTGGCCTGGGCAATCGGAGCCGCGTATGCGACACGTGGCCCAACTCATTAAAAAACTCTCTAATCAAGCAAGATTCTTCCGAATAACTCGAAGACCATGTAAGCAGTTGCATCGAACGATAGACCTATCAAAGGGGATTATAAATCGAACAGCAAATGCATTGGAAAAATACAAGGCAAAATTTGCTTTTCATTCATCAAAGGAAATTGTTACATCCTAGAAGCCAAAATCAAGAAGATTACAAAAAATAACTATAAACACTACTCTATTCCGAATCACTCGAGGAGTTGCAGGAAGATTCTCCCCTACTAAGAAAGGCAAAGATGTATCATCGGCTTGGTCCTCGACATTGTCCTCCTATCCCTCCACAACATCGTCCCCCTGCTCCTCTTGGATGTTATGTTGATCCTCGAGCTCATCATCCTCATAATGTGCCTCGAGGGGATCGGCATTCACATTTTCGCCAGGAGGGATGTCATGACCCTCTGAAGAAGCACCACTGGCCAATTCAGGATAGACCATGGCTGTATACTTGGCCTCGACAAGGGCCCACTTAGTCGAGGAGGAAACCTTAAGGAGGGCTTCCTGTACCTTGCGAAGGGTTTCCCTCGTGGCAACGTCGGCCCCCTAGAGACCCATGTCGTCTGCAAAATCCCTACCAGATTCAGAATTTGCCATTCAGCGACAATCTGGTCCTTGGTCAGCAACGATTCGGCCTTGGCAGCATCATACTGTCCCTTTACCGAGTCTCGCTGGCTTTGAACGTCGTTGACCCTCTGCTCCCAAGACACTTCTTTCTCAGCAAATGCCTTTTCCTTCTCATCAAATCCCTTACCGAGCATTCTCGAGCTCGATCTTATAGTTCAGTGTTAATTCTTTCTGCGCCGCCAACTCCTCTCAAAGCTTCCGAGAGCCAATAGTGTGTCGATGGCTCATAAGCCATTCTGATCGAGCACTACAGAGAGATATCAAAAGCGAGTCAATATAAAGATGGAAAATAAAAGGAATCGTTAAGTGGAGAGATAGGAACTCACGTCAACCCAGGAAGCATGCAGCGCCTCGACTTACTCTTCCTCGTCCAAAGCCCTACAAACATCAATGTGGGCCCTGGTAAGGATCTGTTTAAAAGTCTTGTCAAAAAGCCCCGCCTTTTCGAGCTTAGTTAGCTCTATAAATGGATTAGAACAGGCCTCCGACTCAGTGACCCTAGGCCTCTTCCAACCCGAGGTCTTGCCACTACGACCAAGAGAAACGTCACGGTCCTGCAACCCCCCCTGAAGATCCAGTTCCCTGTCGAGAAGGAGATTCCTCGACAACTCTCGTCCCTCTTGTAACAGCCTACACTTCTGAGCTGCTAGCTAATCACACTTAAAATTCACAAATCTCAATTATCATTTAATAAACCTCATATTACATTTATTCACAGTTGAAATAAAACCTATAAAAACTGTAACACCCTGTCCGATTATAGACATAAATTAAAGAAAATAGAACAATTTAAAGAAGGAATGACGATATCAGAAATATCGCCTGACGGAAATGTCACTCTAACAAAGGTTAAATTAAACTATATAAAATTAATACCAATTAAGATAATCCAAAATATCCATAACAAGGCAAAACAACCTCATAAACCCAATGCAATAACTATAAATAAAATAAAACGTCTCAAATAAAAATCCTAAATAGCCTTTCTCTCATTTCCCATAACACGAAATAATCACCTGCAAAATATATCAACAAACATCCACAATCAGTGGGGAGTAACTAACAGCTCTCCCAGCCCAATTAGGATCCATATAGGAGTTATAAAAGCCTTAATAATTAAGTCACACAAAAACATCTCTATAGTAAACATCAGATAATCAAATAAAACACTTAAACAAAGATAATACAACATGCTTAAATATAAATAGAGTAAAGATAACAAAATAAACAAAATGGATAAACAACTTATATATATAAACTCAAGCGTCAATCCCATAAATCATCAAAGTTTAAAGTTATAAAAAGTAATATAATTAGTTTGAGAGAGAGAGAGAGCTGAACGTTAGTGGACAACCCACTTCCTATGGTAATGTCAGACAACCTCCAGACAGCCTATGGGTTACGTTCCATACTGCCTGTGTCTAAGAATGACCATACTCCCGATGCGGTATAGGGTTACGTCCCCACCGACCTCTCGGACGACAACAAAACCAAGGTATACCGAGGATTACGTCCTATGGTTTGCATGTTCTTCACCTTGGGATTACGTCCCTCCGGATAATCTTGCTCTCAAACAATAATAATAATATAACAATACTCAATCATCAAATTACACAGATGCTCTAAAGACCTTACACCAATCAGCAGAAATCTAGGACCGCAACCCAAGAATTTCAATTAAAATTAATATTCTTCTCAAAGTAAAACAATAATGATAATAATAAATAGTATAACAGCACTAATAATAATAACAAATAATAAGATTTCTCCGAAATATAATTTCCCCCAAACCATCATAAAATAACTAAAATCACTCTTATAAAATAACTCATGAAAATAAACTTGGTCATGATAATAACCTATCAAAAGTGCTAAATAGAAAATGACATAAAAACTAAACATAACTTAACTAAGTATGATAATGTAAATTCACAACAAAAGAAAAGTTATTACATACCAAAGTCATCTAAGTTCTCGAATGTACAGCAAAGGAACATCATAAAGTGAACCATATAATAGCTTAATACTTAATTAACTAGAGGAAAACCTATTGGTAAAATGGAATAGAACTATAGCAAACCTTGCATTGATTCAAGACACTTCATCTTCAACACCAAGTAGAACACGCAGGAAGACAGAACAGAAGAAACAAAAAGCATGCTTCAATAACTCTAGAACACTACCATGTAATAGTCACAAGGGTAGAGAACTGAGAGTACCACAACATCTCCAAAACCAACAAAGTAAAGGAAGAAGAAATAACAACTAGCAGTTGCAGGAGTGGTTTGGCAACAACCCATTGCACTAACTAGAAATTCATCTAAACATCATTTGTAAGTATACAGCTAGCGTCGTTTTCCAATAAAATACAAACAAGATTACATCATGCTATAGTAATAATATAATCACTCAAGCAGACAATCATACTTGTCAATCTAAAAAACCCAACATAATCACATAATCATATAATTCATAACAGCTCATGAAAACAAACATACAACATGAAATTATTTCCACCCAAATTTCTAAAATCATACAACCCAACCTAACTATTAAAACTAGCATAATCCCTATACGAATACTAATCGATCTAGGAAACCCGTTAGTTACCTTTGAAGACCTCCAATTGCTTGCATTTCCACTATGTACTGTTCTATTCCGATCATGATTCCCGGCAATTGAAAGCTCAGATTCAAAATCACTCCGATCACAATGAAGGCCCAGATGTTATAAACGTGTGTCCAAATTTAAAGATGATCCAACGGTTAGATCTCCAGATATTGTCATTTTCATGAAGGTGTGACAGGGAAATTTGGGATGAACTTTACTCTTCTCTCTCTCTTCAAATGGCGTGAACAAGGAGGGTTACAAACTGAAAATGTGGAGGGTTTAGAGCCCCCAAAGTAAGGATTAAAAGGGGTTATAAACTTAAATGATGAGATTTCATAATGGGCAATAAAGGGTAATTAAGGTGGGGGGTTACAAAAGGATTAGAAGGTGGTCAAAAAGCCTCTCCAATGCTTCAAATCTCTGATTTTGTGGACAGCTTTTAGGAACATAAAACTTCACGTTAAAAAGTCGTGCAACGGTCCAAAACGCGCTAAAACCGAATAAATAAAAATACTAGATCAAACACGCATTTTTAAATAGTATGATATATATAGTTTCTAATCCAATAAATTTGACAAATACAACATTTAAAAAGTTGGAAAAAAAAATAACATAAGATATAATTTTTTGTAAGAAGTAAAATATTATAAATTTAACGGAAATAATAATTAAGGGAAAATAAGTCGAAGAAATTATGAGCCAAAATCCGTGGTGTTACAAACACTCCCCTTTAAGAATGTTTCGTCCTCGAAACTTGAAACGACACGAAAATACGCTATACGACGACTACATATATACAACTTTGTTTCGGACATCAAATTAATTAATGTCTTGGAGGTACTCTGCAAAAACGAAAACGTTAGTCCTTGCTAAACCTTACCAATTAACACATAACGTAAACATATAGCACATCGGTTAACAAAAATAACTCCCAAGGCTTTCTTCCTATCCAAGTAACTCTCACTAAGAACTTTTCTTAAAGCCTAAGATACTAATAATCCTAGATGCAACAACTACACATTTCTCATGGAATATGTAGCAACTCAATGAGAGTTTTTGGATCATTTGCTCTGATACCAACTGTAACACCCTGTCCAATTATAGACATAAATTAAAGAAAATAGAACAACTTAATGAAGGAATGACGATAGCGGAAATATCGCCTGACGGAAATGTCACTCTAACAAAGGTTAAATTAAACTATATAAAATTAAAACCCAATTAAGATAATCCAAAATATCCATAAGGAGGCAAAACAACCTCATAAACCTAATGCAATAACTATAAAAAAAATAAAGCGTCTCAAATAAAAATCCTAAATAACCTTTCTCTCATTTCCCATAACACGAAATAATCACCTGCAAAATATTTCAACAAACATCTACAATCAGTGGGGAGTAACTAACAGCTCTCCCAGCCCAATAATAATTAAGTCACACAAAAACATCTCAATAGTAAACACCAAATAATCAAATAAAACACTTAAATAAAGATAATACAACATGCTTAAATATAAATAGAGTAAAGATAACAAAATAAGCAAAATGGATAAACAACTTATATATATAAACTCAAGCGTCAACACCATAAACCATCAAAGTTTAAAGTTATAAAAAAATAATATAATTAGTTTGAGAGAGAGAGCTGACCGCTAGTGGACAACCCACGTCCTATGGTAATGTCAGACAACCTCCAGACAGTCTATGGGTTACGTTCCCTACTGCCTGTGTCTAAAAATGGCCATACTCCGGATGCGGTGTAGGATTACGTCCCCACCGACCTCTCGGACGACAACAAAACCAAGGTATACCTAGGATTACGTCCTATGGTTTGCATGTTCTTCACCTCGGGATTACGTCCCTCCGGATAATCTTGCTCTCAAACAATAATAATAATATATCAAATTACACGGATGCCCTCAAGGCCTTACACCAAATAAGCAGAAATCTAGGATCGCAACCCAAGGATTTCAATTAAAATTAATATTCTTCTCAAAGTAAAACAATAATGATAATAATAAATAGTATAACAACACTAATAATAATAACAAATAATAGCATTTCTCCGAAATATAATTTCCCCCAAACCATCATAAAATAACTAAAATCACTCTTATAAAATAACTCATGAAAATAAACTTGGTCATAATAATAACCTATAAAAAGTGCTAAATAGAAAATGACATAAAAACTAAACATAACTTAACTAAGTATGATCATAATGTAAATTCACAACAAAAGAAAAGTTATTACATACCAAAGTCATCTAACTTCTCGAATGTACAGCAAAGGAACATCATAAAGTGAACCATATAATAGCTTAATACTTAATTAACTAGAGGAAAACCTATTGTCAAAACGGAATAGAACTATAGCACAACTGGCATTGATTCACGACACTTCATCTTCAACACCAAGTACAACACGCAAGAAGACATAACTGAAGAAACAAAAAGCATGCTTCAATAACTTTAGAACACTACCATGTAATA
Source organism: Beta lomatogona (assembly GCA_947646795.1). Taxonomy (NCBI): domain Eukaryota; kingdom Viridiplantae; phylum Streptophyta; class Magnoliopsida; order Caryophyllales; family Amaranthaceae; genus Beta; species Beta lomatogona. The sequence continues at coordinate 55,936 of CANSNZ010000116.1, forward strand.
CTCACAAGGATAGAGAACCGAGAGTACCACAACATCTCCAAAACCAGCAAAGTAAAGGAAGAAGAAATAACAACTAGCAGTTGCAGGAGTGGTTTGGCAACAACCCATTGCACTAACTACAAATTCATCTAAACATCATTTGTAAGTATACAGCTAGCGTCATTCTCCAATAAAATACAAACAAGATTACGTCATGCTATAGTAACAATATAATCACTCAAGCAGACAATCATACTTGTCAATCTACAAAACCCAACATAATCACATAATCACTTAATCATATCATTCATAACAGCTCATGAAAACAAACATATAACATGAAATTATTTCCACCCAAATTCCTAAAATCATACTAACCCAACCTAACTATTAAAACTAGCATATTCCCTATACGAATACTAATCGATCTAGGAGAACCGTTAGTTACCTTTGAAGACCTCCAATTGCTTGCATTTCCACTATGTACTGTTCTATTCCGATCACGATTCCTCGCAATTGAAAGCCCAGATTCAAAATCGCTCCGGTCACAATGAAGGCCCTGATTTCCTAAACATGCTGTCCAAATTTGAAGACGATCCAAACGGTTAGATCTCCTGATATCGTCATTTTCGTGAAGCGTGTGACAGGGAAATCCGGGATGAACTTTACTCTTCTCTCTCTCTTCAAATGGAGTGAACAAGGAGGGTTACAAACTGAAAATGTAGACGGTTTACAGCCCCCAGAGTAAGGATTAAAAGGGGTTATAAACTTAAATGATGAGATTTCATAATGGGCAATAAGGAGTAATTAAGGTGGGAGGTGACAAAAGGATTAGAAGGTGGTCAAAAGCCTCTCCAATGATTCAAATCTCTGATTTTATGGACAACTTTTAGGAACATAAAACTTCACGTTAAAAAAGTCGTGCAACGGTCCAAAACGCGCTAAAACCGAATAAATAAAAATACTAGATCAAACACGCATTTTTAAATAGTATGATATATATAGTTTCTAATCCAATAAATTTGACAAATACAACATTTAAAAAGTTGGAAAAAAAACATAAGATATAATATTTTTTAGAAGTAAAATATTCTAAATTCAATGGAAATAATAATTAAGGGAAAATAAGTCGAAGAAATTATGAGCGAAAATCCGTGGTGCTACAAAAACGATCCTGGACCTGTGGGTCCGGGCCCACAACATAATAACTTCAAAACTAGATATCATATTAAAGAATGCTTTACTCGATTCCCATAAAAAGTATATCTTATTCTCAAATAAATACTTTACTTCTAGATACAGCCTCTTAATCATTAATCTAATTACAATTTCATAACCAAACTCTCTCTGTTTTAATCCACACGAGCCTCCGACATACACCTGCAAATTACAGAAGAAAGATATAAAGCAAACAAAAACTAAAATGAGTGGAAAGCTCAGTAACTTGACTTCAGCCCGTCAAAAACGGTTTTAGTTCACAAACATTTTTCATATAAGAAACAAACTTGGTAATTGTTTGGAAAAGAATTGCTGGCATAGCTTAATCACTTAACAGAAATGCTGGCAAGTACAGGCAGAAAGTTAACATAATATAACATAACACAATATCCGACCTTATCTGGTCTTAACTCATATCTGAATCATTTTCCTCTACTTGTACCTTACCCACTATTCATCTCAGTTCATAAGCTAGGCCAGCTAAAACAAATACGAAATTCCTTTCTCATTATCATACTCAAATAATCTTTCAAGAAACATAAACAATTCCAAACAATTCCAAACAATTCCATATAGCAGAATAAAACATACTTTTATGATCAATCAATATAATTTTACAACTTAACACATACTCATGCATCTATAACCATGGCCATGACTATAAACGATATATAAACGATATACGATGTTAAATACACAACATATACGGGCATATAAATCCATTTTGCTGAACATAAAGGTTACCTTCAACGCTGCCCAACTCCCTAATAACTCAAGAACGATTATATACTTGATCACAACTCTAGCTTAAACTCCATAAATTATCTCCATATCTATTCTCCACAATCACCTCCAAACAATAACAACAATTAATATTTATTCTCACTTACTTCAAATAAGGAAGCTAACTTGACTAACTCTCTTAATACACCTAACTCCCTAATTTGGCTAGCCATTTTTTAGATAACTGAACTTTATTACTCAATAAAATCATGGAGCAAAATAGTTGAGATTTCTAATATCTATTAGATAAATAGAAAAACCAAATATAATATACTTCCAAAAGTAATACCAGGTTGATTTCATTTGTATAATCAAGTCCTAATCTTTAATAACTTCTAAATACTACTCATCTCAAAAAGAAATCGTAATTGCAACTCAACCACTTTAAACCATAAACTGATTCTTATTAATATAGGAGAATTGATTCAACTTTTAGAACATAATTCTCTAAATAACATCCAATCATAACCACTTGAATTTGGCACATAAGCTAGGAGAAGAGGAAGCTGAACTACAACCTGCAACAATTGGTTTACGTGAATCAGGAGAATGAGAAAAACACCAAACAACAATAACAAGAAGCAGCGCCAGCAGCCAACACACAATAACAAAACAGAGAACCAGCGACCATAGAGAGCATAGAGGAAATAGAGGAACGACAGCAACACCGCGTCACAGCGGCAACGGAATCAGTAGCAACACCGACAGGAAGCGGGCAACAACAAACCTAAAGAAAGATAGTGATATTTCAGCGAGACAAAGGAGACGCGTGAGTGAGAAGAAATTAGGGCTTTTCTTGGTGAAATACTAGCATCCCATTTTAGGATGATTAAGGGATTTTAATCTCATTTGGTGGAGCTTGAACATTGACAACAAAGCATAAGTGTGTCATTTGTACATGGAGACACGAGAGAGAAGTGAGGAAGTGATTTTTTTCTCTTTTAAGCTTAAAATCCTTTATTCAATATCTTATTTTAATAAAACCTACAATAACATAGTTGTGCTAGAAACTTACTTTAGACTATAAATAATGATTTTCAAAGCAATTTCTTATTAATATTAAAGCTTAGTAACTAATAAACATAATTAACTTTAACTAAAACATGCTTAAAAACATGGGCTATTACACCTCTTCCCTCCAATTCCTGAGGGGCCCAAATGGCAGTAGCAGTAGGGGCTTGAGGGCGTCTATACTTTGCTGGGTCCTATATCCAACAGCAAAGTCAAGAGACCACAAATATATAAATCACGATAACAATTAAGGGAAATATGAAAAAATTAGGCGGACGAGGGGCCCTGACTTCTCCGCTCGCAAAACCTTATGGCGTATCTTCTCCTGCACACGTTGGTTAGCCATCAAGCGCTTCTACATGGTCTCGTCGAGCTGTTGACGGGGCAATAACTGCTCGAGAAAAGGATCAAACATTAGAACATGAAAAAATACAAAGTACATAAAAGACCCCATCAATTAGTGCTCAACCCTTGGGGTAAGCAGGGTTTAGTTGTAACGCCCCGATCCTCAAAATCATTTAATAAATACCTTAATACAATAATCTCATAATTTGGCTCGAAATTTCGGTAAAGTTTCCTCTGTAATCCGGACAACCCAAATATGGAAAATAATTTAAACCTGCCAACAAAACTCAATAAAATAAAAGATTCTCAATCTCAAGACCCCAAATCATCGACGCTTTTCCGAAAACAACCTTAAGGAGGAATAGCACAAACCCAATTAATCTACTCAATATTACAAACTCATCTAAGAGGCCTTAAATCAAACTTATGTAAGAATATATAACCTATGTACATGAACCCAATGAAATTTACATCTTAAACTCTTCGCAACACGAGTTCCTCCATGAACTGTCGTTCCCACCTCCACATCTCGAATTCTAGTCTGAGACCTGTTCTAGGATCATCTGCTCACCATTGTACAAGGTACATGGGTCATCACAGGTTCAAACCCATAGGGAAAGAACAAACAAACACAAACACAAACAAATACAACACAAGTCAGCAAAAGCTGAGTGCCAACACCCCATGATAAGCACCAAGTACAATTAGAGAAACAAATACATGCATTGCAAACAACAAAACTGTAACCCAAGTTCATATATACATCCTTATTTAAGCCTACACGTCAAACTATATCCATTCGAAAGAATAGAAACAAGAGTCTTTATATCTCAATGCCAGACAAATTATACTTAATATTCATAACCCTCAAGTTCTACCCAAACTACATGATCATGATAAGTGGAATAACTATGTAAGGCCCTATCAAAAAGAGAAGAGTCACAGTTGCATTATGACAAAGTTTCAAGCTACAATCACGGTTAATCAAGGAACAATCACAACCAATTAAATACTCAACCAAGTTATTATTCAAATTCTAAAACAAAATTACAATGATCATCAGAACATCTTTAGCTAATAACAACAATTCATTAAATCCATAACTTTGAGTAGATCCGGAAGAGCCCCTACCAATCTACCATAAAAATAATAGACCCGGGGGACCCTGCCAGTCATATCAATGTAAACCCAATGGCCATAAAATAACCTCTAGTGTGCACACCACCCAACTCTAGCTTTTCTATGGTGACCCGGGAGCCCCTGCCAGTCACACTAAAGTTGGGGACGGTTCGAAATCTTGCCACATACGACGAATATCAATGAATAAAAAAAACTTGTTGAATCCGAGAGCCCCTGCCAATCCACCAATTAACAATGATAGGCCCGGGAGTCCCTGCCAGCCATATCATAGTATCTTCCCAATTCGGCGAAGATAAAAGAAATAAACCACCAATTCTTCAATAGCTACTCCATATAATCTTTCACTTTACGTTATTAATATCTTTTAAGAATTCAACAACAACAAGGTTACAATCATTCTTTCACAATGATCCAAAAATCAATGGTCTTTCTAAGAATCAATCAAATCAAATAATATTTCTCAAGGTTCCAGAATCACACGAGCTAATCCACTGATTCAATAGCACTATAGCTTACACCATGTATTTCAATCCAAATACATTACATACATCATCCATTTCAAGTTAAAGTAGGAAATAACAAACAAGTTCATTCTTTAAAGTTTAGTATTTACTTCAATAATGTCAAATGACCAGTATAATTCATAAATCCACCATTGTTACCATTAAACAGCTGAAATGATCTCTCATTGTAACCATCTATTGCATCTTTTATAAATCCACCATTGTTACCGTTAAACAGCTCAACTCACTCTACATAAAAGGCCATGGTATAACTAGTAAAAGCATTTTGGACTTCATATAATACAAAGGTTATCTTAGCTTTAATCTAATCCTCTCAAGTCTCAATTGTCCCTAAAGTGTTGGTTACTACATGAATACTCTCTTAATATAGCTTCTAATACTTAGAAAATGTCAATAAACTTCTCGAACATACAGTATATAATCCCAGAATCAGTTATACTTTTCTTGTCTGCCCAATTAAAGGGCCTACAACTTCAATGTTTCTATAACTAATACTATTAGTTATAACACATAAGAGTTAACAAATTAATAATATAAAGAATATACTTTATCCCCAAATTGTAATGAAATTAGAGAATTCAACCTTTTAAATTAGTAGATTAGTAATTATACAGTTTTGAAACTACTTCCTTTGATTCTTTACTTACCACAAATCTGAAAGTTGAGAAGCATAGTATGATCATCCCAAACTCACTTACCTTTCACTATAACTTCTCGAATTAATTCAATACCAATTGTAATTTATACATAGATCAATAGCATAACAACTTGGGCGTGCATTAATCATACTTTCATTCTCTCATCAGTCTAGTTCATAATCAAAATTTATAACTCAACATGCATATATTAATATGATACTATTATGAGCTATATCATTCAAGCCAATTGCATACACAACAGAAATCGATTAGCTAATAAAATCCAATCATTCAGATTTAATTCAACTTAAAACAATTCAATTAATTAAGCAACATAATTTGACAGAAAGAAAGGAAATGAAGAGGTGAAGTGTGGCACCTCACAACGACAACGGTGCGGCAAGAGAAGACTAACAACAACAATGATCGTGGCTGCATGTACCACCATCCAGAAGCAGCCCCGGCAACGGCAGCGCAGACCACCAACAATTGATGAAACGGTGCTCCAACACCACCAACCCACGAGACCCACAGCAGCAGCACCAACAGCTAGGAGAGAGAGAGAAAGAGAGTGCGGCGTAGCTTGAGCGCCGACAGATGACGGGGAGGAGCAACGCAGCACGCCGGCGAGGTGATGAAAGGGTGCGAAGGAGAGAGAAGCCACAGAGGATCCACGGTGAGAGAGAGAAAATTGAGGGTGTGGGGGGTTTGGGGAAATGAAAAACACGGGAGAAAGAAGGTGAGATTGGGGTCTTTTGATCCTCCTTGAATTTTTTTTATAACTTAAAATCTCATAAAATATAAAACTACAATAGCACTCATTATATTTAATACTAATTTCACCAAATAATAGCACACTTAAGCTAAAATAGTCATTTTGTTTAGAAAAGGTAATATCAAAGTACTTGTTTAATTAAATTTGCCAAAGTTCAATCATAATTATGAAATTGGTAATATCAACAACTGTAAATTATATTTTAAATTAGTAAATAGTATTAAATATTTTGGGGTGTTACATCAGTCTAGTGGCTGAGAGGAAGTGTTCGTAGCTAAGGAGCTTCGAGTTGGGAAGCCAGTACTGGGCAACCCTCACATTGTCCCCATTGACAACTTTGGTGATAGTTTGGCAATACACCGCCACCATAGCTTCCTCTTCTGTCATATGTGGCACCGACCTATTCATAGCCGTGTTCGGGCCCTCGAGTCGAGGGACAACGGGGAAGTTCCACTGTTCACCCCGATACACAAAGAGAAACTCTGTTTGAAAAGTCTGCTGGTTCGTGGGCATAGTTCCAACTACCTTATATTAAAGGCGAGCTTGAAAGCTATACCAACCTTCCCGTGGTTCGTAGGGGACATCGAGACCAAATTCATCAAGTTCCTTCACAGCCTCAGGGACAGGTCTACACCCATCATATCGTATATGGCCAAGAACCCCACCATCGAACCTACGATGTTGGACATCAGCTAACAGAGAGCGAGATCATAGGCCACAAGTACGGCGATGATGAATGGGTCGATGGGAAACCGTAACCCGAGCTCGAGAAAGGCTTTCTAAATGGCTATGCATCCCGTCGGTGGAGTACAAACAAATTCATCGGGCTTAGGGCTGTACAGCGCGTAAGGATGACGAACCCTGTAAAATCCTTCGAGATAATGCAACTTATCCGCTAAGAATTGCTTAAAAGGTCCTCGAACGTAATAATGGGCAATTCCCTTACCCCTGGTTGTCTGATCCTCACCGTTGCTACTTGGCTCGGAAGATACGTCCTCGCTATCCCTCTCTGTTGTGACAGATGCAATTAACGGAACAATTAACAATGAACAATTGACACAAGAATTAAAGTGGTTCACTAACAATGTGTTAGCTACGTTCACAGGCAGAGGAGAAAGGGTTTTATTAGGTTTAGGAGAGAGTATAGATTACAGGTTAATGAGGTAGAGGTTAATAATAGGGTTTATATAGTAGCCTCGTAATTAACCTAAACAGAATGGGCCTAAACCTGAAACTAAAACAGACCCGATATATTAAATAACATATACCGAAAAGTTCGGGGGCGTTGCCCCCTAACCCCGACCACGGCGTTTCACCCCTGGACCCCGTGCTAGGTTAATCCTAGCGCCACATAACAATTCAAGGCATAGTTTAACAAATCTCCACCTTGACTTGAATTCTCTCCCACAGAACAAATGATGACAGATACAGATGGTACCAGATGCCAAAAAAATTGCCAGATGTACCCAGACTCTCCCTGCCTTAGAATGCCCCTAAAGGACCAGATTCACAGCTTAGAACATTTAGCAAGTCCAAGCAATGTTGGAACTTGCCATGAGGAACCGGATTGGTGAACATGTCAGCGGGATTATCAGCAGTACCTACTTTCATCACCTTAATCCTCTTCTCACTTCTCAAGAAATGATATCTCACATCAATGTGCTTAGTCCTCTCATGATGAACTTGATCCTTGGCTAGGCATATTGTACTCAGACTGTCACCATACATAATAGCCTGATCGTGAAGTAGACCAAGATCACTAACTATCCCCTTTAACCATATTCCCTCTTTAGCAGCTTCCGTCAACGCCATGTACTCTGCTTCATTAGTAGACAAAGTAACTGTAGCTTGCAAGGTTGCCTTCTAACTACCAACAGAACCACCAAAAGTAACTACATAACTAGTCATAGACCTCCTACTGTCAACATCTCCAACATAATCAGAATCAGAATAACCAATTACTAAACACTGTGTTCGTTCCCATAAATAAGACCAACATCAGACGTACCTCTAAGGTAATGAAAAATCCTCTTCCCAGTGTTCCTCTAAGGTATCAATCTTCACGTTCAAAGCAAACATCTTTGTAAATCGAAAAGTTACAGATTTCGAACCTTAACAGATCCGGCTCTAATACCAATTTGTTGTGACAGATGCAATTAACGAAACAATGAACAATCGACACAAGAATTAACGTGGTTCACTAACAATGTGTTAGCTACGTCCATAGGCAGAGGAGAAATGGTTTTATTAGGTTTAGGAGAGAGTACAAATAACAGAATAATGAGGCAGAGGTTAATAATAGGGTTTATATAGTATCCTAGTAATTAACCTAAACAGAATGACCTAAATCCGAAACTAAAACAGACCCGATATATTAAATAACATATACTGAAAACTTCAGCGAGACCCCGAGCTAGGTTAATCCTAGCGCCAGATTAACATTTCTAGGCATAGTTCAACAAATCTCCACCTTGACTTGAATTCTCTCCCAGATACAGATGGTAGCAGATGCCACAAAAATTGCCAGGATGTACCCAGACTCTCCCTGCCTCAGAATGCCCCTAAAGGCCTAGATTAACAGCTTACAACATTTAGTAAGTCCATGCAAGCAATGTTGGAACTTGCAATAAGCAACCGACTTGGTGAACATGTCAGCGGGATTATCAGCAATACCCACTTTCATCACCTTAATCCTCTTCTCACTTCTCAGGAAATGATATCTCACATCAATGTGCTTAGTCCTCTCATGAAGGACTTGACCCTTAGCTAGGCATATTGCACTCAGACTGTCACAATACACAATAGCCTGATCGTGATGTAGACCAAGATCACTAACTAGCCCTTTTAACCATATTCCCTCTTTAGCAGCTTCTGTCAACGCCATGTACTCTGCTTGAGTGGTAGACAAAGTAACTGTAGCTTACAAGGTTGCCTTCTAACTAACAACAGAACCACCAAGAGTAAATACGTATCTAGTCACAGACCTCTTACTGTCAATATCTCCAGCATAATTAGAATCGGAATAACCAGTAACTAAATATTGTGTATCATTCCCATAAATGAGACCAACATCAGATGTACCTCTAAGGTAATGCAAAATTCACTTCCAAGTGTTCCTCTAAGGTATCGATCTTCACATTCAAAGCAGACATCTTTGTAAATTGAAAAATTGCAAATTTTGAACCTTAACATATCCAACTCTGATACTACCTCCGTCCCAGAATAGTCTGAACACTTTCCTTTTATGTTTGTCCCAAATTAATTTGAACACTTCTTTTTTTGGCATGGTCCCACCATTAATATATTATTTCTTCTACACATCTTTGGCCCACACTCTACCTTTTATCAATATAAAGCTACCTAAGTTTCTCTCTCCTCTAATAAAAAATACCCCACCAACTCCTATCACATCTACTTTTTTAAATAAAATAACATTTGATAACCACACTACAACTTATCACCTTAAACTACGTGTCCCAACAAGTGTTCAAATCTTTCTGGGATGGAGGGAGTACCAATTTGATGTGACAGATACAATTAACAACACAATTAACAATGAACAATCGGCACAAGAATTAATGTGGTTCACTAATAATGTGTTAGCTACGTCCACAGGCAGAAGAGAAACGGTTTTATTAGGTTTAGGAGAGAGTACAGATTACAGAATAATGAGGCAGAGGTTAATAATAGTGTTTATATAGTACCCTAGTAATTAACCTAAACAGAATGGCCTAAATCCGAAACTAAAATAGACAGTTTGGGGGTGTTGCCCCCTAATCCCGACCAGGGCGTTTCACCCCTGGACCCCGTGCTAGGTTAATCCTAGCTCGAGATAAACAATTCAAGGCATAGTTCAACAAATCTCCACCTTGTTTTGAATTCCCTCCCACAGAACAAATGATGACAGATGCAGATCGTACCAGATGCCGTAAAAATTGCCATATGTACCCAGATACTCCCTGCCTCAAAATGCCCCTAAAGGCCAAGATTAACAACTTAGAACATATAGCAAGTCCATGCAAGCAATGTTGGAACTTGCCATGAGGAACCGACTTGGTGAACATGTCAGCGGGATTATCAGCAGTAACTACTTTCATCACCTTAATCCTCTTCTCAGTTCTCAGGACATGCTATCTAGCCCTCTCATGATGGACTTGATCCTTGGCTAGGTACATTGCACCCAGACTGTCACAATACACAATAGCCTAGTCATGATGTAGACCAAGATCACTAACTAGCCCTTTTAACCATATTCCCTCTTTAGCAGATTATGTCAACGCCATGTACTCGGCTTCAGTAGTAGACTAAGTAATTGTAGCCTGCAAGGTTGCCTTCCAACTAACAACAGGACCACCAAGAGTAAATACATAACAAGTCATAGACCTCCTACTGTCAACATCTCCAGCATAATCAGAATCAGAATAACAAATAACTAAACATTGTGTATCATTCCGAGAAATGAGACCAACATCAGACGTACCTCTAAGGTAACAAAAAATCCTCTTCACAGCTTACCAGAGTTCCTATAAGGTATCAATCTTCATGTTCAAAGCAGACATCTTTGTAAATAAAAAAATTGCAGATTTCGAACCTTAACAGATCCGGCTCTGATACCAGTTTGTTGTGACAGATGCAATTAACGAAACAATTAACAATGAATAATCTACACAAGAATTAACGTGGTTCACTAACAATGTGTTAGCTACGTCCATAGGCAGAGGAGAAACGGATTTATTAGGTTTAGGAGAGAGTAGAGATGACAGAATAATGGGGTAGAGGTTAATAATAGGGTTTATATAGTACCCTAGTAATTAACCTAAACAGACTGGCCTAACCTCGAAACTAAAATAGACCCGATATATTAAATAACATATACTGAAAATATTCAGCGAGACCTCGTGCTAGGTTAATCCTAGCGCCAGATAAACAATTCAAGTCATAGTTCAACACTCTCCATAACGCAAACGACCTGACTATCGAGAAGATGGTCTAATTAACTGCTAATGGCTCGAGGTCGAGCAATAGTGATGGCATGAGGATGGTTATTTATTTGTACCCCCAAGCAGACATTACTGATTCTCCGTCACACGAGCATGGAATGGCATCGAGTATCCTCGGAGAATCAGGACCTCCGTGGGTTATGGACACCACGGGCACCCTATTTATTAACACCCCATCGAACAACGGCTCGAGGGGAGAAGGAGGGGTCTCCGAACCAGACAAGGTACCTCCATTATTTATGAAAGGAGAACCAGGCCTAGCAAGGTCCATTTATTGCTAATGAAAGAAGCTAGAAAAACAACAGAAGTCGTACCTTGTGTAGAAGACTCTCGAAGTCGGCAATCTGTCAGGCGTACCCGTCGAGTTTTTTTGAACCCTTGAAGAAGAAACTTGCTTGAAAAAGCAGTTCTCTGGGGAAAGGGAAAACAGAATGGGACAAATGACTTGGTCCCCCCCCTCTATTTATAAACAATTCATACCAGTTTAGGCAGTTACCCCCTCGTGGGCCTAACGCACTCTAAAGGTTGGAAGGTCGTTATCTGTTAAGCGTCCCACCTTTGGGCCTAAAAGCAAGGCCCAATGATCATCCTCACCAGGACCACTTGGCACCCAGAAGTTGTCTCATTAATTTGCTTCAGCTCCTTAATTTGCTTAACTTCTCTTCTTTCTACCTACATAGATGATAAGAGGTTTTTAGTGTGTCGTTAAGGCACCAAAAATCGCTTTTCAAACAATATTTATAAAACCTAACAAGCAATTACTAAGAACGTAGTAAAGGCAAGTCAAGGGTCGATCCATAGGGAAAATGGGATTAATTAAAGTCTATCAAGGGTTTTTGGCGGTTTTAAATGATTTAGTATCAACTAATGACTAACTACTATCAAAGAACTAGCAAATAACACGAGTTGAAATATAATATAGGAAGACACTAGAGTTAAGGTTACTAGTTGGATCAAAGTGGACAACGATTATTAATGCAATTGTGATTCAAAGGCAACGATTACGCAAGGTTTAGTTTTCCTCTAAAATACTCGAGTCCTCTCTCGAATGGTCCTCGAGAATGATCACTTAATCAATCAACTAAATCCTCTCTCGAATGGTCTTTAGTCAATTGATTAAGAGATCCAATGAATTTGGAAAACCCCTAATATAGGATCCCCTTAATTTCTACCCAATATCTTGGCCTAGAAATTAAGTTTATTCATGGGGATGATAAAAGAATTCATAATTCAATTATGAACATTTGAAATCAAAATACCAAAGCACAAATGTGATCAATATCTATCCTAAGGCCTCAAAACACCAAGATCAATGCATAAACGTCTGTAAATCATCACAATCACATTAATCTTTGGTTTCTCGTGAAACTGGAAGATGGGGAAGTTCACTCTATTTTTTTTCTTTTTCTTTTCTTTGTTTTCTATGCTCCACGTGTAGTAGTTGTTGTTGTGGAAGCATTGAGCTTCATTTTCTTGTGTAATCTTTGACTTGGGTTGCTTGTTATCTGGGACCGTACTCTCTTATTTCGCAAACTGAATACCTATCATAAGATAAAAGACTAATTAAGCTCAATAAGTGATAAAAATAATAACTACAAATGGAATAAGTATGCAATAATAAAAGTCATCCGAAAAACCCATATATAGATATAAAATATACTCAAAGAACCAAAATATAAGGGTAAACGTATGCAATAAAATAGGCTAATCAAACTCCCCCACACTTAGTCTTTGGTCGACCTCGAGCAAAATAATATTATCAAACCAAGTGTATTATAAAAACAAAACAGTAGTTAACCACCCAACCTCAAATGAAACTAAACTAATAAGCATGACAATAGACTAAAACATTTTTATTTGAGAAATCATAAGTTAGTCATGAAAACGTTTACGTTAGGTTAGCAAGCTATGAACACAATAGAGCTATTATACTCAAGCAAAATTTTATAATTAGTTTGATCTCATATGTAATCTAAGTGCTTAAGTGCAAGTGTATTGACATTCGAATACGAGGTACTTTAATCGGACTTGATTATTATTCCAATTGATTTTACCTCACTTTCCTGTACATTAGCACTTAGTACCCGTACAAGGATCGTTCCTTTTCATATGACATTGCACTTGCCACTCATTGGTCTCAAAGGAGTACTCGATACTTTACTTTTTGCTTTGCCTTTTAGGCTTTTTAATTTGCTCTTCCAAGTTCTTTTATTTCAAGAACTGATTAATATCACTCTGTTTTTACAATGGTTCAACATCTGACCTTTTTGGGCTTACTAATCCATTTTTTTTTTCAAACCATTGTTCTCTCGTTTATTTAACAAAGTCAAGTAATTCTCCAGTAACCAAGAGCAGTGAAAAAGTCACCAAGGAAAGTAAGAGGTACTAGTTAAGTAGATTTAATTATAAAAGTCTTTCTTCCATACCCCGCATCTAAACCAATAAGAATAGTGTGCTAGATTACATATAAGCATAGCATTATTAAGGTATATTTAGGAGTTGCTAGAGATAAAGTCTTGAGGTGCATAACTTCAAAAAAAAAAAAAAAAAACTTATGGTGCAAGTGCACGGTGTACGATATAGCACAACTAGCAAATACGGGTCGAACCCACAAGGATGTTAATATTATTTCCTATTACCCACTTAATTATATGAATTTAGCCGAAAATGATTACTTTTATACTACTAGCAAAAGATTAATTATAACAAGACATAAAAAAATCAAGAATATCAAGTAGCTTAAGATCCACATAGATTAGAAAAGAGAACAAAATAAATTAACACAAATCAACTAATACTGGCAGTAGCAATGTATAAGATGATATGAACTAAGTATCAACTAGTGAGCACTAAAACTATAATACAACTAATGTAATCTAACGTTTTAGTCAACTAAGAACAATAAAGAAAAAAAATAGAAATCAATGAAGACTTGCCAGAGATAATATGGGAATCATGAATCATGTAAGCTATAGCTAAATATTAGTCGTGACTCACATGATATTGGAATTATAAAAGACAGCATGTTTTACTGAAATCAGATGAAATCATAGAGAAAACAAGAAAACGATGCAAAACAACAAATAAAGAAAATAGAAACTAATATGAAGAAAAACAACTCTTATCAAATAAATGAGAACGAAATTACCAATATCTTGCAATCGAACTAATAACAAAGAAGAACAGTAAACCGGACCACTTGTAATTCCGCCGCTGTCACCGACGAATAGACAAACCAAGACTGAATTAAAAACTAAACCTAAGACTATTTTGTGTGGTGTGAATCTTCCTCTGACGTGCCTCGCCGCTGCTCCTACTTCGCTGCTGCTGCGTTGACATAGGGTATGAGAGCCCCCTTCCTTCCTGCTGCTTGTTTTTATTTACCCAGATCCAGGGTTTTCTTCTCTTCTAATCTCCTTTTTAACTTTAAGCCCAAAAAAGTAAACCTTAATTAAGGACAATAGGGCCCATTATAAATGTAAAAACATTAGAGGGATTTCCTTTCCATATTAGGCCAATATCTCGTGTGGCACGTGAACCGCTAGTGGAGAATGGAGATGTTGAACCCCAAAGAGTTTGAGTTATTCTTGTTCATACATCTCTTTTGTCCTTTTTTTGTTTCTATATCTTGGCAGCATCATTTGATGCGTGAGTGTAGTAACTAGTAAGTGACAACATTGGGCTTGTACTCACTTTTCCCAAACCGAACACCTATCATAAAATAAAATACTCATTAAGCTTAATAGGTGATAAAAATATCAACTAAAAAGAATAAGTATGCAATAATAAAAGTCATATGAAAAACCCATATATAGATATAAAATATATTCAAATAACTAAAATATAGGGGTAAAAATATGCAATAAAATGAGCTAATCAAACTCCCCTACACTTAGTCTTTGGTCGACCTCGAGCAAAATAATATTATCAAACCAAGTGTATCATAAAAAAAACATTAGTTAACCACCCAACCTCAAATGAAACTAAACTAATAAGCATGACAATAGACTAAAACATTTTTTTTATTTATTTATTTGAGAAATCATACGTTAGTCATGAAAACGTTTTCGTTAGGTTAGCAAGGTATGAGCACAATAGAGCTATTATACTCAAACACCATTTTATAATTAGTTTGATCTCATATGTAATCTAGGTGCTCAAGTGCAAGTGTATTGACTTTCGAATACGAGGTACTTTAGTCGGACTTGATTATTGTTCTAGTTGATTTCCCTCACTTTCCTGTACATTAGCACTTAGTACCCGTACAAGGATCGTTCCTTTTCATATGACATTGCACTTGCCACTCATTGGTCTCAAAGGAGTACTCGATACTTTACTTTTTGCTTTGCTTTTTAGGCTTTTTAATTTGCTCTTCCAAGTTCTTTTATTTCAAGAACTGATTAATATCACTCTGTTTTTACAATGGTTCAACATCTCACCTTTTTGGGATTACTAATCCACTATTTTTTTTTTCAAACCATTGTTCTCTCGTTTCTTTAACAAAGTCAAGTAATTCTCCAGTAACCAAGAGCAGTGAAAAAGTCACCAAGGAAAGAAAGAGGTACTAGTTAAGTAGATTAAATTATAAAAGTCTTTCCTCCATACCCCGCATCTAAGCCAATAAAAATAGTGTGCTAGATTACATATAAGCATAGCATTATTAAGGTATATTTAGGAGTTGCTAGAGATAAAGTCTTCATGTTCATAACTTCAAAACTTTTTTTTTTCTTCAATTAGTAAGGAATGATTTTTTTTTTTTATGAAAACAAAGTTAGATTAGAGTCTACTGTCAACTATCTTACTAGTTAGTCCTAAAAAAAAAAATGTGGAGAGGTGACTACTATGTTATTTGCATTTATATATCTAATGCATAAAGTGTTATGAAATTTCAGAATACTAGTAACAAAACATAGCAGCAGCAGCCATAAGCATGTTAAATTATGCTTAAACAAAGTCGTAAACAGGTCTATTTTGCATAAATTTCGGCAGCACTTCCCCATAAAATTGACTAATCCAAATTTCTAAATAACCTGTAAATTATGTATATAATTTCCAGCAAGTATAACCACCATAATCCAAGATAATTCCAGCTAATATTGGCACAGACAACCAGAGCAACTATTTCCAACTTTCAGAGCATATCCAGTCATAGCAAGCAAAATTTTCAAAAATTGGCAAATAGTTGTCACTCCCCCACACTTATTTCTTACATTGGCCTCAATGTAAGCCTTAAACGCAGAGAGAAAATCAGAAAACAGAAACACACAGAGTAGTCATAGACTTCATTTATTGTAGTAGAACGAAATAAACTAAAAAACTTAGAGCATAGAACGAATTTACCAGGGTTGGATGTTGAGGTACATCCAAGCAGCTTGCATAGGTTCATTAATCATCATAGTCAGGTTCGTAGAGTAGCAAACACTCTACGTTTTCTTCCATATTCTCTTCTGGCAACTCAAGATATAGTTTAAGCCTTTGTCCATTCACTTTGAACCGCGACCCTCCATTAGGATTCTCGATCTCTACTGCACCATGAGGAAATACGTGAGTAATAATATATGGACCAGTCCAGCGAGATCGTAACTAACCTGGGAAAAGATGTAGCTTGGAGTCGTATAATAGAACTTTTTGACCTGCAGCAAAGTCCTTTCTATGAATATGCTTATCATGAATTAGTTTCGCTCTTTCTTTGTGTAATCTAGAGCTCTCATAAGCTTCTGCTCTAATCTCTTCTAACTCATTTATTTGTAACTTTCTCTCTGTTCCAGCAGCATCTAAATCAGTGTTTAGCATCTTAATAGCCCACAAAGCACGGTGTTCTAACTCTACTGGTAAATGGCAGGCTTTACCATACACTACTCTATTAGGAGACATGCCTAACGGAGTCTTATAAGCTGTCCTATATGCCCACAATGCATCAGTAAGTTTATCAGACCAATCCTTCCGATTTTTATGCACTGTTTTCTCTAAAATCTGCTTGATTTGCCTATTTGAAACCTCAACTTGACCGCTAGTTTGAGGGTGATATGGAGTAGCTAGCCTATGAACAATCGAATATTTTTTCAATAATGCCTCAAAACTGCGATTCGTAAAGTGAGTACCACGATCACTAATTATAGCTCTAGGCATACCAAATCTAGCAAAAATATTTTCCCTAAGGAATCTCACGACCACTTGGCTTCCATTACTCCTAGTAGCTATAGCCTCGACCCATTTTGATACATAATCTACAGCAAGAAGGATGTATTCATTACCAAAAGATGAGGGAAAGGGGCCCATAAAGTCTATACCCCAAATATCAAACACTTCGACAACAATGATTGGAGTTAACGGCATCATATCTCTTCTACTTATCTTTCCTAATTGTTGACACCTAGAACAGTGTTGACAATAAATATGAGCATCTTTAAATAAAGTAGGCCAATAGAGACCCGATTGAAGAACTTTAGTCGCTTGTTTTCTTACCACCGAAATGTCCCCCACAAGCTTGACCATGGCAAAAGAAAGAACATTCTTAATTTTAGAATCGGGGACACATCTCCTAATAATCCGATCGGGGCAATATTTAAATAAATAAGGATCATCCCAAATAAAATACTTCACATATGATAGAAAGCGAGATGTGTCATGCTTATTCCAGTGGGCTGGCAACTCTCTAGTCACTAAATAATTGACTATGTCGGCATACCATGGTTCAGCTTGCACCATAAAAAGTTGCTCATCGGGAAAACACTCAGAAATAGGAGATTCACTTTGCTTGACAAGTATACGAGACAAATGATCTGCTACGGGGTTTTCAGAACCTTTTCTATCCTTAATTTCACAATCAAATTCTTGTAAAAGCAATATCCACCTAAGTAGTCTAGGCTTGGCATCTTTTTTTATTAAGGAGATATCTTATAGCAGCATGATCACTATAAACAATATAACATGAGAACCAATCAAATATGATCTAAACTTTTCAAAAGCAAAGACAATAGCAAGAAACTCCTTTTCAGAAACTGTATAATTAAGTTGTGCCTCATTTAGAGTGTGACTAGAATAATATATTACATGAGGTTTCTTATCAACTCGCTGTCCTAACACAACACCTACTGCATAATCAGATGCATCACACATAAGTTCAAAGGGTTCACCCCAAATAGGAGGATGAAGAATAGGAGCAGAAGTTAATGAACTTTTCATCTTGTTAAAAGCTTCTAAACATTCAGTAGAAAAATTAAAAGGAACATCCTTCGCTAGTAATTGAGACAAGGGTTTAGCAATCTTACTAAAGTCTTGTATAAATCGTCTATAAAACCCTGCATGGCCTAAGAATGACCGAACATCCTTAACAGAAGAGGGAGGCAGCAAGTTGGAAATCAAATCAATCTTGGCTTTGTCAACTTCTATACCATCATTTGACACAATATGACCAAGCACTATGCCTTTTTTAACCATAGAATTGCATTTCTCCTAGTTTAGAACTAAATTTTTCTCAATACATCTTTCTAGGACCTTAGATAAATTAGCTAAGCAATTTTCAAATGAACTACCAAACACAGAAAAATCATCCATGAATATTTCAATACACTGCTCAACCATATCAGAAAATAGAGAGATCATACATCGCTGAAAAGTTGCAGGCGCATTACATAAACCAAAAGGCATTTTTCTAAAAGCATATGTGCCAAAAGGACAAATAAATGTAGTCTTATCTTGGTCTTCAGGAGCAATAAACACTTGAGTGTAACCATAATACCCATCAAGAAAACAGTAATAACTATGTCCAGCTAGTCTCTCGAGCATTTGGTCCATAAATGGAAGCGGAAAATGGTCTTTCCTAGTGGCCGCATTAAGTTCTCTATAATCTATGCAAACTCGCCAACCAGATTGGACTCTTGTAGGAACTAACTCATTTTTATCATTCTTAACCACAGTAATACCGGTCTTTTTAGGAACAACTTGCATGGGACTCACCCACTCACTATCAGAAATTGGATATATTATACCGTGATCTAACCACTTAATCACTTCTTTCTTTACTACTTCTTGTAATGTAGGATTCAAACGTCTTTGATGGTCTCTATGGGGTTTAGCATTTTCTTCTAGATGAATTCTATGTTGAACAATAGAAGGACTAATCCCTTTTATATCACTAAGACTCCATCCTATAGCATTCTTGAACTTTTTAAGCATTTCCATCGGTTTAGTCTCCCTGCAAATCCTCTAAGTCGATGCAATGATGACTGGACAACTGCGATCTTGTCCTAGAAAAGCATATTTCAAAGACTCGGGAAGTGGTTTATGCTCTAAGGAAGGGGTAGACTCGGGGGCAGCAAGTAGAGAAGACAAAACAGAACTTTCGGACTCGGTAGAACCAAAGCAAACGTAACACGTTCAAGGTCTAAATCGGGAGACTCGATGTCTACAGGGTTCACTAGCATCTATAACACCGGTAGGATAGGAATCTAACCAGTTAACCGTATCATAATACTCTTCATCTCGATGGCTATTTATAGAGATTAAATATGTTCGGATCTACTTGTCATGTTTCCAAAAGAGATTTTCATCATACCATTACGACAATTAATCAATGCATTAGAAGTGGCTAAGAACGGTCGTCCTAGGATGACCGGAATTTGATTTTCGGGATTAGGAATGTATTCGGTTTCAAGAACAACAAAATCTACGGGAAAAATAAATTCACCTACCTTAATTAGGACATCTTCCACCACTCCCTTAGGTACCTTAACGGATCTATCGGCTAATTGAAGGGTTACCTTAGTGGGTTTCGGTTCACCTAAGCCAAGTTGCTCATAAACAACAAGTGGAAGCAGGTTGACACTAGCACCCAAGTCTAAGAGTGCTCTATGAATGGTTTTATCACCTATAACAATTGAAATAGTAGGGCAGCCGGGGTCTTTATACTTCACTTTGGAATCGATTAGAAATAATAGAACTCACATTAGAGGCTAAGAATGCTTTCTTAGGAACGTTAGTTGCTCTCTTTGTGGTGCATAATTCTTTTAGGAATTTGGCATAAGGTGGCATTTGATTAATGGCATCAAGAAGAGGGATATTAATTTTAACTTGTGAAAACGTTTCCCTTATCTTTTCAAATTGACCTTCATCTTTCTTTTTAGTGAGCCTATGAGGGAAAGGTGCTTTAGGCTTGTAAATCTGGTCATTAACAGTAGGTATAAACTTGTTCTTATCTATTATATTAGCCTTTTTTCCACTAGATTCTTCTAAATTATCAGTGGCAGGTTCATTGTTACTCTTCTTCTCACTATTTATGAAAGGCGAACTAAGTATAGAAGTAGAAGAAGAAGGATTAAGAGCATCATCAGATATGTCACCTATGTGATTATCAACTTGTTTACCTGACCGTAGAGAAATCACAGCATTAACTCTTTTCAAATTATCATTTTGAACTTGTGAATTAGAAGTTACATTTCTAGGATTAATTTCAGGTTGATTAGGGAATGTTCCTTTCTCTCTGTTATGAGAAACCAATTGAGCAACAATGTCCGTTAATGTTTTAAGAGTTCTTTCTAAACTACTTATCTTCTTATCAGTTTCAGAATATCCAGGAGGAGGCTGTGTTTGAGAAATTGGTGGCCTTGGATTACCTTGAAAATTCTGATTTGGAAACATAGAAGATTGAGGTATTGATCTGTTATTAAAATTTCCCACTTGACTATTAGAGCCTCCTATGTGTTGACCTTGACTCCAAGAGAAGTTAGGGTGATTACGCCAACCTGGGTTATGGGTATTAGAGTATGGGTCATTCCTAGGTCACTGGAAGGCCATATTAGCTTGTTCTATATTATTATGACTTTGTGGAGTAATGTATGGGCTAGAATTAGAAATATGATCTAAACCATGGCAATGAGTACAGGAAAAAGATGCAATTTGGTGAGCTTGGGATTGTGGGACGGATAACCCTTTTAACCGATTTTCTAACAAAGTTAGTCTAGACTCAAGATACGTGTTATCTCGAAACATTATACAAGCCATTTTTAGCACCGAAATCTTGGCGGGAAGGCTACTACTATCGGATCTAGTGGTCTCCCATTGTAATGTCTTATCAGCTAAATCTTCTAAAAATTCCCATGCTTCATCAATAGTTTTACCCAAAAAGTTTCCCTGACATATAGATTCAAGCATAGTTCTAGAGTTAGGATCTAACCCTTCATACACAATTTGACACAATCTCGACTTTTCAAATCCATGGTGAGGGCATTGAGCAAGTAAATCCTTAAATCTATCTAAATATTTCCAGAAACTTTCACGTTCTAATTGAATGAATTGGTTAATTTCATTTCTAAGTCTTACGGTCTTACCATTAGGGAAATATTTTTTTAAGAAGACAAATACAAAAGCATCCCATGAGTCAATTGAATTAGGTGGAAGACTATACATCCACTTTTTAGCATCAGTTTTAAGAGCAAAAGGAATAGCCCTTAATCTTAGACCGTCATCAGTTACTCCAGGGTACTGCATTGTAGCACAAATTTCATCAAATTCTCTAAGAAACAAATAAGGGTCTTCAACACCAGAAAACTTAGGGAGTAGGACAATATTGTGATGTTTAAGCTCAAAATTAACATTACCACGTATAGCAGGAAGTACAAAACAAGATGGTTGAGATGACCTAACTGGATAAAAGATGTCATTTAAAGTACGAGGGGGTGTCTCGTCTCCCATTTTACCGTTTCTTAAGTCACTAAAAAAATTATCCAAGTCTTTATCCAGTTCGGTATTGAATAAGCGACAAGTCTTAGGGTCGGTAATCCAAACCTTCATAAACTAAATAAAGCAAAGTGACACAAATTAAACTAATTTTTTTTTTTTGAAAGAAAAATTAGCACTGATATGTAATAAAACAAATTAAACTAAATTAAAACAAGACGGAATGAAATTACTAAATAAGTAATAGAGCTAGAACTCACGCAAACAAACAACTTATATCAAATAGGTAATATAACTCAATACACAACATCCCCGGCAACGGCGCCAAAAACTTGTACGATTTAAAACTAATACCGCAAGTGCACGGTGTACGATATAGCACAACTAGCAAATACGGGTCGAACCCACAAGGATGTCGATATCAAGTTGTATTGATACTAAGTATAAGGAGATCTGTCACAAACAGAAATAATACTCTAAAAAGACCTACAGTAACATAAGGAACTAAAAAGAGAGAGAAAAAAAAATCAACATATGAAAAAGACGCGGGAACAATTTAAAACTAAAGCTACTAAAAAGCATCTGAACTATCATGGATTGAAAACATGGATTATGATAATATGAAAAGAAACAAACTCAAGACTTTAGATGAATTCAGAGTAGTTGATTACTAAGATGCGACGCGTTTAGTAAGACTGCAAATAATAACAAACAATAACTATAGAAAAAATAAAATAAAACAAAGTAATTCTTACTCCACAAAAGAAGGAAAGAACAAAGAACAGTATATTGCAAAAATCAGATTACCAAACAAACGAACACAGTAAAATTAGAGAAAGAAAGGAACAAAATTACCAAAAGAACTTCTTGCAATTAGCTAAACCTGAATCAAACCAAAAGGAATCGTCGTTCACCGCTGTCACCGGTGAATTGACAAAAACGAACTATATTGTATCACACAACTAAACCCTAGAATTATTGTCGGTATGTGTTGGTGTTTTTCGCCCCCATACTATAGAAATTAGGGGATTTCTTTATACCAACTGAACAAAACCCCCAATTTACATAATTAGGGAAATTATTTTGAGAGGAGAAAATAAAATATGATTTTGCTCCCTGATTTCCAAAGTAGGCTTCTCTTTGTATCTTGAAGATTAGGAAACAAATTTGATGCCAATTGCATTGACTTGGAAAAGAAGTTCCTGCTTCTTTGGTTTCTCGTGAAACTGGAAGATGGGGAAGTTCACTCTATTTTTTTTCTTTTTCTTTTCTTTGTTTTCTTTGCTCCACGTGTAGTAGTTGTTGTTGTGGAAGCATTGGGCTTCCTTTTCTTGTGTAATCTTTGACTTGGGTTGCTTGTTATCTGGGACCGTACTCTCTTATTTCGCAAACTGAATACCTATCATAAGATAAAAGACTAATTAAGCTCAATAAGTGATAAAAATAATAACTACAAATGGAATAAGTATGCAATAATAAAAGTCATCCGAAAAACCCATATATAGATATAAAATATATTCAAATAACCAAAATATAAGGGTAAAAGTATGCAATAAAATAGGCTAATCAATTAACAATACATTTAAACACTAATCCATACTTTCACCCTAACGCTACATAGAAAACTACTCACTAATCATGGATTCTAAGCAATAAAACATGAAATATATAACAAATCTAGGGTTAAACATGACTAAGAGATAATTAATCTAATGAAAGCAACAACTATGAAACTATAATAAAGAAGATCTAATAAAATGGAAGAACAAATAATAACAATGAAAAGAGAGAATAAAAACTGAAACTTTGATATTAAATGTACCTTCAATATTGTAGAAATTACAAACTATGATCTAGAATCTCAAATCTTGATAAAAAAACTAAGTGTTTTTCTCTCTAAAGTAAGCCCTAATATTCTTCTCTAAACTCTAGAAAATAAGCATAAGACGAAAAAACATAACCTCCATTGTTTTTGATGACCACAAGAATTACAATTTTCTCGCGGAAACAGGTGGTGCGGGTGCACCATGAAATTGGTGCGGGCGCACCATGAAATTGGTGCGGGCGCATCAAGGCCACTGATTCAGGTGGCCAATCTTCGCTGGAAAGGTGCGGGCGCACCATGAAAATAGTGCGGGCGCACCAGCTTGGTGCGGGCGCACCTAACTGACTGATAATGAGGATGCCCAATTTTGGGGCGGTGCGGGCACACCGAGTCCAAGTGCGGGCGCACCAGTGTGTACGGGCAGTGTTAAGGGGGAGCGGGCACACCATGGAGCTCAACTCAAGCTTCCTTTATTCCATTCTCGCGCGTGTAAACTTCTCGAAACTCCCTCCTATTATTGTTTCTCCCAACTCTTGACCTTATAAAAGATCATACCTGCAATCAAAGCATTGGAAAACACGGTGAAAGCAAATGTACTAGAAATCCAGTCAAAATTGACCGAAAATCTAGTGAAATGTCACAATGATCAACAATGATCAACAATGATCAAGTGAAGGAAATAGAGAGAGAAATGAGGAAGAAAGAGGGAAGAAAAGGGTATAAAGAGGATCAAACCAACCCAAAAAGAGCACATAAAGTACGTTAGAAACACACTTATCAAGCTCCCCCAAGCTTAGCATTTTGCTTGTCGTCAAGTAAACCAAGAATGATAAAGAAAGAAGAGAGGAGATGAAAAAGAGGAAAAAAAAAAAAAAAAAAAAACAAGCAACAAACTAGTCTAGATGCTCTAAAAGCAATGCTACAAATATGACATGCAAGCTAAATGAGTTCATAACAAGATTTAGGAGACCAACCAAACACAAGAGGGAAGATGATTAGGAAGCACAAGAGTGACTTAAGGGATCTAATCCACCGATAAACCGAGTCCCCCTTGAAAATAGGCTTTCTAAAAGTGATTTCTCACTCTTCTCCACTTCCAAGTCCCGAGTTTGATTCCCCCCTAGGGATGCTCAACCATAATAGCTCGCCTCTACCACATTTTGATGACCCTCATCATGACTTGCACAAAATCTCACCCGCCACTACTAATTGACCAAGTCCAATCTAGAAGTCAAAAGGGACTTTATTTAGGTTGTAACGGGGCTAGGTTAAAGGGTGTGGATAACAATTTAGGAATGTGGTGCAAAAAGGGTAAAGTGGAGTACACAATAGGGGGTAAAAACTCCCTCAAGATATTCCAAATTAAACACCAACTCAAATCCAAATCTCACACAACTTTGATTATCACTTTAATTTTTACTTTTTGGAACACTGATTTTCACTTTTTTTGAACCCATTTTTGTTTTTTTTTTCCAACAATTTGCTCTTTCTTTCTTTTCAATAGAAATCCAAATGAAGCACTAAGAGCATTCTTTATTTCTTTTATTTCCTTTGTCTTTCCTTTCTCACAAATTTTCCTCAACTTTTGCAATTATACACGCATATTAATTCACTTTCAACCAAAGACTTAGTATCAAAATAACTCAACTCCAAACAAACTAGACATGTACTCCACTTTGGGGAAAGTTTGGCCATGACGTATTATGAGGGTTAAGCAATAAATAGGATAGAAAGGCTCAAATGGGTTGAGAAGCGGAAAATTATGCAGGTATAAAAGCTTTTTCGCTTTTGAACTCCTATTTCTAGCAAAAAGAAATGCCCTAAATCATTCTTCTATAGGCTCGGTCTTATGCAATCTTGGGGAGCTAAAATGCAAGTCACAAGTTAAGCGATCAATGGTGAGGGTTGTAGATGAGTCTTACGAGGTTCTTGGCCCTCCTTCGGGATTCACCGCACAAGGGACAAGGCAATCCAATCAACCAACTCGCCTAGTTTCAAAGCGACTCTACCAAAAGTCACCGATCTCAAAGATCACCTAACATCACAACGAGGCTTCCAAAATCATCAAGTCAAATGCGAAGAAGGTCTTCCAATCAAGTTATGAACACTCTTAGCCACAAATCATACATGCAACTAAGCCTCCCTAAATGCAAAAAAACAAAATGTTTTTTTTTTTATGCAATGCAAAAATACCAAAAACAAACTACCAAAACTAAGCTAAAAACAAACTTCTAAAAACAAGCTAATAATAAACTACTAAAAACAAGCTATACAAGGGTGATTTGGATGAAACAGGGGTGGGGGAAAAAGAACCAAGTAGAATAACCAATAGGACCCTACCTAAATAACCACCTAAGACCCCAAACTCCCAAAAACATAGGCATGCATGCAAGGGCCCCCACGCTTAAGCGCAACTCCGCGCTCGAAGTTGCAAAAGGTGGGAGGGGGAGGGGGTCAAAAAGAGCACCTAAGAGTTCCCATCATTGTCCCCATCAGGAGGGGGGTTAGAAGGGAAAAACGCGCCTGGATAGTAAGACGGGTAGTGGGGGAAAGGGCGGAAAGGTACCTCCTCAAATGGCCTGTCACGAGGGTCAAAAGCAGGAGGGTAGTAGGGGTGGTAAGGGAAGGGAGCCTCATGTCCGGAGTGAACATTGGCAAGATGAGTTCGCCAAGCCACTCGAGACACATGGTCAAGGTCGGTACGGATACCATCAAGGGTAGCAGTGACCGCACGGTGGTTGGCCACTTGAGTGGCCTGCATCTGGGTTATGGCCGCCATGACGGAGGCCATATCAAAGGACTGGGAGGAAGAGGTCTCGGCCGCATCACTCATGGGAATGCGGTGCTTGGGCCTCGGAACCCTGGGAACCCTCGGTACCCTCTCCACAAAGGTAGGTCATATCAGCGCAATGAACTGGGTCAATAGGGGAAGGGGAACCCGCCATCGGTTACATTCAGGCGGGTGGTTCCAAATGAACTCAGTGTCCATATAACAATAGGGTCTCCCTCCCACTAGCCAAATGCAACTGGTCTTAAAAAAACCACGCAGAAATTTCATTTGCTGAAGGACCGCACCATCCAATAAGTTGGACTGACCAACAGTTGGCCCGCTTTCTTCTAAGCGAGCCAGGTCATCGTCCAACGAGAGGTAAGACGCTAGCCGGGTGATCATTCCACCACAAATGATCTCCCCAACTAGCGTAGTACCCACCCCTAATCTCTTGCAATCGATTAAGGAAGATAGCTGCAAAGTTAATTCGGGCGTTATGATGGGCCCCATCAGTGGCCAACCATAAAACCAACAACTCTTCCTTTCTCAATTGCCCGACTTCTTGCTTAGGAAAGAAGGTGTAAACCAACATCCTATGGAAGTAGCGGAGAGCAGGATGGATAATCTCAAATGCCTTGGACGAGTTCGTTCGAAACTGAGTGGTGCCATCAATGATCTTGGCCCACCACTCTTGTTCATTGTATCCCTCCCAAATTATCGAATTGGGGGCATCACATGGGGCAGTAGAGTCCGTCCCAAATGCGTCACATACCTCGTCAAAAGACAGTGTTCTGACTTGATTAAATAGACGAGCTTGAATAGTGAGAGCACCGGATTCTTGCTCCCTACTTATGTTCAACGAACTCAAGAAATCAAAAGTTAGTTGGTCATAAGTAGGTTCCCGAACTGGAAGGAAGTTCGACAACCCCAGATTTCCTGCCATCTCCCTTACTATCGTGTCGATATTAAGGTGCTTGCAGGTACCAGAGTCATAGAACTTCGTGGGTCGCAGGGTTCTGTTCGAAAGCTGAGTAAAAATCTAACGGTGTGCAGCATTTGAGAATTTCAGAGGGTAGATAGGAGGGGGATTAGAGCTAGAAGAAGGTCCTTGCGAGGAGGACCCTGTTTTAGCTCTCTTAGCCCTAGAGGAAGATCCTTCGCCACTTTTTTTTCCCATGGTGTTGTTTTAAAAACAATGTGAGAAATATTTTCTTTGAAACTGGGAAAAAAAACAAAGGGCATGGCCGTCACAGAGGGACTCTTCAAAACCTTTGGTCAAACAAATCACCACACTAAAAACACACAAAAGACTTAAAAAAGAAAAAAGAAAAAAAAGCTACCAGCACATAAATCCCACAATCAATAGCAACGAAGTTGCTAACAAGCAAGAACTCGATTCAAATCCGAAAACTCAAACAAACTCACAAAATTCTCCAACTCGCACCATCAACAATCCAACAACATGTTTATCAATACTTGCTCAACAAATCACATCAAATAGTTTAATTTAGTTCATAAAAATCTCATAGACTATGAAATTTCCACAAAGAACAAACAATTAAACTAGTTAATCACAACACCAATCACAAATGTGGGCAAAATTCATGAACAAACCAAAGCTAGGAGAAAAACAAGCATGCAATCAAAAAGAAAACAAACTTGTAGTCCAAATAACAAGATTTTTATGAACTTGGAGATGAAAATCCCCAATTTTGAAACCCTAGAAATCCAAAGCTTGCAAAAACCCCAAATTTGATGTACTTGAGTATTGTAGAGAAGAAGGAGATGAGATTTCCGGTGAAAGGGTGGCCGGAGGTCGCCGAAATGCCGCGTGATTCGCCGGATCTAGAGTTGTGGAAGTGAGAGAAAGTGAGTGAGGGAGAGAGAGAGGGAGATCGAAATTTAGGGGAGGTAAAGTGTTGTGTGCCGAAAAAAAGAAACGGAATCGCGGTTTTGGTGCTGTCGGGGTTTGGTGCAGGCGCACCAAACTTCCTGCCAGTTGCTGAAGTGTTGTGTGCCGAAAAATTCTGGAAAAATTTTTGAACGGTGCGGACGCACCTCATACCACGGTTGCTGTTTTATTCGCCCAGTGCAGAAGGAGTGGTCCGGGCGCACCTCTCAGGAGTGCGCCCGCACCATTCAAAATTTTTCGAAATTTTTTTCAAATGGTGCGGTCGCACCTTAAAGAGGTGCGGGCTGTAACACCCCAGTTTTTGAAACAGTTTATTAATTATTTTATTAACTATATTATTTATTTATTTTAGCTTATTTAATTTTAAATTTATTTAGCTTCAGGAATTACCTTGTAAATAATTTATATGGTTGTAGTAGGGCAAGTTTAGTGAATAATCTTTAACTTAATAGTAATAAGAGGGAATATACTCACATATATGTAAAAAGAAGGAAAAAGGGAAAATAAAACAATAAAACAAAAAGAAAAGAAAAACAAAGAAAACCTCATACGTTCTTCTTCACCTCTTCTCCATCTCATTCTCTCAAGTCTTTCAACATTCATCCTTCACACACAATCACCACCATTACCGACTCACCTTTGCCGCCGACCACCACACCACCGAGTGACCACAACAACTCCGTAGAGGCGGCGGATAGGCGGCATAAGGGGAGAGCAAAAGACCTGACACTGCTTCGTTTTGGAGCGTCTAGCGCTTGTTGAGGGGCGTTTTGCAAGTCATTTTTCATTCCTAATCTTCTATATTAGTGGGTAAGTTGAATTCCTCAACTAATTTAAGTTTTTCTTTTAAAATTATGAAGTTAGGGTTAATGTTTATGAAGTTGAATTGGGGGTTTTGTTTTTAATTGTTTGGGTGTGGAATTGAATGAATAGAATGTTTATTTAGGTGTTTAGTAGTTAGTTTAGATTAATGGAATGTTAAGTAAACTTGTTGTTCAAAGAAACTTGTGGTGTAGTTCGTATAAATTACCTGTCAGTTTCGTAAAATGAAGTTTTAAGAAGTTTCTGGGCTTTTTTAGCAAAAATACGATTTCTCCAAAAGTTGTTCGTATTGAAATTTTATCCAAGATAGACTCAAGAAAAGCTTGATTTGGATCTCGTAGGAGGAAGTTATGTCCATTTTAAGTTTCTTTTAAAATTTATAAAATTGTATAGTTAGTTCCGAGTGTTTCAAGTTTGAATATTTTCTTATGAATGTTGATTTAATATAAACTAAGGGAGATTTTAGTATTGTTGGTATTGATTACTTTGGTAATCAAAGGTAAATGGCAGTTTAAGTAAATAAGTTATAAGAATTAGTTATAGTTACTTATATATATAAAAAAAGGGGGTTGATGTTTTATAAAACTAAAGTTAATAAAAGCTCATTAACTATTTTAGCCAAATCTATTAATATTTATTAAGTACATGTATGTTTATATTATAGATTCCGGTTTCATTGGGGAGCCGTATTGATTGAGCTAGTTGGTTTGCTATAGTTTAAAAGGTAAGATTCCTTACTCAAATCTTTAATAGTTATGAGAAAGGTCTACAAAAGATAAGATTTCAACTAAAACTTTCATAGTTACGAGAAAAGATTATAAAGGTATGCAGCTCTCTTGAATTGAGATTGGTTTGAATAGGAGGATGTCCCTCCTAATACAAACAGTTTGTTTTCAAACCTTGAATTATAGAATAGTTACAGAAAAAGATTTATGGATAGTTTTATGTTTTGAAACGGTTGGGATTGCCTTTGTGGTGTCTCAAGGAATTGGAACCTTGTCGGGATGGTCTCGACATTACAGAACAGTTGGGGGGTACGTTGATCAGTACCTCGGACATAGATCTTCTGCTACGGTTTGGCCGTTTGTGGGGTGTGCACACTAGGGGTCTTTATTTAATAGTTATCCGGAGGGCCTAGCTAGCCCAATGGAAAAGAAAGTTCATTCCATTCCATAGATATATGATTCTAAGATTCTGAAAGAAATTGTTTTAGCAAAGAAAACAGAAGAGTATTTGGTTTGGAAAAGAAATGAAGAAAAATGTTTTTTTTTTGTGTTTCTATTAGTATTGTGTTTGTAAAAGTAAATGATTTGTAGGATATAATTAATGCATCCTACCTGCATATGTATCTGGCTTTACAGTATTGAATCTTGCTCGGCTTGTTTGGCTGATACTACATGTTTGATATATGCAGGTACATGAGGGCTTAGAGCCGGGGTGTGGGCGGAGAGCAACGTCCACTTGTTTTGGGTAAATATAGTTATAATAGTTCTTTTCTGGTGCGCTTCTTATATATATAATCAATATTTTGAGAATTAGGGTTGTAAATATTAATTCACCTAAATCTTTATTCGGTTGGGTTGTAATAGTTTAAATTAAGCTTTAATTTAGTTTTAGTACAGGTAGTTCTTCCTTAGCGATTATTCTCGTAATAATCATGGAATAACACGTTTGGATTTCGAGTAATTATACGGGAATTTTGTTGGCATTTGAGCTGGGTGGAGTTGGTAGGAGATATGGACTGCTGATTTTTTGAAACAGGTTTATAATTCGGACGCCAGTCCTAAATTAAATTTTAGGCAGTCCATATTTCAAACGGAACTCTGCCGAATTTTCTACAGAATTTTAATATTATTTAATTTAATTGATCACTCGAAATTCAGGGGTGTTATAGTTGGTATTAGAGCCAAGGTTTATAAATGACATGACAAAGATAAAGATGATAGCAAATTAAAAAAAAAAAATTGATAAGCCGCAGTCAGATAGTGTGATGGGTTATACACGGGAAGTGTATATGTTGTATTATACGCTTGCTTATGTTAGCCGCGTGATTGTTTCTTTTAGCGTGATACGAGAGAAAGTTCTTTAAGGTCAATTAAGAGTTATATCCTTTCGATATTGGGTTAAGTTCCTTTATCCTATGTGGTGCAGTGAAGATGGATAAACGTGATCGGACTAAGCCATCAAAGATGAAAGCTTTGATGCACCAAATGGCTGAGTCCAATAAAGCCATGAGCGAGGCTGTTCAGTTGCTCGCTGAAGCACGAGCTGCTACTAGTACAGGCAAAGTAGCTATGACTGAAGTTGCTGCTGTGCATAAAGCAATTGACGGGAAGAAGCCTCCTAAGTACGATGGAAAAGGCGACCCCGTGAAGATGGAGAATTGGATTAGAGAGTTTGACAAGATCTTCGTCACTCTCCAGGTCCCTGAAGAGATAAGAGTAGACTCCGCAGCCTACCATCTCACCGAAGATGTTGATATCTGGTGGACCAACAACAAAGATAGTTTTATCACCAAAGTCATATATGATGAGGATGGTTTCGAGGAGGCGGAGACAAAGGAATTTGGTTGGAAAGAGTTCAAGAAGGCGTTACGCGCTGAATTCTTTCCACCTCACATGAGAAAAAGGAAGAGATCTGAGTTTGAACAGCTGGAGCAAGGAGATATGTCCGTCCAAGACTTCTATACTAAATACCTCGAGTTGTCTCATTTTGTGCCTGAATTGGTCCCAAATGAACAAGAAAGAGCTCTGAGGTTCGAGGAAAACTTGATCTAGAACTTCTTAGCAACATGGGAGCGGCCGACTTCACAACCTTGAACGAAGTTTATACTCGTGCTAGAAATGCCGAGAGAATCAAGGAGAGAAGAAAAGCCGCAGATAAGATGAAAGCTCCTACAAAAGAAAGTACCCAACAACTAGATAAGGGTAATAACTTTAGTCAGAACAACAGAAACTTTGATAATCGGGGTCCCAGGGTTAACTTCAGTAGAGGATGTCAGAGTCAACCAGCCCCAAGGAGTGCTGAGAGTTCGTTTCATCCCCGTAGCCAAGCCTAGAGCCAATCTCAATTCCAAAACAACCCAGGACTTGTTCGTCATTATTTATGCAAAAGATGTGAAAACAATCGTCCAGGGAGGGATTGTGAAGGCAATAAGGTGACATGTAATTATTGCAAGAAAGAGGGGCATAGAGCTTATGAGTGTTTCACTAACCCAAATGCTAAGATTGGCCGCAATTATGAGGTGTTGAGGGCATCCACTGCTAGTATAGCTAGTAATCGCCCAACTACTTCTGCAGCTCCAAATCGTACTGCAGGAACGGCTAATGCTGCTCATGCTAAGAGAGGTCCCGAGAAGAAGAACACGGGCAACCTAATCATCTGAAGCAAGCAGATGCATATGACCAGGGGAATGCAGTGACCGGTACTTTCTCTATGCATTCTACACCTGCCTACGTACTATTTGATTCAG
The DNA here is from genome assembly GCA_947646795.1 of Beta lomatogona. Classification (NCBI taxonomy): domain Eukaryota; kingdom Viridiplantae; phylum Streptophyta; class Magnoliopsida; order Caryophyllales; family Amaranthaceae; genus Beta; species Beta lomatogona. The sequence goes on from CANSNZ010000116.1 coordinate 88,827, forward strand.
GTGCATCACATTCATTTATATCTAAAACTTTTGCAAATAGGCTAAACTTAAAAAGTGTCACACCTTGTGAGGCCAATATTTTCATTCCTTCTGGTCTAAGTGTCACGTGTAATAGGATGTATTTAGATGTCCTTATAGCTTATGGTGAAACTACCTTGTTCGCTGACCTAATAGTTTTTCCTTTGAAAGATTTTGATGTAATATTAGGGATGGGTTGGTTAGAAAAGTATAAAGCCAAGATAGATTGTCCGAAACAAAAAGTCACAATATAGAGTCATAAGGGTGTCCATGTGCTTTATAGTTGCCGTCCGGTGAAGATTATTTCTGCTCTTACATTGAAGTCTTATTTAAGAAAGGGGTGCCCTATGTACCTTTGTCATATTCATGATACGAGCAAGGAAAGACCAGAGCTTGGAGATGTCCCAGTTGTGAATGAGTATCAAGATGTGTTTCCAGACGATATTCTTAATATGCCTCCGAAGCGTGAGGTTGAGTTCAACCTTGATTTGGTACATGGAATGGGACCTATATCCAAGCCACCTTATCGGATGGCGCCTGATGAGATGAGGGAGTTGAAAACTCAGTTAGAAGAATTGTTGGATAAGCACTAGTAGAAAAATACTCAAATGCTCCGGTTAAAAAGCCCACAAATGCTCCGTATTTGACGCGTAGTAGACGTGAGCATTTGAGAATTTCACAAATGCTCCGGTTGGAAACCGGAGCATTTAGTTTATCAATTGCTCCGGTTGTGATTAAAACCGGAGCATTTGATGTATTTTACACGCCTAGAATAGATCAAATGCTCCGGTTTGTAAGAGAAAACCGAAGCATTTGTGGAAATAAATGCTTCGGTTTAAGTGTACAACCGAAGCATTTGTACAATTTTATTAAAAAAAAATTATGCACAGGTTTAAAGCAGAGGCACCTACTGTCATACATTATATCTTATATATTCCAGCAACAAATTACATAAATTAAGCAGCATTTGAATTCCTTCATCACTTTATATGTATGTCAGAAAGAAGCAGTTAACTTCCAAAATGCAAACATCCTATATTCAATCATAAATCAACACCCTAATAGCATAAAAATAATCGTCCATTATGCTTCCTTCTATTAGCAAGGAAATATACAAATTTCACCCTAATCAGACCTAGCACATATCAAAATCCAACTATTTATAATAGAACATTGCACCTGCTAATCAGATATTTAGCTCCTAAGATATGAACTAGCAAAACAAGATAAAACCAGTAATTACATTGATAAACACATTTCATTTATGCATGTTTTCGCACCTTACAAAGTACAGGTGAGAAAATTTATAAACATTTAATGAGAAGAGGCAAACTTAGGCGTCATTTATTCGTGAATATCTTATTTACAGCAAGTGACAGTTCTAGTAGTGAAAGAATGTTCACAGCATACCAAATGTCTATTTCGCAAGTCTACGTGTGCGACAAGAACGAGTGACTGCAGCTGCATAGATGTGAGAACCATTGAGAAAAGCCTCCTGTCTCTGGCGTCACTTCACATCTCTCTCCTTTTTCTACAAGTGGAACAAGAATAGACAATAAAACTATGAACCAAGTGAATTTGGCAAAAGCCCACTTTCTGAGCGCTAGTTGAATCATGAAGATATCATTAAGAAGGAAACATCCTTACTTTCGGCACTTCCTCAAGTACAGGAATTACGTCAGTTTCAATAGTCTCATGCACTGTTGCCTTAACTCCAACTTGGCAAGATGAATATTTCTCCTGCAAATAATTGGAAAAGATGTTAGCTAGGTTAGAAGGTAACTGATATTATGAGAAGACTTGCGAAAATATAAACAACACTAGTTCCTGATTTCGCACCGAAACTTTACGAAATTCCTCAAGAATGGTAGCAAGAGTCTCCCACTTTAGATTGGTTTCTTGCAGATCTAGACAGTATTTGCCCTTCTGCTTCTATTTCAAATTGAAATAGTTTGCTTCTCTATGACCGATCACTGAGTTTCCATCATACCTACCAGCAGTAATAGCAAAGAAATTATTATTAATATAATTTTCTGCTTACAATTACGTAATATAGCAGCACAGAGCATTAAATACCAGTAAGATATTCCATTTTGTGTCTTGACCAACCTTATCTTTACGAAAATTAGAGATTTGTCCCCTTGCTTCAGTGCATCATTGATATTAGAAACCAAATCAGGTTGCTATAAGCAAAGAAAACATATTAAACCAAAATTTAGTGCCTATATAATATCATTAAGATACAATTCAAAACTTAGCTTTTACCATCAACAAATGTATAGTTGGATCAATTTCCTTATATCCGGATATTTCTTCTCTCCACAAGAAACTGCAACACCTCAGCAGTCAAATTACTCAAAATAAATAGTAAAATAGGGGGTCAGAGTGAAGAAGCAAACGGTGATACCCATTTTGGGGGATTTCACCTTCCACAACCTACCCAGAGCCACCAATCATCAAGCTTCTTACAAAGGATTGTCACCCAAACATCACAGACTCAATATCTCTAAAGTATTTAAGCAGGGTACAAAGATTTAATACAAGATAGAAACAAATATAATTTGTTCTCGCTAAGCCAAAAGTGCAAGCCCTTCTAAACTGAGATATCCAAGCATAAAGCCTATACAAACAGATAAGATCAACCAAAAATGATAATGGTAAAAGAGGAAGTACTTGGGCCATAAATCCTTTCATTATGAGGTGGAAATTCGTTCCCTTGAAGTGTAAAGGTTTCGTCATAGTACCTCCAACACCTTTCTCACCTGAGACATATAAACAGCAAACAGATATTTTCATTCAGTGCAATATATATGTAGTGCAAAAACCCACAAAGAAGGCTCAGTCATGGTTCTTGATTCTATTTTTATACTCTTAAAAGTGAACAGGGGAAATTTCATTGCTTGGAGAACGAGTTGCAATCACGCGAACACGCAGAAAATCAAGAAAAGGAAAGACGCAAGGGTTTCATTGAGAAAAAGAAGAGGAGTTACCTGTGCAGAGTACCCAACAGTTTTCAGCAGATTTAGTAACCAAATCAGGTAAAAGCTGCAGGAAAGCATATCAACAAAACGACTTACTAAGGATATATGTATGTGCAAAATGAGAATGCCTATATCACTAGAAAAGATCAATAAAATTAAAAAAGAATGAGTCAAATCCCAATTACCTCTATTACGATTCTTTGGATAGGATCCCCACCAGTTGATACATCTAAAAACACATGAGGGTTTCATATCTTATCCATATTTCTTTATAGTGTAGAACCTGAAAAGGTAGTCCATTTCAAAATTAGGATCAACTCCAACAACGTCAGATACTAAGGATATATGTATATGCAAAATCAGAATGCTTATATCACTAGAAAGGATCAATGAAGATAAAAGAATGAGTCAAATCCCAATTGCCTCTATTACGATTCTTTGGACAGGATCCCCACCAATTGATACATCTAGAAACACGTGAGGGTTCTATATCTTATCCATATTTCTTCGTACTGTAGAACCTGAAAAGCTAATCCATTTCAAAATTAGGATCGACTCGAACTACGTCAAACACTAGTCATCGGCAATCTCCAACTTTTGAAAAATTGAAAACTTTCATCCCTGAAGAAAAGAAAGTATCACCAGTTTCATTCGTTTAGCGTCAGTAGTGATTAGAGTTTGAAGCTATTAGAACATGCACTTCAAGAAATGATAACAGTAATAGCTAGTAGGCGACCTCAAGTTGCCTAACAAATTCAGATAAAAAACACCATTGACAGAATAAAATCCATTCCTAACTTTTATTTTCTTTTGCAGAAACTAGAGAACTGCACCTATACCAACCTAGCAGTCTTCTGCCTCAGCAATAAGTTAGCAAGGGAAAATGCGTTTTAATCACATAAGATTCTTAACAGCCACTAGAAAACTATAGAGGAGCTTTTTTTATGGACAAACAACATATTGGAAATTTGAATCTACAAGTAGTAGCAAATATTAAATGTATACAACTGCTGAAAGGGAAGACTCTGTCCTACCATCTTGAAACCAATAAATGACTTGTATGGTTTTTGAGGTTTCCCTTACCATTTGTGTGGAAGTATCATCAAGTGAATTTAGAGGATAAAACGCTAATATGCACCAATAAACACGAGTCCACTCAAACAAGACCAACAAAGATTGAAACAGCAACACCAAGCATACAATTCAAGCACATGGTTCTTAAATCCATATATTGTGTTAACATTTTGAAACAACAATAATATTAGTTAGCGATTGAAACACTAGAGGATATGTGAAATAATTAGACTAGAATGAGATTCTAGCAACATTATTAAAAAAGAATCTGGAAGCATAAAAAATCATAGAGCCACCACCAAAGGACTTAGGTCATATAGTGCTAGCGAGACTCCAGTGGGGCTTGATTTTGCTAATACAATAGGTAGTAGCTAGTGAGATGTATGAATCAAGAGCCAATAAGTGAGTAATTGAACAAATTACCAGAATTTCAAAAATGTTTTTACTTCTTACGGCTCCTTTGCTTTCTCCTTGAAAGTAGTTGTATAAACTTTGTCATTTTTAGCTCTATTTGCCGTATCCTTCAAATTCATAATATAAACTACACTTAAACGAGTTAATTATAAGTTACTAGCAGTATAAAGGTTGTTGAATAAGGGATTTTAGATAACCGAACACGAGTTATAAGTTACTAGCAGAGTAATAATTGCTCGTAATCAAACATGCTAGGTATTATTAAATCACTCTTAAATAGAAAAAGTAAGATATCTAAGGTTATTGAATATATAAGGATAACAATGCATACATATGAAATTAATGTTATGGTTGTTGTTCTATGCCTCCTTCTTGACAAGCTTTATATAGGTTGGTTGATGTTAAGGTTGTTGTTGTTCTATACTTCATTTTTTAGTTCACTAGTTAGGTAAATAGTATGGTTACCCATGTTTCATTTAATAGCTTTTGTCAACCATAACCATATAACAATGCAAGAGAACATTAATGAATCTGCAGGCAAGATAGCAACCTATAATAAATTATTTTAATAGCTATAATCAACATCCACATTGCAAATTTGCAGCCATACATAATTGCTTTGATGTTTCTCAACATCATTATATAACTTACATAACACTTTGTAGAGAAGTTGTTACCAAAAGAGTTTGTGTGTCAATCTTCACTGAGTAATAGTCTTCTGCTGCTGCTGTAATCTACAAGCTCTATAAAGCATCTCTGCCAACAGACAGATAGCCACCTACTCTCTCAAAATGTTTGCATATGTAGTCCCAGAAGTTATGCAAAAACTGAACCCTAAGTTACGATAATTCAACCAAAACTAATCCTACTAACTTCGTAAAGAAAAAAAGAAACTGAATTTCGCAAACAAACATAAAATCAATCACCGAACTGAAGAACAACAATGAAAACAAACCTGGCTAATTCGCGCACGAGCGACCAAATCACAACAATTCATAACCATTCATAACCATACCAAAGGTCATAGCTTAGAATAGGAAAACAAAAGCCTGAAACTCTTTCGAAATCAAAATATATTTCAATGGCTGTAAAAAAATTAAAATTTAAAAGTGAATTAGGGTTTTGCGCTTCATCTTCTTCATCCGCCTCTCATCCATTAATTTAGGCTTTTTAAGCTTCAAATGGATAACAGGTTCAACTAATTCAGAGTCTCTTCTTCTCCTTTTCCCTTTCTTTATCGGCCTTTTTACTGGTCTTGATTTCTTTTCGAATCTAAGGTTTCATGCTTCGTGCTCTTGATTTTCTTTTCGGATCTAGTGTTTCATGCTTCGATTTCTTCGATTGCCCAATGCTTTCTCTCTCTTCGAATGGTCCATTAGATTAAACCCTAGAATTGATTCGAGTAACTCAAAAAAAACCTAGAAATTAGGAGAAAATCAAACCTAAAGGAGCTTCGCAATTTGATTAAAGAAATAGTGAGGTCGACGCCTTGTGATGCAACCCATTGAACTGCAGCGGACTTGAGAGAGAGGGGGACTTGGGAAGGAGGGATGTCGGAGGGAGGGACGGTGGAGGTTTCAATTGAGAGAGTCGGGGGACTTGGGAGGGAGGAAAAACAATGGAGAGAGAGAGAATGCCTGTTGAGGAGATACGAAAATTAATTATTTTAGCACGTACAATGTGAGGGTTCATGAATTGAGAGAGAGTCCAAATGATCCGGTTGACTAATCAACCCGAGCATTTGTGAATTTTTTAAATTAGAATTTTCACAAATGCTCGGGTTGATCAGTCAACCGGAGCATTTGATAAGTAGCAAAAGCAGTTTTTTCCACTAGTGAAAGGTTGTATTCGGCCTAGCGTGTCTCCTTGGGGTGCGCCAGTTTTGTTCGTAAAAAAGAAAGATGGTACCCTGCGATTATGGATTGATTATAGAGAACTAAATAATGTCACTGTGAAAAACAAGTATCCATTGCCAAGGATAGATGATCTCTTTGATCAGTTAGCAGGTGCAGGAGTGTTCTCTAAGATCGACTTGCGATCGGGTTACCATCAGCTTTGCATTGCAGATAAAGATATTTCAAAGACAGCTTTTCGTACCCGTTATGGACACTATGAGTTTACAGTTATGCCCTTTGGGTTGACTAACGCTCCAGCAGTGTTCATGGACTTGATGAACAGGGTATTTAGAGCTTATTTGGATAAATTTGTTGTTGTGTTTATTAACGATATACTAATTTACTCGAAGAATGCGAGTGAACATGAAGAGCACCTACGTGCTATCTTGCAAGTGTTGAGAGAGAATCAGTTGTATGCAAAATTTTCCAAGTGTGAATTTTGGCTCGAGAAAGTTGCTTTTCTGGGTCATATTATTTCTAAGGAGGGAGTCTCAGTTGATCCGTCCAAAATTCAAGCAGTTTCTAAATGGTCATCTCCGAAGAATGTGACTGAAGTTCGCAGCTTTCTTGGTCTAGCCGGTTACTATAGGAGATTCGTGAAAGATTTTTCAAAGATAGCTCGGCCATTGACGAGTTTGATGAAGAAGTGCACCAAGTATGAATGGATTGATGTGAGAAGGCTTTTCAGATGTTGAAGGAGCGTCTTACTACAGCTCCAGTCTTAACTTTACCTAATGGGGATCAAGACTACGAGGTGTATACAGATGCTTCGAGAAATGGCCTTGGATGTGTGCTTATGCAGAAACGGAAAGTTGTGGCTTATGCATCTAGACAATTAAAAGTTCATGAGATGAACTACCCCACTCATGATCTTGAATTGGTAGCAGTTATCTTCGCGCTGAAGATTTGGCGTCACTATTTGCTTGGCACTTCATTCAGAATATTTTCTGATCATAAGAGTCTCAAGTATATCTTCACTCAAAAGGAGCTGAATATGAGGCAAAGAAGATGGTTAGAGCTGATTAAGGATTACGATATAGAGATTCAATGCCATGAAGGGAAGGCCAATGTTGTTCTGATGCGCTTAGCAGGAAATCTTCTGTAACACCCCTGCCAACCCGAACCCTTTTTCATTTAATAAAACTCGAGGTGGGGGAAAATCCACGATGGTTCGAATCAACGGGCGTGCTACCGCCGCACTTATCTCCATGGAAATAAATGCAAGGCTAGATTAAAGCATACTAAATTCAAATAAATTAATCCTTACAACTAAGCAAATCGTTCATTTAAATATTACTAATTATTTAAGTGTTTCAGAGTTCCAGCGGAAGCTAAATCATAAGCTAAGTGGATGATAACTCTAAGTGATCTCCCTTTTGTTCCCCCGTCGATCACCCACCTGCACAAATACATTGAAAAGAAACAAGAGAGACAAGCTCCCAAAAATCAGAAAAACTGAGTAATTCCAACTCCATCCCGTAAAAATACTTAAGTTGAAAATATATTGTAAAATAGTAGATTAATAGGGTTGAAAAGCATAGTACACATACACATGTATATACAATGAATAATGGCATAATTAATTCAATTAATCAAATTATTTAAGGAGAGGAAAGAGAACGCCAGTAAGCCGGGGTCAATCCCCTGTAACCACTTACTTCAACATTGTAGGCCGGGGTCAATCCCCTGTAACCACCTACGAATAACATAATGGCCATAATAACAGAGTCCCTAGTGTGCACACCCCTTCTACTTGGATCACAACAAGATAGAAGGAAGACAAGTAACAGAAAATCAGCATAGTAACCAGAGAACCTGTAGGGGCCGCTGAACCTCTCATACAGGGCAACCTGTTCATCATTTCCCTCCGATATTTCACTTTACGTGATTAACATCTTTTAATTCAAGTCATCACATAAATCACGTACACAATTACGTCATCATTGTTCAATCCAATGTGAACATATTTCATCCATCATAATCTCAATCCATTCATAATCTCAAGCCATTCATAGTGGTTTCAATAACTTATTTCATGAACACAACCGTCACTTGAGTTCATTTATCACGTCAGATTCATAATAATTTCATTATCACAAGTTCTTACTAATTTCAACTTCCATCAAATTTCAATAATAGTAACGGTAATAATGATAACCGTAATCATAATAATAATAATAATAATAACAATAATAATCATAATAATATAATAATAATAATATATTAATATAATAATAATCATAACATTATTAAATGACATTAACCGATTTTAATAACATTATAATAACCATCTTTGTCATATCGTACATCGTCCATAGTCATGATTCATAATCAAAATCCATAGTCGTTGTCCATTTTATCCTTCATATTCATAATCCGCATTAAGTCAATAATCCATAATTATAGTCCATACTTATAAATTTTATAAGCACATAATGATCACGTAATCAATTCTTTTTACACTAACGGGATCTATGTTTAGATGGACATCGGAGATTACCTCGTGTCGCGTGCCCAAAAGTTAAGTTCACGAACGGATTAACACTCTTGATATTCCTCGTCTACGCAATCGGAATCTACATTAGACGTTAACGAGATCTAAGTTAGTTACCTAAATAACCCCTTTTTTTATAAACAATTTAAATAATTCAAATAACTTAATAATTCTTAATGATTTTAAGAGAGTTTATAAATCAAAGTTTATGGTTTTTAATTCAATAATGAAATCATTTTAATTAATTAAAGATTACTTTAACTTAATTAACTTAAACAATTATTTTAAACATAGAAAACTAACCTTATCATATTTCTTACTTTGTTGTAGAAAAATTAGAAATACCTTTAAGTTATAAGATACTAAGTTAATTAATTTAAAATGCACCAATTAAGCTAGTTTAGGAAAGTTAAAAGAAAGTAAGTCAAGGTCATTTGTTGTTAAAAAAAAAATAAACTAATAAAACAATAAACTTAACAAAAGGAAACAAAATAAAAAAATAGGTAGTACTAGTTCTTAGAACCAGTTCTTCAAAACAGAACGAAAGAAAAGAATGAGGAAGGAGGGAAGGAACAGGGGCGAACACAGGGGAGAAGAGGAGGAAAGGGAGGGCTGGCGGTTTTGATGACGGAGCACGGCGAGGTTCGGGCGGGGACGGTCGGGTGGTTCGTCGGGTTGGGCGCGGGGCCGCAGCGGGGGTGACGAGCCGGGAGAAGGAAGCAAAGCAAATGGGCTGCGAAGGAGGTCGAAGGCTGGCAGTGTTGGGTGGAGTTGGTGGTTCGAGTGGTGGTTCAAAGGAATCAGGGGAGGTTGTTAATGGTTTGCCATTTATTATTATTATTATTATTATTATTATTATTATTATTATTATTATTATTATTTTCAAATCAAAAATCAGAAATTTAGGAAGAAGATTAAGGATTGAAGCAAACCTTTTTAGATTGTTTGCTTGAGCAATTGAATGTGTTTGAATTGCTATTTATAGAGCAAAATTTCTGAATTTGTGGAGCTTAGTCAACCTCCATTAATGGAGAAAGCATGGTGAGGTATGGGCTATGGTGGTAGCTCTTTGAAAATTTGCCCCTAATATCCGAAAATTATGGATTGAGTTTCAAATATTTACTGACAAAGCTGAGTTTTTGTGTTGAAAATCTTGATTCTTGTGTGCTGTGAATCAGACGAAGAAGAATGGAGGAGAGGAAGATGGAAGATGGAAGATGGTGATCATCATTGATCACGTTTTCTTTCTTTCTCTTTTTTTTTTTGTTTGTTTGTTTTGTTTTCCTTTTTCTTTTTGGCTAAAAGACATATGGCTATGGATTTGTATTTGGGCTTGGATTACTAAATTGGATGGACAACTTGAATGAATAAGAATGCCCACAACTAAATACACCTTTCATTTACCATATTAAAATACTTTGAAATATTTAGGAATAAAATACATTTCAATTAAATAAACTCGTTAAATAATTCAAAACTAAATGAAATTATTATTTTAATAAACATAGTTATCAAATAAAATCGCATTATCATAAAATAGATTTTTAAGTGGAAATAATATTAAACCTTAATAAATAATAAAATAATCTTTGAAAATTTGGGGTATTACATCTTCTCACTCATTACACACGATGCTTTCGAGAAGGTTGCTTAGAGATGAATTTCAGAATTTTGATGTCGAACTTGTCCGAGTTGGGGCACACCTTAACTCCCTTACATTGCAACCAGATGTGTACGAGGAGATTAAGGAGAACCAAGCTAGTGATGCGCTTCTGAAGAAAAAAATGGAAGAGGTTCGAGATACTGAAGATGCTTATTTCAAGATTCACGCGGATGAGAGTCTCCGCTATAAGGGTAGGTGGTGTGTTCCTGACATACCTGATCTGAAGAAGAAAATCTTAGATGAAGCTCATTTACTCCATATTCGGTACATCCAGGAGGTGACACGTTGTATAAAGACCTCAAAATCACCTTTTGGTGGCCTCACATGAAGCAACAGGTCGCCGAGTATGTTTCCAAGTGCTTGACTTGCCAAAAAGTCAAGTTTGAGCATAAGAGACCTCAAGGCGAGATACAACCTTTGGAGATTCCAGTGTGGAAGTGGGACTCAATTGCTATGGATTTCATCTCTGGACTTCCAAGGACACCTAATGGTAATAACATGATTTGGGTCATTGTGGACCGACTCACCAAGTCTGCCCACTTTATACCGATGAAAGATACATGGAAACACCAAAAGTTAGCAGATGCCTACAGGAAGAATGTATTGCGATTACATGGTGTGCCGAAGGATATTATTTCCGATAGAGATAGTAGATTCTTATCAAACTTCTGGCAGAAGCTTCAGGAAGCTTTAGGAACACAATTGAAAATGAGTACCGCTTTTTATCCTGCTACGGATGGTCAGACAGAACGGACAATCCAGACACTTGAGGACATGTTAAGGGCGTGTGCCTTAGAGTTCCAAGGCTCATGGGAAGATAGGCTTGACTTCATAGAGTTCTCATATAATAACAGCTATCATTCTTCAATTGGGATGGCCCCATATGAAGCCTTGTATGGTCGGAAGTGTCGTAGTCCTCTTTGTTGGAATGACATTAGTGAAGCTTGTGTTCTTGGTCCTGAGATGATCCAAGAAACTATGGAACAGGTGAAATTGATACAACAGAAAATGAAAGCAGCATAAGATAGACAGAAAAGTTATGCTGATAAATACCGACGACATGCAGAGTTTGAAGTCGGTGAGAAAGTCCTCCTGAAAGTCACTCCTATAAAGGGAGTGATACGGTTCGGGATGAAGGGCAAGTTAAGCCCTAAGTTTATTGGACCGTATGAGGTTTTAGAGAGGATAGGTGAAGTTGCTTACAAATTGGCATTGCCTCCGAAGATAGCTCGAGTTCATAATGTGTTTCACATCTCTCAGCTGCGCCGGTACATTAATGACCCTTTGATGTGATTTTCGTGGCTGTTTACGAACTCTTTTTGTGTTTTTATGAATTTATGGACGAACAACTATAAAATAAAAGGGATAGGCTCTTAAATCTAGGTTTAAGAGGTTCTCTTGTGAGTCTCGGCTCCAAGATCACACAAATCTCGGTTTGTTTATTTGAACATTCAGTTCTTATGCAAGCAAACAAGCTTCACACTTTCAATTCTTTAAACTCCAAAAACTGATTTTATTAATGAATAACCAGCCTTTAAATAGGCGTGATACCTACAAAAGAAACAAACCCTAGTCCTACTAAGGCTAGGTAAACTAAGAAAAAGATAAGAAAGAAATCAAACACTCCTAATCCAATTGGAACAAGATCCAACTTGGACAGCAAACAAGCCACACCTACCATACTTCTAGGCGTTTACTAGAACTCGAATGCTACTAAACTCCTACTCCAAGTAGGAATCCTAATCCAACTAGGACTTGGACTTCTAACTCAACTAGAATTTCAAACAAACAAAAACATTAAAAAAGACTCCTAACATAACTAGGAGTTCTAATCCTACTAGGATTATGATATTAAGAGTCCTATTCCTACTAGAATTAGGAAAACTACCAAATCCTAACAGAACTAGGATTGTAGGAAACGAGCCATCTCTCACATGCATCACCCTTCACATGTACTGAAACTCGAGGAATTACACTTAGAGGATAACTTGTCATATATTAAGGTTCCAGTGAAAATCCTTGATAGTAAAGTTCGAGCAACTCGGAATGGGCAAGTTAAACTGGTGAAAGTATTATGGTCGAACCATAAGGATGATGAGCTTAGTTGGGACTCTGAGGATGCGATGCGCGCTTAATATCCCCACTTATTCCAATACGTACCCTTTCAGTTACGAGGACGTAACTAATTATGTTAGGGAGGGTGGAATTAGTATGATTTCATTTCAATTCTGAGTACTTAAAGATAATTTTTGACTTATATTAAGTGTTTGATCCTACTTGAAAGTTAATGGCATGTTGATAGTATGCTAGTGTGATAGTTTATGTGGAAGTTTGATAATATATAGGTATTATCTTTCGTACTTTAATAATAGATAGTTGGCTAAACATATAAAGTTAATGAGCTAAAGTTTTGAAAAGTGATAGGATTTTCGCTACGAGTTTAAGAATTGTTTCAAGTTTCGAGGATGAAACTTTTTGTAAGGGGGGTAGATTGTAACACCCCAGTTTTTGAAACAGTTTATTATTTATTTTATGAACTATATTATTTATTTATTTTAGCTTATTTAATATTAAATTTATTTATCTTCAGGAATTACCTTGTAAATAATTTATATGGTTGTAGTAGGGCAAGTTTAGTGAATAATCTTTAACTTAATAGTAATAAGAGGGAATATACTCACATATATGTAAAAAGAAGGAAAAGGGGAAAAAAAACAATAAAACAAAAAGAAAAGAAAAACAAAGAAAACCTCATACGTTCTTCTTCACCTCTTCTCCATCTCATTCTCTCAAGTCTTTCAACATTCATCCTTCACACACAATCACCACCATTACCGACTCACCTTTGCCGCCGACCACCACACCACTGAGTGACCACAACAACTCCGTAGAGGCGGCGGATAGGCGGCACAAGGGAGAGCAAAAGACCCGACGCTGCTTCGTTTTGGAGCGTCTAGCGCTTGTTGAGGGGCGTTTTGCAAGTCATTTTTCATTCCTAATCTTCTATATTAGTGGGTAAGTTCAATTCCTCAACTAATTTAAGTTTTTCTTTTAAAATTATGAAGTTAGGGTTAATGTTTATGAAGTTGAATTGGGGGTTTTGTTTTTAATTATTTGGGTGTGGAATTGAATGAATAGAATGTTTATTTAGGTGTTTAGTAGTTAGTTTAGATTAATGGAATGTTAAGTAAACTTGTTGTTCAAAGAAATTTGTGGTGTAGTTCGTATAAATTACTTGTCAGTTTCGTAAAATGCAGCTTTATGCAGTTTCTGGGCATATTTAGCAAAAATACGATTTCTTAAAAGTTGTTCGTATTGAAATTTTATCCAAGATAGGCTCAAGAAACGCTTGATTTGGATCTCGTAGGAGAAAGTTATGTCCATTTTAAGTTTCTTTTAAAATTGATAAATTGTATAGTTAGTTCCGAGTGTTTCAAGTTTGAATGTTTTCTTATAAATGTTGATTTAATATAAACTAAGGGAGATTTTAGTATTGTTGGTATTGATTACTTTGGTAATCAAAGGTAAATGGCAGTTTAAGTAAATAAGTTATAAGAATTAGTTATACTTAATTTTATATATATAAAAAAAGGGGGTTGATGTTTTATAAAACTAAAGTTAATAAAAACTCATTAACTATTTAGCGAAATCTATTAATATTTATTAAGTACATGTATGTTTATATTGTAGATTCCGGTTTCATTGGGGAGCCATATTGATTGAGCTAGTTGGTTTGCTATAGTTTAAAAGGTAAGATTCCTTACTCAAATCTTTAATAGTTACGAGAAAGGTCTACAAAAGATAAGATTTCAACTAAAACTTTCATAGTTACGAGAAAAGATTATAAAGGTATGTAGCTCTCTTGAGTTGAGATTGGTTTGAATAGGAGGATGTCCTTCCTAATACAAACAGTTTGTTTTCAAACCTTGAATTATAGAATAGTTACAGAAAAAGATTTATGGATAGTTTTATGTTTTGAAACGGTTCGGATTGCCTTTGTGGTGTCTCAAGGAATTGGAACCTTGTCGGGATGGTCTCGACATTACAGAACAGTTGGGGGGTACGTTGATCAGTACCTCGGACATAGTTCTTCTGCTACGGTTTGGCCGTTTGTGGGGTGTGCACACTAGGGGTCTTTGTCTAATAGTTATCCGGAGGGCCTAGCTAGCCTAATGGAAAAGAAAGTTCGTTCCATTCCATAGATTTATGATTCTAAGATTCTGAAAGAAATTGTTTTAGCAAAGAAAACAGAAGAGTATTTGGTTTGGAAAAGAAATGAAGAAAAATGTTTTTTTTTGTGTGTTTCTATTAGTATTGTGGTTGCAAAAGTAAATGATTTGTAGGATAAAATTAATGCATCCTACCTACATATGTATTTGGCTTTACAGTATTGAATCTTGCTCAGCCTGTTTGGCTGATACTACATGTCTGATATATGCAGGTACATGAGGGCTTAGAGCCGGGGTGTGGGCGGAGAGCAACGTCCACTAGTTTTGCGTAAATATAGTTATAATAGTTCTTTTCTGGTGCGCTTCTTATATATATAATCAATATTTTGAGACTTAGGGTTGTAAATATTAATTCACCTAAATCTTTATTCGGTTGGGTTGTAATAGTTTAAATAAATCTTTAATTTAATTTTGGTACAGGTAGTTCTTCCTTAGTGATTATTCTCGTAATAATCTTGGAATAACACGTTTGGATTTCGAGTAATTATACGGGAATTTCGTTGGCATTTGAGCTGGGTGGAGTTGTTGGGAATTTGGGATATGGACTGCTGATTTGTTGACACAGGTTTAAATTTTAGGCAGTCCATATTTCAAACGGAACTCTGGCGAATTTTCTACAGAATTTTAATATTATTTAATTTAATTGATCACTCGAAATTCAGGGGTGTTATACGAGCGCACCAGACAGACTGCCATAAATTTTTTTTTTTTAACACAAACTCTAATCCTCTTAGAATCAAATCGGCTTGCAAGGCTAGCTGGTAAACCAAAAATCTAGACTAAAAATAAAAATAGAAAAATGAAAAGAAGAAGAGAAACGGGTTTCCTCCCGTGTAGCGCTTGTTTTGAGTCATTAGCTTGACTCAAAGGATATGTTCTTAAAGAGGAGCGCTCGGGCTAGCGAAACGATCAAGTAACCAACAGAACCGATGGCTTGATTATCATGGTAGATCTTCAATCTTTGACCATTCACCAAAAACGGACCATTCTCGTCCAAAATCTCATAGGCTCCATAAGGAGTAGTCTTCAACACTTGGAAGGGTCCCAACCACTTGGACTTTAATTTTCCGGGGAAGAGCTTTAGCCTTGAGTTAAACAACAAGACTTTGTCTCCAACCCGGAAGTCTCTTTGCTGAATCCGGTGATCGTGCCATTTCTTTGTTTGCTCCTTGTACATTCTCGAGCTCTCATATGCATCGAACCAGAGTTCTTCAAGCTCAACTAGCTTTTCTTTCCGAGCATCCCCCGCCAAGTGAAGATCCATGTTGAGCTCTTTGATTGCCCACCAAGCTTTGTGCTCGAGTTCCACCGGCAAATGACAAGCCTTGCCATACACGAGGCGGTAGGGAGTGGTTCCTATAGGCGTCTTGAAAGCCGTGCGAAGAGCCCAAAGAGCATCATCTAGCTTCAAAGACCAATCCATCCTTGTTTTATTTACCACTCTCTCAAGGATGTTCTTCACTTCCCGGTTGGAAACTTCAACTTGGCCTTGAGTTTGGGGATGATAAGGAAGTCCGACTTTGTGATTCACCCCGTACTTCTTAAAGAGGGCCTCCAGTTGCTTCTTGGCGAAGTGTGAACCGCCATCACTTATCAATACTCGGGGTACCCCAAACCTCGGGAAGATGATCTTCTTAAGGAGTTTAGTCACAACCTTGTGGTCATTGGTGG
The DNA here is from genome assembly GCA_947646795.1 of Beta lomatogona. NCBI lineage: Eukaryota > Viridiplantae > Streptophyta > Magnoliopsida > Caryophyllales > Amaranthaceae > Beta > Beta lomatogona. The sequence goes on from CANSNZ010000116.1 coordinate 105,266, forward strand.
GGGAGGCAATGGCTCCAACCCACTTAGTTACATAGTCAACCGCAACAAGGATGTACATGTTGCCCAAAGAATGGACAAAAGGGCCCATAAAGTCAACTCCCTATACATCAAATGGCTCAACCTCCAGAATGTTTTATTGAGGCATCTCATGTCTCTTTGTGATGCCGCCACTCCTTTGACATCTATCATAGCTCAAAATAAACTCACGAGCATCTTTTTGCAATGATTGCTAAAACATACCACATTGGAGCACCTTAACAACAGTTTTGCTTGCTCCACCATGCCCTCCACATGCCAAAGTATGGCAATGATTCAACTCCGAATTGATCTCATGATTGGGCACACACCTTCTAAAAACACCATCAGCGCACTTTTTAAACAAGAGAGGGTCATCCCAATAGAACCTCGAAGCCTCCTTGAAAAATCGCTTCCTTTCTTGAGAATTGAAACCATGAGGTTCAATCCCACAAGCCAAGTAGTTCGCATAGTCCGCGAACCATGGAATCTCATTATTCAGAATGGCGAATAGTGCTTCTTCTCTCAAATCTTCTTCAATAGGGGTCTCGTCAGGATCCAAGACCTTCTCATCAAGAGGGAGATGAGAAAGATGATCAGCTACCACATTCTCCGTCCCCTTTTTCTCCTTTATCTCAAAATCAAACTCTTGAAGAAGCAGCACCCACCTAACGAACCGAGGCTTTGCATCTTTCTTACTCATCAAATAACGAACCGCAGAATGATCAGTATACACAATAGCCTTATTGCAGGTCAAGTAAGACCGGAATTTGTCAAATGCAAAAACTACGGCCAACATTTCCTTCTCCGTAGTTACATAATTATGTTGAGCATCATCCAAAGTTCTACTTGCATATGCTATGACATGTAGCTTTCCTTCCTTGCGTTGCCCAAGAACAACGCCCACTGCAAAGTCACTAGCATCGCACATCAGTTTAAAAGGCAAGCTCTAATACGGAGCTTGCACAATGGGGGCAGAAATGAGGGCCTTTTTCAAAGTTTCAAAAGCCTTAATACAAGACTCATCAAACTCAAAATCTACATCCTTTTGAAGTAGATTCGTTAATGGTTTGCTATCTGAGAAAAATCCTTGATGAAACGCCGGTAAAAACCCACATGACCAAGGAAAGCACGAACTCCCATCACCGAGTTTGGTGGCGGAAGCTTCTAAATAACCGAAACCTTTGCCGGATCCACTTCAATGCCCTTCTTTGACACTTTATGCCCAAGGACAATGCCTTCCTTGACCATAAAGTGACACTTCTCCCAATTCAGGACGAGGTTCATCTCATGACATTTTTTCAATATACACTCAAGATTAACCAGACATGTGTCAAAAGACGAACCACACACACTAAAATCGTCCATGAACACCTCAATAGAATCTTCTAGCATGTTAGAGAAGATTGCTGTCATACACATTTGGAAAGTAGATGGGGCATTACACAAACCAAAGGGCATCCTTCGATATGCGAATGTCCCATATGGACAAGTAAAGGTGGTTTTCTCTTGGCCATCCGGATGAATAGGGATTTGAAAGAATCCGGAATAACCATCGAGAAAACAAAAGTGTGAATGACGAGCAAGCCTCTCCAACATTTGGTCAATGAAGGGGAGAAGGAAATGGTCCTTGCGGGTGGATTTGTTTAACTTCCGATAATCAATGCAAACCCTCCACTCGGTAACAGTTCTAGTTGAGATAGTTTCTCCTGTCTCATTCTCAACAATAGTCATGCCTCTTTTTTTTGGAACCACGTGAATCAGGCTCACCCACTTGCTATCGGAGATAGCGTAGATGATTCCCGCGTCGCACATTTTCATAATCTCTTTTTTTACAACCTCTTTGAGGTTAGGATTGAGCCTTATCTGATGCTCTATGGATCAGGCATTACTATCGATGAGATGGATACGATGCATAGCAAAGAAGGGCTTATCCCCTTAAGGTCATCTATCGAGTACCCAATGACATCTTTATATTTTTGTAGTATCTCAATCAATTTTGATATAGATATGTCATCAAGACTCGAATTGACAATAACTGGATAAGTACATGCATCATCAAGAAAAACATATTTAAGAGAAGAGGGAAGGGGTTTGAACTCTACCTTGGGAGGAGGCTTAGAACACTCCTCTTTGTCTATGGATGTCGTGAGAACCTCAAATGCTTCATCTTTTGTCTCCTCAATAGTAGTGTCAAGAAACATGGAGAATTCTTTCACCTCTTCCATGTCCAAGCTTGGGGCTTCGGTAAGAGAAGCATACAACTCATCCCCGGTGTGAACCACACTCGCAGCATCCTCTATATCATTATCCACTAGGTTGACCCGGCAAATTCTCTCTATCATGGGCCTCTTCAAAGTCTTAGAGAACTCAAATACAACCCGCTCATTGGCTACCTCCACCGTGATAGTATCATTTTTGCAATTGATCACGGCTCCCAACCTTTTTTAAAGCTTATCTTCCAAGAATAAGAGGAGTCTCTGGATCTTCCTCCATATCCATGACCACACAATCACAAGGCACAAATACATGCCCAACTTGAATTGGTACATCCTCCAACTCATCATGGGGGACTCTCACAGTGCGGTCCGCCAATTGAATAGTTTTCCGTGTCGGATGTAGAGGAAAATTTAGGTGCTTAGCAATGGACAGTGGCATCAAACTCACACTTGCTCCTAAGTCGGCCAATGCACCCTTAGGCTCTAGATCACCTATCTTCATCGGCAAGGTGAAACTCCCGGGGTCTCTTTGCTTCTTAGGCATAGTACGTTGCACAAGAGCACTCACTTGGTAGGGCAAAGTGATAAGCTCATCTTCAAGCTTCCGTTTGTTGGAGAGGATCTCCTTCAAAAATTTAGCATATGTCGGCATTTGAGACATAGCCTCAAGGAATAGTATGTTGATCTTAAGGCTCTTCATCACATTGAGAAATTTGGTGAACTTGTCACTTAATTTTCTCTCTACCAACCGCTGAGGATAGGGAACCGGAGGCACATAGGTCTTAGTTGGTGGAGATGATGGCAGTGGCGCTTTCTCACCATCTTGGACTTATGTCTCATCTCTTTCCACATTCTCTTCTCTCTCTCCTTCCTCATTTTCAACTTTTTTCTCAACAACCTCAACGCCTTCCTCCTTCTCCACCTCCTCATTAGGCATCTTGGGACCCTCATAACTTATTCCTGACCTCAAATGGATGGCTTTGGCTTGGTGAAGATTGGGATTAGGAATGGGTTGGCCTGGAAGTTGATTTGTGGGAGTAGAGGGGTTTTTCTCGGCTACTTGGGCAATTTGGGTTTCAAGCATTTATTATGGGCTTGTAGCTCTTGAAGCCTCTGCTCATGGTTTTGGAGAATTTGGTTCATGGATTGGAGCTGTTGGAGAATTTGGAGAGAGGCGGGATCGGAAGATGGAGTGGGCTCGGGATTTTGTTTGGGGAACGTAGGGTTAGAGGGAGGTTTTTGGGTATTGGCTCTTTGATGTGGAGCTTGGTAGACATGAGATCCTTGTGAGGATGAACAACCTTGATTATAGTTTGGGTTATACCCTTGCACATACCCTTGGTGTTGACCTTGGTTGTACCCTTGTTGAGGTTGATTCCATCCTTGTTGAGGTTGGTTGAAGCCTTGATTGTAGTTTTGTTGGGGTTGTTTCAAACCTCCTTGTTGATTGCTTCTATACCCTTGGTTTCCTTGGTAACCATCTCCTCTAGAGTTGATTGCCGCCACATGCTCCGAATTTGTATCTCCACAATAAGATGTATCATGATTAGTACCTCCATAAATATCACAAGAAAAAGAATTTACCTGTGATGGATTAGATGATGCGAGGTTGATCTTGGAGAGCTTCTTGTCAAGTTGATCCATCTTAGCTTGAATTTGATCCATGGGATCTAATTCAAACTTCCCACTCTTCTTAGGTTAAGCACCTCTTCGACGTCCACCCCATGAATAGTTCTTAATTACTTCTTCAATGGTGGACTCAAGTTGATCTTTTGGGATCTTAGAAAGTTGACCTCCCGCTCCAGCATCAAGGTTAGCACGTGATATAGGATCAAGGCTATCATAGAAGAATCGCATGAGTAGATTATGGGTGAACTCATGGCGAGATCTTCCTCCTTATGTCTGCTGTCTTCCACTCTAGGAAGTATTTCTTCAGAAAGGCCTTTGTGACTTCCTACCATGTAGTGAGGGAGTTAGCAGGTAAGCTCTTGAGCCATGATTTTGCTTTTCCGGCAAGAGAAGACCGGAACAAATGCATCTTGATTTAGTCTGGAGAGACGTCATTTGTGGTTATCATGGCACAGATCTTAAGAAACCTGTCAAGATGGTCCAGAGGATCTTCATCCGACCCCCCACAAAATTGTTCTGCCTTCACCATCCAAGTGTACTGAGGATGAATGCTGAAATTTGTAGTAGTGGTGGGGAGTCGAATACCACCTTGAAGAACATAGGAACCCGGATTTCCGAAATCCCTAAAGAGTTGTTGATGTGCTTCACCCATGTCTAACTGAACTTCACTTGTTGTACTTGAGGCTGGTGAAGATGTTTCGGAACCCAAAGACAAATCTTCCACATTTTTTCGAAGCTTTCGCAAGGTACGGTCAATTTCTGGATCTAGAGGAAAGGTGGGTGAACCGTGAGCTCTTCTTCTCATGTAACAACAACAAAGCTAAGTAGAGGGTTAGTAAATAACAACCACAGTCAAAAAGAAAAGAAAAGAAAAATCAACTAAGCAAAGCTAAACTAAAATAATCCTCAATTAATAGCACGTTTTCCCCGGCAACGGCGCCATTTTGATAAGAGGTTTTTAGTGTGTCGTTAAGGCACAAAAAATCGCTTTTCAAACAATATTTATAAAACCTAACAAACAATTACTAAGAACGTAGTAAAGGCAAGTCAAGGGTCGATCCACAGGGAAAATGGGATTAATTAAAGTCTATCAAGTCTAAATTACTTAATTGAAGGGTTTTTGGCTGTTTTAAATGATTTAGTATCAACTAATAACTAACTACTATCAAAGAACTAGCAAATAACACGAGTTGAAATATAATATAGGAAGACACTAGAGTTAAGGTTACTAGTATGGATCAAAGTGGACAACGATTATTAATGCAATTGTGATTCAAAGGCAACGATTACGCAAGGTTTAGTTTTCCTCTAAAATACTCGAGTCCTCTCTCGAATGGTCCTCGAGAATGATCACTTAATCAATCAACTAAATCCTCTCTCGAATGGTCTTTATTTAATTGATTAAGAGATCCAATGAATTTGGAAAACCCCTAATATAGGACCCCCTTAATTTCTACCCAATATCTTGGCCTAGAAATTAAGTTCATTCATGGGGATGATAAAAGAATTCATAATTCAATTAAGAACATTTAAAATAAAAATACCAAAGCACAAATGTGATCAATATCTATCCTAAGGGCTCAAAACACCAAGATCAATGCATAAACGTCTGTAAATCATCACAATCACATTAACAATACATTTAAACCCTAATCCATACTTTCACCCTAACCCTAGATAGAAAACTACTCACTAATCATGGATTCTAAGCAATAAAACATGAAATATATAACTAATCTAGGGCTAAACATGATTAAGAGATAATTAATCTAATGAAAGCAACAACTATGAAACTTTAATAAAGGAGATCTAATAAGATGGAAGAACAAATAATAACAATGAAAAGAGAGAATAAAAACTGAATCTTTGATATTAAATGTACCTTCAATGTTGTAGAAATCACAAACTATGATCTAGAATCTCAAATCTTGATAAGAAACTAAGTGTTTTTCTCTCTAAAGTAAGCCCTAATATTCTTCTCTAAACTCTAGCAAATAAGCATAAGTCGAAAACACATAACCTCCATTGTTTTTGATGCCCACATGAATTACAATTTTCTCACGGAAACAGGTGGTGCGGGCGCACCATGAAATTGGTGCGGGCGCACGAAGGCCACTGATTCAGGTGGCCAATCTTCGCTGGAAAGGTGCGGGCGCACCATGAAAATAGTCCGGGTGCACCTCAGAGCTGGTGCGGGCGCACCTAACTGACTGATAATGAGGATGCCCGATCTGTGGGGCGGTGCGGGCGCACCAGTGTGTGGGCAGTGCTAAGGGGGTGCGGACACACCATGGAGCTCAACTCAAGCTTCCTTTATTCCATTCTCGCGCGTGCAAACTTCTCGAAACTCCCGCCTATTACCGTATCTCCCAACTCTTTACCTTATAAAAGATCATACCTGCAATCAAAGCACGGGAAAACACGGTGAAAGCAAATGTACTAGAAATCCAGTCAAAATTGACCGAAAATCTAATGAAATGTCACAATGATCAAGTGAAGGAAATATAGAGAGAAAAGAGGAAGAAAGAGGGAAGAAAAGGGTATAAAGAGGATCAAACCAAACCAAAAAGAGCTCATAAAGTACGTTAGAAACGCACTTATCAATAGATTATAATACTATAACTCCTAGCTAAGTTAATAAGTGTAATACTTCAGAATTTGGTAAAAACATCAAAGCATGTAGTAAATTTTGTGTTGACTGGCATTAAAGCCAGGAGGAACCTCTAAAATCCACCGATTTATACACATGTATTCAGATAGTATATTGTTTTAAAAACTAAGCAACCAATTGCATTTCTCGGCAGCAAGCTCCTCCTGGAATATGCCTTTCTAATAGCTTACAGCAGACTCTGCAGCTCGTAACTTGGCAGCTTCCATGTAGTAAATTTTGTGTTGACTGCACTGAAAGGCTTGTCTACAGAATTTGATGATCTATGTATTTTTCCTTTTTGTTAATTAATATTTTTTTTCCATTACTTGTATTGTCTTCTTATTTGTTGTCAGAAAGTGTTGGATGCTCAATCCCAAAGAGGTGAAATCATAGCCAATGGTCGGCATGATATATTAGCAAAAGTAATAAATAACCCCGAGCAAGGTGGTCGTGTTCGGGGTGTTGGATCGGGAGTTACTAACAAGGAGTACTTTGGGTTCAATCAACCAACGCCTCCTAACCAATTGCGTGCAGAAATTATTTGTATGAAAATGGAGATGGAAAACACGAGAAACAACCAAACTCTTATGATGTCTTTTATCATGTCAGGTTGTGGCCAGTTTAGTGGTCCTATTGGTCAACTCTCAGGTGCTGCCCAATTAAGTGGTCCTATTAGTCAAGGGTTAGGCGCTGGTGCCCAGTATGGCGATTTTAGTACACAACATGGTGGGTTTGACGTAGAATTTAGTGGTCAAGGGATAGGAAATGCCCATTTAATAGTTTCACTCAACTTCTTTGTGGCAATGGGGTCGAAGGTTATGGTGGTGCTCAGTTACGTGCTTTTGATGAAGAGCTTGGTGGTTCAGGTGGCAATTTAAGTCGAAATAGTGGCAAAAATGGTGCATCTGGTGGCCATGAGTTTGGTGGTAATAACTTTCCTACTTTCACTAGCCTAGACAAGGGAGGTGTCTGTTAGAATGTTGATTCAGAGCCATGTCATGAGGTGATTAAAACCATACCATGTTCCTTGGCCTGATCAATCCTATCCTAACCATGTTCAAAACCTCGAGAGAAAATGTGATCATTTGCCAAACAAAGAGCTTGAGCCCAACATTAATGATGATACTTTTCCCAAGGTACTAGATGTATCTTAGTTTTATTTTCTATTGTTATGCTGATGTTAACTCTTTGCATGTATCCGATTAGGGTTGGAGTGAATGTTCTTTGGAAATTGAAAAGAACAAAGGAGTCCAAATTGTTGCAATTGGAGAGGATGAGGTAGAAGATTCATCAAAAGTGATACGCGTACATAATGTTCGTTTGACGAATGATATTCGTCGAGTTTATAAGGTTCTTCAAGATTTAGTTCCCTCTGCACCCTTACCATATCCTACTGATGAATTCGCTTACGTTTGTTAGGCTAAGCATAGTTTTGCTCTGTGGCCAGTTCACTTGATTTTTCCAAAGATAAAGGTAACGTAAATAATTTCTTCTCCATTTCAATAAGAAACAACAGAGTCCAGTCCACTTACTGCTAGCTTTTTTCCTTGGAGTTGTTCAATGTGCTGACTTTTTATGCATTTTCCTGCTGCACCTCTATAGTTCTATTAGTCTGCACTTATATTTTTCTTATAACTGTCATTCACACTAAAGAAAGACAAGTTGTTATCCAAATCAATTAAACATGGGAATGTGGCTAATATGTGTAGCACTAAATTTATGTAGCTTTGGATAAAGGAACTTGGGAAGGAGAGGGCATTCTATCATTTACACCCCAAAGCAGAACATGGCAGATATTATCTTCCCATGTGAACATGGCAGATACATATTTCTTGTCTTCCCATCTGGTTTAAATTGAGGGCATTGATGTTATTTAGAAAACTTTCCCCTGCATTCCCATCTGCACATGGCAGATACATATGTTCTCTATTTGCGACTCCCTCCCCCACCCCCCTTCCGTCTCATTTGCTTACTGTTATTAAGAATTTTTGTTGCACATCAGGCTGTAACTAGTGATTGTACTTCACTCTACCAACTGTTTACTAATGTTGCTCTAAATTTAGCGTGAAACTCTACATGTTCAAAGTAACTATTTGTTATTGCATTGTATCTGAAGCTGAAAGGCCAGGACGTAGGTGGCTAATAAATTATCAAAGCTACATAAATTTACAGGAAGCAACAAGCACAAAACTGGCTGCCACATAATGCACTTTTCTGCACACCAGAATTGTAAAGGTGGCTAATATGTGTAGCACTAGCAGCTTGCCTTGTAATAAGACATTCATTAAACTATTACCTTATACTCAAACATTTCAACCTTAGCCAAAAAAGGAAAATTTTCTATCTGGAAACTAGATGCAATAGCCCCATTTATCTAGTCCTTTTGATATGCTTTGTCCTCACTTGAACACTCCCTCAGATTAGTAATTAATACTCCATCTAAAAAATGTAAGATACACTATGAGAATGAAGAAGAATATGAAAAAAAATGCTTATTGCAGGACTCACATCAACTAATAGCATTTACCATTCACGTCTAACTTGTTGGTGTAAAATTTAAATTTAACACTCCCCCTTTCCCAAATATAATTTTCCATATACCACTCTGTTAGTCCAAACACAAACACATTCCCTTTTCAGTAAGCTTTTGGATTGTCTTTTTGATGCCATGGATTCTTGATTTTAAGTGCATTTCTGCAAGAGCTAATTATAAATGAATCAATCTCAATGTTGATACCTCTTGTTGAGAAGCTCATTTCCTGCCTAGTGTTGAGAACTCTTAATCCCCACTTCATAATTTTTATTTAATTTTCATTATTTGATTACTTGTTGCTCCATCGCCGCAAACGCCATCATCACAAGCATCAAACAATCGAAAGTATGTGATCACTGATAAGGATCTTGCCAAGTTCAAGTTGACAACTACTTCATTGTGAACTTTCAAGAATCAAGCCATGAGAATGAAATCAAGTGGTGCTTACATATCAATCTGAATACCAGCAACTGTGTATGGTCATTAGGAGACACTTACCCTTGATTATGAAGAGATGCTTGATTGGTGCTTCCAAAGAGAGATCGGGGTGACTCACTTGTTCATTTTCCTGACGTAAGTTAAGTTAAGTTGTGTTTTTAGTTGTTCTTTCCTAATTTCATTACAGTATAGAACTTACTATAATATATATCCAAATTAATGTGCAAGATACTTGAGAGAAAAGTGTCAACAAGGTGGTGTATTTGGGATGTATGGATTTTGTGATTCAAATTATTTATCTCCTATGACACGAACCAATTAAGAAAAGCGAGTCAACTATCAAGCTCGTATCTATGGCCAAAATGAAGGGAAGACTCTTACTCTACTATTCTTTGCATCTTATCATGAGAAGTAAGTATGAATTATTAAGTTAATTTTTAAAAGGAAGGGAAGATGTTAAGTGGCTATCCACATACTAAAGTTTGCGGATGTGCAGTCGACATTGGATGCTAGCGGTCATTAGTCCGTGGAATGGAGTGGTGTTTTGGCTTGATCATGCTGGAGCGGAAAATGATATTCGTGAATTTGCTCAAAGGACAATAAATGAGTATGCATCCAAAGTACATTTCATATATTTAACTTATAATATTGAAGTCACTATCTAATTTTTTCACGATAATTTTTAGGGGAATCATAAAATTTAGCATCATATATGAAAGGGCATCAAGAAAATGAAAAAGAATCCAATAATTAAGTGGAAGAAGCCTGAGATGTGTCATTCTAATTTTTTATTATTTTGATGCATTTATATTGATGCTTAATTATTAAAATTAATATGTAATACGATTAATTGTATGATTACCTTTATGAACAAGTGTCCTCGTCAACCCCAAGAATATCTAGACTGTGGAAATATATACGTCGATATATGCTCGAGACTATAAAGAAAAGGCGACAATTGATTCCTCATAAAGTATCAATTGTTTCAAAACACCATTCACTTGCTTATTTCTCATATCAATTAACAGTATTTGAAGTTAACCAAGATTCATACTTACCAAAATAGTTACTATCATGATTGACAACATATTTCATATCAATTTATTTTTAAATAATTTTATTAATGCTTTGTAGTACTTTGGCAGAGTTACAACTTAATTTCCTCAAAATAAGCTTGACGAGTTGAGAGACTTCTGGATCAAATATGTGGAGGATTATAAACAAGCGGAAGAAGAGGAATATGAAGAAAGTGTGGATTTTGACTAGGTGTTAAGCAGGATTAGATAGGTAATTAGTTGGAATTAACAAAGAGTTGATTAATTTACTCTACATATGAGTTGAAAGAAATAATAGCTGCTCTAGCTATCTTTTGAGAAGTTATTTGATTTTTGGAATCTCCAAACATCGATATTATTTTTATAATGAATGGTTTTGCATGAATGAAATTTTTGTTATGTTATAGAGTAATTCGAATTTTTTCAATGCAAGTGGCACACGATTTTGTATGGAATATCAAATATAATTTATAGGTAAATTAAATAAAGCCACAAAAAGGCTAGAAATTCGTCATTAAAAAAATGAGGCAAAGAGACCATTTGTTTTCTAATGTATGGCCTTTTATATCAAATTAAATATAGTCGGTTTGTTTTAGAAAGATATAATAAGTGGTTTCTTAGTACAATGAAAGAGACCATATTTTATGTGGTTTCTTATCCTTCTTATTTTTTTCCTACTACAATACATAAATAACCACTTATTTAAAGAAATGGTCTCTTTTTTCGATATAACAAACTACTCATAATAAGTGATATTTTTATATTTTACCCTGAGAGACCACTCAGCTAGAGACCACTTGGGGATTTTTAGGGGTACTCTTTATGCATTTTTGTGTATTTGCACACACAATACTCTACTGAGAAATATTGCCCTGATGACCTTACAAGTTCCACCTACACAGATCACCACCTGCGACACTAGGTAAATTCATCTTCTGGACTTAAAGATACAATAAATTTAGAAGTTTTCCTGACCAATTGCGTTGCAACATGTATAACATCCTTCTCAATAGAAATCATCTTAGAGAAATTGTCATATGTTTTTTTTTTCCAGTGAGAAGGGTCAAACTTCTCTCCAAAGTGAGCAAGCTGTAGAAGACGTCAGGAGACTTCTTTTTCACAATAGCTAACCTGCAAATTAGATTGACGTATCAGACCATTTGCAATATGGAAAAGACAATCCAAAGACTTGTATAAAGCAAAAACTGCAATTAACACAAAGAATCATATACCATGCGTGAAAGGTTCTCAATTAGTTTCAATTATTCTCCCAAAATTTGATGAATTCGAACGATTATGTGTAAATGAGAATGCGCTTTGCTCAAATGGTTGAGCATGTGCTTGACACGAATCTGGACAAAGTTAAATAGTCGATATACAAATAGAATGTGAGTGGGAAAAATACATATTTTAAAAACACACCCTTTGCCAAATGAGAAGGAATTTGGTTATCCATAGAAATTTTTGTTGTCAAAACAAAATTATGGGCCTATGGCATTAGGAGTTATTTCATCACTGTAACTGTGGATCAACATACAAGGTCAGACGACTACATTCCTAACGTGAAATTCTTTATAAGTCATAGTGTAAAGAATCTGGTATCACAGTCAAACTCAAAATATAAAGCAGCTTCTATTTTAGGCACCTCTACCCAATTAAATTCACATTATTTCTGGAAGATAATTTAGAGACAACTTGTGCTTAAACATTACTAGCATTTTTTGCACGCTATGCGTGCATGTCATATTAACGTATTTTTTCGATCAGTTATTCATCTGTTGTAGAAAAAAATTGACTCGAACATACATTTATAATTATTTTTAATTTTTAACAAGTTTTTCTTTAATCAATGTTTCTTTGGTTTTTTTTAGAAAACTTATGTTCAAATAAAGTGGAAGAATTTGTATATCAGGTTCAATCGTTGAATATTAATAAAGTGGAAGAGTTTGATTTATATAATAGAGATTACAGAATAATAATGAACATTTAAGTTTTAAAATATTATTAGTACAATTAGTACAATTTAATTTTTTATCAAAGTTTTCACACATATGTAAGAAGAGGAGATCATTCTCCTTAATTTAATATTTAATTGAAATTTCAAATTCAATGTCTTTGTTAACTTGTTCAATATATATGGCAAGTAGAAAGAAGAGCATATTATTTAATATAAGATAATTTAAATTCATTAAGGGTATATCAGAATTTTTTATAAGGGTGACACCATCTTCCTCCCCCCTTCACTTATGCAATAAGATTATGTTATCAAGATATATGGCTAACTTTTTTTAATTGAAGATTCTAATCAACTTCATGAATTGATTATATCAATCTATTTTGTCAAGTTATTAACGGTGATTGCATATTCCATTTTTAACTTATTCCATATGGCAAGTTGTATTGATTCTCATTTTTTAATTTAAAACGTTTTAAATTATTAGAGGGTATTATGGTCATTTCAAAGGGGGACACCACACCTCCTCCCTTGGCTTATATAATAGAGATATACATCTAACAAGAGATCAAGTATTTCCATAACTATAATTAACATTTTCTATAATTCTAAAGAAGTGATGGTGTAACTCTATTATTCTTAATAAGTATTTTGTACAATTCCAAACAAGGGTTGCCATAACTATAATTACCATATCATATAACAATAAAGTGATAAAATAGTGTTGTTGTAACTCTAATCACTACTTTATCTCTAAATGAGTATGACCGCAACTCCAATTACTACTTGTTATAACTCTAAACAAGCATTTCACTGACTCTAATTACTACTCCATGTAACTCTTAAAAAGTGTATTCATAACTCTAATTACTATCGCATATAACCCTGAACAATTATTGCCTTAACTCCATTTTTATTTTCTACAATTCTAAAGAAGTGTTTTCTTAATTCTAATTACTATTTCCTTTAACTCTATACAAATCTTGTTGTAACTTTAATTATTACTTCCTATAAATCTAAACAAGTGTTGTGATAATTGTAATTAATATTGCATATAACTTTAAACAATTGTTACTTTAACTCTAATTTTATTTTCTACAACATTATAGTGATGTTTTAATTCGTAATTCTAATTACTATGTCCAGTAACTCTATACAAATCCTGTTGTAACTCTAATTACTATTTCCTATAACTCTAAAAAAATGTTGTTGTAACTCTAGTTACTATTTTCTGTAATTCTAAAGAAGAGACTGTGTAACTCTAACAAGTATTTTCTACAACTCTAAACAAGTGTTTCCATATCTTTAATATTTGACTTTTATTCCCCTCTATTTTAGCTTATATATAAGTAGGTGTTAAAAAAGATTGTTGTAAATATTTTTGTCATTTTTGTACCTCCTTAATATAAGGATAGGCATCTTCTTACCTTATTTGTATTTGCTATTTTGTAGCCTTCATCCTAGTATATTATGCTACACGTATATAAGGAGGGCCCTCTATTATAGCTTATATGTAAGTAGGTGTTAAAAAATACTGTTGTAAATATTTTTGTTATCTTTATACCTCCTTTATATTAGGATAGGCATCTTCTCACCTTATTTGTATTTGCTATTTTTTTTTTTTTTTTTTTGACAACGAGAAACCGTGCGTAAATTAAAAGCGGAAGTACAACCTAATACTATTACATCCAGATATAAACCAAAGAAACGAACTTAAATGAGCTTGATGAGCTCGTACATTCCATCTAAAAACATAATAAGTAAAACTGATAAAAAGTCGCGTATGAAGGGGACGTTGCTAGTCATTGCTTGCGATGGTGGATTCAAACCTCGGATGGTTGATGGATGAGGTAGAAAAAGCGGATGACGTTTACGGGCCGAACAACGAAGAACCAACGGCGAGCATCGCATCTCGCCACATGAGCAATCCCAACGTTCTGCTATCGCATAGGATTCTAGGCTCATGATCTTTAAATGAGTCACGTTCCGTTGTGACTCAGTACTCTCGTTCGAGAGTATTTCAGGTTTCTCCAGAAGGTAGAAGAAACACTGATGAGTGGGCGTGCTGAAAATCCTCAGATGTAACTGAGGTGCCGCCTTCAGATTTGAAGTTTTCAAGGCAAGGACCATTAAGATCAATGCCAGGCTAAAAAGAAAGCTAAACAAGTTGAGCTCTCGAACACACCTCCGGTTTGCAAAACCGGAAAACATACGTCCCAACCATAAAAAGCTATCATCGCCTCGTCCATGCTCACGAACATCTTGAGTTACCTTGTCCCTCAGCACAGATACCCAAAAACCGACATATTCTATTATGAAAACTTTGAACCACCAATCCTGATTCAATTGACAAACACTTGTTGATGGCCACAATCGACCATGGACAACATCTTTAACAACTCGAAAACAACGCACTCCTATTATTTGGAGATTTAATACACATTTTAAGACAAAACCTGATATACTTAGTTGGAGATCCCAACAACTTGGGAAGAGGGAGGGGAAACCTGTCAATAATAGGGGGGAGGGGAAAGGGGAGCCCGACTCTAACAAGGGGGAGGGAAAAGGGGAGCCCAATACACAACCAGGGGAGGGGGAGGGGAAGCCCAAAACAACCAAGACACTAACCAAGACACTGTGCTTACTAGACGCAGGGACTAGGACGAGGACGGGGATGGGGACGGAAACCATGAAAACCGAGACAAACATACATACGGGAGTGGGGAAGACTTAACCAATACGTAGCCCAGATAAACAGCAAGCAAGGGGGAACCTACCCGGCGATACCGACAGGCGGCGGTGGACCACGAATGAAAAGGAAACCGCCAAAAGATGACGCGCCTCGGGGAGGGGGAGAAACCGACTCAACGAACATTACTCAGGGACTCGGGGAGAGGAAGACGACGCGACGCGACTCGACATGTGGATGAGGGAAACGACGCTCCGAACCGGAAAGGAAAGAAACACGGGGAGGGGTGGGGGAGACGACACAGCAACGCAACTCAGGGGGGAGGGGGACGACGCGACACATGGATGAAGAGGAACTACGCAGTTAACCAGAAAAGGAAAAGAGGGGGGAGGGCCCGACTGCTGTCGTGAGCCCCTAGCTAGGGTTGCCTTTGGGTGTTGGTGGCTTAGTTTGCAGCGCTTGGCTTTGATAGAGAAAAGGTAGGGTTTCGTTGTGAAATTACCTTGTATTTGCTATTTTGTAGCCTTCATTCTTGTATATTATGCTACACGTATATAGGCAGGACCCTCAATTATAGCTTATATGTAAGTAGGTGTTAAAAAAAATTATAAATATTTTTGTTATCTTTGTACCTCCTTTATATTAGGATAGGCATCTTCTCACCTTATTTGTATTTGCTATTTTGTAGCCTTCATTCTTGTATATTATGCTACACGTATATAAGGAGGGCCCTCTATTATAGCTTATATGTAAGTAGGTGTTAAAAAAAATTGTAAATATTTTTGTTATCTTTGTACCATCTTTATATTAGGATTGGCATCTTCTTTAGAATATCACCTTATTTGTATTTTCTATTTTGTAGCCTTCATTCTTGTATATTATGATGCTACGTATAAAAGGAGGGCAAAGGGATCACATACATTCTAAACTATCACACTCCACACTACTAAATTTCTAGGTCTAAACATGAGGAGTTACTTTGCAACCTTTTTCTTAAGGAAAAATTCACAAGAATAATCCAAACTATTGGGGGTCTTCTCAAATTAATCCCAACAATCGTTTATTCCAGTATAATCCCAACTATAAGGGATATCTTCTCAAACTGATCTATAACCTGATTTAACCTGTTGGGAAGGTCATTTTGTCCGAGTGTTCTTCACTAATTGGTCCTTTTTTTTTCGTTGATTTTAATTTTAAAGAAAAAGAAAAAAATCTCCAACAATCTCCATAGCCACAAAGAACCCAACCACCCACCAAGCTAACCAGCCAACCCTAGCCAGCCAACCACAAAAACCCAACGGCCAAAATGAAACGGCTAACCTGGAACCCCCAAACCTCACTCCTACTCCTCCCTAAACTCGCCGACGTCATGAAAGTACCGTTGATGGTTTTGCCTCAAAATCTCTCTTCTCATGCTCACTGTCTCACACTCTCTCTCCTCGAAGAAGACACCGTTGATGGTGTTGTCGACATCAAGAAGGTAGCCCTGCAATTCGCGACGAAGAGAATTGATTTACTTGACTAGTAAAGGCTGATGGTGCTGTCGACATCAAGATCTGTGAATTTCAGCCAAGACGAAGAGAATTGAATCAGTTGATGAAGAGAATCCGGCGACGATGAGAATTTAGGCAGCATTGACGATGGTGGGTTTTTTTAGTGGAGGTGGTTGTTAGTTGTTGGAATTTGATAGAGGTGGTGGTTAGGGGGTTGATTTACGGTGGAGTATTGTTTATAAGGAGGTTCGGTGGTGGTGGTAGTTAGGTAGTTGAATTCGGTGGAGGTGGTGTTCAGAGGTTGATTTACGGTGGAAGTGGTTTATGGTGAAGGTGGTTTATAAGGGGTGGGTTTCCGGCGGAGGTTAAGGCGGTTCAGGTGGTGGAGGTGGTTAGGAGTGATTCAAAATTGAATAGGGTGGTTTTAGGCTAGGTGGTGCATGTGTGGCTGGAAGGGGGTCAGGTGGTAAGAGAGGAAGAGAGAGAAATGGTGAAATAAAAAGAAAATTATTATTTTTAACCTGTTTAATAGGTAGCTGGTCATATGGGATCATTTTGGGAAGGGGTATCATTAAGTTGGGATTATACCAGAATAAACCGTAGTTGAGATTAATTTGAGAAGACCCCCAATAGTTTGGATTATTCCTATGAATTTTTCCTTTTCTTAATAGCTTTAATTCCAAGTGTATTATGTTACACTTTTCCTTCGCCCAAAACTATTGCAAATGACCATACTCCAATGTCAATTGCTCCTACTCTTTCTATGCCTCAAGATTCTTCTATGAATGACCATCTTTTAATCCCAAGTGTTCCCAATCTCCCAAATGATTTTGCAGTAGTTTCATTTCAGTGGCCAAGGAGCTTCTGCAAGGTCAACCATTGCAAAGCAATGTCTAATTCTCTCCCTGATGCTTTTAGACTTCATGGTATATGGCCTACATATGCAAACGGAACCCAAAAGGCATTTTGCTCCAGTGAGCCATTTGTTGGCAATAAACTTCAGGTACAACAATCAATTTTATTTTTTTTACTAATTCCTGATTTTGGTAAAAAAAAAAATTGTTAATAATCTAGTTGATTATAGGAGATTAGAAGACAATTGTTAGTTTATTGGCCGAGCTACCTCGGACAAGAAAAGGATTTTTGGGAATATGAATGGCGTAAGCACGGAACATGTTCCGGGCAATCCGTCCAAGATTACTTTCAGAAGGCTCTCTCTTTGACAAGAACACAATACATGAGAATTTACAATGCTCTACTAAGTACAGGTTGCATTTAATGCCCTCACTCAGATTGTCAGATGTCCAAGTAATAGTATATCTTCAAAACCGTTTATAACTATGCTCTTTGTTAATGGTGTAGGTATAAGTCCTTCCCCTACCACAGGATACTCAATTTTGAGGTACTATGATGCTGTCCTATCCAGACTTAAGTTGACTCCCCAAATTCGATGCCAGGATGGTGGCGGTAAAAAGTATCTCGTGGAGATAAGACTATGTGTTGACGCCAACCTTGGTGTGTTTAAAAACTGCCCGAACCAAGGTTGGATGATTAATTGTGGACAATATCGTTATAACAGAATTACTACAGCAACTATGTATTATGCACCTAAGGTCCTCGAACACAACAATGCAACTGTATAAAGTTTATACAAACGACTAATGTATTTCTTCCGGCCCTCATGCCTCATTCTCCATAATACATATTATCAAGAATTCAAGATTGTAATATCTTAATTATCTTCTTAGTTATAAGACTTACCCAAGTACTTAGATCTCTAAAACTTTGGTGGTAATAATAAGAGTAATGTAGACATAGTCTCTAAGCCCAAATTCTTGTAAAATGTTAAGCTATTAATTTCATCCCTGATTTTTTTAAAAAACTAGTTTCTACATGTCATGCAATTATTCATCAAGTCACGACATCAATTTTTCCTCACTAGAAAAAAATTATCAAAGACTCACTATTTGATATCAAGATAATGCAAAAAGTGTACTACATAATGGAGGAAATAATGCAACAACACACATAAAAAGAAACCTAGCCGTTATCCCCTCCTCTCTTCTCTCTCTCCACTTTTCACATAAAACCTTCTAGAGGGGCTGCCATGGATTTTTTTCGTCCATGGTAAGCCCTCATTTCTCTCCTTTTTGCAGTTTCTAGCTTTGTAAATAATATTTTTCCTTATTTAGCTTTGTAATTATAGTATTGTATATTTGCCATACTTACGTTG
Source organism: Beta lomatogona (assembly GCA_947646795.1). Classification (NCBI taxonomy): domain Eukaryota; kingdom Viridiplantae; phylum Streptophyta; class Magnoliopsida; order Caryophyllales; family Amaranthaceae; genus Beta; species Beta lomatogona. Next base: position 124,174 of record CANSNZ010000116.1, read on the forward strand.
TATCATATATATATATATATATATATATATATATATATATATATATATATATATATATATATATATATATATATACTGAAGTCAATCCAAAGCACTCCTTGAGGAGTATTCCTTATCCTTTGTTATCATGGTTGTACTGTAAATAGATTGTAAACCCTTTCAATACATTTAAGCTTTCATGGTATTAGCATCGTATGGGTAGTGAAGTGAGAGGTTGGCGAGATCAGTCGTCACATAGTGTGACACCCCACTATCCAGCAGCCAAGAAGAGGGGTTAGGCGTGGAGGGAGTGCCGGGTTTGGGTGAGACAGTGGTGGCGTGGGCTTGGGGGGAGGAGTCTGGTTGGCGAGGAGTGCGGGGAGGGGGGCGAATGGTTGGCTGGAGGTCACGGAAGGTGGGGCAGCAAGTGACTGTGTGCCCCTGCACATTACACCATTGGCATTTTCCCTTAAAAGGGTTGCGGTGATTTTGGTTATTGTTGGGGTAGGAGTTGGAGTGGGGAGATTTGTTGGTGGAGGGGGAGGCACGGTTATAGGAGGGGCGATTTTTGGTGGCATGGGCTGTGGGTCGGTAAGTGATTGGCGGGTTAGGGGTTAGGTGGGGTAGATTTAGTTCCGTGCGGATAAGTTTTTCGTGGAGTTCATCGAATGAGATGGGCGTATTGCGGGCTTGAACCGCATCAATAATTGGTTTATAATCAACATCAAGTCCATCAAGAACATATTCAGTGATGTCTTCAGGGTCAAGGGGGCTTCAAGGAGGGCAAGCTCATCGATGATGCGACAAAACTTTTGCATATAGTTTTCAATAGGGGTGGTGCCTTTCTTAATATTTTTTATTTGGGCTTTGAGTTGCTTAATATGACCACGGGATGGTTTAGCATATGTGTGGGCAAGAATATCCCAAGCTTCTTTGGAAGAGTTGGGATGGGAAATAAGAAGGCCAGGGGTGGGAGAAAGAGTACCCACAAGAGCGCCAAACAAAAGTTTGTCTTGACAAATCCAGGTAACCTGAGCAGGGTTGAGGATGGATTCACCAGATTCAGTGGTAATTTTGGGAGGGGGTGTTATAGAGGAGCCATCAATAAATTGGTGTAGGTCATAACCAATAAGTTGGGATTCAAGTTGAGCTTTTCATATGATGTAGTTAGAGGGGGTAAGCTTTTGAACAGACGTAGCGTTCATGATACTCAGAGGCGTTTGAGAGTGAGCAATGTTCGTTGGCCATGGTGGACAGGTTGGAGGAAAGAAAAAATCTTGCTTTTGAGGATCGTTGGCTTGATAGTTTTAGGGGTGCTCACCGGTCCAGGACCAGACCGGACCGGAACCGGGTGGATAGGTGGACCGGAATCTAGAAAAAATTTGGACCTGGACAGGAATTTTTCCGGTCCAGTCCGATTTTGGACTTGTTGGACAGGAATTATAATTTTTTTTTTAAAAATATCTATAAATTACATATATTAAAATTTAATAATTTTAATAACAATATTCCTAAAGTTAATAAATAGTAGGTTTTTATATTTCTATATCTTTTTAGTACCTTTTAAACTTTTTTAACATATCAACTTTTTTTTTACTAAAAAAGCAGAAATTCCGGTCCACTGATCCGGACCGGAATTTTTCGGGTTTGGACGGGACCGGACTGGAAACCCGGAATCGGGATTTTCTTCGGACCGAGGACCGAACCAGAATCTTTGGTCCGGTCCGGTCCAAATTTCGATCCGACCCTGGTCTTTGAATAGCCCTGTTTTTTTTTTTTTTTTTTTGACAGATATAGGGTTTCGTTAATAATAGAAAGCCATACGGCGTTTACATATACTCCCTCCGTCCCAGAATAGTCTGAACACTTTTCTTTTAGGTTTGTCCGAAATTAGTTTGAACACTTCCATTTTTAGCATGGTCCCACTATTAATATTTTATTTCTTTTACACATCTTTGACCCACACCCTACCTTTTATCAATAAAAAGTTACCCAACTTTCTCTTTCCTCTAATAAAAAATACTCCACCAACTCCTATCACATCTACTTTCTAAATAAAATAACATTTGATAACCACACTATAACTTATCACCTTAAACTACGTGTCCCAACAAGTGTTCAGATCTTTCTGGGACGGAGGGAGTATTTCCTAAGAAATCTAAATTCCAACACAAATACATAACACCTTAGAACTAATTACATCACAGATTCGATCAACAATAGCCTTAATAAAAAAAATACTTCATCTGAAGCAATACAATCTGCTAGTTAGCACTAATTTGGCTTAAGATCCACTGATGTATAGTCAATTGGGTGAAAATACTTATGTGGTCCTCTAGAAACTTACAGTGATTATGAAACCCTAGATCTTCATTCCTCGTCAGACGGACAATCAAAGAAATTAATCTTCTATGCAAACTAGAATTACCAAATTCTAATCTTCCATAAGGGAAGAGAAGAAAGTCATACTCCAAACTCTCACTAAAGGAGAGAACAAACCCAAAAATTGGGAAGAAAACTCTCATAAAGAGAGAAGAAGGAGGATTATTAAAAACTAAACAATTGAAAACTAAGGAATTAAAGAAGGAATTGGGGCTTACCATCATCAAACCCCTTGCGGCTGGAAAAGGAATTAGGGTTTTTTAGGTTTTTTGAGAGAGAGGGGATAACCAAGTTGAATAGCCCTAGTTTTTTTTTTGACAAAGAGGAAGGAAATTATCATTCATAGAAAAGCCATACGACATCTACAGTGATTGATAAAAGAGACAAGGAAATAGATGTGAAAAACAACTAGAGATACATCATCCAAAGAAATTAACTTGAAATCCATTCGAGCCCATTTGAATCGATGTCGTTGCATCTTTAACTGAATCTTCACTGTACGTGCTGTAACTCTTTGGAAATCAATACCCCGGCTATAAGTCCGATCCTTCATCTTCCAAATCTCACCTTCCATGGAAGAAAACACCACCGAGATACACAAAACCAAAACTAAACAACCCACCAGATAGGGGATAACAACACACCCCATATAGGGGACTAAGGCCATCAAAAAGATGGGCTTTATTGAAAGAACACCAAAATACAAACCAAGAAACCGGAGCATACCAACTAACCCCGCCGCATAAGACAGCAAACGCACCACCATTAGAGAGAGGAAGCCCACCCGAATACCACCACTAAACACCAAGTTAACCAGGGGAGGGGAGGGGGAAGCCCAAACTGACGCCATGGGGAAGGGGAGGGAAGCCCAAATGAAAACCTAACCGCTAACCGGGGAGGGGAGGGGGAGCCCAAACCGAACAAGGGAGGGGAAAGGGGATGCCCGGGAACTCGACCAAGGGAAGGGGGAGGGGAAGCCCAACCGTGACTCAACAACTAGGGAGGGGGAACCGACTAAGGAGGGGACAACCAACAAAACGATGGCGACGGCGGCTACACAACGAGAATGGAGAAACTAAGAAAGAAACAAACGGAACTCGCCGGAGAACACGCCGGAGACCTTTGCGGCGCCGGAACTCCGGCGAGTTCCTAGGGTTTGAGGGAGAGGAGGGTTTTGTTTTTTAGAGAGAAGGTAGAGAGTTTAAAATAAGATACTGCTGGGTGATGTTGAATAGCCCTACTTGATACCATGTAAATGATAATTGTGGAATAATATTCACGTTTACATCGATGAAGTATATATATATAATACAAAGCTACTGCTATCAGCTATAGTTCGTTACAAAAGATAGAAATAAAGTTACAAAAGATGAAGATAGGAATCTACAACTATATCTAAGATAGAATAGAGTAGAAGAATAAATCAAAGTAGTTACATAGTAGTAGCAGTAGGCTACGTTCAAGGAAGAGATAGAGATTGACTTTTGTCAACTCTTTATCATTAACAGTCCACCCATTTGATTATGTTGCTACGTTGTTGTGTAATGTTATACTTTAGTCCACACTGCTCTTTTCTCTCTCTCTTCTCTTCTCATCATAGATCACGCATCATGAACATTCATCAATGCATGGGTCAAACATTTACATCATCACAAGGGAATCAGTATCATCATCAAATCAATATCATCAATCATTAAACCAACACCATCTTAAACAATCGTCAATAGTCGATGGATGATCATGATTATCAATCAACTTTCATTGTGGGTGTTCACCCATTGATACGCTCAAGTTATACAATGTTTTTGTGGTATTTTAGGTACACTTTGCTAAGGGATTTAATTGTAATTGTTAATGTTGCATGTAAATCGACCTTAGCGGAAGTTCGGAATTTTATATATTAATTATTGTTAAAGTTGTAAGTTCCGAGCTTTTGGAAGCATGAATGGTTCCACAACATCGTCTCACCAACCAAGCTCCGCCACAACCAAGCTCCAAGCAACCACATCGCAAGCATGCCCAGCATCACAAGCCCAAGCACCGCATGCCTAGCAAGCTCGGCATCATCGCCCAGCTCTCGCGCATGCTCGCACTTCTCAATCAATTTTGCAGATACTTGAAGTGGAGATTGACATGGAACCGCCATTGTCACACATGGAGCACAAGTCCAATGATTGAGCTTAAGGTAATAAGTCGAGCTAACAACTTTAAACAACAGCGCTTCTCGGGAGGCAACCCGAGACCCATCTTATTTTCTTTCTTTTCTTTTATTTTTCATCAAATTTCCACCACCACAATAAATTTTCTTTCACCCACTAACCACTCACTCAAAAGAACCACAACAAATCTTAATCCACTTTGAGCCCAAGTCCACAAAAGAAAACCCGTTGGGAAGAGTTCAATAGCTAGGAGTTGGTAACACTAGAGGATTGAGATTGTTAAGGAATCTTTTCAATCTCTTGAGCTACGTGAAAATCTTCAAAATTTAAAACTTTTGAACTTGTCATTTGTTTGAGTGATTCGAGGGAGAGGGTTGTGAGTTGAGTTATGAGATTTTAGTTGGTGTTGTTAAGAAATTTGAGTTTGACGGATTGTTTGTCATGAGTTTTGAGCATTCGATCTTCGATTTACCCGATTTTTGATTTTCTTCCCCCATTTTCAGTTTACTTTTTCTTCTAATTGTCATCACGTTGAGGACAATGTGTAGTTTAAGTAGGGGGTAGGGTATTCTCATTCTCATGTATCTATGTTGTATTTATTACTTTCAATTTGAAAAAATGAAAATAAAAATGAAAAAAAACAAATATAAAAAATAAAAAAAAGTGATGAAGTGAATCCCGCTGAGTTGAAAACCCGCAAGGGCGGGCGACTCGGGTAAAAATGGGGGACCGGATAGGTTGAAAACCCAAAAGGGCAACCTATGCAAAAAAGTGGCTTATATTGAGCGGGTGAGTTTTGTGAGCCGGAAAAAGAAGAGAGATGAAAAAAAAATGTGAGAAGCTAGGATGAAAACCCGAAAGGGCTCCTAGGCCAAATGAGAGATTAAGAGAGAATTATACACTTTGAAAACTCATTTGCCGGAGATGGTGTCATAAAGTTGAAAGCGTTTTCGGGTTGGGTTGGTTATTTCATCCCTGATTTTGTGAAAATTTATTTTGGCTTTCACATTCTTTTGGTTAATTGTTTGTTTTTGGGAGTAAGCATGGAATTTATCCCTTTTTGTCTTTGTTCCATGGCTTGCTATTTTAAGTTAGTTGTTGTAGTAGTAGGTCATCTTTTGAGGTTTGGGAGAGCTGATAGTTTAGTGTGTCGTAAGCTGGCATTTTGATTCTTGTTGGTGTTGTTGGTTAAACTTGTTGGTGTTGCTGGTTATTATTGTTGTCGCGTCTTTGTATATTTCAAGTGAGCTTGAATCTAAGTGTGGGGGAATCATCATCCCTTACGTTTAGGTTTTGAGCGTATTTTGTTAAGATGTGATGATGATGATGTAGTTGATGGGGAGTGTAGGTTGGTGTCGATAACTTGGGCGATGATTTAATTGGTATTTCTCATTTTTGAGTTTACTCGAGGTCGAGTAAAGTTCAAGTGTGGGGGTATTTGATACGCTCAAGTTATACGATGTTTTTGTGGTATTTTAGGTACACTTTGCTAAGGGATTTATTTGTAATTGTTAATGTTGCATGTAAATCGACCTTAGCGGAAGTTCGGAATTTTATATATTAATTATTGTTAAAGTTGTAAGTTCCGAGCTTTTGGAAGCATGAATGGTTCCACAACATCGTCTCACCAACCAAGCTCCGCCACAACCAAGCTCCAAGCAACCACATCGCAAGCATGCCCAGCATCGCAAGCCCAAGCACCGCATGCCTAGCAAGCTCGGCAGCATCGCCCAGCTCTCGCGCATGCTCGCACCTCCCAGCGCTCGAAGCATTGTCGCCCAGCAGGTCGCACCTCGCGAGCTAGGTCACACCTCGCGACCTGCTTGCTCGCGACTCGCGATCTACTTCGCACCTCGCGACCTGCTTTGCCCAGCCAAGTTTGCGGAAGGCAGAGTACTCTTCGCACGGTGCGACCAGACTCGCACCTCGCGACCCCTAGGTCGGTGTAATTGTCGGCTGATTTTTGAGCTTTAGTATAAATACTAAACTCTATTTTTGGACCTGGGGGGCAGCAGCCACAAGGAGAGGGAGTCTCCAAAACTCCACTCCTCTCTTGTTGTCTTCTCTTTTTAGTTTTTATTTTCTAGTTTAGTTTTTGTAGATTTCAATTATGGGATTGGCTTATGCTATGCCGATTGTAGCTTGAACCGTTCTTGAACGAGATTAATATGGAGCTTCAAGCATTATTGTGAGATCTTTCCTCTCTATTTAGTTTCTTTGATTATGGTTTAATTTCTATGATTGCTTTCTATGGTTTTTGCATAATTATGCTAGGAACGTTACTAGTTTGATTGTGTAATTAATCTAATGCTAGATTTAAGAATAGAATTGGATTGTTTTATTCTTTTATCAATTGGTAGCAAACTAGGGAGTAACTTAGATGCAGATCGTCTTGGTTATTTCTTGGGGAAATTGAATCAACTGTTGAATGTTTATCGCTTGTATGACGTTAGCAGGTCTATTGGTTCTCTGTGTTTATTGCTGCTATTGGATTGAACTTAGACGCTATCGGACTAGGTTATCCTTTAGTTAGGGTTTTATAGTCACGCTGATCGTGCTATTCAACTAAGAATAAGGAGAATGCGAGATTAATTCTCAACAATAGATAATCATGGAAATAATTAGAGTCGAGGTTAAATGATCGGTAATGAATTGAAGTGGATGTTAATCGGATTCAAGATCTTCCTATATTGATTTCTCATTTTGTTTATATGCTAATTAGTTTTAGTTTGTTCGTAAATCTACTTGAAACCCCCCTTTTGTAATTTAGGTTTCTCGGCCCTTAGCTTAATCTAGGTTTTGAATCACGCTAAGTATTAAACTCGTCCCTGTTTCCCTATGGATACGACCCCTACTTCCATTATACTTGCTTAGTGTGCATGAGAGTAGGAGAAATTTTATCTTTGGCCGGGTGCGGTGCACAACGACACATCCGCGCCCGCCAAATTTTGGCGCCATTGCCGGGGAAACGGTGTTACTTGTTTGTATTTAGCGTGATTTTTGGATGGTATTACTTGTGCTCTCTGTTTATGCATTGCAAAAGTTCTTCTCAATCAATTTTGCAGATACTTGAAGTGGAGATTGATATGGAACCGCCATTGTCACACATGGAGCACAAGTCCAATGATTGAGCTTAAGGTTAGTCAAGCTAACGACTTTAAACAACAGCGCTTCTCGGGAGGCAACCCGAGACCCATCTTATTTTCTTTCTTTTCTTTTATTTTTCATCAAATTTCCACCACCACAATAAATTTTCTTTCACCCACTAACCACCCACTCAAAAGAACCACAACAAATCTTAATCCACTTTGAGCCCAAGTCCACAAAAGAAAACCCATTGGGAAGAGTTCAATAGCTAGGAGTTGGTAACACTAGAGGATTGAGATTGTTATGGAATCTTTTCAATCTCTTGAGCTAGGTGAAAATCTTCAAAATTTAAAACTTTTGAACTTGTCATTTGTTTGAGTGATTCGAGGGAGAGGGTTGTGAGTTGAGTTATGAGATTTTAGTTGGTGTTGTTAAGAAATTTGAGTTTGACGGATTGTTTGTCATGAGTTTTGAGCATTCGATCTTCGATTTACCCGATTTTTGATTTTCTTCCCCCATTTTCTGTTTACTTTTTCTTCTAATTGTCATCAAGTTGAGGACAATGTGTAGTTTAAGTAGGGGGGAGGGTATTCGCATTCTCATGTATCTATGTTGTATTTATTACTTTCAATTTGAAAAAATGAAAAAAAAAATGAAAAAAAACAAAAATAAAAAATAAAAAAAAGTGATGAAGTGAATCCCGCTGAGTTGAAAACCCGCAAGGGCGGGCGACTCGGGCAAAAATGGGGGCCCGGATAGGTTGAAAACCCAAAAGGGCAACCTATGCAAAAAAGTGGCTTATATTGAGCGGGTGAGTTTTGTGAGCCGGAAAAAGAAGAGAGATGAAAAAAAAATGTGAGAAGCTAGGATGAAAACCCGAAAGGGCTCCTAGGCAAAATGAGAGATTAAGAGAGAATTATACACTTTGAAAACTCATTTGCCGGAGATGGTGTCATAAGGTTGAAAGCGTTTTCGGGTTGGGTTGGTTATTTCATCCTTGATTTTGTGAAGATTTATTTTGGCTTTCACATTCTTTTGGTTAATTGTTTGTTTTTGGGAGTAAGCATGGAATTTATCCCTTTTTGTCTTTGTTCCATGGCTTGCTATTTTAAGTTAGTTGTTGTAGTAGTAGGTCATCTTTTGAGGTTTGGGAGAGCTGATAGTTTAGTGTGTCGTAAGCTGGCATTTTGATTCTTGTTGGTGTTGTTGGTTAAACTTGTTGGTGTTGCTGGTTATTATTGTTGTCGCGTCTTTGTATATTTCAGGTGAGCTTGAATCTAAGTGTGGGGGAATCATCATCCCTTACGTTTAGGTTTTGAGCGTATTTTGTTAAGATGTGATGATGATGATGTAGTTGATGGGGAGTGTAGGTTGGTGTCGATAACTTGGGCGATGATTTAATTGGTATTTCTCATTTTTGAGTTTACTCGAGGTCGAGTAAAGTTCAAGTATGGGGGTATTTGATACGCTCAAGTTATACGATGTTTTTGTGGTATTTTAGGTACACTTTGCTAAGGGATTTATTTGTAATTGTTAATGTTGCATGTAAATCGACCTTAGCGGAAGTTCGGAATTTTATATATTAATTATTGTTAAAGTTGTAAGTTCCGAACTTTTGGAAGCATGAATGGTTCCACAACATCGTCTCACCAACCAAGCTCCGCCACAGCCAAGCTCCAAGCAACCACATCGCAAGCCTCGCCCAAAGATCGCAAGCCCAAGCACCGCATGCCTAGCAAGCTCGGCAAGATCGCCCGGCTCTCGCGCATGCTCGCACCTCCCAGCGCTCGAAGCATTGTCGCCCAGCAGGTCGCACCTCGCGAGCTAGGTCGCACCTCGCGACCTGCCTGCTCGCGACTCGCGATCTACTTCGCACCTCGCGACCTGCTTTGCCCAGCCAAGTTTGCGGAAGGCAGAGTACTCTTCGCACGGTGCGACCAGACTCGCACCTCGCGACCCCTAGGTCGGTGTAATTGTCGGCTGATTTTTGAGCTTTAGTATAAATACTAAACTCTATTTTTGGACCTGGGGGGCAGCAGCCACAAGGAGAGGGAGTCTCCAAAACTCCACTCCTCTCTTGTTGTCTTCTTTTTTTAGTTTTTATTTTCTAGTTTAGTTTTTGTAGATTTCAATTATGGGATTGGCTTATGCTATACCGATTGTAGCTTGAACCGTTCTTGAACGAGATCAATATGGAGCTTCAAGCATTATTGTGAGATCTTTCCTCTCTATTTAGTTTCTTTGATTATGGTTTAATTTCTATGATTGCTTTCTATGGTTTTTGCATAATTATGCTAGGAACGTTACTAGTTTGATTGTGTAATTAATCTAATGCTAGATTTAAGAATAGAATCGGATTGTTTTACTCTTTTATCAATTGGTAGCAAACTAGGGAGTAACGTAGATGCAGATCGTCTTGGTTATTTCTTGGGGAAATTGAATCAACTGTTGAATGTTTATCGCTTGTATGACGTTAGCAGGTCTATTGGTTCTCTGTGTTTATTGCTGCTATTGGATTGAACTTAGACGCTATCGGACTAGGTTATCCTTTAGTTAGGGTTTTATAGTCACGCTGATCGTGCTATTCAACTAAGAATATGGAGAATGCGAGATTAATTCTCAACAATAGATAATCATGGAAATAATTAGAGTCGAGGTTAAATGATCGGTAATGAATTGAAGTGGATGTTAATCGGATTCAAGATCTTCCTACATTGATTTCTCATTTTGTTTATATGCTAATTAGTTTTAGTTTGTTCGTAAATCTACTTGAAACCCCCCTTTTGTAATTAGGTTTCTCGGCCCTTAGCTTAATCTAGGTGTTGAATCACGCTAAGTATTAAACTCGTCCCTGTTTCCCTGTGGATACGACCCCTACTTCCATTATACTTGCTTAGTGTGCATGAGAGTAGGAGAAATTTTATCTTTGGCCGGGTGCGGTGCACAACGACACATCCGCGCCCGCCACCCATCATCATCGATCGATGATCATCAATCAACAATCAACACCATCTCGTTTTAGGCCTTATATTTGCTGCATTTGGGAGGTTGTGTGGTGACGTACTGGCGATTGGGGTGGTTGCGGTCAGAGAGAGTGTTGTTGAGGTGGGGCTGGTATTATGTAGGTGTTGTTTGGGTCAAAGCGGTAGGTCCGAGTAGGGGTGTAAATGATGCGAGTCGAGTTCGAGTTTGAGCTAGGTCGACTCGACTCGTTAGCATTTCGAGTCGAGTTCGAGCTCACTCGAGTCGAGCTTTGACCGAGTAGATTTCGAATAGCTGGCAATTGTCTCATATTAAAAGCAAAAATGTTTAATTTAAGTCGTTTGCTATTAAAAAATTAGGTATTCGAGTTTCTCATGAGCTTTCGAGTCGAGTACCGAGTTGCTCAAATCGACTTGCCAACATCTCGAGTCGTGCTCGAGTTCGATTCGTCCTCATTCGGGTCAAGCTTTGACTGAGTCAATCTTGAGTAGCTCACGAGTTGTCTTGTCTCATTTATACCCCTAGGTCGGAGAGAGCATTGGTTGGGTGGTTGTGGAGGTTTTGGGTGGGGATGGGGTGGATAACATACGGGTTAAGAGGTGACTGTGGCGGTGGGTAAAAAGGAGAAAAAAAACTGGAGAACGTAGTAAAAATGCCAATGTTAAAAATAAATTCAAACAAAAAAAACATATAGAAATTGAAAAAAGGAAGTCTGACCTCTAATTGTGAGACCGATCACCGATCATTTGATTTTTTCCAAATAAATGCTTATAAAAATTTAGACTTATTCAGATATAATCCAAACTCGACTTAGATTAGGAAGATTGCTAAAAAAAGGTTAACTACTTCATGTAGACAAGTCTCCTTTGTCTTGTAAAAAAAAAAAGGAAAATTTGTTAGAAGGAGTTTTTTTTTAGAAACAACCTTTTAAATTTTTTTTGTCAGAAGAAACCTGATGACGTCATTCTGGCGTTGACCAATATTTTCCGGCAATGACTCAATAAAAAATTTGTCAGCAACAACCTTTTATAATAGTTTTTTTGGTCAGAAACAACATTTTTTTTCGGTTTTTTCACCAAATACCACCGACAAATCGCGAAATTTACCATATACCCTTAATGTTTCAGTTATTCACCATATACGTCTAAGCTTCCGAAAATGTTTACCAAACACCCTTTTTCTAACAGACGTTAAGTTATCGTTAATGTTATTTACAATATTGCCATTATTAACCCTAGCCCTTAATTCTAACCCTAAATCCTAACCCGAATTATTCTAACCCTAACCCACCCTCCCTTCCCCCTCCCAATCCCCTCAACCCCATCCCGACCCACCACCCCTCCCCATCCCCATCCCCTCCACCCCGGCCAAGCCCCCACCCCCTCCCCTCCTCTCAACGGAGGTGACAGTGGCGGTGGGTAGAAAGGAGAAAAAAAAAATGGAGTAGATAGTAAAAATGCCAATGTTAAAAATAAATTCAAACAAAATAAAATATATTGAAATTGAAAAAAGGAAGTCTGACCTCTAAATGTGAGACCGATCACCGGTCATTTGATTTTTTTTAAATAGATGTTTATAAAAATTAAGACTTATTAAGATATAATCCAAACTCGACTTAAATTGGGAAGATTGCTAAAAAAAGGTTTACTACTCCATGTAGATAATTTTCCTTTGTCTTGTAAAAAAAGGGAAAATTTGTTAGAAGGCGTTTTTTGTGAGAAACAACCTTTTAATTTTTTTTTTTTTGTCAGAAGAAACCTGATGACGTCATTCCGGCGTTGACCAATATTTTCCGACATTGACTCAATAAAAAATTTACCAGCAACAACCTTTTATAATAGTTTTTTTTGGTCAGAAACAACATTTTTTTTCGGTTTTTTCTCCAAATACCCCCGACAAATCGCGAAATTCACCATATACCCTTAATATTTCAGATATTCACCATATACCCTTAATGTTTCAGATATTCACCATATACGCCTAAGTTCCAAAAATGTACACCAAACACCCATTTTCTAACGGACGTTAAGTTATCGTTAATGTTATTTACAATATTGCCATTATTAACCCCTAACCCTTAATTCTAACCCTAAATCCTAACCCTAACCCACCCTCCCCTCTCCCTCCCAATCCCCTCAACCCTAGCCCGGCCCACCACCCCTCCCCATCTTCTCCAACCCACCCCACCCCAGCCCCCACCCCTCCCCTCCACCGCCGCAGCCCCCCTTCCCCTCCCTCGTCGAATTCCCACCTTGACCCACCACCCTCCCCCTCCCAATCCCCTCCGCCGCACCCCCCCACCCCATGCCGATTTACTTCCGGTCACCACAAGTACCACGCGCCGGTTTAATCGACGATTTTTCACATTCCCCCTTTGAATTACCCCTCGTCAAATTTCCGCAACTCAAGCGAGAGATCTCGCAACTCAGGCGAGAAATTCTGCGGCGCCACCCCTCACCTTCGATTTCTCTCTCCCCGACGCAAAATAACCGGCGTTTCTCTCTCTCTCTCCCGTCGTTGCTTGTTGTTGTTGTTTTGGTGGTGCAAACGCCAAAGAAAAGCCGACAAGGCCCCACGCAAGATGCGAGCTTGGGGAGATTCGACGACCTAATTGTGCTCGGGGGGAAGGAAGGGGGGCTGCCGCGGATTCGAGGGGGGGTGAGGGGGCGGGGGTTGGCTGGGCAGAGGGATGGGGTGGGGGATGCGGGGCGGTGGAGGGAGGGGAGAGGGCAAGTTAGGGTTTAGATTTTAGGGTTAGGGTTTAGATTAGATTTTAGGGATGAGGGTTTAAATTAGGATTTAGATTTTAAGGTGAGGGGTAAATAATGGAAATATCGTAAATAAAGGTAACGACGACTTAACGTCCCGTTAGAAAAAGGGTACATGGTGCACAGTTTTGAAAACTAACTGAAACATTGAGGGTATATAGTGAATTTCGTGATTTGTCGGGGGTATTTGGTGAAAATACCATTTTTTTTTTTGCAAGTTAAAACCTTATACTAATTTTTTTTGGGAGATAAAACCTTACCTAATTTTTCGGTGTTGAGTAAGCCATTTTCGACGTGGACCCGCGCTTGTATTGAGATGGGCAATACTTGAATAGAGTTGAATTGTGATAGGCAATACTTGAATTACAAAACCAAGAATTTTTGGAGGATTTGGATAGAAGGAGTTAAAAAAAGGGATATCACAATTAGCAAAGAGAGAACGAAACAGGTGCGTTTGTATGGTGACTGGAAAAAACGGTGGAAATTTAAAAACAAAAAGGGGCAACTGTCACTCTCATTGGTCAACGTTGGATATGGCTTGAACAACGTCGGGAAACTAGGTAAGGTTGATCTCACAAAAAAAGTTAGTTTAAGGTTTTAATATGCAAACATAGGTCAACGTCGGAATGATCGATGTCATATGAACAATCAAATTATTCAACTTTAATTAATATAATACTTGGAAGTTTATATTTCTTAGCTCAGATTATAGATAAATTGGTGATTCTAAAACATTACCAAAACAAAAACAAGTACATAATTGTTTGGTTTTGTGAAATTATGTTCAATTCTGTTAAATATAAATATGAGGGTATTCGATTGCATATTCTTTATATCAAAATATGATTTCTTAATTTTTTTGAAAGGACAATGATTTCTTATTCTTAATTATTCTAGAAATTATATTAATGTCAAAAAGGTACCGTATGAAGACTAGAGTAGCAATCCGTAGATGGTGCACACGTCTGTATGATGAGGAAGGTGCACACATGTACATGGCTAACAAGTCAAATGAACACATGTATATGACTAACAAGCCAAATGAACATATGTACATCTTTGTTAATATATGTTCATTGGTATTGATCTTTATGTTCATAACCTAGTATTTGTTCATCATGCGCATCTTTCTCACTATACGGACGTGTGCACCTACTAATTTGCTCTAGAGTAGAGCTGAGATTGCTTATAGTTGTTTTTTTTTTTGTTTTTTTGACAGCGCTTATCGTTGTTAATTGATCACTGACGAAATCTTCAAAACCGCTCATGCTATTCATCAACGGGTCATCAAACCTAAGTAGCTATTCATTTGTACTATCACTTAGTTTGGAAAACACAAAAGAAAAATCTAGGCTCTTCAAACGTTTGTACTTTAAATCAAACGTAAGATGCCATACTGACTTGGAAACCGCTGGACGTCCTGATACAAAAAAAAAGTTATAGGTAGAAATCCTTTGTGATGAAACTAGTTTTTTTTACAAGGGCAAAATGCACCGAAATTTTTTTGTTTTATAATTTAAGATTTTAAGATATTTATCTAAAATGATGGTGTGAATATGCTTCATAAATAAAAAGTTGTACAGAAGCTATAAAGTAGTGGGAGTTTCCTCCCCTCAAAAAAAAAAAAAAAAAAAAAAAAAAAAATTAGTGGGAGTGTCCTAAAATCCTAAATCCTATGTGTTATCCCCACATGCATCAAGCAATTCTAGACCCGTGCAAAATACACGGGAAGTATTTTGTTATATTACTAACTCTTACATTAAATATAATCTAAAACATCAATATGAATGTTTTCAGCCAAGCTACTAATATAGTCACTTTGGGAATGACGTCATCACATGGTAATATTGCATATAGTTCTTTTTCGAGAAGAGAAGGGGAGCAGGGGAAGGAGTAAGTGCGATCCAAGCGGAGGGTGAGTCGAAACTGAGCAAGTGGGAAAGGATATTCACGAAAAATGAAAAGATAAAATCATTTAAAAGAACGAATTAAGTGCCATATAGTTATTTTGACCGGTAAAATAGGTTTCTTTAAGTCACTGGATCAATTTTTGAAGACATGTCCCATATTTTAGAATATTTTACAAATAATTCATAATGGGAATTACTAAAAGTAGACGATCATAGTTTCGATTATTGTGGTAAGTTTTTCCTACAATATTTTATTTTGTTTAATTGTCAAACCATAATAATTCGGAAATAGTTGAAATTTAGAATCATACGAATGTTTTGTAATTGCTTCAGATTTTGTTTAATATGTATGTGTATATTTTTTAAAAGTAAATATAGGTTACTATGGCATCATATTTTATATTAATTTTTTAATACATAATTACTATTAGCATTAAATATATCATGATCTTGAGTGAATTTAAGGTAATTTTTTTTTAAAAAAATATGTAAGTATTCTTACCGTTTATTTTTTCTTCCTATTCTAATTGTGCGTATTTTTTTAAAAAAATTAGGATGTTTCTCTTAAAATCATGGAGTGAATGTTAGCTTGTCATTTAGAGTTTTATGACCGTGTATCGAGAATATTTTAAAATTGACTCATGATGGTTCACGTGACCCATATTGTTTAAAAATACAAGTTGATTGAAAAAGTCTCTGCTCTGCCTAATGCTTTCCATTAGAGGCTAAGATAAACTTACAACATGAACCACCACTGGCACTTAGTCATGCAACCATTTTTGTTCCCACTTCTCGCAGTCCTGCTTATACCCCTCTCTTTTTGTCTTACACCACGACTGCATTACACCAGGCTACCTGTTGTTCACCGCCCACTATACTTATTTGCTTCCTCACGACCAACAATCTATAGGTACTTTTTTTTCACTTCGGATTTTTTTTATATTGATTTTGTAATTTGTTGATGGGTGTTGGTTAATTTGCAAGGAGGTAAGTTACACTACTGAATTTCAATCCACCAAATTAGAAAATTTTAGAGGAGTATGGTTATAAAATTAATATCGTGGTACTTATACATAAAATTAGCATTGCACATCAGTTCAAAAGGCAAGCTCCAATCCGGAGCTTGCACAATGGGGGCAGAAGTGAGGGCCTTTTTCAAAGTTTCAAAAGCCTTAATACAAGACTCATCAAACTCAAAATCTACATCCTTTTGAAGTAGATTCGTCAATGGTTTGCTATCTGAGAAAAATCCTTGATGAAACGCCGGTAAAAACCCGCATGACCAAGGAAAGCACGAACTCCCGTCACCGAGTTTGGTGGCGGAAGCTTCTAAATAACCGAAACCTTTGCCGAATCCACTTCAATGCCCTTCTTTGACACTTTATGCCCAAGGACAATGCCTTCCTCGACCATAAAGTGACACTTCTCCCAATTCAGGACGAGGTTCATCTCATGACATCTTTTCAATACACACTCAAGATTAACCAGACATGTGTCAAAAGACGAACCACACACACTAAAATCGTCCATGAACACCTCGATAGAATCTTCTAGCATGTCAGACAAGATTGTTGTCATACACGTTTGGAAAGTAGATGGGGGATTACACAAACCAAAGGGCATCCTTCGATATGCGAATGTCCCATACGGACAAGTAAAGGTGGTTTTCTCTTGGCCATCCGGATGAATAGGGATTTGAAAGAATCCGGAATAACCATCGAGAAAACAAAAGTGTGAATGACGAGCAAGCCTCTCCAACATTTGGTCAATGAAGGGGAGAGGGAAATGGTCCTTGCGGGTGGATTTGCTTAACTTCCGATAATCAATAAAAACCCTCCACTCAGTAACAGTTCTAGTTGAGATAGTTTCTCCTGTCTCATTCTCAACAATAGTCATGCCTCTTTTTTTTGGAACCACGTGAATCAGGCTCACCCACTTGCTATCGGAGATAGCGTAGATGATTCCCGCATCACGCAATTTCATAATCTCTTTTTTTACAACCTCTTTGAGGTTAGGATTGAGCCTTATCTGATGCTCTATGGATGAGGCATTACTATCGATGAGATGGATACGATGCATAGCAAAGAAGGGCTTATCCCCTTAAGGTCATCTATCGAGTACCCAATGACATCTTTATATTTTTGTAGTATCTCAATTAATTTTGATATAGATATGTCATTAAGACTCGAATTGACAATAACTGGATAAGTACATGCATCATCAAGAAAAACATATTTAAGAGAAGAGGGAAGGGGTTTGAACTCTACCTTGGGAGGAGGCTTAGAACACTCCTCTTTGTCTATGGATGTCGCGAGAACCTCAAATGCTTCATCTTTTGTCTCCTCAATAGTAGTGTCAAGAAACATGGAGAATTCTTTCACCTCTTCCATGTCCAAGCTTGGGGCTTCGGTAAGAGAAGCATACAACTCATCCCCGGCGTGAACCACACTCGCAGCATCCTTTATCTCATTATCCACTAGGTTGACCCGTCAAATTCTCTCTATCATGGGCCTCTTCAAAGTCTTAGAGAACTCAAATACAACCCGCTCATTGGCTACCTCAACCGTGATAGTATCATTTTTGCAATTGATCACGGCTCCCAACGTTTTTAAAGCTTATCTTCCAAGAATAAGAGGAGTCTCTGGATCTTCCTCCATATCCATGACCACAAAATCACAAGGCACAAATACATGCCCAACTTGATTTGGTACATCCTCCAACTCATCATGGGGGCCTCTCACAGTGCGGTCCGCCAATTGAATAGTTTTTCGTGTCGGATGTAGAGGAAAATTTAGGTTCTTAGCAATGGATAGTGGCATCAAACTCACACTTGCTCCTAAGTCGGCTAATGCACCCTTAGGCTCTAGATCACCTATCTTCATCGGCAAGGTGAAACTCCCGGGGTCTCTTTGCTTCTTAGGCATAGTACGTTGCATGAGAGCACTTACTTGGTAGGGCAAAGTGATAAGATCATCTTCAAGCTTCCGTTTGTTGGAGAGGATCTTCTTCAAAAATTTAGCATATGTCGGCATTTGAGACATAGCCTCAAGGAATAGTATGTTGATCTGAAGGCTCTTCATCACATTGAGAAATTTGGTGAACTTGTCACTTAATTTTCTCTCTACCAACCGCTGAGGATAGGGAACTGGAGGCACATAGGTCTTAGTTGGTGGAGATGATGGCAGTGGCGCTTTCTCACCAACTTGGACTTGTGTCTCATCTCTTTCCACATTCTCTTCTCTCTCTCCTTCCTCATTTTCAACTTCTTTCTCAACAACCTCAACGCCTTCCTCCTTCTCCACCTCCTCATTAGGCATCTTGGGACCCTCATAACTTATTCCCGACCTCAAATGGATGGCTTTGGCTTGGTGAAGATTGGGATTAGGAATGGGTTGGCCCGTAAGTTGATTTGTGGGAGTGAGGGGTTTTTCTCGGCTACTTGGGCAATTTGGGTTTAAAGCATTTATTATGGGCTTGTAGCTCTTGAAACCTCTGCTCATGGTTTTGGAGAATTTGGTTCATGGATTGGAGTTGTTGGAGAATTTGGAGAGAGGCGGGATCGAGAGATGGAGTGGACTCGGGATTTTTTTTTGGGGAACGGAGGGTTAGAGGGAGGTTTTTGGGTATTGGCTCTTTGATGTGGAGCTTGGTAGACATGAGATCCTTGTGAGGATGAACCACCTTGATTATAGTTTGGGTTATACCCTTGCACATACCCTTGGTGTTGACCTTGGTTGTACCCTTGTTGAGGTTGATTCCATCCTTGTTGAGGTTGGTTGAAGCCTTGATTGTAGTTTTGTTGGGGTTGTTTCCAACCTCCTTGTTGATTGCTTCTATACCCTTGGTTTCCTTGGTAACTATCTCCTCTAGAGTTGATTGCTGCCACATGCTCCGAATTTGTATCTCCACAATAAGATGTATCATGATTAGTACCTCTATAAATATCACAAGAAAAAGAATTTACCTGTGATGGATTAGATGATGCGAGGTTGATCTTGGAGAGCTTCTTGTCAAGTTGATCCATCTTAGCTTGAATTTGATCCATGGGATCTAATTCAAACTTCCCACTCTTCTTAGGTTAAGCACCTCTTCGACGCCCACCCCATGAATAGTTATTAATTACTTCTTCAATGGTGGACTCAAATTGATCTTTCGAGATCTTAGAAAGTTGACCTCCCGCTCCAGCATCAAGGTTGGCACGTGATATAGGATCAAGGCTATCATAGAAGAATCGCATGAGTGGATTCTGGGTGAACTCATGGTGAGGGCATGAACGGATCATCTCCTTGAACCGTTCCCAAGCTTCCGCAAGTGTCTCATCGTTCTCTTGCTCAAATGAGGAGATCTTCCTCCTTATGTCTGTTGTCTTCCACTCTGGGAAGTATTTCTTCAGAAAGGCCATTGTGACTTCCTCCCATGTAGTGAGGGAGTTAGCAGGTAAGCTCTTGAGCCATGATTTTGCTTTTCCGGCAAGAGAAGACCGGAACAAATGCATCTTGATTTAGTCTGGAGAGACGTCATTTGTGGTTATCATGGCACAGATCTCAAGAAACTTGTCAAGATGGTCCAGAGGATCTTCATCCGACCCCCCACAAAATTGTTTTGCCTTCACCATCCAAGTGTACTGAGGATGAATGCTGAAATTTGTAGTAGTGGTGGGGAGTCGAATACCACCTTGAAGAACATAGGAACCCGGATTTCCGAAATCCCTAAAGAGTTGTTGATTTGCTTCACCCATGTCTAACTGAACTTCACTTGTTGTACTTGAGGCTGGTGAAGATGGTTCGGAACCCAAAGACAAATCTTCCACATTTTTTCAAAGCTTTCGCAAGGTACGGTCAATTTCTGGATCTAGAGGAAAGGTGGGTGAACCGTGAGCTCTTCTTCTCATGTAACAACAACAAAGCTAAGTAGAGGATTAGCAAATAACAACCACAGTCAAAAAGAAAATAAAAAATCAACTAAGCAAAGCTAAACTAAATAATCCTCAATTAATAGCACGTTTTCCCCGGCAACGGCGCCATTTTGATAAGAGGTTTTTAGTGTGTCGTTAAGGCACCAAAAATCGTTTTTCAAACAATATTTATAAAACCTAACAAGCAATTACTAATAACGTAGTAAAGGCAAGTCAAGGGTCGATCCACAGGGAAAATGGGATTAAGTAAAGTCTATCAAGTCTAAATTACTTAATTGAAGGGTTTTTTGCGGTTTTAAATGATTTAGTATCAACTAATGACTAACTACTATCAAAGAACTAGCAAATAACATGAGTTGAAATATAATATAGGAAGACACTAGAGTTAAGGTTACTAGTATGGATCAAAGTGGACAACGATTATTAATCCAATTGTGATTCAAAGGCAACGAATACACAAGGTTTAGTTTTCCTCTAAAATACTCGAGTCCTCTCTCGAATGGTCCTCGAGAATGATCACTTAATCAATCAACTAAATCCTCTCTCGAATGGTCTTTAGTCAATTGATTAAGAGATCCAATGAATTTGGAAAACCCCTAATATAGGATCCCCTTAATTTCTACCCAATATCTTGGCCTAGAAATTAAGTTGATTCATGGGGCTGATAAAATAATTCATAATTCAATTAAGAACATTTAAAATAAAAATACCAAAGCACAAATGTGATCAATATCTATCATAAGGCCTCAAATCATTAGGCCTCAAAGCACAAATGTGATCAAGATCAATGCATAAACGTCTGTAAATCATCACAATCACATTAACAATACATTTAAACCCTAATCCATACTTTCACCCTAACCCTAGATAGAAAACTACTCACTAATCATGGATTCTAAGTAATAAAACATGAAATATATAACTAATCTAGGGCTAAACATGATTAAGAGATAATTAATCTAATGAAAGCAACAACTATGAAACTATAATAAAGGAGATCTAATAAGATGGAAGAACAAATAATAACAATGAAAAGAGAGAATAAAAACTGAAACTTTGATATTAAATGTACCTTCAATGGTGTAGAAATCACAAACTATGATCTAGAATCTCAAATCTTGATAAAAAAACTAAGTGTTTTTCTCTCTAAAGTAAGCCCTAATATTCTTCTCTAAACTCTAGCAAATAAGCATAAGTCAAAAAAACATAACCTCCATTGTTTTTGATGCCCACAAGAATTACAATTTTCTCACGGAAACAGGTGGTGCGGGCGCACCATGAAATTGGCGCGGGCGCACGAAGGCCACTGATTCAGGTGGCCATTCTTCACTGGAAAGGTGCGGGCGCACCATGAAAATAGTCCTGGCGCACCTCAGAGCTGGTGCGGGCGCACCTCAGAGCTGGTGCGGGCGCACCTAACTGACTGATAATGAGGATGCCCAATTTGTGGGGCGGTGTGGGCGCACCAGTGTGTGGGCAGTGCTAAGGGGGTGCGGACACACCATGGAGCTCAACTCAAGCTTCCTTTATTCCATTCTCTCGCGTGCAAACTTCTCGAAACTCCCGCCTATTACCGTATCTCCCAACTCTTTACCTTATAAAAGATCATACCTGCAATCAAAGCACGAGAAAACACGGTGAAAGCAAATGTACTAGAAATCCAGTCAAAATTGACCGAAAATCTAATGAAATGTCACAATGATCAAATGAAGGAAATATAGAGAGAAAAGAGGAAGAAAGAGGGAAGAAAAGGGTATAAAGAGGATCAAACCAAACCAAAAAGAGCTCATAAAGTACGTTAGAAACGCACTTATCAATAGATTATAATACCATAACTCCTAGCTAAGGTAATAAGTGTAATACTTCAGAATTTGGTAAAAACATCAAAGCATGTAGTAAATTTTGTGTTGACTAGCATTAAAGCCAGGAGGAACCTCTAAAATCCACCGATTTATACACATGTATTCAGATAGTATATTGTTTTAAGAACTAAGCAACCAATTGCATTTCTCGGCAGCAAGCTCCTGCTGGAATATGCCTTTCTAACAGCTTACAGCAGACTCTGCAGCTCGTAACTTGGCAGCTTCCATGTAGTAAATTTTGTGTTGATTGCACTGAAAGGCTTGTCTACGGAATTTGATGATCTATGTATTTTTCCTTTTTGTTAATTAATGTTTTTTTCCATTACTTGTATTGTCTTCTTATTTGCTGTCATAAAGTGTTGGATGCCCAATCCCAAAGAGGTGAAATCATAGCCAATGGTCGGCATGATATATTAGCAAAAGTAATAAATAAACCCGAGCAAGGTGGTCGTGCTCAGGGTGTTGGATCGGGAGTTACTAACAAGGAGTACTTTGGGTTCAATCAACTAAGTCTCCTAACCAATTGCGTGCAGAAATTATTTGTATGAAAATGGAGATGGAAAACACGAGAAACAACCAAACACTTATGATGTCTTTTATCATGTCAGGTGGTGGCCAGTTTAGTGGTCATATTGGTCAACTCTCAGGTGCTGCCCAATTAAGTGGTCCTATTAGTCAAGGGTTAGGCGTTGGTGCCCATTATGGCGATTTTAGTACACAACATGGTGGGTTTGACGTAGAATTTGGTGGTCAAGGGATAGGAAATGCCCATTTAATAGTTTCACTCAACTTATTTGTGGTAATGGTGTTGAAGGTTATGGTGGTGCTCAGTTGCGTGCTTTTGATGAAGAGCTTGGTGGTTCAGGTGGCAATTTAAGTCGAAATAGTGGCAAAAATGGTGCATCTGGTGGCCATGAGTTTGGTGGTAATAACTTTCCTACTTTCACTAGCCTAGACAAGGGAGGTGTCTTTTAGAATGTTGATTCAGAGCCATGTCATGAGGTGATTAAAACCATACCATGTTCCTTGGCCTGATCAATCCTATCCTAACCATGTTCAAAACCCCGAGAGAAAATGTGATCATTTGCCAAACAAAGAGCTTGAGCCCAACATTCATGATAATACTTTTCCCAAGGTACTAGATGTATCTTAGTTTTATTTTCTATTGTTATGCTGATGTTAACTCTTTGCATGTATCCGATTAGGGTTGGAGTGAATGTTCTTTGGAAATTGAAAAGAACAAAGGAGTCCAAATTGTTGCGATTGGAGAGGATGAGGTAGAAGATTCATCAAAAGTGATACGCGTACATAATGTTCGTTTGACGAATGATATTCGTCGAGTTTATAAGGTTCTTCAAGATTTAGTTCCCTCTGCACCCTTGCCATATCCTACTGATGAATTCGCTTACGTTTGTTAGGCTAAACATAGTTTTGCTCCGTGGCCAGTTCACTTGATTTTTCCAAAGATAAAGGTAACGTAAATAATTTCTTCTCCATTTCAATAAGAAACAACAGAGTCCAGTCCACTTACTGCTAGCTTTTTTCCTTGGAGTTGTTCAATGTGCTGACTTTTTATGCATTTTCCTGCTGCACCTCTATAGTTCTATTAGTCTGCACTTATATTTTTCATATAACTGTCATTCACACTAAAGAAAGACAAGTTGTTATCCAAATCAATTAAACTTGGGAATGTGGCTAATATGTGTAGCACTAAATTTATGTAGCTTTGGATAAATGAACTTGGGAAGGAGAGGGCATTCTATCATTTACACCCCAAAGCAGAACATGGCAGATATTGTCTTCCCATGTGAACATGGCAGATGCATATTTCTTGTCTTCCCATCTGGTTTAAATTGAGGGCATTGATGTTATTTAGAAAACTTTCCCCTGCCTTCCCATCTGCACATGGCAGATACATATGTCCTCTATTTGCGACTCCCTCCCCCCTACCCCCCTTCCGTCTCATTTGCTTACTGTTATTAAGAATTTTTGTTGCACAGCAGGCTGTAACTAGTGATTGTACTTCACTCTACCAACTATTTACTAATGTTGCTCTAAATTTAGCGTGAAACTCAACATGTTCAAAGTAACTATTTGTTATTGCATTGTATCTCGAAGTCGAAAGGCCAGGATGTAGGTGGCTAATAAATTATCAAAGCTACATAAATTTATAGGATGCAACAAGCACAAAACTGGCTGCCACATAATGCACTTTTCTGCACACCAGAATTGTAAAGGTGACTAATATGTGTAGCACTAGCAGCTTGCCTTGTAATAAGACATTTATTAAATTATTACCTTATACTCAAACATTTCAACCTTAGCCAAAAAAGGAAAAATTTTCTATCTGGAAACTATATGCAATAGCCCCATTTAACTAGTCCTTTTGATATGCTTTGTCCTCACTTGAACACTCCCTCAGATTAGTAATTAATACTCCATCTAAAAAATGTAAGATACACTTTGAGAATGAAGAAGAATATGAAAAAAAATGCTTATTGCAGGACTCACATCAACTAATAGCATTTACCATTCACGTTTAACTTGTTGGTGTAAAATTTCAATTTAACACTCCCCCTTTCCCAAATATAATTTTCCATATACCACTCTTGTTAGTCCAAACACAAACACATTCCCTTTACAGTAAGCTTTTGGATTGTCTTTTTGATGCCATGGATTCTTGATTTTAAGTGCACTTCTGCAAGAGCTAATTATAAATGAATCAATCTCAATGTTGATACCTCCTGTTGAGAAGCTCATTTCCTACCTAGTGTTGAGAACTCTTAATCCCCACTTCATAATTTTTATTTAATTTTCATTATTTGATAATTTGTTGCTCCATCGCCGCAAACGCCATCATCACAAGCATCAAACAATCGAAAGTATGTGATCACTGATAAGGATCTTGCCAAGTTGACAACTACTTCATTGTGAACTTTCAAGAATCAAGCCATGAGAATGAAATCAAGTGGTGCTTACATATCAATCTGAATACCAGCAACTGTGTATGGTCATTAGGAGACACTTACCCTTGATTATGAAGAGATGCTTGATTGGTGCTTCCAAAGAGAGATCGGAGTGACTCACTTGTTCATTTTCCTGGAGTAAGTTAAGTTAAGTTGTGTTTTTAGTTGTTCTTTACTAATTTCATTACAGTATAGAACTTACTATAATATATATCCAAATTAATGTGCAAGATACTTGAGAGAAAAGTGTCAACATGGTGGTGTATTTGGGATGTATGGATTTTGTGATTCAAATTATTTATCTCCTATGACACGAACCAATTAAGAAAAGCGAGTCGACTATCTAGCTCGTATCTATGGCCAAAATGAAGGGAAGATTCTTACTCTACTATTCTTTGCATCTTATCATGAGAAGTAAGTATGAATTATTAAGTTAATTCTTAAAAGGAAGGGAAGATGTTAAGTGGCTATCCACATACTAAAGTTTGCGGATGTGCAGTCGACATTGGATGCTAGCGGTCATTAGTCCGTGGAATGGAGTGGTGTTTTGGCTTGATCATGCTGGAGCGGAAAATGATATTCGTGAATTTGCTCAAAGGACAATAAATGAGTATGCATCCAGAGTACATTTCATATACTTAACTCATAATATTGAAGTCACTATCTAATTTTTTCACGATAATTTTTAGGGGAATCATAAAATTTAGCATTGTATATGGAAGGACATCAAGAAAATGAAAAGAATCCAATAATTAAGTGGAAGAAGCCTGAGATATGTCATTCTAATTTTTTATTATTTTGATGCATTTATATTGATGCTAAATTATTAAAATTAATATGTAATACGATTAATTGTATGATTACCTTTATGAACAAGTGTCCTCGTCAACCCCAAGAATATCTAGACTGTGGAAATATATACGTCGATATATGCTCGAGACTATAGAGAAAAGGCGACAATTGATTCCTCATAAAGTATCAATTGTTTCAAAACACCATTCACTTGCTTATTTCTCATATCAATTAACAGTGTTTGAAGTTAACCAAGATTCATACTTACCAAAATAGTTACTATCATGATTGACAACATATTTCATATCAATTTATTTTTAAATAATTTTATTAATGCTTTGTAGTACTTTGGCGGAGTTACAACTTAATTTCCTCAAATAAGCTTGACGAGTTGAGAGACTTCTGGATCAAATATGTGGAGGATTATAAACAAGCGGAATATGAGGAATATGAAGAAAGTGTGGATTTTGACTAGGTGTTAAGCAGGATTAGATAGGTAATTAGTTGGAATTAACAAAGAGTTGATTAATTTACTCTACATATGAGTTGAAAGAAATAATAGCTGCTCTAGCTATCTTTTGAGAAGTTATTTGATTTTTGGAATCTCCAAACATCGATATTATTTTATATTGAATGGTATTGCCTGAATGAAATTTTTGTTATGTTATAGAGTAATTCGAATTTTGTCAATGCAAGTGGCACACGATTTTGTATGGAATATCAAATATAATTTATAGGTAAATTAAATAAAGCCACAAAAAGGCTAGAAATTCATCATTAAAAAAATGAGGCAAAGAGACCATTTGTTTTCTAATGTATGGCCTCTTATATCAAATTAAATATAGTCGGTTTGTTTTAGAAAGATATAATAAATGGTTTCTTAGTACAATGAAAGAGACCATATTCTATGTGGTTTCTTATCCTTCTTATTTTTTTCCTACTACAATACATAAATAACCACTTATTTAAAGAAATGGTCTCTTCTTTCGATATAACAAACTACTCATAATAAGTGATATTTTTATATTTTACCCTGAGAGACCACTGAGCTAGAGACCACTTGGGGATTTTTAGGGGTACTCTTTATGCATTTTTGTGTATTTGCACACACAATACTCTACTGAGAAGTGTTACCCTGATGACCTTACAAGTTCCACCTACACATATCACCACCTGCGGCACTAGGTAAATTCATCTTCTGGACTTAAAGATACAATAAATTCAGAAGTTTTCCTGACCAATTGTGTTGCAACATGTATAACATCCTTCTCAATAGAACTCATCTTAGAGAAATTGTCACATGTTTTTTTTTTCCAGTGAGAAGGGTCAAACTTCTCTCCAAAGTGAGCAAGCTGTAGAAGACGTCAGGAGACTTCTTTTTCACAATAGCTAACCTGCAAATTAGATTGACGTATCAGACCATTTGCAATATGGAAAAGACAATCCAAAGACTTGTATAAAGCAAAAACTGCAATTAACACAAAGAATTATATACCATGCGTGAAAGGTTCTCAATTAGTTTCAATTATTCTCCCAGAATTTGATGAATTCGAACGATTATGTGTTAATGAGAATGCGCTTTGCTCAAATGGTTGAGCATGTGCTTGACACGAATCTGGACAAAGTTAAATAGTCGATATACAAATAGAATGTGAGTGGGAAAAATACATATTTTAAAAACACACCCTTTGCCAAATGAGAAGGAATTTGGTTATCCATAGAAATTTTTGTTGTCAAAACAAAATTATGGGCCTATGGCATTAGGAGTTATTTCATCACTGTAACTGTGGATCAACATACAAGGTCAGACGACTACATTCCTAACGTGAAATTCTTTATAAGTCATAGTGTAAAGAATCTGGTATCACAGTCAAACTCAAAATATAAAGCAGCTTCTATTTTAGGCACCTCTACCCAATTAAATTCACATTATTTCTGGAAGATAATTTAGAGACAACTTGTGCTTAAACATTACTAGCATTTTTTGCACGCTATGCGTGCATGTCATATTAACGTATTTTTTCGATTAGTTATTCATCAGTTGTAGAAAAAAATTGACTCGAACATACATTTATAATTATTTTTAATTTTTAACAAGTTTTTCTTAAATCAATGTTTCTTTGGTTTTTTTTAGAAAACTTATGTTCAAATAAAGTGGAAGAATTTGTATATCAGGTTCAATCGTTGAATATTAATAAAGTGGAAGAGTTTGATTTATATAATAGAGATTACAGAATAATAATGAACATTTAGGTTTTAAAATATTATTAGTACAATTAGTACAATTTAATTCGTTATCAAAGTTTTCACACATATGTAAGAAGAGGAGATCATTCTCCTTAATTTAATATTTAATTGAAATTTCAAATTTAATGTCTTTGTTAAATTGTTCAATATATATGGCAAGTAGAAAGAAGAGCATATTATTTAATATATGATAATTTAAATTCATTAAGGGTATATCAGAATTTTTTATAAGGGTGACACCATCTTCCTCCCCCCTTCACTTATGTAATAAGATTATGTTATCAAGATATATGGCTAACTTTTTTTAATTGAAGATTCTAATTAACTTCATGAATTGATTATATCAATCTATTTTGTCATGTTATTAACGGTGATTGCATATTCCATTTTTAACTTATTCCATATGGCAAGTTGTATTGATTCTCATTTTTTAATTTAAAAAGTTTTAAATTATTAGAGGGTATTATGGTCATTTCAAAGGGGGACACCACACCTCCTCCCTTGGCTTATATAATAGAGATATACATCTAACAAGAGATCAAGTATTTCCATAACTATAATTAACATTTTCTATAATTCTAAAGAAGTGATGGTGTAACTCTATTACTCTTAATAAGTATTTTCTACAATTCCAAACAAGGGTTGCCATAACTATAATTACCATATCATATAACAATAAAGTGATAAACTAGTGTTGTTGTAACTCTAATCAGTACTTTATCTCTAAATGAGTATGACCGCAACTCCAATTACTACTTGTTATAACTCTAAACAAGCATTTCAATGACTCTAATTACTACTCCATGTAACTCTAAAAAAGTGTATTCATAACTCTAATTACTGTCGCATATAACCCTGAACAATTATTGCCTTAACTCCATTTTTATTTTCTACAATTCTAAAGAAGTGTTTTCTTAATTCTAATTACTATTTCCTTTAACTCTATACAAATCTTGTTGTAACTTTAATTATTACTTCCTATAAATCTAAACAAGTGTTGTGATAACTGTAATTAATATTGCATATAACTTTAAACAATTGTTACTTTAACTCTAATTTTATTTTCTACAACATTATAGTGATGTTTTAATTCGTAATTCTAATTACTATGTCCAATAACTCTATACAAATCCTGTTGTAACTCTAATTACTATTTCCTATAACTCTAAAAAAATATTGTTGTAACTCTAGTTACTATTTTCTGTAATTCTAAAGAAGAGACTGTGTAACTCTAACAAGTATTTTCTACAACTCTAAACAAGTGTTTCCATATCTTTAATATTTGACTTTTATTCCCCTCTATTTTAGTTATATATAAGTAGGTGTTAAAAAAGATTGTTGTAAATATTTTTGTTATTTTTGTACCTCCTTAATATAAGGATAGGCATCTTCTTACCTTATTTGTATTTGCTATTTTGTAGCCTTCATCCTAGTATATTATGCTACACGTATATAAGGAGGGCCCTCTATTATAGCTTATATGTAAGTAGGTGTCAAAAAATACTGTTGTAAATATTTTTATTATCTTTATACCTCCTTTATATTAGGATAGGCATCTTCTCACCTTATTTGTATTTGCTTTTTTTTTTTTTTTTGACAACGAGAAATCGTGCGTTAATTAAAAGCGGAAGTACAACCTAATACTATTACATCCAGATATAAACCAAAGAAACGAGCTTAAATGAGCTTGATGAGCTCGTACATTCCATCTAAAAACATAATAAGTAAAACTGATAAAAAGTCGCGTATGAAGGGGGACGTTGCTAGTCATTGCTTGCGATGGTGGATTCAAACCTCGGATGGTTGATGGGTGAGGTAGAAAAAGCGGATGACGTTTACGGGCCGAACAACGAAGAACCAACGGTGAGCGTCGCATCTCGCCACATGAGCAATCCCAATGTTCGCATAGGATTCTAGGCTCATGATCTTTAAATGAGTCACGTTCCGTTGTGACTCAGTATTCTCGTTCGAGAGTATTTCAGGTTTCTCCAGAAGGTAGGAGAAACACAGATGAGTGGGCGTGCTGAAAACCCTCAGATGTAACTGAGGTGCCGCCTTCAGATTTGAAGTTTTCAAGGCAAGGACCATTAAGATCAATGCCAGGCTAAAAAGAAAGCTAAACAAGTTGAGCTCTCGAACACACCTTCGGTTTGCAAAACCGGAAAACATACGTCCCAACCATAAAAAGCTATCATCGCCTCGTCCATGCTCACGAACATCTTGAGTTACCTTGTCCCTCAGCACAGATACCCAAAAACCGACATATTCTATTATGAAAACTTTGAACCACCAATCCTGATTCAATTGACAAACACTTGTTGATGGCCACAATCGACCATGGACAACATCTTTAACAACTCGAAAACAACGCACTCCTATTATTTGGAGATTTAATGCACATTTTAAGACAAAACCTGATATACTTAGTTGGAGATCCCAACAACTTGGGAAGAGGGAGGGGAAGCCTGACAATAATAGGGGGGAGGGGAAGGGGGAGCCCGACTCTAACAAGGGGGAGGGGAAAGGGGAGCCCAATACACAACCAGGGGAGGGGGAGGGGGAGGGGAAGCCCAAAACAACCAAGACACTAACCAAGACACTGTGCTTACTAGACGCAGGGACTAGGACGAGGACGGGGATAGGGACGGAAACCATGAAAACCGAGACAAACATACATACGGGAGTGGGAAAGACTTAACCAATACGTAGCCCAGATAAACAGCAAGCAAGGGGGAACCTACCCAGCGATACCGACAGGCGGCGGGGACCAGGAATGAAAAGGAAACCGCCAAAAGATGACGCGCCTCGGGGAGGGGGAGAAACCGATTCAACGAACATTACTCAGGGACTCGGGGAGAGGAAGACGACGCGACGCGACTCGACATATGGATGAGGGAAACGACGCTCCAAACCGGAAAGGAAACAAACACGGGGAGGGGTGGGGGAGACGACACATCAGCGCAACTCAGGGGGGAGGGGGACGACGCGACACGTGGATGAAGAGGAGCTACGCAGTTAACCAGAAAAGGAAAATAGGGGGGAGGGCCCGACTGCTGTCGTGAGCCCCTAGCTAGGGTTGCCTTTGGGTGTTAGGGGCTTAGTTTGCGGCGCTTGGCTTTGAGAGAGAAAAGGTAGGGTTTCGTTGTGATATTACCTTGTATTTGCTATTTTGTAGCCTTCATTCTTGTATATTATGCTACACGTATATAGGCAGGACCCTCAATTATAGCTTATATGTAAGTAGGTGTTAAAAAAAATTATAAATATTTTTGTTATCTTTGTACCTCCTTTATATTAGGATAGGCATCTTCTCACCATATTTGTATTTGCTATTTTATAGCCTTCATTCTTGTATATTATGCTACACGTATATAAGGAGGGCCCTCTATTATAGCTTATATGTAAGTAGGTGTTAAAAAAAATTGTAAATATTTTTGTTATCTTTGTACCTTCTTTATATTAGGATTGGCATCTTCTTTAGAATATCACCTTATTTGTATTTTCTATTTTGTAGCCTTCATTCTTGTATATTATGATGCTACGTATATAAGCAGGGCAAAGGTATCACATACATTCTAAACTATCTAGGGGTGTCAGAAACAGACCTAACCGCTGGGTCAACCTGATACTGACCTGACTTGAACCTGGTTCGACCTGTGAGGGTCAGTCCCCAGACCTGACGGAAACCTGACCTGGGATTACCCAGACCTGACCGGCACCCGGCTAGATTATATTCTGACCTGACCACACAGACCTGCATTCAAACTCGAACCCGACCGAACTAAACCAGATATAATCCCAAAACTCAATTAGGCCCAATAAATATCTGGTTCAACTCGAATTCTAATTGATCTGAAAATAAAATCTACCTAATTTTACGCAATATTTCAAACTAACTTATTTTGACTACTAAACTCAACAAAATTACTAAAATTCAATTATTTTTCTATATCTACAAAATCATTTCAATATGGTAATTTATAAAATTACTTACATTTAATAAAAATTTAATAAAAAAATAAATTACATTCTCAATTAAATTATTTTTGATGTAATTTTTGGTTCATGTCATAGTGATTTAACTATTGATGAGATTATAATAGTCACTTTTTAACTGCTAGTTTCTTAGTGCATATTATAGAATGTCTTCTTATTAATTTTCAGTTGCTTTGTATAATGCAAATGCTTCCGTAAAATACTATACTTTAATTTTTCCACAACATATAATTAAGATCGTAACTTTTTTGAGTGAAGAACAAAGTTTGGTAATTGGGTCGAGTTAATATAATATCATAAAATCATTCAAAATACATGTGTCAATGTCAAACGAAATTACAAAAATCAAATTGCTGAATTTATTATATATAGGAAGCCAACAACAGCAACAACCACCATCTAGAATTTCCAGCACAAACCAGCAGCAAACCACAAGAAGAAATTCAGCATACGGGTACCAAAATTCAGAAACCACAAGCAGTAGCAACAATAGGCCACAAGCAGCAGCAGCAGTAGGCCACAAGCAAGCAACAAGCAGCAGCAGCAGGAGCAAGCCACAAGTAAGCAGCAGCAGCAGTAGGCCACAAGCAAGCAGGAAGCATCAGCAGCGGGAGCGAGGCCACAAGCAAGCAGCAGCAGCAGTAGGCCACAAGAACGCAGGAAGCATCAGCAGCAGGAGCAGGCCACAAGCAAGCAGCAGCAGCAGTAGGCCACAAGCAAGCAGGAAGCATCAGCAGCAGGAGCAGGCCACAAGCAAGCAGCAGCAGCAGTAGGCCACAAGAAGGCAGGAAGCATCAGCCAAGCGGGGAGCGAGCCACTGGCAGCCAGGAGCAAAGCAGCTGGGAGCATCCAACAAGCAGCACAGGACCACGACAACCACAACAACAAAGTACAAAAATACTTTTTTTATATTTTTTGGGCTCTCAGATCTTATAACAAAGTTTTAAAAAACTGTTACCAGAAGAATCATCATCGAGCACTTAGACTCCGTCAACGTCACAAAATGTAAAAATGTAAACGAGCCACAAAGCAATTGTGGGCAGGCGGCAATTCTAAGGCACTTATAAAATATCTTGGCTCTCAAGTGTGTATCATATTCTTAAATACATGCCTAGAAAAAGCGCCGCCTCACAAAGCTAAGGGCAACAAATACGTAATTAATTTTGGAGTTGAAAGTCTAACATACGGGTACCAAAATATAAAACCAAGATACAGCACCACCCAATTCATCCACATGAACATCAGCACCATCCCACAAGCACATCAACACCAATAAACCACAAGCACATCACCATCCTACAAGCAGCAGCACCAGACCACAACAACCACAACCAAAGCAACATAACATGGGCAGCAACAAAAGAGAGAGCAAATGAATTACGGAATAGAATCATAGTCTATATCACTAGGTTCACCTAAAACACCAACATCAACAGTTCTTTCATCCTCAATTGGGGTATAACCAGAGAGCCAATTTTGACAAGTTACCAAAGCTTCAACATTATGAGGCAACAAACGCGAACGATACTTGCTCAAAATTCTACCTCCCATGCTAAATGAGGATTCGGATGCAACAAAGGTAATAGGGATGGCTAAAATATCTCTAGCCATGCGAGCAAAAATAGGAAATTGAACCACATTAGCACGCCAATATGAAAGAACATCAAAATCAACATCACTAACACAAGGAACAAGGGGGGCATCAAAGTATGCATTAATTTCATAAGTTACACTTTGAACACTAGAAACACCAACACTAGTGCTAGCAACACGACCATACTCTTTAGCAAGGTTTATTTTCTTATATGGGCGAAGGGTTGGTCTTAGACTTGATGGACAAGGATTAACATCACTTTGAACAGAACTCAAAGAACCAAAAGAAGAAGCTGGATAAGTTTGAGAATAATATGTATACAATTCGGTAAAATGATCAACGGCAGATTTAACACGTTTATCACGCTCGGAATCAGCATATATACTACCATATAAATCACTAACAAATTGTTTTTTATAGCGTGGATCAAGCATTACAGCAACGCAAAGAATAGGAGAATAGTCCTCACAATACTTATTAAACTTAGCATACATAGGTTCAACCATACCCTTAATGCAATCAGTTGCATGATTATGTGCATTAACAATCAAATTCTCAATTAATGCAATGTTAGAAAAATACAAGTTGGCGGTGGGGTACTCGGAACCAGAAAACAACACAGTTATATCATAAAAAGGTTCCAAAAAATCACAAACATTTTGCATGATTTCCCAATCGGCACAAGTAATACGAATTTCAAACCCCGGCTCATATCTAACAAACCTATCAATAGCTTCCCTTCCTTCTAAACAACGACGAAGCATTAAATAAGTGGAGTTCCAACAAGTACAAACATCATAAATCAACTTACCACAAAATCCAGTATCAACATACGTATTAACATACGTAACACAATCATCAAATCGTTGAAGTCTAGCCATATTTAAACCAATGTAAGTGACAATTGAATGCAAGTTTTTAATACTCTCATCAATCATAGACATACGTATCAACATACGTATTACTATTGCTATTGTTAGCCTTGTTACTATTACTGTTATTATTTGTATTTTTACCTATTATCATTGTCGCTTTATGTTTATTAGTATTATTATTCTCATTACTTGTTTAACCGAAATTTACTCGTGTCAATTATCTCATTTGTCGGTGAATTGATTAGGGAATAACAAAGAGCGTAAGCACTAATCGGTTATAGACTTATAGTTATGCTAGTTATATTGCTCTAAGGTCATTACTTATGAAACTAAAGTTCTTGGAAAATTACTTATACAACTATTAGTTGCTCAATTAATGTGAACTACGTGAACAAGCAATAAGATTTAATCGATTAAGATCTTATTAAAATGCAAAAAGATATAGTAATTTAACAAACCTCCCTATATGTTATAATAAACTATGTTATTCAATGTCTCATATTAAGGAAAGCTCTACAACTCTATAGTGATTTACTTCTTAAGCTAGTATTCTTATAGTGTTACGTATGCAAATATCACTCAATTATGTAATTGTTTGTTTATAATATCTATTTAGTGAACTTATAGTGTAACGATATAACTTATATATATGAACAGTGAACTTCATTGAGTTGATAGTGATTGTTTGTTATATTATCATCATAAAGATGATGAACTTAAATTCCCCTCAAAAAAAAAAGATGATGAACTTAAATGGAGTATTGTTATCTTGAACTATTGACTTACATTCATACATTCATTATATTGATCTTATCTAATAATAACAACTTGTATGATTGTCATTTGTAAACATATGAATGTATGATTGTCATTTGTTATAGTATTATATATAACATATCAAGAGTCATTATACTAATTTATAATCAATAGAGTATTAGGTTCGTTTTACAATTATTTTGATACCAATTTTATACTAAAATGATTAAACATACATATTGATAGAAATGTTTGTTTATACTTTATCATATATAGTCACAACATAATACATATATACCACGTTATGTTTGTTATTGTTATTGTTATTATTAGCATTGTTGCTACTATTACTATTAGTATTTATATTGTTATTGTTCTTGTTATTGTTATTGTTAATATTCCTGTTCTTGTTTGTATTATTATTGCTATTGTTAGCATTGTTAGTATTATTGTTATTATTTGTATTATTATTATTATTATTATTATTATTATTATTATTATTATTATTATTATTATTATTATTATTATTATTATTATTATTATTATTATTATTATTATTATTATTATTATTATTATTATTATTATGAACCGTCGTTGTAAACATATGAATGTATGATTGTCATTTGTTATAATATTATAACATATTAAGAGTCGTTATACTAATTTATAATCAATAGAGTATTAGATTGGTTTTACAATTATTTTGATATCAATCTTATATTAAAATGATTCAACATATTAGTATTTATATTGTTATTGTTATTGTTATTGTTATTGTTATTGTTAGTATTCCTGTTCTTATTTGTATTACTATTGCTATTGTTAGCCATGTTACTATTACTATTATTATTTGTATTTTTACCTATTATCATTGTCGCTTTATGTTTATTAGTATTATTATTCTCATTACCATCATAACTATTTACAAACTTATATATCAATCATAATGCTTATAATAATAAATCATTTATATAAAGTTTGGAATTGATCGTCTACTCGTTATTATTGTCGTTGGTGATAATATATAATATTAAAACATATGAAGAGTCGTTCTACTCCTTTACTCATTAGAGTGGTTTTACGCAGTTGATTATTCGAAATAAGAGTTAACTAAGAGAATACACTAAACATCACGGTAATCAATATAGTGTTTTTATTGGTTTTTCGTTGTCATCCATATATTTATCGCACACACACATATGTATATATATGTCGATCTTAATACTTTTATTAATATGATTCATTTACAAAATCCATAGCAAAATCAAGATGGCCCGATCAGGAGTTACCCGAAGTTGAGTTGACGTTCAATAGCGAATGGACCCGATGTTTCACAATGATCGAACTAAGGTCATTATTAATTCAAGCCGAGTACATTTGACTTAACTAAACCGTTCATGAAACCTAAAAACGACCTGCGCAAACCCGGCAAAAAAAAAATGTCAACGGGCTATCATATCCGGGAATGGATCGACTTGTAAATGGAACGCTCAGACCTGTCCGACACCCGGGAATCCAATGATTCAAATGTGTTCGACCCAGTTGAACAAAACCTGACCAATCATGACCTGGGGCCCTGACAATCAGAATCCTGACCTGTCCGGGTCTGACCTGGTTCACCGTGGGTATACCCAGAACCTGTTTGAGAACCTGTTTTGACACCCCTAAAACTATCACACTCCACACTACTAAATTTCTAGGTCTAAACATGAGGAGTTACTTAGCAACCTTTTTCTTAATAGCTTTAATTCCAAGTGTATTATGTTACACTTTTCCTTCGCCCAAAACTATTGCAAATGACCATACTCCAATGTCAATTGCTCCTACTCTTTCTATGCCTCAAAATTCTTCTATGAATGACCATCTTTTAATCCCAAGTGTTCCCAATCTCCCAAATGATTTTGCAGTAGTTTCATTTCAGTGGCCAATGAGCTTCTGCAAGGTCAACCATTGCAAAGCAATGTCTAATTCTCTCCCTGATGCATTTAGACTTCATGGTATATGGCCTACATATGCAAACGGAACCCAAAAGGCATTTTGCTCCAGTGAGCCATTTGTTGGCAATAAACTTCAGGTACAACAATCAATTTTGTTTTTTTTTACTAATTCCTGATTTTGGTAAAAAATAAATTGCTAATAATCTAGTTGATTATAGGAGATTAGAAGACAATTGTTAGTTTATTGGCCGAGCTACCTCGAACAAGAAAAGGATTTTTGGGAATATGAATGGCGTAAGCACGGAACATGTTCCGGGCAATCCGTCCAAGATTACTTTCAGAAGGCTCTCTCTTTGGCAAGAACACAATACATGAGAATTTACAATGCTCTACTAAGTACAGGTTGCATTTAATGCCCTCACTCAGATTGTCAGATGTCTAAGTAATAGTATATCTTCAAAACCGCTTATAATTATGCTCTTTGTTAATGGAGTAGGTATAAGTCCTTCCCCTACCACAGGATACTCAATTTTGAGGTACTATGATGCTATCCTATCCAGACTTAAGTTGACTCCCCAAATTCGATGCCAGGATGGTGGCGGTAAAAAGTATCTCGTGGAGATAAGACTATGTGTTGACGCCAACCTTGGTGTGTTTAAAAACTGCTCGAACCAAGGTTGGATGATTAATTGTGGACAATACCGTTATAACAGAATTACTACAGCAACTATGTATTATGCACCTAAGGTCCTCGAACACAACAATGCAACTGTTTAAAGTTTATACAAACGACTAATGTATTTCTTCCGGCCCTCATGCCTCATTCTCCATAATACATATTATCAAGAATTCAATATTGTAATATCTTAATTATCTTCTTAGTTATAAGACTTACCCAAGTAGTTAGATCTCTAAAACTTTGGTGGTAATAATAAGAGTAATGTAGACATAGTCTCTAAGCCCAAATTCTTGTAAAATGTTAAGCTATTAATTTCATCCCTGATCTTTTTAAAAAACTAGTTTCTACATGTCATGCAATTATTCATCAAGTCACGACATCAATTTTTCCTCACTAGAAAAAAAATTATCAAAGACTCACTATTTGATATCTAGATAATGCAAAAAGTGTACTACATAATGGAGGAAATAATGCAACAACACACATAAAAAGAAACCTAGCCGCTATCCCCTCCTCTCTTCTCTCTCTCCTCTTTTCACATAAAACCTTCTAGAAGGGCTGCCATGGATTTTTTTCGTCCATGGTAACCCCTCCTTTCTCTCCTTTTTGCAGTTTCTAGCTTTGTAAATAATATTTTTCCTTATTTAGCTTTGTAATTATAGTATTGTATATTTGCCACACTTACGTTGTATCATATATATATATATATATATATATATATATATATACTGAAGTCAATCCAAAGCACTCCTTGAGGAGTATTCCTTATCCTTTGTTATCATGGTTGTACTGTAAATAGATTGTAAACGCTTTCAATACATTTAAGCTTTCATGGTATTAGCATCGTATGGGTAGTGAAGTGAGAGGTTGGCGAGATCGGTCGTCACATAGTGTGACACCCCACTATCCAAGCTGCCCAAGAAGAGGGGTTAGGCGTGGAGGGAGTGCCGGGTTTGGGTGAGACGGTGGTGGCGTGGGCTTGGGGGGGAGGAGTGCGGTTGGCGAGGAGTGCGGGGAGGGGGGCGAATGGTTGGCTGGAGGTCACGGAAGGTGGGGCAACAAGTGACTGTGTGCCCCTGCACATTACACCATTGGCATTTTCCCTTAAAAGGGTTGCGGAGATTTTGGTTATTGTTGGGGTAGGAGTTGGAGTGATGAGATTTGTTGGTGGAGGGGGAGGCACGGTTATAGGAGGGGCGAGTTTTGGTGGCATGGGCTGTGGGTCGGTAGGTGATTGGCGGGTTAGGGGTTAGGTGGGGTAGATTTAGTTCCTTGCGGATAAGTTTTTCGTGGAGTTCATCGAATGAGATGGGCGTATTGCGGGCTTGAACCGCATCAATAATTGGTTTATAATCAACATCAAGTCCATCAAGAACATATTCAGTGATGTCTTCGGGGTCAAGGGGGCTTCAAGGAGGGCAAGTTCATCGATGATGCGACGAAACTTTTGCATATAGTCTTCTATAGGGGTGGTGCCTTTCTTAATATTTTTTATTTGGGCTTTGAGTTGCTTAATATGACCACGGGATGGTTTAGCATATGTGTGGGCAAGAATATCCCAAGCTTCTTTGGAGGAGTTGGGACGGGAAATAAGAAGGCCAGGGGTGGGAGAAAGAGTACCCACAAGAGCGCCAAACAAAAGTTTGTCTTGACGAATCCAGGTAACATGAGCAGGGTTGAGGATGGATTCACCAGATTCAGTGGTAATTTTGGGAGGGGGTGTTATAGACGAGCCATCAATAAATTGGTGTAGGTCATAACCAATAAGTAGGGATTCAAGTTGAGCTTTTCATATGATGTAGTTAGAGGGGGTAAGCATTTGAACAGACGTAGCGTTCATGATACTCAGAGGCGTTTGAGAGTGAGCAATGTTTGTTGGCCATGGTGGACAGGTTGGAGGAAAGAAAAAATCTTGCTTTTGAGGATCGTTGGCTTGATAGTCTTAGGGGTGTTCACCGGTCCAGAACCGGACCGGACCGGAACCGGGTGGATAGGTGGACCGGAATCTAGAAAAAATTTGGACCTGGACAGGAATTTTTCCGGTCCAGTCCGATTTTGGACTTGTTGGACCGAAATTTTAATTTTTTTTTTTAAAATATTTATAAATTACATATATTAAAATTTAATAATTTTAATAACAATATTCCTAAAGTTAATAAATACTCCCTCCGTCCCAGAAAGATCTGAACACTTATTGGGACACGTAGTTTAAGGTGATAAGTTGTAGTGTGGTTATCAAATGTTATTTTATTTAAAAAGTAGATGTGATAGGAGTTGGTGGGGTATTTTTTATTAGAGGAGAGAGAAACTTAGGTAACTTTTTATTGATAAAAGGTAGAGTGTGGGCCAAAGATGTGTAAAAGAAATAATATATTAATGGTGGGACCATGCCAAAAAAAAAAGTGTTCAAACTAATTTGGGACAAACATAAAAGGAA
This sequence comes from Beta lomatogona, assembly GCA_947646795.1. Lineage (NCBI taxonomy): Eukaryota > Viridiplantae > Streptophyta > Magnoliopsida > Caryophyllales > Amaranthaceae > Beta > Beta lomatogona. The sequence continues at coordinate 164,497 of CANSNZ010000116.1, forward strand.
AGTGTTCAGACTATTCTGGGACGGAGGTAGTAGTAGGTTTTTATATTTCTATCTTTTTAGTACCTTTTATACTTTTTTAACATATCAACTTTTTTTTTTACTAAAAAAGCAGAAATTCCGGTCCACCGATCCGGACCGGAATTTTTCGGGTTTGGACGGGACCGGACCGGAAACCCGGAATCGGGATTTTCTTCGGACCGAGGACCGAACCAGAATCTTTGGTCCGGTCCGGTCCGGTCCAAATTTCGATCCGACCCTGGTCTTTGAATAGCCCTGTTTTTTTTTTTTTGACAGATATAGGGTTTCGTTAATAATAGAAAGCCATACGGCACTTACATATACTCCATCCGTCCCAGAATAGTCTGAACATTTTTCTTTTAGGTTTGTCCCAAATTAGTTTGAACACTTCCATTTTTAGCATGGTCCCACTATTAATATATTATTTCTTTTACACATCTTTGACCCACACCCTACCTTTTATCAATAAAAAGTTACCCAACTTTCTCTTTCCTCTAATAAAAAATACTGCACCAACTCCTATCACATCTACTTTCTAAATAAAATAACATTTGATAACCACACTACAACTTATCACCTTAAACTACGTGTCCCAACAAGTGTTCAGATCTTTCTGGGACGGAGGGTGTATTTCCTAAGAAATCTAAATTCCAACACAAATACATAACACCTTAGAACTAATTACATCGCAGATTCGATCAACAATAGCCTTAATAAAAAAACTTCATCTGAAGCAATACAATCTGCTAGTTAGCACTAATTCGACTTAAGATCCACTGATGTATAGTCAACTGGGTGAAAATACTTATGTGGTCCTCTAGAAACTTACAGTGATTATGAAACCCTAGATCTTCATTCCTCGCCAGACGGACAATCAAAGAAATTAATCTTCTATGCAAACTAGAATTACCATATTCTAATCTTCCATAAGGGAAGAGAAGAAAGTCATACTCCAAACTCTCACTAAAGGAGAGAACAAACCCAAAAATTGGGAAGAAAACTCTCATAAAGAGAGAAGAAGGAGGATTATTAAAAACTAAACAATTGAAAACTAAGGAATTAAAGCAGGAATTGGGGCTTACCATCATCAAAGAGATGATGATGGTAGCCCCTTGCGGCTGGAAAAGGAATTAGGGTTTTTTAGGTTTTTTGAGAGAGAGGGGATAACTAAGTTGAATAGCCCTAGTTTTTTTTTTGACAAAGAGGAAGGAAATTATCATTCATAGAAAAGCCATACGACATCTACAGTGATTGATAAAAGAGACAAGGAAATAGATGTGAAAAACAACTAGAGATACATCATCCAAAAAAATTAACTTGAAATCCATTCGAGCCCATTTGAATCGATGTCGTTGCATCTTTAACTAGACTCTTCACTGCACGTGCTGTAACTCTTTGGAAATCAATACCACGGCTGTAAGTCCGATCCTTCATCTTCCAAATCTCACCTTCCATGGAAGAAAACACCACCAAGATACACAAAACCAAAACTAAACAACCCACCAGATAGGGGATAACAACACACCCCATATAGGGGACTAAGGCCATCAAAAAGATGGGCTTTATTGAAAGAACACCAAAATACAAACCAAGAAACCGGAGCATACCAACTAACACCGCCGCATAAGACAGCAAACGCACCACCATCAGAGAGAGGAAGCCCACCCGAATACCACCACTAAACACCAAGTTAACCAGGGAGGGGATGGGAGGGGGAAGCCCAAACTGACGCCATGGGGAAGGGGAGGGGAAGCCCAAATGAAAATCTAACCGCTAACCAGGGGAGGGGAGGGGGAGCCCAAACTGAACAGGGGTGGGGAAAGGGGAAGCCCAGAACTCGACCAAGGGAAGGGGGAGGGGAAGCCCAACCGTGACTCAACAACTAGGGAGGGGGAACCGACTAAGGAGGGGACAACCAACAAAATGATGGTGACGGCGGCTACACAACGAGAATGGAGAAACTAAGAAAGAAACAAACGGAACTCGCCGGAGAACACGCCGGAGACCTATGCGGCGCCGGAACTCCGGCGAGTTCTTGTAGGGTTTGAGGGAGAGGAGGGTTTTGTTTTTTAGAGAGAAGGTAGAGAGTTTAAAATAAGATACTGCTGGGTGATGTTGAATAGCCCTACTTGATACCATGTAAATGATAATTGTGGAATAATATTCACGTTTACATCGATGAAGTATATATATATATATATATATATAATACAAAGCTACTGCTATCAGCTATAGTTCGTTACAAAAGATAGAAATAAAGTTACAAAGGATAAAGATAGGAATCTACAACTATATCTAAGATAGAATAGAGTAGAAGAATAAATCAAAGTAGTTACATAGTAGTAGCAGTAGGCTACGTTCAAGGAAGAGATAGAGATTGACTTTTGTCAACTCTTTATCATTAACAGTCCACCCATTTGATTATGTTGCTACGTTGTTGTGTAATGTTATACTTTAGTCCACACTGCTCCTTTCTCTCTCTCTTCTCTTCTCATCATAGATCACGCATCATGAACATTCATCAATGCATGGGTCAAACATTTACATCATCACAAGGGAATCAGTATCATCATCAAATCAATATCATCAATCATCAAACCAACACCATCTTAAACAATCGTCAATAGTCGATGGATGATCATGATTATCAATCAACTTTCATTGTGGGTGTTCACCCATCATCATCGATCGATGATCATCAATCAACAATCAACACCATCTCGTTTTAGGCCCTATATTTGCTGCATTTGGGAAGTTGTGTGGTGGCGTACTGGCGTTTGGGGTGGTTGCGGTCAGAGAGAGTGTTGTTGAGGTGGGGCTGGTATTATGTAGGTGTTGTTTGGGTCAAAGCGGTAGGCCGGATTAGGGGTGTAAATGATGCGAGTCGAGTTCGAGTTTGAGCTAGGTCGACTCGACTCGTTAGCATTTCGAGTCGAGTTCGAGCTCACTCGAGTCGAGCTTTTTGAGCTTTGACCGAGTAGATTTCGAATAGGCGGCAATTGTCTCATATTAAAAGCAAAAATGTTTAATTTAAGTCGTTTGCTATTAAAAAATTAGGTATTCGAGTTTCTCATGAGCTTTCGAGTCGAGTACCGAGTTGCTCAAATCGGCTTGCCAACATCTCGAGTCGTGCTCGAGTTCGATTCGTCCTCATGCGGGTCAAGCTTTGACTGAGTCAATCTTGAGTAGCTCACGAGTTGTCTTGTCTCATTTATACCCCTAGGTCGGAGAGAGCATTGGTTGGGTGGTTGTGGAGGTTTTGGGTGGGGCTGGGGTGGATAACATACGGGTTAAGAGGTGACAGTGGCGGTGGGTAAAAAGGAGAAAAAAAACTGGAGAACGTAGTAAAAATGCCAATGTTAAAAATAAATTCAAACAAAAAAAACATATAGAAATTTAAAAAAGGAAGTCTGACCTCTAATTGTGAGACCGATCACTGGTCATTTGATTTTTTCTAAATAGATGCTTATAAAAATTTAGACTTATTCAGATATAATCCAAACTCGACTTAAATTAGGAAGATTGCTTAAAAAAGGTTAACTACTTCATGTAGACAAGTCTCCTTTGTCTTGTAAAAAAAAAGGAAAATTTGTTAGAAGGAGTTTTTTTTTAGAAACAACCTTTTAAATTTTTTTGTCAGAAGAAACCTGATGACGTCATTCCGGCGTTGACCAATATTTTCCGACATTGACTCAATAAAAATTTGCCAGCAACAACCTTTTATAATAGTTTTTTTTGGTCAGAAACAACATTTTTTTTCAGTTTTTTCACCAAATACCCCCGACAAATCGCGAAATTCACCATATACCCTTAATATTTCAGATATTCACCATATACCCTTAATGTTTCAGATATTCACCATATACCCCTAAGTTCCAAAAATGTTCACCAAACACCCATTTTCTAACGGACGTTAAGTTATCGTTAATGTTATTTACAATATTGCCATTATTAACCCCTAACCCTTAATTCTAACCCTAAATCCTAACCCTAATTCTACCCCTAAATCCTAACCCTAATTCCTAACCCTAACCCTCCCTCCCCTCTCCCTCCCAATCCCCTCAACCCCAAACTGCCCACCACCCCTCCCCATCTTCTCCACCCCGACCCCCCCCACCCTCCCCCCCCCTCCCCTCCTTTGCCGCAGCCCCTTCCCCCTCCCCGTCGAATTCCCATGACCCCACCACCCTCCCCCTCCCAATCCCTCCGCCGCAGCCCCCCACCCCCTTCCCCCTCACCCCATGCCGATTTACTTCCAGTCACCACAAGTACCACGCGCCCGTTTAATCGACGATTTTTCACATCCCCCCCTTTGAATTACCCCTCGTCAAATTTCCGCAACTCAAGCGAGAGATCTCGCAACTCGGGCGAGACATTCTGCAGCGCCACCCCTCACCTTCGATTTCTCTCCCGACGCAAAATAACCGGCGTTTTCTCTCTCTCTCTCCCGTCGTTGTTGTTGTTGTTGTTTTGGTGGTGCAAACGCCAAAGAAAAGCCGACAAGGCCCCACGCAGATCTTGAGCTTGAGGAGATTCGACGACCTAATTGTGCTCGGGGAGGAAGGATGGGGGCTGCCGCGGAATTCGAGGGGGAGGGGTTAGGGGCGGGGGGGCAATGGGCAGAGGAGATGGGTGGGGGATGCGGGGGCGGTGGGGGAGGGGGGAGGGGTGGGTTAGGGTTTAGATTTTAGGGTTAGGGTTTAGATTAGATTTTAGGGATGAAGGTTTAGATTAGGGTTTAGATTTTAAGGTTAGGGGTAAATAATGGAAATATCGTAAATAAAGGTAACGACGACTTAACGTCCGTTAGAAAAATGGTACATGGTGCACAGTTTTGAAAACTAACTGAAACATTGAGGGTATATAGTGAATTTCGTGATTTGTCGGGGGGTATTTGGTGAAAATACCGTTTTTTCTTTTTGCAAGTTAAAACCTTATACTAATTTTTTTTGGGAGATAAAACCTTGCCTAATTTTTCGGTGTTGAGTAAGCCATTTTCGACGTGGACCCGCGCTTGTATTGAGATGGGCAATACTTGAATAGAGTTGAATTGTGATAGGCAATACTTAAATTGCAAAACCAAGAATTTTTGGAGGATTTGGATAGAGTGAGTTAAAAAAAGGGATATCACAATTAGCAAAGAGAGAACAAAACAGGTGCGTTTGTATGGTGACTGGAAAAAACGGTGGAAATTTAAAAACAAAAAGGGGCAACTGTCACTCTCATTGGTCAACGTTGGATATGGCTTGAACAACGTCGGGAAACTAGGTACGGTTGATCTCACAAAAAAAGTTAGTTTAAGGTTTTAATATGCAAACAAATTTATAAAAGGTTGCATCGACAAAAAGACATTGTAAAAGGTTGCTTCTCACAAATTTTCCGGATCATTAAGCGAGTTAATGCCCGAAAATATAGGTCAACGTCGGAATGACGTTATCGGAGTTTCTTCTCACACAATTTTTTAGGTTTTAAGGGTTCTCTTGACAAAAAAAAACTTAAAAGATTGTTTCTGACAAAAAGTTGCTTGTATAACGTTGTTTCTGACAAACTTTCAAAAACAAAAAAAAAAATTGTTTAATTAATTTTAATTTTGTTAGATGATACAAAATTTGGGTAATATTTCACTATGCTGCTGTGATTAAATTATGTTACTTTTCTTTTGTTGAAAAAATTATGTTACTTTCGAAAAGTTATGTTAAATTAAATAAATATATTATACAGAAATATTTTAATTTTTATTTCCATCTTTGTAATTGTATTGGAGTATAGGTTTTGCTTACAATCATCAAACTCGACATTATGATCTTTATCACTAGCTACTAAATAGTTCACGATGTCATATGAACAATCAAATTATTCAACTTTATATCAATATAATACTTGGAAGTTTATATTTCTTAGTTCAGATTATAGATAAATTGGTGATTCTAAAACATTACCAAAACAAAAACAAGTACATAATTGTTTGGTTTTGTGAAATTATGTTCAATTTTGTTAAATATAAATATGAGGGTATTCGATTGCATATTCTTTATATCAAAATATGATTTCTTAATTTTTTTTTGAAAGGACAATGATTTCTTATTCTTAACTATTCTAGAAATTATATTAATGTCAAAAGGTACCTTATGAAGACTAGAGTAGCAATCCGTAGATGGTGCGCACGTACGTATGGTGAGGAAGGTGCACACATGTACATGGCTAACAATGCCAAATGTATATGAATAACAAGTCAAATGAACAAAATGTACATGACTAGAATGCCAAATGAACATATGTACATCTTTGTTAATATATGTTCATTGGTATTGGTCTTTATGTTCATAACCTAGTATTTGTTCATCATGCGCATCTTTCTCACTATACGGACGTGTGCACCTACTAATTTGCTCTAGAGTAGAGCTGAGATTGCTCATAGTTGTTATTTTTTTTTTTTTTTTGACAGCGCTTATCGTTGTTAATTGATCACTGACGAAATCTTCAAAACCGCTCATGCTATTCATCAACGGGTCATCAAACCTAAGTAGCTATTCATTTGTACTATCACTTAGTTTAGAAAACACAAAAGAAAAATCTAGGCTCTTCAAACGTTTGTACTTTAAATCAAACGTAAGATGCCATACTGACTTGGAAACCGCTGGACGTCCTGATACAAAAAAAATTATAGGTAGAAATCTTTTGTGATGAAACTAGTTTTTTTTACAAGGGCAAAATGCACCGAAATTTTTTTGTTTTATAATTTAAGATTTTAGGATATTTATCTAAAATGATGGTGTGAATATGCTTAATAAATAAAAAGTTGTGCAGAAGCTATAAAGTAGTGGGAATTTCCTCCCCTCCAAAAAAAAAAAAAAAAAATTAGTGGGAGTGTCCTAAAATCCTAAATCCTATGTGTTATCCCCACATGCATCAAGCAATTCTAGACCCGTGCAAAATGCACGGGAATTATTTTGTTATATTACTAACTCTTACATTAAATATAATCTAAAACATCAATATGAATGTTTTCAGCCAAGCTACTAATATAGTCACTTTGGGAATGACGTCATCACATGGTAATATTCCATATAGTTCTTTTTCGAGAAAAGAAGGGGAGCAGGGGAAGGAGTAAGTGCGATCCAAGCGGAGGGTAAGTCGAAACTGAGCAAGTGGGAAAGGATATTCACGAAAAATGAAAAGATAAAATCATTTAAAAGAACGAATTAAGTGCCATATAGTTATTTTGACCGGTTAAATAGGTTTCTTTAAGTCACTGGATCAATTTTTGAAGACATGTCCCATATTTTAGAATATTTTACAAATAATTCATAATGGGAATTACTAAAAGTAGACGATCATAGTTTCGATTATTGTGGTAAGTTTTTCCTACAATATTTTATTTTTTTTAATTGCCAAACCATAATAATTCGGAAATAGTTGAAATTTAGAATCATACGAATGTTTTGTAATTGCTTCATATTTTGGTTAAGTAAATATAGGTTACTATGGCATCATATTTTATATTAATTTTTTAATACATAATTACTATTAGCATTAAATATATCATGATCTTGAGTGAATTTAAGGTAATTTTTTTTAAAAAAAATATGTAGGTATTCTTACCGTTTCTTTTTTCTTCCTATTCTAATTGTGCATATTTTTTAAAAAAATTTAGGATGTTTCTCTTAAAATCATGGAGTGAATGTTAGCTTGTCATTTAGAGTTTTATGATCGTGTATCGAGAATATTTTAAATTTGACTCATGATGGTTCACATGACCCATATTGTTTAAAAATACAAGTTGATTGAAAAAGTCTCCGCTCTGCCTAATGCTTCCATTAGAGGCTAAGATAAACTTACAACATGAACCACCACTGGCACTTAGTCATGCAACCATTTTTTTCCCACTTCTCGCAGTCCTGCTTATACCCCTCTCTTGTTGTCTTACACCACGACTGCATTACACCAGGCTACCTGCTGTTCACCGCCCACTAGACCACCACTACTTATTTGCTTCCTCACGACCAACAATCTATAGGTACTTTTTTTTCACTTCGGATTTTTTTTATATTGATTTTGTAATTTGTTGATGGGTGTTGGTTAATTTGCAAGGAGGTAAGTTACACTACTGAATTTCGATTCACCAAATTAGAAAATTTTAGATGAGTATGGTTATAAAATTAATATTGTGGTACTTATACATAATATATTTTTAAATTGGAGCATTGATAATGCAATGTTTTAAAAATTTTAAAACAATCCCCTAATTTTATGAAGGTACTAAATAACGAGTCCTCTATTAGTCTGAAGTTGAAGAGTTTTTTTCCATTTAGAACATTGATTTGGCTAGTAACCTGATTTCCCTGCTCAATACTATGCATGTGGCTAAAAGCAGGAAATTGATGCTCTTGAGTTTTAAAATCCAAAAAGGGTCCAAAATCACTTTCACTTGCCCAAAATAGGTTTCAAAGCATGATAGAGGACTTTACTTGACCCTAGTAGTTATATAAGTACTTGTTATAGCTATATTACTCCTAATTTGGGGTCAAATGTCCTTAAATGAGAGTAATCGTCCCGAAAAAGTCAGAAAACGTTCTTATATGACCTTAACTTACTCAAATGAGTTCCAAATTTGTTAAGGGGATTTATTTACTTTCGAATAGTTAAGAAACATATTTTCATTGTTTCATAGAACCTAAAATATCGCCAAAAGCGGGAAATTAATCTACTTGAGCTTAAAAGGCTAACAATGGCCCAAAGTGACATTCACTTATCCTAAATGGGTTTGAAAGCATGTGAAGAGATTGTAGTTGATCCTAATAGTTATATAAGTACTTATAAGAGCTATGAATACCCTAACATGTGGCTAAAAGCGCGAAATTAATGAACTTCAGCTTAAAATGCCAAAAAGGGCCCAAAGAAAACATTCACTTACCCTAAAAGGGTGTCAAAACATGTGAGGGGACCTAGGACTTAAGTTGACTTTAATACTTATATAACTACTTATTAGAGCTATATTACTCCTAAATTCGGCTCAGTTGTCCATTAAAGAGAGTAATTGTCCCACAAAGGACCGAAAACATCCCAAAAGACCCTAACTTGCACAAAATAAGTTTTAGTTGAGTTAAGAGGACTTATTCACCCTCTTATTGTTAGGACACATATTTTCATTGATTCATTGAACCTAATATGTCGATAAAAGTGGAAAATTGATGCACTTGATCTTAAAAAGCCAAAAAGGGCCCAAAAATGACATTCACGTACCCCAAATAGGAAAAGGAGTTGTCGAGATCGGAGAGAATAGGGTCAACCCCGGAAAATCAATGGAAGGTTTCATCTCATAAGAATTTAGAGGTTAATAATAACTAACATATAACCTTAACATTAATCGAAAAAGTGTAACCTTTAATCCCCAAATTATAACTATCACATAATCGTAACTATTAACTCAAAAGGCATAACAAGTCATAGATAACCCTCAACCCAAAACCATAAAATCAACCAAAACACCATAATCATAAACACAAAACAACAACTTTTTATCCAAACCCATGACTAAAAAACAATAACAATTAGCCCCAAAACCATAACAAATTGCAAAAAGCATAACTATTTAATATTATAGTATTCGAAATCTATACTAAAACCGACCCAGAACTGTTTACCCCCAAAATCATAACTATTAACCACAAAAGTATAACTATTGACCCAAAACAATAATATGAACCAAAAATACCATAACATTAACCCAAAATAATAACTTTAAACCTATAACCATAACTATTAATCACAAATAATAACTATTAATCTAAAACAATAATTAATTACAAGAATATCATCATTATTTATCTAAAACTACAACTATTAGCCTTAATCCATAACTATTTATTTTATTTCCATAACTACTAGTTAAAAACCACAACTATTAACCCAAAACTCTAACTGTTTACCCAAAACCATAGTATAGATATAAAATAGTGTCTCCCCATTGAGTATCCAATGATAAAATATACCATTTTTTTAATTGGTCGGGTCAAAAGAAAAAGCAATTGAATGAGTTAAGACCAAAAATGTTTTGAAAACATAATAATTTTAAGAAGTTTTTGCTCATTTTACAAACTTTTGTTCACTTTTTATTTTTTTTGCTCATTTTATGTTTTTTCTCATTTTAATAAAATTTTACTCATTTTACAATTTATTCCTCATTTTATATTTTATTGCTCATTCTATATTTTTGCTCATTTTAAATTTTTTTTGCTCAATTTATCTTTTTACTCATTTTATGTTGCATTTTTTAAACCATAACTATTAGTCACAAATAATAACTATTAATCTAAAACAATAATTAATTACAAGAATATCATCATTATTTATCTAAAACTACAACTATTAGCCTTAATCCATAACTATTTATTTTACTTCCATAACTACTAGTTAAAAACCACAACTATTAACCCAAAACTCTAATTGTTTACCCAAAACCATAGTATAGATATAAAATAGTGTCTCCCCATTGAGTATCCAATGATAAAATATACCATTTTTTTAATTGGTCGGGTCAAAAGAAAAAGCAATTGAATGAGTTAAGACCAAAAATGTTTTGAAAACATAATAATTTTAAGAAGTTTTTGCTCATTTTACAAACTTTTGTTCACTTTTTATTTTTTTTGCTCTTTTTATGTTTTTTTCTCATTTTAATAAAATTTTGCTCATTTTACAATTTATTCCTCATTTTATATTTTTTCGCTCATTCTATATTTTTGCTCATTTTTAAATTTTTTTTGCTCAATTTATCTTTTTACTCATTTTATGTTGCATTTTTTAGCTTTCAGTATATGTATATATTTCTCTATAATATATGGCAACACGGGTGGTACACAAAATAATAGAAAAAAGACAAAAGGTATAAATAAAAAATAGATGTAACTACCTAATTAATTTTTTTTTTAAAATATAGTAAGAAATTTACAATATAGTCACTTACTTCCATATCAACTAAATTTTGCAAAAAAATTATGGGACAAACTGATTATAATTTAAAAATCCCTATTTATTAGATGTAATTAGCAATTAATTTAATCATCTGCATGTTTTCGCACGCATCGCATGCATAAAAGGCTAGTATAATTTAAAGGAAAAGAATAAATGGTATTTTTGGGATGGCTATTATACATAATTTCTCGACAAAATCCCTATAACAGAAGATAACTAGCTTTTACTTATGTGGTAGCTGAATTTTTTAATTCTCAAATAAATTGCAAATCTGCTAAATTTTGTGGCATTGTTAATGCTTCCACAAGAAGTCTCATTTGTATATTAGATTATATTATCAAAAAAGAACATATATACATCCTTTGAGGGTTGTATTCCCTGTCAGGTAATTTCTTACCATCAACCTAAATACGTATTTTCATATACCATCTCTCATCCACATAATCATACTACATAAGAATGAGGCGATGAAAGGGTGGTAAGCTCTTTCATCTTCTACCCACAGATTGTGGGTGCGATTCTCATCGGGGGAGTTTGGGGGCTTTGAGTAGGTTGTATATAGGTGCCCTGTGAGAGGACGTTAATATAATTTTATTTTACCAAAATTTTTTAAAAAATATAATCATACTACATAGTTTCTTACACCTTACCATAAGACATCGGTTGACGCCTCGGCGAGGTCGGGATAAATAAAATTTCACAACGAAAGGTGAGGGTTAGTCTTCTTCGATGAAAGATGAGGAAAACAATCTTAGCAAGCGGTAAGTGTTGGTATTTTTCGACATGATTGCTAAATGCAACCTCACTTTACTTAACACAACCTTAAAAAATATCTAAAATACCCTTTTCCTTATAAACCGTTTCTCTCTCTCTAACTACTCCTCTCTCCACTCCTCTCCCATTTTCCCTCTTTGTTCTCTTCGTATATCATTCAAATTGGGGCTGGTTCTTCCAATTCTCCATAATTTGTAGTTTCAATTCTTCATAATTCTCCTTTCTCCCTCTTCCTCCATAGGTTTTTCCTTCTTTCTCCATTTACATGCGGTAGAACCAACATATAGTTTTTCATTCGATGAAACCAAAGAATTATTGGGGCGATTTCCAGTTCTTATTGTGTTCTTTAAGAGAATTGGGTCTTGATTTTTCGGAAAGTGGACGAAGTGAAGCAAATCGGTTCGTTCTTCTGTTTCTCTTTGTCAAATTTTCTCGCAATTTTTTTTTCCAATTTCGTTGTAACTTGTATTTGTGCTTTTTGTACTTTTTCCAATATTTGATTGCAATTATTCTGCATTTTTCAATTTGAGAATAAATGAAAATTGATTTATTTAATTTTGAAAGAAAATTGAAAATTAATATTATTTATCATTTCTAACTTAATGAAAATTACCGCTCCATTACAGAAGTATTTACTGAGTGCAATGGAACAATTTGAATACAAAAAAGACTAATAATAAAAATTATGCTCTGAAATAATCGATATATAGTAATAGTTTTAGGGAAAAAACAGCCAAAGAAGGGAGTTTCCAACTCCTAACTTCAGCATTGATATGGCGAAGATGTGTTCACGGGGTTGCATTTTGGCTTGGCTCGGCTTTACTTGACTAGTATCACATAAATTGGGTTGTTATAATATCACATAAATTGAATGGAATAGCTTTTACCGCTTCATGTGAATTGAACAAAATCAATAATACTATTTCATATAACTGGGATGAGATGGTTGATCTTATTTCATATGACTTGGATGAAGTGGTTACGACTGTTTCATGTAAGTGGGATGAAGTTGCAACTACTGTTTCATATAAATGAGATGAAACAAACCATGATCAGATACTTTGCGTCTTTAGCACTTCTTTCATAATAAGCACCCTTTACCACCAATCTGATATCACTCCACATTAATTCAGCATTAATTTAGCAGATCGTCTATGATTTTAAGGGGCTATCAATACCATTTAAGATATACTTGGAGGTTAAATGACATGACAGCTCAAGAGGTATATATTTATATTTTTGTTTGAGTTGATTTTTTTGTTGTAGTTATGTTTATATTATCTTAATAATATAATATTAAATACATGTTATATGGATGCCTTATGGCATGAATGTAGTAGAAAATTTACCATTATCATTGTATTATGGGTGCATTCGTTATGCTTCCATAATTGAACCGCATATGCTGGACCGTGTTCTACGACAATTTGGATATGTACAGACTCACCCTATGTGTCCAATTACACCAAACAAAGAGAACAAGCCAGCCCACTTTTACTCCATCGAATATCTGGAATCTATGATGTGCTTTTGGGATGATCCTTCCTCCCATTGTTTAAGTATGCACCGTCTAGGTGAGGTTGCTTCTAATCCATGGGATTGCTCTTCTGACTACATGCAATGGTTTCTACAATGTACACATCCAAAGTTGCAAAATCCTGAACATGCCCCTAATGGATGTATGCCAAGACAACACCAACTTACTGCCGAAGCGGTAAAATCTATTGAGTATTATTTTGTTATCATTTTCCACTTTGTCGTTTCATGATAATATTTAATATTTTTTTAATACAGCGACTCCACATGATTGCTCACTATCTACATCCAGTATATCTTGAAGTGCGGTCAAAATTGAGTTTGAAGGACCAATTTCACCATATTGACTAGGCTATTGATGTTCTGCAGGAGTTTGAAAATTACATTCGTCACAACGATGATCAAATGAAAATGCATGTGGTTGTGCATGTTTTGTTATTCAGTATACTTTAAGTTATAACGTTTTATGTATTATTGGTATTTTTATTATATCGTAGATTAAGAATTATTGGTTTTTATTTTTTGTTTCAATATTAGCAAGTCAACAATGTTAATATTATATATGATGTTTTTCACATTCAGAAAACTCAAAAGCTTACACTTATTAGACACAAAAATTAATACCAAACCAAAGTTCAATTCAAATGTGATAACAAATAGTAAATTACCATATCCAAAAAAAAAAGTGATGTTACCAAACAAGTTTATTTCAAGGATCAATCAAAAAGGGTTCATATTATTTTGTTGATCTCGAACACCCACAATGACTTTCCATCTTTCAAATCTTGAATGATAAGGTATCGATCAACCTGCAACACTAGGATCATGACGATGACACCAATATGGGTAAATCAGCGGCATAGGAAAACCTTCTTTCATTTCAACCTAAAGTAAAGGCAAGAGGTAAGAAAACAAGTAAATTATTGTAATATAAAATTTTAACATGTGACACTTACCACAATGTAATGCTCCATCCGCTGCAAAAATCCTAATGTGATGACTTGATCAGGTGCATGGTTCCCCTCACGAGCAATTATTGGCAAAAAAGTAATTGGCTGATCAAGATACCAACAAACAACTACCACATTACATCAAGTGGAGATCACAAAACCCATGTCAAGTAATGACATCCAGTGTTCTTTAGTAGCGGATCCGACATAGTGTTGAAGGGAGATCAAAGTAACTCTAACTTTATCGTGACCTCCTAAAATATCACTGTAAATGTCTAACCTAGTCTCAATCTCCACAGCTAAATCTTGTCGAACAGTTGGCCATCGTTCCTCATCCCCATAAATCCATCGATAAACGACCCTATAACCATAATTACCATCAGCTCCAACATTGTGTATGCTACTAATAAAAAGACGCTATGTAGGAGGGGAGTCGATCAACAAATGGTAAGATATTGGGAGGAATTACTTGTGTAGCATTTGAGGGTGTCAACGAAGAACGTTCACGCCCACGACCACGACCTCTAGCAGATGTAGATGTAGAAGAACATTCACCACGTTCAGTTTTAGAATTCTTGGAGCATGTTTGTTCTGTGTATTCCCAATCAGATGTTCTTGTAGAGTTTTTTTTTTGGAGGACGACCTCTAGGTTGGGTTGTAGTGTGTGGCTCGTTCAATGTTGTGAATTTCGGGTGAACTATTTTTTCCAATTGAGCTGCTATTATTTTTTTACTTTGTTCAGGTAGATATAAGATATCCTTGAAGTACACTTGCAATTCCTTATCAATATCATGCCGGATCTGAAAATGAGATTCTTCATCTAACTTGTAATGTGTGGTAGGGGTGGATATCCGTAAGTTGAATACTATTATTTTTTTCTTCCATTTCCATCATCTCATGAGCACATGGAAGTCCACGCATATGTCTTAAATAACATCCACAAACGAAACCATCAGCACCAACTTGATTTGCACGTTTATATTCATTATCAAGCAAGCGTATAACCTTATGTGATACTCGACCTTTCAACAACATAAATAGACGTAGCACTGTCACATGAGGATCTCTGTTCTGGGACCTTTGAAAAGCGACTATTATTTCACGTTTCTGTGCCTCCAAAAATGAATGAATAATTGGCCATATTGTATCCAAACTTCCTGTCGAAGTCTTTAACCAAGATTTTAGTGTTGCATGAGCACTTTCCACCCTGTAATATAATCCAGAATAATAACGAGAAGACATATAGAAAACATTATCACTATAAAATATAAAATAGACTTATTTGAGTTATAATTTAATTAATTGAAATTTTTATTTACCTGTTGGTCGTTCTTGTGCCCAAATGTAGGATGTTCATTGTAGAAGCATTGACAAATCTATCACTATATGGATCCAACCAAGTAGATTTCACATAATCTAACACAGCTGGCATAGACTTAAAGGCTTCATTCATTTCTTTTAATCGTTGTTCATACAAAGCAACACTTGGTGCATCCACTAACTTATACCATCTAGCACGGAATGCGTTGACAATATCTTCATTTTTAGTCAACTTGCCCAGATAATTGTCCACGTTTTTCCCAATATGTCTTGTACATAAAAGATGAGCTGAGTTAGGAAATATTTGTCTAATCGCGTTGATAAGAGCCAATTCCCTGTCAGTTACAATCACACTCGGCAGTTTCTCTGGATCAAATAATTGTTCACACATTACATGACCCATTGGTAATTTGTTTCCTTCTCGTTTCTCAACCAAGCAAAGGCGACAGCAAAATTTTTTCCAGTTGGAACTATACCAACTATCTCCAAAAAAGGCATTTTGTATCTATTTGTCATATATGTACAATCAATGACTACACATAAGGAAATAAGAACAAAAGATCAACAACATCAGGATGAGCAAAAACTATATCACTAACCAATTTTGTTCCCATTTCTTCACGATGCCATTATAGATAGTTATTATCAACAATCAGCTTCATTAGTTGTTGCATCACAGACCTACCGCACATTGCCTCAGTTTTCAACTTCTGACGGGCATTATAAATATGCTTCTCTGTAGTCAAAGTCTTTTCATCCACTCTACTAAGAACTTTCATGATTTGACTAGGCGGTGCATGAGATTTAGTTAATTCTTCTACTAGATTGAGCTCATCTTTACTTAACTTGCCAATAATCGCACGACCCTCATTGAAATCAGGAAGATCATGATTGTGCATTAATGACATACACACTCCAACCACCACCAACACGCTCTGTCGCTTGAAGTCGAAAAGGACACAATCTTTTTTTGTACCGGTAAATTTCTCCACATCTACACGTTACGTAGCCTTATACGGCCTATATCTCCCGCTTCTTTCACAAGTGAGGGTAGCTTTTGCATTTCCCAAACCTTGCCCTTCACCATATTATGATCGAGCGATGATTATCACCATATTATGCAGCCTACCTACTTCAGTAACCCAATCACGCAATGCTTTTCGAGTGGGAAATATAGTTGTAGTCGTGAAAAACTCACTATAATCAGGTGTATTCTCTTCAACCTCTTCTACATGAACATCATCCTGACAATTTATAAAAACAACAAAATACAAATCTTATCATAAATTTTATAAACATCATCAATCATCAAAAAACAAAAAAAAATTGTTTTACATCATCAATTATAATTTAATCAATCATCAATTATAGAATCATCAATCAGAAACAAAAAAAAAATTATTTATACATCAATTTCCTGATAAATATCATCAATTTTACATCAACAATTTCATAAATTAATTTGACATCATCAATCACAAACACAAAAAAATTGGGCATGTTTTGTTATTAACTAAATTACACTATTTCATTCATGTCGCACGAAACAGATTTAGCTGTTTCATAAAATTTGGACGAAACATCTATATCTGTTTCGTGCGATCCCCATGAAATAGAAGAAATTGTTTCATCTAATCTGTATGAAACGGATGCATCTGTTTCGTGCAATCTACACGAAACAGAATAGAATGTTTCGTGCAATCTGCACGAAACAGAATATAATGTTTCGTTCAATCTGCACGAAACCGACTAATCGGTTTCATGTAGCTTGCACGAAATAGGGCAAATCGATGCATACGAATCGCCCGACATTGCATAATCACGGAAAAAAACTTGAACAACTTACATCAGATTGAAATTCGTTTGGGTCAAAATTATCATCCATTGAGTATCAGATTAAAATTTGTGAATTAGGTTTTCTATAAAAAAAATTCTCTAACAGTTAGAAAGGAGGAGGAGAGAATATTTTAAGAGAGAGAAGTGTTTTTTTTAGAAAGAATATGATAATGAGGGTTTTATGGCTTGTGTTAGTAAAGTGGGGCTGCATTTAGTAACCCCCTTCCGAGATATGATCTAGGTTGCCGAAAAGGAAGCTGAGAGTGAAAGGTTGCCCGCAACACTTGAGGGAAGAAGAAGTGAGAGCCTCAGAGGGAGAGCGGAAGTGAGGCAAGGAGTCGAAAGTGGGAGATTATTGAAAGGAAAAGGGATCAGAAAGAGAGTGTGGGTTTACAAATATCGTATTAATATAAGATCATAACTATAATATACTACCTCTGTTTTCTTTTAATTGTTACACTTTGACATTTTATACTATTCACAAATTTCACTTAGACCATTTTTTGTGATTTATACTGAAATAAACATACAACCATATGGGAATCATGTTAGATTCGTCTTAATATGTATTTTATTAATATGTATTTTATTAATATGTAAGTTTTATAATTTCTACAAATACAAAACTAAAGATATTACTCTTCAAAGTTTTCATTGGCTTACGTGAAAAGTATAAGGCTCCATTTGGTAGGGCGTAAAACGTTTTCCTGGAAAACTATTTTCCTCTATTTTCAATTTTACATTGTTTGGTTTGCAAAGGAGTGTAAAACCATTTTCCCTAGGAGTAAAATTGTTCTCCCAATGATGAAAAACCATTTTCCTTTCAAAATGAAGGGAAAACTGTTTTCCTTCATTTTACGTATTTCTCTTGTACACTCCTCTCACTACCTCCGTGCTTTCCCTTTTCACTTTTCTTTCATTTCATCATTTTTCTTACATTGGAACCAAACAATCGAAAACTAATTTTGGAATTGTGTTTTCCATTGTAAATTGTTTTCAATGAAAATCATTTTACACTGAAAATGTTTTATGCCCAACCAAACGGAGCCTAAGGGCCTGTTCTCCCCAGCTTATTTTCAGTTCAATTCAATTCAGTTCAGTTCAGTTGAGTTGCAATCGGTTTAGTTCAGTTCAGTTCAGTTCAATTCAGTTCAGTTTAGTTCCTAAAATTTTATCATTACTATTACTTATAATTTAATTCAGTTCGGTTCAATTGGTTCGGTTCGGTTTAATTCGGTTCGGTTGCAATCGGTTCGGTTCAAATTTCAGTTCAATTTAGTTGTTTATCTGAGGAGAAACAGACCCTAAGTATAACAATCAAAAGAAAACGGATGGAATACTTGACTAGATTTAGTATACCACTTCTACGATGAAGTGAATTGCGGAGAAACATCTTATCCAAAGTGATTGGGCCAATCTTTTGTCATTTGACAATATTCTTTACTACCTCCGTAATGAAAGAATCACGCAACAATTGAATATTTTATACCTCACAAATAATACTCAATTGTTGCATTCTTCTGTTCATGAAGCAATATTATTTTTACTTGTACGATTTTGACTTTTTATACTATTCACATACCCATTCTGACAACTATTTCTTTAACTAATATAGGAAAATAACCGTTATGAAAAATGTTGTATGAATTGTTCCAATAATTAGAATAGTTTCAATGGACATGAGTTTGTGCAACCGCCCTTTGACAATGGAAACAAACTCTCGACATATCTGAAACAACAACTAGATGCTATTCCCAAGTTCTTGAACTGGCCTGTTGAGGGATCATAAAGGCTGCATTCCTCCTCTCCATCACCTCCGGTTTGAATTAGAAGAACAAGATCACCATCCATTCGCAATGTCTGGAACCCTATATTACCAGTACCATTAAGTGAAGGAATTTGGTTGATGGTAAACAAACATTGCCACAACAATGGAACTCCTGAATTGTCTTGAAATTTTTTCGCAACCCAGATGTCAATGCTACAAGCTGTTTCTCCCAACTTGTTTCGACTGATGATTAGTGCTAGAGATTCCATGTACAACCCAATGCAAAATTCAGATCGATCACTTTCAGCCATTACATCAACAGCTTTCTCTGGAGGATGGAACACCTCAAAATGCTCCCTAGTAAAATCAAATGATGCGATAACATAGTGGGGAAAACCTTGATGATGTTCCAAAGCAAGGTAACCAGTCCAATAATAGAAACCACTCAAGTATGCATCGGTGAAGGACAAATTCATGCAAACATCGGTCGACGGTTCTCTAAGCTTTTTCCAAGAGTTTTTGCTCAGTGAGTACATTTCATATATAGTAACCGTCCTAGGATTTTCAATAGGCCCTTCGGATCCGCGAATTAATAGCACAATTTTGAAATCATTCGACACCGGATCAAACCCAAAGCCAAGTATGTCAACACATGCTCGCTCTGGGAGCGTTGGATATGCAACAATCTTGAAGTCTCTAATGGCCGGATTCCATAAGTGCAACTCCTTATAATTTGACTCGAGACAAATGATGCCATTAACAACACCAAAACAATGAGCTTTATAAAATGGACCGGTGCTTGATATGACTCCCGTGTCTCGCTCTATATCAGGAGTGAGATTCAAAACAATATCTCCATTCTTCTTAGAGAGAAGGTACAAGCGAACTAAATCCCCTGGAACCGCACCCATATCACAAAGAAAGAGAGGTACGTCACCTTCCGCTCTCCATGTCTCATATTGAACCTGCTGGTGCTTCATGATGAAGCCAAGGTCATCAATCAGGGCACACCATAATTTACAGACACATCTCAATCTCCTCAAGTGTTTCACTGACAGCCTTGTTAGTATATCCTCCAATAGATCATTGGGAAGGAGGTCGTTTCTTTCCATGGGTTTCTTTTTGCTAAAACTTTGAGGATACTGCACACTTAAGGTTGTTTGGCATATTGTTCAAAGGCGACTCGAATATTCTTCCATTGCAAAAGGAAAAAAAAAACGAAGCGAATCAGTAAATAAGCAACCAAAACAAGGAGCCAATTTCAAACCAAGCAGATCATACTATACTATGCAGAGGAAACTGATTTCAATCATAATTCTCTAAATGCAAAAGGATCTCCTCAACCAAAGACCAGCCACCAACGTTCCTTGAATATTTATTTTGTAATTACATACTCCCTTCATTTATTTTTAATAGTTATACTTTACCATTTCACGCTTGCTAATGTAAATGTTTGAACATTATTATCTTTAAATTTTCATTTGTGAAAAATTATACTTTCTGCGTTTTGTTTTAAATGCCAAAAAGGAATATTTTATATCTCACAAAAAATACCCCTTTGTTGCATTTAAAACGAAACAGAGGAAGTAAAAAGTTGATATTCCAAAAGAATAACTGCATTGCGAAAGGTGATTTA
Source organism: Beta lomatogona (assembly GCA_947646795.1). Taxonomy (NCBI): domain Eukaryota; kingdom Viridiplantae; phylum Streptophyta; class Magnoliopsida; order Caryophyllales; family Amaranthaceae; genus Beta; species Beta lomatogona. The sequence continues at coordinate 185,306 of CANSNZ010000116.1, forward strand.
TGGCGGCTTTTTACTACTACCAGTACATAAAACCCATAACAGGTCATAGCTATGTTTTACGAGTTATCACTACGGCAAGGACCTAAACTATGTACCCTTTTAGTGTTAAGTACCTAAAACTATTTTTTTTGTATGGTTAAGGACCTGACCTATTAGATTTAACAAAACTAGTTTTATATGCACGTTATACGTGGGAAGTAGAAAGATGAGTGGTAACTGTTTTGCAATTTGTTAGATCGATTTTTCCTTCTTTTATTTTTATTTTTATTTTTATTTTTATTTTTAAAACTAATAAAGTGGTAAGTATTGTAGTTTTCTTTTCTAGTTAGGGGTATATTGGTTAAAAATGTGGACACTAAAGTCCTCAAGAGTTTGGTATCTCAACAGCTTCCCTCTCATATCATGTCTTTTTCATTAAAACATGGAAAAATTTCAAAAAACCACCTTTTATAACCAACTTTTTTCAAAAAACTACCTTTTAAAAATTTTCTTTCAAAAAACTACCTTATATAACATATTCCTTTCAATATACTATCATGTTACGTTGATATTTAATACTAATCAATAAATAACAATTTCCCTAGGTGTTGTTGCCGGTGGAGTAGCCAGAAAAGAAGAGAGAAACGATAGGGGAGGAAAGAATAGCAGTTTACGGTGACTCAATTATTAGTGATTAAACCCATTTATGGTAAAATGGTAGTATATTGAAACAAATTTGTTATATAAGGTAGTTTTCTGAAAGAAAAATTTTAAAAGGTAGTTTTTTGAAAAAAAATTGATTATAAAAGGTAGTTTTATGAAATTTTCCCTTAAAACATATAACCGCTCAAGACAAACTTCGTTTGGACTGGGCAAGTAATAGTCAGTTTTTTCTTTATAAAGTATGTACAAGCTAATAAAGCTCTTGTTAGTGTTAGTTTGTTTCTGTTTGGTTGTATTAGCATTAGGTTATACTCTGGTTTTTAATTAATGCAAATTTTCTCGATGTCAAAAAAAAAAAAAAAAAAAAATTAAGTTTTGCTACACTAATATCCTCTCTTATGGTTTTTGACTTTTTGTTAATATTCTCGTCTCTTTCTTCCCGACATAGAAGTATGATAATCTTTATTTACTTTCAACGGTGCAAACTTTAAAGTTTACAGTTCAACTGTTCAATGTCCCAAAACGCAAACTCGATAATCTTGCAAACCAACATATCTTTTCCTCCCCGTCAAAAAATATATATATATATATATATATATATATATATATATATCTTTTTCTCTCTTCTGATTTCATTATATGATTAGTGTTTTTCATGTTTTATTAAATCAACTAATCCTACGTTTCAGGATTTAAACCTATATTTAACACCTGTGTTCAATAAAATTTAACAACTTTTTTCATAATAAAACCAAATTCCGAATTTTTTAAACATCAGTCAGAAATATATAGTGTAATACTGTAATTAGCACAAAGATCCCAAATTTGCGCAATCAAACAGATATTCTGAATCCTAAAACTAATCTTGAAATTGAGTACAAATTTCAGAGCAGATAAGAAATTGAGTGAGCATGCAGAATTTAGATAGAAAATTGAATAGACAAACTGATGAGAAATCAACGAAGAAATACTTCAGAGACAAAGTTAAAAATAAAAAATAAAAATTCTTACTTGAATAGGCAAATTGAGATTAAGATGCGCATGAGATAGAGATGGGGAACGTTCAGATTGCTTCAACGATATATTTGCCGGTAGAGGTAGAATAAAATAAAGCGGAGGTTGAGAGTTGATCTCTTATTTCGCCCCTGCTTTATGTTTTAGAGGCCATATCAGTTACGTCATACCTTTTTTCTTTTAAGGAAATAAAAATTAGGGAGGACAATTTTTTAATTGACTATATTACAGTCAAATTATCATTTTTAATTTTTTAATAATCAAAATTTTATTCCTAAAAAGATAGCACCTTTTATTACTTGTCTAAGCCCCCAAGGTTCAGCAATAAAAACTGAAAAGCTTAGGCTTAGAGAGATAGCCCCACGTAACCTCATTTCTCCTTTTTCATCTCGAATAACAAACCCAAAAGAAGTTAAGCCATCGTTTAGTTTAGAGCCATCAAAATTTAACTTATAAAAATTAGCATGATGATGGGAGCAAACAGTAGAATTGCGCATTTATATTTTGGCTCTATTAAGAATATTACTACACTTGGAACATCAACAAGCCCTTCACCAACCACAGAGAGAAATTCCACAAAACACAAATCATAATGCCCAATTTGGAAGGAGAAAAAGACAACTGACAACAAATAAATAAATAATACTATTTCAACATAACCAAATGAACCACCAAGTAATAGCATAACGAGCTATTTGATCATAGGAGCAAGCAGTTTTAAGATTAGACAAATAATCTACAAACGACACACCAACCTGGAGAGGAGGAGGAAGCGGCCACTCTCTTTGAATAAGTAAATCCTCAAAAACATCAACACAAAATGGACAAGAAGAAAATAAATGAATAGTGTCCTCATAATGAAAATTGCAAAAAAACATACTCTAAAGGAAGAAAAACATAACTAATTTCTAATCTCTTTTTCGTAGGAAGACCATTTTTTACAAATTTTCCAAAGAAATTTTTTTATTTTAGGAGGAACTTTAAGATTTCAAACCAATGATATTCCTCCGATAACGGAGGATCTGAACCATACCCCTGCAATAAACTAACTCCTGACTTGATAGAATAACATCCATTCGGAGAGAGATCCCAAATAATCTTATATTTAATAAAATTTAAAGGAATATACTGAAGCAAAATAACATTAACCACATGAGCAGGAACATAAAGAGAAAGACTCTGAATATCCGAATGAAAATCATGAGTAATAAAATGAGAAACTTTAAGGGATTCAGAACCTACTATAACAGGACAAACATCACTAATAGAGTACTCAAAAACCCAATTATCAAACCACAATAATGCTAAAAATAGAATTATTCCTAATTTATGTTTATACTGATTTTTTTTTTTATTTTTTTTCTTAAACAAAATTGTACACGAAATTTATACAATGAAATATACAGTACAAAAAATACATTATATACAAAATATAAACCTTATAAGATATGAAATTATAGTTTATAATATGCGAAAATAACCCTTATAATATATGATATTATACTTTATTATATGCAAAAATATACTTATAAAAACTAGGCACTTTAATATCCCAAATTTTTATAACTATTTTTATTAATTTAATTTTGCTATAACAAGATTTTATAATTATAAAAATTCTGAGAAAATAAAATAAATTATAATAATCAGATTCTTTTTTTTTATAGAAAATTCATTTTTATATAATACCAAATATTTTTCTCTCTCCTTCATCCTCTTCTCTTTGCTCTCTCTCCTCTCTCCTATTTCGATTATTGTCTTCTTTCTTCAAGCTCATTGGTATAGCTCTCCAACATTACTCTTCAACCCATTTTTTACTTTCTCTCTCCTCAAGATACTCCCAAGAGCACCCCTTTAAAAATTGCTAACATTGGTATTGCTCGCCAATGAGCTCTCCAATTCATTTATTATGTTTAATTCCTATTTTCCAAAAAGTAAAAAGCAAAAAAAAGGAAAATAAATAATTATCATTGACATGTGTCACATTAATATACCAAGAGCATGCTCTCCCAATGCTCTTGGGGGAGAGCATTCCAAGAGCTCTCCATGGAGAGCGAACAGAGAGCACCTCGAGAGCACCAATGTTGGGCTAGAGTTGGCTCTCCATTTTCTCTCTCCTTGGAGAGCAACTTGGAGAACACCAATGTTGGTCCTCTAATGGAGTTCAATCCATGAGAATGGAATTTAGGCTCCAGGCTAAACTTTTTCTGAGATCCTTTACTCAAAATTCTCTGTTTTTGTTCAATTAATATCTGAATTTCCTCAATTTGTTTTTTGATTTCTAGCACTCTCTACAATTCTCCTCGAATCTTCTTTTCGATCTTCTGTAATCAACAAAATGTTGATTAATTCTTCTTTAATTGTTGAAATCGTGATTGAACTCGTCGTTCTTCAATCGAAATTTTCTGACCTAAATTTGCGATTTTCATCTATTTTTAGGTGAATTACTGCTCGATGAATTGCCTAAACCAAAGGAATTAGGTCCCGGTGATGAGGTTTATGGTGAGGAAACAATTAATCAGGTGTGTTCCCTTTGCTATAATGGTGGAGTGCTTTTATGGTACGTAACTACGCTTATGCTCTTCTATCAAGGTCAAGGTATTCTCAATTTGTAATAGCCAATAGGTATGAACAAAATTGCAGTCTTGTTTGTAGATGCTTTTCGAAAATCAATCTTTCACAAGCAGGCATTGTGTCAAATGTGCATTTGATTCCTATCTTAAATGCAACTGCTTCTTATCATGATGATTGTCCCATTCTTTTTAGTGTTGTACTTGAGGGTAATAGTGATCCTAGATTGAGGGTAATACTTGCAAGATACGTGCTTGGATGTCCAACATTCTTTAGTCTCCTGACAATAGTTGCATTTCCTGAGAAACTAGGAACAAAAATTGTGGTGAAATCTACCAACGGTTTCCTTCTATTGTCGCGTGTGCTTGGTGCTGTGGTGCAATTAAAATTCATGCCGATTAACAATAAGTGTATTTTTTCTTATTTAACAGCTAAAATATAGAAGCATATAATATAACAAATAACAATGGAGGATAATCATGAGGAGCTATACCAGTTGTCATGATAGCTGATTTTATAGCGGATGGGCTCCAATCCGGGTATATTGTTTTGAGAAGACCAATGATTCCTGTGATATGTGGGCATGACAAGTCTAGCGAAAAGGAAAGTTCAGCATTATGGCTATGAATTCTGTTATAAAGTCAAGTATTTATTGTGATTTGACTAGAAAAGGTTACTCATGTTACAGAACTCTATAATTGTTGCTAATGTGGGTTTTATTAGCGAAAAGAAAAGTTCAGCATTATGGCTATGGTTACGTCTCTGTTGAAGTTTCTCCTAGACTTACAGATGACACTAAAGGTATTGTGGAGTATGCTAAGTTCACATAAAGATGTAAGCCTCATAGAGTGGTGAATCGTTCTAATCTTGAAATTAAATAAAAGTCACTATTAGTGGAGGAACACTATTTGTTTTTACTATACACACATATTATGTATACGCTTGCGTCGCCTAGGCTAAGAGTAGTTCAATTTGAGAATGAGGGAGTAGAAGGGTGGTAAGCCTTTCATCTTCCACCCACATGTTGTGGGTTCGATTCTCATCCGGGGGGGTTTGGGGGGCTTTGGGGTAGGTTGTATTTAGGTGCCCTGTGAGAGGGCGTTAATGTAATTTATCTTACCAAATTTTTTTTTAAAAAAAAGAGTAGTTCAAATTTCTTGCCGCCTTGTATATTCCAACTAATTATTCTCATATAAAAAAATTTATTAAAGGGTTCGTGAGCAAGTGGACGAGATAGTGTGGGAGACTTTGTCTGTTCAACAAAATGAGCAAAACGGGAGGATATGCAACTACAAAGTGATTCTCGTACACAATTGAAGGTGGGTTTTCAGGTTGCAGGGATTGATTTAGGTTCTCATTGACTAAAGCCTGGTAACCAGACAGATGGCATTGGTTATCCACCATATTTACATATTGTCTTCCATCAAAGTGCTTAAATGAATTGGTTTCGCCAGACACTGTTTCTCTACGCTGCTTTGTTTCTGTCAATGCTGGTATCTCCTAGTGACCTCCCAATATCATACCTCCGTCTCAGAGTTGAATTCCAGTGATTCTTGATAGCATTATTATCTGTTCTTCCCGGAAGAAGCTTTGCTATGCATGCCTATTTGTTTCCATGAATTGCATGTGCATAACTTATAATCTGGTCTTCCTCTTCTGCAGTGATATATTTTCTTACAATGGCCACAATTACATAATTACATCACAAACATGCTGCACACAATTAACAAAACGGCCAAAGGAATAGCCTGTACTAAGTACACAAGCAGATAATCGTCCCAAAAATAATTTGACATTAAATGGGATTTAGACCCAGAGAGATTGAGGTGGTGAAAGCATATATACATATATAGTCATACTAATAAAAAAATTGAGATAAAAAGACAGACAAGTAATTATCTCATTAATCAAGCAGATATTTTAATCGAATTGCACTATCAAAGTAGACTTTTGAAATCGACCATATAAACAGGATAAAGTCAAATCAAGAAAATGAAGGAATATGATGAACAATTGACTGTATATAAGTTAATCCAATACATGGGGGAAATAACTTAGAATTATTGAAAGGAAAAGGGGACTTATTTGGAGATCGATGCGGACACATGAGAAACTGTCCCAGCAACAAAAACTCCGATCAGTTGGGCCGATATGAGTCGACGAACAAGAGATTGTCGGCTTGGATTGTTGGAGTGAGCGATTCTTGTTGCATTTGAAAGGAAGGGTCTTTTTCTCTCTTTTGAGGGATGAACGTAGAACTCGATTGACGGAAAAAGGTTCATCATTATTGTCTAATTAAAAGGATTTGCTTTTGAAATAAGCTAATTTTTGGGAAAAAGATGGAAGTTTTGGGCGAGGAATCGGCAACAAGGAAGGCAAATAGGAGGTGTTCTTTAGGTTTTTCCTTTGGGATTTCTTGGGGAAGGCAGTAGGAGGAGGGAGGGTCTTTTTTTTCTTTTCTTTCTCTTTCTCTTTCTCTTTCTCTCGATGCACCTTATAAGTTTATTATGCAGTATAATTTTGTGTATTACATTGTATACGTTATTAAATCACAAATACAGAAACAAAACAATTAAGAATTTAATATATAATAATTTTGGAAGTTATATATAAACTGCTGAAAATATAAATATAAAAAAAAGGAAACTGCCCATATTTAACGTCATCCAGTCACTGATGATGTAGAAGAATTTGTGGCTCTCATTTCTTCTTTTCAGTAGCCTTTTTAAAAGAAGGCTATTGTAAAATTTTCAGTCATAAAGGGTGATTCCTTGACTTGAATTTTGATAAGTTTCTTATATACTTACAAAATTTATAATTATTTTTATTATTTAGCTTATTGGAATTGATACGAATCATCATGGGTGATTCCTTGACTTTATTATCAATTTGATAAGTTTATACTATGTATAAAATTTAGATACATTTTAATATTAAATCTTATTAAGTTGATATTTAAAGTTGTAATGGGTGATTCCATCAACTCCTTTGTCAATTTGCTAAATTTGATGTTGTTAATGTATTCTTAAACTTTAATTAATACTTCTCTAATCTATCTTAATGTCTTTTGTTATCGTTATTTATTTATTTGTGTTTATGATTTAAATAAATTATTTTCACGTGAGCTTTTACTTTAAACCATATAAAATAACTTGGTATCTTATTTTGAAATAATATTATTGGTTATTATATTTAAATATATTTTATATTTATTTTATAGTTTATGTTTATGTTGTAATAGTTGTTTTCACGTTTATTTGCCTTTAAGTAATATTTTTCCGTTAACATTAGATAATTTATTATTTAAATTATTTTGGACCGTGTTATTATAATGTGTGTAGTATATTTTAATGTTTATATTTTATAACTTTAATATATGTTATTTGTTTAGATAGTATTATGTTTATTTTTATTATTGCGCGTTTATGATGCGGTTTTGTCGCGTAGCGTATTTGTAACATTGTTGGACCGACTTGAGTGATGAAATGGTGCATCATGTATGGCGTGTTATGCATTATTCAGCAAGTTTGGAGAGGAGAGTGAAGAGTTGTATTGATCATTGGTGTCTCTTTGAACTCCTTTGTAACCCCCCATTTAATCCCTCATTAAAACTCTCTTAAAGCTTCCATTTTCCTTGCAACAATTCTGATTTTAATCAGAGAAATTCAACATCACTATTTATTAACCCACGTCATTTTCAAAGAAAAAAGAGAAGAGGAAGAGAAGAGAAAAGGAAGAGAAAACTTCATTCCGCTTTTTCCTGTCACAGCTTCACAAAAATGACCATCGTTGGAGATCTAACCGTTGGATCTTTCTGTAATTTTGCAGTACGTTGAGGACATCTGGTTCTTCACTTGAACCGGAATGATTTTGAATCCGAGATTTTGACCGCCGAGAATCATGGCAAACAGAACAACACGAAATGAGATATTTCAATGTTGAAGAAAAAAACGCCTAGTGTCTTTGTTTGCTACATTATTTTCCAACGTTCCAGGTAACTAGTAGTTATCTTAGAACTCTAAAAATCACTGTAGTTTTAAGGAAAAGATTTAATTGTTAGGATTATGTTTAGGGTTGTATGATTTATCTTTTTAACTTGGAAATTTGATGTATATATTGTGTAAGTGTGAGTGTCATGTGCTTTTTTGTGTTGTGAAGAATAGATTTTTGTTGTTGTTACTTGTTGTGGGTTTAGTAGAAATGGTTAATCATGTTATTAGAATTGTTGCTACTAGTTTTCTATGATTAATTTGTGTTAGGATGTTAGTTCTTGTGATTATATGATTTTCTTTTCCTGTGATTGATTCTCATGTGAATTAAGTTTATAACTTTTGTTATGATTAGATGTGTTGCTGGAATTGTTGGATTATTGAAATTTACGAATTGTTGCTGCTGAAGTTTAGTGAAGCCATGCTTAGTGTTCGTTTTGTGAAATATTTAGGTGTTGAGAACTTTCAATTAATCTGGGATTTTCGTCCAGACGCGTCGGACGCACTGAGATGCATCAGACACCGCGCCTGTGCATTAGACACATAAGAGCAGCGCTGAGCATATGCTTCTGTGCTGAGCACACACATGGTCAAGGCAGACCTGCTTAGGGGTGTGCACCGGTCCAAAACCGGACCGGACCGGGACCGGAATCCCAGAAATTTTCGGACCGGGGACCGGACCGGACCGGACCTGAAAATTTCGGTCCGGTCCGGTTTTGGACCGGAATGGACCGTTTTTTTTTTTTGACCTAGTCACCAAAAGAAACAGCATTGGTTAACCTCTTTTCTTTTATCTTTTTTCAAGAATGAACAATTCAATATCATCAGAAAAAATTACAGAATGAACTTAATGAAGTATATCACAAAAAAGACTCAGCAATCACATTAAAAATCAGAAGTCGTACATTGTAAAACTAATGCTAGAACTTCTACTCAAACAAAAACAAAAATCACACATCTTACATAAAACAAAAAAGACCAAAAAAAGGAAATTAAACAGTAGAATTGACATTCTACAGTCTACACAAATTATGTAAATCATTAAAGTTGAATCACTGAAATGATTGAATGAACAGAAAAAGGGGGAAAAAAATTCGAACTACCAAAATTTTCACTAAAATAGAATTAAGTGAAAGAACAGTAAAAATTAAACAATTGAATGAAGTACAACATCAAACAAGTTAGATCTGAAAAATACAACATCTTTTTACTTATCTATATATTGTCAATCTGAAAAATGAGTTGTGCGCGTCAGTCGTCACTGGTGCCGGTGGTCGCAGTGCCGGAAGGTCGTCTCGCGTGCGGTGGCCGGTGGTCGTCTCGCGTGCGGTGGCCGGTGGTCGTCTCGCGTCAGCCGTCGACACTTGGGTTGAGAGAATGAAGGGGGTTTAGGAGAGAGAAGAGGAAAGGGGCTGAGAGATTGAAGGAGAAGAGGAGTTTACTAGTTTAGGGTTTGTTTTGTGTTGGGCACTTCACTTGGGCTGGGTATCATACAAGGTAACAACGACTCACTGACTTTTTTTTAAAAAAATTAAAGATTCCTGGTTTCCGGTCCGGACCGGAAGATTCCGGTTTTTGCCCGGACCGGACCGGAAACCCGGAATCTTTAATTTTTGAGGACCGGGGACCGGACCGGAATGGATCGAACCGGTCCGGTCCAGTCCATTCCGGTCCTGTCCCGGTCCAGATTCCGGTCCCGGTCCTTTTCTGCACACCTCTTTCACCTGCTAGTCTGTTTGCTTGCTGCATGATTTTTCGTGTAATTCCCGTAACGTTTTCAATTATATTCATGTCATTTATTTTGGGCAGATTATTGGTGAATAACTTTGGTTGGAAATTGTTAAATTTATGATGTTGTTTGTTCCTTGAGATGATTTGGAATAATTAGAAGATTATTGTTTTATGTAATTCAAAGAATCGTTGTGATATTGATGATCCATGATTTGATATGTTGTGAGCATGATTGTTGATATTTGAGGATTGTTGAGCTTTGTGATGATGCTTTTGATGAGAAGATGGAAATGTGATGATTATTGATATTTGAATTACATAAGTTTGCGATCCTATTTTTTCTGCGGAATTATTATCGATATTGATTTGATGATGAAAAGTTTTGAGATGAAATTGTTGTGGTATTCATTTTATTTTGAGATATAAGAAATCCGGTGGGATAGATGTAGTCCCCGGTGATGAATATACTAACCATCTAGGTTGCGATCTAGGGGTCAAGCTGGGTTAATTGTTGTCGTCCGAGAGGTGAGGGGATGATGTGTGTACTACTCTGCATCGGGAGTTTGGCCATTCTTAGACACATGCAGTAGGGAACGTAAACCCATAGGCTGTATGGAGGTTACGATCTGACAAACCTTAGGAAGTGGGTTGCGATCCACTGGTGTTCTGCTCTTGTTCTCATAAACTTTTTCTCTATGATTTACTTCATTATTTTCTTATGGTGATTTATGAGTTTGATGGTATGATGATGTTCTCTCTTCATTTATAGAATCCATGTTAGAATTTATATTATCATGTAAGTCAGTGATTGGAGTCTTTTGTCATGATTAAGTGTTAAGTGATGTTTGTTGTGTTAATTCTATATGGTTAAAGCTTATCTTCTAATGCTATCTTGATACTAGTTCTTTGTAGGCGAACGCTAGCTACTCCCTACCGATTGTGGATATCTCGTGTTTTTATTATAAATGCGAGATGGTCCAAAGGCGGCTAGACTTATTACAGCGTGCTCTCGAGAAGTGTGTTTTGAGATTTTATGAAGCATCTAGTCTTTATGCTTGTAGATGACTTTTATGAGGATTTTTAGGAAGACTTTCACTCTTATAGGTATGAAGTAGTTGGATTTTGGGTGGTTGTGTTGCCACATGAGTTTTAAAGGTGTTTTGAATGATTTTAGTTGTGTTTTGGGATTCTAGTGGTTTTTGATGTGCAAGGTTGAACTTATTTTGAGGTTATTTAGTTATGTTTTTATGTTATCTTCTTTATAGTAATGTTTAGTTGAACCGTAGAGTGACATTATCCGTCTGGGCGATATTTCCGCTATCATCTACATTGTTCATTTATAGTTGTAATTTCTTTAGTATTATTGTGAAAGGACGGAGTGTTACAATTTTGGTTCCTCAATCTTGAGAACACGAAGAAATCCACGTGGGCTAACATAGTCAGAGAATTCTCAAACCAGTACAAATATAATGAAGAAATTAATGTTACTAGAAGAGATCTAGAGACCACATCTCAGAATCCTAATGAGACATTTTCTTCATTCATCACTCGATAGAGAAACAAAGCCTCTAAATTGATGACTAGGCCTAATGAGGAGGAACAACATTAAATAGTGGTGAAGAATCTCCTTCCTGTTTATCAGAAACACATGGCATACCAATATTTCCCGACCTCCAAAGCTCTAATTGCTACAGGAACCCTGGTTGAGGATGCTGTGAAAATGGGAGACATAAAAAAGGATGAATCTACTGGAGGCACTACTTATAATGTGAAGTTTGGGAACAACAAAGGAACACCAAGCAATGATTCAGCAGCTCCTAACACAACTAATGTGATCCATGATATTAGTCCATCTTCTGCATTCTAGTTACGATCCCTTGAAAATGGCTTATAACCAACCCCTCTCCAAGCTAAAAAAGGCCAATCTCATTCAACCATTGAATCCATGTTCACCTCCTCAAAATACTTACCCTGGTTATGACCCTAACCAAAATTGTGAATATCACCAAAGTTTGGGGCATAATACTGAAAACTGCACGGCCCTTAAATATCAAATTCACAATCTTGTGGATGATGGAAAAATTTCTTTGGGATCCACTTCTAGCTTAGTAAACCAAATGATTGTCAACCCAACATCACAAAAAAGCCACTTCCCAATCACAAACCTTCATTTACCGTTAACGTCATTTCTGCTCCTTTTGACCAATGCGATCCAATCCAACTCATCCACATGTTAGTTCCTCGGTGCTTAAAATGCCAATAGCTTCATGTTACCAGTGTCTGGTTTATGAATATTCCACTCAAGAAAAAGTAAGAATGAGGCATTGCAAGGACCCGACCAATTTCACTCTCAGCAAGGATCCATTCTTAGATATGTGACGAACCTTAGATTATAATGGTGCTTTCTTCATCTTGGACTCTGGAGTCGATGAAGATGCTTCTTAAGTACTAACAGTTGTAGAGAAAAGTACTGAAGGTCATTTTACCACTCCAAATACTTATCGGTGCCGCATCTGTTTCGATTATCTTAGTGATGAGTAATATGTGAATATATCCCATTTAACTAGAGCAGGTCGCCATTTTAAACCATCTCATTTGGAGGATGATAATCCTTTTGAGGTATTATGGAGAAAAGAAAAGGGCAAAGAGCCTATGACAGAGGATAGTAATAAAGACGGTAATGCTATCAAGCGCATGAAGGAGGTGAATGTTAATGTTTCTATCTGGAAGTTATCTAATGCATTCTCCGCCTCAAAAGGCAGTTGTTTTGAAACATCTCAATAAAGTCTCAGTAAGGTCTTTTATCACTAGTGGAAAAATCATGACTGATCCGGTCAAATTGGGCTTAACAGATCCGAAAATGAACCGGATCGGTTGGGGTAGGAGCGGTCCCTTAACTGATCTGGTTTTCCCCTTAAAAGCGGAGTAGTTCCGTTAAATTTTTTTTTTTGACAACGAGAAAATTTGCATTAATTAAAAACATAATTACAAACTAAAGATAGTACATCCATACTTAAAACAAAGAAACTAAATTGAGCATTACTTGCTCTTACATAACAAGTACAATAACGTAAATAACTTAAACTAGGAGAAAACTGCTTGATTAGGAGGACTATGATGTTGGATAACTGTGTTGGAGTGCTTCTTAAGGTGGTTGACAATCGCCAGAAGCATGATGGAAGTAGAGGAAGTAGTGGACTGATTTCACAACCGGGGCAACGAAGAACAAGCGAGATGAGGATCTCGCAACATGACCAATCCCCGTGATCTTCTATCACATGTGATTCTTGGATCGGGAATCCTGGAAGAGTCACATTCCTTTGTGACTCAATACCCTTTGAGTGGGTATTTCAAGCTTCTCTTTTGAGGAGAAGTCAATTTAGTTGACGCGCTATAAATCCAATCGACAAATTGGGGCCTTCAGATATCTTTTTGTCAAGGCAATGAAGATCATTACCAAGTTAAACGAAAATATAACCAATGTTAGATCTCGAACAATCATCCGATTTTCAAAATCGGAGAAAACAAACCCCAACCATGAAACCTGAAAACCATAAAAAAAACAGCAAAATCCTTGACCAACCACACAAACCATAGCCAACACCTTGAAAACAACGACTACCTCCAGCAAAAAACAAAATTATCAAGCAGATTGAGTAAGCAACCAACAAACTCATACGAACACAACCTAGTACTAAACAACGGAACGCGAATAAATAACAACTAGTCCCGACACTTAGACGGCAGCAAGATGGTAACTCGACAAAGGGAAAGGAAAAAGGGAAGCCGACGAACATGAACGGGGGACGGGAAAGGGGAGACGCACTAAGACACTAAACAGGGGAACGGGGAAGGGGAACACGTACCAACTATTGCTTTTTTAGACTAGATCAAGGGAAGTGGGGAACGGGGAAGGGAAACCTAGATACTAACTTTTTTGAATTTGAACCAGGGAATGGGGAGGGGAATCCTAAAATCTAACACTTGAAACACCGACTTCAGGGGAATGGGGAGGGGAATCCTAAAATCTAACCCTTGAAACACCGACTTTAGGGAACGGGGAGGGGGAACTAACCTAGAGACTCTGACAACCTAAAACCGTCAGGAAGGGGACTACTGGACTCGGGAAGGATGAAGATATAGGGACGAACGAGAAAGGATGAAGACACAAGAGGGTGGCGACGAAGACTGACGCGAAATCAGGGACGGGGAAACGAACTATTGACACGCTATTGAGGAAAAACAGGAACACAGGAGAAGGAGCCGAAGGAGGGAGTTACAAGGAAGGGGAGGAAGGAGGGAAGGGAGATGACGCAAAAGTGAGGACGAGGATCGAGGATGACAGACGAACGAACAGAGGAACGAACGAAACGAAACGAAACTTGCAAGCTCGCCGGCAACCGGTGAGTGGCGCAACGCTCAGGTCGGTCTCCGGCGAGCCTGTGGTGGGCGGCTGAGGTTAGGTTTTTTAGTGTTAGGGTAGGGGAGTTTTAGAGAGAGAATGAAAAAAGGTTTTTAGTTCCGTTCATTTGGTGTAAAAAAAAAAGTCCAGCCTGCACACAACACTCCCAATTGTCCCAAACAACAACAAAAACGAAAGAAAATCAACACTTCAACAGTTTCACCGAAATCTAGAAATTATACATAAATGCATAAAAACAATAATTTAACAAAATACAGAAAATTATAGAACAATAATTGCATATCACAACTTAAAATTGTACAAAAATTATAGAACAATTACACTATACACCATATTATAACGAACAAAAAACAAAAATAATACATAACTATGTTATACAACAATTACAAAAAATTATACACAAATACGAAAATTATCGAAAAGTATAAAAAAAGAAAATTGAAGATCTAAAAAATGAAATAAAAAGTGCTAGATCCAAAACTACTTCCAAATAACTCAAACTCAAACGAACGCACAAATGGATGGATTTCAATGATCTGCCGCCTCACTAAAAAAAGAAAGAATGAGCGACCACGCCATGATTTGTTGTTGTGGCGGATGCGGCGGAAGTGCATAGAAACGACGGGGAGTGACTAGAGTTGATGAGCGCGACGGGAATTCGCTTGACGATGGTGAGTGAATACGAACGCGATGAGGAGTGACTAGAGTTGATGAACGCGAGCGAGGATGATGGCAGCGGAGATGCGAAGACAGAGACGCGAGCGATTGTTGAAGATATGGCGAGGATCTGGTGACGGAGATGCGAGCGGTTGTTGAAGATTTGAACGATTAAAGAGGTTTTTGAAGATGGTGCTGAAGATCTGGTGGCGGGGATGTTGTTGCTGATGATCATGGTTGATCTAGGAGAGGGTCGGGCGGATGAGAGTGGGATTTATGGGAAGAGGAGAGGGGGTTGATGAGAGATGGGAGAGGAGAGGGGTTTAGAGCATCCTTAATGGTGAAAAAAAAAAGAAAGATTGTGTGCATAATCTTAAATGGGCTCCCTTAACAATGAATGAAATTAAGATTGAGGAGTGATTGGAAAAAAAATTGTATGGGCCGATTGAAACCATGATCAGGCGGTGGGTCCCACTCCACCGCCTGATCTGACAAAAAAATAATTTTTTTTGGCTTTCCCTCAGCCAAAACGCGTGGGAGAAAGCCAAAAAAAAATAACTTTCGTCAGATTTCTGAGGCGTGTGTCAGATTTTCTGACGCGCGCGTCAGAATTTGACACTTGTCAAATTCTGACAGGTTAGAGAAATAATACAATTACAAATATTAAAAATGCAATATCTTAAAAAATACGAAGCCAAAAAAAATAAAAAAATTACCAATGACTCTATTTTTCAGAGATCTACAAATAGAGACCCATTTTGTAATATTTTGGACAGCTTTTTTTTTCTAGCTATTTACTAATTTTCTATAATTTTGCTTATCTTATGTGAAATATCTTCCACTTTTACACTCTAAAAAAAATAAACAATATTTTTGTGCATTTAATTTAGTTAATGCTAAAAACGCTAATTATGTATTTATTTAATTAATTTTTTTTATCAATTAGTAATAAATATTAAATATTATTAAAAAGTAAATAATAAAAATATTGTATAGTGGTGGTGGGGTGATGAGAGAGAAAAAATAATTGGGTGGGGTAAAAAAGTAGTTGGGTAGGTAAAAGTAGTTGGGATGATCTTTTTTTTGGTTCATTGTTAAGAAGAAAGTGGGAAAAGATTGTGGGATGTATTTTTTTAGAGAGAGAAAGTTAGAAAGAGAGTGGGATAATCTTTTTTTTTCATTCACCAATAATGATGCTATTAGGGTTTGAGCGATGGGGTGGGTCGTTGGTTTGAGTGAGGAAGAGATGGGGTTGAAGGTTTGAGACATGGGGTGTCTAGGCTGAATAACTGATCAGGTTTAGTGGACAGGATCAGTTCACTACAAAAAAAAAAAGCTCATATAGCGACGGATTTTAGAAACGTATTTATATATGTTTATAATTTAGAGATGAAAAATTTACAATCCGTCTCTAAATTAATTTTGAAACGGATTTTTAAAATCCGTCTCTAATTTAGAGACGGAAATTCAAATTCGTCTCTAAATTAGAGACGGATTTTCTAGATATGTTGCTAATATTTCTTTTAATTATTAAGAATTCCATACATATAAGTATACAAGTAGTACTTGGTGTAGTTGGTTGGAGTTTCTCCTTGTGACTTGGAGGGCACAGGTTCGATTCCTACCAACAGCGGTTTTTACGACTAGGGATTCTCCTTAACGCTTACCCCTGCAAAACTGGATCGGGTTGACCTGAGCGAGATTCCAAACTAGTAATGAGTTGGAAAGAACAACTAACAATAGGTGATTAAAATTAATCAGCTAAAATTGATGTCCTGCAACGAAATTAGCAACTATTTACTTATTTTATTTTTTATTTTCAGTGAATTTAATTAGGGACGGATTCCCAAATTCCGTCTCTAGATTTAGAGACGGATTCCCAAAATCCGTCTCAAAAATCAAGGACGGATTTAAAAATCCGTCCCTAAAATTAGAGACGATTCAAAAATCTATACCTGAATTTAGAGACGGATTTTTGAATCCGTCACTAAATTTAGGGACGGATTTTGGAATCCATGTTTAAATTTTGGGAAGGAATTTGGAATCCGTCTCTAGTTTTCGAGACGGATTTTACGGATTTCCGTCCTTAACTCGAATTAGCGACAAGGTTTTTAACGACGGATGGTTTCCGTCTCTAAATCCGTCGCTAAGCACATATAGTGACGGATTTGGTCAATTTAGAGACGAATTTGTTCCCTCGCTAAAGACTGTTTTTTTTTTGTAGTGGTTAATAGAAAACCGGATCCGTTTTCTGTTAATTGATCAGGTTCACTACTGGACCGGATCAGTTACTCAGCCCAGCTTTGAGGCTCAAAATTTTGACCGTTTACGAATCCGGTTTGTAACAACCAGATCTGTTGTGTTGTGACATATAATATTTTTCCACTAGTGTATAACACCCGATCACATGTTGGGGCTCATCCACGGTATTGATCGAACTCTCATGTTCACAGACAACTATCTCCCTAAGGATATCAATCATAATAATTCACGACACATCACTGTACACTGAATGGATGGGTGTAGACACATAATCGTGTCTCCCCATTTAAGGAATTAATGATGAAACATACCCCGGTCTTAATTAGTCGGACCCAAGGAGAAAGCACTCCGAATAGCCAAGCCCAAAACTGTTTTAAAGTGAAAAGCTTATTTATTTGCATTAAAGATCCCAAATCCTATTTCAAAGCCCAATTAATTATCTTTTGAGCCCAAAAAAAATAATATTTTGAGCCCAATACTTTCAAAAGCCCATTTAATTATTCATGATAATTAACTGTTTTTATTTTCAAATATATTTTCAAAGTTAAAATTAGATTTTATCTCGTAAAATCATATCTCCGGATTTAAAGGATATAATAAAATCTTCAAAAACGCGTTTAAGAAAAAGGCTGTCAAACCGTGTTTGACGTAGGGGGTCTGCATGGTGCGCCACGTGCTCCGGGCTTTTTTGGCTGAGCTATGTCAGGCGCACCAATCTACGCCTGACACGTGGCTCTGTGCGTCACGCAGAGTAGTGCGCTCAGCGCACTCTTTGCGTGACGCGCAAATTGCTTTTCTATCTTTTTTTCTAAATATTTTGCTATGAATAAGTCATGATTTCCCGAATCGAAAGAACACTTTTATTTTACGAACACTCGACACTCGAACACTTACGAATTCTCTCTAAAAACTCTCATACTTCCACATCTACAAACACACAAATATATATTTACAATCCGCCATACACACACTTTTTCTGATTTTCACAAGCGTTCGTTTTCAGGCTTCACAATTACTCTTTCCGAAGGTCGTTATTCTCTCAGACCCAAACCATGGTATATTCCTAAGGGTCCTTGAATAGATTTATTATTTTTATCGAAGTTACTAACGATTTATTTTCTGTTGTAGATCTTTTTTAAAAGTTCATTCATTTGTACATTCTAATCTCTATTTATTTCCTTGCTTTTATATATATTGTTATGATTGTCTTGTTTATGTTTTCATCACCCAACATGTTATTGTTGTTGTAGGCGTGTTTTTATTTCGCCTACGCAGTGTAAGCGTGTATTTGATTTGACTACCCTATTGTAAAGGTTTTATTGAAAATATGTTTTTGAATGAAGTCGTCAACAATTCTTTAAAGGAAGAATCATAAACGTAATTGGATACGGGAAACCGTAGGAACAAATTAGGGACTTATCGAATGTAGATTTTCCCGTCCTGACTCCACAAATGGTCAAAATGAACTAAAGATTGAGTTCTGGGGTGAGGGTACAACACAGTCAGGAACCATATTGCCCATTGCTGGCCTCTACTAAATATCAATTCACAACAAGTTTTATGCCAAAGAATAATCATATAATATTTTATACACCCTAAAAATATTTAGTCTAGGTTGGTTCAAGAAACACATAAAAAGACTATTTTTTAGTGATAAGTTATTATGCAATCAAATTACAGGGAACCTAGCAGGTTGTCCAAATTAATCTGATTAATATTAGAACAGTTTTTTTGGTCTTTGATTAGCAATAATAACATGTGATTGATAAAAAGCATGCAGGCCAGTCATAATAATATGAATAAAACAATCAAGCAAGTATATAACAGTGTATAAAAATAAATAAAAAGAAGGAAAGATTAGAATATATACACTAGAACGATGATCAATTAAAGATCTACATCATGAAATAAATTGTTAGTAACTTCAAGGTAATAAATATAATTGAATTATTCAAGGATCCTCAGGAATAATACCTATGCGGCTTAGGTCGAAGAGCGCAACGATATTTAGGCGGAGCAATCGTGGAACTAAGAACGTAGTATGATCGGGAACTAAAAAAAGATACAGCTCACACATGTCAGGCGCATGCAGTCAGCCTAGTCAAACATGTATACGTGGCACGCGTATTTAAAAAGATAGAAAAGAAAAAGATACGGCTCACACAGAGAGGTGCGCTAGGCGTAGGACTATGTGTGAGTCACAAATCCACATGTCAGGCGCAGATTGGCGCGCCTGACACTGCTTGGCCAATGCGCTAGGCGTGCGTCCAGCTCATTTGCCCTTTTTTTTTTTTTTCCTTAAACGCGTTTCAGAAGATAATTTTTTATCTTTAAAATCTGGAGATTGAATTTTACGGATTAAAAATATAACATTTATTAAAAGTATTTGTTAAAAATAATAAATAAATAATTGGGCTTTTAAAATATTTTTATTGGACTTAAAATATTTTATGAGCTTAAAATATTTTATGGGCTTAATATAACTAATTATCATGAATAATTAATTTTGGCTTTAAATTAGAATAATATTTCAAAACACAATTTAAAATAATTTTGGGTTGGCTCTTCTTATTGCTCTTCCGTTGGGTTGCTAATACCGCGTTATGTTTCATCATTGGACCCTTAAATGGGGAGACACGATTATGTGTTTACAGCTAATCAAGACCTAAAGAACTGTTCTAACATTGATCAGTTAATTTGGACAACCTGTTAGGAACCTTGTAATTTTGATTACTTAATAGTTTGTCATTATAAATTATCTTTTTGATGTGTTTAGTCAACCAATTCAGACTAATCTTTT
Source organism: Beta lomatogona (assembly GCA_947646795.1). Taxonomy (NCBI): domain Eukaryota; kingdom Viridiplantae; phylum Streptophyta; class Magnoliopsida; order Caryophyllales; family Amaranthaceae; genus Beta; species Beta lomatogona. The sequence goes on from CANSNZ010000116.1 coordinate 205,395, forward strand.
TAGGGTGCTTGAAAATATTATTTGGTTATTCTTTTGCATAAACATTGACATGAATCGATATTTAGTTGAGGCCAACAATGGGTGAACGTGGTTCTTTATGACCGTATTCGTACCCCCCCCGAACTTAATCTATGGTTCATTGACCATTAATAGAGTCATGACGGGGAAATCTACATTGGATAAGTCCCACAATAATCCCTATGATTTTCGAATATCTAATTAGGTTTATGAGTCTTCCTCTAAAGATTTATTGGCGACTTCAAAAATGTATTTAATAAAGCCTTAAAAACGGGGTAGTCAAATTCGCACTCACACCGCATAGGCGAAATAAAATCACGTCTACATTGGGAGATACCTAGAGTATTGATCGACAACGGCTTCGCGATCAACCTTTTCCCTCTGCGTGTGCTAACAAGACTCGGGTACTTAAAAGAAGATCTGGTACCATCAAACCAGGTGGTAAGAGCATATGATAATGCCAAGAGAGAAATACTGGGTCTAATCAACCTCCTCATTGATAGTGGTCCCATGGCAACGAAGGCAGAGTTCATGATCATTAATATTCAGGCGTATTGCGGCCTCCTTTCAGGGAGGTCGTGGTTGCTTGAGAACAGAGCAGTAGCCTCTACTCTACATGAAAAAGCAAAACTCCTTACTGATCAGAGTGATGTGACTATTTCTGGTGATCCAAAAATTATGACTGTCTCCAACACCGGGAAGTCTGTGTTGTATCTCATGGAAGAATGTTATCCAGTAGCCACGCCAGATGTAAATGCTAAAGAAATAGAGTTAGAGTATGAACCAGTCGAGGATGATGAGGAAGAAGTAGGAACTCCAAGGACCGAAAAACATAATACATTATCTGAAGCACCAGAAGAATATTGGATTGGCAATCCTCCAACGACGAAAAATAGATAAAAAATGATGATAATGATTCGAAGAACAGATCTAGGGCTAATGATTTCGACCTGGATTTTAATGTGGTATGCCCTATCCGGGAGGTACAAACTGAGTCATTGGTCCTCTTTCCAGAATATCAACATGAAGATCACTATCCTGGATTGCCACAATTCAAATTTGATGGAACTGGTGATCCTTTTGTCCGCTTGGTTGGTTTTGTAAATGCATTACACCCATGGGGCCTATGAGAGGAAGATTACCCTATGCTCTTTGATAAATGTTTAGAAGGACCAACTACGGGTGGTATTATTCTTCGGAACAGGTCGATAGAGCTAATTGGAAAAATGCTAGTCAGACTTTTGTTAATTGGGCTCTCGAGTATAAACAGACTGATGTCAAAAAGTTGAGGCTGGTTACTTTGCGTCAAAGCACCTTGGAAACCTTCTCGCACTTTTATTCGAGATAAACTCATATCCACGGACAGCTTTGTTTTCCTATTTTTGATCGGGAGTTCATGCTTAAATTGTTGCAAACTCTGAATGGTGTCTATTATCATCATATGATTGCCATCAAATACACTTGCCTCAACCATATGGAGCAACAAGACTTTGACATTGATGCTTTGAAACTGTAAGAGAAACAACCTCGGGGAAATCCTGACGCAACCTAAAGAGTTTTTGCTGAAATGGATGAGCCATTGAGTGTGGTATGTCATCATCTTCAGAGCCAAGGCATCATCCAAGTCCTAGCATATGTGTATTGTTCGCCTCTTCCTAGGAAAGACATGAGCAAGCATTAGATTTACTACCGCCAATATGGACACGATACTGATCGGTGCCATGATCTTTACTACAAATTCTAAGACTCATTGATCGAGGTGTCATTATATTATCCCACAAAGGGGTACATGTGAAGAAAGTGACATCATGCCCTCAACCACAATCCCAAGTTAACATTTTCTGTAAACTGGTTGATCAAATTCTGATTCATCCACTTCCTCGACGCCTAGAGGCAAATCCCGTAGGATCAAATCTCCCCAAATCTTTGTCATTATCATCACTTGCATGGTCATGACACGAATCAATGTCATGCCCTCACTTATCGCATCAAGTAAATTACCAACATAGCTCTAGTCTATCTCAAAACTACTTAGTCGGCTCATGCCAATCCAATGTCAGAAGGGGAATCTTTAGTAAAACATCCTGTAAGGAGCTGCCCATCATAATAAAGAGATAAAAAAAACTTTCAGCTCATTAGTATCAGAGAGCCACGTGTAACTTGAATCCCCATTATCACGTACACCTGCACTGTGAGATGACTCCACCTATGTAACACCTGGGGTACGTAGGTAGCTCAATATGAGTGCAGCTGCTTTATTAAATAAGGAAATTTAGTTCATTTCAAAATGAAGAACTACGCTAAGTCTGATTCTTATAAATTGCTCCTGGAGTAATTGGGATATGTAGGCAGCCTTCGTATTCGACTCAAATGACCTAACCATTGTATTTTAGATAATGATCGCAACTCAAGATACAGTTGTCATGAGAACAATTTCGGAATGTTGAGACATCAATGGAGATACATGCCCTAATCCTAAAGCTTCCATCTTTGTTAGACTACTAAAGTAGGGAATGAAAGAATGATAAATAATAAAAACATTTGGTTATCAACCCCAATGGGGGTAAAATCATTCAAACGAGTCAAAATTAAAAACAAAAGAAAAAATCAAAACAATTGTAAAGGTGGATCATTCCCATCAAAAAACTGCAAAATCGTTTTAGAAAGTTTTCTTTGCTCTGCAATGCATTCTGCAATATGTAGCTTTCTTTTAATTCTTTTTTTCTACCTTTAGGTCCAAGAGGAAGAAATTTGTCCCTTCCCTAAGGATGACCAATTACCACCAAAAAACAAGAACCTCAACCATGCCCATAAATGCGAGGCAAAGAGCTTTGTAGGATTTGTCATGCAACTCGTCTAAAGGTCTTAAAATAATGATGAAAATGAGTTATACTCGGGGAGTGAATTAGGGCATGAAGACGGGGGGATAAAGTAACCCATCTCCATATTGGATAAGTAAAATCGATATGGATTAGGATATGATCCGGGCAACACTTCTTACAACATCAAAGAGCCTTCTTTTACCCTCAATGGTCAATTCATCATCCGAGGGAAATGCGAGTTAAATTATGAATTTCCATAACCTTGGCTTAGAAGGAACAAATGATTTTACCAGGATTGGAGATATTCTTCAATGAAGCTAGGAATTTGGATTGAATCAAATGTTGGTTTGTCCAAGAACAAGGAATGAAAAGGGAAAATGACTCGGTGGATAATCGGGAACATGGAGTCCTCAATAATCTTTTCACTTTTGGGTCTTCATTTTGATACGATAACTTTGATGATACCTTATGGCAAAAACATTAAACATAAGTGAAGTGTTGAGTGTCGGGCAAAAGACGGGCCTTTTGAGTTTATAATATTCTTAGGCAATTATTCCCCACAACTATCTTTGGAAACTACTTTTTCACCCCTCTCATATAGTTATCATATTGATAGGTCATCTTGCGGCCAATCTATTGCATACATAGTCGAGAACATTTCGATCATGAAGAAATTAAATGTGAACCTTTATCTAAGTACTTTTGCGCGAATGACATTATTTCGATAGTAAATTTAATAATGACGAATACCTTGATACAACTGAAACATATATAAAACCCATGGAAGAGTCCATTGTAATTGATGTTGGTACATAAAATGCTATAAAAGAAGTTAAAATAGGTTCATTCTCTCCCCCCGATTGAACAAGTATGTGTTTATTGCATTATTAAGGGAGTATGTATATGTGTTTGCATAATCTTGTGTTGATATACCTGGCGCTAATAGAGACATTGCGGACCATCATAGTCCGTTATATCATAAGACCAAGCCTAAGTAGCAAAAGCTCCGTCGAATGAAACCGAGAGATTAAAATGAAAGAAGGAATCCATAAACGACTTGATGCCAAATTCATCCGGGCAAGTAAAGCATCCGAGTTATCTCGCCAATATAGTGGTTGTACTTATAAAGGACAAAATAATTCGAGTGTGTATTGATTTGCGTGATTTGAATGTTGCATCACCAAAAGATTATTTTACTCTACCAAATATTGATGTCCTTCTTGATAGTACGGTGGCCATGCAATGTTTTCCTTCATGGATGGATTCTCGGGGTATAATCCAATACTCATGGCTTAAGAAGACATGACAAAAATCTCTTTCATCACTATGTGGGGTACATTTTGCTATAGAGTTATGCCCTTTAGTCTGAAGAAGGCCGGAGCCACATATCAAAAGGTTGCAACCACTATTCTTCATGACCTCATTCACGACATTGTGGAAGTTTATGTAGATGACATGATTATAAAAAGTGAAGATCGTGAGGGGCATATTTCCGCATTAAGGTCATTCTTTGAAAGAATCAGGAAATACAATCTTAGGCTAAATCCTCAAAAGTGCGTGTTTAGTGTCACTTCGGGAAAATTGTTGGGATTCACTGTCGGTCAGGATGGCATCAAAGTGGACTCTAAAAAGGTAAAAGCCATTCAAGAGCTACCTCCTCCAAAAACATAAAAGGAAGTAAGAGGATTCATTGGCAGAATTCAATACATCAGCAGGTTCATCTCACAACTCACTATGAGATGTTAACCTCTATTTAACTACACAGAAAAGCGGCATCCCATGAGTGGAATGAGGAATATCAAACAGATTTTTATTCCATAAAAGAATAACTTATAAATCCACCAATTATAATGCCACCTAAGCTAGGGGAACCCTTGATTTTGTACCTCACTATCACATAAACTGCTATGGGAGCTCCTTTAGTTCAATATAAAAAAGTAACAAAGAAGGAAGTTGCTATATACTATCTGCTCAGTAAGAAATTCCTAGAGTATGAGACAAAATATACCCCATTAGAAAAAGCATGTGTCTCTATGATTTATGCAACAAAGAAGCCGAGGCATCACCTCCAAGCTCATACCACTTATCTGACCTTGAGGCTTGATCCCATCAAGTATCTATTATAAAAAAAACCATTTCTTAGTGAAAGATCGGCAAGATGTCATGCTAAGCTTTGTGAGTTTGATATTCAATGTGTCAACCAGAAATCCGTTAAAGGAATAGCCATGTCTAAGGTCCTATCAGAAGGACCTAGAGACGAATATGATGATGCATTTCCTGATGAGTACTTATTATTCATCGACAATCCATAATGGTGCATTTATTTTAATGGAGCTTCTAATAGGAGAGGTAATTTAGCGGGTTTCTTATTAGTAGATCCTGAAGGAGTCCATATTCCATTCATTTGTCAATTTGGATTTCGATACAACAAACAATACCGTTGAATATGAGGCCTACGAGATATGGAAAAAAGCCACCCTGGTAGCGAGGGTCAAGACATCTCAATGTATATGGAGACTCTAATCTCATTATATATCAAACGATAGGGATTAGGAGAGTTAGAGACGAGAGACTTCAACTATACACATAGTACCTTTAAGAGTTGATCCCTTATTTTGATGACATTAGTTTCAAACATCTTCCGCGAGAACTAAATAGTTTCGGTGATTCTTTAGAAAATCTTGTTGTTAATTTAACGTTGGAGAATCACACAAAGATCCAATCGGTTTTGATTGAAGAAAGAAAAGGCCGAATGTGACGGTGGCACAAATTGTTTCCTCGCTGACTCAACAAGATGATGATGATGTCTGGTATAAGGATATCAAGAATTTTCTGGAAACTATGTAGTATCCAGAGGATAATGGTAAGAAGCATCGTATAGCCATCGGAAGCAAGGCTAGCTACTCATTTTCTCATATTAAAAGACGCAGACGATATCACAAAGGGTTTGATGGTACTCTAGTACCCTAGCATGAATGATAATGAGAAGTAAGCCATCATGGAAGAAGTTCATGGAGGTGCATGTGGACCACATGAACGGGGAGGATGTTAGCTCGTAAAATTTTGATACCCGGTTTCTAGTGGAGTACCCTAAAAAGTGATTGCATCGGCTTTTTTCCGTGCTTGCAAGCAATGTCGAGATATTTTATAATCTCAATCATATGACACTGTCTTTGTTACATAATATGACCTCTCCTTGAGCATTTTCAAGTTGGGGAATATACATAATTGGACAAATTCATTCAAAGGTTCAAACAAACATCAGTATATTCTTGTGGCAATTGATTACTTTTTAAAGTGGGTTGAAGTTGCAGCATTTTCAAAACTAGGGCAAAAGCAAGTCTCGAAGTTTGTGATTCATATCATATACCTTTTAAAATCATCTATGATAATGGATCGTAATTTGAGGGCCATCTTAAGACAACTTTCGCAAAATATGCAATCATGCATCACCAGTCCTCATCTTATCGTCCACAGACTAATGTAGCAGTGGAAGCAGCCAATAAGAAAATCAAGACTATTGTTGCAAAAATGACTGAGAAGTCTAGGGAATGGCATGACAAACTACCATATGCCCTTTGGGGATACAGAATATTAATCAGAGTTCCAACAGGAACGACCCAATATATTCCATAATTTATGGGATGGAGCCACTCCTACCAGTTGAGGTAGAGATACAATTAATCAGGGTCATAGCAGAAAGTGAAATCTCAGAAGACTAGTGGTACAAAACTCGTTATAATGAGGTTGAATTCGCGGATGACCATTGATTACAAGCTTTACATAACATCCAACTCTATCAACGGAGAATTGGTCGTGCATTTAACAAAAAGGTTCGAGATAGAGACATCCAAGAAGACGACTTGGCCTGGTCTTGAAAGAAAATAGAGCTCCGTTACATGATACTCGGGAATAATTCAAGCCTAACTGGTCTGGGCCATTGCTAGTCAAGTACATCACAGCGGCTGGAGTGGTAAAAATTAATGGATTTTGATGGGAATGAATTCACCCATTTAATTAATCTTGATCAGTTGAAGAAATATTATGCTTAGGCCTCAAAACAGTTGTAATTGTCATTATCAAGTAACCAAGAGAATTACGGATTTAGCATTTTATTTAGTTATGGTAAGAGGGGATCTTTAGCCCAATTTGAGATAAATAGGTCCATATATACATGACATCCATGGGATATGTGAAAAAAAGAAAAAAACGAAAACAAGAGGAAAAAATGGAACAAGGGAAAAAGCAAGATAAAAAAAAGAAAAAGAGAAATAATGAAGCATGCAAGGATATTTTAATTTGAGTTCCTGTAGACCAAGAAACATTTATTCCAAAAATAAGTGGTCCAAGATGACCCTCACTAACAATTTGAGGGATGAGTGAAATACACCGAACATGGTATGCATTTAAAGAACACTTAGTGAATACTTCCCAAAAGCATGAGAATGCAAGCATTTTCTTCTAGCAATCTTATAGTTGGCATTGTTAGGGAATTGCCAAGCATTAAATTAAAAGGTTAATAATAAAATGAGAAGAAGTACCTTGCTATACTGTAGGCAACTATCGTGAAGGTTTTCGAGGATGTTCAAAATGGTTGATAAATTTCCATAGACTCTTATAGGAGACTTGAGTGTAATCACAAATGGAAAAAAGTGCATCTGACACAACGTAGCTGATCCGGTTAGGCCCAAACCGGATCAGCTAAAGTCATCTGATCTGGTTGTGGCACAAAACCGGATCCGTTATTCGTGCCATATTTTCGCACAATGTATGCGAACCAAATTGATCCGGTTGGAATGGATGGACCGGATCGGTTGGCCAAAAAATAGTATTAAACACGCACATGCCCAAAATCATCCCCTCTAATCCATTCGATTCTCACGCTTCCTAACCCCTTCGGATCCCCAACCCTCATTTCCCTCTCACCCCCTCAAATCCCTAACCCTCTAACCCACCGTTTCTCTTCTCTAACCCTAATCCCTCTCACGCCGTCTTCATCAGTCCTTCATCCTTCGCTATCTTCCATCTCTCGTCTTCATCAGTCCCCCTCAGATCCCCAACCCTCTAACTCACTGTAAATCTCTTGATTACGAAGAATGAAGCGAAGAATGAAGATCAGGGTTCACAATTTTTTTTTTTAATAATTAGTTTCAAATCTAGGTTTCGTTTTTAGTTTCCTTTTTGTAAATAGGGTTTCATTTTTAGTTTTTTGTAAACAAAATTCGAACTCCGCTCAACCACCATCTTCTTTGCGTTCATCGAAGAACTCCGCTCAACCACCGTCACGAGAATTTTAGTTTTTTTTAATTAGGGTTTTTATTTTTCGTCTTTTTCAATTAGTTTTTTTGTATTTTTGTTGGGCTGCAATTTCTTTTATTTCTTCCTTTTTATTTTGTCGTCAGTATGTAATATATTATATCTTAATTTCCGTTTGTTCAATTTTTATTTCCATTGTTGATTTCGTTTTAAATTTGTAGAATATAATGTTTATTGAAATGTTAATGAAATGTCGTTGTTGTTGAAATGTCGATGTTGTTCTTTGTTGTTGTTGAAGTGCTTTTTTTTTTTTTTACCCTTACCACACTTTCTGGTCCGGGTTACCTAGGAACTGATCCGGTTTTAAACCGGAGCAGTTGACTAAAAGTCAACTGCTGCGAGCCCAACCGATCCGGTCCAAAAACGAATCTCTAAGCCCGATTTTGACCGGATCCGATGGGCTTTTTTCCACTAGTGAATGTTTCGCACATTGGATGGTAATCCTAGCAGCTCTTCGATCTCTTAAACAAGAGGAATTATCTCTCAGTCTCCAAAGCATAAGAAATGACAAGTTTCGTCCCAAAATCGGGAAGCAACATGTATAATCTCATAATGCATGTATAGAGAGTGATAGCAAAGGTATGAGTGTAACACCCCGACCCATATGGAGTCGAGTATATCATCACCAATGCGCATCTAGGGCCAACAACTGTCATCAATAACCAACACAAGTTCTTTCGGCGCATTTTGTCCTCACTCATGCGCACCTTGAGAAACTTCCCAGTAGGTCACCCATCCCTAGACTACTCTCAGCCAAGCACGCTTAACTGTGGAGTAACTAAGGAAATAAGCTCCCTAAAAGAAAGATGCATCTTGTTGGAATAAGTAGCATGCTAAATCCCTTTAAAGAAATCATGAGGGGTATTACATACACCCCCACTTGAGAACAACAACGCCCTCGTTGCGCCAGAGGACTCCACATATTCGGCCACAACGACCTCTGGGTCGCCCCAGCCTGGAAAATGATCGCCGAAGACTCCAGATATTCGGCCTGACGACCTCTGGGTCGCTCCTTATGACAATGCAGCCCCAAAATCCTCCCCTACTAGGCACCTGAGGACTCCTAATATTCGGCCTTACGGCCTTAAGGTCGCCCCAACACGCGGTCGCAGGGTTGCTCTGATACCATTTGTAACACCCGACCCATACGAAGTCGAATATATCGTCACCAATGCGCATCCAGGGCCAACAACTGTCCTCAATAACCAACACAAGTTCTTCCGGCGCATTTTGTCATCACTCATGCGCACCCCGAGAAACTTCCCAGGAGGTCACCCATCCCTGGACTACTCCCAGCCAAGCACGCTTAACTGTGGAGTAACTAAGGAAATAAGCTCCCTAAAAGAAAGATGCATCTTGTTGGAATGAGTAGCATGCTAAATCCCTTTAAAGCAATCATGAGGGGTATTACAATGAGAGCCTTAGTAAAGTGGGAAGATGAAGAGGATTGATTTGGTTGTTCCAAGTTCCTAGTGATTCAGGAGAGTTGTTTCTCATTAACACTCTCCATTTCATTGTCTTCTTTATAAGTAGATTGTCAAGCCATTTTTGTGAAAGAAGAAAAAACTAGGGAGAATGAAGTAGTAGTGAAGAGTAGAAGTGATAATGCATTTTGAAAATGAAAAACCATTCCCCTTTAATAAATAGAGGAAGCGATTCAAGGCAAAAGAGTGATCATCCATTATTCATGCCATGGATATTAGAATTGAGTATTATCAACAGGGTAATAAGGAGCATTCCTACCAAAGGTTAATGACCAGGCATTTGTGGCGTGGCAATTTTACCGAACATTGTTCATATTCTACTATGATAAACAGTATGTCAATGATGAATGAAGAACATTGATACAACCCATTTTCCCAATAATCATCCGAAAAAAATAATCAAAATTAATCTATTTCACATAGTGATCATCGTTTTCTAATAAAGCAGATAAGCATTATGCAAGAAAAAATTCCAAAAATATTTTTAATAGATTAAAATTTTGCATATGATGGTTGGTCCACCACAATTGGTTTGGAGGGTAATAAGCCCTGGCTAACACTTTAATGTAATATGACACGATAATGCATCACTTTAAGGTGACATGACGACAATACCTTATTTTAAGGTGACATGATAACACATGGAGTAATAAAAGATTATTGTGATTTCACAATTTGTTTGTCATCAAGGCTATGAAGAACTGTAATGTAAACTGAAGTCAATTTGTTGACAATTGGAGTCTTTCACGTTAACAAAAGACTAATTTATAAGTAAAACTTACTAAGACGCTAATAAAGTCGCATTTGTTAAGATAACAGTGAAGTCCACCGAATGGACTTTCACCCTGACATGCATTTAATGCATGTTGGGAAAATTTATCCCATTCGCCTCATTTGTTGAACTTGTGCAAATGTAAACAATAAAATTTTTGCCTATAAATAACGTCATTGTAAGAAGTGATTTTGCGCATTCAAGTATAAAACATTCTATTGATATATTTCTATCAGTACATTCTCTCTATTATATATTTCTCACAGCACGTTATCTGCACGAGTTTGCTACCGAAAAATAATTTAAAGGTATCTTTAAAATCTATGCATCCATGCTGTCTCAAGTTTAATTTTTTTTTCTTCCAGCCTAACCTTTTATTATCTGCACATGGATCAACAAAGTAACGGGATCAACATTCACTAGCGGAAAAAAACGCAAGTGCTGCGGGTTATTACAAAATACAGCAATTAATAGTGAAGGGCTGCGGTTAGCCCAAAACCGCAGCCCTTTAGTGATAAAAGGGCTGCGGTTAATTCAAAAACCGCAGCCCTTAGATTAATGGCTGCGGTTTTTGGGATAACTGCAGCCCTTAAATAGCACAAAAATAAAATAAACCGTGTAACCGCGTTACTCCCTTGAGCCAAAAATGAAATAACAGCCCAAAATGAAATAACCCGCGTCTCCTTCGCGGAACCCTATTTCTCTCTCTCCTCCCAAATCCCATTAACCCATCTCTCCCCTCTCACCGCATAATCTCTCTATTCTCATCCTTCTTCGCCGACGAGGTTTTGCGACCTCAAAAACCACAAACTCATCTTCTCCATTTTCTCTCTCCTCTTTCAACCTCCATTTTCATCACAATCACAATCATCTCTCCTTCAATTCTCCTCTTTTTCTCCGGCAGTTCAGTAGTCTCTCACCTCCGACGAGATCGTCGAAGTTACGTCGATTTATTAGGTCGTCAACAATATCGGAAACGCTGGCGCAGAGAATTGCTAAATCGATTCGGCGCCGTGCCCCCCTGGCGCTGCTTCGAAAGCTAGGGTTTATTCTGATATTAATGTGATTTGGCCCAATGATTATTGGGATTATGAGGCTCTCACTGTTCAATGGGGGTTCGTCTTTGTTTTTGTTTGTTCCAATTTGTGTGCAATCCGATCTGATTTGTTTGTTTGTTTTGTTTGACAGGGAACAAGATGATTATGAGGTGGCGAGGAAGGTTGGGAGAGGTGTAACAGCCCGAATTCTCCTGACCAGCTTACAGAGGATTAGGCACAGCGAAAGAGACTCTAGTCGAGATAACCCGGACTATTACCATCACATTCACCGAACAACATCGGAGAATATGGAACTCAATTCCCAATTAATTTAACTATTACAACAAAGCCCTGATTCTCAGACTCTATCCTCATAAATTTCTGTAGAAAATCCAGTAGAGTTTCCTTTGAAAATAGGACAACCCTAAAGAGGAAAATAATTTAAACCTGTTACAGTTTCAATTAATAAAATATCTCCAAAACTCAATAATCTCAACGCTTTCGCGGAGAAACAACCAACAGAGAATCAGGTGCACTAACGACTCTTGAATACATAAAATTAAAACAAATGATTTATATCTAACTATTACAAAGTCAAGCGTCCTCACTTCGAAAACAAATATAGCATCATTAGAAGTATTCCAGACTGAATAAGCATTCGCCTCGATTTGTAAAAGATTAACTCACGACTTCAACCTGAAACATTTAGGAACACTGCCACCCACCAAGTGACAGGCCACAGAAATGACAAAACAACATACAGACACATCAGCAAAGCTGAGTACTAAACCCGTAAATAAGATTAACACATACTTTGGTGGCTTTTACTTGAAAACGACTCTCACACAGTCAACATAAGTTCAACAATCACATCTATCACAGCATGCTTAGCAACAATTCTTGTTGAACATAAATATTATATTTTTATTCAATTATTTCTTATATAATATACAATCACAACAAATGCAACAAGGGGATTCCCAAACATTCACAATAGAGATATTTCATATATCATTATTTAATTAACCTTTCAACATCACAATTTCTTAAAAACGATGAGTTTACAAACTCTAATATAAACAATATACTTGATGTCCTTTACTTAATTCCTTAGAGGAAATCCACACTTATGCGTTCAAATACTATATTAATCATTCCTCATATTTCTACAAACCAATTCCTTATCAGGAATTAAATAGCATGTCAACATTCCATGACACGATTCCTTATCAGGATCCCAATATCAAAATATGATTCCGTATTAGGAATCCAATATCATAACCACTTACCATGATACGATTCCTTATCGGGAATCCAGTATCAAAACAACTTACCTTGATACGATTCCTTATCGGGAATCCAATATCGAAATAAATTTCATACTTTGAGATAGCATTCCTTTTTAACCAGGGAGAAAGAGAACGCAGCGGAGGAGACAAAGCTTACACTCCGACAGTGGGGGTCGTCATCCAACCATTCGCTTTACTTTTGGCCAATAATTGCGACTAGTCCGGAGTACATTTTTCCACTGATTCAATCAGCCATCCACAGGTTTCACATTACCTGATATATCGCCCGATTATCGCCCCACAATGCAATGGGCATGTTTCCCTGTGTCCCCCCCCCCAAGGTTCACAGTCCATGGGGGTACTGTTCATGTCACCTCATCCGTCGACTCAGACGAGGCTACTTTTCCCTTTAGATCACTTTCGATTATCATTCTTATCACAATCGAATCATTCTTGGAACTCATCCAATACTTTTCATTATTCTTAACACAAAACCAATACGCATAAGCTATATTTATATATTCATATAATATTCTAAACAACATATCTTTAGAATTACTCCAATTCTAAATCAGTTTAACCATGAAACGACAATCACAGTAACTAACAAACAATTATATCTCATAAATAGCAACCACGATGACAAGAGGTCTCGGTTAGAGTAAACTAACGAGAGTTCTTTTGTGCCGATTACGCACAATTCATACTCTTACATATAAATAGTTATACTCTTTTGTGCTTCACGATTATTAATCTAGATTCGTCTCAACAACAATACTAATAGTGGTTATGAAACAACCACAAAACTCACAATAGGTCTCTCAGCTAGAATTAACTAGCAACAGTTAACTCTATAACTCAAGGTTCATTAAATGAAGATTGATTTCGAGGTAACTAAATATGGTTTAAGGTTCAAGCTATACCAATAGATGAATTCCAATTCCAATAATCAATTATAAACCATTAACGAACTAACTCTATGATTACATAAAACAAGTCAACCTACTTACGATCTTTGATAATGACAAATCTCCTTGTTAACTAATAAACATATCTTTAATATAACCTTCCTTAATTATAAATCTTCCAAGATTAATCGAACACAATACCAGCCTAGCTTGAATTCCATTACTTAATCACCCCATCATTTACTTCCATGAGAATGATAAAAATCAAATAATATTCCGCATTATACTTCAAGTAAGAAAACTAATTTGATTCCCCTTTCTTAAGAGATATTAAATCTCCATATTACTAAAACTTATTGAATATGCTACTCAAACCATACTCATACATCACATTTCAACTCCAACTACCTGAATCATAACAGCAAGATTCATAATACAAATCCCTCACAATATCGTATATGAACCATTTATAACTTATATTCATCATTTAAGGACAAGGTTTGCTAGCATAACTGAACTCATATGCGATGTAAGAATAATAAACATAATCAACTAGACATATAAGTAAGCTCATATACATATCAAATCAGAATTAAGAATTACGCTCACCAAGTTTCAATTAAAAAGATTGAAATTGGCTAAAGACTGAATTAGTGCTTACATCAACTTAAAATATAAGAGTAATTGAAATAGAAGAATAAAGCAGCATCAACGACCATAGTAGCAGCAAAGGACCAGTAGCAACGCAACAAGTAACAACACAACACCATTTAATCACTCTCATTATTCAATCAGTAAGTGGCAATACTTCCCAATTATATCCTCATAATTAACTTGTCTGAATTAATCATAATTTCACAATCAAACACTAATCATAGTCTAAACTTCAAATGGAACAAACTTCAATTAAAATAAGGGAATGGAAGTTTAGTACCTCATAAAAACAAGAACAGAGGAAGAAGAAAGATAACGGCAGCAAGCAGCACCAATAACCACAAGTAGCAACACCACTAGTGGCCAACACACGCCAGAGAGCATAAGAAAGCTGCGGAGGAGAGAGAATAGAGCGAGCAAGGGAGGGGAGGAGACAGCGGTGGTCACCGCAACACCACCAGCAACACCAACGAACGAAGAGAGAGAGAAGCGGAGCGGCGACGACCGATGGCGTGCGAAGAGCACCGGCGGAGCAGCGGTGCACACAACACCAACACCAAGAACAACAGTAGCAGCAACAAAACAAAGGAGGAGAGAGAGAGGATAGCACAACCGCAAGAGGAGAAGAACTCCGGCGAGCAGTGGTAAACTCCGGTAAGGAGAGAAAGAAACTCGGGGTGAGAGAGGGAGATCGGGGGACGGGGAAGAGGAGGGGGTTGGGGTCTTGAGTTTTCACGGTGGGAGAGAAATGGGGTTTGGGTTTTCCACAGGAGAGAGAAAGAAGTTAATGGATGGGTTTGAGTTTATCTGTTCAACCGACAAGGTTGGGGTTTTATTGGGGTTTAGTTCCAAATACAACCAACAAACAAATAATAATTTTAATAATAATAACTCTATAAAATTAATACAACAAATATATATATATATAAATTTTTTTTTTTTTTTTTGGCAGCAAGAAATTAGTCTATTATATAACATAACAACAAAATACAAGTACACACAAGAAAAGAGACAACCCTAAACCCACTACTTGTGACCTAAGGTCACTTCGTGAGTTACGACACTAGAACACGACAACTATTACAAACATGACAAAATAAAAATTTATATCTGAACCGAATAAAATAATAATATCACGAACATAATTAACTTAATAAGTATGATTAGCTTTAATAAATGCCTTTAAAAATAAGCCTGTTACATACTATCACCCTTATCAAAAGTTTCGTCCTCGAAACTTGCAAACAATTATTTTAAGGAAAACCAAAATCTCACGCTCGCAAGAAATTAGGCGTCCAACCTCCATTCTACCATCATCTTATGTATCTCTACTTCAACTTGACTCGCGAAATCAAGGAGCAAAGAAAACAAAAGGGGCAAACTTGTTGGCATTGGATTCCAATCATCTCATTTGCAGATATCTCGTTGAAATTCTTTTAAACTATTCCTACTATAAGAATTTCATGAAATTCACATTTCAATCTAATAAATAAATCCATACACAAATATAACACATCACATGAAATACAACACAATTTGACTTGTAAAGAGCATGACAACCATGCGGATCACACCACACTTAAAAGAATACTCGTCCACGAACGTTGAAATGAACAACTATGAATTAAGGTTACGCCATACGAATACAAGAGTTTAATATCGAAGGCTAATCGCATAACTAAACCAGAACAAGGATAAGTCATTTCCCACGTTCAACGCTTAACTCGAGCAATCTTAAAATACGAGGGTATGGGCCAACTACGCTTCCGCTACGCTACTCTTATCAACAAAATCAATTAATCACATAAGTTCACAGAACTAGAACATAGAATAAACATGCAAGCGCAAACACTCTCAACGGCTTGGTTCATTTATGCCTAAATTTTATCTGATCCATTAAACCTATTTTACACCCTTACACCATGATATGGAGATCACAACGTATCCAGAAAAATTCAAGCTCTGATACCACTTGTAACAGCCCGAATTCTCCCGACCAGCTTACAGAGGATTAGGCACAGCGAAAGAGACTCTAGTCGAGGTAACCCGGACTATTACCATCACATTCACCGAACAACATCGGAGAATATGGAACTCAATTCCCAATTCTATTCAAATTAATTTAACTATTACAACAAAGCCCTAATTCTCAGACTCTATCCTCATAAATTTATGTAGAAAATCCGGTAGCGTTTCCTTTGAAAATAGGACAACCCTAAAGAGGAAAATAATTTAAACCTCTTACAGTTTCAATTAATAAAATATCTCCAAAACTCAATAATCTCAACGCTTTCGCGGAGAAACAACCAACAGAGAATCAGGTGCACTAACGACTCTTGAATACATAAAATTAAAACAAATGATTTATATCTAACTATTTACAAAGTTAAGTGTCCTCACTTCGAAAGCAAATATAGCATCATTAGAAGTATTCCAGACTGAATAAGCATTTGTCTCGATTTGTATAAGATTAACTCACGATTTCAACCTGAAACATTTAGGAACACTGCCACCCACCAAGTGACAGGCCACAGAAATGACAAAACAACATACAGACACATCAGCAAAGCTGAGTACTAAACCCGTAAATAAGATTAACACATATTTTGGTGGCTTTTACTTGAAAACGACTCTCACACAGTCAACATAAGTTCAACAATCACATCTATCACAGCATGCTTAGCAACAATTCTTGTTGAACATAAATATTATATTTTTATTCAATTATTTCTTATATAATATACAATCACAACAAATGCAACAAGGGGATTCCCAAACATTCACAATAGAGATATTTCATATATCATTATTTAATTAACCTTTCAACATCACAATTTCTTAAAAACGATGAGTTTACCAACTCTAATATAAACAATATACTTGATCTCCTTTACTTAATTCCTTAGAGGAAATGCACATTTATGCGTTCAAATACTATATCAATCATTCCTCATACTTCTACAAACCAATTCCTTATCAGGAATTAAATAGCATGACAACATTCCATGACACGATTCCTTATCAGGAACCCAATATCAAAATATGATTCCGTATCAGGAATCCAATATCATAACCACTTACCATGATACGATTCCTTATCGGGAATCCAGTATCAAAACAACTTACCTTGATACGATTCCTTGTAGGGAATCCAATATCGAAATAAATTTCATACTTTGAGATAGCATTCCTTCTTAAACAGGGGAAAGAGAACGCGGCGGAGGAGACAAAGCTTACACTCCGAAAGTGGGGGTCGTCACCCAACCATTCGCTTTACTTTTGGCCAATAACCGCGACTAGTCTGGAGTACATTTTTCCGCTGATTCAATCAGCCATCCACAGGTTTCACATTACCTGATATATCGCCCGATTATCGCCCCACAGAGCAATGGGCATGTTTCCATGTGGGGTCCCCCCCAAGGTTCACAGTCCATGGGGGTACTGTTCATGTCACCTCATCTGTCGACTCAGACGAGGCTACTTTCCCCTTTAGATCACTTTCGACTATCATTCATATCACAATCGAATCATTCTTGGAACTCATCCAATACTTTTCATTATTCTTAACACAAAACCAATACGCATAAGCTATATTTATATATTTATATAATATTCTAAACAACATATCTTTAGAATTACTCCAATTCTAAATCAGTTTAACCATGAAACGATAATCACAGTCACTAACAAACAATTATATCGATAAATAGCAACCACGATGACAAAAGGTCTCTCGGTTAGAGTAAACTAACGAGGAGTTCTTGTACCGATTACGCACAATTCATACCCTTACATATAAATAGTTATACTCTTTTGTGCTTCACGATTATTAATCTAGATTCGTCTCAACAACAATACTAATAGTGGTTATGAAACAACCACAAAACTCACAATAGGTCTCTCAGCTAGAATTAACTAGCGAGAGTTAACTCAACTCTACAACTCAAAAGGTTCATTAAATGAAGATTAATTTCGAGGTAACTAAATATGGTTCAAGGTTCAAGCTATACCAATAGATGAATTCCAATTCCAATAATCAATTATAAACCATTAACGAACTAACTTCATGATTACATAGGACAAGTCAACCTCCTTACGATCTTTGATAGTTACAAATCTCCTTGTTAACTAATAAACATATCTTTAATATAACCTTCCTTAATTATAAATCTTCCAAGATTAATCGAACACAATACCAGCCTAGCTTGCATGGACGAACTAACGAGGTCAATTCAAGATGATATACCATGGTGTATGATGTTTGCGGATGATATTGTGTTGATTGATGAGACAAAGGAAGGTATTGAGAGAAAGTTGGAATTGTGGAGGCATACATTAGAAGCCCGGGGTTTTAGATTGAGCAGAAGTAAGACGGAGTATATGGAGTGCAAGTTCAGTGGGGCTACAAGCAGCGAGGCGAGGGCGGTCACTTTGGATAGCAAAGTGGTTCAAGGATCGAATGTCTTCCGTTACCTAGGATCCATTCTCCAAAAGGATGGAGAACTGGATGGAGACGTGGCTCATAGAATTAACGCGGGTTGGTTAAAGTGGAAAAGCGCCACCGGATTCCTTTGTGATTCCGACATTCCCCAAAGCTTGAAGGGAAAGTTCTACCGTACCGCAATTAGGCCTGCTTTGTTATATGGCACCGAATGTTGGACGGTGAAACAATGCCACGTTCATAAGATGAACGTGGTGGAGATGCGTATGTTGCGGTGGATGTGTGGCCACACAAGGAAGGACCGATTAAGAAATGAAGTGATCCGGGAAAAAGTTGGAGTTGCATCCATTGAAGAAAAGATGAGGGAGAATCGGTTAAGATGGTTTGGTCATGTGAAAAGGAGATCAGGTGATGCACCGGTGAGAAGAATTGAAGAGTGGAGGAGTAACCAAATTGTAAGGGGTAGGGGAAGACCTAAGATGACTTGGATGAAGGTAATTGAAAGTGATATGAGGTTACTTGGGATTGAGGAGAGCATGACGTTGGATAGAAGTGAGTGGAGGGACCGGTATCCATGTGGAGGAAGGGGTGTGATTACTTGCATTTATTTGTTTAAAACCTTTTGTTGAAAACCTCTTTTAAAACTTGTTGGTGCAAACCTTGTTTTCAAAAAAAAAAAAAAAATTATAAAAAAATTCTTTAAAAAAAAAAAAAAAAAAAAAAAAAAAAAAAAAAACTTTTTTATCACTCTTGTCGATGCCATCTCCTCTGGTAACGGTTTCAGTTGACGATTCATGTTAGCCAACCCCAAATCACTTTGGGAATGAGGCTTAGTTGTTGTTAATACCAGCCTAGCTTGAATTCCATTACTTAATCACCCCATCATTTACTGCCATGAGAATGATAATAATCAAATTATATTCCACATTATACTTCAAGTAAGAAAACTAAATTGATTCCCCTTTCTTAAGAGATATTAAATCTCCATATTACTAAAGCTTATTGAATATGCTACTCAAACCATACTCATACATCACATTTTAACTCCAACTACCTGAATCATAACAGCAAGATTCATAATACAAATCCCTCACAATATCGTATATGAACCATTTATAACTTATATTCATCATTTAAGGACAAGGATTGCTAGCATA
Source organism: Beta lomatogona (assembly GCA_947646795.1). NCBI lineage: Eukaryota > Viridiplantae > Streptophyta > Magnoliopsida > Caryophyllales > Amaranthaceae > Beta > Beta lomatogona. Next base: position 225,293 of record CANSNZ010000116.1, read on the forward strand.
ACTGAACTCATATGCGATGTAAGAATAATAAACAGAATCAACTAGACATATATGTAAGCTCATATACATATCAAATCAGAATTAAGAATTACGTTCACCAAGTTTCAATTAAAAAGATTGAAATTGGCTAAAGACTGAATTAGTGCTTACATCAACTTAAAATATAAGAGTAATTGAAATAGAAGAATAAAGCAGCATCAACGACCATAGTAGCAGCAAAGGACCAGTAGCAACGCAACAATTAGTAACAACACAACACCATTTAATCACTCTCATTATTCAATCAGTAAGTGGCAATACTTCCCAATTATATCCTCATAATTAACTTGTCTGAATTAATCATAATTTCACAATCAAACACTAATCATAATCTAAACTTCAAATGGAACAAACTTCAATTAAAATAAGGGATTGGAAGTTTAGTACCTCATAAAAACAAGAACAGAGGAAGAAGAAAGATAACGGCAGCAAGCAGCACCAACAACCACAAGTAGCAACACCACTAGTGGCCAACACACGCCAGAGAGCAACACCACCAGCAACATCAACGAACGAAGAGAGGGAGAAGCGGAGCGGCGACGAGCGGTGGCGTGCGAAGAGCACCGGCGGAGCAGCGGTGCACACAACACCAACACCAAGAACAACAGTAGCAGCAACAAAACAGAGGAGGAGAGAGAGAGGATAGCACAACCGCAAGAGGAGAAGGACTCCGGCGAGCAGTGGGAAACTCCGGTAAGGAGAGAAAGAAACCCGGGGAGAGAGAGGGAGATCGGGGAAGAGGAGGGGGTTGGGGTCTTGAGTTTTCATGGTCAGAGAGAAATGGGGTTTGGGTTTTCCACAGGAGAGAGAAAGAACTTAATGGATGGGTTTGACCGTTGAGTTTATCTGTTCAACTGACAAGGTTGGGGTTTTATTGGGGTTTAGTTCCAAATACAACCAACAAATAAATATTTGACCAAATACACTCAATTAATTTTGAATATCTTTAACCAATAATAATTTTAATAATAATAACTCTATAAAATTAATACAACAAATATATTACAAACATGACAAAATAAAAATTTATATTTGAACCGAATAAAATAATAATATCACGAACATAATTAACTTAATAAGTATGATTAGCGTTTAATAAATGCCTTTAAAAATAAGCTTGTTACAAGAGGTCAGCTCCATAGTTTGTGACTAAATTTGCTTTCAATTATATAACTTGTCTGAAATGTAGTTCATAATCACTTGAAGATTTATGCCGCTTTTCACTCCATCGAATTGTAATTTGAATTTTTTTTGAATCGGTGCTATTGTTAATATCATTTGATTCGTTTTTTTGGATGAAATTTTTGTGCATAATTTGTTTATCGCGATTTGGTATGTGAAGCTGTTTAAATTCATGTCGCTTTTTACTGCTTCATTGAATTGAAATTTGAAAATTTTGATTCCGCGCTATTGTTAGTAATTCTCAAATTTCCTTTGATGCTACCATTTAAAGTGATGTCTAGACTATTTGTAAGATGTGAAAATTGTTGTATATAAATGTGTGACTTACTTGGGTGCATCCTTCCTGATTCATCCTTCTTTCTGCATTGGTGGAGTCTTAGTCAACTAATGTCTATGGTTTTGCTCAGTATTTCAAATGAATCTTTCTTCTTGTTTCCTTTCTTTTTTCTTGTTGTATGAGGATGAAATAAATATAGCATAAATGTCGACTTTGCAAAGATATGGTAAGGAAGTATCTGGCTTCTAGGTTGTAATTAGGGTTAACAAATTGAAATTATTTCACTATGGGGGCTAAAGTTCTAGGTATATGCTATTATAAACAGAGAGGTGGTCTACAACATGAAGCTGAATGAACATTTCAATTCTAGTGGGCAGAGTATGGAATTGATGGCCGTGTTTTCATCTGTTTCATCGAAGTGATAAAGAAAGAAGAAGTAGGAAAGCAAGGAAAACTGCAAGGAATTGATGGAATTGAAGCTGAATGAACATCTCAATAACAAAAACCTTGTTTTCCTACCTCTTCCTTTATCACTTCTATTAACTTTCTGTTATTTGAAGGTTCTTCGTCTGTCACCACTCCTACTCCTTGCAGTTTCAAATTAACCACCATCATAACACTTATAGACCTACAATTTCAACACTGCTCTTTGATTCCTCCTCCAATTATGTCCTTGTGCTACCACCATTATCATTGGTCTCTATGTATACTATCTTGATACCTCCACCTTCCTCTTCCTGCTCCATCCTCCTTTGTCCAGCCTACAAGACGGCCATTTCTGGTGATGTCAAAAGCAACTCTAAATTTTCAGTTTTGACCAGCTTGACTAGAGCGAGCTGACAGATGTGTTAGTGTTTCTTAGATTTGTGTATTTTCTTTTACTTATGTTTTTATGTTGGTATGTTCCCATAGTTTTTTATGGTCACTTTCCCAGTTGTCCTGAATAGTTACTTGGCTTAACTAACGAGCATTATGAGAGAAATTATGTGAATGAACATGTTTAATGCTGAAGTATCACATTTATTTTCCATGGCTACAGGAATGGGTGGCAAAGTTTGAGAAGCCCAAAGGAGACCCCTCTTCCTTTCTAAAGCCTGCAACTACTGTCCTATCACCATATTTGAAAGTAAGTACCGAGCTAAGAGTTGCATCAGTGACTGTATCATTTATGCTGAAATGTGGCATGCGAGTTTGAAAGATTGGTTGATTCTAAATTTGATGCTTCTCTGTGTTATATATTGTGTAGTTTGGCTGTATATCTTCCAGATACTTTTACCAATGTATTCAGGAAAGTTATAAGAATGTCACAAGTTCTTCATATTTAGGCAAATTCATGAAAATGTTCAAGTTATGGACACTTAGCTTGTTGTTTCTGTTTTTGTGCGTGTTTTGAGCTTTAGTATAACAGTAGTTCTAGTTTTCTTCTAGTTTGAATTGGTAGTTCTTAGTTGCATAAATGTTCAAGGAGTTGAGGGTATCTGATGACGAACACAGGGAGGTTCTATCAAGTGTCAACTGTGATGATATAATTCAGAGAAATCAATAATGTTGAGCAATACTTTAATGTCGTGGCAGCCTTTCAATAATGTTAAGAAAATTGTTATAAAATTTATTTGATGAGGGTATCTGATGAGGAACACAGGGAGCTTTTATCAAGGGTCAACTGTGATGATATGATTTAGACCATAAGGTTTAACATATTTCATGTTTATTTATTTTCGCAAAATGTGTGTTTCAAATATAAGGTGATTGATGACGAGTGATAATTCTATCTTTTGACGAGAACCATGTTGAATTACTTTGGTAGGGACTGGAGAAAGGTATATGGGCAGCCCGTTCATGAATCTTTACCCAGTCCAACTGTCTCAGCATCATGTAAGAAACAAAAGAGGGCAGTCCTAGGGCTGCTTGAAAATCCTGCAGATACATTTGCATGGTATACCCTCCCCTTCACCAAATATTTTCTTTTCGAAATGGGTTCTAGTATACTTGCTTTGGTTGGTAAATTTGAAAGATATGCAATGAACCAATTTCAGCTATTTAGTTGGGTGAATTGCCAAAGAGTTTCGACACAATGTGCCAATAATATCTTTGTAAATATTTTGGTGGAGCTTTTGTCTTAATAAAATGCTCTACTTCATGCTCTGTCTATTCTTATAATTTTTAAGGGTAGCAACTATTTACACTATATATGTAAATAGTAACAGGTAAATTGAGAGTAGAGGAAATATTTCACCATTCTCTCTTACTTTTAGATGGAAACTTATATTTTTTAGTGCATGGGTGCTTAGTAGGAGGTAGCCGTATTATTGCATATTAACTACTTTATAAATCCGAGATTATTTAATTAGACACATACATCACTTTGCTAAGAGAAATCCCGATGTTTGAAACTTCGATTTGGGAATATGACAGGTTGACAAGTTCTATATAGTGATCCACTTTGCTTTTATTCACACTGCAGTAAACAAGTAGTCCAAAGAACCTTAAAGCTTCATTCAGGATCATCTTACCTGCCACATCCTAATAAGGTAGAAACTGGAGGAGAAGATGCTCACTTCATATGTATATAAAAACAACTGATTGGTGTTGTAGATGATGTTGGTGGTTGGGCAGATGTTGGTGTTGATGTTGGAGTTTATGCTCAACTACTACATTTTAATTCGTTGCTATTTTCTTTATATTTGTATGAATAACATAAGTTGCAATGAAAAGTGATACTTATATATATATGTAACTATTATTGGATCATTTAGGACAAAAAAATGCAAAAAAAAAAAAAAAAAATTATTTTTGGGTCATAAGGGTTGCAGTTTTTAAAAAAAACCGCAGCCCTTGGTGGGTTAAGGCTGCGATTAAGAGTAAAAACCGCAGCCCTTAACTCACCAAGGGTGCGGTTTTTCCCCTTAACCGCAGCCCTTAACCCACCAAGGGATGCAGTTTTGCCTTGACCGCAGCCCTTAATGCACTAAGGGCTGCGGTTCCAAAATACCAAGGGCTGTTAGTCCAATGGTTGCGGTCAAAAAACGCAGCCCTTGGGCCCCTTTTGACCCCAGCCCTTGGGCTTTTTTCCTCTAGTGATTATTGTTTTACACTATGACTCTGTCTCCGGTATTTATTTTTGGATAGAGCGAAACAATCTACCTTTCACTACCAATCCAGCGAGAGGACCTATAAGTCAGTCCTGACCCAGTAACCTCAACGACTATACAAATGCTCATACCGGAGAAAACCCATAAAAACCCTGTTCCCAACACCAATAATAATCATCTATACAACCAACTGTAAATCAACTTCCACCAAGTAATAAAAGAAATAGGGATGAAAAGGAAGGAACTAGTAGCAAACGTCACCATACCACTAACCCAGAAAATAAATAATTTGATAATAACGCCACCTTTATGAAGGGTAAAGACATTTTATTTTACGTTTTTTTTTTGTTCTTGAACCGCCTATATGGACAGGTTAACCTTTTGATTCTGCCTCCTATATGGACGGCCTAGTGAAGTGATAAAAATATTATCTCTTATATGTGCAATAATGTTATATGTATGCAGGAAACAAGCGTTCAGAACACTATTATATATTACTATCTCTTATCTCCTATTTTTTATAGTTACATGTATTATATCACCATTTTGCTAAATGCATAATAGTAGTACATATAAATTGCTCTAATATATCTTTGCCAATTAAGAGATCTTGAACTTTTATTACAATGTATAATTTTAACTGTAGATGGACAGCACAGTTAGGGATAACACTCTATAAAAGCGGATTACCCATCCCCATTTTCACTACACCCCTTATCTTCTTCCAACTTTTGTCTAAACTCACGAACAAAAATTTCCTCAATATTTCGGCCACTATGTTCCATGCAGACGATAACCGTCCTCCACCTTCATCTTCTTGTTTTGAGGAGGATTTTAGGTTGATAAGGCTACACTTATTCCTTATAGCCGGTTTATTTTTCTTCTTATGGCATATATTAATGATATATCTCCTAATACACAAGTAGGAGACAAAAAAAATTATCTCCCCAGAAAAATGACGTAAAATGCACATGAATATCAATTTTTTTCTGAAAGTGCATTTTAGGAATTTTTCTTCTTTTTCTCACTTGCTTTTTTTTCTATTTTTGGCATCTTTTATTTTTTATGTTTTTTACTTCATTAATGTTGTATGCTATTTTAGTATTATTTTTTTGATTGTATTGTTTATGTGTAATTATAATGATATAAATCAGGGAGAGATAATATATATGATTTATTATCATTTATTAATTTTAAATATTTACATGTTTGTAGTAAAAATTGGGAGATTGAGTGAAAAGACAATTTAACATACTAGAGCTATCTGGGCAAAAGTGTTTAGAATGGACGGTGGACGTCTAAATGAATTTAAAGGCACAGGGATTGGAACATACAATTAAAGGTGTCACAATCCAACAAGGGGATGCAACTCATCAACCACAACAATTAAAATAGCAACTGAACAAGAATAGACAAAAGCATTAGTCCTTCTCAGGCATCACATACACGACAGTCTAAAAATTGAGTATCTACTAGTGGAGGATCCCAAAGAACAATTGGATAGCCTAAATGAAAGATGTAGGCATCAGAAAAATGTGCTCCTTCCAAAGGCACATTTTGATTGGACCAATCCGAGGTTCCATGATTTTAAAACAGTCAGTGATTATAATTCAACATTATTTAGAATTTTATCATTGTTGAGATATTGTGATCATCCCATCACAGAAGAGCATATGCTAGATAAAACGCTCTCCACTTTCTACGCCAATGATATAATATTGGCACAACAATAGAGGTTCAGAGGATTCAAAAAATACTATGAGCTAATCTCATGCTACTTGTGGCTGAACAAAATAATGATCCTTTGTTGAAAAATCATAATCTTACACCTACGGGTTCGTCAGCCACCCATGAAATAAATGCAATAGAAAGTTCTCATCCACCAAAAGCAAATGCTACACATAGGGGTGGACGCGGTAAATACGACGGTCGTGGGAGAGGACGGGGTAATTACCGTGGCCGAGGGTGTGGAAGCAGTAGAGGCTAGTTTTCCCCCAAAAATTACAATTTTAAAAATTATGACAAAAATTAGGGATAATCATCTGAAAACCAAAGGCAGACATCATACAAAGGAAAAGACACATGCCACAAATGTGGCATGACTGGGAATTGGGGTCGAACATGTAAATCTTGTGTTTTGGTAGACTTATATCAAGCTTCAATAAAGACAAAGGAAAAAATGCTGAAGCTAACTTTGTTAATGAAGCTAGTACTTCCATGCCTAGCCTTGAAGTTTTAGATTTTTTCATGGATGATGCTGAAACTAAAAACAACTTTTGCTATTTTCCTTATACTGATCATCATATTTATTATTTATGAAGATATGAATTTACCAGAAGTTGAAACAAAAAAACAATGTCTTTTTGATAGTAGAACAACACACACCATATTGAAAAATAATGAATATTTTTCAAAACTTACAATATTCTAAGCAAATGTGAGTACAATCTCTAGGACAGCCAAGCTAATTGAAGGCTCTAGGAAAGCCTGCATTATATTTCCAAATAGGACAAAAATGATAATCAATGACGCATTATATTCGAGTAAATCTCGAAGAAACCGCATAAGTTTCAAAGATGTACGTCAGAATGGCTACCATTTAGAGGAAATTATATGCCTCACGGTAGAAAAATGTGGCAAGAAATATATCTATGAAAAATTGCCAGCAATTTCCTCGGGACTATATCGCATAGATATACGTACAATTGAAATTAGTATGATATTTAACCGGAAGCGAGATGACGAGAAAATCATTTACTCTATGGCATGACCGATTAGGCCATCCTGGCACAAGAATGATGCATAGATACATTGAAAACTTAATTCGACACCCAATAAAGAATGTCAAAATTCCTCGGTCAAATGAATCATCATGCTCTGCATGCTTGCTTGGTAAATTGATAACCAGACCATCCATAAATAAGATTGCCACTGAATCTCCAACATTTTTATAAAGAATACGAGGAAAAATGTGTAGGCTTATTCACCTTGCAAGCAGATCATTCCGCTACTTCATGGTATTAATTGATGCCTCTACTCGATGGTCACATGTGAGCCTTTTGTCCAGTAGAAATGTTGCTTTTGCAAAACTTATGGCTCAAATAATTCGATTAAAAATTCAATTCCCAGACCATACAATAAAGAGAATAAGATTAGACAATGCTAGAGAATTTACATTCCAATTATTTAATGACTATTGCATGTCTATTGGGATTGTTGTAGAGCATCCTATGCCTCATGTACATATATACACAAAATGGTCTTGCTGGATCATTAATCATGAGACTACAATTATTTACAAGACCATTAATAATGAGATCAAAATTGCCCTCTTCTGCTTGTGTTCATGCTATATTACATGCAGTGGCATTGATAAGATTAAGGACAACAACCTATCACAAATTCTCACCATTACAATTAATATCAGGTCAAGAACCGAATGTCTTACATTTGAGAATTTTTGAGGGCGTTGTACATGTATCTATTGCTCAATGCCAACGTACCAAAATGGGTCCACAAAGAAGGATGGGAATATATGTTAGACTTGATTCTCCATCAATTAACAAATATTTAGAGCCAACGATCGGCGATTTGTTTACTCTCGATTTGTCGACTAACATTTTAATGAGTTAGTATTCCCATCTTTCGGGGGAGAGAAAGTGGACCCACAAAACATTAAAAACATAAATTACATGAAATGCCCAACAAATGTGGATTTTGGGCCCGAGAACAAATTTGTCTGAACAAGAAGTCAAGAAAATTGTTCATTTGCAAAGTATTGCAAACCAATTGACAGATGCATTCACAGATACTAAGAAAGTGAAACTCACATGTACCTACTGAGAATGCCCCGACACGAATTGAAATTCTAGTGACAATAAGGCCAATGAAAATGAGTCAATAGCACGCCAAAAACATGGTTGACCACCCGGTTCTAAAGACTCAAAACCGATAAAAATGAAAAAGCAAGGCGAAATAACAAACGAAATTGATATAGATCCTTCAACTGATCATGATGAAAACAAAAATAAAGATAACCATGTTCCAGAAGAAAAGGAACATGAAAGCATAGACAACAACGAAACTTCAATTAATTAATGTTTCTACAAATAAACAATGGAATCGAAAAGATGTTGTCTTGAATGAAATATTTGCTTACTCCATAGCGGTTGAAATGACATACTATGAAAGTGATATAGAACCAAGTACAGTAGATAAATGCCGCCGCAGAGACGATTGGCCAAAATGGAAAGAAGCAATTCAAGCAGAATTGAAATCACTTGAAAAACGTGAGGTATTCAAACAAATAACCCAAATACCAAAAGATGTAAAACCAATTGCGTACAATTGGGTAATCATGAGAAAACGAAGTGACAAAAATGAGGCTACTAGATATCAGGCAAGGCTAGTAGCTCAAGGTTTCTCGTAAATGCTAGGGATTGATTATGAAGAGACATATTCTCCAGTAGTTAATGCAACTACACTAAGATTTCTGGTAAGTCTATCAGTTTCAAATGGATTGCAAATGAGGTTAATAGATGTAGTGACTGTATACTTATATGGGTCACTTGACACAGATATTTATATGAATGTCCCTGATGGACTAAAACCGCCAGAAAATCATATGCCCAAAGAGATGCTTTCAATAAAATTGAAAAAGCCACTCTATGGGATAAAACAATCTGGAAGAATGTGGCAAAATCGTGTTAGTGAATACCTATTGAAAGAAGGATTCAAAAATAATCAAATCAATCCCTGTGTATTAGTTAAGCGATCTAAATCAAAATTCGCCATCATTGATGTCCATGTTGATGATTTGAATATTAATGGAACTCCTAGAGAACTCGAAGTAACTGCAAAGTACTTGATGAAAGAATTTGAGATGAAAGATCTCGGGAGGTGAAGACACATAATCGTCTCACCCCCATTTAAGGACCCAATGATGAAACACACCTCGGTCTTAATTGGTCCGACCTAATGGGAGAAGCGATCCGAAGAGCCCGGACCCAAAACTATTTTTAAAAGCTTAAAGCTATTTTATTTGCGTTAAAGATCCAAAATCCAATTTTAAAGCCCAATTAATTATTTTTGATAATGAATTCTATTTTTAGCCTACAAATTAATTATTTAGAGCCCAATCCTTTGAACGCACATTAATTATTCATGATAATTAATTGTATTCATTTATTATTTTTATAAATATTATCATAAATAAATAAATATTTTCAAGGATATAAAAGTAAAGTATTTTTAAGTTAAAATTAGTTTTTATCTCGTAAAATAGCTGATTTCCGGATTTAAAGATGTTATTTAGTAAAGACGAGAAAAGATTTGTAGAAAATCGTGTTAAATAAAAAAAGGCTGGCTAGATTGGTGATGCATATAGCGCAGGTTGTTCGCTTGGCGCACAGGCTGGATTGCGCTCAGCACACCATTTTACGCGTGACACGTGGCGTTGCATGTCATGCACAGCCGTGCGTGCCGAGCAATCTTTTGCGAGACGTTCAGTTTTCTTTCTTATCTTTTTCTAAAATTTCCCTATAAGTAGGCTAATGATTTTCGGATCTAAATACACTTTTTGACACCCGAATACTTGCGATCTCTCAAGGCGAAAATACTCTCATACTCTCAGACTTTCATATTTTACTTTGATCATTTTTCACAAGTTTTCATTGAAAGGCTTCACGATTGCTCCGCCCAAAGGTTGTTATTCCCTTAGGGTCCTAAATCTTTTTTTCTTATTAATTTTATTGAAGTTACTAACTATTTCTTTCATGACGTAGATCTTTAATGAAAAATCGTTCTTTTGTACATTCTAATCTCTACTCCTTGTTTTATTTTCTTATATATTTTTATGATTGTCCTGCTTAATCTTTCATCACTAACATGTTATTATTGCTAATTAAGACCTAAGGAAATATTCTAACATTAATCGGATTATCTGGACAACATGTTAGGAACCTAGTAATTTTGATTGCTTAATAACATGTCACTAAAAAATAGTGTTTTTTATGTGTTTAATCAACTAACTTACACTAATATGTGCTTGAACATATTATCTGGTTATAATTTTGTATAAAACTTGCTATGAATTGATATTTACTAGAGGCCAACAATAGGTGATCGTGGTTCATGACCGTGTTCATACCCTCACCCCCGAACTCAATTTTTGGTTCATGACCATTAATAAAGTTATGACGGAGAAATATACATTGGATAAGTCCCTAAGATGTCCCTAAGTTTCATAAACATCCCATTAGGTTTATGAGTCTTTCTCTAAAGACTTATTGGCGACTTCAAAAAAATGTTTTTAATATAATCTTAACAATGGTGTAGTCAAATACGCGCTCACACCTCTTTGGGCATTTCCCTTTTAGATATCCGGGGAGTGTCCATCACTACTAAGAGGATAGCTACAACAGACTGTGATGTGTTGATAGACGAGGATTTTACATAGGATTATTATTGCTTTGGAGTTCCGGGCACTTGTCTTATCTTTGGGAGACCGGTTCTTGTTCATGCTTGTCCTTAGGAGCATCTACACCTACTAGGCTCATTTTTTTTTTTCGCCTCGAAGTGTCTTTGAAAAGAATTATTCAATTATGCGGAGCATTTCTTTGGGAAGATAAAATGGTTCTAAATAAGAGTCCACTGTTGCTTGGGAGTGGGTTTGTAGACCCAAAATTTATGGAGGCTTGGGGGTCAGCAGGATTGTATTACATGGAATTCTCGCAACTATAGGGAAGTATATATGGCAGGTGGCCCAGAAGGAAGATGTTTTATGGATAAAGTGGGTCCATAATGTGTACATAAAGGAGGCAAACTGGTGGGAGTATGAAGCTCCTACTGCTGCTAGTTGGGTGTGGAAGGTAAATTTGCAAAATAAAAAATGTGTTTAAGAGTGCATATCAGAATAATAAATGGTTGAATGAGGAGAAACCTTACACTGTAAAAGAGGGCTATAAATGGCTTAAAGGGCCACAATTGAAGGTTGGTTGGCATAATTGGATGTGTAGTAGCTACAGCATTCCCAAGCACTCATTTATTTCTTGGATAATGATGTTAGGGAAGTTGAAGACCTGAGATAGACTGAAAACTGCTGGTGTTTGTCAAGAGGCTAGATGCTTATTGTGCTACAATGAAGAAGAGACTAGCCATCATTTATTCTTCAGATGTCCCAGCAGTAGGAGAATTTGTCAAGGGATAATGTAGTGGATTGGTATTAGAATGGATGTGTAGGAAACAATCTACACTTCATGGAAGAAATAGAGGAGGAAATTCGGATCCAAAAACGTTAGAAAGGTTGCTATGCCATTTTAACTGCCATGGTGTATTACATATGGAACTATAGGAATCATGCTCTATGGTATGATGCTGTCAAATGTCCTGGTAAAGTTACTAAACAGATACAGTTAAGTGTCAGTAGTAGAGTGAAGAGTTGCTTGGATGATAAGTGGTTTGTTGATGATAGATTGTAGTTTTCAAAGCTTCTGCTAGCTTATAATTGAGCCTGTTGTAGGTTGGTTTGTTGCTCTCTAGCATAATAGTGTGTTGTACTGTTATTGCTTTAGGTTGTAATGTTGTGGGTGGCCCTTTTGTGGTTTTTTTGGTAATAAAAGCTTACATTTTACCCAAAAAAATACGCGTTCACACCGCGTAGGCGAATAAAATCACGCCTACAGGAGGATAAAAATTTGTCTTGTCTTGCAAATGGAACATTTGAGAAATGGGATAACTGTCCATCAATAAAACTATACAAAAAAAAGTTCTGAAATATTTTTCATGGACAAAGCCCACCCAATAAGTTCTCCAATGATAGTACGTTACCTGAATGTGAAAGATGATCCCTTTCGACCATGAGAAGAAAATTAAGAAATTCTTGGTCCTGAAGTACCATATATAAGTGCGATTGGTGTCTTAATGTACTTGGCTAACAATACTCGATCCGACCTAGCTTTTTCAGTAACTTGCTAGCTAGATACAATGCAACAACAAAGAGACATTGGAGTCGAGTTAGACACTTATTGCGTAATCTTCGAGAAACACAAGATATTGGCTTATTCTATCATTAGAAACAAATGCGTCACTCATTGGATATGCAAATGTTGGGTATCTATTAGATCCACAAAAGGCTAAGTCTCAATCCGGATATTTGTTCACTTATGGAGGTACTACAATATCTTGGAAATCCACGAAGGAGATTTTGACCGCCACATCATCAAATCATGCAGATTTAATTGCTCTTTATAAAGCTGGAAGGGAATGTGTATGGCTAAGGTCAATGATTAAGAATATCCAAGAAGAATGTGGAATGGAAGCAATAACAACAAATCCAACTATCATCTACGAAGACAATACTGCATGTATCACCCAATTAAGTGAAAGGTATATCAAAGGAAACATAATTAAACATTTATCACCAAAGCTCTTCTTCATACATGACTTCCAAAAGGAAGGAAAGACAAACATCCAACATATCCAATCGTGTGAGAATCTTGCAGATTTAATTACCAAATCCCTTCTGACGAAGAAATTTGAAGAATTAGTCCGAAAAATTAGAATGTATCATCTTTGTGATATATGCTAGATTCAAGGGGAGTATTATATGCACTTGCACTCTTTTTCCCTTTGATCGGTTTTTATCCCACTCGGATTTTTTTCCTGGCAAGGTTTTTAATAAGGCGATTAAATTTAACCATATAAGGATACATAGTAGTTGTACTCTTTTCCCTAGTTATGGATTTTTGCCACTGGATTTTTCCTAACAAGATTCTTAATGAGACAACGTCTATTACGAGTTATCGGTGGACATTCAAGGGGGAATATTAAGATAACAGTGAAGTCCACTGAAATGGACTTTCGCCCGGACATGCATTTAATGCATGTTGGGAGAGTTTCTCCCATTTGCCTCATTTCTTGAACTTGTGCAAATGTAAACAGTAAATTTTTTCCTATAAATACCGTCATTGTAAGAAATGATTTTAGGCATTCAAGTAAAATACATTCTACATATATATTTCTGTCATTACCTTCTCTCTATTATATGTTTCTCACCACATCATTCACATTTTACAAATTTAATTGGGATTTTCTATCAAATACGACGATAAAGTCGCATTTTAGAAAATTAATTGGGATTTTCTATCAAAGACGACTATAAAGTCGCATTTTCACATTTTTAGAAAATTAATTGGGATTTTCTATCTAAGATGACGATAAAGTCGCATTTTCAAAGTTTAGAAAATTAATTCGTATTTTCTATCAAAGGTGACGATAAAGTCACATTTTTGCATTTTTGCATTTTCGCATTTTAGAAAATTAATTGGAATTTTCTATCAAAGACGACTATAAAGTCGCATTTTCACATTTTTTAGAAAATTAATTGGGATTTTCTATCTAAGACGACGATAAAGTCGCATTTTCAAAGTTTAGAAAATTAATTGGGGTTTCCTAGTCTAAATCGATGATAAAGTCGCATTTTCAATTAGAAAATTAATTGGAATTTTCAATCCGAGATGATGATAGTTGCATCGTCAATTTCGTGAAATGATAGTAAAGTCACATTATCATAAAATTAATTGAGATTTTCTACTTAAGATGACACTAGAAGTCGCAAATCATGGTTGCAAAAGAGTACCAATGATAATTATTTCCTATAGAGAATATGTATTTCAAAAAGAAATTTTTTTTGTCAAAATCATGTGTCTATTAACTCCAAAATTCGATGAATGTGGGACATTCTATACACACGAAATTTTGAACCCCAATTGTGGATAATAATTTTAAAGAAATTTTATGAAAAGAAATAAACAAAAAAATTAACAAAGCCATCATACACCATAGAGTGGCGCATCCAGTCAAAGACACGTTCGATGTTGGAGCGCAAGATCCATTCTATCAAACGGTTTTCCGTTTTGTGCTTTAATCATACCATTTTGATTTAAAACGTAACTTTTTTGGAAGTCGTAGTCAATAACTACAGTTACCGATTTTGACAAAATGATTTGTTCACGTTCGTCTTTACTAATTTAACGAGTTTGCGTTAATTGTTTTAAGTTAATCTTTCGAAAAACAATAAAATAAGTCGCGTTATGGCGCTGAAATTTTAATCGTCTCTCAAAACTGGTATAAAGAAGTTCTATTGATGATCCTCTTCGTATCTTTTCATCCTTGTTGCTGATGCTCTTTCCTCTCTGTTGACTAAGGCTACTTTAGTTAAACGGATTCATGGGGTGAGGGAGAGTCGCAATGGTCTTAAGATCTCTCATCTTCTATTCGCTGATAATTTTTACTTTATGCTAGAGCTACCCGACAAGAAATGCAGGACAATAGTTGATATTCTCAACAAATATGAAGTTGCATCTGGTCAAAAGATTAATATTCAAAAGTTGGAAATCTTATTTAGCAAAGTGGTGTGTGCTATTCATAAATAGGAGCTAACAAATTATTTGGCTATGAGACAGGTGGATAGTCATCCGAAGTATTTGGGGGTCTCTACTCTTGCGGGGAATTCGAAGAAGATGGTTTTTGCGGAGTTGAAGGATCGGTTGTGGAAAAAACTTCAAGGTTGGAAGGAAAAAGTTCGCTCACGTACTAGAAAGGAAGTGATACTAAAGTCAGTAATTCAGGCTATCACTAATTATCTTATGGGGTTTATAAGATTTCTGTTTCGATAATCCAGTCCCTCCACTCGGCCATGTCTAACTTTTGGTGGGGATAAAAACGGAACGAACATAAGATTCACTGGAAAGTTTTCGTGATTTGAGGGTGTTTAATGAGGCTCTATTAGGAAAACAAGCATGGAGATTGGTGTAGTCACTAGAAACTCTCTTTGGAAAGGTGATGAAAGCTAAATTTTACCCTCACTCAACTTTTCTTAAGGCCTCTCTTAGCGGAATTAGTAGCTACTCATGGAAGAACATATGGGGAGCAAAGTCTTTACTAAAAGAAGGATTGCACTAGAGGGTAGGAGATGGAAGTGATATCTGGGAGGATCTGTGCATTTGCAATGAAGGTAGGCATTTTTGTTATTTGTGACTTGAAATTTTGTGAATGGCATAAGGCTGACTATGAATGCAAATATCTCTCAATCTATAAATGGGTTTGATGTGATTTAAATTCGAGGTGATAGCTTGTTCAAAGAGCTTTCCAACGATAGGTCATATGCCCAATTCCGATGAGAAACGAGAAAGTTACTCCCGTTTTACGAAGATCTGCAAAGAGCGTATCGCGACTCGCGACAGTAATCGCGACCCGCGGTTTGCAAGATACGTTTCCGAATCAGTTTTTCTTTTTTAGGGTTTTGTGCGGAATATATTCTAGGGTTTTTTGTGCAAGGTTCCTTATGTATAAAAGGACTTCTTGTTGCTCATTATTGACACACAACTCATGAAACACTTTTAGCCTCTATAATTTAGGACTCCTTGTAATTATTCTCTCTGTTTTTCCTCCATTATAGTGAAGAAGCTCTAATCCCTCACCTGTGGACGTAGGTCAAATTTGACTGAACCACATAAATCCTTGTATTCTTTGTTTGTTCATCTTTATTGTTTTCTCACCTTTATTATTTCATTGATTTTCTGTTCCGCATTAATCAAACTACAACACCCTGATTCCTAACAAATTGGTATCAAGAGCTTGGTTGTTTAAGATCTTAGGTGTTTATAGAACGAGTTTGATTCAATTATGTCAATGAAATTCAATATTGAGAAATTTGATAGGCAAGTAAATTTTGGCCTATGGCAATTGAAGATGAAAGCCATCTTGGTTCAAAGTGGCTGTCACAAGGCTCTTGAAGGTGCATCCAAAAAGCCTTCGGGTATGACGGATGATCAGTGGGAGGAGATCGATTTGAAGGCACTCTCGGCGATTCATTTAAGTCTATCTAATGAAGTTTTGAGAGAGGTTGCCAAAGAGACGTCTGCCGCGGGTTTGTGGTTAAAGTTGGAGTCACTTTATATGACAAAGAGCGTGACCAACCGTCTACTACTCAAATCTAGATTTCATGATCTCAGTCTAGAAGAAGGTAAACCGCTTGAGTCTCATTTAGATGAATTCTTCTCTATTATTAAGGATTTGCAAAACATCGGTGTTGACATCGATGATGAGGATATGGCTATTAGGTTGTTGTGTTCTTTACCGCCTTCGTATAAGCATTTTCGAGATACTTTATTGTATGGTAGAGATGATTTGAGTTTGCGGGGATGTTTAAGGATGCCTTAACTCAGAGAGATTTAATTGACAATAAGTTGGTTAATAAATATGCTCAAACTAATGCTTTGGTTGCTCATGGTGGAAAGAAGTTTGGTAAGAATAAAATCCGTAACTATTGTCATGTGAAGGGTCATATTAAAGCTGAGTGTTGGAAATTAAAGAAGAAGAATGGGGAAAAGTCCAATGAGGACCAATCCACAAATATTGCCGACGCTATTTTTGATGATGATGTTGCACTTTAGGGTTACATGATTTGGGGTTGCGGTTTCTACGATCTCTTTATGATTGGTGCCCTTTGAGATCTCTTGGTGAAACGGGAAACTGTATGGATTTTGCTATGGAGTCTATCATAGATTTTTTTGAGTTTTTTTGTAACAATCTCGGTTATGCATTAGATTTTGTTCTAGTTATGCTATTTCTTATCTCAAATTTGGTACTTTTGTGTTTATTAAGTACAATTGCAATTTAGAAATTATTGTTGTCATTCAGTTTCTAGAATTGCCTTTCAGTTTGTTGTTGAGATGAAGAAGTGTTTGAAGAGAGTTTGGTCAATTTGAGGAAGCATGCTTGGCGTTGGTGACTTTATACTCTCGATCTAGGCCATGTGATGGTTTTGTATACAGATTTTGTGTTCGAAGACGCATTGGTGCACAATTATAGATATGTCCGTTTTCTGGATTGCCTACAATGGGTAGGTTTATGGAATTTTGTTTAAGGTGGAGGTTATATGTTTATGGTGAGTTTTTTTTTGGTTTTCAGTTCAAGGTGGAGTCATCTTGATTGATCGATTTCAAGTCAAGGTGGAGATTGTTATTTGTGACTTGAAATTTTGTGAATGGCATATGGCTGACTTTGAATGCACATATCTCTCAATCTATAAATGGTTTTGATGTGATTCAAATTGGAGGTGATAGCTTTTTCAAAGATCTTTCCAACGATAGGTCATATGCCCAATTCCGATGAGAAACGAGAAAGTTACTCCCGTTTTACGAAGATCTGCAGAGAGCGTATCGCGACTCGCTACAGACATCCCGACCCGCAGTTTGCAAGATACGTTTCCGAATCAGTTTTTCTTTTTTAGGGTTTTGTGCAGAGAATATTCTAGGGTTTTTTGTGCAAGGTTCCTTATGTTATAAAAGGACCTCTTGGTGCTCATTATTGACACACAACTCATGAAACACTTTTAGCCTCTAGAATTTAGGAGTCCTTGTAATTATTCTCTCTGTTTTTCCTCCATTATAGTGAAGAAGCTCTAATCCCCCACCTATGGACGTAGGTCAAATTTGACTGAACCACGTAAATCTTTGTGTTCTTTGTTTGTTCTTCTTTATTGTTTTCTCACCTTTATTATTTCATTGATTTTCTATTCCGCATTAATCAAACTACAACACCCAGATTCCTAACATATTGGTATCAAGAGCTTGGTTGTTTAAGATGTTAGGTGTTTATAGAACGAGTTTGATTCAATTATGTCAATGAAATTCAATATTGAGAAATTTGATAGGCAAGTAAATTTTGGCCTATGGCAATTGAAGATGAAAGCCATCTTGGTTCAAAGTGGCTGTCACAAGGCTCTTGAAGGTGCATCCAAAAGGCCTTCGGGTATGACGGATGATCAGTGGGAGGAGATCGATTTGAAGGCACTCTCGGCGATTCATTTAAGTCAATCTAATGAAGTTTTGAGAGAGGTTGCCAAAGAGACGTCTGCCGCGAGTTTGTGGTTAAAGTTGGATCACTTTATATGACAAAGAGCGTGACCAACCGTCTACTACTCAAATCTGGACTTCATGATCTCAGCCTAGAAGAAGGTAAACGCTTGAGTCTCATTTAGATGAATTCTTCTCTATTATTATGGATTTGTAAAACATCGATGTTGAAATCGATGATGAGGATATGGCTATTAGGTTGTTGTGTTCTTTACCGCCTTCGTATAAGCATTTTCGAGATACTTTATTGTATGGTAGAGATAATTTTGAGTTTGCAGGATGTTAAGGATGCCTTAACTCAGAGAGATTTAATTGACAATAAGTTGGTTAATAAATATGCTCAAACTAATGCTTTGGTTGCTCATGGTGGAAAGAATTTTGGTAAGAATAAAATCTGTAACTATTGTCATGTGAAGGGTCATATTAAAGCTGAGTGTTGGAAATTAAAGAAAAAGAATGGGGAAAAGTCCAATGAGGACCTATCCGCAAATATTGCCGATGCTGTTTTTGATGATGATGTTGCACTTTAGGGTTACATGATTTGGGGTTGCGGTTTCTACGATCTCTTTATGATTGGTGCCCTTTGAGATCTCTTGGTGAAACGAGAAACTGTGTGGATTTTGCTATGGAGTGTATAATAAATTTTTTTGAGTTTTTTTGTAACAATCTCGGTTATGCATTAGATTTTATTCTAGTTATGCTATTTATTATCTCAAATTTGGTACTTTTGTGTTTATTAAGTACAATTGCAATTTAGAAATTATTGTTGTCATTCAGTTTCTAGAATTGCCTTTGAGTTTGTTGTTGAGATGAAGAAGTGTTTGAAGAGAGTTTGGTCAATTTGAGGAAGCATGCTTGGCGTTGGTGACCTTATACTCTCGATCTAGGCCATGTGATGGTTTGGTATACAGATTTTGTGTTCGAAGACGCATTGGTGCACAATTATAGAAGATGTTCGTTTTCTGGATTGCCTACAATGGATAGGTTTATGGAATTTTTGTTTAAGGTGGAGGTTATATGTTTATGGTGAGTTTCTTTTTGGTTTTCAGTTCAAGGTGGAGTCATCTTGATTGATCGATTTCAAGTCAAGGTGGAGATTGTTATTTGTGACTTGAAATTTTGTGAATGGTATATGGCTGACTTTGAATGCACATATATCTCAATCTATAAATGTTTTTGATGTGATTCAAATTGGAGGTAATAGTTTGTTCAAAGATCTTTCCAACGATAGGTCATATGTCCAATTCCTATGAGAAACGAGAAAGTTACGCCCGTTTTACGAATATCTGCAGAGAGCGTATCGCGACTCGCTACAGACATCGCGACCCGCTGTTTGCGAGATACGTTTCCGAATCAGTTTTTCTTTTTTAGGGTTTTGTGCAGAGAATATTCTAGGGTTTTTTGTGCAAGGTTCCTTATGTTATAAAAGGACCTCTTGGTGCTCATTATTGACACACAACTCATGAAACACTTTTAGCCTCTAGAATTTAGGACTCCTTGTAATTATTCTCTCTGTTTTTCCTCCATTATAGTGAAGATGCTCTAATCCCCCACCTGTGGACGTATGTCAAATTTGACTGAACCACGTAAATCTTTGTGTTCTTTGTTTGTTTTTCTTTATTGTTTTCTCGCCTTTATTATTTCATTGATTTTCTGTTCCGCATTAATCAAACTACAACACCCAGATTCCTAACAAATTGGTATCAAGAGCTTGGTTGTTTAAGATCTTAGGTGTTTATAGAACGAGTTTGATTCAATTATGTCAATGAAATTCAATATTGAGAAATTTGATATGCAAGTAAATTTTGGCCTATGGCAATTGAAGATGAAAGCCATCTTGGTCCAAAGTGGCTATCACAAGGCTCTTGAAGGTGCATCCAAAAAGCCTTCGGGTATGACGGATGATCAGTTGGAGGAGATCGATTTGAAGGCACTCTCGACGATTCATTTAAGTCAATCTAATGATGTTTTGAGATAGGTTGCCAAAGAGACGTCTGCCGCGGGTTTGTGGTTGAAGTTGGATCACTTTATATGACAAAGAGCGTGACCAATCGTCTACTACTCAAATCTAGACTTCATGATCTCAGTCTAGAAGAAGGTAAACCGCTTGAGTCTCATTTAGATGAATTCTTCTCTATTATTATGGATTTGTAAAACATCGATGTTGAAATCGATGATGAGGATATGGCTATTAGATTGTTGTGTTCTTTACCGCCTTCGTATAAACATTTTCGAGATACTTTATTGTATGGTAGAGATGATTTGAGTTTGCAGGATGTTAAGGATGCCTTAACTCAGAGAAATTTAATTGACAATAAGTTGGTTAATAAATATGCTCAAACTAATGCTTTGGTTGCTCATGGTGGAAAGAATTTTGGTAAGAATAAAATCTGTAACTATTGTCATGTGAAGGGTCATATTAAAGTTGAGTGTTGGAAATTAAAGAAGAAGAATGGGGAAAAGTCCAATGAGGACCAATCCGCAAATATTGCCGACGCTGTTTTTGATGATGATGTTGCACTTTAGGGTTACATGATTTGGGGTTGCGATTTCTACGATCTCTTTATGATTGGTGCCCTTTGAGATCTCTTGGTGAAACGAGAAACCGTGTGGATTTTGCTATGGAGTCTATCATAGATTGTTTTTGAGTTTTTTTGTAACAATCTCGGTTATGCATTAGATTTTATTCTAGTTATGCTATTTATTATCTCAAATTTGGTACTTTTGTGTTTATTAAGTACAATTGCAATTTAGAAATTATTGTTGTCATTCAGTTTCTAGAATTGCCTTTGAGTTTGTTGTTGAGATGAAGAAGTGTTTGAAGAGAGTTTGGTCAATTTGAGGAAGCATGCTTGGCGTTGGTTACTTTATACTCTCGATTTAGGCCATGTGATGGTTTTGTATACAGATTTTGTGTTCGAAGACGCATTGGTGCACAATTATAGAAGATGTCCGTTTTCTGGATTGCCTACAATGGGTAGGTTTATGGAATTTTGTTTAAGGTGGAGGTTATATGTTTATGGTGAGTTTTTTTTTGGTTTTCAGTTCAAGGTGGAGTCATCTTGATTGATCGGTTTCAAGTCAAGGTGGAGATTGTTATTTGTGACTTGAAATTTTGTGAATGGTATAAGGCTGACTTTGAATGCATATATCTCTCAATCTGTAAATGGTTTTGATGTGATTCAAATTGGAGGTGATAGCTTGTTCAAAGATCTTTCCAACGATAGGTCATATGTCCAATTCCGATGAGAAACGAGAAAGTTACGCCCGTTTTACGAAGATCTGCAGAGAGCGTATCGCGACTCGCGACATACATCGCGACTCGCGGTTTGCAAGATACGTTTCCGAATCAGTTTTTCTTTTTTAGGGTTTTGTGCGGAGTATATTATAGGGTTTTTTATGCAAGGTTCCTTATGTTATAAAAGGACCTCTTGGTGCTCATTATTGACACACAACTCATGAAACACTTTTAGCCTTTAGAATTTAGGACTCCTTGTAATTATTCTCTCTGTTTTTCCTCCTTATAATGAAGAAGTTCTAATCCCCCACCTGTGGACGTAGGTCAAATTTGACTGAACCACGTAAATCCTTGTGTTCTTTGTTTGTTCATCTTTATTGTTTTCTCACCTTTATTATTTCATTGATTTTCTGTTCCGCATTAATCAAACTACAACACCCAGATTCCTAATAATTTTTTTGGAGGGGCCACCTATTAATGGTATTTCGATGGTGAGTAACCTGGTTGATGTTGATAGTAAGGTGTGGCGTGCTGATTTTATAACGAAAGTTTTTCGGAGGAGGAAGCACCTGCTATTCTAGCTATCCCGTTGACGAATGATTGCCGTTGAACGAAAGTCTTGAAATTTCGATCTTTTTCACTTATCCTGGGTCAAGTTATGGTGTTTGAAAGTTTCTCCAAAAGTTAGAGTACACTTTCTCTGGAGGATGTGTACTACTACTCTACTTGTGAGGGTTTTATTAAAGTTTCGACATCTTATTGAAGATGATATCTGCCCCTTATGTAAATTGGAACTTGAGACGTTGACTCATGCTATTTTCACATGTCCTCATGCTCATGAAGTGTGGGAGATGAGTAATTTTATTGACCTGGTGCCCAATAGTGAAATGGGTTGTTTGTTAGATATCTTATAAGTCATATTTATATATAGTTTTTAGGTGCATTTAGGTTGCATTTTAGAGCATTTAGTTTCATATTTAGGTTCATTATTGCATCATATTGTTAAGTTATGCTATTATACTCCTATTCGGTATGTTTTCTTGTTTTTGATGAATTTCATGTATTGGGAACGTATTTGGAGTATGATTAGCTAAAGTTGAGGACTAGGATCATTTGGAAGGAAGGTGCATTGCATTAGGATCGCTACGGATATTTTATAGTACGAGATTGAGCGAAAACAAAGCTGAAAATCATTAGAAGAAATATGAAAAATGAGTCACGTCTACTCTTCTAATCATAACTTTTGATGTGCTTCTTATAATCTAACGATAGGTGGCACGCTTCGAGGAGACTTCTAGTTAAGAAGTTATGCCCTCTAGAAGTTCGAGCTGTTTCTAATAGAATCTGCTAATGTACGCGTGGATCACTAATTTCGCCCATTTAATGATAATTTGACTTTCCTTATGTTTGTAACTTACTTTACTTATTAGGTTATTAAATAATATTTAGATGAGAGATTTGAGTGCATAAAGTATAGTGAGGTCTGTCAAGTTTGGTCAATCCCAGCTTGGAGAGATTATTTGTGGTATGATTGGAGAGTCGATTGTGATACATGACATGCTATGCCGCTTTGTTCGAGGTTGTTTCGATGCTTGGTTTGTGTAGTGATTATATCTCTCGTGTTTTGTATTGAGTGTTTGACCCTATAGCCCTATATTGTAGGTTGTCCTTCTTTTCTAATGTCTATGTCTTATTGATGAGGACAATCAATGGTTTAGCTTGGGGGAGTTTCATAATTAATATTTATATATAGTTTTTAGGTGCATTTAGGTTGCATTTTAGAGCATTTAGTTTCATATTTATGTTCATTATTGCATCATATTTTTAAGTTATGTTATTTTACTCCTATTCATGGCCTACACCATGTCAAACTAATTAAACACAATTTTCCTTTCTTTATTAAAAGTACAACACCAATGGCTTAAAAGTACATCACTGATGACTTAGAAGTACATCAAAGATGGCTTAAAAGTACAGCACTAATTATAAATGTCCAGTTCTGTAATCTGCAACAATAGTTACAATGGAGTTCGATAAACTTAACTACTAGAAATAAGTTTTGAACTGTACATATAAAAAAAACAATAATGTATCTTACATATAAGAAACTCCATTAGATATTTGAAATGACAAAGCATTGCAAGGTGTACAGTACTCATAGAAGCATGTCAATGTACATGTGGTGTACCAATGAGGTATATGCAGTAAAGATATGATTTACATTAAGTAAAATTCAATAACTTCATATAAGAAAAACAATAATGGATTTTATAAATCAGTTTTAAGTTGTACAAACAAATTCAGAGTGCAAAATATATGTTATTGTGAAACCTGGGCACAATACTCGTTCAATGTAACTACACATTATTACTAAAATCTTCATTGTCATCATCCTTCATCGCTTCCTTCACAACCTCTGGACCCATAGGAAATTCATAGTATTTTCCTTTCTAGCCTCTAATGTACCAATACGACACACGTACATCAGATCTTTACTACATATACATCACCGATTCACTACATATACATTAAATATGATATGTATATACATCATGTCTATAAGAAATTTCTAATATCCGATTAAGCAACATCAACACAAGAATTCTACATATAGTCATGATATATGCCTAAATGAAAATAAAATCAGATTCATTCTAGATAAGAAGGAAAAAAGCTCCATTTAGAGCATTTAATTGTTCAAGATAAGCCCAAAAAGATCATTATCTCAATAAAGTTTAATATCTTAATATTATTCTTAATTAATCAAAATCGACTAGCTCACTCTATGAAGTTTCATGATTTTGTTGGATAGTTTTTCATTCAAGAAGACATGCTTTGTAGTATTTTAGCAATTAAATGCACATTAGAGGTGAAAAAGATCATTTAAAACTATGTATAAGTTGAGTAACCTTTATTGAATGTCACAGCCGATATGATGATAGGAAGTTCTACATAAAATCCAAATTTGACTCGATTAAAGTTAGACAAACTAAGGAGCAATACACTCAAAATAACTTCCTAATTATCTACATGAACCAAATCTTTTTTTTTCATCACAAATAATACCAAAATTCCACTTCGATTTGCGGTAAATTTGACATAATAAGATGCTTAAAATCTCACTACAAATTAAAAACCCTAACCTAAGAAACTAAGTGAAAGCTACATATCAAGAACAACTATATGATCGATCCCCCCTAAAGTTAACTGGCTTCGCCCCTAAATTCATATATACCATCTCATAAATTAGTAACCAAAGCGACTGCGCTACATCATAATGTTATGAGCCAATTGCACAATGCATACTAGAAAAGGTAACTCACTGATCAAGCATGTTTAGTTTTGAAAAAAAAAACATGATATTCCAATAATCTATTGCTGGGTCTCAATACCAAAGAGGTACAATATCAACAGGAAGTTACGAACACTCCTCCTCACATGTTTCATCAAATTCGAATATTCCAAAACATTAATTTCACAATTCGAAGCTACAACCAGCAATTAAACTTGACTAATTAACAACATCATTGGCAACTAAAACACTAATACTCCCTCCGTCCCAGAAAGATCTGAACACTTGTTGGGACACGTAGTTTAAGGTGATAAGTTGTAGTGTGGTTATCAAATGTTATTTTATTTAAAAAGTAGATGTGATAGGAGTTGATGGGGTATTTTTTATTAGAGGAGAGAGAAAGTTGGGTAACTTTTTATTGATAAAAGGTAGAGTGTGGGCCAAAGATGTGTAAAAGAAATAATATATTAATGGTGGGACCATGCCAAAAAAAGAAGTGTTCAAACTAATTTGGGACAAACATAAAAGGAAAATGTTCAGACTATTCTGGGACGGAGGTATTATTACTTATCATAGATCCAAAAGGGGAACCAAAAGCAGCAAATCAATAACAAACTGCACCAATTTATAAGTATTTCAAACTATCAAAAGAACGGGGATGAGAGATAAAAGAGAAGTTCAAGAATATGCTTACCAAAGTCATGATTCTTGGCAGCTAAGACTGTGTTATTGCTAGAATGAGAGGAGATCTGAACTCAAAGCGAGATATTGATTGAGGTTGGAGGTTGAAAATTGTTGCAGATTTGCAATAGGTCGAGGAAAGAAAAAAAAGGAGGCCTTTAATGATACGGGTGGATTCGAGTCGTTAGATTCAACTAAGCCAATGGTTCAGATTCATTCTCACATATCTTTTTGTTCTCACATAGCATAGGTGTTCTCATATGAGCCTAAATCTATACATACATATATATATATATATATATATATATATATATATATATAGGATCTGCTGAAAACGAAAGTTAAGCTGAAAACAGAAAACTTGCTCATTTTATAAATTTTCTGCTCATTTTACAAATTTTTGCTCATTTTACAAATTCTTGCTCATTTTACAAATTTTTGCTCATTTTATGTTTTTGTTCATTATAAAAAATTGTTGCTCATTTTACGTTATTTTTGCTCATTTTTCAAAATTTTGCTCATTTTACAATTTCTTGCTCATTTTTCAAATTTTTGCTCATTTTATATTTTTGTTCATTTTAAGAAACTTTTGCTCATTCCAATCCTCCGAGTTATCAACTCTTTTTTCGCAATTCTCTCTCCTAATCAACAATTCCAATCCAAATGAAAACACTAATCTAAGCCAAATAGAAGAGAGATAAAATCAAAATATGTTATTTCACCAAATACCCCTGACAAAAAAATTTATTCACCAAATACCCCCACTTTTTTCAAAATTCACCAGATACCCCCGACCTTTAAAAAAATTCACCAGATACCCCTAAATTTAAAAAAAATACCCAAAATGCCCTTAATGATTAACGGCGGTTAACTCCGTTAGTCATTAATACTAATTAACCCTAACAAAACCCTAATTAATCCTAAAAAATCCAAAGTCAACCCAATTAACCTAAGTTAACCCAACTCTCTCTCTTTCCCTAACCCACCCCCAACCCTGACCCCTGACCCCCTGCCCAACCCCCCACCCCACCGCCGCCCCCCCAACCGCCACCCTACCCGGCCCCTCCCCCCTTCCCCGCAGCTCCCCTCCCACGTAGCAGCCTACGCAATCACCACACCCACCAACACTAACCTCCCCCCTACCCCAGTAGCATCAACGCAACCACCGCACCCACCAACACTAACCTCCCCCCCTCCCCGTAGCGGCCAGCGAACTCGTGTCCAAAGATCCGCGCACCATCATCACCCGTCGCCGGCGTCAATGTCCAAAGCATCCGCGCACCTCTCTCTTTCCTTCTCCTCCTCTTGGCGTCTCGCTAACACACCGAGATCCAAAAAATCAACACTCAAGTACAAAAACAAAACCCCGATGAAGAAGATGAAGTTGAAAAATCAAATTGGGATTCGAATCAAACCCAAATGAGGGGGAGCGGCGAGGGAGGGGGGCTCGGATCTAGTGCGAAACTCGTCGGGCGAAACCGTGGGATCTAGTAACGAAGCTCGTCGGGAAACTCGACGGATCTAGTGACGAAGGGGAGGCGCGGGGCACAGGGGAGGGGAGGAGCATCGGGGAGGGGAAGGGGGCTGGTGGGGGCTTCGTGGGAGGGGGAGTTGCGGGGGAAGGGGGGGGGCTGTGGGCTGGAGTTGGTGGAGGGTGGTGGGCCGAGGGCTGGTGGGTTAGGGAGAGAGAGGGGGTTAGAGTTAGGGTTTTAGGTTGACTTGGGGCTAATTAGGTTGACTTAGGGCAAACTTGTAAATAAATGCTAACAGAGAACTAATGTCCGTCAACAAAAGGGCATCTGGTGAATTTTTTTAAAGGCCAGGGGTATCTGGTGAATTTTGAAAAAAGTGGGGGTATTTGGTGAATAAATTTTTTTTGTCAGGGGTATTTGGTGAAATAACCGAATCAAAATTGTACCAGAACAAGTGATGGTTGGTAGATAATCTCCAATTACATCACATTTTGTGCTACAAAAAACTTAAATCTTCAAATTTTCGTGAAAATTTGTTTGAAGTAGTATGCTCATAGCAAAAAATCAGACGAAAATAGCAGATTCGAAGGATCGAAAGTAGCTGAAAATTTATTCAGAGGTTGCTTCTCTTTTGATTATGGTTGAATTCTTGATCTTCATAATCTGAAAATATCACCATTGTTTTGATTTGGAGAGAGAAAAAGACCTTTTTTTTTACTGAGGAAGGTGAAACGAGAAAGAAGAGTTGAGAAGAAGTTGAGAGTGAAATGATAACAATGGTGAAATCCAGTTGAAGAAGAGTGAGGAGAGAGAGTGACTATGATGACAAAAAGTTAAGTATGTTCTAAAATGTATTGCATATGTTCTAAGAAGTGTTGCATATGTTATAAACATAAATCTGTTCTAAGATATAATATATGTTCTCACATAAGGACCCATTCTCACCGGATCCTGGCCCAATATGTATGTATATGTATATGTATGTATATGCATATATATATATGTATGTATATGTATATATATATATCTATGTATATGTATATATATATATATATCATCAATATGAAAACGACTCTTAATATGAAAACTGAAAACAAGAAAATCTGGACCGTTGATTTGGATCGTGCGGCCTATATCCTCAATTCTTTCTCTACCCCACTCTCTCACACACTCTCTTTCTCTCCTCATAAAAATCCACCGCCCATTTCTCTCTAGATCCAACCCACATTTAACCCTTCCATTTTTTTCTCTCTCCTCCTTCATCAATGGCGGAAAACACCGAGCGCCACCATCATCAACACCTCCATCTTCAACCAAAGATCCAATCTTAGTCTACGCTCGTCGCAAACCTTTCGAGTACGACCTCCTTCCGGTTTCTTAAGCTTATTTTTACCGATGGCACCGCAATCCTAGGATCCCTCAAAGTGAAGCTTCTTCTTCCAATTCATTCTGAGTCGACTCGTCCGCCATCTCTAATATCCTTCAAATCTCTCCAAAACATTCTACACTTGTTTCCCGATGCCCTAGCTTATGTTCTTCCTTTCAATTAGTTGTTGTGAAACCTGATGATGTGCTTGCGATTGGTGCGAATGTGTTTGATTCGATTTGTGTATTTAGTTTTATAAGAGGTGTTTAGCTCGCACTCATAAGGATATTGTTGTTGTTGATTTAAATTGATTTTCAAAGTTGGACATTGATAATTTGCATTGGGAAAGGAAGATAAGAGGTTGTTGATAAATTGATAGGTATACTTGAGTTTCATTGCCATTGTTGTTGAAACACACAAAGTTGGTAAAAAAAAAGGAAGAAGATGTAGGTTGAGGAAGAAGGTGGCAGTATTGGGGGAAAAAGTATCAAGAGCTATAATTAGTTACTCTAAAATTAAATAAAGTTACTCTTATAATACTAAAAATTACCCTAAAAAAATTCAAAGCTACTCTTAAAATATAAAGTCACCCTTAAGGTCTGAACATAATAAAATTACCCTAAAAGTGTTAATTACTCTTATAATAAATAAAGTTGCCCTTGAAATATAATAAAGTTACCCCAAAACTAGCAAAAGTTACCCCAAAATTGATAAAAGTTACCCTTCAAATATATAAAGTTACCCTTGTTTTCAGATTAAGAGTTGCTTTCAGCAAATTCCATCCCTATATATATATATATATATATATATATATATATATATATATATATATATATATGAATTGGTTCTTGTGAAAACCACTCTTAGGCTGAAAACTGAGAACAAAAGATCCACATAGTTGATATTTGATCGCGTGGCCAGTATTAATGCTGCATTTTTTGGATAAAAATCACACTCTTTTCTCTCTTTTCCCTTCTTTCATAGATTCACCATGAGTTTCTCAGTCTCTCTCCTCACTTGCTCCTCTCTCTCCTCACTCTTCTTCAACTAGATTTCACCATTGTCATCATCTCACTCTCAACTTCTTCTCAACTCTTCTTTCTCGTTTCACCTTCATCAATTAAAAAAAAGCTCTTTTTCTCTCTCCAAATCACAACAATGGTGATATGAACATATTAGGAAGATGAAGAATTCAACCACAATCAAAAGAGAAGCAACCTCTGAATACATTTTCAGCTACTTTCGATCCTTCGAATCTGCTATTTTCGTCTGATTTTTTGCTATGAGCATACTACTTCGAACAAATTTTCACGAAAATTTGAAGATTTAGGTTTTTTGTAGCACAAAATGTGATGTAATTGGAGATTATCTACCAACCATCACTTGTTCTGGTATAATTTTGATTCGGTTATTTCACCAAATACCCCCACTTTTTTCAGAATTCACCAAATACCCCTGGCCTTTAAAAATATTCACCAGATACCCCTAACTTTAAAAAAATACCCAAAATGTCCTTAATGACTAACGGCCTCCATATATATGAGAACACCATGCTATGTGAGAATAAAAAGATATGTGAGAATGAATCTGAACCATTGGCTTAGTTGAATCTAACGACTCAAATCCACCCGTATCATTAAAGGCCTCCTTTTTTCTTTCCTCGACCTATTGCAAATCTGCAACAATTTTCAACCTCCAACCTCAATCAATATCTCGCTTTGAGTTCAGATCTCCTCTCTTTCGAGTAATAACACAGTCTTAGCTGCCCAAGAATCATGGCTTTGGTAAGCATATTCTTGAACTTCTCTTTTATCTCTCATCCCCATTCTTTTGATAGTTTGAAATACTTATATATTGGTGCAGTTTGTTATTGATTTGCTGCTTTTGGTTCCCCATTTGGATCGATGATAAGTAATATTAGTGTTTTAGTTGCCAATGATGTTGTTAATTAGTCAAGTTTAATTGTTGGTTGTAGCTTCGAATTGTGAAATTAATGTTTTGGAATATTCGAATTTGATGAAACATGTGAGGAGGAGTGTTCGTAACTTCCTGTTGATATTGTACCTCTTTGGTATTGAGACCCGGCAATAGATTATTGGAATATTATGTTTTTTTTTTTCAAAACTAAACATGCTTGATCAGTGAGTTATCTTTTCTAGTATGCATTGTGCAATTGGCTCATAACATTATGATGTAGCGCAGTCGCTTTGGTTACTAATTTATGAGATGGTACATATGAATTCAGGGGCGAAGCCAGTTAACTTTAGGGGGGATCGATCATATTATGTAGCTTTCACTTAGTTTCTTAGGTTAGGGTTTTTAATTTGTGGTGAGATTTTAAGCATCTTATTATGTCAATATTACCGCAAATTGAAGTGTAATTTTGGTATTATTTGTGATGAAAAAAAGATTTGGTTCATGTAGATAATTAGCAAGTTATTTTGAGTGTATTGCTCCTTAGTTTGTCTAACTTTAATCGACTCAAATTTGGATTTTATGTAGAACTTCCTATCATCATATCGGCTATGACATTCAATAAAGGTTACTCAACTTATACATAGTTTTAAATGATCTTTTTCACCTCCGATGTGCATTTAATTGCTAAAATACTACAAAGCATGTCTTCTTGAATGAAAAACTATGCAACAAAATCATGAAACTTCAGTAGTGAGCTAGTCAGATTTTGATTAATTAAGAATAATATTAAGATATTAAACTTTATTGAGATAATGATCTTTTTGGGCTTATCTTGAACAATTATTGAATTGATCCTTAGTCAATGTACTTACATTATTCACATGATGTACTTATAGAAGCATGAAAATGTGTTTTACGAAAAATGACACAATGTATCCAATGCTCTAAATGGAGCTTTTTTCCTTCTTATCTTGAATGAATCTGATTTTATTTTCGTTTAGGCATATATCATGACTTTATGTAGAATTCTTGTGTTGATGTTGCTTAATCGGATATTAGAAATTTCTTATAGACATGATGTATATACATATCAGATTTAATGTATCTGTAGTGAATCGGTGATGTATATGTAGTAAAGATCTGATGTACGTGTGTCGTATTGGTACATTAGAGGCTAGAAAGGAAAATACTATGAATTTCCTATGGGTCCGAGGTTTGTGAAGGAAGCGATGAAGGATGATGACAATGAAGATTTTAGTGATAATGTGCAGTTACATTGAACGAGTATTGTGCCCAGGTCTCACAAGAACATATATTTTGCACTCTGAGTTTGTACAAATTAAAACTGATTTATACGATCCATTATTATTTTTCTTATATGAAGTTATTTAACTTTACTTAATGTAAATCATATCTTTACTGCATATACATCATTGGTACACCACATGTACATTGACATGCTTCTATGAGTACTGTACACCTTGCAATGCTTTGTCATTTCAAATATCTAATGGAATTTCTTATATGTAAGATACATTATTGTTTTTCTTATATGTACAGTTCAAAACTTATTTCTAGTAGTTATGTTTATCGAACTCCATTGTAACTATTGTTCCAGATTACAGAACTGAACATTTATAGTCAGTGGTGTACTTTTAAGTCATCTTTGATGTACTTCTAAGTTATCGGTGATGTACTTTTAAGCCATTGGTGTTGTACTTTTAATAAATAAAGGAAAATGGTGTTTAATTAGTTTGACATGGTGTGGGCCATGTACAGCAGGGCTCAAACATTTAATTTTTACTGCTGATTACAAATCAGAGCAGCAAATGCGGATGCGGGCAGCAACTCTTAGTCTTTGCGTTGTGGCATCCTCCACCATCGGGTGTGTTCAAGACAACAAGGGGTATGGAATCAGCTTGGCAAGCTGTTCTCAGGAACATGCATGTTGTTGGATTTCATTGCATGAGACGTGTATGTCATGTACTCATTTTGAATGCGACGATGGCGGATATCATGTATACTTTATTGCATTAGCCTGTTTTGGGGACAAGAAATGGAATGCATAGATATATGTTTCTCCCTAGGAGTAATGTATAGTTAGCGATATGTACTGATATGTTTTCAATTTGTTTTGGCTCTTTCCATGAATAATAGACAATAATATATAGTATACATGGATGGAAATATTGATGAGAACATTGAATATCTCATTGAAGCGTTACATTTTTCTTCCATATTTGAAGATTATCTTTATTCTCAAGAAAAGGTTCGAAGTTGGAGAAGGCAATTTCATTCCTCTTTAGTGTTGTTGATTCTGTATTTGTGGCATAGCAATGCGTATACCTTAACCATATATATATGAAGAATTTTGATATTGGAAATATCTTAAGTATAATCTGTTCATCTGTTGTATCATCTTTTAAGATCTTTTTGTCTATGTACTCTTTTTTTTTGTCTACGTACTCCGACTTCCCGGGTTTTGAATTTGTCACTTCTGACCTTCTCTTGAGAATATGTCTAAGAAACAAAAACCATTCCCATAATAAAACAAATAGAGTATAGATAGACAATGATAATTTAGTGAATTGACATACACCCACAATACGGGAAGTTACTATCACAGATACAGGAAATACTCAACTGCTATGGATTTTAAATAACTGCATACTTGTAGAGTTATAGTGCCACACTGCCACTAATATTCCGCCTCACCGTAAAAGGGGAAAGAATACAAATTTTTAAAAACTAACTTATGAGCTTAGAAGAACTCGGGTAAATTTACAAGTAATTTCACTGATTAATATTGCTAGTCAAAATGTTAGTCTCGATAATTCTCTACGAGATAACAGATTTTACATTCAAGAGAGGAATTCAGAATTACGGCTCGCTCAACAAAGACATCCTGCCAGCTAAACAGTTGCAAGTTTGCCATTATAGTAGACTGAAGAGTAGCCTAGCTAAAAACAGTATGCATTAGTAGACAGTAGCCACAAAGTCACAAAACCTTATTCTTTATATTGCATCACAGCATATACCACAGCTCACGAACACTAATTTTAGTCATAGTGCACTAACCTGAAGGTGAGTCTCAACTTTCAATCTTACAGAATAAGTCATGTTCTAAAACCAAGGGTCGTGGAAGCAACTTTTTTTTCCCCTGTCCAAAACATAGGACGCTCAAGCTCCACTTTTACAAATCTCACAGAAGCATATCTCCATTCTCCATCACCCTTCTTCGAGGGATCATAGCCCAGATTCAGTCTATTTCGTAAATGGCGGCAAACACTTTCTGAATACCATTACTTTTTTCTGCAGCACTGATGCCAAAGAAACAACATCCATAAAAAAAAGTTCAAACCAGAGAACTTTGTCACTTTCTTGTTCCCTTGTTGTCTCTCTGTCATGATGTGAATTTGTTTAACAACGCCTTTCCTGATTACTGAGTCAGATCCTCTAGTCACTTTGTGGTGATCTTGCATTCGATTCAGAAACAACACACCTAAATCCTTCTTATGAATTTCAGTTGGGTGAGCTAATCCTTTTTTTATAGCTACTCTGCTAAGTAGATTCATTGATCAAGTGTGACAGTTCTATCTGTCACAATGCCTATCTATGATCGGTAAAATTAGTTGATCCAAATAATGCTCTAGGTTGTCACTAAATAACTAATGCACCATGTAAAGAGTGGTGGACAGAGAGGTATGCATCAGGGAAAGATATTATCAGAGCATAAACCAAAGGTGTGTTCGCATAAAGCCATTATTTATTTCAAGTATCTTGCAAAAATAAATAAATAGATAAAAACAATACCAAACGAATCTTGTTCCTATTACATCGTATCAGTAGCACAAAAGAAAAAGAGAAAAGTTCCTAAGATCACGTGGTCACATCGCAACTTAACAAGGTATAGTTTCTTCAAGTAAATTGACAAGTTGATCAAAAAGTGATTCCATAGTTTCTTCAGCTCCCTTGTTTTGCTAACCACTACTTCCTAAATAAACAATCATCAAAAGGTTCAGGCTGTCCAGTTTGTTAATTAAAGTACCTACAAAAGCTACTTGATGCCCATGGAGGGCATTCTCTATGAACTAACAAGAAGAGATGTAGTATAATATAATTCGAAGCTAAACTATTGTCAAGAAAAACTGTCAAATATTCACCATTTCTTAAGCTTGCAAAGATTTATTAGCAAGTAAGCCTTAAAGAAAAGAAATTTACTACTTGATCATAATCTTAGCAACTGAAAGTTATTTGCAAAGCATGCATATGTGGATTACTCACTGCTCTCTAAATTGACTTTTTTCCCTTTTTTTTTGGAAGGAATTTGATTTGATTTAGGCATTTATGATGACTTTTTGCATAAGAGTTGCTTAATCGGATATTTGAAATATCTCATAAAGATGATGTATATATATGAGATTTAATGTACATGTAGTATATCAATGATGTACATATAGTAAACATCTGATGTACATTACACAAAGTAGACATCAGGCATCAGTATAAATGGAAATCCTCAACTCATAACCATAATTGACCAACCCGACACATTGAATCAAAATTTCAGCTTGCACAACTCAACTAACCAAGTTACCACATAAACCACCAAAGTTCAAGACCAACAATTTGAATGTTATAGTACCAATAAGATAAATCCTTGAAAAGCAAGATGTTATTATCTAACCATACATAAAAATTATCGAGAAGCTTAGGAAAATCATCAGCAAGTACAAGTAACTAAACTTGTCTATTATTAGGTACTAGTTTCCTTCAACTTGTACTTATTATTTATTTATCTCAAAAACTTCCAACTTAATTTCGTATTCAAATGTACTACTCCTATAATAAAACAAAACCTATCAATTTAGTAGATTTAACAAAACGCTGTCAAATTAATCATACAAGTATATATGATATATAAAATACTTATAGTGTACCGATGATGTATATGTAGTAAACATCTGATGAACATGGCCAAACTCATACATTTTCAATTCGTCCACAAAATACACACCTTAAACAAATCACTAATTACCTATCACCAATCACGAATATTCACAAGATAATATTCGTCGGACATTTTCATACTATAGTGACTACAATATTTACAAGATAATATTCAGAATATCTTCAATGATTATTTCGACTCAATTGAAGTAACTAATGATGTCTATGAACTAAATTAATAATTCAGTTGCAGCAAAAAAATTGTTTAATTTTGAGAATTTTGTACCTGCTGATTGGAAAAACAAGGTTGTATGAATTGATGAATTGAACAAATAATTGATGGATGAATTTTGATCGACGAGAAAGGTTCAGATGTTTGTCTGCAATCAATTGATGATGAAAGATGTGAAATTTTCGATTTTTCCTCATTTTTAAGCTGCTGTTTTTTCATGCAATACTTTGAATTATCGTGTTGTCGCGGGATTGAGTTTGGAAGAGATGGGTCTATGCTATTACCACTTGGGCAAATCCCAGCCCTTGAGTTTGTATAATCTAAAGGTTGTGGGTTATTCTCATATAACTAGGTATTCTCATATAACTCTCAATTCTCACGGATCCCGACTATATATATATACTAGCACTAGTGGAAAAAAATACAAGGGCTGCAGTGCAAGGGCTGCGTTCTTTGAAAAACGCAGCCCTTAATAGTAAAGGGCTGCGGTTAGCCTTAAAACCGCAGCCCTTTAAGTTAAGGGCTGCGGTTTTTGGGCTAACCGCAGCCCTTGGGCCTTATTATTCCGCGTTTAATTAGTCATTACTCATTCCCATCCTTAAGTCCACTCGCAAGCCCTTCTCATTCTCTCTCTCTCCCGTCGTCCTCTCTCACCTAAACCCTAACTTCTCTTCCTCACCCCACCCTTAGCCTGCCGCGCTATCTCCCCTTCAGTTCGCCGGCGCTACCTCCTCCCTCCGGTGCTCGCCGTGCTACGCTCTCTCTTTGCCCTTCGTGCGGTGTTGCTCGCGCTACCTCCTCTTCAGTTGGCTCGTCGTTTACTTCCCATTAGGGTTTTTATTCTTCTTCTCCACACACACTCTCACTCCTTTGAGTTCCTGATTGATCAGATATCACGGCTCTTGCATCACTGTTCAACGCATCGACAACGAATCGTTCAATTTCAAGGTTAATTGTTCAATCGCATTTCTTATTTTCAGTTAATTTGGTTGATTTTTTTTGCTAAAATTGGATGTGTCTGATTTTTATTCGTTTCAGCTTTGACGAAGTATTCTACGAGGATTTTGCTCTGGAGTCGACCTATCCCTTCCGCGTCGAGGGAGGTGGTTATGCCGGTTAGCTTACAGGTTCTTTTCTTTTTTCCCTCTCCTCTTTTTTTTTTGGATCGGATTTGTTGTGTGATTAAGTTTGTTTTTGAATTGAAATTAGGTTTTTTGTTGATTTGTGATCGATGTTTAGAGATTTTTGATTTGATTTTTGAGGTGTATTTAATTCGTATTATATGTTTTGTTGTTAATCGTCTTTGCAAAGTGAAAAAATATGAAATTTTTGGTTAAAGTTGATAATTTCTTGATGAATTAGTTATGCAAATGTTCATGTGGGAAGGGGGTTGTGTGTGCGGGTGGGTGTAGAGGGGGGGCTGTTTGTGCGGGGAGGGGTGGGGGGGGTGTAAAGGGGTGGTCGGCGGGGGGGTTGGGAAGGTTGGATATGAGTGGAGGTGTGTGAAGGGTGTGTGTAGGTTGGTGTGTGTGTGCGGGTGGGATGTGGAGGGGGCTGCAGGTGGGATGTGGGTGTGTGAAGGGGTGGGATGTGTGTGTGCGAGATGGGTGGGATTTGGAGGGGGGCTGCAGGTGGGTGGGATGTGTTTGGGTCTGCTGCTCTCTCTCTTTCCCCTTCGTGCGGTGCTGCTCTCTGTCGAGATGGCCACCAACAAGGTTTCTCTCACTTTTTTTTTTTTTTTTTTGAATTAAGATAAAGATTATTACGTACATAAATGTCACATTGTTAAAGTATGAATGAGATCCGTGTTGATTTTGTTAATTTGTTGTTGTTCGATTTTATGATTAACCGATTTTTCACCCGAAATTGATTCGATTAGGTTAATTTTGTTGAAATAGATTTGGCCGATCTCCCATTTTAATTTGATTTTACACTTTCTTGAATATTATTTGGAGGTTTTCTATTTTTGATGATATGGGCATGTTTCATTGATTGAATTTTATGGGCATATTTCGTTGATTGGATTCTGGATTTTATGGCCT
Source organism: Beta lomatogona (assembly GCA_947646795.1). Taxonomy (NCBI): domain Eukaryota; kingdom Viridiplantae; phylum Streptophyta; class Magnoliopsida; order Caryophyllales; family Amaranthaceae; genus Beta; species Beta lomatogona. The sequence goes on from CANSNZ010000116.1 coordinate 262,992, forward strand.
CCTTGAATTTTCTTGTTCTTCTTGGGATATATAGTATGATTGTTTGAGTTGATTTTTAGGTGTCAATAAACTGCAATTATCTTCAATAATGAATACCCATTTTGCTAAATATGCTTTTGAGTTGAAATCAATGCGCCAGACTTCAGTCTTCAGGTTTAGAATAGAATTGCTGGATTCATATATTTAGATGTTGATATGCAGTCTCGACGATGTGTTTTTGTGGATTGTGATTGTGAGGCTTGAATTGTTGATACTTAATGACGCGATCGGAAAATCTAAGAGAAAAACAAGCGCTAAACTCGAGTCGAAAAACAGACATTTACAAGCGATAAATGCGTAGAAAATCCCGGAATCCACCGGACAAAGAGTAAAACTCGAAATATTATTAAAAGTCAAAAACTGCCTCCAAATAATGACCTAAAGTTGTTTAAATACTCAAAACAAAACCCTAATACGAAAATAAGGAAATAATAAAATCCGGAAATACTTAAAATGCTGTTTTCGGGCCCTAAACGACCTCGGATGGCTTAAAAAGCCTGTACATCATGGCGTAGCAAGTTTGACTCGTTGGCCCGTTCCGCTTCCAGAAAGGTATCACAATAAGCAATCGGACTCCGGAGGTCTAATTAGTGGAAATCATTTCAAGACTTTTGTCGAACTTCTTCGTCGAACTTGTTCGCTAACCTTCCTACGTCACTTAAATTGGTCATTTTGTTGGAATGCAATTTTGAGAATAGATGTTTTGTATATTCTGCTTGCTATGGGAGGATTGATAAGTTCTAGATTGAATTATTCTAGTTTCCCTCGTTCTTCTCCTTTAGTTACTGGATTGTGTTGAAATATGAAATGTTATATTTTGGTAGGAAAGCACTTTTTTTTTTGGAATTGGTATGTTCAATGAATTCTGTTTGGACTGTGGAAGTGCTGAATTTGCATAGTGATAAGTGATTGTTTTGTTTATAATTAATCTAGAACTTACTACTACTGTCTATGATTTTGTTGTAAATTTATTGTTATATTATTGACTTATTATTGTTATATTTATTGTTATTAATTCAATATAATTTGTTGCAGTAGCTAATTGGTGAATGATGACTATGACGTTATGAACATTGGATTAGCTTTGAAGGTTTGATTGATTGTGTTCAGGTAATGCACTAAAACCCTTGTTTTAGGATTTTTAGAATTGGACTTATCATGTGAAGTTTTCGGAGAGACCATGAATGAGCCTTTGGTTTTATGTGTGTTTATGTGCTGGTGGAATTAGTTGGAGATGGATAGGATTCCCTCTAATGTGAAATTATTTAGTATATATGCATAATGCGTTGATATGAGATGGACTTAATTATTTAGATCTCTCAAGAACAAGAATTGATATACCTTTCCTAGTTTTCCTCCTCATGTTGGCTAGAGCTTCTACTTCTCCATTTCCAGAAAAGATGCTTGTGTTGTGCTATGAATTATACAGACCTACTCACAACTCCTTGATTTCATATGTTTTCCGATTTCCATATTTAAGTTGTTGCACTCATGCTCAGAATCTTGTTCAGGTATTTGAACTCTATTTTCAGAAGTTAACCTTTTTATTCTTCTCTTCTCACTACTCTCACCTCTCTTCCCTGTTCCTCTTTGTTTTGGCTTTGAGCCTTTGACAGTGCCACTTGTGTTCATTCAATTTGTGGAGCTTCTGTAATATATTACATATTTGTGACTGTGTGTGGCAAAAGTCTTACCATAACTAATTTTGCAGGCTAAGGAAGACACTATTCTTACATGATGGAAATCATGGTTTTTATTAACATGGACGAATGAGTTATAATTTCATGCTCCTTTAGTCCCTATCAGTATGCACCATTTTCATGCTCCTTTAGTCCCACCCCCTACATAGCCCTGCACACCACAGACACCCCCCTCGCCACAGCCCCGCACTCACACCCATGCACAACCCCCGCACACACACCCAGCCGGACCCCCTGCTCCACTGACCCCCACCTCCTGCCGTACCCCCACCCCCCTACATAGCTCTACACACCACCCCCATGCACAGACAACCCCCGCCCACATCCCTCACACCCCCGCACATCCCCTGCACACACCCAACAGCCCCCCCTGCTCCACGGCCCCGTCACTGCAGTACTCCCACCCCCTACATAACCCCGCACACCACCCCCATGCACGGACCCCCTCTCCCACATCCCCGCACTTACACCCCCTCCCATGCACGGACCCCCCTACTCCACAGCCCCCCACCTCCTGTCGTACCCCCTCATCCCCTACACGACCCGCACACCACCCCCATGCACGAGACCCCCCCCGCGCCCTCCCACGCCCCTGCAAACACACGTGCGACTTTGTTTAATTCATAACACTAGATTCAAAAATGATTCACATTTTCTCTATATTTGTATAAACATCATTTGCAACGAATATTCTTGTGCATGATGGTGTTTTGATGGAAAACCATTGCTCTAGTTCTTTTCCTTTTATTCTCAGATGGCTCAGTATGAGTTGTATTGCTTCTTTTGCTAACTTTAATTTGTTGGTGGTATTACGTAAGAGTTAAGACTGTTGTCCCATTAATCCGGTTGTTTTCTTAGAAGTTCTTAGTTTACTTGATGTAGCTACAACCTACAGAAATATAAAGCAACTTCAAGTCTTGAACTCCTTCATAATTAGTAATTGTAGTTTGATGGTGGTATGTTCTTATGCAAGTGGTAAATCTGGTAATCTTATATCTGGTGTATCTTTTGGTTTCTGAACTGCTGCAATTTTCTATGGATTGACAATCATAATAAACTGTGTACAGGGGTTCATTGACAACAAGTCAATGAATGCTGTATAAACTCCTTCATAATTATTATTTTCTCTTTGATTTTTGTTCTTTAGGTGTTTTTTGCATTTCATAATACATGTGCTCTGGTCATGTTTGATGATTCTTGCTTTGAAAGTGGTGCCCATACTCCAGATACGAGTTTAAGTCCATGCTTCTGCAAGTTGAAAGTTTGTACTACTAAAATGAAAAATATCATGTGCTTTGAAAGTGTTGCATTGCATGTGGACTTATAGTTGTTGTTCTTTTGTTGCTGCCGCAATTTCTTTTGATGTCGGCAAGCATTGTCATATTGTTCACTTGTATATGCCTTATAATGTACAACCTGAGATTAGACTTTGTTCTCCTCGCCTTAATTTGTCTTATTTCAAGAAACAAGTTTAACTCAATTGAGTAAGACTTGTAAATTAAGTTTAGACTTTAGAGCCAACAAGTTCAGAAGTGTATAATTATTATTACGTTAACTAGTATATGACTAAAAATTAAACTTAAATTGACAGTGATATTTGAATATGTTCTTTCGGTTGAACTAAACATAATTGATTGAATATTGGAGTTGTTTTCGATGCAGGCGTTGTATGGGTTAATTTCATTAGAGTAAGGCGTTATATATTGATTTGTATTAATCTCTGGAGTATGAGAAAAAGGTATGTGTTATTCTTTCTCTTTTTTTGTGCTGCTTTTAATCAAATTATGTTTTAGAAATTAGAACCCTTTTATCCGAAATTGATTGTTCGAGGATGAACCTTATTTTTCCCCTTTTCCCCCTTAGTTGAAGATGATTGTTCGAGGAATTAGTATGGGCATTGTTGGCCCCTTTGGGATCATGGTGCTGGTTTTGTTTAATTGTTTTTTGCCATCATTGCTTAGTTCATGCTTAAAGTTGATGAATTTAGTTAGTTATGGATATTTGTAGGATTGGTTCTTATTTTCTGATCTTGGATATTGTAGGACATGATTCATTCAGGATGGTGTTACCTGCCACATCCTGACAAGGTAGAAACTGGAGGAGAAGATGCTCACTTCATATGCATATAAAAACAACTGGTTGGTGTTGCAGATGGTGTTGGTGGTTGGGCAGATGTTGGTGTTGATGCTGGAGTTTATGCTCGACTACTACATTTTAATTTGTTGCTATTTTCTTTCTATTTGTATGAATAACATAAGTTGCAATGAAAAGTGATACTTATATATATATGTAACTATTATTGGATCATTTAGGACAAAAAAATGCAAAAAAAAAAAAATTTTTTTTTTTATTTTTTTTTGGGTCACAAGGGCTGCGGTTTTTGGAAAAACCGCAGCCCTTAACGCGCTAAGGGCTGCGGTTAAAAACCGCAGCCCTTCCTAAATGCCAAGGGCTGCTAGTCTAATGGCTGCGGTCAGAAAACGCAGCCCTTGGGCCCTTTTTGACCGCAGCCCTTGGGGTTTTTTCCTCTAGTGTAGCTTCTCGACCCGTGCAAAATGCACGGGAACCTTTTGTTCTATACATTTTAATTTTAGGATGTTTCTCCTAAGATCATGGTGTGATTATTAGTTCGTGATTTAAAGTTTTTATAACTACATATTAAGAATATTTCAAAAATATGTAATGACCCTTGTGTTTAGGGGTTATATTTATTGTCATGATGATCACGTGATCCACCATTTTTTTGAAGAAAAAGTTGACTGAAAATCTTTTCGCTCCGCATATTGCTTCTCTCAAAGGATTTGATGAAACCACAATTCTTACAACCACTAGGCGTCGGTCATGCAACCACTTCCACTCCCACTTTTTGCATTCTCACTCACCCTCTCTCTCTCTCTTGTTGTCTTGCACCACCGATGCACTACACCATGCCACCTACTGGCCACCACCCATCAGCCACCACTGATTGTCTGCTTCACCACAACCTACAATCTACATGTGCCTGTTTTTTCTTTTACTTTATATGCCTTTTATTTGATTTTGTAATTTGTTGATGGGTTTTAGTTAATCTGCAAGGTGGTAAGTTATACTACTGAATTTTGATGGACAAAATTAGAAAATTTAAGCTAATATAATTAGTTTTGCTTTTGAAAAACTCGTGATTTTAATATCTTGTAGTAGTTCATTTTCAACTTAATTGTGATTTTTTTTTTTTTAGTAAAGAAACCTTTTTTGTATATAATTCTTCTCCTTTTCACCATAGTTTTTATGGCTTCTTTTGTTGTCTTTTGTTTTGTTTATTCCATTTATGAAATTACGGTTTTTGGTTTTATTAGCTAAAAGGAAAGTTATTCTAGAAAAATTTGACCAAGAAAGTTACAAATTTTTTCATGGATATGGATAAGATTATGAAACTAATATATCTTTGGATATGGCTAAAAAAACTTTATGGATATGGTCAAAATTCTATTGATACAAAAAATGTCATGGATATGGTTAAAGTTTGAAAAATAGAAAAATTTCTTTGGGAGTGGAATTTTTTAGGAAGTATTTATTAGATATTGATTGATATTTCATTGGTGGATGGTGGTGACTCGCCATCTACAAAATTGATTTGTCGCTGCTACACAAATATGACATAAAATTTACGGATTTTTCACCATATACCCCTGACAAATTTTTTTATTCAGCATATGCCCTAATTGTTTTCAAAATTTACCACACACCCCTCAATTTCTTGATAATTCACCATGTGCCTTTAATGATTCACAACTATCAACTTTTTCGATCATTAACCCCTAATTCCATCGCCAAACTTTAATTAACCACTATTTGAGTCGGTAATCTTAATTGACCACCATTAAAACACCACAAATGACCCCTTTTCTCATTCTTCCTCCATAATTCTCTTTCTTCTTCTTTGGCTTTAGGTGTTGTTCAATGCTAATTTTTTAGTGTAAATGAGTGAAATAGGGATCAATTAAGGCTTAATAATGGAATTAGGGGTTAATGATCAGAACAGTTGATAGTCACTAATCATTAAGGGCACAGTGTGAATCATCAAGAAATTGTTGGTATGTAGTGAATTTTGAAAATATCGAGGGTATATGGTGAAGAAAAAAATTTGTCGGGGGGTATATGGTGAAAAATTCGTATAATTTTTGTATAATAATCTTGCTATAATGGTTTTTAAAGTTTGTTACTAACTTGTCTACATATCACGGTTTGAACATATTTCTTTATACCCGTGTACGTTGCACGAATAATTGTAATTTTCTCAATATGTTTGAGTTTTAATACTTTTTTTAAAAAAAAAAAAGGTAGTTTTAATATTATTTAAGGTGTATTCCCTGTATTGTTTTTGTTCTTCCTACTTGGAATCTTGACACTATTCACTATTGGAGATAATCTTCTAAAACTATACTAATATATTTAAAAGCGTTCCTAAGAAAGTTTGTGTGCCACGTGGCACTCTCCTCTAGGCTCTAAGGCTCTAATGCAAATGATTCAAGTCAAACCCTGAATTTAAAAAATAATGTTGTGTAGTTACAAAGGTATCGAACACGTTACCTTTGAAATGAAAAGTGAAAGCTTAACCATTAATCCAACATAACACCATTGTTTAGTATTTCAAAATAAAATGTCATATGGTCTTATAATTATATCTCATTAAAAGATTTATACAAGTAGTTAGATTCCTAACCTTCTTATGAAAACACCAAGAGACTATTATATAGACAACTCTTACTCCTATTCCTTGTAGAAAGTTAAGCTATTACTTTAATCCCCAAACTTTTAAGAGTTATTTTTCAAAAATCATGCAATTATTTATCATGTCTTATGTCAATTTTTCCTCAATTGAGAAAAAGTTACGAAAAGTAACGATCCGGGGCATCGCCCGGGACACTCACTAGTTCTTATTCAAATATAAGAAAAAAATACGGATTTTTCACCATATACCCTCGACAAATTTATTTATTCACCATATGTCCTCGCAATTTTTAAAATTCATCATATGCCCCTCAATCGATTCAAAATTCACCATAAGTTCTTAATGACTAATGGCCGTCAACATTTTAGTCATTAACCCATAATTCCATTACCAAACCTTAATTAACTCCTATTTGAGTCGTTAACCTTAATTGACCACTAATAAAACATCACAAATGACCCCTTTTATCACTATTCCTCCATAACTCTCTTCCTTCTTATTTGGCCTTAGGTGTTGAACATGTTTTTCTCCTATATAATTATATGGATTTGAAATAATGATAACATGTATGTTAACTAAGATACCATTAACTCCTTTAAAGCAATATATTTTCCCTTCTCTAGCACATCAATGAAGTGTCAATGTAATTTTGATTGAATGACACACAGATGCCGTTCACCCTTAATACAAAAGATCTAAAAAGTTGAAAAATAGAATAAAGTTAAACATTTTAATATGCATAATGTGAAAATTATTTCAAAATATATACATAAAAGATTAGAAGTCTTACATTATGATCTATTAGAAACTATCTTTAGAACCATTTGATCAGCACACATTCCTTAAACACCAAACAAACTAATTACATTCCAATTTATAATATATGGATGCCAATACTCTTATGGTGCATAAACATTGATATCCATTGTTTAATATGAAAAGTAAGGCATATAGTTGCTTACATCAATTAGTAATCCACTCTTTTCGTCCTCTAAACACTTGTGTTTTATGCGGTTTTCAATGCACTCATTTGACCAATAATAGTTTTATTTTAATTTTTTTTTTGATAAACACCAATAATAGTTTTTATTATATAATGGTAAAATTATGAAAAAATTAAATTATAAAAATATACAATGTCATGAATCCAACAAAATCTCCCACTACAATATTTTTCACATATATTAATTACCACAAAATGTCAAATTGTTATTAAATTTTGACCACTTGAGTAGTAAGTGGGGAGATCTTTAAAAAGATGAGGGAGTAATGACTAACTAATCATACAAATCTATAATATATAGTTCGTATATTATTTTTTACAGAATTAAAAATATATTCTTTCCTTTTATCAAATTGTTCTTTGAATAAATCTAACTTCATCAAATAAAGGTTCTCTACAAAATATTGATATATGATGTTCAAAAGACTCCAAAACACATATCTAGAGAAAATGACAAAATCTATCTAATATTTGAACATTAAATTTATCTATTTCAGTTGAAATGGATAAAGTTTGTAATTTGAATACAAAAACATTAGATAGGAATAGAACTATACGATGAATATAATTGAAAAGACCCTTTATTAACAAATTAACATACTTAAATCCCTCTCGATGATAAACTATATTTCTTTCATCAAACTAAAAATGTAAACTCATTAGTATATTCCTTGGGAAGATCATAATTCATAAATAACCATTTGTAGGATGATTATTAAATTTTGGAAGTAATTTTTTTTCAAAGCCGCGAGCCGTAAATGAAGAATTCATCTTTCCATTTGATGTTGCCACGAATTAATCTTCTACAGGAAACGAAAACCGTGAATGAAGTCTATTTTTTTTTAATTCAAAGACAGAACTTTGCAAGACTCTTCACCAAATTTTTTTTAAGAGTGGCTAGAAGTTAAAGAAGTATCAAACAGTGAAAGATTAAATGAATACTTGTACTTGATTTATATAGATGTGATAGTTGTACACACTGACCGTGCCTAATTAGCAGCATAATATGTGAAAATCAATGCCTAAAATATAGGGTGAATCATACCTATTATATAGTGATTTGTTAATATATAGCCACATTATTATATATGAAGAAATACAAAAGAGAATCCATATATTTGTTACCTAATTTAAAGGATTATAATTGATTCACACACGCACACAATTAATACCGAAGCGACACATAAGCAGAGTTGTACTAAGTTGCTACACGTGGCAGTGGCATTTTTTGGAATGTTTGAAATGGCGACATTTTGGCAAAATCATTCATAGCTTGACACATAGGACAAATGTACTCAGCTTTATATATATATATATATATATATATATATGGGAACTTTTATCATACACCCGGATGTACCATGTTCATGGTACACCCAATGCTATTTTTTTGCTCATTGCTCATTTGAAGCCTTCAAATGAGCATAATCACATAATAGGTAGAGTTTTAAATGAACAAATGAGCAAAAAATAGCTTTGTTATGCACTATATATATATATATATATATATATATATATATATATATATATATATATATATATATATATATATATATATATATTTGTAATGCTGAAAATTGAAAACAAGACCATAAAATGAGAAAATTTTTCTTATAATAAGCAACAACATAATATGAGCAAAAAATTTTAAAATGAGCAAACACATAAAAAGATTAAAAAACATAAAATAAACAAAAATTTGTTAAACAAACAAGTATTCCAAAATTAGCAAAAAGATAAAATAAGCAAAAAACATAAAATAAAAAAAATTATAAAATATGCTAAAGTTTCTTAAAATGAGCAAAAAAATCAGTTCTCATATAAAGTTAAACAAGCCACAAACACATGTTTTTTGGTAGCATACTAGCAGTTACGTGGTAATCACATGCAACTAATTGCATATTAAGCATTACTTATTATTAATGATTTTAAGGCAATCTGTTGGATATATCACATACTGTATCATCATCAAGTCATCACTATTCCTTATCTACAAGAACAATAAAACAAAAAAAAAGGAAATTATCCCTAATAGCTAGTGGAAACAACAAAATCAAACGAGATTAGAGGATTTTAAAACAATATCCTTTTCTTTTCGATGGAGACGGTTTTGGTGGACGTTGGATTCTAATTAGTGAACTGTTCTCTGTAGATAAGACTAAATGTTGATCCTTAGTTTTGGATGATGACTGCTTTGCAAACTTCCTGACATATTGGTTTGTTTGATAAATAGTGTTTTAAAAGTTCCGGAGTAGGAACTGGATTGTCTAAGTGAGTTCCAGGGCTGGAATCTTGGACGGCGTGGCACTTATAATCAAGACAAAGTGGTGTATACACAACAACAAGATTTAATCTACAAAACAATGTTTTATGATTCAAGTTCCTGATCACAGTTCCTCAAGGAACTGTCTGCTGTTCCTGAGTTGGGACGCATTATTGTTCAACAGTTCCTCAAGGAACTGTCTGTTGTTCCTGAGTTGGGACGCGTTATTGTTCAACATTTCCTCAAGGAACTGTCTGCTGTTCCTGAGCTGGGACGCAGGGATCTTCAGAGTTGAAGATTTAAAGTGAAGACATAAAGACTAAGTTCAAGAGTATGTACTTAGGAGTTATGTAAGTAAATTATATTGATTGAATCTAAGGAACTAAAAATGGAACTTATTAAATGCAACAAGTGGTGTGAGCATGGGAAACATTTCTAAGTGGGTACTACTTTTCACTTAGTGGAGGAATAAGTGGAAATAAAATATATTTCCTAAGTTAACTCTTTGTTTTGTCCACTGCTAAACCACTTGGTGTTAGTGGGATTGAAAGTTTCATTACTTGTTCCCCATGTGAAGTAAACGTGGGAAACACCTCTAAATGGGACGCTGCTTTCTAGTTAATGGAGGAACAAGTGGAACTACTTTACACTTGGTGAAGAAACAAGCGGAACTAACATGAGAAGACTTCACTATAAAAGGAGAAGTCTTTCTCATTACAAAGCAATCAACTGAAAACATATTATCCAAGTCTAAACCTTAAGAGTTTTCATAAAAATCAGTTGCATTCAATAAGTATTCCAAAGTTCCCTAAATATCAAAAGTTCAATATATTTATTAGTGTGTTTCTCATTTTGAGTTGTAATTTGGGGATCAAGGGTTGAGTGACTCTTGTAAAGACTTAGAGTTAAGTCAGTGAGTGTAGGCTTCGGAGTAGAAGCAATAGAGAGAAGAGTTCCAATAATTAAAGGGGATTATTGTGGGAACTTGAGTTCAAAAGGAACTTGAGTTGTATAGAGTGATTGTAATAGAATTATTGCAATAATATAGTTTTTGAGGTTTTCCCTTCTTGATAAGGTTCAAGAAGTTTCCTCATTTTATATATTTCTATCTCTCGTATCTCTGTTTCTTGAAAGCCTTAATTCCGCGAGAAACTTTGTTAAAAGTTCCTAAGTACAATTCACCCCCCCCCCCTCTTGTACGTGTTCCATTGAAGTATCAATTGGTATCAGAGCGAGGAACTCACGTAATACAGGAAACCCTGTTGAGTAAAGTTCCCTGAAGAAGATGGACACACGAGAAACTCGAAGAAGAAGCGACCATGCTAGTAAGGAAAATGAGAAGGTTGTACGAGAACTACAAACCCGGAAACCAAAAAGGAAGGAACTCGTTTAAAAAACCAACGAGTTCCAAAACTGAAAGTGGCTGCTACAAGTGCGGAGAAACTGATCATCAAATAAGAGACTGTCCTCTTTGGGAAAATGAGAAAGGAAAAGGAAAAGGCAAAGGCAAGGAACTATCCAAAGATAGATGCAACAAGTCAACCTTTGCCAAACCTAACTTCAAGAAGGCCATGATTGCTTGCGTGGGGAGAAACAGATTACGAAGATGAAGAGGAACAACCTCATGAATCTTTGTTTTATGGCAAAAACAAATGAAGATGACAAAGTTCCATCTAATGAGGTAAATTCCACTACTCTTCAATCTCTGTCAAAAACCAAATTAATTGAGTTATTGTTGGAAACACTAGTTGACTATAAGAAACTTGGAATATTGAAAAGCCAAAATGATAAGGTTGTGGAACTTAGTAAGAATCATATGGCCTACTTAACTAATGTCAGATCAGATTTACAAAGTAGGTTCTTTGATTTGCTTGACAGAACACTTCACTTAGTGAGTCCTTTGAAAGAGTTAAAAATAAAAACATTCTCGCTGAAGTTGAACTAAGTCAATACAAGATGCTAAGTCTAAGTCTAGATCCTACAAGATCTACCGAGATAAGAATGAGAATTTTTAATGTTGATATAGAAAACTTGAACATTGAATTGACTATCGCTAAAGAACAAAATGAGAAATTAGAAAAGGAACTAAGAATAGCTAAGGCTAAGAAACAAGTTCCTTAATATAACTCCTCAATGGGTTACAAATGCTAAAACAAAAAGAACAGAAGGGCTAGGTTTTTCTTACAAGAAAAGTCATGTGAAAAAGAAAAAATATGTGGATCTACCTAGTGTTAAAGCCTGTTCCTTTTGTGGAAATGGTAACCATGTTCTAAGTGAAATGTACTAAGAAAAAAGAAAAGGACGTCAAAAATGAAAATTGTGTGAAGAAAATATGGGTTAAGAAAACTAATGTGTTGAAAGAAAAGGAACTCGAGGAAACCCGAGTTCCTACAACTAATCACTGATTTTCATGAAGGTCCTAGTGGAGGGGAACAGCTCGTGGTATCTCGACAGTGGGTGTTCCAAACACATGACAGAGACATATCTAAATTTCTCTCACTAGAGGCCTATAATGGAGGAACTATGACCTTTGGAGACAACAAGAAAGGTGAAATAATCGCCATTGGAAAGGTAGGAAGGTCAAGTTCCCAGTCAATAGATAACGTGTTCTTAGTCGAGGGTTTAATGCACAGTCTGCTAAGTATTTCCCAATTTTGTGATAAGGGAAACTCGGTAAGTTTTACTTCTGAAAATTGTCAAATTATAAACAATGACAGTAGGAAGGTTATTTTGGAAGGAACTAGGAAAGGGAACACATATATTGTGGATCTCAACCAAGTTCCAAAAGCCAACTTAACCTGCCTATGTGTCATGGAAGATGATTCACTTCTTTGGCATAAAAGATTCGGACATGCCAGTCTTTCATTGATTGAAAAATTGAAATCCAAGGAACTTGTGAGAGGGCTTCCTTCAATCAAGTTCATAAAGAATAAAATATGTGATCCCTGTGCCAAAGGAAAACATGTTAGAAGTTCCTTTAAACCTAAGAAAATGGTAAGCACTTCTAAACCACTAAAACTGATTCATATGGACTTGTGTGGTCCTATGAGAATACAAAGCAGAAGTGGAAAAAGATATGTCTTAGTAATTGTTGATGATTATTCTCGCTATACTTGGGTAATTTTTCTAGCAAGTAAAGATGAAACTTTTGATGAATTTGTAGCTTTTGCTAAGAAAACACAGAGAACCAGTGGTCATCAATTAATTCATTTAAGGTCGGATCATGGAACTGAATTTGACAATGGCAAGTTTGATGATTTCTGCAAGGAACAAGGTATGGATCATAACTTTTCTGCTCCTAGGACTCCACAACAAAATGGAGTCGTTGAAAGAAAAAGTAGAACCTTGGAAGACATGGCGAGAACCATGTTAATAGCCAGTTCCTTACCAAGGAACTTCTGGGCCAAAGCAGTTAATACAGCTTGTTATATAATCAATAGAGTCATGATTAGATCTTTATCAAATAAAACACCTTATGAGCTTTTGAAAGGAAATAAACCTAAAATTTCTTATTTTAGAATTTTTGGGTGTAAGTGCTTTGTTCATAATAATGGTAAAAGGAACTTAGGAAAATTTGATGAAAGAAGTGATGAGGCAGTATTCTTAGGATATGCCTTAAACAGTAAAGCTTATAGAGTTTATAACAAATGCACTATGTGTGTAGCAGAGAGTGTGCATGTTATTTTTGATGAAACTGACAAAGTGGATGTAGTTCAGGAACGGGAAGATTTCGAAATCGGTCTAACTTATTTTTCAGATAAAGATGAAGAAATCTCTCCAACAAGGCCAAGCAACATTGTTGATGAGCCTAGAAACAAAGAAGCATGACTAAATGAAGAAGCGACTGTGACAGAGGAACCAGAAGAAACTGAAGCAGTTCCAAATGAACAGGATGAACAGCAGGAACAAAAGGATCAAGGAACTGAGGTGACCGAACCACAGTTAGAAACAGTTCCTGCAGCAGAGTTCCATCCCAAACCATGGATACATCAAAGTTCTCATCCAATGGATCTGATTATCAGCAACATTCGAAAAGGAACTCAGACAAGATCTCAACTAAGGAACTTCTGTGCTTTCCAAGCGTTCCTATCCATAATCGAGCCAAGAAACCACACTGAAGCATTACAAGATGCTGACTGGATTACTGCCATGCAAAATGAACTTAATGAACCCAAGCCAAAGAATCAAAAGGTAATTGGTCTCATATGGGTTTTCCGTAACAAGCTCGATGAATATGGAACTATCGTAAGGAACAAAGCAAGGTTGGTTGTCAAAGGCTACAATCAACAGGAAGGTATAGTTTTCGAAGAAACTTTTGCTCCTGTTGCTAGATTAGAAGCCATAAGAATCTTAATTGCTTTTGCTTCTTTCATGGGTTTCAAGTTGTATCAAATGGACGTCAAATGTGCTTTCTTAAATGGTTATTTAGAGGAAGACGTCTATGTGGAACAACCTCCTGGATTTATCGACTCCAATCTTCCTGACCATATCTATAAGCTTGATAAAGCTCTCTATGGACTTAAACAAGCTCCTAGATCATGGTACGAAAGATTATCGAAGTTTCTTCTGCAAAATGATTTCAAACGAGGAAAAATTGATAAAACTTTGTCTTTGAAATCAAAAGGAACTGATCTTTTAGTAGTACAAATTTATGTTGATGATATATTATTTGGTGCTACTAATGAAGTTCTGTGCAAGGAATTTGCATATTTAATGAGCAGTGAGTTCGAGATGAGTATGATGGGGGAATTTAACTTCTTTCTTGGTCTACAGATAAAACAAACTGAGAAAGGAATTATGATTCATCAACAAAAAATATGTCAAGGAACTCCTCAAGAAATATGACTTAATTTGAATCTGCTAAAGTGAATCACGCTCCTATGGGAACAGCCACTAGATTAGATGAAGATGTTAAAGGAAAAAGTGTGAATCAAACAAAGTATAGAGGAATGATTGGATCATTGTTATATCTAACTGCTAGTAGACCCGACATTTCTTTCAGTGTAGGTTTATGCCAGGTTCCAATCAAATCCAAAGGAGTCACATATGACTGCTGTGAAAAGGATACTAAGGTATCTTCGAGGAACAGACGATCTATGTTTGTTCTATCCTAGAGATGGTGCTTTCGATTTAAAAGGCTTTGCTGATGCTGATTATGCTGGAGATTTGGTAAATAGAGAAAGCACTTCAGGTATGGTTCAATTTTTGGGTTCCTGCATGGTTTCTTGGAGTTCCAAGAAACATAATACTGTTGCTCTATCCACTGCTGAGGCTGAATACATAGCTGCTGCTGCATGTTGCTCACAACTACTTTGGATAAAGCAACAGTTAAGAGACTTTGGCATAATATATGATTGTGTTCCCATTTATTGTGACAATACTAGTGCCATTTGTATTTCCAAAGATCCAGTTCATCATTCTCGAGTCAAACACATCCATATAAGGCATCATTTTTTAAAGGATAATGTAGAAAAAGGTTTAATCAGATTAGATTTTTGTGAAACTGAAAAACAAATAGCTGATATTTTGACTAAGCCTTTAAACAGGGAGAAACATGAGAAAATGAGACTGGAACTTGGAATGATCAAGTTGAGATGACTGCCTATGAGATTCCCCCAAGGTAAAAAAAAAATGATAGATTTTAATACATGGCATTGTTATTCCAACACAATTAATTATGTGAAAACATATTCTAAGTTTTCCATTATAGAAACTCATTTTCACTCATAACTTGTGCTAGGTAAGCAACTTCTTTTTATTTTAGTTATATGTTGTACAAGACTAAGCAAGTTTTTTTTCTTATCTGTATATATGTTTCTCCTCTTCAAATTTCTATCTTTTCTTTTTCTATTTTTTATTTGTCATACGTTATCTTCCTTTAATTTTTTTTTATTCTATTTTTTCTTTCTCCTCCACGGTTAAGGAGATATTTTACTCCTAAATTCACTCCATCACTCTTTTTTTTTTTAACCCACTTTTACTCTTTTTATTATTTTTATTTTACCACATTAATGTCCCTACTTTAATTAACTAAGTGATAAAAGTTAAACTCTCTCTCTCTCCTTCATCCCCCCTTTACAAGCCTAACCCAAAAACCCACCACTTCATCTTCCTCAAAGAAACTCAAGATTCATCCTCCCTTCCAATTTTTTTTCTTTTCTTTTTTCACCATGGTTATCACAAGCCTTAACACAGATCTTCTATCTAATAAACGAAAAAAAAAACCTTCATTTTCAATTTCCATGGAAACTTCACCAACTCAAAATCCCTCACCACTCCAAATTGAACCACCAACCCTCGCCATAACCGCCTGTGGGGTCTCCGTTCAGTCGCCTGCCCAAAAACCGTCCACCGACGTGCCAGCATTATTTGTGCCTGCTCGCTCGCCAGTCGCGACTGACTCGGCCATTTCGTCGCCCAAGCTCCCCCGCAACAAGAAGCGCAAAATGGCCGAGGGTGCGAAATCCGAGCCAAACTTTCCGGCGGTGAAAGAAAAGGGTCCGAAAATTTCTGCATCTGATATAAAATCAAAGCTTCTCACGCAAGGGTTTGCTATCAATTATGGGTGGTGCAAATCAGAAAACCTTGAAGTATTGGTGGAAATTCTTGATCTTCAACAGTGGGTAAATCTTTTTGACACTCATGCTCGTCTTCCAATTTATCCTTTAGCTATGCATGAGTTTTGTAAGAATTTCTCTTGTGAAAATCTGGTTTGCACTAGTGAAGTAAATGGCACTGCTATATCTTTTGATGTTGAATATTTGGGAAACTTGTTTGGTGTTCCTGATGAAGGGTTTGATGAATATGTTAAAGGAAAAATGAAAGTGAGGATTAATAACCTTGAGAGTGCCGAAATTGTGAAGAAAATAGGGGGAAACTATGACAAATCTTCCACCACAAAACATAAATCTCTATCTCCTTTGCAAAAACTGTTGTTCAATGTAGTTTGGAGAGGTGTAGTTCCTCGTACACAAAAGAGGGATGATGTCAACTTATTTGATGCATATTTAATTTATAGCCTTGAAAATCATGTTCCTATCAATTTTCCAGTTTTAATGATTAAACATCTAGCCCACTGCATTCATGGAAAGTTGAAAGTTGGCTATGGCTCCCTTCTCACCGCCATTTTTAGGAACCAAACAGGTTGACCTCGGTTCCTATGAGGAACATGTAGTTTCTGATGCCCAAATCTTACAAAAAGGGGTTTCTCTCTAAGTTGAATCTGGAAGTGGTTGATAAGTGCGTTAGGTTTCTCAAGGAAATAGTGGAAGAAGTGGGTACTTCTGATAAAGAAGAAGAAAAGGGAGAAAAGAGGCAAGTTTCTGTGTCAAAGAGGAAAAGTGTTCGCTTAGCTAAGAAATCTCAATCCTCTGTTTTCATGGATATAAGTGATGAGGAAGATACTGATGTTATCTTGGAGGTTCAGGGAGGTGAGGAACAGTTGGGTTCTCCTAGGAACACCACTTCAGTTCGTGTGAGTTCACCTCCTGTTCCTAATAAGAAAGGAACTTTGAAAAGTTCAGTTCCTCATGGCTCAGGAACAGTTCCTGCGAGTGTACCCTTCAGTTTTGCAGGTTTCTCTGGGTTCCCTGGGTTTGGTTCAGAAAGTTCAAAGGATGAGAAAATCAAGGAACTCCAAGCTATTGTTTCTCAGATGAAGGAATGGCAAGCCTCATTTCACAGTTTCTCTGCTCATTCCTCCTCCTCTCATGCTACTCTGCTCTAAAAGATTGATGACCTCACCATTGAAGTAATTCAAGAAACCTTGGAGCCAAATGATGCTTAGCCTTTTCTCTTCTAGCCTCCTGTTTCTCTCTTTTGTCACTATGTTGGTTTTTGTTGGAACAGTTTAAATATTTTTCTTTTTCAATTTGGTTTGCATCACTTTTTGTGGGTGTTTCTCTTTTAGCATTTTCCAAAAACTTGCTATGTTATGTATTCCTATGGCTATCATAATTAGTTGTTGTTTCAGTTGCTTCATAACTTGTGTGAAATGTGTTTTTGTTTTGGATTTACTTGTTTCTACCCACTTTCATAGTTGGGTGTTGTGTTTTGGAATATCTCTGTCTTTGTTGTCCTCTTTTTGTTAATGCCAACAGGGGGAAAATCATTGCAAACATCTTAAGGCGGTTACAACATTGTTCCATACCTCATAAGCTCGTGTCTCCTACATCTTAAGGCGGTTACACCATTGTTCCATACCTCATAAGCTCGTGTCTCCTGTGAAAATTAAAAACTTTGGTAAAATTTATTTCTTTTTGTTTGTTGGGGATTATATCTTTTGTTGTGAAAAGTTTGCTTGTGTTGTCATCACCAAAAAGGGGGAATATTGTTGATCCTTAGTTTTGGATGATGACTGCTTTGCAAACTTCCAGACATATTGGTTTGTTTGATAAATAGTGTTTTAAAAGTTCCAGAGTAGGAACTTGATTGTCTAAGTGAGTTACAGGGCTGGAATCTTGGATGACGTGGCACTTATAATCAAGACAAAGTGGTGTATACACAACAACAAGATTTAATCTACAAAACAATGTTTTATGATTCAAGTTCCTGATCACAGTTCCTCAAGGAACTGTCTGCTGTTCCTGAGTTAGGACGCATTATTGTTCAACAGTTCCTCAAGGAACTGTCTGCTGTTCCTGAGTTGGGACGCAGGGATCTTCAGAGTTGAAGATTTAAAGTGAAGACATAAAGACTAAGTTCAAGAGTATGTACTTAGGAGTTATGTAAGTAAATTATATTGATTGAATCTAGGGAACTAAAAATGGAACTTATTAAATGCAACAAGTGGTGTGAGCATGGGAAACATTTCTAAGTGGGTACTACTTTTCACTTAGTGGAGGAATAAGTGGAAATAAAATATATTTCCTAAGTTAACTCTTTGTTTTGTCCACTGCTAAACCACTTGGTGTTAGTGGGATTGAAAGTATCATTACTTGTTCCCCATGTGAAGTAAACGTGGGAAACACCTCTAAATGGGACGCTACTTTTTAGTTAATGGAGGAACAAGTGGAACTACTTTACACTTGGTGAAGAAACAAGCGGAACTAACATGAGAAGACTTCACTATAAAAGGAGAAGTCTTTCTCATTACAAAACAATCAACTAAAAACATATTATCCAAGTCTAAACCTTAAGAGTTTTCATAAAAATCAGTTGCATTCAATAAGTGTTCCAAAGTTCCCTAAATATCTAAAGTTCAATATATTTACTAGTGTGTTTCTCATTTTGAGTTGTAATTTGGGGATCAAGGGTTGAATGACTCTTGCAAAGACTTAGAGCTAAGTCAGTGAGTGTAGGCTTCGTAGTAGAAGCAATAGAGAAAAGAGTTCCAATAATCAAAGGAGATTATTGTGGGAACTTGAGTTCAAAAGGAACTCGAGTTGTATAGAGTGATTGTAATAGAGTTATTGCAATAATATAGTTTTTGAGGTTTTCCCTTCTTGATAAGGTTCAAGAAGTTTCCTCATTTTATATATTTCTATCTCTCGTATCTCTGTTTCTTGAAAGCCTTAATTCCGCGAGAAACTTTGTTAAAAGTTCCTAAGTACAATTCACCCCCCCTCTTGTACGTGTTCCATTGAAGTATCACTAACACTAACTAAATACTTGTTACTCAACCCAACTATTTTCTGATGTTTTACCTTTACCAAAGAAACTTCTTACATCATATACATGTCAACAATTGCTCATATTATTCTGACTTTACATCAACATTATCAGGAAGCAGCTTTGATGTTGAGGGTGATTTTACACTGAACTCATCCTTGCTATGCATGGAAATTGAAGAATCCGTCCATGGACCTTCTATCGACATGCTCCTCTGCACATGGCTTGACATCGAGCTACCGGAGACATGAGTTTGACTGTCTTGTGACAATCTCTCAAAAGCTCTGAACCTTAACTCATCGTTCATCCCGGTACGTTTGACAATGGGTGCTTGGACCGGGCTTTGGCCTTCAATCATACTCATAACTGAAGACATTGAAGGTCTAAGACTAGGAGATGGATTGGTACATAATAGTGCTATGTTTAGCAACCTCGATGCTTCTTCCTTTGAGTAACTTGAGCCTAGAATTGGATCCACAAGCTCTAAAAGATTTCCTTGTTCTTGTAAGACATAGGCCTTCAAAATCACAAGCGAAAAACAAGGTGAATCTTAAATATGAATTACGGCCCTATATTATTATTTTTACAGAACAACAAAGAAAAAAAAAAGATTTAATTGTTTAAATGACGAGTGACAACAGTAAATTACCCAATCAAGAAGGTAAACAAATTCTTCCTTTGGCCTATAACTCGTGTTGCTAGTTCCACTGACAATCTCAAGTACAACAACTCCAGAGCTATATACGTCTGCTTTATCTGTAAGATAACCTCTCATTGCATATTCAGGGGCCATATAACCTCTGAAGAATTAAAGATAAGCATCAATTCTTTTGTTAAAAAAGTCGATGTGTAATACTGTTTCTTTTATTATCAAGAAGATGACAATCTGGAGAGCATGAACTTGGAAAATCAAGCCTTAATACAGAATAATTGAATAATAACAACAAAAATATATAGTACAATTAAAAAAAGAAATTGTAAGCCTGCTAGAGGAGGTAAAAGAGGATTGAACTTACATTGTTCCAGCAATTCTCGTGCTGATATGAGTATTTTCATCCTCATCAAGTTTTGCCAGACCGAAGTCTGAAATTTTAGCGTTTAACTCCTTATCAAGTAACACATTGGTTGCCTTAATGTCTCTATGAACAATTTTGAGCCTTGACTCCTCATGTAGATATGCTAATCCTTTTGCAATCCCCAAGCAGATATTCATTCTTGTTTTCCAGTCCAATTGCAACCTCTGATTCTCTCTACCTAAAATGTTCGTATTTAAACAGTTAGAGATTTGTATGATACCAAAAACTTTCGAGTACAAAGCTTGCTTCATGAAGTATAAGGATCTAAAAAAGGGACTTGCCAAACAGTGCACGGGCGAGAGAGTTGTTTTCCATGTATTCATAAACAAGCAATAGTTCTTTTCCTTCAATACAACACCCATAAAGCTTCACGAGATTTGGGTGTTGTAAGGCAGAGATCATGCCTATCTCATTGACGAATTCACGATTTCCTTGCTTGGATTTGGAAGAAAGCTGCTTGACGGCAATCACTTTACCATCTGGTAGTACACCCTAAAATCACCAAAATATAAATTTGAGAAAATAAAAAACAAATAAGAGCTTGTCAAGACATGCTTCTGTCTCTGAAAGTATAATTTCAATTTGCAAGTGTAGTGAAGCGGCTGTCAAATGGCTTTTGACTGAAAAAAAAAAACATATTTTACCTTGAACACGGGCCCAAAACCTCCTTCACCGATTTTGTTTCTGTGATCAAAGTCATCTGTTGCAGCTTTAATCTGCTTCAAGGTGAAGTATCCCGTACCTAACTTTCGGAGTTCTGTCATAAAAGTGCATTAGATAAGGAAGCTATAATTTAGATGTTACTATGAGAATAAAATTGATAGTGGTTTTCTTGCTATCGATTGCCTGATGCAGGACAAAAGGTTTGATCTTAGAAATCTTATCGTTCGTTTTCACTCCCAAACATGACACACATAAAACAAAATATTTCATGAGTCAATGAACCTATCTTTTCGAAGCAAAATAGTCCAGTTTGTAGGCTAAAATAGATGACAAGGTTTGACTTTTGCACTATTCACACTCTCCTTTGACCGTGTTTTGTAATTTTTACATACGGAAAAGTATAGCCATGCGAGATCTTGTTATATTTGTCTCAATATATATTTTCAAGATATCAACTTTTTATAATTTTAACATATAGGGAATTAGAGATATTACTCCATAGTTAAAGTTATGCATTGGCAAGCATGCCCAGAGTAGTGTGTCAAGTATTTTGAAATAAAGGAAGTATTAGATATGCAGAAGCACTGGTATTCTAGAAGAAGAAAAATTGAGTTCAGAACACAGAGTTACCTTCATCTTCTTGGTCTTTTCCACATAAATAACCCGTCATCCAGAGAATTATGAGGACTGCTACAACCATGGCACATGAAGCAATCACAATTCCAGCAATTGCTCCAGCAGATAATACTCCTTTTTTCTTAATTTTGAAGTCTGCAGATATTTATTAAACAATACAAGTCATATAACATAAGCAAGAAAAAACAGTGCTTCAAATGGATTATTGACTCACTAGGCGTCACTGTAATCCCAGATATAAGGGGTCCATATGCGCCTCTATCAGGAGAACCCGTTGTTCCTCTTCCAGCCCAGTATAAGTAGATCTCGAGTGTGCTTCTGTTAACATATACATCAAACTCCCTAGTTATTGGCTTGCCAGCACCTCCAGCTGCTGCCTCTATGTTGAAATCCTTGAGCTTTATATCCCCCTGTCAGAACCCCAAAAACAAACAGATAGAGAACTAAATTAGTAGAAAAGGGAGAAAAAGAAACAGTGAACTCTTGAATCACCTGAATTGCCACATCAAAGAAGCGCCTGCCATTGTTGTCGAAAGTCCCAT
The DNA here is from genome assembly GCA_947646795.1 of Beta lomatogona. Taxonomy (NCBI): domain Eukaryota; kingdom Viridiplantae; phylum Streptophyta; class Magnoliopsida; order Caryophyllales; family Amaranthaceae; genus Beta; species Beta lomatogona. The sequence goes on from CANSNZ010000116.1 coordinate 285,234, forward strand.
CATCGGCAAACATTATCTCAGCAAAGTGAAGCTTCACTTTGTAACTTCCTTGTAGTAAGCAAAGGCCGTAATACTTGAGTGACAAAGGTGCCAAGCGAGCTGTTTGGTAAATGTCCATCACATTGGGGTTGGATGTTTCCATTGCTAAGAAGTTAGCACTATTACTATAAAGAAAAGCTCCTGTACTACTGTAAGCCCACTTTTCCCCATTTGCAAAGAAAGTGGAAGGGCCTCCAGGAGAAGAGTCCTCTTCATATTCGTTCCTTTGAAAGTTTATCTTGTTGCCACCACAATTGATGAACAAAGAATAATCTGCAGAAACGTGGAAGCATGGCAAAGAACCCTAAGCTTAGTTTTTTCTTCCTTTTTTGCTACTACTGGTAAATAATAAGGTTATGCTTACAGCAAAGTTTTGAGTATCTATGGCCTATTTGATGGGGCATAGTAAATGGCGGTACTGGTAATATATTTATATGTAAATTTGCGAAGTCTATTTAAATGTCAATGGTAGTGCTTGTCTATCTACAAACACCTACTTTTCTTCAAGAAATCTCGTTACCACCATTTGAGAAGGTCCCTCCATGTGTAGCTTGAGACTTTCTTTGCACACTTACATATATCTTGGTTATATTACCATAATGGGCCATTAGATCACTAAGTGGTTTAGTGCAACAATTTACATATTTTAAAAGAACTCTTGTAACTTCTTACATTGGGGTTTAGTGGAGCAAGGAAGGTCCCTCCTCAAGCACCAATTTACTCTGGATGATCAAAATTTGGTTCAGTAGAAACAAAGTTATTACACTGATGACTTTTATCATTCAGCATATAAAGAAGAAGAATTAGTAGCAAGGAGGGCTTACACATTGCTCTTTGCAGACGAATAGCTGGCCACAAGGTTCCTGTTGCATAATAGAAAGGGAAAACGAGATTTATGGTGCTGAACAGAAGCTGAACAGGGAGAGCTGGAAACATCACAGAAGGTCTTACACATTTGATTGCTGGCAACTAGCTGGCGATGATCCAGTGAAATTGTTATAAGATACGTCGCTGCAACAAGAAGATTGAAATTATTAGATTTGCTTTGTTTGGAGAACTGCAGTACTAATACATGACAACTGAAGAGATAAGAAGTCTGACAAGGACTGCTTGCTGTTCAATATCCAACTTGGTAATATTCCAGATAACGAGTTATTTGTAAAGAACCTGCATCAATAATATGATTCGGCATCTAAAAAAAGCATTTGCGAAAGAAAAAAGGACTGGAGCAATGAAAATGTGAGTATTTTGGCTTACAGGTAATTAAGTGGTAAGGTTTGCATTGATTCTGGTATTTGACCACTCAACTGATTGTAACTCAGGTCTCTATCAAAGAGATAAAATAATGTTACCATTTTTATAGACAAAAGAGATAGACAACACATTTTACAGTTTACCATATAGTGTATATTAACATATACTTCCTCCATTTTCTTTTAGTTGCAACACTCTCTATTTTTAGTTGTTTCAAATTAGTTAATGTTACCTATTTTATATAATATTCTCTCTATGCCTCTCCTCATCACATGAGTATCCTTTGTATCTCTCTCCTCACCTTAATTGATGTACCTCCCCCCCCATGTTACAACTCAATCTGAACAGAGAAAGTATAAGCTGTGGATCTAATCCATGGCGGATTGTATTAGAACTCACATAAGCTTCAAATTTGCCAAGTTTCCGACAAAGTCGGGAATTGGACCAGTAATTGAGCAGTTTCTGAGTACCCTGAACACATAAACACAAACGTTGAAATTAACTTGCTGAAATTTATGTCAAAACTAAAATCATGTAAATGTATACTCACAAATACGTCAAATTCTTCATATCTGTTAAGTTTGGGAAACTTATACTTCTTGCATTAAGATCTGAAATTCTCCTGAAAATCAAAGTAAATTTATCAAATTACTATGTGCTTGTTAGATCGTATAATTAGTTACTTTATACTTCTATTAGATTAAGTGAGATTTAGCGGTTCACACTTCACAGAAAGCTCCTGAATGTTTTGTTCTATTTTCAACATCTAGCTAATAGTGTTGAGCTACAAGCAGATGAAATATAATACTCACAAAATTTGCAAATTCGTCAAATTGGACAAAGTAGATGGAATAGGCCCCTCCATTGAAGTGCCTTGAATATCACTGTAAGGTATAAAAGATATAATCATCAATTAGCGACAATACGAAATAAATATCAACTGTATTTTCTAACTCATAACGTTGCTGAAATCAAGACTAGTACACTCACAAAGATTGAAGGCTGGTCAAAGTGGCGAGGAAATCGGGTATCTTCCCAGAAATAGCATTTCCACTGAGTCTTCTGCAAGTAGTACATAGCAATATGCATGTAGGTAACAAAAGTTAAGACTGATTAAGTTTCCAAATTTACACTAGGAACTCACAGTTCTGTGAGGTTCTTCAGCTTGACAAATGTATCAGGTATTGTTCCATTAAAAAAGTTTCCAGCGAGCACCCTCCAGAAAAAACACAAAGAGTTTGCAATTAGAACACAACAATATGATAATCAACTAAAAGTTGCAACCCTAAAGTTACGATGAACGTCTTGAAGTATGCATACTACAAAACTACTAAACTGATTAGTAGCTTGTATCATCTTATGTTCAAGTACAATTAAAACTCAAGTATTATTCATAATATTAAAGTTTCAAGCTTTCAGCATACATAATAAAATCAAGGGGAAATTCTCGGATAATCTCCTAGATATATACAAAATAATGGATAATCACTAAGTTATAGACTCAATATTCAATTTTTGCAATGCATATAATTTTGGTCTTTATTACAAAAGTGTCACTTGCTTTATTATTTTCGTTTATCCTTGGGATCACCTAAAAAACTTGTTTAAGATGAAAAAGTTTCTAAAAAGGAAAACTGGACTTACAATCTTCTCAAGTTTTTCAAATTTCCAAGGCTCTTTGGCAAAGGTCCTCCTAGTTGGTTATCTTCTAAGATCCTGGAAAAAACCATGTTAAGAAAAGAACAACATCCAAATCAAAGATTACTGATTGCAGACCATATAATATACTATATGTCAAAGTGAAATAACAAGACTTACAACTCCTCCAGGGTCGTAATTTGTCCAATATTTTCCGGGATAGAACCAGTATTATGGTTCCCCAAAAGTGATCTGCAACAAATATAGAATCATAATATGACCTTCAAAACCAATCATAAAAATCCTAATGATTCAATTAAGTTGGAATGTTCAGTTTACTTACAAGGTGACAAGTGGGATCTTCGACAAACTTTTGGGGATGGGTCCACTAACATAGTTTCTGGAGAGGTCACTGCATTACATGCATCAGCATACTCAGTCCATATGTGATCAGATAGCAAATAACAATGACAAGAATAACAAAAGAACAAGCAGTTAGCTGCTACTTTTCACTACATTGCTTGGGAACTTGGAAGCTTACATTTCTTGCAGCTGAGTAAGGTTTCCAAATTCTTCTGGAAGCAAACCAGTAAGATTCAGACCCTTCAACTGACTGCAAAAAGAAGAAGAAAAAATCCATAGAAGGAAGATGGAATGGGTAAGAGAAATCGACCTAACAAGACAGATATTTTCAGTCCCACATTCATAGCAATAACATATAACCCTTGAAATTGAATTTGAACATATAAAATACCCAGCAATCTATCATAGAAGTTTTGTCAGAATGCTATCAGAACTCACAGTTCCTGATATGTTAATAGAGACCACATCACTTGGACTCGAGTACCCATGTAGGACACGGGTATGTGACTGTGTCTGGCTAGTTTATTTTATGAAAACTTCCATAATTCTGGACGAAAATAAAGTGTTGAAGTATCCATACCCATGTTGATGTGTGAAAATTTGACAAGGGTAGCTAAGGTAAAATGAAGAGTATAAATAACATATATGGAGAAGTGGAGAAAGCTCAGTGCCTCGTTTGATCATATAACACAGTAATTCTAATTATACATCCAGCAATTTCAGCTGAATTTTAAATACTTAATATGCCTGATTCGTTTATCTTGATGATAAAACTTAGACTTGTCTCACCGCCTTTTAAGTTTCTTTTCTAAAACAATTCCTAACACGTTAGTACAAGCTGACGGTATGCTTGGAATTGTAGTAAATTAATGGAGCCAAAATCAAGAAAATGAAGATAAATTCAGGTGATGATAGGAGACATGATTTAGATCAAGGAAAGATAGATAATTCCCGCTCTTACACAATCACTTCCACATCCCATCTAGTATCTACCACCCCTTCATTCTCCATTCTCTTAAGTTTTTCTTCTGTTACCCCCTTAATGTGTTATCCAACTCCAAGCTTATCCTAAACGAAGTTGGATTTAGTATTTATAACACATTGTTTGGACAGCAATTATGAAAGGAAAGGTAGGGAAGGGAAAGAAAGGGAGGGGGAGCGGAAGAAGGTAAGGGAAAACTACGGGAGGAAAAGAGAAGGAAGAGGAAGGAAAGGAAGGGGAGAGAGGAGTGAGCTGACAATTTCCGAGCAAATCATTCTAACATTGGACAGATTAGGTCAATCACTAGTATGAGTAATACATACGAGAGCATTTAACAAATATACTATGCATGCATTATAGAGCAAGAGACTTCAGATCAGAAAGTATGAAAACTGAGACAACTGAAGAGCATACATATGTGTGACGTGGCAAAGAGTACTGCTGTTAAATGAACAATCACATGTAACGTTGCTAAGAATATTGCGAGCGTAGGATTTATTGAAGCTTCGACCCCCATCAGAGCAGGATGTTTGAGTGATCACCTTCCAATATGTATTCTCCAACTTGTCAGAAATTATTTTCAGGGTTGTCACTGCCAATCCACAAGTGAGATAGTGAATCAAAATATTATAGACATGTCCAACTCCAACAAAAAGAGTGTTTCCTCCAATTTTTATTAATTGTATAACAATTTCTGAAGAAATTTATTGCGCACATTGATTTCGTGTAATATCTAGGTTAAGTTTTTGCCGTCATTACTTTTATCTAGACGTGACAAAAATATTAGCCAACCCAAAACCAACCCAAAAAATCAGGTATTAAACACCAAACTAGTGAGTGTCCTGGGTGATGCCCTACGTTGTTAATGTTATAATTTTTTCTGTAGTGAGACAAAATTGATATCATGACATGATAAGTAATTGCATGATACTTAAAAAATAAATCCTCATAAGTTTGGGATGAAAGCAATAGCTTGACTTTCTACAAGGAATTAGGGTAAGAGAATATGTCTCTAACAATCTCTTGTTATTACCATAAAAGTGTTCAGAGTTCTAACTACTTGTGTAAATCTTTTAATGAGATATAAATGTAAAGCCTTACTGTATATATATATATATATATATATATATATATATATATATATATATATATATATATATTCTTCTTTAAATACTAAACAATGACATAATCATGTAATATTGGATTTGTGATTAAGTTCTCACTTTTTATTTAAAAGCTCACGTGTTCAATGCCTTGTGACTACACAACGTTAATTTCATAAGTAAAGAGATTCATTTAAATTCTTTCTAATATATAAGAAAAAAAAACCGTAGTCATGTGAGATCTTATTTGATTCGTCTCAATGAGCACATTATAAAAATCAAATGGGAAATGTTTTGGGGGACGGAGGGAGTACTCCATCCATTTTTTTAATTGAAACATTTGGTCCTTTTTTATGTGGTAGGTTGGTCCACCATCTTTCTTTTGCTTTTAGTCTCTTCTCTATGCTTTTTTCATTTTATCCTTATTTTTACTCTTCTCTCTCCCTTTTGCACTTTTTCTTTGGTCCATAGTCCATATATAAAAGCAACTGTCTCAATTAAAAAACAAATGGAGGAAGTACAAGCTAAAGGAGGAAAACAACTATATGATTTTTAAAAGTTAGTTAAATTATGCAATTGTACAAATTTTAAAGTTAGCTTAATTATTTTTCCTTAGGCTAGAGTTATTTTCAACTTACTAAAGGAAGTTTAGTTTAGCAAAAGTGAATTTAACAAAATAAATTTCGCAAAGTTCAGTTCAAAAAAAAATAAGTTAAGTTCACGTAAAATAAATTGTGTGAAAAATATAGCCATAGAGATTAAAAAGAAAAAAAGTACTCGGAAAAATTGAAACTAAAAGTCCCAAATATGTCCGGGTTACTATAAAAGGTCGGAAATTTTAATTATCTTACAATGGTCCCAACATTTGGCGCTCCCCTTCCAATATAGTCCTTCCGCTCAATTAAATTGCTAAATGAGTTAATTGAAATACATGACACTAAACCGATAACCATTGTTTTATTAATTGAAATCAAAGGAGAGTTTGACATGTCATAATTAACCAACTTAACAAGTTCAATTAAGTTGAATGACCATTTTAGGTCTCAACAATAACTTAGCAGGTTCAATTAAGTTGAATGACCGTTTTAGGACTCCAAAAGTTGAGACCGCTCTTAAATAAACAAAAATTAAAACTTTTGACAGTGAACCGTCCATAATTAGAATTTATAGTGTCAATTATTCCATGATTTCTTTCAAAGAGAAATATCGGCAAAAGGAGGGATAAAAACAAATAAAAAAAAAGTAGCCTGCCGGTAGACAAGTGGGGATACATCTATAGACGAAAACAATGTGAATTTGTTACATTTTTACATGGTAAAAGGTTACTTAGCGCATTATTGATCAACAAGCAACAGCGACAGGCTACTTTTTTTCTAAAAAACCAAGAGAAAATATCAAGAGAACCTAAATTGAAATCTAAAATAAAGAGGAAAAATACATATCAAAGGATATAAAATGAAAAATGGGTTTTCCTAACCTATGCACTAGGTGCATGATTTAACTATTTATTTTTAGCTTCATTCAACAAAATTGATAGATTATTCTATTCTTATAATAGAAATTAGATTTCAATTATATTACGTATTAATTAACTATGTTATATATATCAATTTTGTCGAATAAATGTAAAAACAAATAGATTTTGCTAAATCTATGCAGTAGATTCATAAAAGTAGGTTGGAAAAACTCATGATAAATATGTACTTTCTCCAATTTTTCAAATCATTATAATTTGAGTTTCCCACTAGTTATATGCCACCTTGACCGGTTATTTAAAGCAAATAAAAATTGGCATGTAAGATATTGTTTAATTTTTGGATTCATTTTGTTGTAGGCTTTTATAACACAAACTTTCACTTATACATCATCTGTTCTTATTTACTTGCAACATTAATTATTTTGGATGGTTTCAATTCACCTTTAACATTTATAATTTTGGATTTATTTTGGGTCACCCCTCTCTCTTTCTCCTCGCCTAAATTAGTGTACCTTCGTGCTTCCCTTTATTGCAAGTAATTCAAAACGGAAGAAGTATATACTAGTTGAAAATTAAGAGATGGTAAAACACAAAATTGAGTATTAACAATTATAAAACTCAAACTGTCGCGACTATAAACACGAAGTACTTGCTTCATTATTCACGAATTTCCTAGAAAATGACAAGATAGAGTGAAGATGCGAGTGTTAATAAATTTGTGATTTGCATAATAATATATACTACCATAACGTACTATAGATGAGTAAGATTGTGTATTTGTTTACCTTCATCTTGAGGAATAAGTTGAGCGTTGGATCCAAGTTTTATAAAGAAACTGATAGAAAGCCATGCTAATTGGAACAATAACATAGATTTGGAGAGTGAAGCCGCCATTTTAGATGCTTGGAACTTGATTTTAGTTTGCCATTCATTCAACACTCAACAGGGTAGAGAGAGAGAGAGAAAAAAAGAGGAGGGAGAAGAGAATTTGTGAAGAGAGAAAAAGGAGCAGTTTTTTATTTTATTTTATTTTTATTTAAGAAACATGGATGAAAGGAGGTTGAGAAATGACGAATCTATTCAACGGGTGATAAATACATAATTTTTTTTTTTATTTTTTATTAGGAGATTAAGTCGGTCTGCTAACCTCTGAAATTTCTTACAATGTAGGAACACCAACAACGTTGGTAGTAAAGGCGTCGATAAGATGCTTAAAAAACACCCCAAGATAATCTTGGGGGTAAGGACGAACCCCGACCACGTAGGAGGGGGGATCTTCTATCCACTGAGCTAACTCCTATCCTTGGGTGATAAATACATAATTAGTCAGTTGATTTACTTTGGAGTATAATTTGACTCGATATTTATGAGTTAGTCATGCGTGGACCTGATCTACAATAATATTATTGTAGATCAAAACCACTTATTTAACATAGTGATCCTTTAGTTCCATATAGTAACATTTTCAAATTTTAAGTTGCATTATACAGTTACTATCTACTATAGTAACTGCTTTTTATAATATAGTAACTCTTTCTCACATTAGTTTGTCATGATAAAATTTTCACTTTGTGACATTGTAACCTTTTTCTTATAGTCAAACTTCATAATTTATATCTATTCATCTTTTATATTTAATTTTTTATATAGTGATTTTTTTTCCAAAAAAATTAAATGAATTAGTATTAGGTCCACCGTCCACACTAATTTAGTGTGGACCAAGTCATATAAGTTTTTACCGATATTTATGATGACATTCAATTATTCATATACCGGGGGCAGCTGTCCTATTCGTGTTGCTGCCTAGAATTTTACGTGTGACTATTTTGAGTTGCAAACTTGCTATATGAGAGTTGAGTTTTTTATTTTATTTTTTGACAGAGATATAAATAGAAAAACAAAACAGAAAACTACTACTCTGTCCTAGCTTTAGTAGCTAGGATGTGAGCACTTTTAACCTTTAATCTAGGAACATGGATAATTCTCACAATATTAAAAATTTCTAACAATAGTAGAATATCATAAAGTAACTCTCGAATTTTAGTAGGCGATGAAGTAGGATTTTGGCAGCTCTCAAGCACTCTCCTTGAATCAGTCCATATTTCCAGTTCAGCAGTCTTGTTGTGTATGGCCCCTTTTAACCCATGGAATAAAGCATACTATCCAGCCTGAAGAATTAAAATCGCATGTATGCTTGTTTTTCCTTGACATTTTATGAATTCCTTTTCCATTAGAACCCAACCATAAGCCGCTTTTATTTTACCTCCACTCCTCCTACTGTCTTTCCACGCACCATCGACAATTAGCGTGCAAGGAAGTTTCTTATCATTCAACCCTGGATTCCAGCTATTCACCCCATCATTTTTCTGCTCTCTGCAATTACTTGCTTCTGTTTTGACTAAATCCAAGCCCAAATCTTCTTTCTCTCTTTTGCAGCCATCTTTTTTTCCGGTAGTTTATCCATATTAACACTTCATTGGGTTGCATTTTATGCCTTGTGTTGAAAGCACATTTGTTCCTCAGCATCCATATGCTCCACAAAGTTGCTAGGATATAAAAAAACAAGTAGTTCATCTTTTTTTTTGCTATTCATCAGGAACCACAACTAGTTTCTTGTCCAAATATCCACTCTGGTGTGTAAGGGGTACTCATAATTTATTCCTAAATTTGAGCTTTTCCACACTCGCATTGAAATTTCACATTCCTTGAATAGATGAGTATCAGATTCTCCATAACTCCTGCAAAGCGAGAAAGACTCTCACTTAGGATTTTCCTTTTCCTAAGGTTTGGTGGCTAATGCACCATTATATAGCTTCCAATAGAAGAATTTCCATTTTGGCCAAATTTTTAATTTCCAAAAACTTTTTCAGAATAAGGATGTTCCTTATTTTTTTTTTTCAGTTTTTTAGGAACCAGAAGTCCGATTTTACCTTGTAATCACCATTTTTTATGAATCGCCAATAGTACTCATCTTTTTTGTCCACATTTGGTATATGGATGGCTTGTATACTATTTGTCGTATTAGTATCAAACCAATTTTCAATCTTTTCAGTATCCCATTCTCTATATGTATTGAACAAGTCTGCCACCCACTTTGGTCTATAAATGGTATCTCTTGAAATTTCTTGCTTGAATTTTACCAATTCTGTGCCTGCCCCGTAAGCCTCAAGAATATCAACTGATTTGCCGTCACCAATTCTTCTACCAATTCCTTGCGCCATGGCTTGAACACTTTTCATCAGGCTTCTGCCTCCCCAAGAGCATTGTTGGGGGATCTTACCTTTTAAGCTGTTTGTAAACCATGTTTGAAGAGTATTTAGCTTTAAAGATTTTACTTGCCAATAGATTGCCATTTTGATGTATTCGCCATGCTTGTTTGAACAATAAGTCTTGATTCATGATACTTAGATTCTTCAAACCAAAACCCCCATCATTTTTGTGCTCTTCTAAGAGCTCCCTTTTTCTCCAATATATTGGTTTTCTATCCTTGTTCGATTTCCACCAAAACTTCAACAAAGCTGATAAGACTTTCTTTAGAATGTTCTTTGGAAACGTATAAGTGGACATCATGTGGGAAGTGAAAGCAACTAGAATACAGTTGATGAGAATCAACTTCCCTGCTAAGTTAAGATGATTGAATTTCCATGAGGTAATTGTAGCATCCACTTTCTGTTGTAAACTTTGGAATATATTCAGAGTACGCTCATCCACATCCATTGGGCACCCCAAGTATTTTCCTAGCTTTTCCTTTGTGTCCACTTTTAAACCCTTGTTTAGGACTCGAATGAATTTCTGAGGAATATTTTTGCTGAAAACAGCATAAGATTTCTATTGATTTACCATTTCCCCCGAGATTTGATAGAATTTCCGTAGAAGAGAGTTCATATTTCAAAAATTGTCTATAGTTTTTTTGAGAAAAAATAGTGCATCATCGACAAATAATAGGTGAGTGAGCTCATGAGCTTTACGTACTAATCTAAGACAATGGATAACCCCTTTATTTTGTTTCAGAATTAGTTGTCTCGAAAGTGATTCCATACACAATATTAGAATATAGGGCGATAGGGGTCACTTTGTCTCAAACCTGCTTTTGGGGAGATTTTTCCTGAAGGTTCACCGTTAACTAAAACTGAGTATGTCACTGTTGTAATACACTGCATAATCAGATAAACCCAAAGCTCCGGCATTCCTATTCTTTTCAGAACACTTTCAATAAACGACCAATTAACCCTGTCATAAGCTTTGTTTAAATCCAAATTCAGAATAAGAGAGAACGCATTCACTTTCTTCTTCTTCTTTAGAAGCTTAACATTTCGTGGGCTATTATACAATTGTCATTTATAGAACTCCCAGTTACAAAAGCACTTTGGAACTCCCCAATTAAATCAGGCATAATAGGCTGAAGTCTACGAACTAAGCATTTCTCAAGCAGTTTATATGAAGAATTACATAAACTTATTGGCCGAAATTGACTTACTTGTTTCGGACGATCAACCTTTGGTATCATTGCAATGTGAGTGTGATTTGTTTCCTTCAACATGAAACCACCTGAGAGGAAATTGAGAGCTGCCTTACCCATTGCTTTTCCGCAAATATCCCTTTTTTTTTGTGCGAAAATTGGTGGGATTTCATCTGGACCTGGAGCCTTTAAAGGTTTCATGCTTTTTACAACCTCCTCCACCTCCTCAAAAGTAAACTCTTGGTTTAGATGACGTAAGTGGCTATTGATTAACTGTTTCATTGGTGCCAGCCATTCTCCAACTTCACCAACATCATCATTTTGAGGATTGACTCCTTGGAATAGGTCGTGAAAATATTGGATGAACTCCCTTTTCATTTCATTCGGTTCTGAAATCCACTCCCCTTCACCATTTTTTATTGCTCTCATTTCATTTCTACTTTGATGTGTTCTAACACTCTTGTAGAAAAATGTCGTAGGTTGATCACCCATGTTGTCCCAACTTGCTTTTGCTCTTTGTTTACAAAATTCCAACTTAAGGTCAGTGGAAATTCTTGCTTGTTTCCTCACCTTTTCTTCAAATTTACTGTCCTCTGTGTTATCAATGTTTTATTGTAGCTCGGACAACTCCCTATTGATTTCTTCCCATTGAACTTTGTTTTGGCTCTTGAACTTTAGACACCATTTCTTACACCTTAATTTTGCCACTTCTAGTTTTCTTTGAATAACAAAGAGTGCTGATCCCATAATATTTGAATTCCAAGCATCCTTTATCCCATCATCAATTTCCTGGTAGTTAAGGCACCAAGATTCTATTTTGTAGGTCCTTTTCCTCTTTTTTCTTCCGAGATTACAATCCAAAATAATAGGTTCATGATCTGACATGAATATTGGGAAATTTGTGATAGTTGCGTTGGGAAATAAATTCCTCCATGAATCATTGCAATAGCCTCTATCCAATCTTTCAAGTATTTGATTCTCTTCATGTCCATTGTTTGTCCAAGTAAAAGGGACTCCATGAAATGGGATATCCGATAGACTACAATCTAGTTTCCAATCACTAAATTGTTTCCATACTTTTATGACTGTATGTACTTCCGCCCATTTTTTGAGTTTCATACTCTATTTGGCTATAATCTCCTAGGAGAAGGTGATTCCCCGGGTGAGACCAAATGAAAGCACGAATAGTGTCCCAAACCTGCTTCCTTTGTCCAAGGATAGGAGCCCCATAAACACATGTCACGTAGTAAATCAAATTGCTTTCATCTTTAACATTACAACAAATATAGTTGTGCGATACAAAGATGATAGTTACTTCCATACTACTAGACCAACACAAAACTAGACCTCCGGAGAGATCGATAACATCATTACTACACCAATCCGAGAATCCTTATTTGACTATAAAGGATTCTAAATCTGCTACATTACATTTTGTTTCAAAAATAAAAAGAAGATCTAAAGCTTCATTGCCGACAATCCATGAGAAACAGGGAATAGCCGGGGTGTCTGCAGATTTAATCCCCCTACAATTCCACGCACAGGCTCTCGTATGGCACTTGGGGGCTGTGCAAGGCCAGCCTCCATACCTTTGTCCATTTCAGATGTTCCAGAGCTACTGAATTAAACCAGAGTCGCCTTCACTAAGACCAAACTTTAACTTCTTTTTACCAAAAATAGATCTTCTGAATCTTGGATTTTATCTGTATTGGGATCCATTGCTCATGCTCTTCTTCACTTATGTTCCCAGCAACTTCCTTATCTTCAAGCACCCTTTTCTTCTTTTCCTTCATATAAAGTGCGCTTTCCCAAAAATTTGAAGCCTAACACCCATTTGATCTTCTTTTCCTTAAATTTTTCTCACGAGCTCTCCTCTCTTCCTTGATTTTCATATTATATTTTTTGGCTTGAACTTTGTGAGACCAGGATGAGGAGAAGGAATTAGGTTGATCTTTTGTTGGGCTATCAATGTCCATTTTAGAGCTGATCATGGGCTGGGCCGGGCTGGGCCAGACCTGACACCCAAAAATCTGCCCACCACAGCGGGTCGGGCCGGGCCAGGTAACGGGCCATTTTGGTCTGCCCAAAGCTCGTCCCAAGCGGGCCAAACGGGACTAACGGGCCATTTCGGGCCTGGTTTATTTTATTCCTTTTTCATTAGTTTGGTAATTTTTTAACACAAAAATTCATTATTAATATCTTAAGCAACATCTACTAATGAATTGATAAATTATTGAATAACATTTCTTTTGAGAAAAAAGTTGGAAGGAATAATATGAAAAACTATCACAAACCGAGTCATAAAAACATGTAAGAATATAATAGCAAACATCCATGGTCCCATGCTAACTGAAAAATGAATCTAATGTAGTTGTTGACTTGTAACATCTTAATGGAGGCAACAAGTAATTCAAGAAGAGCCTACGAAAGGGATTTAGAAAAGTATATAGTTTGCTGGTCCTAGTATCAAATTACAGACCTAGTATCAATGGAGAATGAAGAAACTAAGAGAGGAAGACTATGAGATTTCAATAGAGAATTAAAACGGCTGCTGTAGTGCTATGAGGAGGACATGAGTCATGAGGCTAGGGTTTTTCTCTCACTAATTTTGCACGTTAAGTTAGTGGGTTTACTCATTAATTTTTCTTTTTCAGTTTGAGAGGCAAATTAACACACGGGCCTGCTAAAATTCATTAGGCCTTTAACAAGTGGGCCTGCTTAAACTTAAATTCAGACGTTGCAGCACAATGCACAACACACATGCACGACACACTTCATTTATTTCATTTACTTATTTAAATTATCGGGCCTGGTCAAAAAGCGGGCCAGCAACCCTGCCTATAGTTCGGCCCGCAATATATTCGGGCCACCAAGTCCAGGCCCAAATCTAACTTCAGGCCAGATTTTGCTACCCAATCCCTCTGGTTTTTCAGGTCGGGCTCAGTTTGATCAGCTTTAGTCCATTTTATCCAGATCCAACGACCCTAAATCCCAGTGGCGGATCCAGGATTTTCAAATCGGGGGTACTGTGATTACTTAAATAAACCTTGGTCTCGATATTTAACGTCATAAATATTACAATCCAAAATATTGTTCAATATTTAACGTCATAAATCTCAAAATATGAAAATAAATGAGTAAAATTACACAAATTGTCGAAGATATGGCTTGTTGTCCCTTTAATATTTGATCCATGTGTCATTTTATATACCCAATAAACAAATAAACTAGCTCTGTTTTGCAATATTAGATGAAAATAAACTGAAACTGATAAATTAGTTGCTTAAGTTGGTAAAATATTTTGGCAAAATTAGTTATTATCAAAATTTTAAAAATATTTTCAAAAATTCCAGTCACCTAATGATGAAAAGGCAAAAATTTGAACTTATCATTTAAGTCATTTTAATCACCTGAAAATTATTCTAAATATAAGAGTGGTGAATAATGAAAAACTTCAAACTTCTAAAAATATAAGAGTTAAGAGTATTGATACTATTTCTAAAAAAAGTAAAAGAAAATAGAAAATAGAAAGTGGTAAAGAGATTAAAAGAAAAAGGAAAAAGGAAAAAGGAAAATGAAATGAAGTCTTCTAATGAAAACGAAAAGAAAAACAGTAAAAAGGGAAGATAGAAAAAGGAGTTAAAAAGGTGAAGAAAAGAAAAATAAAAACAATGACAAGTACTGTAAAAAGCAAGGAAAAAAAAAGGAAAAAGAAAAGACAATGAAAAAGTAATAAAAAGACAAAACAAGACCCCCCCACCCCCATCTTCTTCTTCCTCTTCCCTCAGTATTTTTTGGGAAAACTTTCCCCAGCTTCATCGCATCAATACCCTTGCAATTGCTCAAGGAGATGAGCAGATCATCTTTCTCTCTCTTCTTTCTCCCAGTTCCAGCTTCATCTCTTTCTTAAGTCTTCTTCTTCAGGTTTTAATTTTCAAAAAAAAAAAAAAATCACTTCGGGGGTACTGCAGTACCCCCGACGACCCCTCTGCATCCGCCAGTGCTAAATCCGACTCAGCCGAGTAGAATTTTTCGTCATTAGTTGCCTCATGGGCATTCAATTCTTTTTTGGGCTTGATAGGTTGATAGAGAACGGATGGTTGTTTTTTGGGGCTAAATACTTGGGCAAACCCGAATAATTGGGCCCACATTTTCCATTTTTACCACAGTAATTTTGTCAGGAGGGCTTTCAAAGGTTTGGGCTTCAGATTTTTTGGTGCTTTTAGCCCTTTCAATTTTTCGGATAATGGATGGGGGGTTGGAAATGTGAAAGAATCAGATGAAACTTCATCAATACCCTCAGTTGACACACGTGGGGTTTTGGCTTTCATTTTCTGAAGGAATTAGGCTTAGGTTTTCATTTTCTGAAAGGAGTAGGCTAAGATTGACAATTTGAGGGGGCTTTGGGACATGGTTCATATGACGGTGGTGGTTGAGGATGAAGGGGTCACTCATTGGGTCAGAGGGAAACGTGATTCTATCACTTGCATCAATTGTGATCTACATGGCTCCTATTGCAAAATCATAATCCTCCACATCATCAAGTAGAAGAGCCATTTTTTTCTTGAGGAATATTGACTGGATATTGAGAGGGACTAGACAAGGAAAGAGAGAGGAGTAGTTCAAGTCAAGGTGAGTCAACATACTATAAATGCATCCTAACAAAAAGGTGGAGGGAGTGTTTGAAATACTATTGTTTGGTTGAAAATAGGGGTAAGATTTCTGAAAGGAGTACAGGCTTGAAGGGGGGGACTGCAATTATTCTGGGCACCAAAGAGACATTTTTGTCAAGAATTTCAGGCAAACTGAAGAATTTCATTAATGGAACTAAGTGATGTACACCTAATGTCTCCTTATACCCAAAATTGACTGGTTACACATATGGCTTTTGGGCAAGGAGGAGAAGGAGAAAATTGAGTTAAGAAAGTCTGTAAAGGGGAGATAATACCTGGATCATTAAATAGATGGTTGAGACTCTTGACTCTAGCCTCCAAATCTTACATTCCTGGAACTCGGTATTATAGGTTGCAACTACCTCCTTTTGAGAAGACTTTTCATACTCCTTTGTTTGTTCATGCATTAGATTTTTTACTGGCCACCCATCTTCGATATCATCTCCGACGAACCTGACAATTTTCCTTTGCTTTTCTCGGATTCCATTCATTTCTGTATCTTCAAGTTCCTTTAATGACCTATTTCTTTGAAGATTGGTGGTTATGAACTTTCCGATTACGTTAATTGTTTAATTTTTTTGATGAACCTTCCCTGTGGCTGTTTCTTCCCGATGCTATTGATGATAGCCATCCTGTGGTGTGATACTTTTCTTCTTGCCCATAACCGTAAATGTTTTCTTGGGGGATCCTCCTCACTCGAGGAATCCGAAAATCTCCTCTTTCTTTTTTGCGAACATGCACCATAATGGCTCTGTTTGGCAATACTATGGAAGATAAACCTGAACCGATAAGTTTAATCGAAACCGAGTAAGATAAAGTCAAACCGATGAGTCTTTAAACCGATAAGGACTGGTTACTTTAACTGTTTGGCAAAGTTAGTTGATCAAATTGATAAATTATTTTGGCAAAATTAGTCGTCGTCAAAATTTGGAAAGATTTTCCAAATTTTCAGTCACCTGATTTTGAAAAGGTAAAAATTTTAACTTATCATATAAGTCATTTTAACCACCTGAAATTTTATTTTAGGTGCTCCCCAAATACTACTAATTATTTTAGCACCTAAAATATGTTAGCACCTTATCATTTAAGGTAGCTAAAATGCTTCCCCAAACAGAGCCAATGACTTGAGATTCTAGGAGGGTTGAATTTGAACGAGAGGATTGTGATGATGAGTCCAAGAAGCTTGCAGAAAATGGAATTTCATCCGATGGACCCTCCAGGAGATCAAATCTTGAAGTTCGTAAAATCTCAATTCTACGTAAACTTATGATCTTATTTGTGAAGCATGTAGATAAAGGATGTTGAATCATTAGGTTTTCATGACTAATACACACTTCTTTCATTCTCCTCCCAAAATTACGTTGAGCTTCTAGAGTCAATTTGCATTTGTGAACTTTATGGCCAATTCTACCACATTGTTTACAAAATGTAAATATTACTTCATATCTAAAATCCACCCACTCATATTGCTTTTGTTGATATTCATAAAAGTAACCAGGAATTAGAGGTTTATCCAGAGCAATAACCACTTTTGCTCTCAGAAATTCCTTTGGTCCCTCTAATAGAGAGGCATTATCGAAAGTTATAACCCTCCCTAGTTTCCCTAAAGCTCTTCTTGCTACATGAGGGTAATTCGAAGTTAGAGGAATACCTTCAATTCTAATCCATAGGGGAGCTGATGAGAAGTCAAAACTACGGATGACAGCACTAGGAAACCAACATTTGAGAAAACTTTTTTCCTACATTTTTCACTTTGATTGCATGTTGAGAAATCCAGCAAGATGAAACCCAGGCTTGGATTTGTGTAGCCGAGAAATTTCTGATATCTTTAAACTATCCAATAACCGTCATCAGAAGAAAAACAACGTCCGATGGTAGCATGTCTCCAAAATCTGATGGAATTTTTGGACCCATTTTTTTTAAAGGTCCACTAAATGCATCATCAAAATCCGGATACGGGTAATTCATGGTGAAAATTTGTAGAGTATGAGTAGAGCTAGCGACAGAGAAGGAGGCAACATAGTTGAAAAAGATAAGACTATATAGAACAGTAAAAAGTTAAGACTCTAAAAATTTTAGAGAGAGAAAGCTCTAGAGAACTAGAGAGTTCTATTTTTGGTTTCCTTGCTTGAGAGTTTATCTTTGTGTATTTTCAATGGAGCATGTTCATCACAAAATTTTGGGTGTACCTATTATACCATAATTAATGGTGTAACAATCCTTTACACGTGCCCCCTTCTTTTCCCCTCCATCTTTCTCTCATTTTTTCTATTTTCATTCGCAACGACTAGCGAGTCATCGTTGACTTCATATAACGAGAGTCTGACTATCTTCTCTCTCCACCATTGATGAAATCTCACCGCCGGAAAATGAAGGTGATTGTTCTAGGGTTTTTAGTGTGGCGGGACGGATCGGTGCAGATGCAGGCCACGAGGAGAGAGAGTGGCAGCAAGAGAGAAGGGGAGTGAGCGAGGCTGTGAGGGAGAGTCGAGTGCAGCAAGAGGCGGCGGAGGCGATGGTGCAGCCACAGCAGGAGAGACAGAAGAGTTTGTTGCACGGAATCAGACCTGACTTTCTGGAGTTTTGTTGGTTTTTGAATTCGAGAAAAATTACAGTTTAGATGTTTTTTTGAACTCGAGAATCATTTCGTTAGTATTGAATTCGACAGTTTTGGTTGGTTTTTTTTAGCTCAACGAATTTGAGTCTGGTTTTTTTTGAGTTGTTTTGTTGGTTTTTTATTTCAACAAATTGGATTGGTTATTGTGTTCTATTAATATTATTGTGGAATTGGCGATTAGATACAAGCTTGTTGAAAATGACATAATATTAAGTAATAATGAAATTATTTCTCTTATAATTTATATCAGTTTGTGTAATTATCTCTATTATATAAGCCAAGGGTGGAGCAATGGTGTCCCCTTAGTAATTCACTTAATTGCCCCTCCACAACATAAATATTACATTCCAAATTTCCAAATACAACCTCTAGCAATTGATCAAAACCAATTTCAATCATAAAACTTGCCAAAAAAACAAAATCAATCAAATCTCTATTAAACCCAATCAACTCATATAATGATCAATCACATAAACTTGCCAATAAAAAAGATTCAATCAAAATAAAAGATTCATAATCAAGAATTTACCATACATTAATACCACATACAATAACATAAAAAAAAAAATACACGACATTCTCATTACAGAGACAACTCAAATTCAAACTCAAATAAATTTTTTCCATAACACAAACTCAATTACGTACAAACACAAACTTCAAACAAAAAAAAAATCCAGTTCTCTTCATAGATTGGAGCTTCACGTCATTTTCAAATATGACATTCTCAAATTTGCGAATACTTTACTGTTAATCAGGTACGCAATAGTTATTGAAAATAAAAGTATGTGTAATGTTCTATGTTCAGTAAATATTAAGAATATGTATTATGTTCGAATAAACTTAAACTCAAATTACAGTTAATATTACGAATATATGTTGTGTTAGAATTTTTTTTTTAAAAAAATTTAAACTCAAATTACAGTTTATTTAAAATTTCATTCAGATATAGTTGAAATTCAAATTAAAATTATATCAGAAATGGTGGAAAAAAAATCAATTTTCGTCAAAAAATATCTTCAAATTTGTGCCAAAATATTAAAAAAAATTGAGACAAAATACTTCAACACAAATTGTTTTTTGTGCCCAGATATTAAAAAGAATTTGAGAAAAAAATACTTCAACCCATATATTAAAATCAAAAATTTGTGCTCATAATCGAATTTCAGCCCATCAACTTGATATTCAAAAATACCTTATCGACGGCATGAAGAGCATCGCCAAGACCGCCAAAGCCAGCTCCAATGATGACGAAATCATAATCAAAGGTCTCGGGAGAGTGAACTCGGTGAGAACTCACTGAGAAACTCAATGCTTTGAGAACTCACTGAGAGGTTTAGCTAAGAATGAGGAGAAATCGAGTGTGTGGTTTGATTTGGGGGACATTGAGGAAGATGATCAAAAGGAGAGAAAAAGTGACGATTGCATTGTTTCAATTAAATATAGAGGGAAAAAAATTGCGTGAAATTGAGAGATGGGTTTGGGAATTGGGAGAGTAGCTGAGAATTGAAGAGAGAGAAAAGGGACTGCATTATTTCTGTCTCTTTTTGCATGGTTCATGGGGTTGTTTAGAGTTTTGACAAAAAACATTAGTTAGAGATGCAATTTCATTACTTATACCTATTTATTAATGTGTTTTTAAATACTATTTGTAAGTATTTCAATCTTTCTTATTCACAAAATGGAGGTGAACTTAGATACGAACTTTCGTTTTTTGGTTTGTTTTACTACTGAGTAAGAGTTATTCCCAAAATGTCGCCGCACGCATAGCGTGCATAAAAAGCTAGTGATAAGGTATATAAAGAGTTGACAAATGATAATGAAACAGGGGGATATGCAATAAGTTTGTTAAAAAATGATATAAAAGTGAAAAATAATGATATCAAATTTATTATAAATAGTATAGCTTTGTGTAATAATGATATCATTGCTCTTATAAACGATAGCAGTTTGTGTAATAATGATAAGGTTTATAAAGTGTTGAAAAATGATACAAGTATGCTAAAAATTACATAAAATTGAGTAATAACGATCTCATGTCTCCTATAAATGATAACAGTACATAAAATTGAGTAATAACGATATCATTTCTCCTATAAATGATCACTAGGGGAAAAAAAGGAAGGGCCGTGTTAGCCCAAAATCCGCAGCCCTTCGTAAACGAAGGGTTGCGGTTTTTTTTTAAAAACGCAGCCCTTTTAGTGAAGGGCTGCGGTTAGCCCAAAAACCACAGCCCTTCATTTACGAAGGGTTGCGGTTTTTGGGCTAACCGCAACCCTTTACCCACCCGCGAAAATATTATTTCATCGCTTTTAAATATTTTGGAAGGATTTCAGTGGGCGGGCTTTTAAAATATTCAGCGCTCCTTAATAAACCCTCATTCTCTCTCCTCTCTCACAAATCTCACAAATCTCCCTCGTCGATCTGTCTCTCACGCACAAATCTTCAAACCACCACCACCACAAATCTTCACACCACCACCGCAAAT
Organism: Beta lomatogona; assembly: GCA_947646795.1. Taxonomy (NCBI): domain Eukaryota; kingdom Viridiplantae; phylum Streptophyta; class Magnoliopsida; order Caryophyllales; family Amaranthaceae; genus Beta; species Beta lomatogona. The sequence continues at coordinate 306,327 of CANSNZ010000116.1, forward strand.
CCTCCTTCGTCTCTCGTCTCTGGGCTCTCCTCGCGTCTCCTCTTACCGTAACTCACACCACCACACCCCCTCTTCTCGCGCGCACCACTCGCGTCTCCTCTGCCGTCGCTCACACCACCTCGCCGGCATTCGCACAAATCGCTCCTCGCGTCTCCTCTTGCCGTCGCTCACACTACCACGCCCCCTCTTCGCGCGCGCACCACTCGCGTCTCCTCTGCCGTCTCTCACACCACCTCGTCGGCATTCGCACAAATCGTTCCTCGTCTCACACCACCTCGCCCGCATTCACATAAACCACTCGCGTCTCCTTTGCCGTTGCTCACACCAGATCTAGGGTTGGTTCGTTTTTTTATTTTAGTTTGTCATTTTTAATTTTTTTTTTTGTATTTGTTGGTTTTTGATGGTATTTTTCGTATTTTTTTTGTTAATTTTACGTTTTTTAGTTTTATGGAATTAATTTAAGATGGCTCGAGATTAATTTGAGATCTAGGGTTCGAGATTTACTCGGTGTTTTATCAATTTATTTTTTCGGATTTTAGGTTTTTTTTTATTTTTATTTGTGGAATTAATTTGATTTTATGTTGTTGATTCGTTTGAGAGAGATTTCTGTTCAAATTTTGTCTTGATATTGTTATGAGAATCAGTATTTAGGTTTAATTTGGATGATCTTTGTGAATTTGGTTGCTGGAGTTTTGCTTTGTTGTTGCGAGACATTTGCATCAAGTTGTCTTGAATTTCTTATGCAAGAAGAAGTTAGTTGTGTTTTCTGATTAATTTGCGTTTTTTGGACTATGATGTTCTCGCCTTGTCAACCTTACTAGTTTACGTCCTAAATTTCTTGATATTTAGGAGTAAAATAATGCAAATTTTTTTTTTTTTTTTTTTGGGTCAAAAGGGCTGCGGTTATGGTCAAAACCGCAACCCTTTGTACAAAGAAGGGCACCGATTTAGGGCCAAAATCGCAGCCCTTCCAATATGGAAGGGTTGCGGTTTTAGGCCTAAACCACAGCCCTTCGTTGTGAAGGGCTGCTACGGAAAGGGCTGCTGGCAAAAAACACAGCCCTTAGGGCTGTTTTGACCGCAGGCTTTCAGTTTTTTTCCACTAGTGGATAACAATTTGTGTAACAATGATAAGGTTTATAAAGTGTTGAAAATTGATGGTGAAATAAGGGAAAATGATACAAGCTAAGTATGCTGAAAAATGACATAAAAGTGATTAATTATAATGATATCAATTTTCTTATAAATGATACTCCCTCTGTTTTTTTATTTTATCATTCTCACTTTTCTGTGCGCGTCTCCCGATGCACCTATTTGAACTTAAATATCTTTCATTATATATTAGTAAAAATTATAACGATTGAATATTAATAATGTACTAATTGAGACGAATCAAACAAGACCCCACATGACTATATTTTTTCTTATAAATTGAAAACAATTGAGAAGATTCTCTCTAAGTATGAATAGTGTCAAGATTCTAAGTGAGAAAGATAAAAAAAACACAGAGGGAGTATATGTTTGTGTAATAATGATAAGGTATATAAGAGTTAAAAAATGATAATTAAATAGGGGGAAATGACATAAAACAGCTCCAAAATAATACAAGTTTGCTGAAAAATGATAAAGAAGTCAGTAATAATGACATGAAAGAGTTTTATAAATGACATGAAACAAATTCATAAAAATGGCATGAGATAGCACCAAATTGATATGACATGAAATACGCTAATAATGACGTCAAATAGTTTTAAATTTACATGAAACAATGATATTAGTTCACACATGTGAGATTGTTGTTACACGATTAGTTATGGTGTAACAATAGTAAACTATATCATTATTACTCATTTCTATGTCATTTTTGCACAGTTTATGTCATTTTTGCTCATTTTTATGTCATTTGTCAACTTATTATATACTATATCATTATTACTCATTTCTGTGTCATTTTTACCTATTTCTATGTCATTTTTCAGCAAACTTGTATCATTTTTTCCAATGTTTTTAATTTTTATCAAATCCTTGTGTAACATATCATTATTACTCATTTCAACAAACTTATATCATTTTTCTTTTTTTGATTATTATTTTTAACTCTTTATAATTATTACACATACTAATCATTTATAAAATAAATGATATGATTATCGTTGACTTTTAGATCATTTTTCACTTCATGTATATCATTTTACCAAATATATATCATTATACTAGGTTTTATATTATATTCATCCCCAAATGTATATCATTTTTTAAAAAACTAATTTGTATCTTTTTTAGGGAACTAATTTGCATCTTCAAATAAAACTATATCATTTTTAATAATTTTCGTTCAAGTCATTTTCAAAAATCCAATCTCTTTCTCCCCTCTAAAGACATATCTACCCCCCATCCTATTTTCTCTCTGCTCCTTCATCAACAACAACCCCACCACCCTTAACTACCAAATGACTGATGGCCTCGTTGTAAACACGCTAAAGATACCTAAACTACCCAACACAGGGCAAGTAAAGGGTCGAATCCACAACGAAGTAAGGGTTAAACAAAGACTAATTCACTAATTATAATGAGCTGAATCTATGTTTGGGTTTTTGAAGGATTAGTAACAACGTCTAAAGTCTAAGGTAACTAGAAAATGAATAACTGAAATTAGCAAAAAAAAAAAGGGAGATAAATCAAAGATAAAGGAACTAGGGGATTAAGGAGTTTCACCAACAAATGATCCAAAAATCAAACGCCAAAGTCAAGGGGAAAACATATGGGGGAATTACAAGGGAAAATCATGCAATTAAGAACACTAATTACTCTCTCGAGCTAATTAGAGGAACTTAATTAGTCACTCATGACCTATTCTCATGGCATGAGCAACTGATGTGATGATTTAATATAGTGTTTTTCCCCCTGTATTTGAGCTAAAATGTGTATCAATGGTGCTCTTAGGAGCCATTTTATGCTAACTCTCTCCATCTAGTTGTGGTTTTCTGTTTTGTGCCTGATTGCAGGTTTTAGGGAGTTATCTCTCTATTTTCTACCACTATCTGACTATTTCACTGGACTGGAGAGGTTCGAAGACATATTTGATGAGTTCTAAAGTCCTGAGGATACTTTTCGGGATCTCTGAGCGAAGAAGCATTGAAGCCTTGGCGTTGGAAGCCAAGGAATGAGTATCGGACCTGAGCCCGATAGGATCGGGCGGATAGGCCCGATCTCATCGGGCGTCCTTGGCTTGTCCTGCGCCTGTCCCTGGAACCATTGGTGTGCAGCCCGACTCCATCGGGCGGGTCGGCCCGATGTCATCGGGCGGGGTCCTGTTTTGATCCCTGCTGCTTCATTTGAGCCCGATGTCATCGGGCTTAGTTGGCCCGATCGGGCAACGGCCTCCGCGCGCTCATTTAATGATTTTGGGCCAGTTAGTATAAATAGAGATTTGAAAACTTTTATTAGTATCTTTGTTTTTATCTTTGTTTTAGCTCTTATTTCTCATAGTTTCTCTCAAGAACCCTAGCTTTTTACTACTCTTCATTGTGATTCATGATTGAACCTTTGGATTATTCGCAAGTTTAATATAGTTCATTAATTTGGTAATCTTCTTCCTTGTTCTTTTCATTATTATTTGCTTCTCTATTATTGATTAGATTAGTTTCTTAGTTATTTGCAATAGTTCAAAGTATGGATTTTTATATGGAATTTGTTATTGTTTTCTCAAGCATGAGTGAGTAGTTTTATTTCTAGGATTGTGGGGATCTATGTATGCAATGAAGGATTGATAGATTAGTATAATTACCCTATATTTCAATTGTTTCCTGTGATTGAATCGTTCATGCTAGATTTATAAATTAGGCCTGATTTGTATTTCTATTATCGCAATATTGAATCTACTTCGAGAGGAGAGATTTAGTATAGGCTTTCAATCATTAGGCATAGTGATCCTTGACCATGCGAGAGCGGCTAGGTGATCTTTGAGGGAGGTAATGTTCGAGAGAAATTACATGTGCCCTAGATAAATTGACTTATTGTGGTGATTATTATTCGTCTCTGATTTCCCGAATTGTATGCATAGTGATCTATAATCCTAGTTCTTTATTAATTGATTATTATCTTCATATTTAGTTCTATCATTTGCCTATTAGTTTAGTCACACACCAATTTTCATCAGATTTAGTTAGTATAATATTAGAATTCGGATACAATAATATAACTTTCTCCCTGTGGATTCGATCCTGACTTCCCGACTACTTGTTAGTGGACTTTAGGTTATTTTTGATAAGGTGATACGACTTTAGCCTGTCAAATTTTGGCGCCGTTGCCTGGGGAGACGGTTTATTTTTATTTTGTCTCGAATTATAGTATTACACTAACCTCTACTCGAAGAACACCTGTTCTTTGGAGCATCTCACGTTTGTTTTAGTGTTTTTGGTGTATGAGCGAGGAAATTGAAATCCTCACATCTCCTTCCATTTGATCCGGAGATTGAAAAGACGCTCGTAGACTCCGAAAGCAAGCTAAGCAAGCAAAGTTGGGCTGCGAGGGACACCTTCCCAAAAGACAACTACTCCGCCATCTTCACCTATTACTGCTATCATGGGTGACGAAACTAAACCAACCTTCGAGAGATTATGCACAACCTTCGCCCGACAATGTACCCACCGGGGTCCGGATGCCTACCATTGCTTGCTACAAACTTTGAAATCAAGTCTCATGTTCGAATATGGTTCGAGAATAATCAGTTTCTTTGGGTTGCCATCCGAAGACCCAAATCAGCATCTGCAGCGGTTTTTACAATGTTGTGCTACTCGAAACAAGCTGGTGTTACTGCCGATGATATGAAACTCATCCTATTTGGGTTCTCTCTGCGCGACAAAGCTCTATTTTGGTATAATAAGCTGCCTTCCACCATCACCACACGGGCGGAACTATCCAAAATCTTCCTCATCAAGTGGTATCCTTACCAAAAGATCTGAGATATGCGTCATGCCATAGTAACTTTCACCCAAGACCCTGGAGAATCTTTATATGAAGCTTGGGAGAGGTTCAAGGATCTACAACGCCTTTGCCCTCATCATGGTTTAGACCCAATGGTATTTGTGTCGGATTTTCTACACTAGAGTTGATGCGGATACAAGGAGGGTAATTGATGGAGCCTCTGGTGGATTTTTCATGGATAAAGCCATTGATGAGGGGTATGAACTTCTAGAGAAACTCGCTTCTAATCAAGCCTCTACCATTCGTTCCTCCATGAAGAAGGGAGGGAAACATGATGTCGAAGCTATTTCTTTATTGTCCAGGGCAACTAGCCGCTCTCAACCGGAAGATTGATTCCTTGAAGCTAGGTAATGACTCCTCCCATATGAGTGTTAATGCGATGGCTAGTGCTTCTAATTATATTGCTCCCATTTGTGATGCTTGTGGGATACCCGGGCACAATTGTCAAGAGTGCCCCCTGCGCTCCTATCTTCTAATGTCGGGAGCAACTGTGAGGCGGTTAATGCGTTTCAGTCACAACCTAGGGGTCAGTTCAACCCATATTCTAACACTTACAACCCCGGGTACAGAAATCACCCCAACCTCTCATATCGGAGCAATAATGTGTTGAATCCTCAACCTCAACAACCATATGTCCCACGAGAATCGGGTTCAACAATATCAACCTCAACAACAAGCTCCTCCCGGCTTTCGGAGAAATCAAGCTCCACAACCACCCGCTCCTCCTACCGATCCAGCCATGACGAGAGTTGAAGAATATGATGTTTCGGATGCGAAAGGTTTTAATGCCTTTCAAGCCGACACAAAGGCTCGGTTGGAAAACTTGGGTACGCATAACAAGATGTTGGAGACTCAACTAGCTCGGTTGGCTAGTTCTTTCGCTAGTAGGCCACCTGGATCATTACCTTCGCAGCCTATGCAACCAAGAGATACTCGCCAATGCCATCACTCTTAGGAGTGGAGCGCGATATGATAGTCCGGAGATGCCTAAAGATGATCCGGTTAGCTCCGACAAGGATGAAGGCGTCACCGACAATTCCACGGCTCCTAAGGATGTCGGCAATGCGAGAGAAGCGGACAGTAGTTGAAAAAGTTTCACCTCCCACTCCCGTGATCAAGGTACCGTTCCCCAATCGACTATTGAAGACTAAGCTTGATCATCGGCTCGGTAAGTTTTTGGAGATAGTGAAACATCTGCGGGTAATTGTTCCTTTTACCTGAACTTATTACTCAAGTTCCCGCATATGCTAAATTTTTGAAAGAAATTCGACTAGGAAAAGAGCCTTTAATGAAATTGAGGCGTAGCTTTCATCGAAGAATGTAGTGCTCTTTTGCAAAACCAATCCCCACCTAAATTGAAAGACCGGGGAGTTTCTCTATCCCTTGTAACATTGGCACTATTTTTATCGATAAGGCTTTATGTGATTTGGGTGCTAGTGTTAGTGTCATGCCCCTTACCGTATGCAAAAAGCTTGACATGGGAGATTTAAAATGCACCAATATTACTCTTCAAATGGCCGACCGTTCCCTCAAATACCCCTTAGGTATCTTAGAGGACGTCCCCGTGAGAGTAGGTAAATTTTTTATTCCTGTGGATTTTGTTGTGCTTGACATGGAAGAGGATACTCGGATCCCAATCATTTTAGGGAGACCATTTCTTCATACTGCTGGAGCTGTCATAGATGTTAAGAATGGTAAATTAACTTTGACTGTGGGGGATGACAAGGTGACCTTTAGTTTAACCAATGCCTTGAAAAGTCCCATGCTAGAGGAAGCCTGTTATAGAATTGATGTCATTGATGTGCTAGTTAACGATGACATGCCTCAATCCCTTCGCGGGATCCTCTGGAGGCTTTGCTTTGTTTTGCATCTTCTACAGGTGATGGTAATCCCTTGAGTGCTTGCCGCGGATGACCGGGAAGCGGTTCTAGCATGTGAAGAGCTTCGACGGTATTACCACTCATGACCAGGAACGGTTAGTATATGATACTCAACCGGTAGAGGTAAAGAAACCCGAACCGAAACCCCTTCCCTCTTCTCTCGCGCTATGCTTTTCTGGATGAATCTGAAAATTATCCTGTGATTGTTAGTGCTTCATTGAATGATGGTCAAATGTCTCAACTTTTGTCTGTTTTGAAAAAACATAAACAAGCCATTGGATATAATATTGATGATTTGAAAGGCATAAGCCCTGACTTCTGCATGCATAGAATTCACTTAGAGGATGATCATCGTCCTAGTATACAAGGCCAACGTCGTTTGAACCCCAATATGCAGGAAGTAGTTAAGAAAGAGGTCATGAAATTGCTTGATCTTTGGAATCATCTACCCCATTGCTGATTCTAAGTGGGTGAGTCCAGTTCAAGTGGTTCCTAAAAAAGGAGGTACTACTGTTGTTAAAAATGAAAAAAATGAATTAATCGCTACAAGAGTAGTAACTGGTTGGCGTATGTGCATTGACTATAGGAAATTAAATGTTGCCACCAAGAAGGATCACTTTCCCCTCCCCTTCATTGACCAAATGTTGGAAAGGCTAGCTTGTCATTCTTATTTCGTTATCTAGATGGGTATTCCGGTTTCTTCCAAATCCCTATCCACCCGGATGACCAGGAGAAGACCACATTTACCTGCCCTTATGGTACCTTTGCCTATCGAAGGATGCCATTTGGATTATGCAATGCCCCCGCCACCTTCCAACGTTGTATGATGGCCATTTTTTTCGAGTTCATTGTGTCCATTATGGAAGTGTTTATGGATGACTTTAGCGTGTATGGAATTGATTTTGATGCATGTTTGCTAAATCGGCTAAAGTTTTGAAAAGGTGTGAAGATGTCAATCTTGTCCCGAATCGGGAGAAGTGCCACTTCATGGTTACCGAAGGAGTGGTACTTGGTCATATTATCTCTCGAACGTGGCATCCAGGTGGATAAAACAAAAATTCAAGTGATTGAGCAATTACCCCCTCCCGTGAATGTAAAAGGGGTGCGAGGTTTCCTTGGTCATGCGGGGTTTTATCGCCGCTTCATCAAGGATTTCTCTAAAATTGCTAAACCACTTACTCGGTTGCTCCTCAAGGATGCCCCCGTTCTGTTTGCGATAAGCTGTCTTATATCTTTCAACGGGGATCAAGCAAGCTTTGATTCTTGCTCCGATCATTCGATCTCCGGATTGGAACCTTCCTTTCGAGATTATGTGTGATGCTAGCGATTATGCTTGTGGGAGCCGTGCTTGGTCGAGGAAGGGCAACATTCTCCATGCGATATACTACGCTAGTAAGACCCTAGATGAAGCTCGAGTTAACTATGCCACAACCGAGAAAGAGCTTCTAGGCGTGGTCTATGCACCGGACAAGTTCGTAACTTATTTGTTGGGGTCTAAGGTCATTGTTTATACCGACCATGCTGCATTGAAGTATCTCCTAGCCAAAAAGGAGGCCAAACCTAGACTCATTCGGTGGATTTTGCTACTCCAAGAATTCGATTTAGAGATCGAGAGACAAAAAGGAGCGAGAAAATGTAGTGGGCGATCATCTGTCCGGATTACGGTATGAAGACATGGAAGAAGGTTTACCCATTGATGACTCATTTCCCGATGATAAGCTCCTGGCAGTCACTTCTGTCACCCCGTGGTATGCCGACTTCGCCAACTTTTGTGTGAGTGGCCAGACTCCCCCGTAGCCGAGTTACCGGCAGAGGAAGAAATTCCTCCATGAGGCTAAGAAGTATTTCTGGGACGACCCTCTACTGTACAAGCTTTGCGCTGACACCATCTATAGGCGATGTATTCCCGAATGGGAGGTGCATGACATTCGAAGCACTCCCACTCCCTGCCATGTGGAGGCCATGCTTGGGCCCTCCAAAACCGTTGCTAAGGTACTTCAATCTGGTTTTTTTGGCCTACTTTATTTCATGATGCTAGTACCTTTATTAAGTCCTCGTGATGCATGCCAACGAACAGGAAATATTTCCCGAAGACATGATATGCCTCAAACCCCCATTTTGGAAGTTGAATTATTTGATGTATGGGGTATTGATTTTATGGGCCCCTTTCCCTCTTCATCGGCAATAATTTCATACTTGTTCTTTGTTGATTATGTGTCTAAATGGGTAGAAGCCCTTGCATCACCAACTAACGACTCTAAAGTCGTTATGAAAATGTTTAAAAAGATTATCTTTCCAAGGTTTGGGGTACCAAGGGTTGTCATAAGTGATGGTGGATCTCATTTTCACAAACGCACTTTCGAGGCTCTGCTTAAGAAGTATGGTGTCTACCATAGGACGGCCTAGCTTATCACCCTCGGACAAGTGGGCGGGTAGAAGTGTCTAATCGTGAGATAAAGACTATTTTGGAGAAAGTGGTTGCTAAATCTAGGAAGGATTGGAGTGACAAATTAGATGACACCTTATGGGCTTACAGAACTGCTTTTAAGACCCCTATTGGCACCACCCCTTACAGGTTAGTTTATGGGAAAGCATGTCACCTACCTGTTGAGCTAGAGTACAAGGCTTTTTGGGCTGTTAAGGAGCTGAATTTTGATGCTAAGTTAGCAGGAGAGAAACGCCTTTTGCAGATTAATGAACTTGATGAACTCCGGCTGAATGCTTATGATAGTTCGCGTCTCTACAAAGAGCGTACTAAGAGATGGCACGATAAGAAAATTTTGAGTAGAGAGTTCTCAATTGGTGACAAGGTCTTATTGTACAACTCTCGATTAAAACTTTTTCCTGGTAAGTTGAAGTCTAGATGGTCGGTCCATTTTTTCGTCACTAATGTTAACAAGTTTGGTTCTATTGAGGTGATGAATGCAACGGTGAAAAATTCAAGGTTAATGGCCAACGCTTAAAGCTTTATCATACAGGAGCACTTGCTGGGATCTGTGGAGGAATTATACCTCCAACCCCCTTCCCCTTCGTTTGAGGGATGCGGCATTATGGTCGTGCGGGACCCTCATAAACCAGCGCTAATCGGGAGGCAACCCGATTTTCCCTTTCCATTTCTTCTTTTTCCTTAGTATAGTTTTGTTTTAGTTTTTCTAGTTTTGTAGTTTAGGTGAGAGAGTGAGAGGGTATTGATCATTACATTGAGGTTATATGTGTGCAGGATTTTTTGGTTTCCGATGATAGCGAGGCTCGTTTTTCATGGAAAATATTGCAAAATCCGGAAAAGTGCAAGTTCCGGCTCCGCCCGATGGAATCGGGCTCCTTTGCCCGATCGGGCCCGCGAAGACCACATGACAGAAGTCAAAAAGAAAACCGCCCGATGGAATCGGGCCACTTCACCCCGATCGGGCCCGCAACAGGGAGTTGGCAAAAGCGAAACAAACTACCGCCCGATCAAATCGGGTCATTACGCCCGATCGGGCAGTCCACCGTCAGCGAAAATCTTCGCCTGATGGGAACGGGCAGGATTCGCCCGATCGGGCTGAGCACCGTCAGTACCTGGCACAAAACTCAGACGCCCGATTGTATTGGGCGAATCCGCCCCGATCGGGCCCGCAACTGGATTTTAGATTCTCAGACAAAAAAAATTCCGCCCGATTACATCGGGCTCCTCATGCCCGATCGGGCTTCGTGACGGAATACTCATTAAACTTGGGATTTCTCACTCACTTTCCCCATTCACTCCCAATCTCTTTCTTTCTCTTCTTCAAGCCCTAACCCCAACTCTCTCATCTTCTTCCCCAAATTCTCCATCCACCATTAACAACCTTCAATCCAAGCTACTTAGCTCTCCACAAAAATCAACCCTCTCATCTCCCCTATCAATTACCCACCACATCATCTTCAATTTTTTTTTCTATTTCACTCCATCTCTCTCATCCACCCCATTCCACATAAAGTGAGTGTGACATCTCTACATTTTTTTCAAGCATCATGTCTTCAAGGAGGCGTCGCGGATCCGGCACCGGACCACCCCAACCACCACCACCACCACCACCACGGGACGAGACTTTTCCGGATGTCGTCTTTTCGTCGACGGAGCAACGTGAACGGTTTCAGCGCCTAAAAGGGCGCGAGGTGAGTCCTACCCATTTCCTTGATATTGAATTTTTAAATAAATTGGGTATTGCTTCTGAGTTTAAAGATTTCATGAAAATAATCGGCATGGAATCTTTCTTTTCCGTCCATGTTAATACCTATCCTGTACTGGTCTATGAATTTTATAGCAGTCTTAAGGTTACCAAACCCCGCACTGGACCTGTATCCTATGTATCCTTTAGACTGCTCAATCAGGATTTCCACCTCACTTTGCCGGAATTTGCACGGGTACTTCGAGTCCAATGTGGTGGGGAGATTGGGCACCCCCCTAACTACCATCATCGTAGCACGTATTTTGCCATCACAGGTGATGGTAATGACTTCACCCTACAACACTGCAAGGGTAAATTCATCCACCAACCCATCTTTAAAATGTGGGTTCGATTTATGTCGCAGACACTATTTGGGAGGGTGGAAGGGCAATTAATAAGGGGGGATGAACTGTACCTAATTGGCAGCTACATGCTTAAAGGGACGCCCGACCATTTTCAATATAACATCCCTCATCATGTTGCGCTCCAGATGGAGCGTATTGCCACCACTTACCCTAAGAGGAGAGCGGACGGTACTTTGACCTCTCGGGCTATTGTAAATGGGGGGGTTAGTGACTCTTTTTGCTAGGAAAATTCCTGGTTTTGATGAGTCTCGCTACCGCCCGGCCACCCTAGGACCCAACCTCCTGGACTATGCTTTCTTCGATCGCCTACATTGGTTAGCGAGGGTCGGGGATAAATATCAATGGCGCATCAACGGGCGGCGCCTATTGAGTTGCCTAGTCCCTTAGCCAAAATTCGACCAGGGCAGCCCCACTACCACCTTCCCATAGCTGGTTCCGACTTTCCCACCCCCCATCCCCGACATTCCCCAACGCACATTTCACCGTCGCCCCCTCATCCCGCCGATATTGCCTCTACTTCGATGCTCCCCCCTCCCCATATTCTCTTTGCTCCTGCTCCTTCTTTTGATTTTCGGGGGAATGATGAGCATGCTCCAGCGGATGGAGTGCGGTATCACTTGCCAACTCTACCGCTATTCGTAACATCGGTCGGCGAGGTTGATGCCAACTCCGTCCTTCTCCGAGCCTCGGCCCGGCGTGTTGATACATTGGCCAATGATCAACACCTAGCTCTGTATCCCCGTACGATGACTACTGCGAGACGGCATACGATTGCGAAGCCGACGCCCACCCATCCCGGTACTCTTGGAACCCGAATTACGGCCCGGCCCGGGTCCAGGTAGTAGGGGTGGCGGAGGTGAGGATGACGGAGGTGAGGATGACGGAGGTGAGGATGATGGAGGTGAGGATGATGATGGTGCGGACATTTCTATGGATGGCTGATGCCCATGTCCCTTTCCTTTCCCTTGTTGCAATGAGGCCATTGCCAAGTTCAGCTTGGGGGAGGATTTCTGTAAGTATTAGTAGTGTTTTTCTTTTTGTTTTTTTTGTTTTCTGTTTTCCTTTTTGTTTTACTGCTTTTTAGGATAGTTAAGGTAGTTTAATCGCTTTAAAAAATTGAAAAATCACAAAAATACGAGTTGAATTCGAATAGTTTGATTGCTTCCCTGTGCCCCAAACTTTGCTTTGAAAAAAATGATTTAACTCATTATACTGGATAGTTGGGCATTTGTGATTGGGACGTTGTGATGTGATCTTTGACTGCCTTGATCTTGAGTGAATTTTGATGATAAAGTGCCTATTTTAACTGCATGCTTGAATTGGTTAGATTGTGAGGGTTCATTCTAGCCCTCGGATTTATCTCTATGTCCGATATATTCTTGTGTGTTAGTTCCTCGTAGCATTCTTATCTTGGTTTTGGCATTGTACTCGTTGAAGTTCTGGTAACTTTAGGCATGTGCTGTGATAGAGGCGTTCATTTGTCTAATTTTAAGCCTCAGAGTTGTTTAATGATTTTTCCCCCCTAGCCCTGCTGAGCCTAATGACTTATTTTTGGATCTATATTAAACCACATTACACACCTTGAGCCTTTACATTGACTATTGTCCCAAGCCTAGCTTGGGGGAGCATTTGTTAAGTTTATATCATATTGTGTGGTTGATTCCGTAGGGCGGTTGGAAAATAATGATATGGTTGTACAAAGAAAGAAAAAAAAAGAAAAATAAAGTGAAAGAAAGAAAGAAAAAAAAAAATTTGATAGTGAAAAATCTGAAAAATTTCTATGATCTTCACTCGTTAACTTTCAAAAGTGTTGGAAATTATGTTGAAAATGACAGTTATTGGTTGGTTCGTGAAACTTCAAAAGTTGGTTATTATCTTGGTTATGTTGCTGTTGCCATGGGAGTTGTTTTGACCACACTTAGTCCTACTAGTGTTTTTTTGCTCCCATTTCTTGGCTTTTCCACCACATTTCCTAAATAATTTCCGTACCTTTACCCAAGCCCCATTACAACCCTGATAAAGACCTTTTGAGCACATGTTTGATTGTATATTGGAATAATACTGAGTCAATATGCCAAAGTTGAAGATTAAGTTTGTTATTTGAGTCGACCTGATTAGGATGAGCGATATTATACCTTTTTAAACACATGAGAGTGTGAGTGGGAAGGGCTATTATGGTTGGGTTGGTGAGCGATCGGGCACATATTTTGCCTGCCACAAAATTGAGAGGAGTGACACCTCGGTGAGCACCTTTTCAAGATTTGCATGATATGTAGGGCGGCTACGTTTGATGGTTTACTTAAGTGATTGGTAGTCAGGTGATCTGAGCAACTGAACTTGAATTTTGCTTGCTTGAATGATTTTGAGTTGGAAATAATTGAGTTTAAACTTTTCCATCTGAGGGGTGAAGCAATCCTATTCTTATTCCTGTTGTGCTCTGCTTGAGGACAAGCAAAGGTTTAGCTTGGGGGAGTTTGATGTGATGATTTAATATAGTGTTTTTCCCCCCTGTATTTGAGCTAAAATGTGTATCAATGGTGCTCTTAGGAGCCATTTTATGCTAACTCTCTCCATCTAGTTGTGGTTTTCTGTTTTGTGCCTGATTGCAGGTTTTAGGGAGTTATCTCTCTATTTTCTACCACTATCTGACTATTTCACTGGACTGGAGAGGTTCGAAGACATATTTGATGAGTTCTAAAGTCCTGAGGATACTTTTCGGGATCTCTGAGCGAAGAAGCATTGAAGCCTTGGCGTTGGAAGCCAAGGAATGAGTATCGGACCTGAGCCCGATAGGATCGGGCGCCGCACGCCCGATCGGGCTCCTCACCGAAGTACCGATCGGGCGACGTTGCCCGATCGGTACTTCGGTGAGGAGCCCGATCGGGCGGATAGGCCCGATCTCATCGGGCGTCCTTGGCTTGTCCTGCGCCCGTCCCTGGAACCATTGGTGTGCGGCCGACTCCATCGGGCGGGTCGGCCCGATGTCATCGGGCGGGGTCCTGTTTTGATCCCTGTTTGCTTCATTTGAGCCCGATGTCATCGGGCTTAGTTGGCCCGATCGGGCAACGGCCTCCGCGCGCTCATTTAATGATTTTGGGCCAGTTAGTATAAATAGAGATTTGAAAACTTTTATTAGTATCTTTGTTTTTATCTTTGTTTTAGCTCTTATTTCTCATAGTTTCTCTCAAGAACCCTAGCTTTTTACTACTCTTCATTGTGATTCAAGATTGAACCTTTGGATTATTCGCAAGTTTAATATAGTTCATTAATTTGGTAATCTTCTTCCTTGTTCTTTTCATTATTATTTGCTTCTCTATTATTGATTAGATTAGTTTCTTAGTTATTTGCAATAGTTCAAAGTATGGATTTTTATATGGAATTTGTTATTGTTTTCTCAAGCATGAGTGAGTAGTTTTATTTCTAGGATTGTGGGGATCTATGTATGCAATGAAGGATTGATAGATTAGTATAATTACCCTATATTTCAATTGTTTCCTGTGATTGAATCGTTCATGCTAGATTTATAAATTAGGCCTGATTTGTATTTCTATTATCGCAATATTGAATCTACTTCGAGAGGAGAGATTTAGTATAGGCTTTCAATCATTAGGCATAGTGATCCTTGACCATGCGAGAGCGGCTAGGTGATCTTTGAGGGAGGTAATGTTCGAGAGAAATTACATGTGCCCTAGATAAATTGACTTATTGTGGTGATTATTATTCGTCTCTGATTTCCCGAATTGTATGCATAGTGATCCATAATCCTAGTTCTTTATTAATTGATTATTATCTTCATATTTAGTTCTATCATTTGCCTATTAGTTTAGTCACACACCAATTTTCATCAGATTTAGTTAGTATAATATTAGAATTCAGATACAATAATATAACTTTCTCCCTGTGGATTCGATCCTGACTTCCCTGACTACTTGTTAGTGGACTTTAGGTTATTTTTGATAAGGTGATACGACTTTAGCCTGTCAGCAACTAATCTAAACAAATTAAGAACAACATGATAAATCAAACTTCCCTAAACTAGAAAATACTATTCTCATGAAAATCCTAGTGTTACAATCAAGCTTAGTCTATCCCTAACTTCATCTCTCGATCCTTCACTAGGGATTACAAATATGCAAGTTAAGTGGTGACCAATCACCCAACAAACTAAAGTAAACAAGCTTAATCAACAAGCTAAACCCCAAATATTAACCTCCTAACTTAGATCCAATGAAGGCTACATCCCTTCCCCTAGTAGAAGACTACTCATAAATCATAACAACAAACTAAATCAAAGTTTGAAATAACTTCATCACCATAATCATGGAGGAAAGAGAAGAGGGGAAATAATAAACTACTTAAAACAATATCAAATCAAACAAAACATAAACTAAACAAGATTAGAGAAAGAGGAAATGATATAAATGAGAAATTACCAACTCTTAATCTTGCATAAATCTGAAAATGGAGTTCAAAAACTTCAAGCTCAACTTTCTCTCTCCTAGGATTCTAAGAATTTGAATGCTAAACCAAATAATATTTCACTTAATTAGAATATAGATTAGCTTCACCAAAAATGACATAAACTTGTCTTATATTATGCTAAAATATGCTAAGTATAATTAAAAATAAACCCTCGTATAAAAAGAGAATTAAAAATAAAGACAACCTGAAAATACACAGACCAGGACTGGTTGGAGTGACCCGAGAGCTAGGGTTGAGATTGACCCGGGCGGGTCATATGAATAGAACTGAAATTTCAGTTTTTCGCAAATTAACCCGCGCAGATCACTTGACCCGAGCACTCGAGTAACTTGGTCAGTTTCGTCAGCTCATTTTCAAACGACCTTATCTCACTCGTTTTTCATCATAATTAGACTTGTGACCATTCGTTGGAAAGCTATCGAGCTAACTTCCATAACCAACTTGAATCACCCAAAAATATTGTAAGTGATGAAAGTTATGTCTATTTGAAGTTAACCCTTGTGCGCAAACCCTTCCAAGACTTCTTGTGTTTGCCCCCATGAACTAGGTTATGCTTCGTTTCGCTTCCTTGACCTTTCTCTTCGATCTTAATATTCGGGGTTGCGCAAGTGCCCTCCAAGAATGCTCCTAAACCCTGAAACAAAACAAGAACACCCAAAGACAGCGCGTACAAGGAGGAAATTGCACAACTTAAAGAAAAAGCTAACAAACAAGCTTAGACAAACACAATAAGCATTAGAAATACTAACTCAAAACTACCAAAAAGTAATACAATGAACAAGGCATCAGTGACCCAGCTCATCCCAACCCCAACCACCACCACCTCCACACCACGACACCTCTACATCTTCGTCAACAACGAAGCCACACCATGAAAAATCTAATTTATATCTTCAGTATTCGCCCTTAAACTTCAATTCTTACCCCAATTCAATTTCCACCATGAACAAATCCTCCTCAGTCTCCCACAAACACCAATGAACTCAAATCTAAACAAATTTTACATCAAATCGACGAGCAAATCGAAGAACACAGATGACAATTACTCCGATCGACTTCATTTCTGATGTCATCTCCTTTTCCCTCTTCTCATTCGATTCTGCCATGATTGCGACATTGAACCTCAAGTAAAGTTCAAGATAAGATACGTGACCTCCATTAATGGCGAGAAATCGGCGACTAAAGAAGTGAAGATATGGAGGTTTAAGGTGGTGGAGATAGAGAGAAAAAGGATAAACATAGGTATGACTTATGGTGGATGTTATTTCACATGCGTGTAAGTCTTTGTTACACCATTCCTTATGGTGTAAGATATTACACCCAAGACGGACTCCATGTTCATTGATAGCTCAAAAGTTTACAATTTACCTAATCCGATCTAATCGGATCTTAGAAATTAAGCACCGATTCAAGCAAAAATCAATCTAAAATTGACTCAAGCACTCGATTTGAACAACACTCGACATGAAGATGACTCGACATTTTGTTAGAATATACTACCTCTGTTTTTTTAGATGCACCATTTGCCTTTTGGTGAGTGAACTAAAATAATCAAATGCTGCATCTAAAAAAGTAGAGGTAGTATATGTTAATGTATTATGTATTAGGCAATTATTTTAGTAATCTTGTATATTTTTTAGGAGTTTATTTAGTCCCCATTCTTGTAGCCTATGATTACGTAATTGTAGCCTAAGATAAGTCTTGTACTATGTGTATATAAATCTAGTAATAGTGGAATAATCTAGGCATTGACTTCTGTCATGATATCAAATTTCTAGGGCATGATTCTCTCCTCTTACTATCTCTACGATGCCCCAAGTCATCTCCATCTCCGTCTTAGAATTATCTTTTCCATCTTCCTCCATGCCTAGACTCTAAAACCTCCCTTCAATTGATGCTTGTTGTGTCAAACATCAACAACCATATCTATATTACTCTTGAGATGGAAAATGTCCAATATATGATATGGTGGGACTCTTCAAAATCTAAGCTCGTTCTCACTATGTAATCCATCATATTATCATGCTGGAGACATGAAAGGTCAAAGCTTAGAGACTGATGCTTAGAAGGACTTGTGGTCAATTCTTGATGTTACTGTTGATAAGAGGTTTTCTAATGTGTCTTACAGGCACAAAAAAAAAAAACACTTTTCAAACTATATTTTGAACTCCTAACAAGCAATTACTAAGAATGTAGTAAAGACAAGTCAAGGGTTGATCCATAGGGAAATTGGGATTTATTGAAATATGAAGAGGTTCAATTACCTAATTTAAGGGTATTTTGGGGTTTTGAAAATGATTTCATGTAACTATCAACTAAACTAAGATTGCAATAAGCAATCAAGTAAATAAGGGATAGTAAATCAATATGGAAAATAATAGGGTCAAGGCTACTAGCATGATCAACTGGGAAGAATGATTATGAATGCAATGCGGATTCCAAAGCAATAATTATGCAAGGTCCAGCTCTTCTACAAATTATTCAAGTCCTCTCTCAAATGGTCCTTAAGATTAATCGATTAATCAGTATACCAAATCCTCTCTCGAATGGTCTTTAGTTAACCGATTAAGAGATCAAATAAGCACGGAAAATCCCTAATAAAAGGATCCCCCTAATTTCTAACCAATATCATGGCCTAGAAATCAAGTTGATTCATGGGGACCGGATGATATTTGGGTTCAAAGTTCAATTAAGAAAGTTTGTAACCAAAATACCAAAGCATAAATGTGATCAATATCTATCCTAAGTCCTCAAAACACCAAGATCAATGCATAACCAGCATTAATAAACACAATTACATTGACAACCGAAGAAAAACCCTAATTTATACTTTCGCCCAAACACTAGATGGAAACCTATTCACTAATCATGGTATCTAACCATAAAAATCTGGAATTATAAACTAATCTATGGCTAAATATGATTAATGAAGGATTAAGGGAATAAAAAACTAATAATCAAGAAACTTTAATCAATATAATCTACTATGAATAAAAGAAGAAAAGAACTATATAACGAAGATCAACAAAATCTGAAAAACAAACTAAATTGAATCAAAGTACCTCAAAACTGTAGAATTTGCAATAATATTCAATCTAAAATGTAAGATTTAAAAGTATCCAACATGATTTTTCTCTAAAGAAGAACCCTATTGTAGACACATAATCGTGTCTCCCCATATAAGGACCCATGAAAGTGTGTAACCAAAATACCAAAGCATAAATTTGATCAATATCTATCCTAAGTCCACAAAACACCAATATTAATGAATAACCATCATTAATAAACACAATTACATTGACAACCAAAGAAAAACCCTAATTTATACTTTCATCTAAACACTAAATGGAAACCTATTCACTAATCATGGAATCTAACCATAAAAATCTGGAATTATAAACTAATCTAGGACTAAACATGATTAGTAAAGGATTAAGGGAATAAAAAAAACTGATAATCAAGAAACTTTAATCAATATAATCTACTATGAATCAAAGAAGAAAATAACTATATAAAGAATATCAACAAAATCTGAAAAACAAACTAAATTGAATTAAAGTACCTCAAAACTGTAGAATTTGCAATAATCTTCAATCTAAAATCAAAGATTGAAAAGTATCCAATATGTTTTTTCTCTAAAGAAGAACCCTAATGTAGACACATAATCGTGTCTCCCCATATAAGGACCCAATGACGAAACATACCGCAGTCTTAATTGGTCCTACCCAAGGGGAGAGTAGTCTGAAGAGCCAGGCTCAAACCTATTTTTAAAGCATAGAGCCTATTTATTTGCATTAAAGATCCAAAATCCAATTTTAAAGCCCAATTAATTATTTTTGATAATTAATTGTATTTTGAGCCCAATCGTTTAAAAAAACCCAATTAATTATTCATGATAATTAATTGTATTTATTTATTATTTTAATAAATATTTTCAGAAATAAATAAATATTTTCAAGGATGTTATAAAGTAAAGGATTTTTAAGTTGAAATCAGATTTTATCTCGTAAAATAGTTGGCTTCTGGATTTAAAAAAGACAAAAGAGAATTGTAGAAAACATCGTCAAGTAAAAAAGGTTGTCCAGATTAAAGACGCGTCAGGTGTAGGCCGTACACTTGTCGCATTGGATGGAATGCGCTCAGCGCACTACTCTGCGATTGACACGTGACTTTGCGCGTCATGCACAGTTGTGCGCCCAGCGCACTCTTTGCGCGACGCACAATTTTCTTTCTTATCTTTTTTTTTTTAAATATTTCCCTATAAATAATCTAATGATTTTCGGATCTAAAGCCACTTTTGACACCCGAATACTAGTGATCTCTCAAGGCAAAAAAAACACGCTCATACTCTCATATTTTCATACTCAAACACACGAACACATAAACAAATACTTTTACTTTTATCGATCTTCACAAGTTTTCGTTGGAAGGCTTCACGATTGCTCTTCCCGAAGGTTGTTATTCCCTCCGACCCAAGCCACACCGGTTTATTCCTGAGGATCCTTAAATATTTCTTATTTATTCTATTGAAGTTACTAACGATTTCATTCATGATGTAGATCTTTAATAAAAAAATCGTTCTTTTGTATATTCTAATCTCTACTTCTTCTTTCTTATTTTCTTATATATTGTTATGATGTCCTGATTATGCTTTCATCACCAATATGTTATTATTGCTAATCAATGCCTAAGAAATTGTGCTAACGCCTAATCAGATAATTTGGACAACCTATTAGGAACCCAGTAATTTTAATTGCTTAATCACGTATCACTAACAAGTAGTCTTTTTTATGTGTTTAATTAACCAATCTAGACTAATATTTTTAGGGTGCTTGAAAATATTATTTGGTTGTTCTTTGGCATAAACTTTGAAATGAATCGATATTTAGTAGAGGCCAGCAATGGGCGAACAGGGTTCCTGATCATGTTCGTACCCTCACCCCCGAACTCACGTTTTGGTTCATGACAATTAATGAATTTATGACAGAGAAATCTACATTGGATAATATGTCCCTAAGTTTCAAAAATATCCAATTAGGTTTATGATTCTTCCTCTACAAACTTGTTTGTTGAGTCCCCTAGGTTTTGAATGATGACAAACAGCTGCAGGGAACAATTGTTATTACAGGTGGTTCTAGGCTATTAGGAAACAAATGAGTATCCAACTGTTCCTGACTGTACAATGAAACAATCAAAAGAATATTTGCTATATGTGTTCCTGTGTAGCAAACAAGTTATTCCAAGACTTGAAGCTAAGAAGCCTTCTCGAAGTTGTTCGAAGAAAAGACAAAGTTCTTCATTGTTGATTAAAGGGAAGCTTCAAGGATTAAAGTGCATGAAAATAGTTTAGGATTCTTTAATTGATTCACATTAGGTCTTCATGTAATATTTGCGTATGATATTTCTAGTGGAATTATTTGTGTTGTTCTTAAGTGTGAAAGAATAGGGTTTTGAAGATGGAACCAGTTGGTTACATATACGAGAACACTACTAAGTAGGGTAACAGTGCGGGTACCGGTTGCTTTTACGGGTGATTAAGCGAGTCTGTTTTAGAAAATATTTTGGAAATTTTTTTTTCTCAAATACTTTCCATTAGAAATGTTTGCCAGCCTTTAGAATCACAGTTCAGTATTTACTTGCCTTAAAGCGTGTGTATATCTTGAATAATATTATTACTCTGAGAAAGATATTGTTCAAGATATACTTTCCATAACTTAGTATTATCATATCTTTGATATCTTCAGTTAGGGCACGCTCAAAGGTTAGACCTAGGTCTATAAATACTTAATCATGATTCTCTTTCACCCTTGATGCTCTCCTGGATTTTATTGAGTATTTACGAATGCCTTCACATAGAGAACAACTAAAACAATTTCCTAAAATAGAGTACGCATCTCATAAAGCTTCATATTACTCTTTGTTGCTTTGTAAGAAAGCGTGAGTTGAGAGAAATTGATTGTATTGAATCTCTAACAAAGGGGTTAGAGATTGTGTAGCATTTGTGAGTTCATTCGCGAATGTTTGTGAGTTCAAGTTGAAGTAGCACACTAGAGTTAGTGCAGATCGTGTTGTTTCCCTGGAGAAAGGGAAACAAGAGAGTGCGAGAGTATTCTTGTTTTTCAGAGTTGATTAATAAGAAAACCAGCGTAGGAGGACGTATGCCCTTGCTTGGCTGAACCTCGTTAAATTTGGTCTGTTCATTATTACTTTTAGTTATAGTGTTTCCACTGTCGCGAACCAGCACAACTGGTTCCCCCTTTAATCGAAATTTGAATTTGTCACCAGATTATTTAAGTACTCAATTCACCCCCTTCTTCAATACATTGCAAACCTTCAATTCGTATCAGAACGGGTTCTTGTTAATAGGGTAAATGAGTACTCAAGAAATGAATGCTATGGGATACGACAACAAGACTCCTAAATTCAATAGGAAAAAATATGCTTGATGGAAGAATAGATTGAAGAACATCATCATTGGCATTGAATATGAATGTTGGTTAGTTGTCAAGAATGGCCCATTAGAGATTACCAATGAGGTTAATGGCTCCCCAGTAACGAAGAAGGAAAGCAATTATACCTCTAATGATTAGAAGAAGCTGGAGAAGAATGCGAAAGCCATGTCCATATTGCAACATGCTATTGGAGAGAATGAGACGAATATAATCTCTGCTTGTGTCTCTGCCAAAGAGATATGGGATACCCTCGAACTTGCCTATGAGGGAACCAGTTAGGTAAAAAGGTCTAAAATCGATTTACTTATGTCTAAATACAAAGCCTTTAACATGAATAAACAAATGATTGCTTTGGTAGATTTATGACTATAGTAAATGATTTAAAATCTCTGGGCAAAAGTTTTTCCGATGAAGATTTGGTTACAAAAATATTGAGAAGTTTAACAAATGTATGGACGGCTAAGGTAACAACTATCTATAAATCAAAAGATCTAACAGTGTTGAGTCTGGAACAGTTGATTGGTTCCCTCATGACTCATGAGATGCTGGTTGAGTCTAAGAGTGATAAGGGACCAGTCAGAGGTGTTGCCTTGAAGGGAACAGTCGAAGAAGAAGATGATGATATAGTTATGATGGCTAAGCGCTTTAAGAGGTATTTCAGAGATCAATGTAAGAATTTGAGGAAAACTAACCCTTCAAGTGTGATTTTGGTCATTCGTGACTGTCCAAAGTGGAAGGACAAGTTGTCTAATAGCAATGATAAGAAAGCATTCAAGAGGGCTATGATAGCAGCCATGTGGGGTGACTGATAAATCATATTTGCATATAGTTTTTAGGTGCATTTAGGTTGCATTTTAGAGCATTTAGATTCATATCTAGGTTCATTATTGCATCATATTCTTAAGTTATGTTATTCTACTCCTATTCGGTATGTTTTCTTGCTTTTGATGAATTTCAGGTAATGAAAATGTATTTGGAGTATAATTAGCTAAGATTGAGGATTAGGAGCACATGGAAAGAAGCTACAATTCATAAGGATCGTATGGATATGTCATAGTACGAGTTTGAGCGAAAACGAAGCGGAAAATCATTAGAAGAAATGTGAAAAAGAAGTCATGTATACTCTTCTGATCACAACTTTTGGTGTGATTCTTAAAATCGAGTAATTCAAGTAGATTTGGAAACTAGACTTGAAGAGCTTTCCAACGATAGGTGGCACGCCCCGAGGAGACTTCGAGTCAAGGAGTTATGTCTTTCCGAAGTTGGGACTGTTTCTGCTGGAATCTGCTACCGTACGCGCGGATCACTAATTCCGCCCATTTAATGATTTGTTCAAGACTTTCCTTATCTTGTAAATTACTTTCCTAGTCATATTAGGTTATTTAATATTATTTAGATTAGGAATAACTCTTTCGCTCCCTCCCTCTCCTTTATCACGCTATTTTATTTTTCAATTCTAGTTTTTAGTTTTATCTTCTTTTTTTCTCTCTAGTTTAGCAGTAAACCCTAGTTTTTCATGCTCTTGATTAATTCATAAGGTTATGTTTTTCATCTCTTTTCTTCCATTAATTTCTTTGATTATGTTCTTCTTTATAGATTTAGATTTTGTTATTTATTTCATGATTAAGTAGTTTTTATTTATAAGGTTAGGGAATCCATGTTTATATATCTTTGATTGTTATTTAAAGTTCTTCAATGATTGGGTTGGGTGAGAGTAATTCCTATTGATTTGTTATAATGGCTTAATTCATGTAATTGCACAATATCATGTGTTATGTTTAGCTAATAGGAGTTAGAATTGAAAGATCGTACTCATTAGAGGCTTGTTACAATTGGTAGTTCTGATTATGTTGAGTGATCGTACTAGCATATGTTGATCTAAGAGTGTCAAGACCCGACCGTAGGATTAACAAAAGACTCTAATTACTCGACCTTCAATCCAAGTATTGATGAATTATATTGCATTGATTGAATTGGTATAAACGTGGTGAACCATTGCCCTAGATCTTTTTAGTTTGATTTTCTTTATTTATTAGTTTAGAACCTTAATTCGCATATTTCTGATCTTGTTTAGTTTCTCCATACCTTAGAAGCTAGATTAGAACGACCATCTCTCTGTGGAATCGACCCTACTTAGTCTACTATATTGTTAGAAGGTTTGTTAAGAATTATTTTTCACAGGTGTACGACATCCTATCAAATTTTGGCACCGTTGCCGGGGAGACGGTATAGTTTTAGTTAGTTTTTATTGTTGGTGAGACCAAACTGTATATATTTTTTTTCCTCTTTTGTAATTAATTTTTATTTTTTTTTATAACTTTTCTGTATCATGGAGTCATGCTATTTTGATGATGGGGATAATTCTTTTGCTAGGCAACATAGTAATAATTCTTAGGATTTTCATGTTTACAGTTTTGATACATCATATCAAAATCCTCCTAATTTTTGCATGAGTTCTCTTGAATTACCTCATATGTTCTGTGAACCCCATGTACATGTTAGTAATTCTAGAGCAATTTTTTCTTTTCCTCAGTATGAGAATGAAGTGTTTTGGAAGTACTATCATAGGCTTGCTGATTTTATTGGTCCTAATCATGGAATTGAACTGTGGGATATGTGTCTAGTGATTTATGAGGGGTTAAATGAAGAAACTAGGATGGTGGTAGAATCTATGTCTAATGGGGGATTTCTATTCCAATCACCTTATTATTGTTGGGATTTAATTGTGTGGTTGGCTAGGGATATTTATGAGCGGGAGATGTCTTCATATGCTCTTTCACCCAAAACTTACATGACACCACTTCTTTATTGTTCTAATTGTCAGTCTAATTCTCTTGATATTTCTTCGTGTGATGTGACAATAGTAAATGGCTTTGACCGCTCTTCCCAATCTGAATGTCAATCTGCTCAAATTTCTATCCCCAAACCTTTTATTTATGATGAAGAAGAGGGGTGGATATTTAATGAGAGTTATTTGGCTGATGATAAGATTGAGAAAAGCGCTAATGTGATGAATGTTTTGCAGGAGGAAGAAACCATGGTTGAAATTTCCTCTTTGGATGAAAGTCAGGTTGAGAGTGAGGTGATTTATGAGTCACATACTGTTTTTGAGTCTCATGTTCCCTTTTCACAAACACTTGACCTTATTCCCTCTTCTTCTATATTATATTCTCCATCGTTGCTTCTTTCTCCTCTCTTGAATGACTCTTATGATCATGCAACTAATGTATACTTAGTTTGTGTTCTTCCTTTTGAGTCATGTAAAAATACTAACGATTTCTCTTCTTCTTTCTCTTGTAATTATAACTTCTCTTTTGATTTTTATTTTTGTAGTTTTCATAGATTTTTCGAACTAACTTATTTTATTTTTCTTTTTCACTCTTATATAATATGCTCTGAGATGTTTGCAGGAACATATGATAAGCTTCTTAGAGCATTGAACTATTATGAGTGGTCTACTAATCTTAAACGGTCATGCAAGAACTTAAGTTGGTGCTTCTCGGGAGGCAACCCGAGTTTTGATTTTTTTTTCATTTCTTAACTTTTTATTTTTATCTCTTTCTGTGTGATTTTTGGTGTGTTTTGTGGGTTCTTGTGATTGTAAGTGGAAATTGGAATTGATGAGCGTATAAAAAAAAATTAACAAAGGCAAGAAGAAGCAGTAACACTGTAGTAGTGCACAGTAAACACCACGGCCAGACTGTGGGATTCATCACCACACCACGGGTGGCCCGTGGACTGCTGAACAAACATCAAGCAGTTTTACATCTCCCCTGCATCCACAGGCGACGCCCCACATCCCACACAACACCGCCTTTGATCACCCACAACCACGCCGGCGCACCAGTCATGCGTTCTCTCACCACCGGATTTATTGCCGGCGTCCTGTCTCCTGTACCCCGCTCGACATCCACTGCACCACGGAGCCAAACCACCGCACCGCAAGCCCCAGCACCATCTGACCACCATCGAACCCCCTTTTCCCTTGTTTCTTTCTTTCGTCCTCACGCATACTCTGCTTCACTCTATCACATACCACCACCAAAAAGCGGAGCACCAAGACCGTCAACTCGCCACTGACTAGCGTGTCCAGCATCCGCGCACCATCTTCACCCATCGCCGGCGTCAGTGCGCGCACCTCCATCCTTTCTCCGCTCCTTCTCCTCCTCCCTCGCGCCACACCTGGCCCCTCCACCCAACTCCTTTTCCCGTCTGATCTCTTCTTCAGTTCTTTGTTTCTTCTTTCTTTCTTTTTTGTTTTCTTTCTTCTTTTCTTTAATTTTTAGTCTGTATTAATCTTGATTTTTTTTCTTTTATTATTTATTTTTCCCAATGAACTTCTAATTCTCTTGTTCTTATTTTTTTCCCTCAATGTTGTCATAGGTTCCCTTCAATTAGGCACAAATTGGTTCTTTCGCCTTCGTGAAGCATTATCACATGATTTTTGAGCATATTTGACTCTTCTCCCCAATTAATTGGGTAGTAAGCATCTTTTCTCACTTATACTTGTTGTCAATGTTCATCTCGAATTTTTGCTTGGATTTTTGTTTTGATGCCATCTTGTTGAGAATCTTGCACATTGATTGGATTGTTGGGATTTGTGTATGGTTTTAGTGGTAAATTGTGATGTTTGCGGGAGTGCTCAGTGATTTGATGTTTTTTGGGTTTGTTTTACGTTCCTTCTTTAAACTGGTTTATTGTAGTGAGGACACTGCAGATTCTAGCTTGGGGGAGGGATATTCTATCTTTTATTGCTTTCTAGTATAGATTTTATTGCTTTCGTAGGATGTTGCACGGTTTGTACCACTCACTTGGAGTGGGAGTTTACGTGTAACCAAAAAAAAATTATCTTTGCTTTCTTAGTTGCATTAGCATATTGCATTAGCATATTGCATTAGTATATTGCATCTCATATTAGACTTCATCTCATGTTAGTTGCATCTATGAGACTCTTGCTGACACTCTTTGAGAACTTTGTTGATATCTTACTACATTTACTAAGCGTCATTTGTCTCATTCATGATTCTTCATAGCATGATTGTTTCGCAATTGATTGTTTGTGGTAAGATTAATTGATCTCCATCTGGTTCGATTTAACTTGACTATGCAGACACCCTAGCCTAAGTGAGCTTTTGTGCCTATAAACTGATGTATCTGTGTCAGCTTTGTCCTTTCATGAGTGATTAGTTCCTCAGTTGTTACATTGATCTTGACTTTAACTTGGTACTCTTTGATATCTAATAGTGCATGCATCTTGATATGATTGAGGCGTTTCATTTCATAATCTAAGCTTCAGAGTTATTCTTGTTTTCATATTATCTTTTCTCTAGCCCCGCTGAGCCTTTTCTAGTTATGTTTGATTGTTACCTACATTACAAGCCCTTGGCCTTATTTGAGTATTAGTTTTGGTTTGGTTTGTATTGAATTGAAGTGCTCTATTTGTGGTTTAGAAGGTTGGAAAAGTATGTTTAGTGAGCTTTCAAATTGAATTGAAAGTTCGGAAAAAAAAGAAAAGAAAAAAAGAAGTGAAAAATGAAATGAAAAAGAAGTGAAAAAAAGTTGTGAATAAAGTGAAATAAAAAGGGTTATGATTGAATTTCTTGAGTGAAAAAGGTTGTTGATTATATTTGGAAATTGTTGGTTGTTGCACGAGGTTGTTGTGACCTTTCTTGGTCCTATATTCAGTTATATGATGATCCCCCTTCTAGGTTTTTCCACCACAATTCCCAAATTATTTTACATGCCTTTAACCTCAGCCTCATTACAACCCTTAAAAGTCCTCTTGATCATTGTGTATTGTATTGTTAAGTATTAAGTGAGTCAAAAAGTCAAAGTCAAAGATTTAAGTGCACATGAACTATAGTGAGGTTTGTCAGGTTTTGTTAAATCCAACTTGGGAGAGATGGTTTGTGGTACGATTGGAGAGTTGATTGCGATACATGACATCCTATGCGGCTTTGTCAAGGTTGTTTTGATGCTTGGTTTGTGTAGTGTTTATATCTCTTGCGTTTTTAGTTGAGTGTATGTTCTAGTCCAATATTGTAGGTTGTCTTACTTTTTCCGTGTCTATGTCTTATTGCTTGAGGACAAAGTAATGGTTTAGCTTGGGGAGTTTGATTAATCATATTTACATATAGTTTGTAGGTGCATTTAGGTTGCATTTTAGAGCATTTAGATTCATATTTAGGTTCATTATTGCATCATATTCTTAAGTTATGTTACTCTACTCTTATTCGGTATGTTTTCTTGCTTTTGATGAATTTTAGGTAATGAAAACGTATTTGGAGTATAATTAGCTAAGATTCAGGATTAGGAGCACTTGAAAAGAATCTACAATGCATAAGGATCATATGGATATGTCATAGTATGAGTTTGAGCGAAAACGAAGTGGAAAATCATTAGAAGAAATGTGAAAAAGGAGTCATGTATACTCTTCTAATCATAACTTTTGATGTGCTTCTTAGAATCTAGTAATTTCATCAGATTTTGAAACTAGACTTGAAAAGCTTTCCAACGATAGGTGGCATGCCCCGAGGAGACTTCCAGTCAAGGAGTTATGTCTTTTCGAAGTTGGGTCTGCTTCTTCTGGAATCTGCTACCGTACGCGCGGATCATTGATTCCGCCATTTAATGATTTGTTCAAAACTTTCCTTATCTTGTAAATTACTTTCCTAGTCATATTAGGTTATTTAATATTATTTAGATTAGGAATAACTCTTTCTCTCTCTCCCTCTCCTTTATCACGTTATTTTATTTTTCAGTTCTAGTTTTTAGTTTTCTCCTTTTTTTTTCTCTCTAGTTTAGGAGTAAACCCTAGTTTTTCATGCTCTTGAGTAATTCATAAGGTTATTATTTTCATCTCTTTTCATTCATTAATTTCTTTGATTATATTCTTCTTTGTAGATTTAGATTTTGTTATTTATTTCATGATTGAGTAGTTTTTATTTCTAGGGTTTGGGAATCCATGTTTATATCTCTTTGATTGTTATTTAAGTTCTTCAATGATTGGATTGGGTGAGAGTAATTCCTATTGATTTGTTATAATTGCTTAATTCATGTAATTGCGCAATATCATGGGTTATGTTTAGCTAATAGAAGTTAGAATTGAAAGATCGTACTCATTAGAGGCTTGTTACAATTGGTAGTTCTGATTATGTTGAGTGATCGTACTAGAATATGTTGATCTAAGAGTGTTAAGACCCGACCGTAGGATTAACAAAAGACTCTAATTACTCGACCTTCAATCCAAGTATTGATGAATTATATTGTATTGATTGAATTGGTATAAACGTGGTGAACCATTGCCCTAGATCTTTTTAGTTTGATTTTCTTTATTTATTAGTTTATAACCTTAATTTGCATATTTCGATCTTGTTTAGTTTCACCATACCTTAGAAGCTAGATTAGAACGACCATCTCTCTCGTGGATTCGACCTTACTTACTCTACTATATTGTTAGAAGGTTTGTTAGGAATTATTTTTGACAGGTGTACGACATCCTATTAGTGACTCCGATTCTGGATCAGAAGATGATGAAGAGTCACCTAATCATGAAAATTGCATGACTGCTATTATAGATCAAGGAGGAAACAAAGATAGCCGATGGAATCGAGAAAGGAGAACAAGTACATCAATCTCTATCTTACGGCAAAGAAAGATGTGCTTAGTGAACTCGAGGTAAATTTGGAAGAAATTTGTGAAGACATGCATCATTGTGATAGAGATAATATGCTTAAATGTATTGATTCTTTGTTAGATGAATGTCTTAAACTAAGTGAAGCCTACATAACTGGCAAACGTGAGTTGAAAGAAAAGAAAAATGAATGTGATATTGCTATTGCTAGTTGTGATCACTTAGAGCAAGTGTGTATTGATTTAAAGGATCAAGTGGATGAGCTTGAAGTTGTACTTCACAAGTGCAAGGTCGAGTTGGAAACAACTAAGTCTTCTTTGCTAGAAAAGGATGAGGATGATCCTAGTGATAGTGAAGAAAACTTAATTGTTCCCCCTTTACATGATTTGTTTAACCCAAATGATCCCCTACATTTTGTGGCTTTTATGAGTAAGACAAACACTCTAAGCAAGTCTAATATACTTGCATGCTTTTAACCTTTTAGTTGATGATGCAGAGGAATTGCATAGATAGTTTGTTACACTCAAGACTTCCCACTAACTATTTCCCCTGCAGATCCTTGTCTTTGAAGTTAGTAAGATGATTGATAAGTATGAAGGTCAAATATGTGATTTGTATGCTGAAATCAATCAATTGAGTAAGGGTAAGCATAATTGGTTGTCAACGTGCCAAATGATTCACTAATTTCAAAACCCGAGTTTGATCTTGAGAAAATCAAAAGAGATTTCAAAGCTATGGATGAGAAAAATGTCTTTCTAATGAGAGTTCTTGATACCAAGGACAAAGAGCTTCAAAACAATCAAAGGCACGTATACAAACTCTTATCTACAAAGAATACCTTGAACCATCTCACTTCCATGGAAGGTAACAAGTGGTACAACCGGTCTTGGTTATTCCAGAATAAGGACTAGGACCAACCGACACCCTAGGGGAACCACTTAGATCGAGGAATTCAAAAGAGGTAAGTATTGTAGGAGTTATACAATTTACGAATCGCTAACTCAAATATAAAATGAAGGAGAAACTAATATGGGTTACAACCCGGAATATATGTATATTTATCAAATACAATATGATCCTAATATTTCTCCTTTCTTATTCTTTTCTTCTTTTTTCTTACTTTTTTTTACAATGAAAATAAACAATACATTTATAACTTCTATTTTACTAAATAATAAAAGGATGGAAACTATTCTAATTCACAGCCTCTCACTAATTTATCAAATGTTATTAAAAGTAAACTAATTAATTTAATCAAATGCTTAAAATAGTTTTCTAAATTAAAGTTTGAATTTCAACACGCCCCCTCAAACTTTAATTTTCATTCCAAGTAACTCTCTTAATTTTCTAAATGCTTCATAAGATAGGGGCTTCGTAAATATGTCTGCTACTTGCTCAATTGTATTACAATACTTGAGTATAATTGTTCCTTGCTTGACTTGATCTCGTAGGAAATGGAATCGAGTATCAATATGCTTGCTTCTCCCATGTTGTCTTTGGATTTTTAGCAAGTTTTATTGCTGACACATTATCAACATATAATGTAGTAGATCCTTCTTGAGTGTGACCAAGTTCTTGTAAGAGATTTCTCAACCATAATGCTTCACAAACGCAGACGAAGTCGCTATGTATTCAGCCTTCACAACTTGATAGTGCCACAACCGGCTGTTTTTTAGAACTCCAGGTAAAAGCAGTTAAACCTAGATAAAATACATATCCAGTTGTACTTTTCCGCTCATCTTGATCTCCAGCCCAATCGTTATCTGAATAACCATATAATGTTGCTCCACTTCCAAAAGAATAGAACATCCCATAATCTAAGGTACCTTTAATATACCTTACTATTCTCTTTGCAAGGCACCAATGTGATTCTTTAGGAGTCTCCATGTATCTACTGACAAGCCCTACACCATATACAATATCAGGTCTGGTGATGGTTAAATATCTTAAACTCCCAACTAGACTTTTGTATAGAGTTGGATCAATTAATTTTCCTTCTCCAGCTTTTGTCATCTTTAATCCCGATGCAATAGGAGTGCTCATAGGTTTGCATGATTCCATTTTAAACTTTTCAAGAATCTCCTTTGCATATTTCTTCTCGTGAAATAAAAATTCCATCTTCACATTGCTTCACCTCTATGCCAAGAAAAATTTCATTAAGCCACAATCTGTCATCTCAAATTCTTTAAACATTGCTGCCTTGAAATCATCAAACATAGTTTGGTTGTTCCCAAAGTGAACAATAGATCGTCAACATATAAGCTTACTATAAGAACATCATCCCCAATTTTCTTCACATAGACAGCATGTTCGTATGGACACTTGATAAAACCATTTTTTAGTAAGTATCCATCAATACGTGTATTCCAAGCTCGTGGGGCTTGCTTAAAAAACCATAAAGTGCCTTTTTCAAACGAAGCACTTTATCTTCTTCTCCCTTGATGACAAAACCTTCTGGTTGTTCTACATAAACTTCTTCTTCTAAAATTCCATTTAAAAATGCCGATTTAACATCTAGTTGATATATCTTCCATTTGTGATGTGCGGCAAGTGATATCATCATTCTCACAGTGTCTAAACGAGCTACAGGAGCAAATACTTCATCATAATCAACACCATACTTTTGCTTGTATCCTTTTGCTACAAGTCTTGCCTTGTATCTATCAATATTTCCATCTGCACCTCTTTTGATCTTGTAAACCCATTTTACACCTATAGCCTTATGGCCCTTTGGCAATGTAGCCAACTCCCATGTATCATTTTTCTCTATTGAGTGGATTTCTTCTTTCATTGCAGATATCCATTCTACTTCTCCAACAGCTTCTTCAAAATTGATAGGTTCATGGTCTGCATATAAACAAAATAAATCAACTTCTTCAACTTCAGTTGTCTTTTCATAAATGTCTCGTAGGCTTCTCATCTTAACAGGTGTTTTTGATGGTGGAACTAATCCTTCAGTTGATGGCGACGATGATGATGAATCATTATTATTTCTTGGAGTCCTTGGTTGAGTTTTTTCGGAACTCTTCTCTGTAATATCATTATATTCTTCAAACACAATTTCCTCTTTTTCTTTTTCCTTTTCTTGATCATCCCATTTCCAACAGTCTCCTTCGCTGAATATTACATCCCTACTCTCAATCAACTTTCCAGTGATTGGATTGTATAATTTATAAGCTTTGGATTGTGAACTGTATCCAATGAGGATACATTTTTCACCACGGTCGTCTAACTTCTTTCTCTTTGCCTCGGGTATTTGAGCATATGCTATGCACCCAAACACTCGAAAATGTTCAACATTTGGCTTCTCGCCACTCCATGCTTCTTGTGGAGTCATATTCTTCACACTTTTTGTAGGACAACGATTTAGAATATAAGTTGTCCATGCAACAACTTCTGCCCAAAATTGCTTCGGCAATCCTCTTTCTTTCATGAAACATCGTGTCATGTCTAAGATTGTTCGGTTCTTCCTTTCTGCAATTCCATTTTGTTGTGGAGTGTAAGAGGCTGTAAATTGTTGTCGTATTCCAGAAGCTATGCAATAATTTTTGAATATATTTGATTTATATTCACCCCCTTGATCTGATCTTAGTGTTTTCAACTTATATCCACACTCTAGCTCTACTCGAGCCTTAAATTGTAAAAATGTATCGAATGCAGCTGATTTCTCCTTTAACATATACACCCACAATTTCCTGCTATAATCATCGATAAAGGTAATAAAATAGCGATTACCTCCCAAAAATATCGGTTCCAATGGTCCACAAATATCCGTGTGTGCCAATTCTAATGGTGCTTTCGCTCTCCAAGATAATCCCTTTGAAACGGAAGTCTAGTTTGTTTTCCCGTCGTGCATATTTCACAAACTTGATTAGGGTCTTCAATAGTAGGCAATCCAAGCACCATGTTTTTCGATTGCAAGAGTTTTAGGCCATTGAAATGCAAATGCCCAAAACGCTTATGCCATTTCCATGACTCATTCTCTATAACACCATAGTAACACTTTTGTACCTCGGTGTTAAGTTGCAGTGAAACATGCGATTCTTCGCCATTTTTTATTGAGCAATAATTCTTCCACTATTATCTTTAAGTAGAAGAATATTTCCCTCCATATGAACTATATATCCCTTTTCAAGGAGTTGTCCAATACTAAGGATATTACTTTTGATATTCGGCACATAATAAACATTAGAAATGAATTCTTCATTTCCATTCTTTTGAAATATCCGTATTTTCCCTTTACCTTCAACTTGTAGTTTGGATGAATCTCCCAAACTTACATTGCCTTGTACCTTCTCATCAAGGTCGATAAAATATTCTCTTCTCCCACACATGTGGTTACTCTCGCACTTAATCGAAAAACCACATGTCTTGTTGATTATTAGCCTTTTCATTCGCTAACAACAATGTAGCACTTTCCTCATTGTTTTTTGATGATTCGGCAAAATTCAAATGATTTCCCGATCTTTTTGTTTGCTCCAACACTCAGATGCATAATGTCCATATTTTTAACAATTATAGCATTGAATGTCTTTTGTTCTACCACGTTCATTGAAACTTCTTCCTCCTCTGTTTGACCCTCTTCCACGGCCAAAACTTTTCTCATTATTTAGGTACCGAGGTTGGTAGTTACCACGACCTCTACCGCCTCGTCCTCGAAAAACACCTCGTCGATTTCCACCTCTTTGTTCATTTAAAGTCGCCTTTGATTCAAGTGCCTCGCTCTATCACAACAGGTTTGTCATTCTTCGAAATCTCTATTCATGTACTTGAAGCGATCCAAGAAGTTCTTCTATTTATAATGTATCAATATCTTTAGATTCTTCTATAACAGGTAATACATGATTAAAGTTCTTATTGCATGATCGAAGTACTTTCTCAACGACCTTAGAGTCTTCGATCTTTTCTCCATTTTGCTTTTGATGGTTAACATTTGTAAGGAGACGAGAAAAATAATCAGAAATTGACTCATTATCTGACATTTTGATTTCTTCAAATTCACCTCTTAAAGCTTGTAAACGAATTTTTTGAACTCTCTCAACTCCTTTAAATATTGTTGCAAGAGTATCCCAAGCTTCTTTGCTTGTGGTTGCATTTGAAATTTTTACAAATGTTTCTCGGTTTAATCCTCGTATATAAAAAATAAGGCTTTTTTGGTCTTTTTTCTCGAATCTCTTTACACTCATTTTTCTTTTCTTGGGTATATGAGGTTTTTACCTCATCCGAAGGTTTTTCAAAACCATCACTTACAACATCCCATAAATCTTGGGAACCAAACAGTGCTTTCATTTTAATACACCAATCTTCATATTGGTCTTTGGATAATTGGGGTACGGGTGGCAGAACAAAGTTGGTAGACATTATGAGTTATTTGAAAATAACGTGGCTCTGGTACCAAATGTAGGGGTTATACAATTTACGAATCGCTAACTCAAATATAAAATGAAGGAGAATCTAATATGGGTTACAACCCCGGAATATATGTATATTTATCAAATACAATATGATCCTAATATTTCTCCTTTCTTATTCTTTTCTTCTTTTTTCTTACTTTTTTTTTACAATGAAAATAAACATTACATTTATAACTTCTATTTTACTAAATAATAAAAGGATGGAAACTCTTCTAATTCACAACCTCTCACTAAATTATCAAATGTTATTAAAAGTAAACTAATTAATTTTATCAAATGCTTAAAATAGTTTTCTAAATTAAAGTTTGAATTTCAACACGCCCCCTCAAACTTTAATTTTCATTCCAAGTAACTCTCTTAATTTTCTAAATGCTTCATAAGGTAGGGGCTTCGTAAATATGTCTCGCTACTTGCTCAATTGTATTACAATACTTGAGTATAATTGTTCCTTGCTTCGACTTGATCTCGTAGGAAATGGAATCGAGTATCAATATGCTTGCTTCTCCCATGTTGTACTCGGATTTTTAGCAAGTTTTATTGCTGACACATTATCAACATATAATGTAGTAGATCCTTCTTGAGTGTGACCAAGTTCTTGTAAGAGATTTCTCAACCATAATGCTTCACAACCGCATACGAAGCCGCTATGTATTCAGCTTCACAACTTGATAAGTGCCACAACCTATTGTTTTTTAGAACTCCAGGTAAAAGCAGTTAAACCTAGATAAAATACATATCCAGTTGTACTTTTCCGCTCATCTTGATCTCCAGCCCAATCGTTATCTGAATAACCATATAATGTTGCTCCACTTCCAAAAGAATAGAACATCCCATAATCTAAGGTACCTTTAATATACCTTACTATTCTCTTTGCAGTGCACCAATGTGATTCTTTAGGAGTCTCCATAATCTAAGTTAGTGATTGGACTTTCAAACATTAAGTATGAGATTGATAAAGTTTGTTCGGAATGTGCCGAGGGAAACATGTAAAATCCTCTTTCAAACCAAAAGTGTCATGAGTACCAACGGACCTTTCGAACTTGTACATATTGATTTATGTGGTCTCATGCGCGTACAAAGTCAAAATGGTCATAGTTTGTTTGTGTTATGGTGATGATTTTTCAAGGTTACTCAAAAGATGAAACGTTTAGTGAGTTAGTGAAACAGGTACAAAACCAGCTAAATCATCAGCTGGTTGCGGTAAGATTTGACCATGGTTCTAAGTTTGATAATTCAAGTTTCATTGATTTTTGTAGAGAGCATGGAGTGAGTCACAACTTCTTTGCCCCTAGAACACCTTAACAAAATGGTGTTGTGGAAAGAAAGAATAGATCTCTAAAGGAGATGGCGAGGACGATGCTTATTGAATGTGGTCTCCTTAAGAGTTTTCGGGGAGAAGCTGTGAACACTGCATGCTATATCTTGAATCGTGCTCTCATCAAAACTAAATTGAATAATACCCTATATGAACTCCTAAAGGGTAGAAAGCCCAATATTGCACACTTTTGTATCTTTAGATGCAAGTTCTTTGTGCATAATAATGGGTAGAACCAGCTTGATAAGTTCGACCCTAGGAGTGATAAGGCAATCTTTCTTGGTTATTCTCCTCATAGTAAAGCTTAGTGCTCAATAAGAGGACCTTGTGTATTGAGGAAAGTGTTCATGTGATTTTTGGTGAGTTTAATATGTCTTCTGAGATTGCACAGGTTGAACCAAAAGATATATTGGAATGCTTGAATTTACAGGGCAACATCTAGTCCGGGTTCGCTCTATGAGCCATAAGAGAAGACAGGTCTACCTACTGATCCACCAAACGCCGATGGTGGAGGACCTGATCTTGAAAGAGAAGAGAATAATGAGGATTTGCCTGAGGGGGAACCAGATACTGATGGTTCCCATGGAGATCAACAGGTAAACACCTCAGGGGGAACCACCACACAAGATGGTGGTAACCCTAATGAGGGATATGTCACTAGTGAAAAAAAGCCTATCCGATTCGGTCAAAATCGGGCTTACAGATCCGATTTTGATCCGAATCGGGTGGACCCGCAGCTGTTGACGAATATTAAATGATCCGGTTCAAATTCGGATCAGCTTACCATTTACTGATCCGGTTTTCAGGTGAAAACATGATCAATTTTTGGTTAATTGATCCTGTTTTCACGTTAGAACCGACTCGCTGCTCGCATTTTGTGCCAAAAAAAGTGGAGCTCGGGTGTGGTATACAAGCTAGTAGGCAGTAGCCGCAGGTTGGCTCGTATTTTGTGCCACACATTCAACAATTCGAAAAACGAAACAAAATAAATTCAACAACCAACAACAATAAATTACATCTAAACTACAATCTTTATACAATAAACGAAAAATCGCATTACAAGAGAATTGTTATATTACAGCTGAACTACAATAAACGAAAAAAAGTTATATCAAATTACAAACAACAATAAATTAAAAGAAAAATATTTCTGAATTACAAACTTTATACAATCTTAGAAATTACATCTGAACTAAAAAAGTCAAACAAAATAAATCGCATCTAATTTCTAATTGTAAACCCTAAAAAAACGAGAGAATGAAATCACATGTAAACTATAATTCTAAACCCTAAAAAACGAAAAAAGAATTGAAATCGCATCTAACTATTATTTTAAACCCTAAAAAAATGAAAAAAAAGATTTAAAATCGCAACTAAACTAAAAAACAAAATGAAACATGTAACTGATGGCAGGAAAATGAAACAAAATCGCATGATTTGAATTCGCCTCGCTGAGTTGTTGGTCTTCGCTGATGGCGGTGTTGGTGAAGATGGGGGAGATTAAGAGAGAGATATGGCGGTGCGATGGCGGTGCGAAGGGCGAGACAACTAACCTGATTTAGTTTCGTCTCTCGGCTAATTGATGAGAGGAGGAGATGAAGAGAGAGAGAGATGGCAGTGCTAATGGCGGTGCTAATGGCGTGGCGATGGCTAATGGTGGTGAAGATCGAAGAGAGGAGGAGATAATGAGAGACGAGATTGAGAGATGAAAGGGGGATGAGGAGAAAGATGGATTTCGCCGGTTAGGGTTTAATGGGAGGAGAGAGATGGCTAGGTGAGTGAGGTGAAAGATGAAAGGAGGTGGAGTGTTTAAG
The DNA here is from genome assembly GCA_947646795.1 of Beta lomatogona. Lineage (NCBI taxonomy): Eukaryota > Viridiplantae > Streptophyta > Magnoliopsida > Caryophyllales > Amaranthaceae > Beta > Beta lomatogona. The sequence continues at coordinate 344,858 of CANSNZ010000116.1, forward strand.
TTTTTTAGGGGTATGTTGAGGAGAAATAGTGAGAGGAGAAAGGTGTGGTAGGGTTAAATGAGAGAGGAGAGGGGGTACTTTAACTATTAGCGTGAATAAGTGAAGCGAAGGATTTGGATGGATGTTGGGCCTGTCATTTCGGGCCGTTCATTTTGGGCCGTGAATCGATCCGGTTGGGACGAACTAGATAAGTTAATGAAAACCGATCTGGTTTTCCTCCCAACCGGATCAGTTAATTGACCCACAATTTGGCGCCCATAATTTAGTGGATTTACTGATCCGGTTTTGAGAGAACTGCATCAGTTTTGTTGTGTCATATAAGGTTCTTTCCACTAGTGTGTAAGGAATGAGTAGGGAACCACTTTACATCCCAACACATCTGAGAGATCTAACTTAGATTATACTGGAATGCAAGCTGGTTCCAATCAGACTCATTCAAGAGGACAAGATGGTCCAGTTTCAAAGAGTTTTAAATATCAATCTTCTCATCCCTCTGATCAAATCATTAGTGATATTAATAAGAGAATTCAAACAAGAAGAGTCGTTTATGAAAACTTTTGTGTCCTTTTTTCTTTCTTGTCCAGCATGGAACCAACTGATTACAAGATGGCATTGAATGATCCAGATTGGGTGCTGGCCATGCAAGATGAGTTGAATCAATTTGAAAGGCACCATGTATGGAACCTTCAGCTAAGACCAAGATATAGGTCAGTCATTGGCACTAGATGGTGTTTAGAAACAAATTGGATTATGATGAGACCTTTTCACCTGTTGCTAGGTTGGAAGCTATTAGAATCCTCATTGCATTTCTTTGCTCACATGAATATGAAATTGTTTTAGATGGACGTGAAGACAACATTCTTAAATGACTATTTGTAAGAGGAGATATATGTTGAACAACCACCTCGGTTTTGCTAATCAATTGTTTCCCGACTATGTATTCAAACTTAACAAAGCTTTGTACGGTCTCAAACAAGCACCATGAGCTTGGTATGAGAGATAGTCGATGTTTTTGATGGAAAATGAATACAAGAGGGGAACCTTTGACAAAACTTTGTTTATCAAAACCAGGGGGAAACATTTGCTAGTAGTTCAAATTTATGTTGATGATATAATTTTTGGAGCTACTAATCAGTTGTTATCACTAGTAGAATAATTGTTTATTGCTCCTATTGAATTGTTACCCTTACGCAGCAATAAACTGGGTGAGATATAAAAAAAGTGTGAAAAAAACCTATTGCTGCGGTTTCTAGAAGAAACCACATCAATTGCTTTTAGGGTCAACAAAGACAACTCTCGTGCAACTTTTTCCATCTTTTTAACCCTCATTTCCTTTTCTCTCTTACGCCTCTACCTTAACTCTCACTCCCTTCCCCCCTTTCACTACTTTACTTTCTTCCCTCTCATGCTTTTTTCTTTCGCGCTTCTACCTTCATCACCTAGCATCGCCGGCGCCTTCATCATCAAGTTTCTCCCCGCTGACGCGAAGGATGCACGCCGGCACCCTTCACCACCGACGCCTTCATCATTGAGTTTCTCGGCAATTGAAGCGAAGAACGCATGCCGTTTATACCCTTCATCTCTCGACACTTTCGTTCCTCCGGTCACTCTCTCTCTCATTCGCTCCTATTCATCGAGTATCATCGTCGGCGCCTTCTTTGTAGTTCCGGGCGGGTTGGCAGGATCTCGGTGGGTTTGAATTTTCTATCCGGTCGCCGTAGTGGGTTCGATGTTTCGTAGAATTGGCGGGCTTGTGTTGAAGTTCACCTTCATCATCGACTTTCATTATTATTATTATTCAAAATTTCCTTAGTTTTAAGATTTTTCGTTTCTTGTCTGCATCTTGTGTTCGAATTTCTCGTTTGATTTTTTGGTTTGATGTTATCTTGTTTGGATTTTGTTGCCCAAGTTTTCTTGATTCTTTTTTTTAGATCCGAGTGTAAACTTTTTGGAAATTCATTATTTTCGGATCTGGATGTAAGTTTTTGTGCCTATCTTCTCATTTTTCCGGGAATTCATTATTTTGATATTTTCATTATACCTCTTTTTTAATTTCTTAATAATGTTGAAAGATAATTTTGTATTTTGTATTCCATTGGCAATCATCAATCAAATTATCAAGTAAATGTTATAATATCGTATCTTTTAAATTTGACAAATAAAATACAATTATTTCAAAAAAAAAATTTTTTGACGTATATCTATTGCTGGGTTTTTGACAACAAACAATAGGTGTATCTATTGTTGCGATTTAAAACCGCAACAATAGAAAAAACCTATTGATGCACCTTGATTTGCGGCGGTGCGAAAACCGCAAAGAATAGCCCACTTAGAAACCGCAAAGAATACGCAATTATTCTACTAGTGTATGTGATGAGTTTGCTTATCTTATGCAGAGTGAGTTTGAAAAGAGCATGATGGGAGAACTTGGCTTCTTCTTAGGCTTATAGATTAAGCAAACAGTTGATGGAATTATGATTCACCTAAGCAAAAGTACCTTGGAGAGCTTATTAAGAAGTATGGTCTAGAAAACAAGGAAAGCTTATGACACTCCTGTTCCCACTTCCACTAAACTTAATGCTGATTCAAAGGGAAAGGATGTAGAAGCTACATTATATAGAGGTATGGATTGGTTCCCTATTGTACCTAACAGCTAGTAGACCCGAGTATTGTGTTCTCAAGTAGGATTGTGTGTAAGGTTTCAAAGCAATCCCAAGGAGTCTCATTTAAAGGTTGTTAGAAGACTACTTAGGTATTTGGTGGGAACATATGACTTGTACTTGTGGTACCCCAAAGGCACCTCTATTGAGTGGGTAGGGAATACATATGCAAATTATGCTGGTTTTCTTGTTGATAGGAGATGCACATCAGGTATGGCTCACTTCTTAGGCTCGTGTCTGATTTCATGGGGCTCTAAAAAGCAAAAATTCAGTGGCATTATTCATAGCTGAATTGGAATATATCGCTACTGCAGCTTGTTGTTCCCATATGTCGTGGATAAGGAACCAATTTGAAAGATTTTTGTGTTGTCTATGAAAGTGTTCCTATCATGTGTGACAACACGAGTGCTATTAATATTTCAAAAAAATCTTGTTCAAGCATTTTAAAACCAAGCACATTGAGATCATACATCATTTTCTTAGAGATAATGTTGAGAAAGGTTTGGTTGAATTATTGTTTTGTAAAAGTGAAGATCCGATTGCCGATATTTTCACAAAACCTTTATATAGAGAGTATTTTTGTAAGTTAAGAGTCTTATTAGGTTTAATTAAGTTTTAGTAAGTTTAATTTTTCTTTAGGAGTTATTAGGTTTAGGTTATTTGGCTTCAGCTGTTTCCCGCGATGGTTAGATTAGTACTCTTTGATGTGAATTTGCATACATATATCTTTACTTAATTCTTCAAGTTGTCATGTAGATGCTTTCTATATCCTTCAAGATTATAAAGTATCGTTGCTTGAATAAAGGTGAAATCATGCTAAGTTGTCATAACCAGGTGTAAGTGTTTCTTTTACGAAATAGCTAAGAAGAATAGCAGTAGTGTACATATATGTTTTTGGGAAGTTAATTCTTTCCGAAAATTTAGCGCGTATTTTATCTTCCCGCAAGTTGAGATATATTCATGCAGTTATCTGTCCTAAAAAAGGAGCGTCAGTTGTACATATCTTGTACATGGCTTATTTTTTCGGCAGTTGAGGTGTTTATGGGAAGTTATGATTACTTCCGAATACTTCCGAAAATTTGAATTGCTTTTTAAATCTCAACTGATTCTCTTCCTCTACTTATTCTCTCATGCATATATATTATATTTGTTCCATTTTCTATGCAATTATTTCAAGTCACACTCAAGCAATTTCTCTCTCTCTAAAAGCGGTCTCCTTTAAGTTCTCTGTTTTCTCTACAATGGGGAAGAAATCTTCTATTGGTTCAAGGAAGAACGGTGGAAAATCGAAGAGCTCTACCGCAATGCCTCCATCTCCAAATAAAACCCCCCTCGTCACTCCACCCGGAAAACTCCATCCTCCACCATTGTCTCCGATAATCCTCATTCCATCACTCAAACTCCAACCACCACAAAATCAGTCACCTCCATCACAACCACCTCCATCTGTAACTTCATCTCCTACCCATTCTCTTACTCATGAACCCACTCCCACTCCTTTAACAGTCGCCAAACCTTTAACCGCTTCCTCAACCCAAACCCGCCCACCTCTGTTGTTTCACATAACCTAATTTCCACTAAGAAGGGTGAAGCTATTCCTGAGGGGGAACATCAGAAGGATTCAGTTACTAATACTATTGAAAGGGTATTAGACGAGTTGTCAACCGAGGTTCCCGTTGAGAAGGATCAAAAGGAGGAAGAAGATGTGGTGGTCACTCGGCCACATGGAAGGGTCTCCATCCGCCTCTACTAGGGTTGAGAGGAAGGAGAGTGACTAGATATGTCATGAAGAAGAAAATAGAAAAAGTTTATGAGGATCAATCGCTAGGTTTGCTAGGGGAATCAAGAGGAAAGGGGTACCGCCTAGACCCCCACGCGCTACAAAAGGTAAATCTGTTCAAACTCCTATTTCTATCGGTTCTACTCCTCTTGTGGAGAGAAGTGTGTTGTCTGGATGTTCAATAGAAGATGGTTATTTTGATACATCTCGGTTTGTCTCGAGGTTCGTGATTTGTTTGAATTTCAAGGCTGGATGCCTTTGTTTAAGAATGTTAAGAATGCTTTTGTGGATGGTGTTAGAGAATTTTATGTGAATTTGAAGCAATTACCTAATATGTCTTTAGGATCTACTATTTTTTGAAGTGATACCTCCTTGTCTGTTTCTTGTGTGGCTTCTCTTCTTAATGTTTCTAGAGATTGGTTTGATAAGTATGTTGGGGATGGTTTGTAACAAGGCGGTCCTTCCCAACCAACTTATAGAGGATTGATGCACGGCGGAATTAATGAATCTAGTCGAGCCGACCAATCGCTACCATCACACTCACCGAACTATATCAACGAATGTGGAAACCAAAATCCCAACTCTATTTAATTTGAATTAACTATTACAACAATGCTTTGATTCTCGTACTCTATAAATTCCTCCGCCAAATCCGACCGAGTTTCCTTTGAAAATATAATAACCCTAAAGCGGGAAATAACTTAGACCTATTAACAATTACAATTAAATAAAATATTCCCAATTCCAACACCCTACGGCCTAAACGCTTTCGTGGAGCAATACTAAGAGAGAATCAAGCACATTAACGTCCCTTAAATACAAAAATGAAAAACAACTAATTAACGGTTAACTATTACATGAGCGACCTCGCTCGAAATACAATTTAATACTACAATTTGTACTTCTAGTAATCCTTAACCTTCAATGTTAGAGTACTTGAAATCTTGAACCTCGCCACGAGAGTAAAAAACTACCACCCACCAAGTGACAGCCACGAGAAAATGACGAAACAAAACGTACACATATCAGCAAAGCCGAGTACTAACCCATCAAATAGATTTAAAACATGCTTTGGTGCTCCTTTACAGAAAACTATTCAACCAGAGTTACAACAACAAGAGCAAAGAACAATAACAATATCAATAGCTACACATGCTTTAAACTTGTCAACCAATACCCTTGGTGACTTAACGGTTCCTTATGGAACAATCTTTACAACAAACATACTTTATACTTGTCATCCAATACTCTTGGAGACTTCATAATTATTTACAGAATAATCACAATAGCATCACATGCTTTAAACTTGTCATCCAATACTCTTGGAGACCTCACGATCCTTTATAGAACAATCTTTATTCATTTCAATCAATTCATTTACATACATTGTAACAACCCATAATTTTGCTCCTAGTTTTTCGCAAAAGCTTTCCCTAAAACTATTATTTTCATTAAATTAGTGATTTGATTTTTTATACTTATTGGGAGCCAAATTATTATTTTTATTATATGGCGTGCTAATGTGTGTATTATATTTATATTTATAATATAATTTATTAGCATTATTTTCATTATCATGTATTTTTAAAGTTTAGGCGCGATTTAGGAAGTTATAGATTTATCGCGTAACGGACCTTTGACGTATGGATCTTTGATAATTTGGGCCGCAATTATTTGGTGTGGTTGGGCTTTGGGCCAGCCGGCCATGTGGAGGGAAAAGGAGAAGTTTTTCTTCTTTCATATCTTTTTTATTTTTATTTTGATGACTCTTTGTATTTTGTAACCTTCATAACCCCTCATCATTTCTCCTAATAAATCCATTTTTTTTCTCTTTAAGCACTCCAAAATCTGATTACAAATCAGAACTTTATTGCTGCCATTTTCTTAAAATTTCGGACATCATCATCTTCATCATTCTCTCTCAAATTCTTCCATTTCTACTCTTCATCAATTGTTCGTGACTTGTTCTATTTGCCTCTTTCTTATACGTGGTGCTTTGGGTTTTGAAGAAGGAGAAGGGTGCAAGCATATATCGGGATTTTCCAGTAATTTTCAGCTCGCCTCCGAAGATCCGGGTAACTAGTAGTTATCTTAGAACAATAGTGATTATGGTATTATTCGGTATTAGATTATTATGCTAGGAGTTGTTTAAAATACTTTTTGAATGGAATTATTGATGAAATTTGACGTGAATATAGTTGATGTATGCTGTATGAATAGGGTATGCAGAAAAATAATTTTTGTCTGAGTTTTATTATTTATTCGAATTATTTGGTAATTTATGTGTTTATGGCTTATTTGCAAAATAATTATTGAACGAATTTTATAATTACTGAAATTATTTTTCGTGAAGCATGTTATGTGTTTAGTATGTATTTCATGCCTTGGAATAATTTTTGCCTACTGTTTACAGAATTATTTAATTGATTTATCTGTTTTTGCATTTTCATGTTTGTGGGTATTTAAATCGTGAATATTATTTTTTGGAGGCCAAAAAATCTATTTCTTTGCATATTATGTATTACCGTGGGTTTGTGCATGTTATGTGAATTTCTGGTAATTTTTGGGCGTTTATTTCTATTTTTAATTATTATATTGGCTTTATTGAGTATTCTGTAAATTAACCTTTAAAATTACTTTGAGAGTCCGAAAATTAGAAATAAAATTTGTACCATGTCAATGGAGTCATAATGGTCGTATGATAATTTTTGTGATAATTTACTAGTCGTTTTAATTAGTTTAATAATTTTGTTTGTGTTTTTGTTATGAGTTTGGGGATATTCTTTTTAATTGTTTAAAGGTTTATCAACCAGAAATAATTTGTGACCTTTTATGCTCTTGGAAGTTGGTGATTAGTACGTTACTGTGGTTATTATTGAGTATCATTATTTTTACGTTTGGTTTATGTAAAAATGATTAGTCGTGTACGTTTTCTCGATTTAATAAGTTTTGGAGTTAATTGATGGTGACATCAAACGCACGCCGATGCGTCGACGTAGATTGGTTAGTGCGCCGGACGCACAGTGTGGCGCCGAGCACACAGTTTTGTGTAGTTTAATTTTTCGTATGATCTTGTACGTATGTTCTACTTGTGGTTGGTGATCTTATTTGATATGATGCATTGATGATTGATATTGTTAGTGCTGTTAAAACTATTTCATTATCATTGTTGATGCTTAGTGATGTTCAAAGTATTGTGGTTGGTGATATTTGTTGTAAGTTTGTAAGTTACTACTTTGAGGATTTTTGAAGAATTTTTTTTATGAATCATGGGTATAAGGCCGGGTGGCATCCCTTGTCTTTTTGACGAATGGTTTTGAGTTGGATGATACTTTGTGATTTTATTTAGTTTGAGATAAGAACATCCGGAGGGGATAGATGTAGTCCCCGGTGAAGAACATGCCAACCACCTGGTTTGCGAACTAGGGGTACACCTGGGTTAATTGTTGTCGTCCGAGACGTCAGGGAGTTATGCGTGTTCTACCCTGCATCGGGAGTTTGGCCATTCTTAGACACAGGCAGTGGGGAACGTAAGCCCATAGACTGACCTAGAGATTGCATCTGACAAACCTTAGGAAGTGAATTGCGATTCACTGGCGTTCGGTTTCTGACTCAATAACTTGTTGTACCTTTGCTTTTATTAATATTTGAGTACTTTGGTGACGATTTATTCATTTTATCTTAATTACTTTATATTTACCTTCTCTTATATCACTTGTAAGCTTTAAGGTTTTGAATTGCATGTTATAATTGACTTGATCGTATGCTTTCCTTTCTTATTAATCTATGTCTAAATCATCCCTTGATTTCTTTTGTTCTCGGGAGAACTTCTAGTTACTCCCCACCGATCGTGGAATTATTTAATATATCCCCGCAGATGGAAATGATCTGCTAGACTTGTGATGCTTGGGCTAGCATAGTGTGGGTCGGTAATGAGAGGAAGCTTCTTGTAGTCTTTTTTGGTAGATGAGTTCTATTCAGAAAATAGAGAGTCCTATGTTATGCTAGGTCTCAAAGAAATTTAATTTTATTTGAGTTTTTATAGGAGACTTGCATGTCTCGTAGTTTTGGATGATGTTATGTTCTATTATGATTTGGGATGTTCCTTTTTATTAGAATTATAATGTTTCTGAGATATTTCTTTTGGAAGCTATGAAACTTTAGTTTGAGGTTGTCTTTATTTATTGTTTTAGAATAGCATAACCGCCCCGACGTTACTTCCGCTAACGTCTTTTAGTCACTCTAGAGTAAATATTGTTTAGTATCTTAGTAGTGGAAGGACGGGGTGTTACAGTTGGTATCAGAGCAAAGTTACCCGAGACCCTTAATTAGTCACTAAGAAACTCCCGGGAAATGTGTAGTTGAAGTAACTAGGATCATTAGAATCTTAGGGTTCAAGAAAAGTAGTGGTGAGAGGGTCACTTGGGTAGGAAACCACGGGAAAATATTTTTCTTACTTTGATGTGATAAGTTGTTATTTACAACTAATAATGTGTTAAGTAATGAATGTTTAATTTGTGTTTGTAGAATGTCGCCTCGAGGTTTGACTAGTGCTAGAAAGGAGGCTGCCAGGAAAAGGCGTCAAGCACTTGAGAACGCTATCATAGCCATGGCTAATCGGTCTGCTCCGTCTAGTGGGCGATCTGTCTTCGATCGATTTGACAGTCACCGTCTGCCTACTTTCGACGGGACTTCTGATCCTGTTGTGCTAGAAGGGTGGATAAGGGAGATGGAGAAACTGTATGCTGCTACTGGTTGCCCTGCTGCTGAAATGGTGTATATTGGTACATACTATCTGAAGCTAGAAGCGTATAACTGGTGGAGCACTGTTCGTGCAAGCTGCATAGCTACACCGGGTTTTGGATGGGATGAGTTTCGTGTTAAGCTGAAAGAGAGGTTTTATCCTGATGAGCTCCGTTGGCAGAAGCAAGAAGAGTTCTTAACTCGTCTCGGGGTAACTCGAGTGTGCGAGAGTACACCGATAAGTTCACCGAGTTGTCCGGGTTTGCTACCACTCTTGTACATACCGAAGCTGAACGTGTGAAAAGGTACATCAAGAAAATGGATCCTAGGGTGAGGACCCATGTTCTGAGTTCGGGTGCTTCGACTTTCCAGAGAGCCTATGAGATAACCCTGAGTATACACGCCTCTTTGAAAGAGGAAGATTCTGCTAAGGTGGTTGCTGCAAAGAAGCCTGCTGCTACCTATGTTCAGTTCCCGGGCAAGAAGTCGAGGTATGAGCCGTCTGGTCGAGGAGGTTATCAACAGGAATCTGGATCTGGTTATCGTCCGAGTTTTGATCCGAGCAAGTGCCGAATCTATGGTAAGGCTGCTCATCCAGGGAAGAACTGTGATGGATCGACTGTTGATTGTTTCTATTGCAAGGAGGTGGGACACAAGTCTTTCCAGTGTTCTAAGAATCCTAGAGTTCCGTCTTATTCTACTGGTCCTGCTAAGCCAGTTGATTCTTCTGCTCCTCCAAAGAACACGATTTATGTGATGACGCAAGCTGAAGCTGACGTCCATCCTGATGTCATCTCTGGTACTTTTCTTGTAAATAATTCTCTTCTTTTGTTCCGTTCGATACTGGTGCTACGGTATCTTTTGTTGCTAGTTCCTTCGTTCGAAAAGCTAACCTCTCCTCTAGATCTCCTGTTATGTCCCTAATATCTCTTCTGTCTGGTGAAAATTATCCCTGTCATTCTGAGTTTAAGGGCGTGCCTGTCAGCATAATGGGTTCTGAGTTGCCAGCCGATCTTAAGGAGTTTCCTATGTCAGAGTTTGATGTGATCCTCGGAATAGATTGGTTATCGAGGTATCATGCCTGCATTCAGTGTCGTGATCAGAAGGTGGTGCTCCGAGATTCTAAGGGTAAAAGGATTTCTTATTCTCGCGTTGTGGCGAAGAAGGGTGCTAAGTGGGTGTCCGCTCTGAGAATGCGGAAGATGCGTCGGAAAGGTGAGGTGGTATACCTTTGCATGGTGAAGGATTTATCGTCTGAAGATCAGCTCGAGAGTATTCCGGTAGTTTTGGATTATCCTGATGAATCTCCTAAAGAGTTGCCACGTATTCCTCCTGAAAGAGATGTGGAGTTCTGCATTGATTTAGTACCGGGTACTGCTCCTATATCCAAGGCTCCGTATAGAATGGCGCCGTCTGAATTGCAAGAGTTGATAGATAAGGGCTTCATAAGGCCTAGTGTGTCTCCTTGGGGTGCTCCTGTTCTGTTTGTCAAGAAGAAAGACGGGAGTATGCGTCTGTGCATCGATGTGAGCTGAATAAGGTAACGATCAAGAATAAATATCTGTTGCCTCGCATTGAAGATCTGTTTGATCAATTGAAAGGTGTTGGGGTATTTTCCAAGATTGATCTAAGATCCGGATATCATCAAATCCCCGTTAAGAAGGAAGATATTTCGAAGACTGCTTTCCGCACCAGGTATGGGCACTATCAATTCGAAGTGATGCCTTTTAGTTTCACGAATGCTCCTGCGATTTTCATGGATCAAATGAATTGCTCTTTCCACGAGTAATTGGATACTTGTGTGGTCGTGTTTATCGATGATATTCTCGTTTACTCTAAGGATGAGAAGGAGCATGAGAAGCATTTGAGACTGGTGTTGGATGTTCTGCGCAAGCAAAAGTGGTTCGCGAAGCTGTCTAAGTGCGAGTTCTGGCTGAAGGAAGTTGCTTTTCTAGGGCATGTAATCAGTAAGGAAGGAGTTAAGGTAGATCCCGCTAAGATCAAGGTTGTTGTCGAGTGGGAGAGTCCTAATAATGTGACCAAAGTTCAAAGTTTTCTGGTTCTTGCTGGTTATTATAGGAGGTTTGTTCAAGATTTCTCAAAGATAGCTCAACCTCTGACTCGCTTGATGCGTAAGGACTGCAAGTTTGTCTGGTCTGAGGAGTGTGAAGGGCATTTTAGAAGCTGAAAAAGAGTCTGACCTCTGCTCCTGTTCTTACTCTGCCATCTGAGGGTATTGGGTATGAAGTGTTCAGTGATGCATCGAAGAATGGTCTGGGTTGTGTTTTGATGCAGCAAGGGAAGGTAATAGCCTATGCTTCGAGGCAGTTGAAGGTGCATGAGAGGAATTACCCGACCCGTGATCTGGAATTAGCGGCTGTGGTGTTTGCACTAAACATTTAGCGACACTATCTGTATGTTGTTCCATGTAAGGTGTATACTGACCACAAGTGCCCGAAGTACATCTTCACTCAGCGTGATCTTAATATGAGGCAGAGAAGGTGGCTTGAATTGATAATGGATTATGATCCGACCTTGGATTACCAATAGGGTAAGGCGAACAAAGTAGCGGATGCTCTGAGTCGCAAGAATAAGCATTCTTTAAACGCTGCTATGGTGGTGCCTCGTGAATTGCGTGAAGAGTTTCAAAAGCTTGATATCGAGGTTGTTCCTCGGGGGTTATGTGTCTGCGATGTTGGGTTCCATGAGTGCTGAGCCCGAGTTGTTCCGTGAGTTAAGAAGCAAGAAAAAAGGTGATCCGAAGCTGGAGAAGATCCGTGAAGCAAATATGCAAGGTCGTGCAGAGAATTTTGAGATTTGTGCTGATGATAGCTTGAGGTTTATGGGGCGTTGGTGTGTGCCCAATGATGGTGAGCTTAAGAGAAAGATTCTCGAGGAAGCTCATAGTACTCCTTATTTCGTTCATCTTGGGGGTGACAAGCTTTATCAGAAACTGAAGGTTAATTTTTGGTGGCCTGATATGAAGAGAGAGATTGCCGAGTTCGTAGCTAGGTGTTTGGTCTGTCAGAAGGTGAAAATTGAGCATCACAGGCCTTGGTGGTTTGTTGCAACCTTTGTTTATTCCTGCTTGGAAGTTCGACTCGATCTCGATGGATTTCGTGATGGGTTTGCCTAGAGCTGCTGGTGGGATGAATGTTGTGTGGGTAATTGTGGATCGGTTGACCAAAGTGGCTCGTTTTATTGCGATGAAGAACACTTGGTCTATGGAAGAGTTAGCTGAAGCTTATGCTAATGAGATCATTCGTCTTCATGGGGTTCCCAATGACATTGTCTCTGATCGTGATCCGCGATTTTTATCCCATTTCTGGACCGCTTTGCAAGAGGCTTTTGGCTTGAAGTTGAAGCTTTGTACTGCTTTTCATGCAGCTACAGATGGTCAGACTGAGAGAACTATTCAGACCTTGGAAGATATGCTCCGTGCTTATGCCTTGGAATTTCAACAGTTTTGGGTCAAGTCGCTTAGCCTGGTGGAGTTCTCTTATAATAACAACTATCAAGCTAGTATCCAAATGGCTCCGTATGAGGCTCTCTATGGAAGGAACTGTCGTAGTCCCACTTGTTGGAGCGACATCAGTGATTCATTGATTTTGGGCCCGGAGTTAATTCTGGATACGGTTGAGCAAGTGAAAGTGATTCAAGCTAAGATGAAGGCTGCTCAAGATAGGCAGAAGTCGTATGCTGATTTGCATCGAAAACCTATTTCCTTTGGGGTGGGAATAAGGTGCTTGTAAGGTTTCTCCTATGAAGGGACTAGGGAGTGATGCGTTTTGGTCAAAAGGGCAAGTTGAGTCCGAAGTATGTAGGTCCCTGTGAGATTCTTGGAAAGGATTGGGGAGGCTGCGTATCGTTTGGCCTTGCCGCCAGAGCTGTCGAAGGTTCATGATGTATTTCATGTGTCGCAGTTGCGCAGGTATCGTAGTGATCTTTCGCATGTGATTCCTGTCGAGTCGGTATCAGTCGAGCTGAATTTGACTTTTGAAGAGCAACTTGTTCGTATATTGGACCGTCAGAATCGTGCTCTGAGAAGGAAGGTGATTCCCTTGGTTAAAGTACTTTGGAGAAGTCAAAAGTACGAAGAAGCTACTTGGGAAACCGAAGAGTCGATGCGACCGAAATACCCTAACTACTCATTTCAAGTATTCTTTGTGTGCTTGTCTTATTTGTGTGTGTTTTCGAAGTTTCGAGGACGAAACTTTATTTAAGGAGGGAAGATTGTAACAACCCATAATTTTGCTCCGAGTTTATAGCAAAAGTTTTGCCTAAAACAATTATTTTCATTAAATTAGTGATTTTGATTTTTTATACTTATTGGAAGCCGAATTATTACTTTTATTATATGGCGTACTAATGTGTGTATTATATTTATATTTATAATATAATTTATTAGAATTATTTTCATTATTAAGTATTTTCAAAGTTTAGGTGCGATTTATGAAGTTATCGATTTATCGCGTAACAGAGCTTTGACATATGGATCTTTGATGATTTGGGCCGAAATTATTTGGATTGGTTGGGCTTTGGGCCAGCCGGCCATGTGGAGGGAAAATGAGAAGTTTTTCTTCTTCTTTTTTTTTTTTTTTTTTTTTTTTTTTTTGATGACTCTTTGTATTTTGTAACCTTCATAACCCCCTCATCATTTCTCCTAATAAATCCATTTTATTTATTCTTTTAAGCACTCCAAAATCTGATTAAAAATCAAAACTTCATTGCTGCCATTTTCTTAAAATTTCAGACATCATCATCTTCATCATTCTCTCTCAAATTCTTCCATTTCTACTCTTCATCAATTGTTCGTGACTTGTTCTATTTGCCTCTTTCTTGTACGTGGTGCCTTGGGGTTTGAAGAAGGAGAAGGGTGCACGTATATATCGGGATTTTCCAGTAATTTTCAGCTCGCCTCCGACGATCCAGGTAACTAGTAGTTATCTTAGAACAATAGTGATTAGGGTATTATTCGGTATTAGATTATTACGCTAGGAATTGTTTAAAATACTTTTTGAATGGAATTATTGATGAAATTTGAAGTGGATATAGTTGATGTATGCTGTATGAATATGGTATGCAGAAAGATAATTTTTGTCTGAGTTTTATTATTTATTCGAATTATTTGGTAATTTATGTGTTTATAGCTTATTTGCAAAATAATTATTGAACGAATTTAATAATTGCTGAAATTATTCTTCGTGGAGCATGTTATGTGTGTAGTATGTATGTCATGCCTTGGAATAATTTTTGCCTACTGTTTACAGATTTATTTAATTGATTTATCTGTTTTTGCATTTTCATGTTTGTTGGTATTTAAATCGCGAATATTATTTTTTGTAGGCCGAAAAATCTATTTTCTTTGCATATTATGTATTACTGTGGGTTTATGCATGTTATGTGAATTTCTGGTAATTTTTGGGCGTTTATTTCTATTTTTATTTATTATATTGGCTTTATTGAGTATTCTGTAAATTAACCTTTAAAATTACTTTAGAGTCCAAAAATTAGAAATAAAATTTGTACCATGTCAGTAGAGTCATAATAGCCGTAGGATAATTTTTGTGATAATTTACTGATCGTTATAATTAGTTTAATAATTTTGATTGTGTTTTTGTTACGAGTTTGGGGATATTCTTTTTAATTGTTTAAAGGTTTATTAACCATAAATAAATTGTGACCTTTTATGTTCTTGGAAGCTGGTGATTAGTAGGTTACTGTGGTTATTATTGAGTATCAATATGTTTACGTTTGGTTTATGTAAAAATGATTAGTCGTGTACGTTTTACTGATTTAATAAGCTTTGGAGTTAATTGATGGTGACGTCAGACGCGCGCTGATGCGTCAGATGCAGATTGGTTAGTGCGCCAGACGCACAGTGCGGCGCTGAGCGCAAGCTCATGCGCCAAGCGCATAGTTTTGTGTAGTCTAATTTTTCGTATGATCTTGTACGTATGTTCTACTTGTGGTTGGTGATCTTATTTGATATGATGCATTTCTGGTTGATACTGTTAGTGCTGTAAAAACTATTTCATTAGCATTGTTGATGCTTAGTGATGTTCAAAGTATTGTGGTTGGTGATATTTGTTGTAAGTTTGTAAGTTACTACTTTGAGGATTTTTGAAGAATTATTTTTGTTGAATCATGGGTATAAGGCCGGGTGGCATCCCTTCTCTTTTTGACGAATGGTTTTGAGTTGGATGATACTTTATGATTTTATTTAGTTTGAGATAAGAACATCCGGTGGGATAGATGTAGTCCCCGGTAAAGAACATGCCAACCACCTGGTTTGCGAACTAGGGGTACACCTGGGTTAATTGTTGTCGTCCGAGAGGTCAGGGAGTTCTGCGTGTTCTACCCTGCATCGGGAGTTTGGCCATTCTTAGACACAGGCAGTGGGGAACGTAGGCCCATAGACTGATCTGGAGATTGCGATCTGACAAAACTTAGGAAATGAATTGCAATTCAATGGCGTTCGGTTTCTGACTCAATAACTTGTTGTACCTTTGCTTTTATTATTATTTAAGTACTCTGGTGATGATTTATTCATTTTATCTTAATTACTTGATATTTACCTTCTCTTATATCACTTGTAAGCTTTAAGGTTTTGGATTGCATGTTATAGTGGACTTGATCGTATGCTTTCCTTTCTTATTAATCTATGTCTGAATCATGCCTTGATTTCTTTTGTTCTCGGAGAATTGCTAGTTACTCCCCACTGACTATGGAATTATTTAATATATCCTTGCAGATGGAAATGACTGCTAGACTTGTGACTGCTTGGGCTAGCAGAGTATGGGTCGATAATGAGACGAAGCTTCTTGTAGTCTTTTTTGGTAGATGAGTTCTATGCAGACAATAGAGAGTCCTATGTTATGCTAGGTCTCAAAGACATTTAGTTTTATTTGAGTTTTATGGGAGACTTGCATGTCTCGTAGTTTTGGATGATGTTATGTTCTATTATGATTTGGGATGTTCCTTTTTATTAGAATTATAATGTTTTTGAGATATTTCTTTTGGCATCTATGAAACTTTAGTTTGAGGTTGTCTTTATTTATTGTTTTAGATTAGCATAACCGTCCTGACGTTATTTCCGCTAACGTCTTTTAGTCACTCTAGAATAAATAGTGTTTAGTATCTTAGTAGTGGAAGGACGGGGTGTTACATTCATTCATATGCTTTCCATTTCTTTAACACAATCATTTGGCTATAGGTAGGGAACGACGCGAAGGTAGCAATAAAAGATTGCAGACACGCACATCACTTATTGGGGAACGTCTTCCCATCATATAATAAGGCCTACCGTAGTCTTTAGTGTGTACACCCTTTGAAGCAACCCATCGAGGTAATACTTTCAAGGCGACTCTCATAATACCCCACTAGAGGGTTTCCCCTTAAGACACTCCACCATAGAGTAATCCTTAAGTTCCTTAGGGTCGACCACCAGAGAAGCTCTAAGCCTTTTGTCATGTGCTCATAAATTATGAGGAGCCCACCAGAAGCGATCCTCATTGGCTCCTTCTAACCTTTGCTATCTTTCACTTTACATGATTAGTTCTTTAATCACTTTCATTTCCAATAACTCAATTTCAAAACAATTTAATAATGAAACCATGAAGGCATGAACCACAAGAAAAATACACAATCCATATCCAATAAAACAAGGTTCATGCTATAAATAGGTTAGATTCCAATTTAGTAGAGTCAACAATGAACTATTAATAAACCAAATAATTACGTGGAGCGACTGTACCTTGTTTCTAATTAATGAACCACACAACCAAATTTATCGAGGCTTCTTTAAACTTTACTTTGCAATGTTGCTCCATTTATGATTATTGAATTGAAATAATTTAGTAAATACATTCTCAATAATATAATCCATAATTAATAAGACTATCTCAAGTACCCTTCATATTACAAATAAAGACTAGTTGATTCTCTGTCGAACTTCATGTGCGGAAACTAATTAAATTAATTTACATCTCATAGTCTAGTCATATAATCATTATTCATACACCATTGAACAATTCCAATTCAATTATACTCTTCTTAGAAACTACTTCTTTTAATCCATTAATACACCTTGGTATAAACTTTCATCTAATTGAACATATTCATATAATTATACTGAACCAATTTTAGAACACCGTTATAGTTATAATTAGACCATCATCATAAGATTACCCACTTAATTCACATATTACAATTATAAGGACTTCCACAAATTAACAAATCATAGTTCTATTTCTTACTTTATATTTTATATCTTATCTTCCAAAACTCAATAAACCACCGTTATAAACATATAACTAGATTCCAGGAATTAGAAACAAACCTAGGAACTTGATTTCATTCCTACATTAGTGTATTTGATATTTAACTTATCTTTAAACACTAACAATCATCATACCATTAACCAATCACAAGCATTCCTTTCATTCATAATTATAGCAAGTCAAACTTTAACTTGTATTATTTCTAATCTGAATATCACTCACCAATGTAATTAAGATCTTCTTAACTAATTTCCAAACTTGACTTGGAAATACTTATTTGAACTAGTGTACAACTCATCTTGGTGAATAGTACCCACAAATCCAACTTTACTATATACTAATCCATTTAGGAACAATATGCTATTGCGTTAACTGGAATCAATTTGCAAATAGAATAACATTACTCTTATCTATGAATGATGCTACTTCTTAGTTACCTCATACTTAATTCTAAGTCTCTAAGATAAATAAAACTTAATTCTCAACTTTACCTCGAATTCCATAACTACTTTTTTAGCATAATTACCTCAAATACAATACAACCTGAATTAATAGCTATTAGTACTAACTTTTAAAACCAAGAGACTTATTTAACTACATTTCCTTGATTGGTCTCATATATATATTAACGAACTAAACCACAAACTAGGTGAACTCATAATAATACGATTACATGAGATAACACTGCTATAAGTTAATAGTTGAACCAATTACTAACATATAATGAGAACACATATAGTAAATTAATAATCGAATAAAAGTAACTTCCAAAACAAAGCCAGGTGGATTATAGAGTCATGACCCTAAAAATCATTTCAAACTCAACAATATCTTTTAGGGAAATTCTCATTGGTAACCTTGTAGTATTGGAAATTGTATTTGGTAACCAATCTCATTGGAAATTCTCATTGGTAACCTTGTAGTTAGTAAATTATTACCGGGACGTGACATTAATGAGGTAATTGGTTAACTTTTCCGTTAAATGTCATCTTTGAACACACCATCCCCCCGCACCCCCCACCATCCCCACCCATGCCAGCCCTCACTCCACCCCCCACCCCCCACCTCCACCCATGCCCCACTCCACCCCCACCCCCCCCCTGCAACCCCCCCACACTGCCCCCTCACGGTTCCCCCACCGCATTCCTGCAGGCCGCCGGCCCCCCACACCACCCTCTCGCCTCGCCTCCCTCGGCCCTTTGCTGCTTGCCCCCCCCCCTCTCTCTACCCTTCCCCCCTTCGCATACCCTCTTTCCCCTCGCTACCCATCGCCCCTCTCCTACCTTTCCCCCCTTTGATCATCACAAAATAATAAAAAGAGTAATATCTAAGTTAGAATCCAAATTCTCTCTTTTAACAAAGGAGCAAGTACCCACCACCAACCCGGAACCAACGCATCGAAACCCTCCATTGTTGATCAAATTTTCAAGAAAATCCAATAACAAATTTCACCCAAATCAAAAAAACAAACTCCGGATAAAAATCAACAACGAGAAAATAGAAAATAAAAAACGGGGTTTTAATCTGCGAAAACCGACCTCGGAATGTGCGCGAAGATGGTGCGGGCCACGGAACTGGTTCGGGCTTGGAGAAGAGTGAAGAGCGTGGAATTCGCAGAGGTGATGGTAGGATTTCCATTGGAAGAAGGTTTGGTAGGATTGCCATTAATGTCGGGATTAGGGATTAAGGTTGGTGGTGGTGGATCTCGTTTCATTTCCATGGTGAGAGTGGTGTGGGGGGTTGGCGGCCTGCGAGAATGCGGTGGGGGAACCGCAGAGGGGCTGTGTGGGGGGTTGTTGTGGGGGGGGTTGCGGGGTGGGGGTGGAGTGAGGGTGGCAGGGGGGGGGTGGGGGGGGGGGTGGAGTGAGTGGCATGGGTGGGGATGGTGGGGGTGCATGGGATGGTGTGTTCAAAGATGACATTTAATGGAAAAGTTAACCAATTACCTCATTAATGTCACGTCTGGTAATAATTTACTAACTACAAGGTTACCAATGAGAATTTCCAATGAGATTGGTTACCAAATATAATTTCCAATACTACAAGGTTACCAATGAGAATTTCCCTATCTTTTAAACAGCAATAACGACCACAACTACAACAATAACCAAGACAACATCCTTAACAACTAAGAAAAGGAACCACAATAGTAGTAACAACAACAACTAAACAACGACCACCACCACCAACAACAATTCAAGAATAACAACACCACCACCAACAACAACAAAAGCAATGCACAGCAGCAACTAACAATTACCACAACCATAACACCACCACATGCACAACATTATAGGGAGGGTAAGTACCTTCGGTATTTCACCGGGTACACCAATACGCACTCCGGCGAGCTACGATCGCGACGATCAAATCGGAGCAACGGTGGCAACAACGCTATTCACGACACCAGCAACAAGTCGAACAGGAGAGAGAGAGGAAATAGGGAAAGCAGCGGCAAACACAGGGAGCAGCGGCGGCATCAACGCGCACCACCGGCAACCAGTCCAACAGTGGTGGAGCAAGTGCACGTGGTCCGAGGCAGCAGCGGAGTAGAAGGAAAGAGAGTTGCGAAGGGAGAGTGCGAAAATTGGGGTTTTGGGGCTTCTTGAAAGGGAACTTCATTTACTCGCTTGATGTGATCAGATAACAAAGGAATTGAGAGAATTTGACACACATTGCATTTAAGCAATGTTGTGGCTTCACCCAAACTAGGCATGAAGAGGAAGAAGGAGGAGGTGTCTTTGGTTGCAGAAGAAGAAGGCACGGGGAGGAGAGAGAAAATAAGAGGAATGAGTCTCCTTTTTGCATTATCTCTATTATATATGGGAACTCCTCACCTTTTGGTGTCCACCCTTTTTACCCAAAATACCCCTAATAACTAAACAAAACTACTAATTGCTTTCTCTCATTTTTTTTAAAAAAACAAAAAAAAATCCCTACAATTGCAAAGCAATTACATCTTACATCTGCACAAGTAAAAACAAAAACAGAACAATATTACTTGAATGATGATTAAATTAAAACTTCCACAAAATCACTTACACACGATGTCACGCACGCATCGCGTGCAACAGATACTAGTGAAACTTAATCCAAACAGACCTATTTCATTAAAATATGAAATAAAAACAACATTATAACCTTTGAAAATTGATTTAGTAAATAGCTTTCAAATATTATAATAAAACACACGACCATATAAGAAATCCAAATTATTCAACAGGATTACGGAAATATAATAGAATAGTTAAGCTATCAAAATAATTAGCTTGTACTTAAACGTACATTAAAATATTACTTGCTACATATAAATGAAATATTATATTAGCACCAATAAAATAATAGAAGATTATTAATAAATATAAAATAAATATTTCACCATAAATAGAACAAGAGTATTAAATATATAATATGGCTTATAATTATAATTCACAACAAATAAGACAATTTAGAAATCGAGGCTATTACATGGTCGGCCTACTATTGTTGGGATAACAGCTGAGGAGATGTATAAGTTTATGTTTGTTGTTCCCTATTCTAAGAAGGCTAGTTACCAATCTACTAATTTGCGTGAACCATTATGCTGGTCCTCCACTACACAGAGCTTAGGGCAGAGGAACAGTTCGTATAATGGAGATGGTCTTGATTTACTTAATGATGAAAAAGATCAAGATCAATCTCCCTGCTGTTAAAGGTGCTACTGGTTCTGCTGATCCCAGTCTTCCTTCTGATCCTATGGTTGAGGATGATGATGAGGAAGATGAAGAAGGTGCTGGATCCTCACATTCCTCCTCCAACCAAGAAGATGATGATGATGATGATGCCTCTGATGGAGAGGATGAATGGGAGGAAGAAGAGGATGATGAGGAGTGATTGTCATTTCCAGCTGTTTCCCCCCACCCCATTCTGATAAACTGCTTTTACATTATTGTTTTCCCCCCTTATTACCAAACATTCTCTTATGTAATTTGGATTCTCGTTTAACTTTGTTGGTTTGTATTTGGATAATTTGTGCTTGGTTATGGATTGTGAATTGTGTGACTAACTTGATTTCTTGCAGCATGATGACTTGATTGGTAGTTAATGCTACTATTTTTGAATCAGATGATAACTTATGTGCAATGGATCTATCTCTGAGTACTTTTTAATGATGCCAAAAGGGGGAAAATGAATTTGGAGTTGAAGCGCCTAAGTCTAGTATAGATTGAGGCAGTCCTAGTTTAGTTTTGTAGTTACTAAAAAAATAGATGAGTCTTATGAAACAGTTGAAATAGTTAACTGTTACTCCATGTGTTTCTTGTGTCAAGTAAGCTCCCTTACTGAGTTATTTGAGCTTTGGTTAAAGTTATCTGTATTTACTAACTTGTGAGTTGCAGGAAACTTCAAAGAGTTTATCATCATCAACAAGGGGGAATTTGTTGATTCACCTAGGTGTTGAATGATGACAAACCGCTACAGGGAATAGTTGTTATTACAGGTGGTTCTAGGTTGTTAGGAAACAGCTGAGTATCTAACTGTTCCTGAATGTATAATGAAACAATCAAAAGAATATTTGTTATGCTATGATGTGTTCTTGTGTAGCAAACAGGTTATTCCAAGATTTGAAGCTAATAAGCCCTCTCGAAGTTGTTCGAGGAAAAGACAAAGTTCTTCATTATTGATTCAAGGGAAGCTTCAAGTATTAAAGTGCATGAAGATAGTTTATGTTCTTTAATTTATTCATTTTAGGTCTTCATTTAATATTTGTGTATGATATTTCTAGTGGAATTGTTTGTGAAGTTCTTAAGTGTGAAAGAATAGGGTTTTGAATATGGAACTAGATGGTCACATATTCAGAACACTACTAAGTAGGGTAACAGGTCTGGGTACCAGTTACTTTATCGGGTGATTAAGCTGGTTGTTTTAGAAAAGATTTTCAAACAAATATTTTCTCAAATACTTTCCATAAGAAATGTTTGCCAGCATTTAGAATCATAGTTCAATATTTACTTGCCTTAAAGCGTGTGTATATCTTGGATAATATCTTTCCTCCGAGAAAGATATTGTTCAATTCCATAACTTAGGATTATCATATCTTTGATATCTTAAGTTAGGGCACACTCAAAGGTTAGATCTAGGTCTATAAATACTAAATCATGATTCTTCTTCACCCTTGATGCTCTCGGGATTTTATTGAGTACTTTCGAGAGCCTTCAAATAGAGAACAACTAAAATAGTTTCTCTGAAACAGTACGCATCTCATGGAGCTTCATATTGCTCTTTTTTGCTTTGTAAGAAAGCGTGAGTTAAGAGAAACTGATTGTATTAAATCTATAACAAAGGGGTTAGAGATTAGGTAGCGTTTGTGAGTTCATTCGCGAGTGCTTGTGGTTCAAGTGCGAAGTAGCACACTAGAGTTAGTGTGGGGTGTTTTGTTTCCCTGGACTAAGGGAAACATGAGAGTGCGAGAGTATTCTTGTTTTTCAGAGTTGATTAATAAGAAAACTAGTGTAGGAGGACGTAAGTCCTTGTTTGGCTGAACCTCTCATTAAATTTGGTGTGTTCATTATTACTTTCAAGTTCTAGTGTTTTTGTTGTCTGGAACCAACCCAACTGGTTCTTCCTTAAATCAAACGAATTTGAATTTGTCACCAGATCGTTTATGTAACAACCCATAATTTTGCTCCTAGTTTTTCGCAAGAATTTTCTCTAAAACTATTATTTTCTCTAAATTAATTATTTTTATTTTATAATTTTGGGAGTCGAATTATTATTTTTATTTTTATGGCGTGTCAATGTGTTTATTTCATTTATATTTATAATATAATTTATTAGAATTATTTTTATTATTAAGTATTTTCAAAGTTTAGGCGCGATTTAGGAATTAACCGTTTTATCGCGTATCAGGCTTTCGGAGCATGGATCGTTGTTGAATTTGGGCCGAAAGTTTTGTGTGGGTTTTGGGCTTGGGGCAGCCGGCCAAGTGAAGTAATAGGAGAGCCTTCTCCTTTTCTTTTCTCTTTTGTTTTCCTTTGATGCCTTATAACCCCCATAACCCCCCTTAATGATTTCTTTAATTAAAACCTCATTAAACCTCTTAATTCACTTCAAATTCTGATTAGAAAATCAGAATCCTTTGGCTGCCATTCTCCATATTTTCGGCCATCATCACCTTTTTCATTCTCTCAAATTTTCTTCATTTCTTCTCTTTGATAATTGCTCGTGAATTGTTTTGTGGCTTTTTCCTTATACTTGGTGCTTGGAATTTGAAGAAGGAGAGGATCACACGCCTATTGTGGGGATTTCCAAAAGTTTTCAGCTCGCCTCCGACGATCCAGGTAACTAGTTGTTATCTTAGAATCATAGCGATTAGAGTAGTATTCGGTATTAGATTAATACGTTAGGAATTATCTAAAATACTTTTTGAATGATATTTTTGATGAAATTTGACATGAACATACGTGACACATGCTATGTAAATACTGTGTAGAGAAAAATAATTTTTGCATGATTTTTAATATTTATTTGATTTAATTAGTATTTTGTGCATTTTTGGCTAAATTTCATAATAATTATTGAACGACTGTTAAAATTGATGAAATCATTTTTATTAGATCATGTTACATTCTTATAATGTATTCCATGCCTTAGAATAATTTTTATATACTGTTTACTGTTTTAGTTAATTGATATATCTGTTTTTGTAATTTCTGTTCAGTCAGTATATAATTCATGAAAATTATATATATAGGCAGAAAAATTAATTTATTTGAATAAGATGTATTTCCCTGAGTTTTTACATGTTGTGTGAAATTTTGGTAATTTTTGGGCGTCTTTTTATATTTTAAATTATTATAATGGCTTATTTGAGGAATCTGTATATTAACTGTTAAAAATACTTTTTGAGTCCAAAAATTATAAATAAAAATTGTACCATGTTAGTAGAGCTATTAGGGTTATATTATAATTTTTGTGGGATTTTACTGCTCGAATTTGTTAGTTTCATAATTATTATGGTGTTTTTGTGATGAAATTGAGGATACGCTTTTAAATTGTTTGAGGTCTTGTAAATCAGATGTAATTCATAATTTAATATATTCTGGGTTGCTGATTTTCAGTAGTATACAGTATGCATCATTTGGGTAACCACATGTTTAGGTTTGATTTATGAAATAAAATGATTTAATTGTTATTACTCTTTTAATGAATATGATTTAGAGTTAATTGGTGATGTATTTGTGATTGAGTGTGGTTGCTGTAAAAACCAGTATATTGTCATTGTTGATGTTTGGGAATGTTCAAGTGTTATTGTGAGAGTTATTTGTTGAATATTTTATAAGTGATTTATTTTGAGGAATTATGAAGAACTGTTTTGATGAACCGTGGGTATAAGGTCGGGTGGCATCCCCTTTTTGATGAATATTTTTGATGAATGATACTTAGATTGCATGCATGATTGTATTTTGAGATAAGAATATCCGGTGGGATAGATGTAGTCCCCGGTTAAGAACATGCCAACCACCTGGTTTGCGAACTAGGGGTACACCTGGGTTAATTGTTGTCGTCCGAGAGGTCAGGGAGTTCTGCGTGTTCTACCCTCGCATCGGGAGTTTGGCCATTCTTATACACGGCAAGTGGGGAACGTAAGCCCATAGACTGACCTGGAGATTGCGATCTGACAAACCTTAGGAAGTGATTTGCGAATCACTGGCGTTCGGTTTCTGATTCAATAACTTGTTGTATTTTGATTTATTATTATTTATTTATATTGGAATTATGTCACTCACTATATTAGGATTACTTATTGTTTATGATCTCTTGATTTATCTATGAGCTTTATGATTCCTATGTGCATGATATGATGTAATGAATTGCATGTTATTCCTTTCTTAATAATCTACCTCTGAATAGTGCTTTGATTGCTATTGTTCCGGGAGAACTGCTAGTTACTCCCCACTGACTATGGAAATATTTAATATAATCTTGCGAGATGGAAATGAATGCTAGGCTTGTGGACTGCTTGGGCTAGCAAGGTGTGAGAGTTGGTTGTGAGAAGAAGCTTCTAGTTCTGTTTTTGGTAGATGAACTTTATATAGGTCATAGGGAGACTTATTTTTGGATTGCTTTCAAGGATATTAGTTTTATTTAAGTTTATTTTGGGAGACTTGCATGTCACATCGTATTTTGGATTTGTTAGTATGATACAATTGGGATACTTCTTTTATGTTAGAACTATGATGTTTACTCGGAGATTTATTCTCTTTTTAAGCTATGAATTTTGAGTTATTATCTTTATTTATTGTTTTAGAGTAGCATACCGTCCCGACGTTATTTCCGCTAACGTCATTTTAGTATTTCTTGAATTGATAAGGTTTAGTATCTTAGTAGTAGAAGGACGGGGTGTTACAGTTGGTATCAGAGCAAAGTTATCCGAGACCCTTACTTAGTCACTAAGAAACTCCTGGGAAATGTATAGTTGAAGTAACTAGAATCATTAGAATCTTAGGCTTCAAGAAAAGTAGTAGTGAGAGGGTCACTTGGGTAGGAAACCACGGGAAAATATTTTTCTTATTTTGATGTGATAAGTTGTTAATTTACAACTAATAACGTGTTCAGTAACGAATGTTTAACTTGTGTTGGCCTCGAGGTATGACTAGTGCTAGAAAAGAGGCTGCCCGAAAAAGGCGCCAAGCACTTGAGAATGCCATCATAACTATGGCTAATCGGTCTTCTGCTCCGCCTAGTGGGCAATCCATCTTTGATCGGTTCGACCGTCACCGTCCGCCTACTTTTGACGGGACTTCTGATCCTATTGTGCTGGAGGGATGGATAAGGGAGATGGAGAAGCTGTTTGCTGCTACTGGATGCCCTGCTGCTGAAATGGTACCTATTGGTACCTACTATCTGAAGATGAAAGCTGACAACTGGTGGAGTACTGTTCGTGCAAGCTGCATGGCTACACCGGGATTTGGATGGGATGAGTTTCGTGTTAAGTCGAAGGAGAGGTTTTATCCCGATGAGCTCCGTTGGCGAAGCGGGGAAGAGTTCTTAACTCTCGTCTCGGGGTACTACGAGTGTGCAGGAGTACACCGATAAATTCACCGAGCTGTCCAGGTTTGCTACCTCAGTTGTACCTACTGAAGCTGAGCGTGTGAAGAGGTACATCAAGAAAATGGATCCTAGGGTGAGGACCCATGTTCTGAGTTCGGGAGCTTCGTCTTTCCAGGGAGCATATGAAATAGCTCTAAGTATTCATGCCTCTTTGAAAGAGGAAGATTCCGCTAAAGGCCTCGCTGCTAAGAAGCCTCGCCGCTACCTATGTTAAGTTCCCGGCTAAGAAGCCGAGGTATGAGACGTCTAGTCGAGGGGTTATCAACGGGGTTCTGGATCGGGATTTCGTCCGAGTTTTGATCCGAGCAAGTGTCGAATCTGTGGTAAAGCTGCTCATCCGGGGAAGAAGCTGTGATGGATCGAGCGTCGTCTGTTTCTATTGCAAGGAAGTGGGGCACAAGTCTTTTCAGTGTGCTAAGAATCCCAGAGCTCTATCTTTTTCTGCTGGTCCTGCTAAGCCAGTTAGTTCTTCTGCTCCTCCGAAGAACAGGATTTATGTGATGACGCAAGCTGAAGCCGATGTCCATCCTGATGTCATCTCTGGTACTTTTCTTGTAAATAATGCTCCTGCTTTTGTTCTGTTCGATACTGGTGTTTCAGTGTCTTTTGTTGCGAGTTCCTTTGTTCGAAAAGCTAATCTTTCCTCTAGATCTCCTTTTAAGTCCCTAATTTCTCTTCCGTCTGGTGAGAATTATCCCTGTCATTCTGAGTTTAAGGGCGTGCCTGTTAGTATTCTGGGTTCTGAGTTGCCAGCCGATCTTAAGGAGTTTCCTATGTCAGAGTTTGATGTGATCCTTGGAATAGATTGATTATCGAAGTATCATGCCTACATTCAGTGCCGTGATCAGAAGGTGATGCTCAGAGATCCTAAGGGGAAAAGGATTTCTTATTCGGGTGTTGTAGTAAAGAAGGGTGTTAAGTGGGTTTCCGCTCTGAGAATGCGGAAGATGCGTCAAAAAGGTGATGTGGTATACCTTTGCATGGTGAAGGATTTGTCATCCGAAGATCAGCTTGAAAGTATTCTGGTAGTTCGGGATTATCCTGATGTATTTCCTGAAGAGTTGCCAGGTATTCCTCCTGAAAGAGATGTGGAGTTCGGCATTGATTTAGTATCGGGTACTGCTCCTATATCCAAGGCTCCGTATAGAATGGCGCCGTCTGAATTGCAAGAGTTGAAGACTCAATTGCAAGAGTTGATAGATAAGGGCTTCATAAGGCCTAGTTTGTGTCTCCTTGGGGTGCTCCTGTTCTGTTTGTCAAAAAGAAAGACGGGAGTATGCGTCTGTGCATCGATTACCGTGAGCTGAATAAGGTAACGATCAAGAATAAATATCCGTTGCCTCGCATTGAAGATCTGTTTGATCAATTAAAAGGTGCTGGGGTATTTTCCATGATCGATCTGAGATCCGGATATCATCAAATTCCCGTGAAGAAGGAGGATATTCCGAAGGCGCTTTCGCACCGTGATATGGGCACTATGAATTTGAAGTGATGCCATTTGGTCTCACGAATGCTCCTGCGATTTTTATGGATCAAATGAATCGCTCTTTCCACGAGTACTTGGATACTTGTGTGGTCGTGTTCATCAATGATATTCTCGTCTACTCTAAGGATCAGAAGGAGCATGAGAAGCATTTGAGACTAGTGTTGGATGTTCTGCGCAAGCAAAAGTGGTTCGCAAAGCTGTCTAAGTGTGAGTTACGGCTGAAGGAAGTTGCTTTTCTAGGGCATGTAATCGGCAAGGAAGGAGTCAAGGTGGATCCCGCTAAGATCAAGGCTGTTGTCGAGTGGGAGAGTCCTAAGAATGTGACCGAGATTCGGAGTTTTCGGGTCTGCTGGTTATTATAGGAGGTTCGTTCAAAATTTCTCCAAGATAGCTCAACCTCTGACTCGCTTGATGCGCAAGGACTACAAGTTCATCTGGTCTGAGGATTGTGAAGGGGCATTTATGAAGCTGAAAGAGAGTTTGACCTCTGCTCCTGTTCTTACCTTGCCATCTGAGGGCGTTGGGTATGAAGTGTTCAGTGATGCATCGAAGAATGGCCTGGGTTCTGTTTTGATGCAGCAAGGGAAGGTAATAGCCTATGGTTCGAGGCAGCTGAAGGTGCATGAGAGGAATTACCCGACCCATGATCTGGAGTTAGTGGCTGTGGTGTTTGCACTAAAGATATGGCGACACTATCTGTATGGTGTTCCGTGTAAGGTGTATACGACCACAAGAGCCTCGAAGTACATCTTCACTCGGTGTGATCTTAACATGAGGCGAGAGAAGGTGGCTTGAATTGATCAAGGATTATGATCGACCCCTGGATTCTTGTGAGGGTAAGGCGAATAAAGTAGCGGATGCTCTGAGTCGCAAGAGTAAGCATTCATTAAACGCTGCTATGGTGATGCCTCGTGAATTGTGTGAAGAGTTTCGCAAGCTTGATATCGAGGTTGTTCCTCAGGGTTATGTGTCTGCGTTGTTGGGTTCCATGAGTGCTGAGCCTGAGTTGTTCCAGGAGTTAAGAAGTAAGCAAAAGGGTGATCCTAAGCTGGAGAAGATCCGTGAAGCAAAGATGCAAGGTCGTGCAGAGAATTTTGAGATCTGTGCTGATGATAGCTTGAGGTTTATGGGGCGTTGGTGTGTGCCCAATGATGGTGAGCTTAAGAGGAAGATTCTCGAGGAAGCTCAGAGTACTCCTTATTCCGTTCATCCTGGGGGTGACAAGCTCTATAAGGATCTGAAGGCTAATTTTTGGTGGCCGGGTATGAAGACAGAGATTGCCGAGTTCGTAGCTAGGTGTTTGGTTTGTCATAAGGTGAAAATTGAGCATCAGAGGCCTGGTGGTTTGTTGCAACCATTGCCTATTCCTGCTTGGAAGTTCGACTCGATCTCGATGGATTTCGTGATGGGTTTGCCTAGAGCTGCCGGTGGATTGAATGATGTGTGGGTGATTGTGGATCGATTGACTAAAGTGGCTCGTTTTATTGCGATGAAGAACACTTGGTCTATGGAAGAGTTAGCTGAAGCTTATGCTAATGAGATCATTCGTCTTCATGGGGTTCCCAAAGACATTGTCTCTGACCGTGATCCGCGATTCCTATCCCATTTCTGGATTGCTTTGCAAGAGGCTTTTGGTTCGAAGTTGAAGCTGAGTACTGCATTTCATGCAGCTACCGATGGTCAGACGGAAAGGACTATTCAGACCTTGGAAGATATGCTTCGTGCTTGTGCCTTGGAATTTCAGCAGTCTTGGGTCAAGTCTCTTAGCTTGGTGGAGTTTTCTTATAACAACAGTTATCAAGCTATTATCCAAATGGCTCCGTATGAGGCTCTCTATGGAAGGAAGTGTCGTAGTCCTACTTGTTGGAGCGACATCAGTGACTCATTGATTTTGGGCCCGGAGTTAATTCAAGATACAGTAGAGCAGGTGAAAGTAATTCAAGCGAAGATGAAGGCTGCTCAAGATAGGCAGAAGTCGTATGCTGATTTCTGTCGGAAACCTATTTCTTTTGAGGTGGAAGATAAGGTGCTTTTGAAGGTTTCTCCTATGAAATGAGTGATGCGGTTTGGTCAAAAGGGCAAGTTGAGTCCGAAGTACGTAGGACCCTATGAGATTCTTGAAAGGATCGGGGAGGTTGCGTATTGTTTGGCGTTGCCGCTAGAGCTGTCGAAGGTTCATGATGTGTTTCATGTGTCGCAGTTGCGCAGGTATCGTAGTGATCCTTCGCATGTGATCCCTGTTGAATCGGTGTCAGTTGAGCCGAATCTGACTTTTGAAGAGCGACATGTTCGTATATTGGACCGTCATAACCGTGCTCTGAGAAGGAAGGTGATTCCCTTGGTTAAAGTACTTTGGAGAAGTCAAAAGTACGAAGAAGCTACTTGGGAAACCGAAGAGTCGATGCGACTGAAATACCCGGAACTATTCGTTTCAGGTACTATTTGTGTTCTTGTCTTGTTTTTGTGTTTTCGAAGTTTCGAGGATGAAAGTTTATTTAAGGAGGGGAGATTGTAACAACCCATAATTTTGCTCCTAGTTTTTCGCAAGAATTTTCTCTAAAACTATTATTTTCTCTAGATTAATTATTTTTATTTTATAATTTTGGGAGCCGAATTATTATTTTTATTTTTATGGCGTGTCAATGTGTTTATTTCATTTATATTTATAATATAATTTATTAGAATTATTTTTATTATTAAGCATTTTCTAAGTTTAGGCGCGATTTAGGAATTAACCGTTTTATCGCGTATCGGGCTTTCGGAGCATGGATCGTTGTTGAATTTGGGCCGAAAGTTTTGTGTGGGTTTTGGGCTTGGGGCAGCCGGCCAAGTGAAGTAATAGGAGAGCCTTTTCCTTTTCTTTTCTCTTTTGTTTTCCTTAAGACTCTTTGATGCCTTATAACCCCCATAACCCCCCCTTAATGATTTCTTTAATTAAAACCTCATTAAACCTCTTAATTCACTTCAAATTCTGATTAGAAAATCAGAATCCTTTGGCTGCCATTCTCCATATTTTCGGCCATCATCACCATTTTCATTCTCTCAAATTTTCTTCATTTCTTCTCTTTGATAATTGTTCGTGAATTGTTTTTGTGGCTTTTTCCTTATACTTCGTGCTTGGAATTTGAAGAAGGAGAGGATCACACGCCTATTGTGGGGATTTCCAGAAGTTTTCAGCTCGCCCCCGACGATCCAGGTAACTAGTTGTTATCTTAGAATCATAGCGATTAGAGTATTATTCGGTATTAGATTAACACGTTAGGAATTATCTAAAATACTTTTTGAATGAGATTTTTGATGAAATTTGACATGAACATACGTGACACATGCTATGTGAATACTGTGTAGAGAAAAATAATTTTTGCATGATTTTTAATATTTATTTGATTTAATTAGTATTTTGTGCGTTTTTGGCTAAATTTCATAATAATTATTAAACGACTGTTAAAATTGATGAAATCATTTTTATTAGATCATGTTACATTCTTATAATGTATTCCATGCCTTAGAATAATTTTTATATACTGTTTACTGTTTTAATTAATTGATATATCTGTTTTTGTAATTTCTGTTCAGTCAGTATATAATTCATGAAAATTATATATAGAGGCAGAAAAATACTTTTTGAGTCCGAAAATTATAAATAAAAATTGTACCATGTCAGTAGGGCTATTAGGGTTATATGATAATTTGTGTGGGATTTTACTGCTCGAATTTGTTAGTTTCATAATTATTATGGTGTTTTTGTGATGAAATTGAGGATACGCTTTTAAATGTTTGAGGTCTTGTAAATCAGATGTAATTCATAATTTAATATATTCTGGGTTGCTGATTTTCAGTAGTATACAGTATGCATCATTTGGGTAACCACATGTTTAGGTTTGATTTATGAAATAAAATGATTTAATTGTTATTACTCTTTTAATGAATATGATTTAGAGTTAATTGGTGATGTATTTGTGATTGAGTGTGGTTGCTGTAAAAACCAGTATATTGTCATTGTTGATGTTCGGGAATGTTCAAGTGTTATTGTGAGAGTTATTTGTTGAATATTTTATAAGTGATTTATTTTGAGGAATTATGAAGAACTGTTTTGATGAACCGTGGGTATAAGGTCTGGTGGCATCCCCTTTTTGATGAATATTTTTGATGAATGATACTTAGATTGTATGCATGATTGTATTTTGAGATAAGAATATCCGGTGGGATAGATGTAGTCCCCGGTTAAGAACATGCAACCACCTGGTTTGCGAACTAGGGGTACACCTGGGTTAATTGTTGTCGTCCGAGAGGTCAGGGACTTCTGCGTGTTCTACCCTGCATCGGGAGTTTGGCCATTCTTAGACACAGGCAGTGGGGAACGTAAGCCCATAGACTGACCTGGAGATTGCGATCTGACAAACCTTAGGAAGTGATTTGCGAATCACTGGCGTTCGGTTTCTGACTCAATAACTTGTTGTATTTTGATTTATTATTATTTATTTATATTGAAATTATGTCACTCACTATATTAGGATTACTTATTGTTTATGATCTCTTGATTTATATATGAGCTTTATGATTCCTATGTGCATGATATGATGTAATGAATTGCATGTTATTCCTTTCTTAATAATCTACCTCTGAATAGTGCTTTGATTGCTATTGTTCCGGGAGAACTGCTAGTTACTCCCCACTGACTGTGGAAATATTTAATATAATCTTGCAGATGGAAATGAATGCTAGGCTTGTGACTGCTTGGGCTAGCAGTGTGAGAGTTGGTTGTGAGAAGAAGCTTCTAGTTCTGTTTTTGGTAGATGAACTTTATATAGGTCATAGGGAGACTTATTTTTGGATTGCTTTCAAGGATATTAGTTTTATTTAAGTTTATTTTGGGAGACTTGCATGTCTCATCGTATTTTGGATTTGTTAGTATGATACAATTGGGATACTTCTTTTATGTTAGAACTATGATGTTTACTCGGAGATTTATTCTCTTTTTAAGCTATGAATTTTGAGTTATTATCTTTATTTATTGTTTTAGAGTAGCATACCGTCCCGACGTTATTTCCGCTAACGTCATTTTAGTATTTCTTGAATTGATAAGTTTTAGTATCTTAGTAGTAGAAGGACAGGGTGTTACAGTTGGTATCAGAGCAAAGTTACCCGAGACCCTTACTTAGTCACTAAGAAACTCCCGGGAAATGTATAGTTGAAGTAACTAGGATCATTAGAATCTTAGGCTTCAAGAAAAGTAGTAGTGAGAGGGTCACTTGGGTAGGAAACCACGGGAAAATATTTTTCTTATTTTGATGTGATAAGTTGTTAATTTACAACTAATAACGTGTTCAGCAACGAATGTTTAACTTGTGTTGGCCTCGAGGTATGACTAGTGCTAGAAAAGAGGCTGCCCGAAAAAGGCGCCAAGCACTTGAGAATGCCATCATAACTATGGCTAATCGGTCTTCTGCTCCGCCTAGTGGGCAATCCATCTTTGATCGGTTCGACCGTCACCATCCGCCTACTTTTGACGGGACTTCTGATCCTGTTGTGCTGGAGGGATGGATAAGGGAGATGGAGAAGCTGTTTGCTGCTACTGGATGCCCTGCTGCTGAAATGGTACCTATTGGTACCTACTATCTGAAGATGGAAGGCGACAACCGGTGGAGTACTTGTTCGTGCAAGCTGCATGGCTACACGGGATTTGGATGGGATGTGTTTCGTGTTAAGCTGAAGGAGAGGTTTTATCCCGATGAGCTCCGTTGGCGAAGCGGGGAAGAGTTCTTAACTCTGTCTCAGGGTACTCTGAGTGTGCAGGGGTACACTGATAAATTCACCGAGCTATCCAGGTTTGCTACCTCAGTTGTACCTACTGAAGCTGAGCGTGTGAAGAGGTACATCAAGAAAATGGATCCTAGGGTGAGGACCCATGTTCTAAGTTCGGGAGCTTCGTCTTTCCAGGGAGCATATGAAATAGCTCTAAGTATTCATGCCTCTTTGAAAGAGGAAGATTCTGCTAAGGCTGCTGCTGCTAAGAAGCCTGCTGCTACCTATGTTAAGTTCCCAGCTAAGAAGCCGAGGTATGAGACGTCTAGTCGAGGGGGTTATCAACAGGGTTCTGGATCGGGATTTCGTCCGAGTTTTGATCCGAGCAAGTGTCGAATCTGTGGTAAAGCTGCTCATCCGGGGAAGAACTGTGATGGATCGACTGTCGTCTGTTTCTATTACAAGGAAGTGGGGCACAAGTCTTTTCAGTGTGCTAAGAATCCCAGAGCTCCGTCTTTTTCTGCTGGTCCTGCTAAGCCAGTTAGTTCTTCTGCTCCTCCGAAGAACAGGATTTATGTGATGACGCAAGCTGAAGCCGATGTCCATCCTGATGTCATCTCTGGTACTTTTCTTGTAAATAAGGCTCCTGCTTTTGTTCTGTTCGATACTGGTGCTTCAGTGTCTTTTGTTGCGAGTTCCTTTGTTCGAAAAGCTAATCTTTCCTCTAGATCTCCTATTAAGTCCCTAATTTCTCTTCCGTCTGGTGAGAATTATCCCTGTCATTCTGAGTTTAAGGGCGTGCCTGTTAGTATTCTGGGTTCTGAGTTGCCAGCCGATCTTAAGGAGTTTCCTATGTCAGAGTTTGATGTGATCCTTGGAATAGATTGATTATCGAAGTATCATGCCTGCATTCAGTGCCGTGATCAGAAGGTGGTGCTCAGAGATCCTAAGGGGAAAAGGATTTATTATTCGGGTGTTGTAGTAAAGAAGGGTGTTAAGTGGGTTTCCGCTCTGAGAATGCGGAAGATGCGTCAAAAAGGTGATGTGGTATACCTTTGCATGGTGAAGGATTTGTCATCCGAAGATCAGCTTGAGAGTATTCCGGTAGTTCGGGATTATCCTGATGTATTTCCTGAAGAGTTGCCAGGTATTCCTCCTGAAAGAGATGTGGAGTTCGGCATTGATTTAGTACGGCATCGCTCCTATATCCAAGGCTCCGTATAGAATGGCGCCGTCGATTGCAAGAGTTGAAGACTCAATTACAAGAGTTGATAGATAAGGGCTTCATAAGGCCTAGTTTGTGTCTCCTTGGGGTGCTCCTGTTCTGTTTGTCAAAAAGAAAGACGGGAGTATGCGTCTGTGCATCGATTACCGTGAGCTGAATAAGGTAACGATCAAGAGTAAATATCCGTTGCCTCGCATTGAAGATCTGTTTGATCAATTAAAAGGTGCTGGGGTATTTTCCATGATTGATCTGAGATCCGGATATCATCAAATTCCCGTGAAGAAGGAGGATATTCCGAAGACTGCTTTTCGCACCAGATATGGGCACTATGAATTTGAAGTGATGCCATTTGGTCTCACGAATGCTCCTGCGATTTTTATGGATCAAATGAATCTCTTTCCACGAGTACTTGGATACTTGTGTGGTCGTGTTCATCGATGATATTCTCGTCTACTCTAAGGATGAGAAGGAGCATGAGAAGCATTTGAGACTAGTGTTGGATGTTCTGCGCAAGCAAAAGTGGTTCGCAAAGCTGTCTAAGTGCGAGTTCTGGCTGAAGGAAGTTGCTTTTCTAGGGCATGTAATCAGCAAGGAAGGAGTCAAGGTGGATCCCGCTAAGATCAAGGCTGTTGTCGAGTGGGAGAGTCCTAAGAATGTGACCGAGATTCGGAGTTTTCTGGGTCTGGCTGGTTATTATAGGAGGTTCGTTCAAAATTTCTCCAAGATAGCTCAACCTCTGACTCGCTTGATGCGCAAGGACTGCAAGTTCATCTGGTCTGAGGATTGTGAAGGGGCATTTCTGAAGCTGAAAGAGAGTTTGACCTCTGCTCCTGTTCTTACCTTGCCATCTGAGGGCGTTGGGTATGAAGTGTTCAGTGATGCATCGAAGAATGGTCTGGGTTGTGTTTTGATGCAGCAAGGGAAGGTAATAGCCTATGGTTCGAGGCATTGAAGGTGCATGAGAGGAATTACCCGACCCATGATCCGGAGTTAGCGGCGTGGTGTTTGCACTAAAGATATGGCGACACTATACGTATGGTGTTCCGTGTAAGGTGTATACCGACCACAAGAGCCTGAAGTACATCTTCACTCAGCGTGATCTTAACATGAGGCAGAGAAGGTGGCTTGAATTGATCAAGGATTATGATCTGACCCTGGATTACTGTGAGGGTAAGGCGAATAAAGTAGCGGATGCTCTGAGTCGCAAGAGTAAGCATTCATTAAACGCTGCTATGGTGATGCCTCGTGAATTGTGTGAAGAGTTTCGCAAGCTTGATATCGAGGTTGTTCCTCAGGGTTATGTGTCTGCGTTGTTGGGTTCCATGAGTGCTTGAGCCCGAGTTGTTCCGAGGAGTTAAGAAGTAAGCAAAAGGGTGATCCTAAGTTGGAGAAGATCCGTGAAGCGGAGATGCAAGGTCGTGCGAGAGAATTTTGAGATCTCGTGGCGATGATAGCTTGAGGTTTATGGGGCGTTGGTGTGTGCTCAATGATGGTGAGCTTAAGAGGAAGATTCTCCAGGAAGCTCATAGTACTCCTTATTCCGTTCATCCTGGGGGTGACAAGCTCTATAAGGATCTGAAGGCTAATTTTTGGTGGCCGGGTATGAAGACAGAGATTGCCGAGTTCGTAGCTAGGTGTTTGGTTTGTCAGAAGGTGAAAATTGAGCATCAGAGGCCTGGTGGTTTGTTGCAACCATTGCCTATTCCTGCTTGGAAGTTCGACTCGATCTCGATGGATTTCGTGATGGCTTTGCCTAGAGCTGCCGGTGGATTGAATGATGTGTGGGTGATTGTGGATCGATTGACTAAAGTGGCTCGTTTTATTGCGATGAAGAACACTTGGTCTATGGAAGAGTTAGCTGAAGCTTATGCTAATGAGATCATTCGTCTTCATGGGGTTCCCAAAGACATTATATTGTCTCTGACCGTGATCCGCGATTCCTATCCCATTTCTGGATTGCTTTGCAAGAGGCTTTTGGTTCGAAGTTGAAGCTGAGTACTGCATTTCATGCAGCTACCGATGGTCAGACGGAAAGGACTACTCAGACCTTGGAAGATATGCTTCGTGCTTGTGCCTTGGAATTTCAGCAGTCTTGGGTCAAGTTTCTTAGCTTGGTGGAGTTTTCTTATAACAACAGTTATCAAGCTATTATCCAAATGGCTCCGTATGAGGCTCTCTATGGAAGGAAGTGTCGTAGTCCTACTTGTTGGAGCGACATCAGTGACTCATTGATTTTGGGCCCGGAGTTAATTCAAGATACAGTTGAGCAGGTGAAAGTAATTCAAGCGAAGGTGAAGGCTGCTCAAGATAGGCAGAAGTCGTATGCTGATTTGCGTCCGAAACCTATTTCTTTTGAGGTGGAAGATAAGGTGCTTTTGAAGGTTTCTCCTATGAAATGAGTGATGCGGTTTGGTCAAAAGGCCAAGTTGAGTCCGAAGTACGTAGGACCCTATGAGATTCTTGAAAGGATCGGGGAGGTTGCGTATTGTTTGGCGTTGCCGCTAGAGCTGTCGAAGGTTCATGATGTGTTTCATGTGTCGCAGTTGCGCAGGTATCGTAGTGATCCTTCGCATGTGATCCCTGTTGAATCGGTGTCAGTTGAGCCGAATCTGACTTTTGAAGAGCGACATGTTCGTATATTGGACCGTCATAACCGTGCTCTGAGAAGGAAGGTGATTCCCTTGGTTAAAGTACTTTGGAGAAGTCAAAAGTACGAAGAAGCTACTTGGGAAACCGAAGAGTCGATGCGACTGAAATACCCGGAACTATTCGTTTCAGGTACTATTTGTGTTCTTGTCTTGTTTTTGTGTTTTCGAAGTTTCGAGGATGAAAGTTTATTTAAGGAGGGGAGATTGTAACAACCCATAATTTTGCTCCTAGTTTTTCGCAAGAATTTTCTCTAAAACTATTATTTTCTCTAAATTAATTATTTTTATTTTATAATTTTGGGAGCCGAATTATTATTTTTATTTTTATGGCGTGTCAATGTGTTTATTTCATTTATATTTATAATATAATTTATTTGAATTACTTTTATTATTAAGCATTTTCTATGTTCAGGCGCGATTTAGGAATTAACCGTTTTATCGCGTATCGGGCTTTCGGAGCATGGATCGTTGTTGAATTTGGGCCGAAAGTTTTGTGTGGGTTTTGGGCTTGGGGCAGCCGGCCAAGTGAAGTAATAGGAGAGCCTTCTCCTTTTCTTTTCTCTTTTGTTTTCCTTAAGACTCTTTGATGCCTTATAACCCCCATAACCCCCCCTTAATGATTTCTTTAATTAAAACCTCATTAAACCTCTTAATTCACTTCAAATTCTGATTAGAAAATCAGAATCCTTTGGCTGCCATTCTCCATATTTTCGGCCATCATCACCATTTTCATTCTCTCAAATTTTCTTCATTTCTTCTCTTTGATAATTGTTCGTGAATTGTTTTTGTGGCTTTTTCCTTATACTTCGTGCTTGGAATTTGAAGAAGGAGAGGATCACACGCCTATTGTGGGGATTTCCAGAAGTTTTCAGATCGCCTCCGACGATCCAGGTAACTAGTTGTTATCTTAGAATCATAGCGATTAGAGTAGTATTCGGTATTAAATTAACACGTTAGGAATTATCTAAAATACTTTTTGAATGAGATTTTTGATGAAATTTGACATGAACATACGTGACACATGCTATGTGAATACTGTGTAGAGAAAAATAATTTTTGCATGATTTTTAATATTTATTTGATTTAATTAGTATTTTGTGCGTTTTTGGCTAAATTTCATAATAATTATTGAACGACTGTTAAAATTGATGAAATCATTTTTCTTAGATCATGTTACATGCTTAAAATGTATTCCATGCCGTAGAATAATTTTTATATACTGTTTACTGTTTTATTTAATTGATATATCTGTTTTTGTAATTTCTGTTCAGTCAGTATATAATTCATGAAAATTACTTATAAAGGCAGAAAAATTAATTTATTTGAATAATATGTATCTGCGTGATTTTTTACATGTTGTGTGAAATTTTGGTAATTTTGGGGCGTCTTTTTATATTTTTAATTATTATAATGGCTTATTTGAGGAATCTGTATATTAACTGTTAAAAATACTTTTTGAGTCCGAAAATTATAAATCAGATAATTTTTGTGGGTTATATGATAATTTTTGTGGGATTTTACTGCTTGAATTTGTTAGTTTCATAATTATTATGGTGTTTTTGTGATGAAATTGAGGATACGCTTTTAAATTGTTTGAGGTCTTGTAAATCAGATGTAATTCATAATTTAATATATTCTGGGTTGCTGATTTTCAGTAGTATACAGTATGCATCATTTGGGTAACCACATGTTTAGGTTTGATTTATGAAATAAAATGATTTAATTGTTATTACTCTTTTAATGAATATGATTTAGAGTTAATTGGTGATGTATTTGTGATTGAGTGTGGTTGCTGTAAAAACCAGTATATTGTCATTGTTGATGTTTGGGAATGTTCAAGTGTTATTGTGAGAGTTATTTGTTGAATATTTTATAAGTGATTTATTTTGAGGAATTATGAAGAACTATTTTGATGAACCGTGGGTATAAGGCCGGGTGGCATCCCCTTTTTGATGAATATTTTTGATGAATGATACTTAGATTGTATGCATGATTGTATTTTGAGATAAGAATATCCAGTGGGATAGATGTAGTTCCCGGTTAAGAACATGCCAACCACCTGGTTTGCGAACTAAGGGTACACCTGGGTTAATTGTTGTCGTCCGAGAGGTCAGGGAGTTCTGCGTGTTCTACCCTGCATCGGGAGTTTGGCCATTCTTAGACACGGGCGGTGGGGAACGTAAGCCCATAGGACCGACCCGGAGATTGCGATCTGACAAACCTTAGGAAGTGATTTGCGAATCACTGGCGTTCGGTTTCTGATTCAATAACTTGTTGTATTTTGATTTATTATTATTTATTTATATTGGAATTATGTCACTCACTATATTAGGATTACTTATTGTTTATGATCTCTTGATTTATCTATGAGCTTTATGATTCCTATGTGCATGATATGATGTAATGAATTGCATGTTATTCCTTTCTTAATAATCTATCTCTGAATAGTGCTTTGATTGCTATTGTTCGGGAGAATCTGCTAGTTACTCCCCACCACTCGTGGAAATATTTAATATAATCTTGCAGATGGAAATGAATGCTAGGCTTGTGACTGCTTGGGCTAGCAGTGTGAGAGTTGGTTGTGAGAAGAAGCTTCTAGTTCT
Organism: Beta lomatogona; assembly: GCA_947646795.1. Classification (NCBI taxonomy): domain Eukaryota; kingdom Viridiplantae; phylum Streptophyta; class Magnoliopsida; order Caryophyllales; family Amaranthaceae; genus Beta; species Beta lomatogona. The sequence continues at coordinate 385,120 of CANSNZ010000116.1, forward strand.
GTTTTTGGTAGATGAACTTTATATAGGTCATAGGGAGACTTATTTTTGGATTGCTTTCAAGGATATTAGTTTTATCTAAGTTTATTTTGGGAGACTTGCATGTCTCGTGGTATTTTGGATTTGTTAGTATGATACAATTGGGATACTTCTTTTATGTTAGAACTATGATGTTTACTCGGAGATTTATTCTCTTTTTAAACTATGAATTTTGAGTTATTATCTTTATTTATTGTTTTAGAGTAGCATACCATCCCGACGTTATTTCCGCTAACGTCATTTTAGTATTTCTTGAATTGATAAGGTTTAGTATCTTAGTAGTAGAAGGACGGGGTGTTACAGTTTAAGTACTCAATTTATCCCCCCCCCTCTTGAGTACATTGCAAATCTTCATTGTTAGCGACTTCGAAAACGTTTTTTTATAAAACTTTCATAATGGGGTAGTCAAATACGCGCTCACACCGCATAGGCAAAATAAAAGCACGCCTACACCTAGTAAAGTCTCTAAGTCTCTAGAATAAAACATAAACCAAATTATTATCTAAGTATGTTTTAAATAGCGCTAAGTGCCTTAAAAAATTTTCCGCGAATTAAAAAGGTGTGGGTCCACCAAACTTCCTGTCTTCAGTAGAGTTTAGCAGTCCAATAGGTGTGGCCGCATTGACACAACTGTCGAGCCCACCAACAATAGATGTGGGCGCACATAAGGAAAAGGTGTGGGCGCACCTGGCTCGCTGCCTTGGCTTGTTTTAACTCCTCATGTGCAGGCGAAATGGCCGGTGAAGAGGGTGTGGGCGCACCATAGCTCGATTCAAGCTTTTCTATTGCTTCCTTTACCATATTTTGTGTTTATAATTGTTTTTAGGAGAGGTCTCACCTATGTTGGCAACATGGCAAAACAAAATGAAAGAAATTGTGCTAGAAAATTAGCCAAAAATGACCAAAAAACTAGCAAAAAGTCACTATGATCAGGTGAATGAAAAATTAGATAAAGGGAGAACAAAAAGGGAATCAAAGGGTTAAAAAGTGGATTAAAAAGGAGGCAAAATGGGTCCAATGAGTATGTTTAAAGCACACTTATTAATTATTTTCTCTTGGTTAACCTAAGAGTAACACAGACCGCGTTCTTTTTTTCTCTCTAGACCCTCTCTATAGAGAAACTTCAAACCGCCATTGTTACGGTTCGCGGTGCTTCGACTTCGAGCTATGGCATGAACTAGGAAACAAAGTGCGGTTGTTCACAATAATAAAAAGAATGTTGAAGATGAATATGGTGTTGTGAGTACAAGTGCGACGAAATCCATCAATGGAGATGAAACCCATATTATGGAAGCTAGGGAGTTACTGGAGGAAGCCATTAACAATCAAATGTGTGATGCTGATGAATCATTAAAGGCACTACAAGATAAAGAACAGATGGATAAATGGTTGAATGTCATAACAAATGAAGGTTCGCAAATGGGTAAGAATACCTCAAAACATAGCAATATGCTGATCGGTGAATCTTCATCGGGTAAGTCAATTACACCAATTTCGCATGTCAAAATTGATATGGAGGATATTGAGGAAGAAATTAGGTATTGGAATTCGTCTGTTATTTGTTATATAATAGGGTCTAATCCGCCATTGAAGGTTATGGATGGTTTTGTGAGAAGAATTTGGAAGAATGCTAGAACTGATAAAGTTGCTTTAATTGGGAAGAGTATTTTTCTCGTTCATTTTAATGGCATTGAAAATATGAATAATGTCCTGGAATCTGACCCCTAATTTTTTTATTCTAAGCTTTTCATAATTAAAGCTTGGAATCCTGAAATGGATTTGCTGAATGACCTTATCAAAACTGTGTCTATTTGGATTAGGAAAATTTGACAGGAACACTAGTAGAATAAATGCTTATTGCTGCGGTCATTAAGTGGCCTATTGCGGCGGTTTTGGCCGCGCAGCAATTGCGGGCGCAGCAATAGGTAATTAACCTATTGTTGCGGTTTTTAACCGCAGCAATAAAGCAATCTATTGTTGCGGTTCTTACCCAAAACCGCAGCAATAGGTAGTTTTTTTAATAAAAAAATGAAACCTATTGCTGTTGTTTTTGGTAGGAACAGCAGCAATAGGTATTTTTTTAATAAAAAAATAAAACCTATTGCTGCTGTTTTTGATAGGAACAGCAGCAATAGATGTCAGTGGTGATTTTTTTTTAGCTAGCTAGATTGGAAAATGACTGAAAAATACAAATAAAACAAATCACCCTACCAACAATGTAAATATATATAAACAATCGACAATAAAATTCAGTATATACAAAATAAAAATATACAAAACCATTACAAAAAAAATATGCAAAATAAAAATCAGAAACCCTAAACATCATATTGAATCTCAAAAAATAAAAATGAAGAAAAAAGCAAAAAGAAATCAGAAACAAGAACTGAGATTCGCACCCTCATCTTCCCCACTATACATCCTCATCTACCAATTCTACCAAAGAATTTTCTTTAATTCTCTTGAATCAATGAATTCCAAATCAAAACAAATCTATTAAAAAAAAAACTAGAACCAACCAATTAATTCTAACCCACTCCCTTTTCCACTCCAATGCAACAAACTTACTGGCCAGGACGGTTAACACCTACGCGCCGGCGAAGGTGTTCTTCAGGGATTCCGGAGACGGCGCCGATCTCGCCAGGACAAACGAACGGTCTGAACGGCGGAATCATGACAGACGAACGGTCGGCGATGGAGAACACTAGTAGAACACTAGTAGAATGACGGCAAACTCGTCGGACCGGCGTAGACGAAATCTGGGCGAAGACGAAAAAAAATAAATCTAAGAACAACAAACTCAAATAAATAAATCTAAGAGAAACTAAGAAACTAAACTCAAAAAAATAAGAAATAAAAACGAAAAACAAACCGGCGAAGACGAGATCTGAGCCAAGAACACCGGCGAGATGATGAAGAAGACCGACGAGATGATGATGAAGACTGACGAGATAAAGAAGACCGGCGAGATGATGAGAGAAAACCAGCGAGATGAGAGAGGACCGGCGAGAAATGAGAGGATGAGAGAGAAGAAGGAAGAGAGAGAGAAGGAGGAGAGAGGGAGAAGAGACCGAGTGTGAGGAGAGAGGAGAGAGAAGAGACCGAGTGTGAGGAGAGAGAAGAGACCGAGTGTTGGCCCCAAGTTGGCCCCTTTTATTTTTAATTTTAAAGGTATATTGCTGCGGTTTTAGGTAAGAACCGCAGCAATAGGTTCAAATATTATTTTTTTAATATATTGCTGCGGTTTTTGTTAGAAACCGCAGCAATATGTCTAGTCAAATAGTCAACTTTTTTTCAAAAAAATTCCCATTGAAACCATATTGCTGCGGTTTTCGGCCCAAACCGCAGCAATATGGTTATTTTATATTTTACCTTTTCTTTTTACGTGATATATTGTTGCGTATGGGTAAAACCGCAACAATAAGCAATTAATCTACTAGTGGAACAGTCCCAATTGCCTTCCGCCATTTTCAGTCCCAGCTAAGGATTATTTCTGAGCAGTCCCAACTATACATCATTTTTTACAAAACTGGTCCCAGTAGATTAATGACCTACTACAATAGGTAACATGCTTTTTTCTTTTTTTTTTTTTTTTTTTTTGCCACCACCTAGCACACCACTCCATCACCACCCAGCACACCACTCCACCACCACTAGAGCTATTGGAACCAGCCTCACCTACAAAAATGGTCCCTCAACCCAGTGAATCCAGTCAACCAACCGTTGCACATGACAACACCAGTCCTATCTATGAACTTCTAAACATCAAATGTATACACACAGTAGAGTTGCAAGATTAGAGTTTTCAATTTAGCAAACCAAAAATGAATTCATATCTTATAAAGTTATATCTCTAATCTGATCTAATTTATCTACTTATCTTTCTAGTGGATGATGGAAATGAAGTATGTGCGAGAAATCCCACATAATAAAATGAATCATCGACCAAGAAAAAGGTCTAGATTTTCTATGTGGTACACCCCCAATTCCTCCAAGTTAAATCCTTTCTCTCTCCACTTATTTAGATTTTTCTTGTAACTTGTAGATTTTTTTGGCAACGGTAATTTGTAGTTGATTATCATTGTTCGAATTGTCCGTATTGTTTCATATCGATGCTTTCATGTTAGAACTTAAGGTTTCCTAGCTTAGGGCTTTCGTAAAAGCTCTTCTTCCTTGCGCAGACAGAGAAAACACGAAGACAGTGATGACAAATGATCTCCTCGTACTCATCAAAACACTCAAGCCCTGTTAAACAGATAACCAGTCAACCGGGACCAATTTTGTAAAAAATGATGCATAGTTGGGACTGCTCAGAATTAAACCTTAGTTGGGACTGAAAATGGTGGAACACCCATAGTTGAGACTGTTCCTGTCAATTTTTCCTTTGGATTAAGATGCCTCAACTTGATATTAAATATTGGGGGGAGAAGAGTTTAAGTAAGATTTCTGGTTTAGTAGGGAGATTTGTCAAAATGGATCAAGCAACACAAAATAAGAACATATTGAAGTTTGCTAGGGTTATGGTGGAGATTCGTTTGTCTCAAGAACTTCCTAATGTTGTTTTCTTTGAAAATGAGAGGGGGGTTGTTACTGAACAGAATATTGGATATGAATGAAGACCTTTAGTGTGTACATGATGTAATTGGTATGGACATACTAGTGATAAATGTAGGAAGAATAAAGAAAAGAGGTGCATTCCTAGGAAGCCAATGATGAGGCCCCTAAGGAACCAGTGGTGGATGTTATAGATAGTTATGCAATACCACAATAGGAGGTATTCAAGAAGGTGGTGAGAAGGAAGGCTATCCCCAACAAGTTCCCTAAAAAGGTTGATGGACCAATCAGGTTTGCAAATACTTTCATAGCTCTTGAAGAGGAAAAGGAGGACCAGGTGCAACATGTCAATGAAGTAGAGGTAGAAAGGGTTGAAACTCGTGAGGGGGGGGGATCCCCCCTACCAGGGATGGATAACATTCTTATTTGGAATGTCAGGGGACTGAACAGCATAGGTAAGCAAGTTAAAGTGAGGAAGATTGTGCAACTTCACAACATTCAGATGTTTGGTCTCCTGGAGACAAGGGTAAAAGCTCCTAATCTAGGGAGAGTTGACCTTAATCTATGTCCACAATGGTGCCTGTTTTCAAATCGTGCAAGTCACTATAATTGCTTGGAATCCTGAGGTGTTTACAGTGGATATATTGATGTCTACAGCAGAATTGGTGCATTGTAGAATCATAGTCCAAAGTTGCAGAAAATCTTTCCTCTGCACCTTCATATATGCATATAATGATGAGAATGGAAGGGAAGGTTTATGGGGTTCCTTAGGTTCAATTGCTACTGATTGCAATGAGCCTTGGTGCATGGGAGGAGATTTTAATTGTCTATTAAATCTAGATGAAAGAGTGGGTAGCTGCCTGTCAGACCTAATGACGTGTTACCTATGAGAAAATGTATGAATGTGTGTAAAATGGAAGAGGTGAAAGCTGCTGGAAGATTTTTTATCTTGACAAAAAAGCAAGGGGGAGGAGCTAGATTTTTTTCTAAGTTAGACTGACTCATGTCTAATGAGGAATGGAACATGTTGTTTCCTACAAGTGAAGTTCAATTCATGCCTGAAGAGGATTTTGATCACTGTCCCAGGGTGATCAAGACATTCCCAGTGCAAAATGGAAGGAAGCCATTCAGATTTTATAATCACTGGTGTTTAAATACTTCCTCCGTGCCAATTTAGTTGTGACACTTTCCATTTTAGGAAGTTTCAAATTAGTTGTTACACTTTTATTTTGGGTAATAACTTATCTCTATCTCTCTCCTATCACATGAGACTCTTTTATTTTATTTCTCTTTCTTTCTCCTCTCCAAAAATTGCCTAGGAGTCCGTGATTTTAAAAGTGTCACAACTAAATTGAAACGGAGGAAGTAGCAGATTTGCAGACATAGTGAAAGAAGGGTGGGAGCTTCAGATATCTAGGTGTAAGATGTACAAGGTTTGAAAGATTTTGATGAAAATAAAAATCAAGTTTTCTCGGAAACATTAGTAACATGTAGATACCAAAATATAGTTAATTTTAAACTCATAAAAAAAATTAAAACACAATTACGCTAATTGGATATAATAAGTCGTAATTATCAGCTGGTTAAAATTCGGGTTATTACATACTATCCCCCCTAAAATGAATTTCGTCCTCGAAATTTAAAAACACAAAACTTCAGATCATTTGAAAACGAGTACATCCCGTAAAACGATTTCATAGAAATCAAATGAGAAGAACACATAACCTAGCCTTAGTATTCCAAGAGACTATTTACTCCCTGAACCAATATTCACTATACTCTAATTTTAAATTCTACCAACCCCAATAATATATTTCACAAAACCCAGATTTCTTAATGATTCTCAAGTCGTGATTTACACTCCACTTGACATCTTCAAACAAAATTCCTTAATTTTACTAAAAGGATATCATTATCCAGAAGATTCACAGAAGAATTGAAAAACATCACTACTTTTTGAATTTTAATACATAACATTCCCTAATTCACTCAACATTTCAATCCTCAATACTCAACATTTCATAATCTAATAACCATTACATCAAACACAAGAGTTAGCATAACTCATCTAGATTAAAAGCTTAAACCCCAAGAGATCTTTTCACCTTTTAAAATATCAATTCTCAACACTCAACCATCGATTTCTCAATTTGTATTCTTTTATTGTTGTCACTAATACCCTAACTCGATTTCGATTGATCCCGAGAATTTTTTCCCCCGCTAGGTGGCTAACTCAGCACACGGTTGCAGGGTTGCACTGATACCACCTGTAACAGCCCGTACCTCCGAGCTGCTAGCTAATCACACTTAAGACACATAAATCTCAAAGGACAAAAACGTCATTTTACTTGATAAAAACCAAGTTTTCTCCGAAACATTAGTAACATGTAGATACCAAAACTTTAAACTCATAAAAAAAGTTTTAAAACACAATTACGCTAATTGGATATAATAAGTCGTAATTATCAGCTGCTTAAAATTCGGGCTATTACAAAGCTGTTGTGGGAAGACAAGTTTGGGCTATCTCTCACAAGGAGGACAATCTTTGGGTTAAATGGGTCCATACGGTATACATCAAGGAACAAAATTAGGTGCAGTACACGCCATCTCAAGGAGCAAGCTGGGTCTAGAAGTGTTTTTGCAAGGCAAAAGAGAAAGTTATGCCTTATGTGCAGAGTGCTAGTGATAGGAACTATAGTATCAAAATGGTATACAATGATCTATGTCCTGATGTCCAGCAGTGGATATGGAGTAAAGGTGTGCGGAATAGGTTTTCTATTCCTAAACACAGATTTATTTTATGGCTAATCATGAAGCAAATGCTACCTATTAGAATTAGGCTAGCTCAATAGGGTGTAGCTGACTTTAATGTCTGCTGCCTTTGTGGTTCAGAGGAAGAAACTCATACAAACATATTCTTTGAGTGTTGCTTCAAAACTCGACGCATAACAGAAGTACTAAGGTGGATGGACCTCCAAAGACCTGTACAGAATATCTACAGGTTAATGAAGTGGGTTCATAGAGATTGCAAGAAGACAACTGTTAGAAAGAAAGTGTTTTTTTGCTGTTGTAGCTACGGTTTATTACTACATGTGGAAGAGCCGGAATGATATGTTGTGGAATAATCAACAGCCCCATGTGGATACAGTCATTACACACATTAAATACACTGTTAAAAATAGAATTGTACAGATTCATGGAAAGACAATCAAGGCCAGTGACCTTAACTGGTTACTAGCTTTCTAAGTTTTGTTTAGTTCATTTTGGCTAGCTTGTTAGCCTGTTTGTTTGAGCTTCTGCTTTAGGGGAGTCCTTCCTAGAAGGTTTGCCCTTTTCTGGTGCCTAGCTCTAGGTTGTAAAAAGTTTCGTATGAGCAATACATTATTTCTTACTTCTCAAAAAAAAAAAAAATCTCTCTTGGATATATGCTACAATATCTAACTATCTTTTCACACAATTATTGACCCGATCCGATTGCGATGGAGGCATGGAACTGTTTCTGTAACATCTCCAGGATAATAAAAACTCGAGAGCTCTGGGCGAGAGTTCTCAACCACAAAATGGAGGATTTCCCGAACGCCTCTATGTATTGTCAGCGACTCAAGGTCTTAGCCAATAAGTTGAAGAATGTAGGACCCCTGTATCAAATAACCATCTCGTTTTTCAAATGGTTGTAGGTCTCACAGTCTCATAGAAGCCTACAAGAACATTGGTACGTTGCTTTGTCAAAGTTGATCCGATTAATTATGTTCTTCTCCTAGATTTATAGTACACTCATGTAGAAGGACCTTTCCGACGCTAAGCGCACTGCATCCCCTGTCTAAGTTGAGGATGGAGCAGATGCTAGAAGTGCTAGGATAACACTCAGTCAGGGAATTAGCAATTTCCCTCTTCACCCTTTTTACGAAGCACATTCGAGTCTCTGTCACGAAGAAAAAGGATTAGAAAATTCAATCTCCACCGCCTCTGCCATGGTTGCTATTAGTAAGGGTATTCATATCAGATAATCTCATCCGATCCAAAATTTTGGATTGGAGAAAAGGCGATTCGAATTCGATCCTAAAAATATCATATATCTAAAATTTCGAATTGATTTTTGGATTATCTGATCCATTTAATTGAATAAAGCTAAATTATGTTTTGCACTCATCTAGTCAACTTACTTAACTATACAACTGAGTACAAACTAAATGACCTTTAAACATACTCTCCAAATCTATGGAATCCTAGAATCCCAAACACCAATAGCAAAAGGGTATCACTGACAAGTCATATTTATATACAGTTATAAGGTGCATTTAGGTTGTATTTTAGAGCATTTAGATTCATATTTAGGCTCATTATTGCATCATATTCTTAAGTTATGTTATTCTACTCCTATTCGGTATGTTTTCTTGTTTTTGATGAATTTCAGGTAATGAGAACGTATTTGGAGTATATTTAGCTGAGCTTGAGGATTAGGAGCACTTGGAAATAAGCTACGATGCATAAGGATAGTATGGATATATCTTAGTACGAGTTTGAGCGAAAACGAAGCAGAAAATCATTAGAAGAAATGTGAAAAAGGAGTCATGTATACTCTTCTGATCATAACTTTTGATATGCTTCTTAGAATCAAGAAATTCCAGTTGGATTTGAAACTATACTTGAAGGGCTTTCCAACGATAGGTCACACGCCCCAAATGGACTTCTGGTTCGAGAGATACAGCCTTCGCAAGTTGACGCAAGATCGCAGTTTTTCCGCCGGTCGACCGGGCGAGACGAAAATTTCTTCAGAGTACAAGGCATGTTTGCCCGGTCAACCGGGCGAAAGTGGCTCCAAAAGTGCATGCGCGCCCGACCGGGCGGAATTTCATTTTTGTCGTAGTTTCATAACAACGTCGCCCGACCGGGCGGTTTTTCCGGAAGGTTAATTTTTACTTTCTTAGCCGGTTTTGTAAAAACTATAAATAGGTCTTCTCTCTCTCACCCCCGGGATCTCCTTTCGGACGTTATATTTTGTATTCTTAGGTTTAGTTTTTGTTTCCTTCTTCCTTTTCTCTCTAGTATTTCATGGCAAACCCTAGTTTCTCTTTTCTTCATTAATTCATGAGTTTATAATTTTCATCTCTTTTCTTTCATTGATTTCTTTGATTATGCTTTCCTTTGTAGATTTTAAAGTTCTTTATTTATTTCATGATTGAGTAGTTTATATTCTAGGGTTTGGGAATCCATGTTTATATGCTATGATTCTTGATTGATATTTATTAATGGTTTGATTAGTTATTGATATCTCTAATTGATTAGTGTTTTTATTGTTAATCTTGCAATCTGATCAATTGTCTGATTAAATATTGCTAATATCGAGTCATAGATCGAGAGATAGTACTCTTTAGAGGCTTACCTACAATTAGTAAATCTGATTATGTTGAGCGACCGTACTAGCATATGTTGATTTGAGAGCGTTAAGGCCTGACCGTAGAATTAACATGTGCTCTAGATATCTGATTAATTGAATCATTGATGATATTTTGATAGATTATAGTTATGAACATGGTGAACCATTGCCCTAGATCCTTTTATAGCTTGATTTTCGTAGTTTGATTAGTTTAGAACTTTAATTCATTATTCCTGATCTTGTTTAGTTTCTCCATGCATTAGAAGCTAGATTAAAACAACCATCTCTCTGTGGATTCGACCCTACTTACCCTACTACATTGTTAGAAGGTTTTGCAGGAATTATTTTTGACAGGTGTACGTCGGCCTATCAAATTTTGGCGCTGTTGCCGGGGAGACGGTATAGTTTTATTTAGTTTTTATTATTTGGTGAGACTAAACTGTATATATATATATATATATATATATTTTTCCCTTTTGTGAATATTTTTTTTATTTTTTTTAATAACTTTTCTGTATCATGGAGTCATGCTATTTTGATGATGGGGATAATTCTTTTGCTAGGCAACATAGTAATAATTCTTGGGATTCTCATGTTTACAGTTTTGATGCATCATATCAAAATCCTCCCTATTTTTGCATGAGTTCTCCTGAATTACCTCATATGTTTTGTGAACCCCATGTACATGCTAGTAATTCTAGAGCAATTTTTTCTTTTCCTCAGTATGAGAATGAAGCGTTTTGGAAATACTACCATAGGCTTGGTGATTATATTGGTCCTAATCATGGAATTGAACTGTGGGATATGTGCCTAGTGATTTATGAGGGGTTAAATGAAGAAACTAGGATGGTGGTAGAATCTATGTCTAATGGGGAATTTCTATTCCGATTACCTGATTATTGTTGGGATTTAATTGTATGGTTGGCTATAGATACTTATGAGTGGGAGATGTCTTCATCTGCTCTTTCACCCCAAACTTACATGACACCAACCCCTTATTGTTCAAATTGCCAGTCTACTTTACATGATTTTTCTTCGTGTGATGTGACATTAGTTTATGGTTTTAACCCCTCTTCCCAATATGAAAAGATTGAGAGAGAGACTATTATGATGGATGTTTTGCAGGAGCAAGAAACCATGGTTGAAGTTTCCTCTTTGGAGGTAAGTCAAGTTGAGAGTGAGGTGATTTATGAGTCTTTATCGGTACCACCTATTGTTTTTGAGTCTCATGTTCCTTTCTCTCAAAAACTTGACCTTATTCCTTCTTCTCCTATATGATATCCTCCATCGTTCCTTCTTTCTCCCCTTTTAAATGGCTCTCATGATAATGTAAATGATGTACAGTTAGTTTCTTTTCCGTCTTTTGAGACATGTAAAAAGACTAACAATTTTTCTTTTTCTTCTTCTTGTAAATATAATTTTTCCTTTGATTTTTCTTTTTGCAGTTTTAGTAATTTTTTAGTACTAATTTTTTTCATTTTTCCTTTCCACTCTTATATAATATGCTCTGAGATGTTTGCAGGAACATATGATAAGCTTCTTAGAGCATTGAACTATTATGAGTGATCTACTAGTCTTAAACGGTCATGCAAGACCTTAAATCAGCATTTATCGGGAGGCAACCCGACTTTGTTCATTTTTTTTTTTTTTTTTTTTGGTTTGACTAGCTTTGCTAATGTGTGATGAAGTCTTTTGCTAGGTACAAGCATAGCCAATTTTTTTGGCTAAGTTCACTGCCTCATTACAACTATCGATTGTGGTGGAGGTGTCGATGCTTTTTGACACTCCCTTTGATTACCCACCCCTTTTGTAAGTTGTACCACTCCCTCATTTAATTCCTCTTTGTTTGCATTGAGGACAATGTGTCATTCATCTTGGGGGAGGATGTTTATCATCATTACTTAGCGCATGTTAGTTGCATTTAGAGTAGTTTTTTTTTCATTGCTTTCGTAGGATGTTGCACGGTTTGTACCGCTCACTAGGAGTGGGAGTTTACGTGTAACCAAAAACATTGTATTGCTTTCGTAGTTGCATTGGCATATTTCTTCTCACATTAGATTTCATGTCATAGTTGCATCTATGGGACTATTGCTAGAACTTATTGAGAACCCTGCTGATATTTTACTACATTTACTAAGCGTCATTCATCTTATTCATGATTCTTCATAGCACGAATGTTTCGCAATTAATTGTTTGTGGTAAGATTGATTGATCTCTCTCTAGCTCGATTTAACTTGACTATGCAGACACCCTAGCCTAAGTGAGCTTTTGTGCCTATAAACTGACGTTTCTGTGTCAGCTATGTTCTTTCATGTGTGATTAGTTCCTCAGTTGTGGCATTGATCTTGACTTTGATTTTGTACTCCTTGATATTCGATAATGCATACATTTTGATATGATTGAGGCGTTTCATTTCATGATCTTAGCTCCAGAGTTATTCTTTCTTTTTATATTTTCCTTTCCTTAGCCCCATTGAGCCTCCCCGACTGTGTTTAATTGAAACCTACATTACAAGCCCTTGGCCTCAATTGATATTTGTCCTAAGCCTAGCTTGGGGGAGCGAGTATTAGTTTTGGTTCAGTTTGTATTGAATTGAAGTGCTCTATTTGTGGTTTAGATGGATGGAAAAGTATGTTTAGTGAGCTTTGAAATTGAATTGAAAGTTCGAAAAAAAAAAGTGAAGAATGAAATGAAAAAGAAGTGGAAAAAAAAAGTTGTGAATAAAGTGAAATAAAAAGGGTTATGATTGAATTTCTTAAGTGAAAAAGGTTGTCGATTATATTTGGAGATTGTTGGTTGTTGCACGGAGTTGTTGTGACCTTTTGTGGTCATGTTTTCAGTTATATGATGCTCCCCCTTCTTGGTTTTTCCATCACAATTCCCAAACCCTTCTTGGTTTTTCCATCACAATTCCCAAATTATTCCATACCTTTAATCTCATCCGATCCAAAATTTCGGATTGGAGAAAAGGCGATTCGAATTCGATCCTAAAAATATCATATATCTAAAATTTCGAATTGATTTTTGGATTATCTGGTCCATTTAATTGAATAAAGCTAAATTTTGTTTAGCACTCATCTAGTCAACTTACTCAACTATACCACTGAGTACAGACTAAATGACCTTTAAACATACTCTCCAAATCTATGGAATCCCAGAATCCCAAACACCAATAGCAAAAGGGTATCACCGGCCAGATTAGCTAAGGAAGAAATTCATAAAATTACTCTACAATAAAACTAATCATGACATTATTGAAGACAGAAAGCTAACCACTTCTTTCCTTCATCCAAAATATTATGCGAACAATTAAGGGCTTCCACGACCGACTTTATGATTTTCTTTGGCAAAAGCGTGCGAGCAGCAATGTGCAAGTTCAGACTCTAATCTAGTGGTAGAAATTATCATCGCTGTCAAGGAAGGACGAGGGTTCTGCTGCTGCGGGCTCTAGCCTGCGTCAAAGAAGTAACCGCCGTCGCCGTGAGGCGAGTAACTTGGGAAGAGGGGAGTGGGCGGCGGGGGTGGGGGAGTGGGTTAGGCTTAGATGTCATGCGTAAGGCAGTAACTAGGAAAGAAAGAAGTATTCAGGTTTCTTCTAGAAAAATAGAAAAATAGAAAAATAAAGTATTTTACAAATTTTGGATACTTCGGATACCCGAAGAAAAATTGTGATCTGCATCCGATTCGGTTTTTTTGGATATACAATCTGAAATATTCGAAAGCTCAAAAGATCGGAGTGGGTATCCAAATTTTCGAATCCGATCGATCGAGTCGGATTTTTTTGAACATCCATAGCGATTAGGAAGGTAGATGAGATATTCTTCCGATAAATATACTGTAACATCCCAATAATTATCTCTATTTTAAAAACACATTTCCAATAAATAAAAGAGAATTACCAAGTGTAGACACATAACTGTGTCGCCCCATTTAGCACCCAATGATGAAACACAACGTCCTCCTAATTGGTCTTGTCCAAAGGAAGAGTAATTCAACAAGCTAAGCCCAAAATCGTTTTAAGAAACAAAAAAAGTCTATTTAATGATTCCAAGACCATTTTCATAAAGTCCAATTATTTATTCCTGATAATTAATTGTATTTTAAATAAATATTAGTTATTCTCGATAATTATTTTCCAAAGATATTATGAAAATAAGATTTTTATTCCTAAAGATAGCTGATTTCGGACTTCAAAAGATCATATTTCATCAAAGATAAAAAATGAATCTTTAAACGAACGAAAACCACTCAGATCTGTGTTGCCTCAAGCGCATTCTCAGATCTTCATTGCGTTAAGCGCACTCTCAGATCTGCATTGCGTTAAGCGCACTAGGATGCGTTGACTCAACACAGAGACAGTTTACAAAAGGCAAGAACGCAAGCAGGGGTTGCGTCTGACGCATCCACGACGGTGTGTCAGGTGCATGGTGATTACGAGGCGCGCAATGGCCATGTGCCTAGCGCACCACCACTTTTCCTCTGTGCCCCATGTGATTTTCGGACTTGTTTTCCCTATAAATAGCCTTGTTTTATACTAACTGTAGGCGTGTTTTTATTTCGCCTATGCGGTGTGAGCGCGTATTAGATTTGACTACCCCACTGTAAAGATTTTATTGAAAATAAATTTGTATTGAAAGAAGTCGCCAACAATTCTTTTGAGGATGAATCATAAAACTAATTGGATATAGGACAATCATAGGGACAAATTATCCGATGTAGATTTCTCCGTCATGACTCCATATATGGTCAAAATGAACCAAAGATTGAGTTCGGGGGTGAGGGTACAAATATGGTCAAGAACCATATTCGCCCAAAGTTGGCCTCTACTAGATACCGATTCATTGCAGAATTTATTCCAAACAATAATCAAATGTTTTATACACCCTAAAAATATTTAGTCTAAATTGGTTCAGGAAACACATAAAAAGACTAATTTTAGTGACATGTTATTAGGCAATCAGTATTACATGGAACCTAGCAAGTTGTCCAAATTGATCTGATTAATATTAGAAGAGTTCTTTAGGTCTTTGATTACAAAAATAACATGTGGGTAATAAAAGCATTAAAGCAGGACAATCATAATAGCATGCATATAATGATCAGACAAGTATAATAATAATGAAAAATAAATAAAAAGAAAGAAGAGAAGAGGTTAGAATATACAGGAGAGCGATCATTACTTAAAGATCTACATCATGAAAGAAATAGTTAGTAACTTCAATATAAAAATAATTGATTCAAGGATCCTCAGGTATTATACCTATGCAGCTTAGATTGAGCAGCGCAACGATCTTTAGGCGGAGCAATCGTGGATACAAGAACGTAGTATGAAGAATTGATTGAAAGTATTGGAGTGCATTGAAAGTATTTGAGTGTATTTGAGTGTTTGAAGTATTCGAAGTGTATTTTGGAGTATTTGGAAGTTTTTGTGTGCGTAAATAATAATCTGAAAAAGCCCTCCGTAATTCGGGAAAACACAGAGTATTTATAGGAAAACGAAAACGTGCGCTGCACGCACGACTTGCGCCAGGCGCAGTCCACTCGTCGGGCGCACATTGGTGTGCCTGACGCAGCCAGCCCAATCAGGTTTAGACAAGTGTAAACGCGTTTTGAAAAGATAAAAAAGAAAGTTGCGTCTCACACAAGACTTGCGTCAGACGCAGGACTCTGTGTGAGTCACAAAATCTACGTGTCAGGCGTTCATTGGCACGCCTGACGCGATATGGCCAATGTGCTGGATGCACGTGGCGCGCTGAGCGCAGTCCCCGCGTCCGGCGCATATTCGGGAATATTCGAGCATATTCCTTTGCGCGGCTTTTCGAAGATACTTTTCTATCACTAAAATTTCGGAGATGGAATTTTATGGATCAAAAATCTGATTTTTGATTGAAGATGATGAAAATGATTATGAAAAATATTTATTAAATTAATAAATATTTGATTGGGCTTTTAAAATAGATTTAAAATATTTTATGGGCTTAAAATACAATTAATCATCTTGAACAATTAATTGGGCTTTAGAATATCATTTCAAAACACAATGTGGATTGGTTCTTTAGATTGCTCTTCTGTTGGGTCGCGCTAACTAATGTCGCGGTATGTTTCATCGTTGGATCCTTAAATGGGAAGACACGATTATGTGTCTCTGGAAGCCCCCACTTTTGGCGAGGTTCAGGAAACCGATAGTCAAAGTATACGGTGTCGGGACGGAGAACGATTCTAAACGCTCTGCAGTTTAGAACTGATCTATATACGCCGATCTCTGCAAAACAAAGTTAGTATGCAGGACAATAACTACAAGCAATCTGATTACCTGCAGGGAAAGATGTTAGCAGATAGGTGCAAACAACTCACATAAGCACATAGTGATGCAATAATGCAAACTTAGAGTCTCTAAGGATGCATGAGACGCTATGCAAGGATTAAGGTTATGCAAAGTGGGTTGACACGTCATGCAAGGTCAGGGTTATGCAAGACTAGAATGTATGAAATGCATTGCAAGGTCAGGGTTTTGCAAGGCTGCAATGCAAGGTCAGGATTTTGCAAGGCTATAAGATAGATAGCATGATAGAATGATTAGAAATGTATAGAATGATTTTCGAAAATCGTTTTTAGTAAATGATCGGGGTTCGTAACACACGGTCCGCGAATTACAACTCTTCGGGAGTTTGATTTGAATCGGAGGAACCACCACACGTAGGAAGCCCCCACTTTGGGTGAGCTTGCCGTGAATTAGGCATTATGAGCCTTGATTGAAAAGTAATTGATCTGATATCGAAATGTAGTTGCTATGTCTTGAACATTGAAACTTTTCACTGGGGATTGTACTGGGGATTCTTCTTTAGGAAGATAATTAGGCAAAGTCAAATGTCGCCAGAAACCATGGAATTTTCGGAGAGTCCTTCAAGGAAAAGGAGAGCTTGGATTGAAAAACAAAAAAGTTTGAATTGGTGACTCTAATAGATATAGGTGCGATTTTCACGAGGCTAGGTTCAGACTCGAGTCTATGTCGGGATGTAGAAAGAGTATGCTCCTAAATTCTAGAAAATCAAATCTTAAGACCATGACTAATTTTTATTTTATTGAAGCGGTCGGACCTCGAGATGAGGATTCCTACGTATCCTTGCGGAATTAGACCATTCGTAGTTCCCGATCTGCTTTCATTTTTTTGTTCTTTTTGTGTGCCCTAACTTTTGCCTAGGCCACCCTTTCGAGTTTTCAACATAGCGGGCTTGGACATACCTTGAAGAAGGAAGTTAAGGAAGGGCTGATGAAAGGTTGAAGGGTTTAAAGCTTGAAGTTTTGATGAAGGTTTAATTGGTTTGAGGAATGAAGAGTCATGGATTTGGATTAAAGGTTAAGGGTTTTGATGGATTGAAGGATTTGAATGAGGGGTAGAACTTGTGTGTAAGACCCTAGCTTGATCTTATATTGTGCCTTTGGCTCTTTCTTCTTTTTTTTTTCATGGGCGTTTTCTCTTGCTTTTGTTTCTTTCGCACTTTGAATTTTTTATTTTGCCTGGCATTACAAGTTATTGGATTTGAGTATTGAAGGCTATTTGTGGAGCTTTGATGTTGAAGGGCCATTTGGCTAAGTATCATGGAGATGATGGCTTAAGGGATTTTTGTTTTTCCTTAGTTGTATGAGGATGACTTATGAAGGTTAATGGAAGGGAGAGGGGAATAACTCCTGATCCAAAGTATGTCCATTTTTATTTTTCTCTTTCTTTTTTTAGTTTCAGATCTCTTATTATTATTGTTAGTCAAGTTCATCAGGTGATTTAAGTTTCATCATTGAATGCGAAGCATATATAAAATGATGGAAGGCCAATGAAAATGAAAACGAAAAATAAAATGAAATGAAAATGGAAAGGCTATGATAGATGAAGTCCTATAGTGACATAGACTCGATGGGAAAGGACAGAAATGGCTTAGGATAAGGACTCTCTGACTTGACCTAGGAAACCATAAATAAAGACTAAGCCTGTTGAATTGTCGATGCACTGCGCAAGAAAGGGTTGTTGGTGATGTTGATTCTTGTTGTAGCAAGTATTAGTACTTTGTTGTCATCGACCTTGTTTCGCAGCGCAGTAATGGTATTTGATACTAGATGTTAGATGTTCATTGTTTCATTGGAATTCGCTGTAGAAGTTTATGTTGCACCATTTGAATTATCTTTTAGGTGCAGGGTTCAGAGTAGACCCTATGGAAGTGATCGCGCCTCTAACGTGAAGGCAGTAGACCCTATGGAAGTGATCGCGCCTCTATTGTGAAGGCAGTCAAAAGTAATCTTCATGACACTAGATGAAGTCCGGGTGGTGATAGTGCAATTGATGAGCTTTAGAGTAGGCTCACATTTTGTTTCTCCTTTAGTCATTCCTAAGTTGTAATTTCTCGACTGGTCATAAACAGAATCGAGTGGACCTCATAAATTTTAAGAAATGATGCTTTCGAAATGAGAAATGGAAATGAGGGATGGAGAAATGGAAATGAAGATGAAAGTGGAAATGGGGATAAAAATGGAAGCGGGAGATAGTTAGAGATGGGTATGATTATGGTTATGATGGCGACATGGGCCTAACTATATGCATATGCAGATGTGAACTGGACTGGACTGAATGATTGGGTTGTTATGCTAGTTTCACTAGATTTAATGGACTGCCTTTATTGACTTATAGGTGATTGGCTTCGCCAGACTTGATGATTTGGGATTGCTATAGATGTAAGATAAGAGTAGCTTCGCTAAACTCCGAGGGTGCCTTTAAGGTCTTAGGGGTGACTAGCTTCACTAGATCAATGGGTGCCGTTATGGTTTTACGGGTGACTAGCTTAGCTAAGTCAAAGGGGTGTCGTTATGGTCTCACAGGGATGACTAGCTTAGCTAGGTCAAAGGGGTGCCGTCATGGTCTTACAAGGATGACTAGCTTAGCTAGGTCAAAGGGGTGCCGTTATGGTCTTACAGGGATGACAAGCTTACCTAGGTCAAAGGGGTGCCGTTATGGTCTTACAGGGATGCTAGCTTCGCTAGGCTTAATGGTTTGGACTTCGTCCTATATGGATTTGGAATTGGACTGAATTGACTTTGAAAATGAGTTGGGCCTTATATGGACCTAATTTTGGACTTAGTCTACATTGGTTTGAAGTTTGACTTGAAAATGCACATGGGCTTGACATTGGAGAGTTGGATTAGACTTAGACTGGAATTAACATAGACTAAGGTTCACATAAAGATGTAAATGGGCCTAGATTTTGACAGGAGCTAGACTTATATTGGCCTAAGATGAACTCTAATGCTAGCGGGCTTAATATGAATGCATGGACTCGAATTATATGGACCCTATATGAATGCAAAATGGTCTCTAATGCATATGGGCCTAGAATGAATGCAAGTGAATTGGGTCGATTAGATTGAATTGGATTGAAGGTGTTTGGAATGGGCTTAGAATTTTCTGAAATTCATTTTTGAAAGGAACCCCTTATTTTTATCTTTTCTTAGGAAAAGATGATGAATTAATTTTGAAGAATTTTTTCTTTGAAATGTTGTGCTATGATGATGATTAGTAAATGTTTTCGTAAAAGGTAGAATAGAAGAGGGTGTAGGATTGATTTTGAAAGATGTAAGTTTTTTAAAATCGGTGAATATGGTAAGGATAGAATTTATAGGGAAGATTAGTTGAACAGCAGGGAGAAAATGGGAAGAGGTAGACATGCATGACAACTCTAACTCTATAATGACTCTTTAGATGCATTTTTTTTTAGGACAGACTTGACCTTGCATGAAAAGATTGGTTTTTATATGTTGAATTAGGTGATAAGCCTAAATGACCAAATTACGCGAATGCAGACAGACAAACGCACATAGGACTGCACATAGGATCGACAATTACGACGACTAAATTGACGAAAAGCGTGCGATGCACAGAGTGCGTGCCGCGCAGCATTGCTGCGCGCGGCGCACAGCCGTGTGTCTGGCGCGGGAGTGGTGTGCCAGGCGCAACTTAATGCGCTAGGCGCACTACTCCCCAACACATTTTTCGGGGATTTAGGCGACAAATTGGCCGATTGACGAATTTTTTCTTGTTTGTTCGACGCGATTTTTAGGAACGACGTATAATAATGACGAATTGTCATGATAATAACAGGCAATAATTGCAATCACAGGCAAATGTCATATAACATGGATGCAAAAGTTCCAACCTAAAGTCCAGTTCTATGTTTGAAACTATTGGTCAAGTTTAGGTTCAGTCTGAAAAGGGTCCATGACTAAGAGATTAATCCCACGCTTCGTACCCCTACTTAAAGAGGTGGCCACGTGTAAGACGCACTCCAGTCTCAAGTCAGGAACAAGAGAACAATGCCATGGTTGGGTAGGTTTGCTTATGACTAAGATCCAACACTATCGCTCAGAAAGCTTTTTGGAAGGACAAAGCGCAAACCCCCCGGGGTGACCTCACACATAGAACATGTGTTAATGAGGCAAGGTAGATTGTCCTTATGGTGGCTGAACAATAGCCATGCATATGCAAAATTGTATATTATTCTAAGGCATAAAAATAAGAATGAATCGTACTTTTCCAGTTTCACCCACTCATTTAAAAAAATAAATTTTTTTAAATGAATCCCCAGTGGTGTCGCCAAATTGTAGGCGTGTTTTTATTTCGCCTACGCGGTCTGAGCGCGTATTAGATTTGCCTACCCCACTGTAAAGATTTTATTGAAAATTGTTTTGTATTGAAAGAAGTCGCCAACAATTCTTTTTAGGAAGAATCATAAACCTAATTGGATATAGAAAAATCATAGGGACAAATTATCCAATGTAGATTTCCCCGTCATGACTCCATATATGGTCAAAATAAACCAAAGATTGAGTTCGGGGGTGAAGGTACAAATATGGTCAGGAACCATATTCGCCCAAAGTTGGCCTCTACTAAATATCGATTCATTGCAGAATTTATGCCAAAGAATAATCAGATAATGTTTTATACACCCTAAAAATATTTAGTCTAAATTGGTTCGGGAAACACATAAAAAGACTAATTTTAGTGACATTTATTAGGCAATCAGTATTACATGGAACCTAGCAAGTTTTTTCCAAATTGATCTGATTAATATTAGAACAGTTCTTTAGGTCTTTGATTAGCAAAAATAACATGTGGGTGATAAAAGCATTAAAGCAGGACAATCATAATAGCATGCATATAATGATCCGACAAGTATAATAATAATGAAAAATAAATAAAAAGAAAGAAGAGAAGAGGTTAGAATATATAGGAGAGCGATCATTACTTAAAGATCTACATCATGAAAGAAATAGTTAGTAACTTCAATATAAAAATAATTGATTCAAGGATCCTCAAGTATTATACCTATGCGGTTTAGATTGAGCAGCGCAACGATCTTTAGGCGAAGCAATCGTGGAACCAAGAACGTAGTATGAAGAATTGATTAAAAGTATTCGAGTGTATTGAAAGTATTTGAGTGTATTTGAGTGTATTTTGGAGTATTCGAAAGTTTTTGTGTGCGTAAATAATAATCTGAAAAGGCCCTCCGTAATTCGGGAAAACATGGAGTATTTATAGGAAAACGAAATCGACTTGTGCCAGGCGCAAACCTACGTGGCAGGCGCAGTCCACGCGTCAGGCGCACATTGGTGTGCCTGACGCAGCCAGCCTAATCAGGTTTAGACACGTGTAAACGCGTTTTGAAAAGATAAAAAAGAAAGTTGCGTCTCACACAAGACTCGCGTCAGACGCAGGACTCTGTGTGAGTCACAAAATCTACGTGTCAGGCGTTCATTGGCACGCCTGACGCAATATGGCCAATGTGCTGGACGCACGTGGCGCGCTAAGCGCAGCCCCCGCGTCCGGCGCATATTCGGGAATATTTGAGCAGATTCCTTTGCGCGGCTTTTCGAAGATACTTTTCTATCCCTAGAATTCCGGAGATGGAATTTTATGGATCAAAAATCTGATTTTTGATTGAAGATAATGAAAATGATTATGAAAAATATTTATTAAATTAATAAATATTTGATTGGGCTTTTAAAATAGATTTAAAACATTTTATGGGCTTAAATTACAAATCATCATGAACAATTATTGGGCTTTAGAATATCATTTCAAAGCACATTTTGGATTAGTTCTTTAGATTGCTCTTCCGTTGGGTCGCGCTAACTAATGACGTGGTATGTTTCATCATTGGATCCTTAAATGGGGAGACACGATTATGTGTCTACACTAACGTTTTACGGACTTTTCATACGAACTTTTACTCAACATTATCACTCATATTTCATAATACTTACATATTGCGGAAAACACGCAAAAACATATTCAAAGTCATTGAAACACATCAAATCTCCATCAAAAAATTCGAATTTCATATTTCAAGCTTCAGGATTGCTTCATATGCCTTTGAATAACATTACAGTTTTGCATATGCATGGCTATTTTTCTAGGCCACTATATGTTCTACGTCCTTGCCTCAATAGCGCATGTTCTATGCGTGAAGCCACCCCGTGGTGTTGGATCTTTGTGATAAGCAAACCTACCCAACAATGGCATTGCTCTCTTGTTCCTTACAAGAGACTGGATCGGAGCACGTCCTACAAAGTGCCCTCCCGTCGCACATTAGACCATCTAACTGACGTAAAATCACGACCAAAACATAAAACATCTTCTAGAATAGAGTCTAAATCTGAAAAGTAAATGGCTCCATTTGAGATACATGAGACTAAGGACTGACAATCAATTTCTTGGATAAATTATGGGGAACGAGCCAGCTCGATAGCAAATCAGAAAGCCTTACCTTCAGCAAGTTCCGAAGGCCACCACGCTCTCACACGTCGGATGACAGAGAGCACAATATCTCTCTTGTAGCCCCTAGCCACATCCCCTAAACCAATATTAATCGATCCATCCTCGCCCAGTGTACACCTCTCTGGAAGAGCAAGCCACTGCAGTGAGCTGCCACAAACTGCAGGAGGGGGTCTGCCAATCTTGGTGTTGTAAGCATTGCAATCAACTATAGATGTTCTTGCCTTCTCAAGCACAACTTCATTTGGCTCCTGCTTGCTTATGTACACAACCTTATATCTTCTGAACCATATGAGCCACGTTACATAGCACATAAGGACGAGTCTCCTGCTATCCACTGATAGGCTATCATACACCTGTCAAAAATAATTCCTGCAAAACATTCTAACAATGTAGTAGGGTAAGTAGGGTCGAATCCACAGAGAGATGGTCGCTTTAATCTAACTTCTAAGATATGGAGAAACTAAACAATATCAGAAATATTATAATTAAGGTTCTAAACTAATAAAATATGAAAATCAAACTAAGAGGATCTAGGGCGATGGTTGACTATGCTTATAACTATAATCTATCAAAATATCATCAATAGTTCAATTTTTTAATCAGAGCACAGGTTAATCCTACGGTCGGGTCTTAACACTATCAAATCAACATATGCAGTACGGTCGCTAACATAATCAGATTTGCTAATTGTAGGTAAGCCTTTAAAAAGTACTATCTCTCGAGCTATGACTCTTTATTAGCAAATTTAATCAGACAATTGATCAGGTTGCAAGATTAACAATAAAAACACTAATCAATTAGAAATATCAACTACTAATCAAACCATCAATAAACATCAATCAAGATTCATAGCATATAAACATGGATTCCCAAATCCTAGAAATAAAAACTACTCAATCATGAAATAAATAATAAAATCTAAATCTACAAAGGAAAACATAATTAAAGAAAACAATGAAATAAAGAGAAGGAAATAATATAACTCATGAAAAATCAAGAATAAGAAAAACTAGGGTTTACTACTACATAGCTAGATAGAAGAGAAGAAGAAAACTAAGATTAAACCTAGAAAAATATAAAACTAACATACTGAGAGAGGAGAGACAAAGAAGTGATTCCTCATCTAATTAATACTAGGTAACTTAATATAACTAGAAAGTAAGTTACAAGATAAAGGAAAGTCAAAATCATTAAATCAGTGGATTAGGTGATCCGCGCGTTCGGAAACAAATTCTAGAAGAAACAGTCTGAACTTATGAAAGGCATAACTCCTTGATTAGAAGTCTCCTTGGAGCCAGGGACGGACCCACTTGGGGTCCTGGGTGGCAAGTGCCCCACCATTAATTTAAAAAAAAAACTACTTCTAGGTAAAAAAAAAAATCGCCTCAGCGCGTTTGTCAGGCTTTCAGCACTCCCGTATACTATAATAATGCTACTACTCGGTTTACACAAATCCCACTCCCCCAAAATATTATTTAAACCTGCCTAGAGGTACTTTTAGAACCTAATACGTAAAACCTAATAAAATAGCATGACGCAATTGGTTGACACTTGACCATCTGACCCACTGTGGTGTCTGTGGACATTGGACAAAGAGCTAACGAGTGACGCCTGGGCCTGACGCACTGCAGTCTGGCACAGACGCACGGTACAACTGTACAAGACAATTCCATTAAGCTTTGCGTTTTGTGATTTGCGAATTGCCACAGTAGACAATAGTGTATGTCTTTCCAACTTTGTTACTCTTTTCCCTTTTTTTTCCAATTTCCACATGTATCAATTTACTTTGTTTTTTATTTCAAATTCTATTACTTGCTTTGAATGCTTTCTTGATTAAATTACAATGAAATTGTTTAATTTTTTTTATTTGAGTATCAATTTGTCTGATTGTTTTTTGCAAAATATATATCAAATATTCAATGTTACAAAATTAATTAACTAAATTTGTAGGAATTTCAAATTATAGTCATTGATAAATAATAAATACATATGAACTATATTGATTTAATTGTATGATTTTGATTTTATATTATTGTCTCGTTGTTATTAGAAGTGGTTGATAAATTATAATCTGATTAAAGTTATAAAATAAATTTCAGAATGAAGAGAAAAAATCAAAGAGATATTACTAGTTTCTTTAAGAAAAGAAATACCACAAACTCTGGAAATCCCTCTACACCAAATCCTAATCAATCTGAAGCAAATCTTTCTCCATCAATCAGTAACTCATCGACTCAAGAAACTAATAATGATCCACAAAATCAAACAGATGAACCAGAAGTTGAAGTTACTTTAAATCATGAGACTCAAGTCCCGAACGAACAACAAAGATTGACTGAAGTGGATGCTACCAATCTTCCTCAAGATCCGGGGAAAAGAAAAAGAATTTTTGATTTCCATCCAGATGACCAAGATAACGTTCGGAGGGTTTATTTCGCAAGACAACTTTGTCAGCCTGAAACACATGAGTTCCCTTTCCGGCCTTTTGGGCAAAAAATCGTCGATTTAACAAAAAATGGTTTGACACGTATAAATCATGGCTTGAGTATAGTGTTGAAAAGGATGCAGCTTTTTGTTTTCCTTGCTATTTGTTCAAGGAAGCAAACACACCTGGAGGAGATGCATTTGTTAATGAGGGATTCAGAGCTTGGAACAAAACATATGCATACGAAAAGCATATTGGAGGGCATATGAGTAGGGCTGTGGACCGGTCCAAAACCAGACCGGACCGGACCGGAACCGGTTTGGACCGGAACCGGATTCGCCAAATTTTCCGAACCGGAGACCGGATCGGAATTATCCGGTCCGGTTCCGGTCCAGACCTGACCGTTCCGCTCCGGTTCCGGTTTTGGACCGGTTTTGTTGAATATTAAAATTTTTTATTTTTTGCCCTTTTTGAGGGCCGCTTTTTTATCTTGCACAATTTTCTTCCAAATACAAAACACAAACTATTCTTAATTTGACATATTCTTTCATTATACTTCATATTAATAATATAGACTATATAGTAATATTAATATAATTCAAATCTAATATAAAATACGATTAGACTCCTAAATAAGCAAAATAAAGTGTTCCCAAAGTTCACATGAGTTATGAAACCAAATACACAATGTCTAATTGCCAACATGACACCAAAACACCATACATAATTTTCCTAAAGTTATGAAACTAAATACATAATGTCTAATTGCCAACATGACAACATATATAATGAGGCTATGAGCATCTCCAAGCACACACGAGCTTCTTCATATCAAGGTATCGACATACACCACTTTACCATCCATATCATCATCACAAATATCTATGCATGAAAATACATAAGAAAAATTAGAAGTTATCATATAAGAAATAAAAAATTAGTAGTAAACTTATATAATCACCTTTTTTCCAATATGTATGAACACTAATGACTAACCTACTGAGTATTTACTTACTGTCATTAGAAAAATGTAAGAAAAAATTTAATATTTCAGAAATTATATATAACATACTAAGTACTAACAATCTAACATGAAAAATTTCGAACAATATATACCCCCGACAAATTTTTTTTTGCACCATATACCCTTTCAACTTTTGAAATGCACCATATACCCTCGACGTTTCAAAAAATACACCGACATGCCCTTATGACTAACGGCGTTAGAGTTCCGTTAGTCATTAGGCCCTAATCCTACCCTAACCCTAATTAACTAACCAAAATCTACCCCTAATCCTAACCCTAACCCCAATACCTTAACCCTAACACTTAACAGTTAACACCCTCACCCTCGCCCCACCACCCCCACTGCACCACCACCCTTCCCCAGCCTCCTCCTCCTCCCCCAAGCCCCCTTGCCATTCCCTTCCCCTTCCCCTTCCCCCGCCATCACGCAACCTCGAAGAACAAATCTCGAAAAGTGATGGAGGATTTTCGCAACTCTTCGATTCATACACGGAGGAGAGAGATGTAAGGACGTCGGCGAAGGAGGAGAGATTTTGCGGTCCAAATTCTCGGTTCAATTTCTATGCGGTTGAATTGAATATTTTTCGATTTCGTTTGATTTGATTCAAAATCTGGTTCAAAATCTGACGTTTCTCTCTCTCACCAGCGCGCGCGGATTCGAAGAGGGGTGGGGGAGGGGTTGCGGGATTCGAAGGGGGGTGGGGGGGGGCTGCGGATTCGAATGGGGGTGGGGGAGAGGGTTGCGGGATTCGAATGGGGGTGGGGGGGGGAGGGTGCGGGATTCAAAAGGGGGAGGGGTGCGGGATTCAAAAGGGGGAAGGGGCTGCGGGATTCAAAAAAGGGTGGGCGTGGGGGGTTTGCGTGGGTGGGTGGGGGTGGTGGGGGGTTTGTGTGGATGGGGCTGGTGCGGGGGAAGGGGGAGGGGGGGGGCTGCGGGGAACTGTTGGGGTGGTGGTGGGGGGTGGGCTGCGGGGGAAGGGGGAGGGTGCGGGAGGCTGGTGGGGTGGGGAAGGGGAAGGGGGCGAGGTTGCGGGGAAGGAGATGGGGGTCGGCGGGGTTGCGGGAGAGTGGGGGAAGGGGAGGGGGTCGGCGGGGTAGTGGGGAAGGGGGTCGGCGGTGGTGAGGGGGTGGTGGTTGGGGGGTGGTGGTGAGGGGGGGTGGTGGTGAGGGGTGGGGGAGGGGTGGTTAGGGTTAGGGTTAGGGTTAGTGTATTAGATTAGGGTTAGGGTTAGGGTTAGGGTTAGAGGTAGATTTAGGTTAGTTAATTAGGGTTAGAGGTAGGATTAGGGCCTAATGACTAACGGAACTCTAACGCCGTTAGTCATAAGGGAATGTCGGTGTATTTTTTGAAACGTCGAGGGTATATGGTGCATTTCAAAAGTTGAAAGGGTATATGGTGCAAAAAAAAATTTGTCGGGGGTATATGGTGAAAAAACCGAGTAAACAACTAACAAGCAAATGAATCAATGGAAAAAGTAACTGAAAAACCAGAATACAACATATAGCTGATACAAATTTCAGATTAAGAGGTTGTTGAACTTTTATGCAAATTCAAAAAAAACATAACACAAAGCTAATGCAAATATCAGATTCACGGCAAATTAAAAACATAAACTTCAGAATTATTCACTGTTCACAAGATCACAAGTTCACAACCATATGAAATTTAAAAAAAAAAAAAAAAAAAATCTCGAAGTTCCATTAGAAAAAAACGAGAACAAGTCTGAAAAAAATGAGAGAAGGGAAGTTAACACTTACTAGAATGAAAAGAAGACTGGCGAACAACCTCGACGACCGGCGGCGTGGCGACTGGCGAGTGGGCGGCGGCGGCGCAACACAAGACTGAATGACTGATGGAGTGCCGAGTGGGGGGGAAGAGAGGAGAGATATGCAGCAGCCAGCAGCCACTGATATTCAAGATGAAACCCTATTTCTCTCTCTTGGAAACAGACAAACAGTAGTGAAGTGAGTTGTTACAAAATTAAAACCCTACGTCTCTTTGTCAAAGGCAGAATTTTTATCTAAAAAAAAAATATTTCCAGGTTTTCCGGTCCGAACCGGAAACACCCAGTTTTAAACCGGACCGAAAAACCGGATTCATAAAATTTGAAGACCGGGGACCGGACCGGTAGCTACCGGTCCGGTTCCGGTTCCGGTAGCTACCGGTCCGGTTCCGGTTCCGGTCCGGTTCCGGTTCCGGTCCGGTTCCCGTTTTTTTGCCGGTCCGGTCCACAAATGCACAGCCCTACATATGAGTGCTCATAATAAGGCTGTGAGATCTCTAAAAGATTTTGAAAATCAAAAAGCTAACCTTCCATCTCTCTTTGCTAACCAATCAGAGGAGAACAAGATTAAATATCGAGAGCGATTAGAAGCTTCTATTAAATGTTTGAAGTGGCTTTTACTTCAAGGTTTGCATGCTCGTGGACATAAGGAAAATGAAAACTTCTTCCAATAGAGGTAACTTTGTTGAACTTTTGAAATTTCTTGCCTCAGAAAAAGAAGATGTTGCTAAAGTTGTTTTAGATAATGCACCGGGTAACTGCCAAATGACAGCTCCTTCAATTCAGAAGGATATTATTAATGCTTGTGCAACTGAGACACCTAAATCAATTATGAAAGAACTTGATGGTGATTTTTTTGCTATTCTTGCTGATGAGTCTGCGGATATATCTGATAAAGAACAATTGGCTATTTGTTTGCGATATGTCAATAAAAGAGGTGAGGTTATGGAGCGTTTTCTTGGTGTCGTACATGTTGCCAATACCACATCTTTGACTCTGAAAGAGGCAATTGAGTCACTTCTAATGGAGCACTCACTCAGTTTTTCTAGAGTTTGAGGCCAAGGTTACGACGGTGCTAGCAATATGTAAGGTGCAATTAATGGCCTTAAAACCTTAATTCTGAATGAATCTCCATCTGCACATTGTGTTCATTGTTTTGCTCACCAACTTCAATTGACACTTGTTGCCGTCGCAAAGAAAAATGCTGATTGTGGGTGGCTATTTGTTGATGTGCTTGCACCTTTACTGAATTTTGTGGGTGGTTCACCTAAGCGGAAAGAATTTCTTCGAAAAAAACAAGCTGAACGTGTGGTAGCAGCATTATCTTTAGGTGAACTTGAATCTGGAACTGGCTTAAATCAGGAGCTTAGTCTGAGTAGGCCGGGTGATACTCGTTGGGGTTCTCATTTTAAAACAATTTTGAATGTGCTTAATTTATACGCAACAATTCTCGAGTCACTTGATGCCATTGGAGATGTTTCTGATAGTGTTGACCGGAATCGAGCTGCGTCACTTACACACTTGCTGATGTCATTTGATTTTATTTTTGTGGCACATTTGATGAAGAGTATATTTGCAATTACAAATGAGTTGAACCTAGCTTTACAAAGAAGTGATCAAGATATAGTGAATGCAATGAAAATGGTTGACGTGACTAAGATAAATTTGCAGAACTTGAGAAATGATGGATGGGATATTCACATGAGCAAAGTCAATTTGTTTGTGATTAAATATGGCATTGGGATTCTTGATATGGAGGAAAACTATGTTCTCCCTCGCAGAAGGAAGTTTCGTGGAAATAGACCACAAGTGACAAATCTTCATCATTTTCGTGTTGAAGTTTTTTTAAGTGTCATTGATCTACAGTTACAAGAACTTGAAAATAGGTTCAATGAGGTAAGCAAAGAATTACTTATCTGTATGTCTTCTTTCAATCCCGCGAACCAGTTTTCTGCATTTGACATAGCAAAGTTGACACGACTAGCATAATTTTATCCTACTGAATTTTCAACTGTTGAACTTTCTTTTATGGAAGATTCGCTTCAAAATTTCATTGTTGACATTCGAAGTGATGGGAGATTTTCAATGTTAAAGAAGCTTAGCGAGCTTTCCATGAAACTTGTTGATACAGGAAAACATGAAACTCATTCAAGAGCATATCTGCTTCTAAAGTTAGTGTTGCTTCTTCCCGTGGCGACAGCAAGTGTCGAAAGGGCATTTTCAGGAATGAATACAATAAAAAGTAAATTGCGTAGTACTATGGGAGATCAATTACTCAATGATTGTTTGGTTACTTATTTAGAGAAAGATTTATTTTTGAAAGTACGCCTCGATGATATTGTAGCTCAATTCTAAAATATGAAGACCCGACGAGAACAATTGTAATAGTTTATATAGAAAAATTATTAGATTGTGATTTAAATAAAAACAATTTTTTGTGGGTAATTTTATGTATTTCTAGATCTTTTTGAACTTTTGCACAATATTAGGTTGATTATTTTGGTGCCCTGCCATTATTGGAATCCTGGATCCACCCCTGCTTGGAGCGTGCCACCTATCATTGGAAAGCTCTTCAAGTCTAGTTTCCAAATCTGCTGAAATTATTCAATTATCTGAAGCACATCAAAAGTTAAGGTCAGAAGAGTAGACATGACTCCTTTTCCACATTTCTTCTAATTTTCCGCTTTATTTTTGCTCAAATTCGTACTAATTATACTCCATGATGATCCTTATCATTGTAGCTTCTTCCAAATGGTCCTAATCCTCAAGTTTAGCTAATTATACTCTAAATACGTTCTCAATCTCTGAAATTCATCAAAAACACGAAAACATACCGAATAGAAATAGAATAGCATAACTTAAGAATATAATGCAATAATGAACATAAATATGAATCTAAATGCTCTAAAATGCAACCTAAATGCACCTAAAAACTATATAAAAATATAAGTGTTGGGACTTCATCATTTTCAAGAATTAAATCCTCCAAACCACCACGCACCCATATATCCTGAACCACTGGACAAAGAAAAAGGGCATGTATGGAAGTTTCGAAGGCGGACTTATAGAGATCAGGAAATACATCGTCATCGATGAGGTGACAAAATTTTAGCAGAGATCTAATTGGAAGAGACGAAGAGCAAAATAGCCACATAAAATGACAAACCGTAGGTGATGCATCAATACTCCATAACTTGACCCAAGCTTTGTGAAAATCGTCCCGATTACAAGATTTGCCCAACATGTACACCGTCTTGACAGAATAGGAACCATTCCTAGAAAACGCCCAACAAATACTGTCAACGAGGAGTTTGCTGCTGATAGGAATTGCAAGGATTGCCTTAGCATCGCGAGCACAGAAAATATCAGAAATAAAATCCACTCTCCACTCATTTTTCTCATAGTCAATCAACTCACCAACATATTTAATACCTGGGACGGGTTCACCTACTAAAAACTAGCCATCTACTTATCGTGATTAAGGGTAGAATTAATAAACTCAAAATTAAAAATGTAGAACTTAGATGATTTCTAAAATTACATATTAACTATCTACTCCTCTTGAACAATATTTCTATTGTCAATGCTAGGTGGTTGATGATTTTCTAAACGAAATTGATATTTGTAGTAAGACTAAGTCATAGGTTATAATCGATTTCTGTAGTTAAAAAAATAAATTTATTGTGAATAAAAATAATTACAATAATAACATCACAGATTTAGGATGATCAAAAAATAATTATTAAGTTACAAAAATATTATTGTAAATCACTGGTTTACTAATATTTTCAAATTTTAACTTACTTATATATTGATGAAGAATAATTGAAACAATCGTGGAGGTGATTTAGATAGGTCAATGGAGGTGATCAGTTAAGCATAAATTATGAGCTTTACTTGTTTGATATGAATAATTACCTAATGAAACAAATAAATAGAAAGGTGATTGATTTAACGAATGTAAATCATAGGAGTGGTTGAAAGAATTGTCATATATATCAATTATAATTATAATTGATTATAAGAGATCAATTATGTCAAATTTAATATTGATTCATGAAGAATAGTTTATATGGTATTTTTATGTGGACACCACACCTCCCCCTTGGCTTATATAATAGAGATTTGTAAATGAGGAAACAATTAAGAAAATCTGTTTTATTATTATTTTTTGTAAGATTAAGGGTATATGAGTCTTTTCAAAAGGGGACACCATAGCTCCCCCTTGGCTTATATAATAGAGATATGTTGTCCTCATTAACAACCCAAGGCACCAATGTACTAGCAGGCCCGTCCCTGGGTATGGGCAAGAGGGGCTACTGCCCAGGGCCTGAGAATTTAAGGGGCCTAAAATTCTGCTTATAATAAGCTATGGTTTAGTACTTCAGCCTAAAACGGAAGTCCTTTAATGTTGAAATATTGACAATTCCAAGATCTGCTCAGTATTACTATTAAGTTTTGAAACTTCCGTTATTTATACAATATCCAAGGCAACGTTTGAAACTTGCACTTATTAATCCACTGTTCAAGGCAATTTTTGAAATTTTTGAAATTACTTATAATTCCCAAAAAAAAAAAGTCAATTCTTTGTTGCATTTCTATTACTCTACAACATAATTCTATTCAATTCTGTATTTTTCAAGATTATGGTTCTTTTTGCTCTCTCCATTTTCTCTATGATTATGCCATAATAAAAAATTTATGGGGTTTGAAGTTCCAAATAATTGAATCTCCCTGCTATAACGAGTGGATTCATGCAGTCTTAGATGATAATGCATATTTTCTGATGCTTGTAAGTTGCAACTTTACCAACTAATATTTTACTCTCTTTTTTCACATCATATATTCACTGTATTTTTCTTTTCATAGTGCTTCCGCCTTGCTTTTTGGTAGTTTTATTTTCTCTGATAGTATGGTATGTCTGATTCTTTTACTATTATTTAAGCGACTTTTACTCCTAATGTGTAAATATTTACGATTTGATTTATAAAATAAGATATATTGTACTACTGTATTTCTAATTTAAACATATAATGCATAACTAAATTTATCATGAGTTCATCCATCTAATAAACAATATTCATGAGTATACAAATATGAATGTAAATCATATATATTGATATTTATACACTAATAGATATTTTGGTCATATAAAAAATGCAGTATATATGTATATTCCTAAATCGTGATTTTAACCATTTAATGGACAAACTACAGTACTTAGTTGTATAATTCAGTTGAAGGATTAGTGTTTTTAAGTGAAAGATTGAAGTAAGTTTTGAGGCATTAGAAATTCTGCTTAATTTTTCTCCCATGGGATGTCTGTAAAAAAATATATATATCAAAGCAGACATAAAGGGCCCAAATATTTTATTTCGCCCAGGACCTATAAAATGTCAGGAACGGCCCTGTGTACTAGTGGCAAAATTAGTTTGTGAAGGCAACATACATTGTAGAAGAACTCACAGATGCTAGTGTAGATCACGTATTTGATACTAAGCCAAGCCTTTCTTAAAAAAAAAAAAAAACTGAGTTATAATCATGTATCCTCTTTGTTCCTTAATAGATTTCTAATTTCTCCCATGCACGTTTGCCAATACATGTTTTGTATAGTTAATATATTAATTTACATATTTGTAAAAACTATAAAAGTTTTATTTTCCAAATGTTTACAGTGAGACGAATCAAACAATACCACCACATGATTATGTTTTATCTTATATATTGGAAATTTTTCTTGAGGATTATCTTTACCTATGAATAGTCCCCAAATTAAAATATAAAAAATCTATACGAGAGGGAGTGTATCAGAGGCCTTACTCTCATCAATTGAAGCAAACGCTACATTTGATGTTTTTTGCAATATCTAAATCAACACTAATCTTGTCAGTTATTACCTTCAACTTTGCTTTTCGAGACAAGTTGTTCTAATTTATTCTTCTATTTCTAACCCACCTACAATAGATGGGCAGCTATTCAAATTCAAATTCAAATTCAAATTCTTCTTTTTCTAAAAGAGGATGGCATAAATAATAGGATTTTTTAACTACAATAATACAAACTTTTGCCCGTTCTCTCGCAATAATACAAACTTTTGATTATTTTTAATAATACAAACTTTATATCAAAATTCCTCCAGTAGGTCAAGTTGACTTGTAACCTGTTAAACAGGTAAAAAAAATTACAAAATGATATTTCTTCTTCTTCCCTCCTCCCCAACACCCCACCCATCCGAACCACCTCGGCCCCTCCCCCCACCCCACGCCCACCACCGAAACCAACCCATAGCCACCACCCCCGAAACCAAACCACAACCACCACCCCCGAAAACCACCAAACCCACCCACCCCCTTCCCCCAACCCATAGCCACCACCGAAACCAACCCATAGCCACCACCCCGAAACCAACCCACGGACCCCACCCCCGAAAACCACCAAACCCGACCATCCCCCCGAACCCGGCCCACACACCCCCTCGAAAACTACCAAACCCAGCCACCCCACCCAAATCCCTCCTCCATCACCGCAAAAATCAACGGTCGGAATCTCGATTTTTGTGCCCACTTTGAAACCTCTTTTGAGTGGTATCAAGGGTTTAGCGCTTGGTGGTCTTCATTCTCTTGCTCTCCCAATTCCAACCATCAACATCAACCTCCAAATTTCCTTCCTCCAATTTATCTCTCACCACAACTTCATCCTTCTTCGGCGACGAATTCAACAAAGAAATTCGGAAAATCTTCAATCGCCTCGAGCAGAGCGAAGCGAGCGACTTGCCGCAATGGCGACAAAGACGACGATGATGAAGACGATGAAGGCGAAGACGAAGAAGAATCGAACGAATTCTGTCGCTACGACAACAACAAAGAGCTGGAACCGAGAGGTTTAGAAAATCGTCGGCGAAGTAAATGGGCAAGGTGGGGTTTTTTTGGGGTCGGGGGGGGGAAGGGCAGGGGCCATGGTGGGGAAGGGGGAAAAAGATCGGTGGAGGGGGAGGAAATAAAGTCAAAGTTTTTTTTGTTTTGCTTTTTTTTTTTTTTAAAAACAACCCATGAAATAATAACACGTGGCGATCGATCGCTGCCACGTCGCCCATGACCTCCTGTAAAGCAAGTTAAGAACCTGGCCACGTCCTACTTGGAGGAATTTTGATGTAAAGTTTGTATTATTAAAAAATAATCAAAAGTTTGTATTATTGCGAGAGAATGGGCAAAAGTTTATATTATTGTAGTTAAAAAATCCTAAATAATATGTAAGAATATAAGTAGTATCCCGTAAAAAAAAAAAAGAATATAAGTAGTATCAAAAAAAAATTAGGGCCACTATTACATCTAATTAAAACTTTTGTAAATCAAAATTAGAGTGTCTTAACTCCTAACAGGTGTTTACAGTTTGCATCGTTCTCCCACTGTCCCACTGTGTTAAAGTGAACTGTCCATAAACAAACCACAAAACGACACGTATATTAATAAAACATAACAAAAAACAAACCTCACTACTAAAAAGAAAATAAAATAACATAAAACTCCCGGACCTCAGCAGTCAGCACTATATATGGAAATGTCTCTCATGAAAATTTAAAGATAACAAACTCAAATATAATAGGAGCAAACACAGAGGAAAAAAAAAAGAGCGCCCTTTTCTCTCTCTAGTTGGTGAGATAAGAGAGAGAAAACAAATAGAGAGATGGGATTTTTGGAAAAATGTATATTCTCTCTCCTCTTGATTGGAGGAATGATGATAATGAGAGCAGAAGAAATTAGTAGTATTAGCAGTAGTAGAAGAAGTAGTAATAGTAGAAGAAATACTATTATTAGCAACCACAACAACAACAATAATAGATGTGATTATTTCAAAGGAAGATGGATTGCGGATTTCTCATATCCACTTTATAATTACTCGGCTTGTCCATTTATTGAGAAGGAATTTAATTGTCTCAAAAATGGTAGAAGAGATCTACTTTATCTCCATTATAGTTGGAAGCCTCTCTCTTGCAATTTAGCCAGGTTAGTATATTTTTTTCCTTGAAATTTATGGATTAATTGAGTAATATTATATTGTTTTCATTCTTGTTGTATTGATTAATTATTTTTGGGTGATTTTATTAGGCTTTTTTCTATGTTCTTTATGATAGTAGATTATGTGGGTAGTGAGTACTAATTACTACTTTAAAGATTTCAGCTGAAATATGTGGGGAATGTAGTTCTAAATCAAATGATATTGAAAGTGGTGTAAATTAATAATGTGATATGTTAATAGTGCATATTACACTGACTTTTTTTTATGTAGAATATTGGATGTATTTTTAAAAGTTTGACTTACTGTTTTTGTAAAACATATCAAAAATTGCCACTTTATATTCACTTGAACTCGGAACTCTAATGTTGGTGGTAGTAGGTTCAATTTGGATTCGAAA
This sequence comes from Beta lomatogona, assembly GCA_947646795.1. NCBI lineage: Eukaryota > Viridiplantae > Streptophyta > Magnoliopsida > Caryophyllales > Amaranthaceae > Beta > Beta lomatogona. The sequence goes on from CANSNZ010000116.1 coordinate 421,552, forward strand.
AAACACGTGATTTATTTGAACATTTTGTCAAACCTTAAAAAAACATAGAAAACTTCCAATATAATCTTACATTTTCTTGTAGAGATCCAATAGGAATTTGGATCATTACCAAATACGAGTGATTTTTTCCCCTCATAGACTTATAGTATCTGGTCCTAATAAAATTGGTGCGACTTTCTTGTAGTGTTTGGAAGGTTCATTCTGCTATTTTAATAATTATTTCTTGATCTAGCTAATGAACAAATAAAAAAAAGTAGCTAAAACTTTATTAGTTTATTGGAGAAAATAAAGGTTAGAAATAGTAATAGTGTAATACCGCTTTCATCGGGCATTTTACCAATAAACTAATTTCGTTGAAATGGTTAAAAGGAGGAGAGGTGAAAACGGACAATTTGCTTTCCCTTAGATTTTGGTATTAAAATTATAAATATCTCATAGTAAAAAACAAAAATGACAGAAAAAAAAAAAAAATTCAATGAACATCATCATATACTTCCTCCGTTTTAAATTACTCGCTACACTTTGAAAATTCCACTATTCATCTATGAGGTTTGACCATGTATTATTTACTATTAGATAAAATCAAATTTTATAATGTAATATGTCGTCGAATTCGTCTCAATATATATTTTCATAAAATCAATTTTTTATACTTTTGCTCTAATATACAATTAAAGATATTAACAGTCAAAGTAGTGCATCAGCAAGCGTGAAAATCAAAGTGTAGCGAGTAAAAAGCAACGGAGGAAGTAGAAAAGATAAATAGTGAAAAGTGACAAAATGTTGTTAACGTGCGCTGTTAAGAACACATACATAGAGACCAATAAGATTGGTGTTGGAGATTGAAAATGTTGTGTTGTAATTAAGAGTTTAATAATAAAAAGCAAATCTATGTCGTGGTTTTGAAATTCGTCATCTAATAATGGGTTGAGTAAAATTACGCATCAAAGTTTAGGAATTTTTGTTGATTAATATAGTAAGTGAAACGCTTTAGCATTTAGCCTGGAGGGCGGCGATTGAATGAAAACTGCACGGGTCTTTTGTCGGTTGCACACTTGCACCTATAAACTTTACAGCTTAGTCCACCCCCGCCAAAAAAAAAAATTTGCGGGCATCTTCCCAATAATCGACAAACTAACAATTTATAACCGTGATATGCTATAGATTTATGTGTGCCTGTGTGGTATACATTTACTGTTTTTCTAATCTATGTTCTTAGGGGGTGTTTTGTTCAACTTATTTTAACTTATATAAGATTTTATAAGATCAGATTAGATAAGATAAACAAGATGTTCTGTTCAATTTACTTTTACTCATTTCAGAATAAGATCAGATAAAATAAAATCAGATCAGATCAGATCAGATCAGATCAGACAAAATAAGTTAAACAGAACAGACCCTTAGTGTATAAGTTTAATTATTTATTTTTAGCTTTATTCAATAAAATTGATAAATATGGCATAATTAATTAAAGACTATTTTCATAATGATATCTAATTGATATCTAATTTCTATTATGAGAATAAAATCTTCAATAGACTAGTCATATTTATCATTTTTGTTGAATAAAGCTAAAAACAAATAGCTAAATCTATACACTAGGTGTATAGATTAGAAAAACCCATATATTTATATGTAAGTGAAAAACTTATATTGATGTAGTTCACACTAAATTAGTATAGACCTAATACTAATTCATGTAATTTATGATAAAAAGGGGTTACTGTATATAAAAAAAAATAGATATAAAAGAAGAGTATATATACTCCCTCTGTCCCAGAAAGATCTGAACACTTGTTGGGATACGTAGTTTAAGGTGATAAGTTGTAGTGTGGTTATCAAATGTTATTTTATTTAAAAAGTAGATGTAATAGGAGATGGTGGGGTATGTTTTATTAGAGGAGAGAGAAAGTTGGGTAACTTTTTATTGATAAAAGTTAGAGTGTGGGCCAAAGTTTTGTAAAAGAAATAATATATTAATAGTGGGACCATGTTAAAAATGGAAGTGTTCAAACTAATTTGGGACAAACATAGAAGGAAAGTATTCAGACTATTCTGGGACAGAGGGAGTAGATTATTAAGTTTGACTATGTAAGAAAAAAGATTACTATATCACAAAGTGAAAATTTTCATTATGATAAACTAATCTAAGATGAGTGACTATATAAAAAAAACTGTCAATATGGTAGATAATAATGGTATAGTGTAACTTAAGAGGTTACTATATGAAAAAAGGTCACTATGTTAAATGTGTAGCTTTGGTCCACAATAATATTAGTGTGGATTAGGTCCACGCAAGACTACCTCTATATGTAATTGTAAAAAAAAATTACCTAAAACACTTTTGATGTTTTTAGGTAATCCGTAAAAATAGTCTAGTGGTGTTGGCATCACCTCCGATCCCTGGGATCGAGACTCATACTATGCAAGGAGGGGATCCCCAATTTTCCCTCTTTTTACAAGGGACTTCATCTTACCTTATAAAAAATAATAAATAAATATAAAAAAATACTTAGAAGTTAAAACACCTCTTATTTACATATCATTGTGATAACTTGAAACATGCTCGCACTAATCATAAACTTTATGTGATCAGTGCTTGCATTTATAATGACTAGTTTTATATACACGCGATGCGTGCTAAGGTAAATAGAAAGCTCAGTTGCATAATAAATGTACGAAGAATTGTTTATAAAATTTATAGTATTTTTTAAAAAACAATAAATAAATTGGAGAAGTTGTAATTGTATTTTTTTTAGTAGGGGTATAATGGTAAAAGAGAGTGGATACTAAGTCCTCCTCTCTTCCAATATACAATAGTGATGATGAAACCTTTGTCACCTGACTCATGAAGCTAACTGAAACTAACTCGCGTCTGACCCGACTATAGCTCGGGAGGTTGCCACCTAGAACTGAATCAACCTGGCCAAAAATCAACCCATAACCCGATTATATGGACCCGAACCGGATCTATGTTCGACCCAAAGACAATTCAGTTTGTTATTGACCTAACTTGATTACAACCTGACCCATTACAATTCGAACTGATTCATTCTAATAAATGACCGACATAACCAAACCATTATTAACCCATTTACAATTGGACTTATTATTTACCAGTCCCACAACTTTTCATAACCCATTCAACCCGATAAATATCCGATATAACTAAACTGATTACAACTATGACTTGTTTGACCCAACTTGTTATTAACCTCACTTAATTTTTTTTTTCAAAAGATATATTTTGTACGTGATACTTGCTCTTTATATTACTAAAATTTCTTCACTATCTAACTTTATTATTTTCAATATTAATTTATATCTTAACTTCATCAAACAATGTGACCAAATTTGAGCATAACCCGGCCAATAGACCAAGATGAATATAAAAAAAAACCTCAGTTGGATCACAATACGATAATGTCCCGATTTCGAGAATGACCAAATCCTAACATAACCTAGACCGGTAGAGCTCGATCCAAAATCCTATTGAAACAGGAATAATCTGACTTAAAATAAATTGATACCAAATATAATTCGACTTCGAAAATTGCAACTAGAACATAACCCGATAATGATCCGATTTCGAGAATGACATAAACCGAATAAAGCCCTAACCTGATAGGACTTGATCCTATATTAACCTAAAATCAAATATGGCTTGACCCAATGTAACCCCATACCGGATACGATCCAACCCGAAGTCATCCCGAACTTGGTAATTTGATAATGATATGATATGATTATATATAACTCGAAGTAGATAGGCTCTACCCGAAATCACCAAAATCTAAGATAACCCAAAATCAAATATGATGTGATCTCAAGCCAACCCGAATTCGATAAGAACTCGATTTCTAGAATAATATTATCTGGATATAGCCCAATTCAATAGGCCGGAGCCAAAATTTAACCGAAATAAAAAATAATCCGACCCAAAATAATCTTATACGATATATGATCCGATCAGAATTGAACCCAAACCCAAACTAAACCACTTTCTCCCATTTATATCATGGACTGAATCAACTCCATCTGATTATTACCCAACCCGATTAAGACCTAAATCGACCCAATAGACCAAACTTAGTTGTTTCAACCCGACCTAACATTAACACGAGTCGAACTATCCCGATTCAGTAGGCCAAATTGACCCGTTTCAATAACCCATTTAAAAACGCAACCCAATAAATTCCAACCTAGATTAGAATCAAGTGTTGGAACTGACATCCCTATGCCTAGACTAGAAAAAGGCAGAATTGTACTTATTTTTTTGGTAATCCCAGGCATATAGTAGTAATGGAAATTACAAAGGGACTGATGGTGATGATCGATTCTTTCACCTACTTCCTCTATATTTTTTTTAATTGCACCATTTCATTTTTCACATTTGGTGAGATTGAATCTTTGAATGTCAATATCTCTAATTGTGTATAAGTAAATAAATTATAAAAAATTGATATTCGAATCTTTCATTGAGACGAATCAACAAAGACACCTTCGACTATGTTTTATCTTATATAATGATGCGAGATATCTTAACAAAGTTGGTTGTTTAATACTAGTACAAAAAACGAAATGGGTCAATTAAAAAATAGAGGAAGTGTATTTTTAAACATAGTGATTTGAAGACCAATAAAAATATGCTGGTTACTAATTAGTTATTTATAAACCTCAACATCGCAGTAGATAGTCGGCAGTCTGGGCACACCCTTAATACAATTAATACGAGCATTGTTGGTTTTCCATATGAGAATAAACTGGCAATATGCATGTTTTGCCATAATGGCTTGACGGAAGAGCCAACTAGAGGACCCTAGTGCAGGTTCAGCTATCAACGTCGGTTCCAAGAGGACAAATTTTAGACTTTTCTACCATGTGTTTTTAATCATCAAAATCACACAAGATCTAAGCTTGCCCAACCTCATCCTATTTCAGAGAAAGGATTAGGCATAAACTAAATATGGACTTTTCTAACCTATTCTACAGGGATGGGTTGAAAATTTCAATACACCATTAACCCAAAAAATAATACAATAAGATTCTAAATAATAAATAAGGATAGATAGTGAAAATCGAGAGAATTAGGTAAGACTTTTTAGTTTGATTGGATTTTGAAATGGAATCTTTTTGTATAATTATATTTTATATAGGAATTTTAATTCTCTTAACATATGCCTTGTGGAATAGGTTAGAAAACCCAGTAAATATTGATCTATTTTAGAGGATTTCACTAGACTTGACATATCAAATCCTCTGACATCAACGTTTGGTCAATAAAGTATTGGAAGAGTGTTTTGGACCCAAACGTCTAATTTGAAAAAGCAAGTAGGAGGGAGCTTTTTGGTGAGAGATATTGGAATTATTGAGTTGAAATATCACTTAGACCATAATACAATAAACTATCAGCTATTTACCAAATATTCTAATAAAATTCGGATCCGTTAGTCAACTCGCTAATACAATCAATTAGTCAAACTTGATGATACAATAAGCTAACAACTATTCACATATTGCTAAAAGGACTAAAAATATGGCACTACATGTTAAACAAAATATTTTTCCTAATATTATAGTGGTGGGTCTTTGAAGTTACCTAGCATTGAGACTATCGTACATAGGAAAGGCGACCCTCTAGGTCCTTGTTCTAGGTAACACATGGAAGTGGTAAAGATGATAATAGTTGAATGTTTTGGTCCAAGATCCAATATGGACTCAAAATTAAAGCGTTACTTGAAGTTACTTCAAAACTTAATATTAAAAAACAAAACTAATATTACTCAAAACCGACTCAAAATTAAACTGATCTCGAATGACACTTGAAGAAAAGTAATATAAATATCCAATTATATATCATTGATTGGATATATCTAGAATTTCATCTTGCATTTATAATTTAATGACCCAAAATGAAACTAATTGGATCTAAAATGAATTTGATTCAAATTTAACTGATTCAAAATTGAACTAAACCCATAACTTAATTAACAATATAGAACTAAAAATTAATATGAATTTCTACATAATATGAATTTAATAATATTGCACTGTATTTGTTGTCAAACATATTTTTTTTCAATTTTTTCTTTAATTTATGATAGATTAAGAATAACACATTATTTAAATTGGATGTATTTTAAATTATACCTCATTAAATATTTTTTTTTGCTCTAAACTTTTTAAAACATATCTAATTTATGACTTTAACGATATATATATGAATCTTTGTAGCCCAACCAGTCCAAACTTGACCCAAATACCTTAGGCCCAAAGTTTACTTGAACCCTAATCGATCATACACGAAAGGCAGATATAACCAAAATGACCTAATCATATGAATAATAGAGATTTTTTTATAAAAATAATAATACTTTCTATGTTTTTATTTATTTATTAGGGCATTATTCTAATCAGTGATCGATTTGATTTTTTAATAGAAACATTTGACCCTTTTTCATTATATATCTTTCATAAAGTTATGTTGCTCACCATACTTTTTTTTTTCCTGTTCTAAATTCTTATGCAAAGCAAATATTAGCATGTAAATGGAGATAGAGGGAATGATATATTAATGTACACCTCCCTCAAAATCATAAAGTACATTAGTGACAACTCCTCTGTTTCGATGTTTTTCCCTGCCAAAACAACCATTTAATCCGGCAAATAGTTTTCTACATGCATAGTTTGCCTACCCTTAACTCCTTAAGTCTTTATAACTGTTTTCTGTTTGATGAAGGAAGATATGATTTGCTTGATAGTTTTCTCTAAATCATGTATATAAACCAATTTAAATTAGAGAATTAATAAAAAAAAGTAACTATGATATCATAATAATAAGCAAAAAATAAAAAATCTAGGAAAAAAATCATAATTCATTGTTAATTACTTGTATGGTTGGTATATGAATGTACACAACACAAAGTCATTTGAAATAGGAAAATTGGCTCTCAATAATACCAACTATTGCCGGTATTTGCTAAATAAGACGTAATCAACTATTTGCTCTTTGGTCGAGTTATTTTTATATAGATTATTTGGATTGGGACAACTCTATCATGTTCAAGTCTAACTATACTATACACAATAGGTTATCTTTGGACTTCACTTTTACATTATTTAGAATGAAAATTTGCTCTCAATAATATCAACTGTTGTAGGTTATAATATATATACTTAACTATTTGCTCTCAATAGCACTAACTTACGATATATGTATGCTAAATAGTACGATGATGATGAAAAGGGTGATTTAGGGAATATTTTGACCAACTATCATCATATTCGTACGTGCTCTTAATATCACCAACTTTCTTTAAATCCTCATAGTGATTTATTTACTTAGTATTGTTGACAGACAATCTTCTCTAAAATATCATCTTTGGTCATCGGCGTGTTATTTAGCACAAATATATTGGTACAATAAAAACCCGAGCTCTTCGAAATTCAGTTAGACTTAAACCAACCCAAATAAGCTAGACTTAAACCAGATCTGGCTTGAAATTGATCTGATCCAAATCTAACTCGACTCAAATTGATTTGACAAGATAGTGATTTGATGTAAAGTTGGGTCAAACATTAGTGAGACTCACTCAAAAAATAATACTACCCATGTCCCATATTAATTGCAACAATTTGACTTTTACACAAATCACATGCCTCACTTTAACTTTAATCTAATATATAAAAACAAATGTTAGCATATAAGATGTTATAAGATTTGTCTACATATACATTTTCAATATATCAAATTCTCATAATTTTTACTGATAGATAATTAGATATATTAATGGTCAAAGTTGTCTATTGGTAATTGTGTCTGTTAAACTGTTGCAACTAATATGGAACGGATGGAGCATAAATTTTGTATTGTATTAATCTACAATTCTTTTGTATTTTATTTACAATTTTTAAATATTATCTTTAATATTTGATTAATTTTTAATCTATTATTTTAATGTATATTATTACAGATTTTAGATCATCATTTTGTTTATGTAATTATTTTGTTTGTTAACTAACATATTTTGAACTTATTTTAGCTTTTAAATACTTCATATGTTTCGAGATAAGTGAAACACTTCTCTCTTGTAAGAGCTTTTTAAGTCAAGCGTTTTACTTATTTCCGAACGCACGATATATAACAATATTGAATCAACTGGAAGTTGACCCGACTAAGGGCATGTTCTCCCCAGCTTATTTTCAGTTTAGTTCAATTCAGTTCAGTTCAATTCAGTTCAGTTCAGTTCAGTTCAGTTCCTAAATGATAATCATTACTATTAATTAGTTATAATTTAATTCAGTTCAATTCAGTTCAATTCAGTTCAGTTCAATTCAATTCAGTTCAGTTCAGTTGTTTTATGCCGCTAAGAACAGGCCCTAAAAACTAACCATTTGGCCTTACTTGATATCTATCCTCAAATCATAGTCTTGATTCTCTTGAAGTCGAATGGACCCAATTCAACCCAAATTTCACGTAAATACGAAAAAATTGACAAGAGCAGGCCCAACTATGGCCCCCCTTCCATAATAGATCCCAACTTTTGAATACTCCACAACAGTCCCAACTTTGGGAGGTGTTTTACAATAATGGTCCTAGCAGGTCACCTAACCTGCTACAATAGGTAAACCTCTAAATATATCACCCATGCCACCCCTTCCACCCTTCCCCTGCACTGCCACCCCTCTCCCACCTCTCCCCTACCTTGCCACCCCCTTCCCTGCTCTAAAACCACCTCTTCTCCTCCCTGCAGACGGCTCGTCAGAGCCTAGCCACCCGTCCGCTGGCCAGCACAGAACCCTTGCCTCCTCCCTCTGCTGGCTAGTCCACTGACGCTCAACCACCACGCAGCCACTGCTACACCACTACGAATCAATTAAAACCAATTTTTTCACCATATAAATTCAACAAAAATCAACAACACTGTGAAAAACCCCTAATTTAGCATCCTAATCAGGTTTTTATCAAAAAAATTCGGACAAAAAGTAAGGAAAAAGGAGGGGTAAATTGCGATGAAAGGAGGGGTTTGGGGTTCTGGGTTTAACCAGGTGTGATGTAGGTGAGCTTGAGACATGGGTCGTTATAACAAGTGTAGGGGGAGGGGGAGGGTGGTGGTTGACGTTGCGGAAGGAAAGAAAGAAAGTGGGGCGCATGTTAGGGGAAATGTGTTTCGAGGTTGGAGGGGAGGGTAGTGGGTTGGCAAGATAAGTGGCGGGTTGTTGGAAGGGGAGGGGAGGTGGCAGGGGGTCAGCAGCGAGGGGAGGGGAAGCGGGGTGGTACGGGTTCAGCAGGGGAGGGGGGGGTGGCGGGGGTTAGCGAGGGGTGGGGGTGGGGGTGGCAAGGGGTCAACGGGGGAACCCCCTCAAACTTGTAAAAAAAATTTTAGAAAAAAAAAAAATTACCTCTTGAACAGTAACCCTTCCACTTGGACCATTATTGTAAACAACCCCAAAGTTGGGACTGGTATGGAGTATTCAAAAGTTGGGATTTATTATGGAAGGGGGCCATAGTTGGGCCTGCTCTTGTCAACTTTTCCTAGTTTCAAACCAACCCGAAAACAAGACAAATCCAAAGTGACTAGATTCAAGTGAACAGATTCCCACCAATAACTCTAATACACCTGTTCTATAGAACAGTAACTTTCGGAAAATTTACTTTGATCGTAATTCGTAAGTGAACGTGGGATGTTTGCAAAGAAAAATGGATCGTAATTCGAAAGTCACCGACGCCCAATCTTGATGTGAAGAAACAGTTCACGGGCTCATCGGTGGGGACCGTGATAATATGTCCTCTTGTGTTATGTTTTCCATTTCAGTGGTCTTCTTTTGACTTTTTAGTATCGAGTGGGATTGTGTAAGAGATCATGTCATGTGGTGTTCCAGAGGAGTTTATTACTGCTCTAATTGCTATTGGTCACATTTGAAGTACATAGGATTGGACCATAAATTATTTAGTTATACTCCTAAGATAATCCTAGAGCTAGAATAAACTATTCTCAATCGCTACATTTTATAGTCTTATTGATTGATTCAAATTTGATCAATCAATATGATTGTGGAAATATATCTAGTATCTTTTGATAACCATGTACGAGAAGAAACAGAAAATTAGCCCTCATTTCTAGATCAGGGGCTAATTTAACATATTGTCTGATATCCTTTTTAATGCAACTATATGAAAAGGGAGTAGCATTCTTAATTGTATATATTCCATCCGTCTTTTTTACTTGCAGTATTATGTTCTCTTTTCAAAATGGATCGTGTTTATTTTTGGCGATTACTAATTCTTAATCTCTCATGGCACATGAATTTCCTTATTTTGAGAAAAAATCTCCTTTTATTTTTCTCCTCTCCTAATTTCTTGTGCCAACATCCAATGGTACAAGAAAAAATAACAGAGGAAGTATATATTAAATTAAGCATTACGTGTTCTTGTAGTGGCTAGTAGGCCGTGCTGACTTTGATCCGACACAGGAATTTGACCCTAGCCCCCAAAAGTCTAAACCATTTGATTGACTTATGTTGTAAAAATAGTTGACCGCTTGGCTAGCCTAATTTCGACCAAACTTGTGGATCAGTTTGGTCCAATGGGAACCCGTTTGGGTTAGCTTAACCAAGCCATATCGTAGCACGAGCTTTCCTACTCTTGACATAGGCCAATCTCGGATCGTATTTCCCCATCTTGGCCCATCCTAGAGCTGATCAAATTTGCCCGATCCGGCCCGATTTTTTCCTGAGCTTGGGCAGAATTTTTTGGCCCAGTTTCAGGCCTTGTCCGGTTTTTTTTTTGCATTGGGGTGGGTTTTGGGCAAGCCGAAATGGACTTTTTAGTCTAAATTTCGGCCCGAAATAGTGGGCTCTGTGCACAAAATTTTGGGCCCGGCCCGCTATTTGATCACCTCTAGCCTATCCCGACCTTAGCCTAACTTGGACCAATGGCTATCACACTTGGTCAAGTGGTAATATATATATATATATATATATATATATATATATATATACATATATACATATATATATACATATATACATATAGGAATAGGATCACATGAAAACCACTCATTATGCTGAAAACTGCAACATAAAATGAGCAAAAAATTTCTTAAAATGAGGAAAAAACATAAAATGAGCAAAAATTTGTAAAATGAGCAAAAGTTTTTTAAAATGAGCAAAATCATAAAATGAGCAAAAAAACATAAAATGAACAAAAGTTTGTAAAATGAGCAAAAACTTCGTAAAATGAGCGAAAGTTTGCTAAAATGAGCAAAAGTTTCTTAAAATGAGCAAAAATATGAAATGAGCAAAAAAATATAATGAGCAAAAATCTGCAAAATGAGCAAAAAGGTCGGTTTTCAGCTTAAGGTTAGTTTTCAGTGGATCCTATATATATATATATATATATATATATATATATATATATATATATATATATATATGACAACCTTAGTATGTTGTGGGATTATGTCGGGCACTTTAGGGGTAGTGATTCTCTTACCCTTCTTTACTTTGTAGAGATCTTGTCACGTAATCCTGGTCTCTTTAATCGATAACGGTAAATTAGTTTGTGGTTGGATTATAACTTCTGTTTTATAGGTCATTGTTAAACATGTATTTTCTTTGAAGCTACTGATTCATATATTTAGCTTTTGCCACTAATATCTGTAGATGCATTCTTGTAGAAGGTTTTGAATTACAAATTATGTATGTTCAATACATCATATACATAACTGTGAATAATTAGATTTTTCATATTTATGAAAATTCTAATTTGTAATTTAGAGATGAGAATTATTCACAATTCAATGATTGTTTTGATGAGAAAGAACTTATAAGTCTCAATGTCTTTTAGAGGTTAAGTATTGAGTCGTATCGAGAGAGTTTTTAAATTACATCTTAGTTAGGATCAGATTACTTTTGAATTAGATCGCATGAGATTTATGTTACATCGGGTTAGGTCATCATACATGAAGATTCGAGTCTGGCCAATCTTGCATAAGATCGGTTCCACTTGTTTGGATCCGGTTCATCTTGAGGTAATCTTATTCGAGTCATTGAATTTTAAGTTGAACAATTTGGTTTCATAAATGGGTAAAATTCAGTTTTACTTCGTAAAATAAAAAGAAAATCAGTTGGTCTTTATTGAAATTCAACTAGGACAAATTATGTACTTTAATTTTCACGCGTCAACATTTAATATGCCTAAGAAATTGAAGTTTGAACACTTAACAAAATCAAATTGGATGGAACCCATCGATATAATCTGAACACCATGATAATCATATCTAATACTTTAATTATCATGCATGCTATCCTTTCGAGCTATAAATGTGTGATTAGATTTGTAATAGAGGATGATATATGACATATATTTGTAAATAGATTAACTTGCAGCTACCAAAATAACGTTTAGAAGCTAAGTTTGGTGATGTAAAATTCATTTTGCAGATTTAATGCTCGAGATTTTTTAGAAAGATTTAGAGGGAAGAGCATAATGTTTGTGGGAGATTCATTAAGTCTAAATCAATGGCAGTCTCTTACATGCCTATTGCATTCTGCTGCACCTACTGCTAGGTATAATGTCACACGACAAGGCATGATATCTACATTCACTTTCACGGTAAGACAACTAATTCCTTTCAGTTTCAATGTTAAGATGATAGCTTAATTATCTTATCCTTTCCAGTATGCATGTTCTTTTGATTTGGGAAAAAAGATTCCACTACTCTAGAATAAATTACTGAAGTATCTCCCACAGGTTTTTTTATATTCCCTCCATCCAAAAATAGTCTCAACACTAATATTTTATATTTGTCCTAGATTAGTTTGAACACTCCCATTTTTGGTTTATATTATTTCTTTTACACTCCTTTGGCACATACTCTACCTTTATCAATAAAAAATTACCCAACTTTCTCTCTTCTCCAATTAAAAATATCTCACCAACTCATGTCACATCTACTTTTTGAATAAAATAACATTTGATAACCACCCTACAACCTATCACCTTAAACAACGTGTCCCAACCAATATTCAGATAACCACCCTACAACCTATCACCTTAAACAACGTGTCCCAACCAATATTCAGCTCATCTTGAGACGCAGGGAGTACTTTGTAGTGATCAGGTGATAAGTGTTGCCCACATTTAATTTACGCACAATCATTCATTTTTAAGCCTCGAGATTCCTTTTGTGGCCTTGCTTAAACACAATTACCATATATATACCTCATCATTGACATATTCGCACGTATTTCTTTGTTCTGAAATACATGCAACTTTTTTTAGAAGTTGAAAAATACATACAACACTTTTATTTTTATATAAAGGATTTTCACTAAGGCTCTGTTTGGTTGGGCGTAAAACATTTTCAGTGTAAAATGATTTTCATGGAAAACAATTTACAATGGAAAACCCAATTCCAATATTAGTTTTCCGTTGTTTGGTTCCATGTAAGAAAAATGATTAAACGAGAGAGGAAAATGAAAAGGAAATTAAGGAGATAGTGAGAGGAGTACAAGAGAGAGAGAAGGAAAACAATTTTCCCTCATTTTGGAAGGAAAATGGTTTTCCATCATTAAGAGAGAAATTTTACTCCAAGGAAAATAGTTTTATATTCCTTTCGCAAACCAAACAATTTATAATTGAAAATGGAGGAAAACAGTTTTCCGCGAAAATGTTTTACACCCACCATTTTCTTCATCATATGGGTTTATAACTTTATATTCTTATATCTCTCTATCCGGCTCCTAGTCCCTACATGACCTACATGAAAAGGGGTATTCCACTTATATCGCACTTATTATAGAATGAAAAAAATATGAAGGAAATTGATTAATTAGTTCAATTAAAATATACCTAATTTTTTTCCTAAAAAAATACCAGTTTTAAACGTTTTGACATTTGATATTGTATCATTGCCTGTATTGCTATACAACACCAAAAGAAAAGAAAATGTTCAAGCGCTACCCAAAACCTTTATCTTTTGGAATATCAATCTAAAGTGTTTTGTGTATCAATCTATCTTACAGATTCCAAATTGAAGTTTATTAAATGGGAACTTATAATACCTCGTCTTTAATGTGATATGTCATACATGATACAGGATTATGGATTGAAAGTGATGATGGACCGAAGTGTGTATTTGGTAGATGTTGTAAGGAGAAGGATAGGCAGAGTTTTGGAGCTAAATTCTATTAATGGAGGCTTCTTATGGAGAGGCATGGACATGCTCATTTTTAATACTTGGCATTGGTGGGGTCGCCGTGGACCTACACAACCGTTAGTCCTTCTCACTCCTATTTTTTTTTCTTAGAAATGAAATGAAATAACAATTAAAACTTTTTAAGATTACCATAGTTTCAGATAATTTTTAAAGGATAAGAGAGGAAGTTGAAAGAAGAAATTTCTCGCCCGGAGGTCGCGGGGTTCGATCCTTATCCCCAAAGATTACGATTGCTTCTTTCGCATGCTACGTATGCCTTACCACCCAACGTTGTTGGTGCTTCCTAAGAATATCTAATGACTTAATCTCCTAATCAAAAAAAAAAAAAATAGTTTCAGATAATTTTTCTTTAGATTACTCGACTACATACGAAATAAATATCTAATGTGTTTTAAATCTAGGCTTCATTTAGTTGAGTAGAAAATAATTTTGATTGAAAAACATTTTTTAGAAAAGACAATCATAAGTTGGCTTTCTTTGGTTTTTTACCCTAGGTTGGAAAACTATTGACATTATATAGAAATGAAAAAAGCAAAATGAAAAAACCATTTAGCCGAAAAAATATTTTTTCGTGCAATTAAACAGTCTCTGACTAGCAATAGGTAACGGGGATTGTGCAGATGGGACTATATCCGATTAGGAAATGTAACGATGAAAGATATGAATCGCATGGTTGCCTTTGAAAAAGCCCTTGATACATGGGGTCATTGGTTAGACACCAATGTTGACCCTTCAAAAACAAAGGTCTTCTTCCAAGGAATTTCTCCCTCCCATTACAAGTAAGTGTTCTATTTTCAATGTTCATAATATATCTATAACATGCTCAGTTGCTGGTTTTTAACTATGTCACATAAGGTACATCTAGGAGTTAGCCTAAATTAAGTTAAAGAGTTGAGTTATGAGTTTATGACTATTGCGTATCAGCCTATTTCTTTTGAATCCCATTATTTTTAGTGTCTCTAGAATAGATATAGTTATTACCATTGATATTAAAGATTACAAATAGTAGAAGTATAAACCATTTTTGTCTTCTAAATATATATTGAAATTAATCTAAGAAGATCCAACAAGATAATGTTCGGATATTTACATTAGTTTTACTTGATGGCTAAAATTTCCAACTTTCACAAGAAAGGATAAAAAAATAAATTACAAAGAAAAAATAGACGGATTACATTGCATTAAAGTGATGAGTGAGATGCAAATGTTCTCTCGTCATGTCAATAGCTAATAATAAAACTATTGTGAGTAAGAGTGTTGACACGAGATTCTATGCTTAATTAGTTCATTAGGTCTAAAAGGTTAAGATTATACGAATGTTTCAATTAGATTTTAATCCAAGACATGAAGACAATTGCGATAAAGTGATTAGAAAAAGAAAACAATTGCAATGGTGTAGATCCGTAAAATTACAAATTCATATCATATTCTTGCTCACTTGTATATATGAAACTGATTATGAATATTGCAACATGAAATAGTGGAAGTGACTGGGATGACCCAGGAGCAATAAATTGTTTAAGGCAGACACAGCCAGTGATTGGCTCAAACTACCCTGGACCGATGCCGCAAGCGGTGACGGTGGTGAAGAAAGCTTTAAGCAAAATCAAGACGCCGGTGACATTGCTTGATGTTACTCAACTTTCCTTGTTGAGAAAAGATGCACACCCATCCATTTATGGCCTCTTTTCAGTCGATTGCAGTCATTGGTGCTTGCCTGGTCTTCCTGATGTTTGGAACCAGATTCTTTACAACTACATTCTTTAAGAAATTACATCCATTATACCCTATACACAGTTTTATTAGGTTATTTATCCTTTCTATTTTTTGGTTATCTTAGAATTTATTATTACACCCATTGTTACACGTATTGTTCCTCATTTATTCGTTTTGACATTCTCATGATATACTACATATGATAGTTGAACCTATTTAGAAAAAAAAACATATTTCTAGACGTTGTATGGAAAATTAAGATATAAATAGTACTCAATTTTTTTAAAGTTGTTCTTCAATTATTATTGTAACTGTGCTACACTAATTTATAATATGTGAGCAAACACAAGCCCCTAATCAAGATTCAAGAATAAGATAGGGTAATATTGACTCACCCATCCCGGGAGTCGGTACTCTTGGAAAACTGTATCTTAGTAGGAGTATGATGAATAGGAAGATACAATGACATATTTGTATTATATGCTAGCTTTATAATTTCTTGGGTGTGACTGTTACACCATAACTTTTGGTGTAACAACTGATAAATCGGTGCTTATTTTCATTAAAAGAACTCAAATGACATGAAATAAATGACTTAATGATATGAGATTCAGATCATGTCATTTGTTGAGGCATGTAGTGTTTTGATGATTGTAAACAAATGATGATTATCTAACTAACATGTGTATTTGAGATGTGCATATTACGTTACCACATAACAAGTCATGAAAGGTTAAATATATCACATCATGAAGAGTTCCTAGAAGAAATCCAATAAGTGAAGTTTTTTTTGCATAAGAAAATAAAAAAAAAGTGAGTTTTGGAAAAATATCTCTTGGATTATATTTTGATAAAACGTAGCTTTTTCTCCAAGTATTTATTTTCTTTATGTTTCCTATTTTTACTCTAATTGCTTTACTGTAAACGTGACATAAGTTGTGCCCAATAAGTTGACTACTTCTTCCCCAAGTTTCTCCCAACTAACTAATCATGAGTTAGTGGAGAAATAAGTGGAAGTGGTGCTCAAGTTTTGAACGTACTATAAATAGAGGTTTATATATTCTTTTTAAATTGTCTGACCGGTGTCTTTCCATAGTGTCTGACTTATGTCATTATTCCATAAGGTCTAGCTTAAGGAATAAAGTTACAATAAGAATTATATTTTCTATTCCTTGTTTTGAGTCAGTTCTTGTGAGTTCCAAGTTACTACGAGTGCCACGTTCCTTTACAGTTATTCAGTTTCTATATACTAGAGTTAATCCAAATTAACAAGCGCCTGTATTTGAGTTTGGGGTTAAAGGGTTTGAGTGAACTATTGTAATGGGAACTTGGTAAAGGGTTTGAGTGAATTCTTGTATCAAGTTCGAGTTAGGAACTTGGGTAAGTTCTTGTTGTTTATGCGTAGACTTGGGGTGAAGTCTATCCAGGGGTAAAGGGTTTGAGTAAACCTATTGTAAAGAGTTGTGGGAACTCTTAAGGGGCTTAGAGTTAAGTCTAGAATGTTAAAGTTCCTAGTGGAACTTGTGAGAGAGTTGGAGTTCTGAGTGGAACTTGCGCATGTAATAGGTTGTAACAAAGGAGGTTCCCTATTATAGTGAAGAGTTTAAATCCTGAGGAGGTCGTGGTTTTTCTTCTTGTATTGGGACAAGAAGTTTCCACGTAAAAATCTCTCTTGCACTTTGAGTTCCTTATTGCTTATGTTTTAAATTCCGCATTATTTGGCAATAAGTTCCACACTACAATTCACCCCCCCTCTTGTAGTTCCTTCCGAGTTAACAATTGGTATCAGAGCCGGAACTCGGAGATAAGCAGACAACCCTGCTGAGTGAAGTTCCTGCAAGAAGAAGGAACCCGTACGAGAAAGGAACTCCACCCTACGTCATTCAAAAGAACAAGTGGAGGCTGACTTTTTATTTTCAATTAAATGTCACTCAAGGATTATCAACGACCCCTTTGATGTAAGTATCTCTTCCTGGAGATATTATTTATATGTATACATTAAATTGGAACTTGTTCCTTATATTACTTCTAGTAAATCATTCTATGTGGATTTGATGTTTTGTTTTTGCAATTTTGGATAACTTTAAAACTGTTTTCGAAAAACAAAATTAAGATTTCAAAATTGTTTTTTAAATATCAAAGAATCAGTATACTAGAAATGGTTCAAGGAACTACTCGTATTGGAACAATGCATATTGTCACTCTTGGAACTTAGTTTCCCTACAAAAGGAAACTTTATTCTTTAAGCAGTGGAATATATGACTATTTCATTTATTTGCCAAAGAAGTGTTTTTCCATGCATATTGAGTTTATTGAATATTTATTATATGTATGCATGTTGATTTTTACTAAGTAGAGATAGTTATATAGATTTGTTTTGGTTGGAAAAGAGAAGTTATTTTACAAATTTATATATATTATCTTCTCTTTATATGTTGTGCAGGTTATTAATGTTTATTTTGTAGGTTTGATAATTGAGGTAACTAAAATATCAAATGCATAAATATTAGTTTTGGATCAAGGAACTCAAACTTTGATTTGGTGAAATCAATAGTGTTCCAAGAACAAGTAAATGGTACAGGAACAATTCAAAATTTGGAAAGAGTTCCTAATTCTTTTGAAACTGATCTCGGTTCAAAGGAACAAAGCAGATTTCCTTTTTCACATGAGATTATATCTTTTTTGGAACTTTATGCTTATTCTTTTTATGCTGTTTTTTTATTTACCTCTCGTTTGACTAATCTACTAACATTAAAATGCACAAAGTATTTCTTTTTGGGTTTGTTTTATAGATTATATTTTTTAGTTTATGTCAACCCAAAAAGAAAGAACAAGTTCATGTTCTTCCATCAAAGGAACGAACAGATTGGGAACAAGTTCCTGAAATTAATAAGAGAGCTCCAGAGATTATCTTTCAGATAGAAGATTCCATATGATGGCAATGCCTAGGAACTTGATTACAATTCCAGATGAGTTTGATGATGTATGCAGGA
The DNA here is from genome assembly GCA_947646795.1 of Beta lomatogona. Taxonomy (NCBI): domain Eukaryota; kingdom Viridiplantae; phylum Streptophyta; class Magnoliopsida; order Caryophyllales; family Amaranthaceae; genus Beta; species Beta lomatogona. Next base: position 440,483 of record CANSNZ010000116.1, read on the forward strand.
ACAAGGTATTGATTACAACGCGAATATAATGAATGGAACTTTGGAAGACATGGCATAATACTCTTTGCTAATGTTTTCCAAATGAACAAGTAAGAAAAAGCAATCGATATCACTTGCTAAATCATCAACAAAGGAATGATTAGAAGTTGATCAACAAGACATCCTATGAGATCTTCAAAGGAGAAAACATTGGTATTATGTTCTTAAGCGTTTGATTCTAAGTGTTTTGGTAATTAATAGCAATAAGAATCATCTAAAGAACTTTAAAAATAGAAGCGATGAGGTTGTGTTAGAACGCACCTCTAAGTGTTAAAAACAAAGAGTTAATAGCAAAATAATATATAATGTGTTATAAAGAGTTAACATATTTATTATGAGACTAACTTGTTTGTTCCCAGTAAACAGGTTAAAGATGGTTTTTAATTTATTTTTTTATGTTGAACTCACAAGTTCCTAACATGAAATATGTCACTCTAGAAAGCAACAATAGTTAGCTATATGACCTTATGGAGAAGAGCTTAAAAATGAAGATCAAGTTTAAGTTCATAAGAAAACTGTACATTATTTTCTCTTGTTGCTTACATGGGATTTAAGTTGTTCTAAATAGATTTGCAATGCGTTCAAGTATAATTTTTATTGTTGGAAATCTATGAGGAACAGCATCAAGTTTCTTCAAGAGGAGTTGACTTAGTAGTTGTATATTGTAATATGAATAATATTTTTGGTACAACTAACTATTTTATGCAAGGTTTTTACTAACCTTATAAACAAATGTGTACGTGAGCATGATAAGGGAACACAACTACTCTCTTGGAATATAATGATGCAAGGACAAAAATATGTCAAGGAACTTTTGAAGAAGGATGAGTATGAGTCGAGTTGGTATGAAAGTTTCCATCAAATGTGAAGACATCAAAATGATGGAACTAGCAGTTCAGAAACTCAAAAATAAGTCATCATAATCAGTCCAGTACTTGAGGTAATTTTATATACATGGTGAAATGTGACTTAAGTTATGATGTTCCTATTCACATTGTATCATGATTAATAAATTACATTGTTAAATTATTAATCTGTATGCATAACTTTTATAAGTCTTGCTTTAAATTAAGTGAATATATGTTCTTTATAGTTTCACCTATTCATGGACTGTTTAGAGGAACAAGACTTGATGAAGTATGACTTAAGCGTAAACATGTTCTTTTCCAAAAAGTTTTGTCGCATTGGGTTCTTACACATAATAAAATTGAAGTGATTATATGCACACTAGCGTAAATATGTTACACTTAATTTTTGTGTCGTAAAGGCATACTCACTTGCCTAAAAGTGTTAGAGGTTTCATAATAGAACTGTGGATGCTATCAAACACGAAAGTCCTAAGTTGCCAAAGGTACAATGAAAGAAACCTTGATGGAACAAGACAGGTAAATTCCCATAATAAATTTCATTTAACCTTTAGAGGGAACAAATTTATTCTTTGCCAACTATCATCAGTTCACACCACATTTCTTCAAATACACTTTGATTGATTAATTCCCCATTCCATACATATCATGTCACTTTAAATCTCCTAATTCCCATGTGCTCTAAATTAAAATTCATGACTTTTTATGGTTCAATGGATGCATAAAGAGTAATAAATGGTAAATACATTTGAGCGGGAAGTTATGGAAAAAGTGAGAAGCAAGTATTTTATGTTTTATCAAGTAATGCTCAGAAGGATATATCATTAGATGGAACTACTCATATAAGTTCCTAATTATGAAGGAATGGTGAGAAACTCAGGGGGAATAAGGAAGGAATCGATATATATGTTTTCATTCTTGGTGGTGGATTTCACGTATGTGTGAGTAAAAAGATAATTAAATTGTTCAAGTTTCTTCGGGCAATGAGTTCCTCATGGTTGGTTGGTTCAGTAAAACTGAACTTGATTGATACATATCAAGGTGTGTGTGGGGTTTGGCAGAGATTTCAAAAGTGTAAAGTGAAGTAATCAACTCTAATTATTGTTCAGAACCTCTTATTAAAAGTCTAAACCATAGAGCACACAATATCTCTCAAGTTCCATCTACTCAAATTATTCCATAAACTTATTTCATATTCTCTGAGCCGGATATTACAATGTCCTATCTCTTAATCCATTCTTGACTTTCAAATCTGATTTTTTTTCTTTTATTTAATTATTTGTCAAGTTCCTTCGATGGTTTTGAAGTTGGGTCTTTGGATTGTGAGTTGGAAATTTGTGTAGTACATGTATCCTAAATTTGAAAATTGAGATTCTTGAGGCTTTTGGGACTAACAGGTGTTTAACCTTTATGGTGGTAAGTGTAGCATATAACAATATGTGTATATGATTTACCTAAAACAAAATGTGTGTAAGATGATCCTTTTCGATAATGACAAAAGGGGGAAGAATATGTATGAAGCTTATAGTCAAGCATAGTTAAGTCTAAATCCTTAAATGATGAAAGTTCTTTGTATTATGTGTTTATCTTATATTGATATTTCCTTCATCATAAAAAAGGGGGAATATTGTTGAGGCATGTAGTGTTTTGATGATTGTAAACAAATGATGATTAACTAACTAACATGTGTGTTTGAGATGTGCATATTACGTTACCACATAACAAGTCATGAAAGGTTAAATATATCACGTACATCATGAAGAGTTCCTAGAAGAAATCCAATAAGTGAAGTTCCTGAGCAAAAAATACAAAGAGAGAAGAAGTTTGATTATACAGATGTGCTGCTAGATTTTATGTAAGTTCCTAAGATGGAACCAAGCATGAAGAGTTCAAGAAAAATGTTATAGAAGCAAACACAAACGAAGTTCCTAGAAGAGTTCCTAGAAAGAACATAAACAGAGTAGTTCCTAGGTATATCCTAAAAGGAACAATTAATATGTAGTTCCTGAGTCGGAGCAGTTCCTGAGTAGAAGCAGTTCCTGAGTGGGAACTGTTCCTGAAGTTTCATAGTTGAAACAAGCAGTTCCTGAGCAGGAACTATAGGTGCGAAGCTCCTTAAAGGAACTAGCACATCGAAGTTCCAGAGGTGGAGTTATCAGCATGCTGTTCCTGAGTTGGAGCAACATGAAGCATGAATACAGGAAGTATGAGTTTATTTTCTAGGATTCATGTAAGTATGTGGAAACGTGAACGGTAAAGGAACAAGGTGTCAAAAGGAACTCGTGGAACTTAGAGTCAAAAGTATTTAAGAGTCAGTAAGTTGTTGCATATTATTATCTTAATCTGTAGGATTTATTTAGAGTTTGGTTCCTAATAAATCTCTACTTGATTAATTATTTTTAGATAATATGCATTAGTTGTTTTAGGATAAGATTTAGTTTTTAAATAAAAAAAGATAAGTTTTAAATAAAATCAGTTTTAATTTAGGATTCTGATTTTAATTTATGTAATTCTATCTTATCAGTTTTTGGAAAATAAAAGCGAGATTTATAATACGTTCAATGATATTTTGAGTGCAGGAACTTGTAGATGCAAGTTCCTGTACGAACAGGAACTCATGTACTTATGTCAGTTTTATGAAAAAAGTTTTCAGTAAAATATTTTTGCATAAGAAATTAAATAAAAAGTGAGTTTTGGAATTTTTTTTTTTTGGATTATAGTTTGATCACACGTAGCTTTTTCTCCAAGTATTTATTTTCTTTTTGTTTCCTATTTTTACTCTAACTGCTTTACTGTAAACGTGACATATGTTGTGCCCAATAAGTTGACTACTTCTTCCCCAAGTTTCTCCCAACTAACTAATCATGGGTTAGTGGAGAAATAAGTGGAAGTGGTGCTCAAGTTTTGAACGTACTATAAATAGAGGCTTATGTATTCTTTTTAAATTGTCTGACTGGTGTCTTTCCATAGTGTCTGACTTATGTCATTCCATAAGGTCTGACTTAAGGAATAAAGTTACAGTAAGAATTATATTTTCTATTCCTTGTTTTGAGTCAGTTCCTGTGAGTTCCAAGTTACTACGAGTGCCATGTTCCTTTACAGTTATTCAGTTTCTATATACTAGAGTTAATCCAAATTAACAAGCGCCTGTATTTGAGTTTAGGGTTAAAGGGTTTGAGTGAACTCTTGTAGTGGGAACTTGGTAAAGGGTTTGAGTGAATTCTTGTATCAAGTTCGAGTTAGGAACTTGGGTAAGTTCTTGTTGTTTATGCGTAGACTTGGGGTGAAGTCTATCCAGGGGTAAAGGGTTTGAGTAAACCTATTGTAAGGAGTTGTGGGAACTCTTAAGGGGCTTAGAGTTAAGTCTAGAATGTTAAAGTTCCTAGTGGAACTTGTAAGAGAGTTGGAGTTCTGAGTGGAACTTGCGCATGTAATAGGTTGTAACAAAGGAGGTTCCCTATTATAGTGAAGAGTTTAAATCCTGAGGAGGTCGTGGTTTTTCTTCTTGTATTGGGACAAGAAGTTTCCACGTAAAAATCTCTCTTTTACTCTGAGTTCCTTATTGCTTATGTTTTAAATTCCGCATTATTTAAGTTCCACACTACAATTCACCCCCCCTCTGTAGTTCCTTCCGAGTTAACATCATTTTTTGTATATTCAATGTCATTCTTGTTGGAGCTATGTCATTATATATGTAAGTGACAATAAGTTATGGTGTAACATGTTACACCCAAGACACGCTCTATGTGCTATGATACGTTGATGAAAAGCTGGATTTAGAGCAACGATGGTAGCACAGATCTTGTCACACAAAAAGGTGACGTGGGTACGTAAGTAAATCCCAAGCTTAACAAGAACGTAGTGGACTCATAGATAGTCTCAACAATGGTGTAAGACACAGATCTGGATATTGCTTCCATGGAACATTTAGTCACGATCATTTGTTTAGTATAATCAAATTATGACTCGTATAGTGTACTCTTTAGTGATGCGAAAATTATCCGGACAACCAACCCATTTGCTTAGAAGTAGCGATTTCTAGTTTACTTCGCTTGGCCTTTCGCAATAATAGACCATGTGTAGAAGTACTTTGCAAATATCTCAAAATATATATGATATACTACAATCGAGTGAGAGATACGAGTAATTGCATAAACTGTGCAACTGAATAAACATCATAAGCAATTGATAATCTCGTCATAATGAGAGAGTACATCTCTCCGAGAGACTGAGTATGATCCGAAGTAAGTTAGAATCCAACAAAGTTAGTGGTGTATGAAAAATAAAAGGCTTTACTATTTACCATCCATATTTACTACAAATTGTCCGTATTTTTTTCAATACATCACTAAACTACCCCTACATATATCACCTCACTCTCACTCTCACTCTTTTCTCACCTCACCCCAACCACCACCGCGACCACCACCACCGCGACACCCACACCGGGAACGTGACAACCACCACCACCACTACGACAACCACACCACCTCACTCTCATCGGAAACATTGGGCAACACCTCCGCCACCACCAACACGCCCGAGTTGACCGGATGTGAGGAGCATGGGCCCAAGGAAGAAGGTGAAAGAAACTGGAGAATCATACTCAGGTTAGTTTTAACTATTGTCCTCGGGAAAACCCCCAGCCCCGTCGTTATTTATAGTCAACGCCGTAATGGAAGCGAAATTCTTTTCGTTTCCTCCACCGAGGAAACAAATTTTTTTCGTTTCCTCCACCGAGGAAACGATTTTTTTTTCGTTTCCTCCACCGAGGAAACGATTTTTTTTTTCGTTTCCTCCGTGAAGGAAATGAACCAGATCTTCGTTTCCTCGGTGGAGGAAATGAGAAAAGGTTCGGTTCCAATGAACGTTCGGTTTTTTTTTTATTTCGAATAAATACGAATAATGTAGCATGTTAATATTATTTATTGTTTTAATTTTAGTGAATAAATTACAAAAATATTAGAATGCCGATAGTATGGGTATGTCGCATGCACAATGGATAGCATGCGTGGATCTCAACGAGCAACCGCAATGCTCATAGACCTCATTTGCCAACTCCTGCATACGATTTTCCTCCTCCAGTAAGAGTTCTTAACAATAATGCGAGGCTCGGCTATTTAACTTATGCAAAGTCGTAGCCTTGCACAAGATCCCGTGTCGACCTCGACTTTCCTCCAGGTCATTCTCCGCCTTTTTCACCTGATTTTCTATCTCAGTGTGAGCAATAGAAAATATAGTGTCCAATGCACTTGTACTACAAAAAACCCAAGACTTCAGCGTTGAGTGTGCGCTTTCAACTCGGCTAGTGCACGTGTTCCCAAGATGAAGAACATTGTTTGTCCATGCCCGAACAAACTCCTCTTTGTACACAAGCCAAGTTGTTTCCACGTATTGAATGATTTTAGGCCACCTTAAGCAAACATCTATTGTATTCTCAACCGCGGCTTCATTATCCCTCTCGGAGGTCGAGTTAATTATTGGATACCAACTTCGGCTCACGAATCTTGGACCCGCATTGGTGTTGCCCATGATGTTATTCACTAGCCTGCACATCTTTGTTGATATGCCATCTGCATAGCAAATGCGCAAAGTTAGGAAACACTTCCTGGACCGCTTTCATAAGACACAAATCACGGTCAGTTATGAGTGTAACTGTAATAGCCCGTATTTTTAAGCAGGTTTAATTAGACGTTAATTATCTATCTTAACTTAAGAATAATATTTGAGCATAGTTTGATGGATTTTGTTAATAAAGTTTATGGTTCATGACAAAAAGGAACTATATTTTATATTCTAAAATGACATTTTCTTATATGGTTTTAGGACTAGAATTTTTTAAAAAAAAAACCAATTGTGTCTCTCAATGTAGTTGAGGTGTCAAATGTTATAAGAGTTTCAAGCTCTCATTCTCCTTCTCTCTCTTCGTTTCACATTTTAAGGGATACAAAACGTCATCTTGCTCTTTGTGTCTTCATAATCAAAAGCCAAGTCATATCTCACATAGATCAAAAACTTCAACATTTTAGTTTAATTACCCAAGTGGTTGAGAATTGGAGAAACCCCAAATCCAAAACAAAACCCCAAACCCTCTTTTCTCTCTCCTTTGACTTCCTTTGTCCTAGAGTTACTGCCGAGTTCTTTGCTCAAAATCTTCAGCATGCAGTTGGTTTTGGGAATATATGTTGCATGAAAGTCGTAGATCTCTTCGAGTTATTGAATTTAGGCTCAAAAATTTCTTCAATCGAAGTTTGGAGATATGAGTTATGGCCTTTGCAATTTTGGTGTTGCTGCTGTACTTCCTAATGCGTTGCTGCTACATGTTGTTGTCCTTTATTCTCTCATCTTGTAGCTTCTCAAATTGGATTATTCATCTTAATCGAAGGTATAAAACCCTTTTTCATCTCTCTCCTTAGAAGTTAAGGAACCAAATTTGGTGTTATATATAATTGTTGTCTGATAATTATTTCAAAGATCCAATTTTTATTATATGATGGCATAAAGGAAATCATTTCATGAACTGGATTATGATAAGTAATATTTTGAAGTTCATTGAATTGACGTTTACAAAACTGTTTTGAAAAAAAAAATGCAATATTTGTTTCCATTAACTTGAGTTGAAAAATTGAAAAAATTCAAGTAGTTAAAATGAGGTTCTATTGGAATTTCAAAGGAAATCATATAAGGGTGATCTTTAGCATTTTATAGATAACAATTTGGATTCTCGCATGTTGTAGAGATTAGTTTCCACGAGAAGCTTATAATTATGTATGGGTCATTGACTTATTTTGGCAAGTAAACCAACATGTTTAGTTCCTAAGGGAATGTTAGCAAACTTATGGAAAGGTTGCTTTAAGGAAGTTCATGTAGTTGGTCTATTTATATGATGTTTTGGTGATAGTTTCTAACTAGTGCTATTGTTGGTGAGGTTGTTATGTGGAAAAGTAATAATGGAGTTCAAGCTATAGTTGGTGATCTAGAATGTCGAATTATTGGGAATCGTTTTAAGGTACACACATCTCCTTCCACCTTCGAACCTATATCCGTGTTTCATGTGATTTCATGTGTTGAGCTTAATAAACCTTTTATATAAATACAGAATTATTCAAAGTGTTATTTGTGTTTTTACAAGAGTTGTTGACTACATGTCTGGTTTTAAGCTATGAGCGAAAGCTAGATATGTGATGAGTTTTATTGAGCGAACTTTTGATTATGAAGAACTGATTGGAGGTAGTTGAATCTTTTGAGAATGTAAATGCGTGTCATTATTAAATCTACTTGTTTTCCACATCGAATTTATAATAGATTTTCTTATGCTTTGTAAGTTGATCTTTTATATGAAAGTGTAGCTATGAGAATTAAAGCAAGGATCTTTAGTATATCTAAGTCTGGTTTTACAACAAGTACTCCGATTTACGAACTAAGCCGGAACATCGGTTCGATATCTTTATGAACTCACTTTCGATCTAAACTATAGTTATATTTGAAAGTTTCAGAGAAAAACAAGGGAATTTTGACCAAAGATGTTGAGTTATAATTTCAAGTATAAGACAATTGTCAAAATATTTGCGATATAAGTTTTATATGGGATTCGAAAGTATGAAAGACTCTTTATTATGGTTTGAGATTTTGATTATATATGATGAGCAAATATGGACTCGTGAAATTATAAATCGGTTTTTTTAGTTCTATTAATAACGGGGAGGATCTTTACTCCTACTTAAATTTTTATGAAGAAGTTCTCATAGAAAAAGTCTCTCAAATTTGGGTCAATTTAATGAACATTATTTTCGAATTTAAGTTCGGAAACACGTAAGATTGAGTCTTGTGAAACAAAGTTATATCTTTACAGAATATCATAGATGAATTATGTTTTATGGAGTTTGGAATCTAAGTTAGAATGAGTTTGGTGTGAGATGGGTACTTATGAAGTTCTGTTTAAGAAATACAATTGTCGCTTTGAGGGTATTATTAGAAGTAGACAACTATCGTAAGATTTACTTATGGCGTATAAACAAGGCTGAATGGTATCACCCGAAGATATCTCCGGAAATACTATGGAGCTTGGTTATATAACAATGAAGATTTATGATGTCATAATTGAAGAACGAAGTGATTGTTGGGAGTTTCTAATTAAGAATGAAGATTTATGATGTCATAATTGAAGAACGAAGTGATTGTTGGGAGGTTCTAAGTAAGAATGAAGATGTTATGCTGTGATGGAGTTAGATTGGATAATTAGGGAATAGCAACTTGGATGTGAATTTCAAAGGTCAAATATTGATTTATGAGTTAATGGAGTTATTACGAGAGGTTTGTGAGTTCAAAGGATGTGTAGCCAAAATAAGTATTAGAGATAGGAGATATTAATTATTGAGGAGTAGGATTTGAGATATGAATGTCGTATTAGTGAAATAAAGGATTCATATCTTGGTAGTGGTTTAGAGGAGTATCGATTAGAGAGATATAATTTACAACACTTATGTAATAATAGATCATATCCGTAAAGGGGTCAAGTAAAAGGGTTTTGAGCATAATTTCTTTAATTAGATGAGTAAGATTATATAAATGGAAGTTGGAAAAAATAAATAAATCTAGATAATAGAGAGCTTGGTAATTAAAGTTATATAATGACAATACTATGCATATGGTGTTAAGACTAATATGAGCTTTCTGTACAAATACATGGGACGTATGGTTGTGAATTATAAATTTAAGAAGGATCAGGACAACGAATTTGAGTATTGGGAAATACTAAAGTTCAGATGGAAATTTGCATCATAGAATATTGGGAAATTCTACATGGTGGCCTCCTACTTTCAGTTTTTCTATTTGGTGGCAGGCCAAAAAAAAATTTATACAAAGTGACACCATACTTTAAACAATTATAAATAATGATCCTAATCCACTTAAAAACTAGCTAACCACCCAAGTAAAGGTGAATTACTAACCTACCCTTAAATTAATTATCCTAATTCCTAACCCAAAACCCTTTTATCCCTCGTGTTTTTATCACTCTAATTTCTTCTTCTTCTGAAAATTTTCTGACGAAACAAAAGACAATCAATTTAGACATTAAGTCTTTAATTCAGTATTCATCTATTGAACCAAGAAATTAAAGTTCGCAAAAGAAGAGGGGACCTACACTAGTTTACAGAGAGTAAAGCGAGCTGCCACCGCCCACCGACTCCTTTTGGTGCTGCTTCCTTCGTTATCATGCAAGTGCACCTTCCAACGTCAGTTGGCAATGGCCTACACAACAAAGCCTTGCCAAACAAACATTTCCATATATTATTTCATCATAACCTATAGTTCTTCATTTTCCTATATAATTTTGTCATAATATATCCTGAAATTGGCATTTTGGCAGCAAGTATAACATATAGTAGTACATTATTTTAGCAACTGACTATTTACAATTCAAATCATATACACCTATTTGTGCCTTTTATTGGCAAAGCAAGGCGGTTGAATGATAAATTATGTAAAAACAATAATAAGCCAGTTTTGGTGTTGGGAAAAAGCCTACAGATGATAAAGGGGAAATGTCAAACATTGAGCAGACATTGAAATCCTTTACTGATAAGAGTTACAGATTGATGGATTCATAACTGTTTATATGATTCTAGTAACTGACAGAATTTAAGTTTGTGAAGTTCTTGCGAAACAGATTTTTTAGGAAAGTATAATGATGATGATAATCTTTATTTTGTTGTTTCTTTTGTTCATTAGTTGCTTTTGTTTTTATTTAATTTTGAAATCTGCCTAGGTAGTGTGCTCATACAGTTTGTCGAGCACTGCTGGTATATTTCAGAATTGGAGTTCTTTCTGCTGATGTAAATTGATAACCTCCTTTTCAAAAATTTCTTACCCTCTCAAAAGAAAAGCAAATTATGAGTTAGAGGGAGAAGAGGAAAAGAACAGATAAGATGAGAGGGAAAGGAAGATGGGAGTTTTAATCGAGAATGGGGAGGGTTTTTATTAAAATTATAATAACTAGGGGGGTAGGTTAGTAAATTTACTTTAAATAATGGGTTAACTAGGTTTTAAGTGAATTAAGGCCACTAAGTATAATTAGCCAAATTAGGAGGTCATTTAGTATAAAATATTTTTTGGCCTGCCACCAAATAGAAAAACTCAAAGTAGGAGGCCACCATGTAGAATTTCCCTAGAATATTTAATTATGACATGGAAATATGGAGTGAGATATTTTGACTTGCCATAGTAGTTGTAGGTGATTTATGATAATGTAATAAGGTTATATTCTGGCAATGAGAGTTCATGTATTGGGGATAAGAAAACCTTTAAGGGAAAATTCATATCATGAGAATTTTGGAATGCTATAGTTTAGTTGCTATAAGTTAAAGACGGAAATCCAAGCATAAAGAGAAACTTTTATGATGAAGTGAATTGCCAAAACGTGTTAGAGGATATTTTATAGTCTACAAGTAAAATATTACAGATAATTGTACGAGCTTAGAGTTGGGTCTCGATCATAGTTAATTATCTTATAAGTCTTTGAGAAACATATTTTACATTTTGATTATGTTATGGGTTCGACTGCGGAAAGACATTTGATTTCGACTACGTTTTATGTATATTACTTCCTTTAATATTTGAGGTAAGTAAGATTATTTTGAGATTTGAGTTTGAGTTATAATAAAATTATTGAGGTTCAGGTATTTTGGATATGTTAATTACATTTCAACTCTGTTTTGTTTTATATTAATTTACGGACGGAAGTTTAAGTCGTTGATACACTTTGGAATTGAATATGCGATACGAATTGAGAACAAGAGTATAAGTTTTGAAAATATAAGTTTGTGTTATGATTTAGTTATTGTTTTATGGGGAAAGTGAACAACATTTGTGGAGCGAGTTGCTCATTATGTGTTATGGAGAGGGTATTGCTCCTTTGAGTAGGGTTATGACCTAAAAGTTCTTGAGGTTAAGCTTTGGAAATTCCTAATTCGGAGTACCGAGCAGGAAGTTAATTATGTTCATTTTAAGTTTAATGTTTTTGCTGCAATTATTTTGACAAAAGTTTCACATGTTCAAGTTAACTCAACCCTTTTAATAAGGTTTAAATGAGCCCACTAAGTGCCTATATGTCATTCACAAGCAGTAAATATTCGATTACTTCTTTCTATTTTTATATTTAACTATTATGTGGAATTGTTTGATGTAAATCGAAAGATTTCAAAAGAAGATTCAAGTCTTGCAAATGATTAGCAATACTATAGTAGTTGTGATTTTTCTTCCCCTCCATGGATGAATATTTCTTTGAAACAAGAGTGGTATTGATAAACTATACATTCCCATTTGTTTGTGTAAATAAATTATGGGACCAAGTATTATAATGTAAAGGCCGGTACCAAATAATGTACGGTATTAACAACAACAAAAGCCCTTGGAGGATGGGTGATCTCCTTCCGAACCTTCGTTGGGTGGGTGAAGCCCAACAAACAATGAATAAGGGACATGTCCTAGTTGAGGCTTGCAAGCATAATAATTAAACGGTGGGGTGACGACCTCCATTAGTTTAGAGACAGTCGGCTTCTTGTATAGGGAGCCCCTCTCTACTCGTGTTCACTTTACCCCAAATAGCTAAACACCATGGACAAAAAGGATTTTGAATGTTCTAAGTGGTAGCCTTCATGATATAAATTCTTAATACCAAGCGTTTGTGCAAGGATAGTAATCCCGATATTTCAAAGAAACACCTTACATGTGAAACATAAGGGTTTTAGCATAAATTGCATATAAAATGTCTTAAGCACTTATGTATTCAACTGTTGTTGAACTTTGTCCTTATGGAAAGAAACTCATTATCTGTAGTAGATGTATATGTATGTGTACTCTTTATCGGACTTTCTAGTTAATGGTTGTTGGTGTTGTAATAAAAACATTTCTAACTATTTGATTTTAACTATTTTGATTACAACTTAACACTTGTGCCACGTAACAGCTCCGGATGACTAATGTATGTTTCCGCAACGCACCCTAAGGCTATTATGATGCTTGGAATTTTGGGGTTGTTATACTTGATGAGTAATAAACTGCGCAACAATATTTTAAGCCACTAAAATGAATTTCTGGTTGGACAATGTGTGTACCCAGTTATTCTGATTTTGTTCTTGGAACCTGTCCTGGTGGAGGCAGAGTTTATTGTTAGTGATTTTGCAGGATTGAAGTCAAGGACTTGGAATATGTTTATTGAGCAAGAAGAAGATTTTTATGTTATAAAATGGTGGGCTGAGGTTATAATTAGATGCTTTATTTGGAAGTACTCTGTAATCTGATATTTGGTTTTCAAGTTGTTCTGTTGTGGGCCCCTAACCCACAGGTCCAGGATCGTTTTTATAGGTTTTGTTTCCGCTGCGAGTAAATGTAAATTCGAGGTTTGTTAAGTGTTGATTGTGATTTGTGTATCTTAAGTGTGATTAGCTAGCAGCTCGGAAGTGCGGATCACATTATCAGAAATGAGACAACATTCACCCCGATAAGCAACATAAACTTGTCCAATACCCAATTGTAACTATCAGCTGTTTCGTTGGCCATCAGAGCATACCGAACCATAAAATTCTTGTTACAATGCGTCATCCCAATGAGCTCTAGAAAAGGCATGTTATATTTGTTGGTTTTGTACGTTGCATCCATACCAAAAACATGCGGATAAGTGCTGAGGATATTTGCCGACTTAGGATGCACCTTGAATGCCTGTGTCATTACATTTGTCTCCTCGTCTTGTCTAATCCAACGAAGGTAGCCGTTCTGTCGAGCAAGATGAAAGAAATGATGCATCACGTCTCTGCCATCCATTGCTTCCCTTTTATCATTTTCTTTCAAGTTGTAAGGTGTCTCATATTGGAATGATCATTTGGATATTTTTCATTAACAGCTTTCATGATACTAGCAGACCTAACGTGCGACTTGATCATATTGCGAACGAAAACCTTAGCCACCAGACTAAGGCCATTAATGGGTCGGTGGCCCTTAGGGTAATGAATGAACTCATGGTTGCGTATGCCCTTTACCCCCGACTTTGCAACAATCACTCATCCTGTTCGAGTAGGATAATCCAAAAAATCTATCCTAACTCCCGCTCTGCATCCACAGACTTTTGTTTTTGTAGCTACACGTTCTGCTACGCTAAGATCCCTACCTTCACCCCGTTATGGCTAACCCTGATTACATTTCATATAAACATACAGTCGACCACTAGGCTCATGTTTTTTTTTTTTTTTTTTACGAAATTACCATCACAAACCTGATTCACGTTCCCTTTCTTTACACCAATCTTGTACTTCCTTTTTTTCTCAGCCCAAAGCGTTTCATTACACTACTGGAAAAAGTCCATCGAATCCGGTCAAAATCGGGCTTACACATCTGATTTTGGTCTGGATCCGGTGGACACGGAGCGCTTCTTAGTGATCACCATTAAAAAAAAAGGAGGCTGATTCAGTAAAGCCTCAAGAGTTTTGGAACCTCACTAATTCAGCTAGATAGGGACACACATACTGAATCTGTCAACTTCAAATAATAAAACCAATTGAACGAATTAAGTACAAGAAATAAAAATAAATTTGCTTCAATTAAACGCATTAAGTACAGGAATTAAAATAAATTTGCATCAATTGAATGAATTAAGTACAAGATCTAAAAATATCAAAGAAATTGCAAATTCAATCCAAATTTAACTTCATTACAGCCCAGCTAAATCCTCAACCTATTAGAAAACATTCAACATATCTCAATAACATTACAAAATAACTCAAATCAAGACAACATGAGGCGAAACTATGAATGAAAATAAGAAGGAAATAAACCCTATAATTCAGACCCTAAAATTAAGAACGAAATTCCACGAAAAAAAAACAAATTATGAACGGAAAAAAAAACCGAGAATTTGAGCGAAGATCTGCCTTCTTTGTTCATCCTTGTTCCACCCAAACCCTAAGCGAAGACTTTTTGCTGTTGCGAATGCACGACACTGCTAAAATATCCCCATACCCCTGCCTCCAAGAGCGAGGGAGTCCTTCCAAGAGAGGGGTGGTGCTAGTTCTACGGAGACGCAAGCGAGGATGACGGTGGCGGAGATTTGGTGGCGAGGACGGAGATACGAAGACGGAGATGCGAGCGAATGTTGAAGATGCGAGTGAGTTAAAGGGGTTTTTGAAGATGTTGGTGCTGAAGATCTGGTGGCGAGGATGTTGTTGTTGATGATGATAGTGGATTTAGGGGGGGCGGATGAGAGAGGGAATATAAGGGGGTTTAGGGTTTGAGAGAGGAGAGGGGTTGATGAGTGAGGGAAGAGGAGAGGGGGCCGATGAGAGAGGGGAGAGGAGAAGGGTTTAGGGTTTAAGGGTGGGTCGCTGGTTTGAGTGAGGAAGAGAGGAGTTGGATTGGAGTGGGCTGTGGGCCACTTAATATATAAGTGAAATTGAATAACTAATCCGGATAAGTGAATCGGATCAGTTAACAAAAAATCGAATCTGTTTTCTGTTAACTGATCCTGGTTCACTACTGAACCGGATCAGTTACTCAGCCAAGCTGTGACGCCCAAATATTGAACGATTTACGGATCCGGTTTTTTAAAAACCGGATCTGTTGTATTGTGATATATAACGTTTTTTCCACTAGTGTTGTAGAACATGTGATTATAATCTATATAATCACCCCCAAAATCCGACAAGTAAACCTAAAAATATTTAGAGTAATATTTACTCCATCCGTCCCAGAATAGTCTGAACACTTTCTTTTTATGTTTGTCCCAAATTAGTTTGAACACTGCCATTTTTGACATGGTCCCACTATTAATATATTTTTTGTTTTACACTCATTTGGCCCACATTCTATCTTTTATCAATAAAAAAGTTAACCAATTTTCTCTCTCATCTAATAAAAAATACCCCACCAACTCCTATCACATCTACTTTTTAAATAAAATAACATTTGATAACCACACTACAACTTATCACCTTAAAATATGTGTCCCAACAAGTGTTCAGATCTTTCTGGGACGGAGGGAGTACCATTTAGACAACATATAATCACTATTATTTACTAATCGCAACTATTAATATTAACTAAATATTCAATTTGACAACTTAATAACAAATATTCATTAACAAAATTAACAAATTTTAGCAATGACTATTATTCGCTAATCTGAAAATAACTACTAATTATCAAAATAATTTCAATAATATGCAAACATATTTGAAAAAAAACTGCTCCAGCAAAGAAACGAACATAATTTACATTTCCTCCATGGAGGAAACGAACAAGATCTTCGGGAGGAAACAAACAAGATCATTGTTTCCTCCCTAGAGGAAACGAAAATTCTGTTTGTTACCATGGTAACAAACAGAATTTTCGTTTCCTATAGGGCGGAAACAATGATCTTGTTTGTTTCTTTTATGGAGGAAACGAAAATTTTGTTCGTTTCCGAAGATTAACGCGTTTCCGTGCACTTGTGGCGAAAAAAAAACTAACCACATCCTGTTCTGATGATGCTGCCGGCGTTGAGGGTTCTTCGTCGGACATTATGGTGTCGACAATGCTCGGTGGTAGTGGTGTATCCCCGGTTGTGGTGGTCCGCCGATAGAGGTGGTGCTCCGGTGGATGTGGTGCTCCGGTGTTGGTGGTCTGCAAGTGGAGGTGGTGCACCGGTGGTGGTGGTTGTTGTATTTAAAGGTTTTCAAGGCTAGAATGAAGAACAAGATATGAACAAACAATAAGAACTTGTTGTGCCGTGGTAAACAAACCATTACCTTGAAAACGAGATTCGGTGCAAACGGGGTGCACAATTGTACTCACCGATTCTTTCCCTAAGGTTTACACAACTCTCAACACACAATGACACTCTTGGGTGTGAGATGGAGTCACTAGAACTTGTGCGCAAAAGAGATGAAGCAAGGAAGAAGACAGAGTGAGTGAAAGATGATCCTCAAAATCAGAAAAATGAAACATATTTATAGGAGAAGAGAAGAAGAAGTAACATCCCAAACAAATCAAAGGACTCCAAGGAATCCAATTATCTTAATCAACCCAATTAAACACAAGATAATGAAGAATAAAAACTCCCATCATCAATAAGAATTATGGAATAGGATAAATCACCATTATAAGGATGATAACCATCCTTAAACCACGTAATTAAGGGGAGGTTACAAAAGGGATCCAAGGAAATAATGAAAAGATCCGGAAAAAGGACATTTTGGCCTTTGCCCGATCGGGTCGGGCGAGCCCCGCCCAATCGGGCCTGAGACTTAAAAAGCCAAAGCTAGCACAGGTCGTCCGACTGAGCGAACCCCGCCCGAACGGGCACAAACATCGATTACAAGACGCCCGCCCGATCGGGGGGCCTTCCCCGACCCCATCGGGCGCCCCTTTTTTCCCCGTTTTTCCATCTTTAATTCCAACAGTGGTCCACGGGTGGAGTTGGTCCTTCGGTGGTGGTGCTCCGGTGGTGGTGTTGGTGCCCAATGGTAGAAAGAGGTCAATATGGGTGAAGTTGGATGAGAGTTGAGAGAGTAGGAGTGGGGTGAAAGGGGAGGGGTATAGGGGGTATTTATAAGAAAAATACATACGATTTCATGTAAATATGGACAGTAAATAACAATAGGGCAAAGAAAGAAAGAATAAGGCAATAATCTTACAGAGTCTAGGTACATCCATGAATAAGGTTAATTTGCAAACGTCCATTTACATAGATTTACAATTACGTTATCACACATTGACTTTGGCAGTATGGCAACCAAAAAAACATATTGACTATAGCAGATGTGCTAGACAATGACAATACGAAGAGATTACAGAACTACAAGACTTGTGATGCATGCTGCTGCATGGTTTGTCGCGCATGGCCTGGAAAGAATATTGATACGATTCAGCTTTGATTTTATGTGCGTTTAACACTATATTGGAGATTACTCCCTCCAACCCAAAAAATCTGAACACTTGTTGGGACATGTAGTTTAAGGTGATAAGTTGTAGTGTGGTTATCAAATGTTATTTTATTTTAAAAGTAGATGTGATAGGAGTCGGTGGGTTATTTTTTATTAGAAGAGAGAGAAAGTTGGATAACTTTTTATTGATAAAAGGTAGAGTATGGGCCAAAGATGTGTAAAAGAAATTATATATTAATGGTGAGACCATGCCAAAAAAGAAGTGTTCAAACTAATTTGGACAAACATAAAAGAAAAGTGTTCAGATTATTCTGAGACGGAGGTAGTAATTCTTTTTCTAGGAAACAATGATAAGTAGAAGGGAGGACCTCAAAGTAATAAATTGATTCAATTGGTCATTAACTTCAAGATTTTGATAAGTATATCTAAAGATTAAAAATAAGCATTAGATATACTTCTAAATAATACTTGTTATGTCTAACTTAGATGCAAGATATTTTTTTTTTTCCGTCTAAAAGAGAACAAACAAGCAATTTAGGAATAGTGACGTTTGTTAGGAGCTATTATGGAATACGCTGACTCAACAAAACACGATACGCTCTGATCTTGCTCGGTCAGTGATACACTCAAATGATGACTAAACTCATGATATATTTATAGATTCAAGCAACTCAAGAAGTTACAATTCTATCCCTAAGTACCAAGGGCCTCTTCTCCCCAATTTATTTTAAGTTAAGTTAAGTTAAGTTCAGTTTAATTCAGTTCAATTCAGTTCAGTTCAGTTCAGTTGCAATCAGTTCAGTTCAGTTCAGCTCAGTTCAGTTCCAATAAGTTTTGTTCAATTCAGTTCAGTTTTGTTCAATTCAGTTCAGTTCAGTTCCTAATTTATTTCTGTGATAATAAAACAATGATAATTATTATTGTTATTACAATTACGATTATTTTATTATTAATATTATAATAATAATAATAATAATAATAATAATAATAATAATAATTATTATTATTATTATTATTATTATTATTATTATTATTTTTACTACTATTACTATTACTATTATTAAAATTTATATTAATATTAATTTTAATATTATTATTACAATTACTATTATTATGTTATTATTATTAATATTTTATCATTAATATTAGATAATTTATTATTATTATTTAATAATTTATTATTATTATTTAATAACTTATTATTATTTTATTTAATAACTTATTATTATGAATTTATTATTAATTAACAAATATTTTTATTATTATAATTATTATTAAATATTAACATATTATATTATCAAAAACTATTATTATCATCAATTAATTTTATATTATATTATATTATATTATATTATATTTGTTCAGTCTGCTTTTCCAACAAGTAAGCTACAGGTTGAGCTTTCTTGTCCAGCAAGTAAACTAGTATCCCTTAGCTGTTCTTCACTTGGAGACTTGTGCAACAACGTCTGAATCTGCCTTGTCCGAACCTGAGCTTCGTTTCCGATCCTGCAAAAAGGGACCCACCTGGAGGTTTGGGTGGTGGTTCCCCCTCCGAAACTTAAGTCAGATATCAGGAGTTGTAAGAGAAAGTAGAGATAGAGAGAGAAAGTGAGAGAGTATTTTTTCAGAGTAACTTTACACTGTTTGCATTGAATGATCTTTCTCCTTATCTCAGGGGTATTTATAGTGATTGCAAGATGACAGCTAACCTTAAAAATTATCCTAGAATAGTGGCATCTGATTGGCTAAGCAATCAGATCATGACACGTGGCAAGCCATGATAAGTAAGAGGTTATCAACCACTCACTTGCAGCCACCTACAAGGGGCTGGGCTATGACTATCTTTTGGGCCAGGAAAATAAGCCGTTTCCCCCCAACTGAATAGAATCCAAGCTTTATATCTTTTTTCTTTATTTATTAGGTGAGGACACATGTACGGCTCTGATGAGCCCAAGTGTCTTTAAAGGAGCCGTAGATTTTTAGGCTACAACAATATTGTATTGTATTATATTATATTATATTGTATTGTATTATATTATTATTATATTATTATTATATTATATTATATTATATTATATTATATTATATTATATTATATTATATTATATTATATTATATTATATTATATTATATTATATTATATTATATTATATTATATTATATTATATTATATTATATTATATTATATTATATTATATTATATTATACTTCCTCCGTTCCAAAATAAGTGAAACACTTCTCTCGTTTATGTGAGAGCTTTTTTGAGACAAGTGTTTCACTTATTTTGGAACGGAGGAAGTATTATTATTAATTTAATATATTATGTTATATTATATTATATTATATTAATATTGTTATTAGTATTATTTATTTATTAATTAATGATAGCTAAATTATTATCATTACTATTAGTTATAATATAATTCAGTTCAGTTGCAATCAGTTCAGTTCAGTTGCAATCAGTTCAGTTTAGTTCAGTTCAATTCAGTTCAGTTCAGTTGTTTTATGTCGAAAATAACATGCCCTAAAGGAGAAACTTATTCAACAAGATAAGTCAAGGAACATTGCCTAGAAAGATAAAGCTGATTTTATTATTTAAAAGAAAGAGATAATTTTAACAAACTAAAGATAGGCTGGGAAGACCAAATGTTTATCAGAATTGATAATTTGCCAAAAGATAAATAATTAACCCGGAAAATGTAAATAAGAAAAAAGGCAATATTTTAGAGTGCGTTTTGGATGTAATATGTTATACCATAACTTATTGTGTAACGTACATAATCTCACATGTGAAGAATATAATTGGTTTATGTCATCATAAAACTCTTTCATGTCATTATTGGTATGTTTTAGTTATATCATTTTTCAACAAACTTGTACAATTTTCCCATATTTCCTTATCATTTGCCAACTCTTTATATACGTTATCATTATTACACAAACTGATATCATTTATAGAAGAAATTATAAGATTATTACTCACTTTTATGTCATTTTTCGATAAATTTGTATCAATTTCCCCTATTTCATTATCATTTATCAACTCTATTTATAGATCTTATCATTATTACATAAGCTGATATTGTTTATAAGAGAAATAATATCATTTTTACTCAATTTTATATCATTTTTCTAGTAAACTTATGTCATTTTCCACTATTTTATTATGATATGTCAACTCTTTATATGCATGATTATTATTACACATAAACTCATATAATTTATAATAGAAATGACATCATTATTACTCACTTAAACTTGTATCATTTTTCCTTATATCGTTTTGATTTTTCAATTATTTATATACCTTATCATTGTTATACAAACTGGTATCATTCATAAGAGAAATAATATCATTACTAGTTAATTTTGTGTGTCATAAAAAAATAACCCCCATTCTCCTTCTCTCCTCCACATCCATTCTCTTTCCTCTTCTTTCTCGATCTATCTTTCCTCACATTTTTCGTTTATTACTGTTGCTAAGACCACCGACAATATCATTTATATAAATTTTATTCTCTCTTCTATCTTCTTTCTCGATCTATCTGTCCTCACATTCTCCATTTAATATTGTTGCTAAAATCATCAGCAATATCATTTCTATCAATTTTCTTCTCTTCTTCTATTATACAAACGCAATCGTCTGAATCGCCAACAATATCTTTCGCTCACGTTTTCCGTCACTCACATTATAATACGAACGAAATCTCTCTTCGGCAATATCAATTCTATCAATTTTCTTCTCTTTTCCTTGTTTATTACTATTGCTAGATAGGCGAAGGAGGAATGCAGCATTGGCAAGCCTAGAGAGGGGAGAATGACGTGAACAAGAGAGAAAGAAGCAAGAAGAAGAAAAAGAAAGAGAGAAGAGAGCGGCCACCGGCAACGCGGCTCCGGCGAGCCAAGGAAAAGGCCGGCTAAAATTCTTTGCAATTCTCTATGAACTCCGTTCGTTCAAATCTGCTTCTTATTTACTGTGATTATTGAAATCCGGTGCAATTTCTTGTTTACTGCAATAAGTTGTGTGATTGCTCCAATTTGTCTGCAATTTGAGGTTCTTGAGTTGAATCTATTGAATTCGAAGATTTAGCTTCGTCGATGAGAGAGAAAGTCAGGTGGTGCGAGAATTTCGCGCGCATCAAGAAGAAAAGTAGTGGAGGTGAGAGGGAGGGCGAGAGTGAAGGAAAGAGAAAGAGTGTGTAAAAGAAATAGAGGAAGCCAAGGTTGAGTAATGCTCTAATGGACAGGAGAGATAAAGTGAGGGGAGAAGATGGCCCATATGAAGCATTTGTTACACCATAAGTTATGGTGTAACGACAATCACATCTAAGACTTTGTGGATATATTATTTTATTTATTTACACCAACAAAATCTTTTACTTAATGAATCTTATCACGACTAACTAATATACATCCTAGAGTTAGATTAATATTGTAAGTTGTTCCTATTAATTTCTTACCATGCAAGAGTTCTTAACTGTTCTTGTTCCCAGAGCTAAAAAAAACTGCTATGTTTCTCATCTTAGGGAACAAAACTGCTATGTTCCTCATCTAATGGAACAAACCACTTGTTCCAAGTTTCTGCGTGTTCCTTACATAAGATCTTTGGAACACTCTAATGTTCTAAGGAACTAACTTCACATCAACAACTTCATCAAAGTCAATAAGATGATTTTTTCCTCTTGGTTCCTTTAAAGTCCTTGAAGTTCCTGTTTCACTTCAACAACACTTATAGATTATTAGACATCTTAGTTTCTCTTTATTATATGTCATCTTCAAAATGTAGGATCAACAAAAAAAGACATTTATTTGAATTGATCGAGGTGAGGAGAGATATAAAGAAAGATATAAAAAGGATGTACTGCCTTTATTAGTAATAGGAAACAATATGTGTTGTCTATTATTATTCCAACCTATTGAGTTATCTTAAGATTTTCAACGAGTGAGATATTAAAATGCATGTTAAATGTACCTATTAAGGTGTTCAATTATCGGTTACCGTATTTCCTGAGAATTGGTGAACAAAATGTATTCAGATGAAGATATTATATCCCTTCTGTCTAGAACCTTGGGCACAAATCTATAATACGACCTTCTCGTTTAGGTATGAATAAAAAATAAAAAAATTCAAATGGGTACTTTTTTTAATAGTTTCAGGAATGGAAACATATATACCTTCCTTTTGATATTCCCTTAAAATCCCCTTTTTCTTGACCTACTTTCAAAGAACTCGCAAAAATAAAGATTCAAAATTTCAAAAAGGACACTTTCAAGTTTGAAAAAGTCTCGAAGATTTTTTTTCCTGAATATAGAAAATGAAAAAAGTGGATTATTAAATCCTTTTAGGTTTTAAATAAATAATACAAAAATGTCGATGGATGAATTATCCAAAATAGGTAATATTGCAACTTAAATGAAACATTCAAAAACGTAAAATATTGCAATTAAATGAGATCGGAGAAATTATTATTCTAGAGATATACAACAAAATCACGCTTCATTATCGCTTTAATATTTCCATGTTTAATTTTTCATATGCAACCCTAATTTATATCTTATTTTATTCCTTAAGTTTATATCAAGAACCAATCGTTATACAACAATAATATTTTGTGGATTATTCTACCTAATATAGTTTGATAAGCATAAAAGATAATTAATACATGATATTTATTGGGTTATTTCTAGCCATTCAATGCGTTTATCTAGAGTTTGATAAACATATTAGATAATATTTATTCTACAATATGTGAATGATTTATACCCTTCAAAAACTAAAGGTCGCAAATAGGAACTAATTAGTAATTAAATTAGATCTCATATGACATATCTTATAAAAATATCAAATCTCAATTAAATCAGCCCAACAATTACTAAACAAGTTTCCAGGCTCAAACGTAGCCATCGAAATAAAATAAAATCAATAAACAAAAGAGAAACTATAGTGCTATAATTCACAATGCAAGATAATAAAAAAGTAAATAAATATTAGAACAATACATAAAGAACCAAAAAAAAGGATGAGAATAATGCATGTGGGTATTTTTTGAGCTGAATATGCATTTCTTTTGGTACTAAAACTACTCCCTCTGTTCTTTAAAGATCTCCGCACTTGTGTTTACGTAGTCTCCAATATATTACTTTAATTATGAATAACTTTTACTGTATAATTGTTAAAATTATGAAAAATTAGAATGATAAATATATGCATTGGTACAAATCCAAAAAAATCTCCCATGATAATATTTTTCATATATTACTACATAAAGTCAAAGATTTAAAACTTTGACCACTTAAATGGTGAATGGGAAGATCTTTAAAAAATAGAGGGAGTACTTTTTATTTCAAACAGAGATGTACATACTATTCAAAAAAAATTACACATGATGAAATGCATTCATGGCTTTCATATATGCATTATAGAGCACATTATCCCCTTTATCTTAGTACTCTACTTTGATCATATTTTTCAATGGATGTATAAAACCAAGGTTAGTATATAAGATGTTGAATTGTCTTGACGTATAATTTTAAATTATCAATTTTTATAAACTTTTTAATGAACAATTAGAGATATTACTGGTTAAGGTTGTGCATTGATAAATGTTTAAGTCAATATAGAACATTTATGTAGAAACGGAGGGAGTATTATTATAGAAAGGACTATAAAATACTATATAGTACTATAATGTACTATATACTTTCAGATTTTCCGAGAAAAGAAATCAAAGTGTAGGAGTAATATACATGTTTGCTTTCATTGTAACCTTCCCATGTTTTGAGATTTAAGCTAAGGCTCATGATCAACAGCTAGCTTATACAATAAATTAATGTCCACATACTACATCTAATGATGACAGAACACAGAGAACAAAGATTTTGAGCTGCCCAACATTATATATAAAGGCTCAGTTGCCTTCTTTCTTTCTCCCTCTCACTCAACCACATTATATATGCTCGCACTCTCTTAGTCTCTTTGTTTGAGTTCAACTTTAATGGAGTGCAATTTTGCTTTAGCTATTTTTATTCTACTTTTGCACCAATGCATAGCTAAAGTGGAGATTTCCACAACAATAAAGGTTGCAAAATTGAATAAATCTTCCAGTTGTAATATTTTCCAAGGGAGTTGGGATTATGATGACGATGCTTATGCTCCATATTACAACACTTCTATATGTCCATTCCTTAGCAAAGAATTTGACTGCCAAAACAACGGGCGTCCTGATCAGTTCTACCTCAATTATAGGTGGAAGCCTAGCGATTGTGATTTGCCAAGGTAATTACTACTTTTAACAACTTTTTAATCGTATTATTCTTAATTATATGATCCAATAATGATGTCGGGTGAGGTAAGAAATGGAAAATCCAACCTCTTAAACTCTATTATTTAGGTCTTACTTGCTTCTCTTCATTATACTCTTCATGCCACACTCTGGAACTAGTGTGTAAACTATTACTGTACTAAGTACTAATTACTTACTTCCTCTAATATTTGAATAAAGGCAAGATATTAATTCAAGGTTTGCCAATGCATAGTTTATTCATTAGTATCTCTTAGCTAACGGTGTTACTTAATTGAAAGTGTCATGCTGTGTTGAAAACTTTGTGAACGTTGATGTCAACATCTATTAGTATAAAAAGTTGGTATTTTCAAATATACATTGATTTGCAACAAAATAAATGAAATAAAATATATTTGAGACTAATCCAACTGCATTTACAATTAACATTATTTGTTTATATATTTACAACAACAACAAAAAGACTTTGTTTTATATATATGAATGATAAAAAGACTTAAACAAAGTTAGCACATAAATAAAACATAAAAGGTTAAAGTGCTACATTTATTGCAAAAATATTTGAATTATATTCATTATTTTCATTGCTTTTGGTCTTTAATGTCAAGTCGAGTAACCATCTCACCGTGCAAAATAATGGAGATTATTATTTTTTATCAATATAATTAGAGCATGCATATGGCTTGTTAATAGATATAATTTTGAGAGCTTAACTACCTCACCCCCACCTCCAGCCCCAAATATAATGATGGGATTATTGTTCATGATCAATGTAATTAATTATAGCATGCATGGCCTAGCTAATAGATATAATTTTGAAAATTTTGACACTTAAAGTCGATCACATTCTATTCAACTTAGGAATAATATATGAAAATATTATTCAGCAAAAATATGTTTCAAACAAATAAATAATAAATTTTAAATCAGGTAATCAATCTGATATACAAAAGTAAGATTTAGTTCTAATCAATAAAATTGTGCAACTGTTTTTAGGGTAAACATTGTGCAACTTCATATACAGTGAATAAGAAAAATCAGTTTTACCTAATTAACAAAAGTAATTTCAATGAAGTAATAGAATAAACTCACGGGGACAAGGTATGTCATACCTCTTTCACCATAATAATTTCAAAAGGACAAAATTTTATGACATTTGGGTCGATTGTGAGTAACTTCATTGCCTAAAATTTGTATGTTCAGATTCGATGGTCAAGATTTCGTGACGATGTTCAAGGGAAAGAAAATAATGTTTGTGGGCGACTCCTTAAGCCTTGATCAGTGGCAGTCATTAACATGCATGTTACAAGCAGCCGTGCCACAAACTAATCCCAAGATTACTGTAAAAGGCGCCCTCTCCACATTTTTCATAAAGGTGCATTCTCATTGCCGTAATTAGTCATTAAAATCTAATTGGTGAGAGGAAGGATCTTGATCAAACATGAACTTTCAACCCTCAATTATAGTTATTGGTATAGTATTTGTGCATCAGACACTTAGCATCCCCTAAAGACCTTCAATGTGTCAGATTCGAACTTGAAATTCTAGAAATTCGACTATGACAATGATAAAGATTAGACAGGAACTAGAGTAGGATGCGGTTATATCGTTGTTCGTAGTATAATATTAGCCCTTAATAGAAATGTTGTTGGGATTAACACGCTAATTTACCCTTAGAATTCGAATCTCCATGAACATTTTTGGAGTTTTGAGAAAACAGGAAGAATGGAAAAACTGACTAACTAAACTAGAGACACTGGTTATGTACCTAATAATCGTCTCACATAAAAAATAATTGTCATTATCCAAAACGTAATTAACAAAATCAGAATAATTAATCTGGCTAACTGTTATTAACAAAATCAGAATAATTAATCTGGCTAACGGTTATTAACAAAATCAAAATTAATAATCAGAATAATAAGTCTTTGATTAGAAATATAATTACTAATAATAATTATATTCATCCAATCCAAGAAGTAGCATGACCAAGCCCAATCCAAGGCCCAACCAACCTTTGTTTAATTTTTTATTAAGGTAAGATGAAGATTGAAGGGGACTCACTTGAGGGAGGGTAAGGGGAAATCCTGAAATGAGTCCCATGAGGTTTGATCCTTAGACCTCAGGGATATGAAATAGGAAGCGATACCACTACTCCACCACCTCAACCTCACCTTTGTTTAATTGCTACATAAAGAAAGATGCCATGTATAAAGTGAGTAAAATTCTTCCCTTTTCATGTATGACTTTTAACTCCTCTATTGAAGAAAATATTCAACATCAAACCTCTAATATATAAGGTAGACTTGTACCCAATTCACTATCAGTTGCTGGTATTGGATTGGCGTCTCATAGTGAGATGGCAAAATGACATCTCACAACGGTTACCAAAGCAATAGGTACCAAAGTTAATTAGTATAAGTTGGTACCAAAGTTCAGTCAAATTGGTACCAAAATAGAGTCGACACCAAAGTAACTCTTATTTGGTACCAAATTGTAAGTTTGGTACCAAAGTGTAACTTTGATACCAAAGCTCGGTCAAATTGATACCAAAATAGAGCCATTGTGATACCTAGGGGTGGCAATGAGCCGAGCCGAGCCGAGCCGAGCCCGAATAGTGTTGGGCTCGGCTCGAGCTCGAGTTTCGAAAACAAGGCTCGGCTTGAGCTCGAGGCTCGTCGAGCCTCAAAAACGGAGCTCGGCTCAGGCTCATGTCTTTGAATGTGAGGCTCGGCTCGAGGCTCGAACTCGGCTCGAGGCTCGAAACTGACTTGGTTGAACTTAGAAAGTCAGGCTTTAAAATTTTATGGCCCAACTTAATCTTGTCAACTCAAATCTTTTATTCATTAAAGATTTAGATGCTGAAGAGTCAGTCCCAACAACTAAGCTAGGCCCAACATCTTAAACTATCTAAACATCTGCAGATACACCCATATTTATAATGCTGAATTCCCAATACACTTGTTATTCATTCGATGTGGGACATATGGAAGTTAAAAAGTAAAATCATCCAGCTACGAGCCTTGGCCTTGGAGGATTTGTAAACTACTTTAGTTTGTAAAATATCCCCACCACCCATTCCAAAACAAACTTTCCAGCTATCTTAGTGGATCTTAATAGTTTTATATTGCATAATAATTAGATAGTGTTGAAGTTATTTGTTAGAAGCATATAAGATTTGTGCAGCCTATAAATTGTCAAATGTTGTCAAAGTAGAAATAGCCTTCATCAAGAAAAGTTAGACATGGCAAACAATAAGTAAGGGAAAATAAGGGTGTTATTTTTCTTTGAAATCGATGTAGGACACTTAATAATTTGCATAAATATTACCTAAGTAAGAAGTTTTCGAGCCTGCTCACGAGCTTTCGAGCCGAGCCATAGACGGCTTGGGATTGGCTCGTTAATATATCGAGTCGAACCCGAACTCGAGTCGAGCCCACTCGAGTCGAGTTTTGACCGAGCCGAACTCGAATAGTTCGCGAGCATGCTTGGCTCATT
This sequence comes from Beta lomatogona, assembly GCA_947646795.1. Taxonomy (NCBI): domain Eukaryota; kingdom Viridiplantae; phylum Streptophyta; class Magnoliopsida; order Caryophyllales; family Amaranthaceae; genus Beta; species Beta lomatogona. The sequence goes on from CANSNZ010000116.1 coordinate 469,100, forward strand.
CCCACCCCTAGTGATACCCATACCAAAGTAACTCTTACTTGGTATCAAAGTGTAAATCTGGTACCAAAGTGTAACTTTAGTACCAATTTGACTGAGTTTTGGTACCAACTTATACTTTACTTTGGTAACCTTTATGAGATGTCATTTTAACATCTCACTATGAGTTACCAACACTTTCTCATCCTCATCCCCCTAGATTACGTAATCATATTATAACAGAATGAATATTATCAATTGACTTAGTTGCAGTGGCGTATCCAGGATTTCACCCACGTGGGTTCGGAATTAAAGAGACGTTAAACAAAAAAAAAGATCAATTTAAATTGCTTAAAAATAAAATACATCAATTCAAGTTCGGAATTGAAACGACGCATACCTCCAATATCCCTTTGAGGAAAATGATGAGTGCATGGGGCACAACGTTTCTTAGCAACATATCCTCTTCTCACGGCATCTTGATCATTTTTAGGATACTCTATGATCGGAATCCTCTTTCCCGGATCGTGAGGGAGAAGTTCAACATCATAAGTCTTATCTTCCACATTAGCATTTGAACAATTTGCTCTTTGTGGAGTGTTTTGTTGACTTTGTTGTGGAACTTGTGGTGGCAGTGAACTAGGGGCAGCGGGATGGGATTGAAGTTCATCCTCATCAATTGGAGACGATCCCTTGTATTTGGTGAAGAACAAGCGGAAGACTTTTGAGACTTCCAAAAGTGTTCCAAACTTTTCATCCTTCATTCACAAATTACTTAAAATTAAACAACTTTCTTGGCAATTGACAATTTGACATCACCAAATTATACTCTAAATCTCTAATTTCAATTCATCCAAGCATGAAGCATTCCAATAATTTCAATTCAATTCATCCAAGCATGAACCATGAAGCATTCCAATAATTTCAATTCAATTCATCCAAACATTCCAATAATTTAATTTGTAAATACTAAATAACCATCTATCCAAACATTACTTGATTACTAAATGAATTGGTAAATGAAAGTGAAAGAAATTAGTCAATTACCTAAACAAATTCGAGTATAGGGAAGACAGAAGAGGAGATATGAGAATTATGCCACGGCCGGCGGACGGCGGTCGTCGGAAGTGCGAGAGGAGCCTGCCTTGTCGTCAGGTCGTGCCGTCGTGGACAGTGGCCTCGTGGTTCGTGCTTTTCAGCCTGCGTCGAGTTTCAGATTTGAGAAACAAGCCCTAGGTTTTTTTGTTTGTGAAATGTCGCACAGTGTGTCGAAGAGAGGAGAGAGAAACTGGGTCTAAGTTATTGGGGGAATTGGGGAAAAGAAAACAAGATTCAAACAAAAAAAAAAAAAAGAACGAGAAGGCTCGAACTCCCGACGCGGGTGTTAGAATTCATTAAGTTTTCACGCGGTACGCGGACCACTGAGCTATGGCTGATCATATTTAACTCTAGCGCGCTTCCTTCCTTTTAACCTATTTTTGTTTTTTGTTTTTTTTCCAGAATTTTTCCTTGTTTTTTTTCCAAATTTTTGTCGGTTCAGCTGAACCCACGCTAGATCCGCCCCTTCTTAGTTGGGAAATGGGAATACGTTGTGCTTACTATAGTAATTGATTCCCTAAAAAATGCTTAATTGATCTTTTTGTTTGTATGTGTCCAATATAGGAGTACAACTTATCCGTTATGTTATATCGCACCCCGTATCTGGTTGATGTAGCAAGTGAATGGATTGGGAAGGTGCTCAAGCTTGACTCTATAAAGAGTGGCAATGCTTGGAAAGGGATGGACGTTCTCATATTCAACAGTTGGCATTGGTGGGTTCATACAGGAAGCAAGCAAGGGTAATAAACATTTCTAGCGCTCAATATTTATACTAAATATAAATATTAAATGGTCTCTTTTTTAAAAGAATATCAAAAATGGAGATTTTGATCATTAAGGTATAAGTAGATATTTCTTTTTAAAATGATTATAGTTTTGTAATCTAGAATTTGAATTTTTTGCCGATTATAGATAATAACAGTGTTTCCCATACGATTATTGTCTTGGTTTGTTTTCAAAAGTTCCGATTTCTTAAACATGTAAAGGGTGTACCTATTGTATAATATATTATTTTAAAAAATTGATCCAATTTTTACAATTTTGTGTAATAATTTTATTCTATATTGTTAATCAATAACTTTCAAGTTTTAAATTGAAATCAAATTGGACGACAGTGATAGAAAATATAGATGAAACATATATCCTCTATTAGTTAGTTTTCTATTCAATAAAAAAAATCAATATGAGATCATTGGCTATAAAAGCGATAAATAGCAAGAAAACAAGAGTAGCACTCTAGATCATTGAGTCGAAATTGAGCTGGTCTAGATATGGTCATTCTACATTTACATATATAACTAGATTGAAAAACTACTCTCTTCATTCATGTTATATTTATAGTGATATTTCAGTATTTTAGCCTAGACTTTGACCATTTTTATCAACTTTTATTAATATAATAGAAAAATTAGTATTTTAAAGTTTTAATTTTTATATAAAAAATTTCATTAACAAGTTCGCCATATATAATTAGAAATATTAACTTGCTAAAGTTTGTTCTCGTGAAGTGAAACTCAGAATTTAAGGAGTATTACCATGGGGGAGTTCATAAATTAAAATGAACATGTTTCCATGCAATTTACATGCATGTTTAGTGAATCTCGAGTAAAAACTTCATTATACTAGCTCTCATTTTCTATCTTTACAAATTTTTAGATGGGATTACATCCAGAAGGGTAAGAAGATATACAAGGACATGGACCGTATGACTGCTTTTAAGTATGGATTGACGACGTGGTCTAAGTGGGTGGACAAATATACCAAGAGCCCTAAAGCTCAAGTTTTCTTCCAGGGTATCTCGCCCACTCACTACCGGTAAGATCCACATCGAAAGCATCATTAAAATTTTTTTTTTGTATCCCTTGTAAGTTTGGGGAAAATTTCAGGATCTCACTTTATAAGGGGCAAAAATTGAGTCCATGGCATATGAATGGAAGAAGGGTCACCAACCAATTAGACCAACCTTGATTCTTTGATCATGGTATACTTCATTATAAATACAGATACTCGTTGTATATCGATACGAGTATATTATTGAGCTAAAGTTGAGGAGTAGCTGAAGTGGTACTTGATGGCTATCTCATCTTCTATAATGTAGATCATATCTCCCTCTTTTGTTTTATAGTTTAATAAGTATATCTAAACCTTATAAACGTTTAATTTTCTAGATCACAAGAGTGGAATTCAACATCAGGAAATTGTAAAGGAGAAACAAGACCAATTTCAGGATCAACATATCCAGCAGGCTTACCGTCGCCAGTCGCAGTAGTGAAGGAAATATTGAGCAGCATATCAGTAAAGGTTACATTACTAGACATTACAACGTTGTCGCAACTAAGAAAAGATGGACACCCTTCAATTTATGGGTTAGATGGTAACCAAGGAAATGATTGCTCCCATTGGTGTCTTCCCGGTGTCCCTGATATTTGGAATGAACTTTTGTCCGCTCTTCTTATTTCACAAGCCAAGGAAAACCCACACTTTAACCAACTTTGATTGCTTGAGTTGTGATTCAGTTCTTATGCCCTTTGGTTTCTTATACTTTAATTGATACCGCATTTTAGGGTTATAAATTGTGAGTGGAGCAAGCTAAGCGATGTCGCAGGTTAATACATCCTATACATATATTGTGAGCAATGATTAATTTATACTTCTATGTGTTGTCATTTTTGTGAGAATAAAGTAAGTCATTTCAGTTATATTATGCATATAAATTATGTTTTTAAAAAAAACACCTTATTACCATTAGAAACGAACAATACCATCTTAATTTTTGATAAAATAAATAATAAGATTGTAGTAGATTGGTGACTAAGCCTCTTACATTCATAACTGATATCGCGAGTTTGATACTTCACAAAAAAAACATTTCTAATTTTTCTTGATGGGAAGAGTTTGCCGTGGAATATCAGCCATTGGAAGATGGAGAGTGGCAAGATGCGGATGTATTCTATTGTTAACGAGTAAAGGATACGTTAAGAACCTAAATTTTCACAAAAGCTTAGGGTTAAATACCTCATCTTTTAATGTTTACGGTTAAAGACCTTAAATAGATGAAAGTTTTACCCATTTAACTTTTTCAATCCATTGAGGTTAAAATTATAAACTAGTACATCAAACGACAATAAAAAAATTATTAAATTTTATATTTTGCAACAGTTATTGAAACCATGTGGGTTTTTAAGGAAAAAAACATATGATTTAAAAAATAATCTAAAGATTACTACAAGCTTTTCATGTCAAAAATAAAATAAAAAGTTGTTTAGAGTTAATACCTCAAGTTACATAGTTGTGGACTGTGGTTGATAACAAAGACTTGTTGAACTTGTTTCTTGAAAGTAGAAATTCTCTAGATGACCCGTGAAAGTATCCCCTATATAAGTAGAAATCCTCCCACGTATAAAGTGTCCATCCCCTCACCCTGACCGGCTTAATTTGTGAAAGGTTACAGTCTAGTAAAACCCTTTATTTTACCTAACTAAAAAAATGAAAAAACTACTATGTATCTCTATTCTATTAGGGAAGAGGAGGGGATACCAAACCTCCATAAAAACAATATCTCAACTTTACAAAAAAATATGACAACCTTACGTAGAAATATTAAACTTCAAAATCAATATTATCAACATTAATTTTTTTTAAAAATCTCTAATGTAATGGCACAACTAGATGATTAATTGTTACATACAACTTTACAAGTATTAATTGAAAAAAAGAAAAATGCAAAATACCCTAATCAAATTATCGAATCTTCTTCTTCTCCCTTTCATATTCTCTTTTCCTTTTCTCCCTTCCAACAATTGTGACCTAGTAAATTTTAGTATATGCTTTCGCATGTATTGCGCGCAATGCAAGACTAGTAATACTTCATTAAATATGTATTGCAAGTAATAATCTATTAGACCGACAGTCTGACGCTAAAATAGGAAGCTAAGATTAACATAGCACGGTTACAGAGTTTTTGTGTCTTCAATCTTCATGTATCATTCCCTTGAAAGCACAACTAGCCCGACTAGTATCTACCAATCAGGTCTCTTCCTTTTTCCTTTTGGAAAGGTGGGGCCATATACAAAGTGACTTATGGTCTATATGCAATTTCTTTCACTCTTTTTTTTTTTTTTTTTTTTTTTATAAAACATAGATAAAACAAACCAAGAAAAAAGAATAAACTACAAACTCTCCTTTCTTGCTTTAACAGCAATGAAGTGAGCCTTATGTCACGTACCGACTCTTCCCTAGTCGCTATACGTGGCCTACTTGCTTCACAGTCCCGTCGGAAGGCAAGTCAAGGCACCCGACTGCTTGGCTTGGCTAGCTTGGCTAAGCTAAGTGTGCTACGAAAATGGCTAAGTATGGAAAGATGGCTAGAGAGAGAATTTATAAGAATGCTCTTATAATGCTTGAGAGAGAATACAATGTTGGATGATCTTTACAAATGAATGGGGATGCCTATTTATAGGCCTCCATCCTACCTTCCCCTAGTTTCTAGAATATTCCGCACCTCCTCGATTGGAGGGTTCTACACAATGTACTCCCTAGTACATTCTAGAAACTATACAACATATATGTACAGCAAGGAAAACTCTAGATACATTCTAGAAGTCCCTAGCCTAGAAGCTTACCTCCAAAGAGCATGCTAGGCCCTTCTAGAAGCTTCCATGTACTCCCGAAATATGGCCGTGCACCATCACCTGATTCAGGGCCTCAAATCCAAAATTTAGCTCGACCATTATCTTTATTAGCCCAAAATATGGCGGACCCCCAAATTTGAGCCCATTTGGAGCTCGTTTGGCCCACCAGATGCCTCGTGCCATTTTGCCCCTCGTCGGGCCATCGCCCAGCGCCCAGCCCACGCTGCTCGCCCAGCGATGCTTTTGGGGTGATGAATGCCATCCGTGACACTTAGCTACCATACTACGATTAACCTTCACTATTCTAAAGCTAGAAAAACCATCTAAAAGCTGTAAAATATCATGTAAAATCTTCCTGATTGAAGTCTGGGCAGATCCCAACAAGCCAAGACCATCAACTATCAAAGAGCAGTCCGTCCAAATTTCAATCACATCCATCTTATACCGCAGCGCATGTTTCAAACTTAGGAGAATTGCTTTGGCTTCCACTTGAAGACTTGACATTGCTTGAATACTTTCACCTCCGTTCTCTCTTTCAACTCCATTTTCTAACAACGTCCACCCATATGTAGCTCTCCATGAATTTTGGTTCTTCTTTTCATAATTCTTCCAAGCTCCGTCCACTGTTAAAATCCAACGTGGAGTACTATCTTTCCAGTTTTTACAGAGCTGAATGCCTTTAACCTCCTTTCCACTCAATGGTGTTATACTTTGATTCTGCGGTAAATTGACACCCTTCTTGTAGCTTGAACTCCATCTCCTTTTCCATTCTTCAATCATGGCCATGACATATCTTGGATGACTTTTATCTTTTTCATTGAAAATCATTTTGTTCCTCATAATCCAAATGCTCCATAGAATAATAATGAACTCAGCTACTATGGCTCCTGAATTTTCCTCCTTGTTCATGAGAAACCATAGCCAGTGCCTCGTCCACTTAGCTGCACTGCAATCAGATGGATTGCTGGATATAACACCCAAGCTAGAAGATTTCCAAATATGCATTGAAATTTCACAGTCCTTGAAAATATGAGTATCAGATTCCTCGTGAATCCCACAAAATGGGCAAGGCCTCTCACTTAGGATTTTCCGTTTCCTAAGGTTTACTCCGGTGGCTAGAGCACCATGAAATAGCTTCCAATAGAAATACTTCCATTTTGGCCAAATTTTTTGTTTCCAGAACTTAATCTAGAATTTAGAATTCTTGTTATCTTGCCCTGAAGACTAACAATGAAAAACTCTATATATCTAATTTTTAGATATCTAGCCAAAAGTATGGTAACATCATTTTGTCCTTATTGTAAATCATAGTTAGGTAATTTTATTATCTTTTGGGCTTTTCTATAGAATATCACTATATTTTTGTATAATCTACGTGTATACATTATATTACTTTTCTTAGCACATATTTTAATCTTTATTAATTTTTTCAATCTTTATATCTTTGCTTCCACTCGCACTCACAACCCTAACACATTAATTCTTGCATTTTTCGACTTGTAAAACATCATGGAAAATAAGCCGGATTAACTTTGAGATGATGTCTAAAAACAACAAGTGTAACTTAAATTTTTCTAACAACCCAAATCATATAAATAGCAAAATTGAAACCGATATCATGGAAATAATTACAAGTTCGAAGCAAGATATATAAACTATGAAAAAACCAAGGGAATGTCTAATGAAGAAAATGTTTTAACTTCATGCAAAGGAAGCTAGTAGGTGAAGACATTTAGCTCCACAAAATGGAATCTATGAAAATATTGGTAGAGCACATATTTGTATCCATATAAGAATTCGGGTTGGTCTAGCTCGTTGATTGGAGGCTCCACCATGTGATAGGGATTCGATTATTTCCCATATACAGTAAGATCCCTAAATTTTCCCCAGCTCGTATGAGATTTTCATCTTACCTATTTATAAAAAAGTACTTCCTCCATTCTAAAATAGATAAAATGTAGGGAAGGAGGCATAGGGATAAAGGAGAGGAGATAGATAAAGAGAAATAATAAGAGGGAACCATGTGATGAAGAGAGATATAAAGAAAAATAAATTTCAAATAAAGTAATGTTTCATTTATTTTGGAACTGATACACCAAAATATTTGTCTATGAACTTATTAGATATTCCCTTTATATCTACCTATTTTTTCCATTGCGTAAAGATATATATCGAAAAGCTCATCACTAAAAATTATCAATTCTTTTTCTACTACACTAAAAACTTTATCTATTTGATAGATGTTGAAAATATTAGTTATTAGCTTGTAATTAACTGCCAGCTCATAGTTAGTTATAACTAACTATTTTGTTGTTAATATTTAGTTAATTCTTTAGCTTAGATTCTCAGCTGTATATAAGCTGATGTAATTGTGTAATAGAGATTTATTATTCATTTTCTCCAACACATCAATAAAATTCTCCATCTCCTTCTTCTCTATTTTCATTTCCGCAAAATATGAAATTCATTTCATGAATTTCTTCATGGTATCATAGCTAGCAGAGCTCATTATTACTGATTACTCGTTCATTTCTCATCTATAGGCATTGATTTGAAGTTCTTTTGAAGCTTGATTCCAGAATTATGCTTTGATATTTCATCGATTGAATTTTTTTTTTTGGCAATTTAAAGTTTTTATTGATAACCAAAAAAAATGAGTACAACCTAAGGGAACACCCAAAATCTAAGCCAAGAGGAATAGACTCCCCCACCTTCTAGGAAGGGTTTGGAGCTAACCTACTAAAACTTAGAACATCTACAAAACACCAAACAACCAGCAAAAGCATTACAATCAGAACAACTCAAATGATTAAAAGTTGTCTAAGGTCCTCAGTACATCTACAAGCTACTTTAAAAAGATAATGCTTACAGCTTTGAATAACATCAATAGGAATCCCCCCAAACACAATCCGATTCCTTTGAAACCATATTTGATAAACAACTTCACAAGAAAGAGCATCAAAAGCAATTTGTTTTGAGGAGAACTACTATGACTTTTAAAGTATTAACTTCTTCATCAAGCCTCATGTGTTGATTAACAATACCAATTTGCTGCAGGCATAGAGTCCAAATTCTCTGAGTAGCAGGACTCTCAAAGAAGAGGTGTGAGACAGTTTCACAAGTACTGGAGCAGAAAACATAGTTGATGTCACCAATAATGCCCCATTCATTCAGTCTACTCTTTGTAGCAAGATATAGCCCAGAAATGCTTGGCCACAACAGCTCTATTCCACACTATTAGATGTTTCAATTTCCAACCTCCATAGGCCTTTTCATGCATAGGGTATCCCAAGCAACTGGAGCCTTCCTCTCTTCACTATGCCCACTCCACAAGTAACTTCTGCAGATGCTCTGAACTTCTTTCGTGACTTTCTTACGCATGATAAAGATTTGACACCAGTAGAGTTGAAACCCATGAAGAATGGCACCAACTAACCGAAGCCTAGCAGAAGATAAGATAGCTTCTTTCTCGACCAAGCTCTGACTCTAGCAACTGTATTCTCAATGAGAGGCTTCCACTCTTGATAAAACAACTTTCTAGTTGTGAGAGAATACCTAGATACTTGAATGGAAAAGTCCCCATAGGAACATTAACAATTTGCTGCAAGCCATTATTTCTCTCATCTTCAGACACACCAACAATGTACAGGTTACTCTTATCCAGGTTAGCTTCTAATCCTGAAGCAGTAGAAAACTTACTAAAAGCTTCAAACATCAAATGAAGAGAGCTTTGATCCGCCTTGGCAAACATAAGCTGATCATCTGCAAACATCAAGTGACTTATGTGCACCCTTTCACACCTAGGATGGAAATTAAAGTCTGGAATATGCTTCAAATTTCCCAGGCATCTAGATTAATATTCCATTCCTATATATAGCAAACGGGAAAGGTGACATAGGGTCACCTTGCCTTAGGCCTTTCTTAGCTATAAAAGGCTCGCAAGGTTGTCATTTATTAGAATAGAGAAAGACACAGTTGAGACACATGCCATAACCCAACTAATAAATTTTGTAGGGAAACCCATTTCACTCATCATCAAATGCAAGAAAGACCATTCAATAGAATCGTAGGCTTTTTTTAAGTCAACTTTCATCATGTATTTAGAAGAGACATGCTTGGTAGTATAACCTTTAATAAGCTCGGTTGCAAGGATAATGTTATCGAAATGTTTTTGCTATGCATGAAGCCAACCCGAGCCAAGTCCACCACTTCACTACTCATGCCTTGCATTCTCCTAGTTAAGATTTTAGCAATAATCTTATATAGGACATTGCAATGGCAATAGGTCTCGTACTCTTTAACATGTGTAGGATTACTCACTTTAGGCACTAAAGTAACAAGAGTACAATTGACAGCAGGCATGAGTTCTCCGGGACTCAAAGAAATGAGTAACAACGAAGCATAAACATCAAATTTGACAATATGCCAATCTTTTTTAAATAAAAGGCTATTAAAGCCATCAATACTTAGAGCCTTGATATCATCAATTGCAAACAAAGCTTCATCAATCGTACGTGAGTAACATTTTTAACAAGATCAACAAGCGCCCGGGAGATTTGGGCACCAGCTCTCACCAGAGCAATATCAATCATAGGCAAGGTAGTAGCACAAGACCCAAGAAGTTGCTTGTAAAAACCCACCACTTCAGCTTGGATATTAGCAACAGTAGTCAACTTTTCTCCTTGAGCATTAAACAGAACATCAATACTATTCTGGTGATACCTTTCTTTCATTGCTTGAAAGAAAAACTTAGTATTATCATCTCCTTGTTTAAGCCATAAAATCCTTGATTTTTGCCTAAGAGCAGATTATTCGGTAGCCAATAGCTTCTCGAAGTCTAAGAGAGTGAGTCTTTTCAAGAAGATTAAGATCACTATTAGTAGGAGTATCTTACAAGGTACTCTGGATTTCATGGAGCTCTTGCCTAGCATGATCAATTTGAGCAGCCAAATTAGCAAAATCCCTTTTATGCAAAACTTGCAGTGGCTTTTTCACCTCTTTAAGCCTGCTCCAAACATTCTACATCATATTTTCACCTCTATAATATCTCCATTGCTCTTCAATTATAGGCATGAAGCTGTCATGTTCAGCCATATAATTGAAAAACTTGAATGGCCTCCCTTTGCTTTGCCCAGTATCACCACATTGCAACAATAAGGGAGAGTGATATGAAATTCCTGGATTAAGATACTCAACAACCACATTAGAGTACTTAACAAGCCAGAGGAAATTCACTAAGCATTTATCAATTTTGCCGCAAGTCCTAGCCTCACCAATGCTCTTGTTAGACCAAGAGTAAAAATGCCCAATAGATTTACATTCATCACCCAAATCAACTAGATTCAATAATTGAACAAGGTTCTGAGTTTCTTCTATAGTGACAACAACACCATTGATTCTATCTTCAATTGAGAAGATAACATTTAAGTCTCCCATGACACACCAAGGAGAATTCATAGTGCCATTGATCCTCAGCAGATCCTGCAAAGAGGTTTCCTAGTATCCATTGTATGCAAACCATAAACAGCAGTGAAATAAAGTTGATCACCACTCATTTTATCCACTAAAGCTCCATGAATAAACTAAGAAGACTTCGAGACAATAGTAAATGTTCATCAGGAGGGATATCTTTCCAAGAGAAATAAGCTCATTTATAATATTAGTAAAACGAGTAAGCATTTCATGGATTGTTTCTCTAAGCATCATCTCAAAACATTCATATATACTTAGACATTATAAGATCAATTTTCTTTTTTTTTTGCGTTTTACTTCATTTGTTCTTTCGTGAGATATTTGGAGCAATGCAACTCCCGAATTTGTTTAGCAGCCTTACATCCCATGACACGATTGTGTTCATGAGGTCCAAGACCACAATGAAGTAATTTAACAGCACGAGCATTTCTTTCCATTTCTTCAAAATCCTTTCTATCATATTAAGATATAAGTTTAGGAACTACCTCCTTTTCGGAGTTGGACTTTGTTACCCATTTGCGTCGGTTCCGGGTCCTACGCTACAAGTCTCGACGCAAATTTCCTAGACATGATCTACCTCGGTTGAAGACTCAACGCAATTATTAAACCATTTTCGTCGGATGTGGAGCGAAACACGACGCAAATGTCACCCTAGCTCTTGCCCAGGCCTTAGGCCTTGTTTTTCACCTAAAAACATGATTTGCGTCGGACATTTAACCTCAACCGACGCAAATCGTCACTATTTTTATTTAAAAAAATATTCACTTGTCAAATTCTATGTTTGCGTCGGAAATAAATCCTCAACCGACGCATATCGTCACGATTTTCAGTAATAAAGTATATTCATTTGTCAAATTTCTATGTCAATTATGTTCTCGTTTCCTCTTGCTTGCTTATTCAACATGTAAACGTGGTGATCGTATTCTGATAATCCCTGAGTAATAATAAAGATAATCATCAGTACCCCCCATCTTTCACGCTCACTTCGAATAAAAAAAATACACTCAAATATTTGAACAATAATACAAATTAAATTGTAAAAGAATCCGAACCACATTTACAGTATGAGAGGAAATAAATGAAAAACTTAAACAAATTGTACCACCAGTAGAGAAACATCATCAAACAAATGAAAACTCAAACTTTCAAATCTAAAAAGATCAAAATATAAAAGCTTGGTCTGCAAATTTCTTCTCTTCCTCAACCAGATCTGTAAATTAAACAAATTTCATTTTTAATTGAGTTGAGAAACTGAAAAAATATCAGATATTTCATTTTTGGCAGGTTCAACTTTTTTTTTTCAACAAGAAACTGAAAAAATATCAGATATTTCATTTTTGGCAGGTTCAACTTTTTTTTTTTCAACAAGAAACATAAATAGGGCTATTTTTATAGTTAAACATTTGCAAAACAAAGACATTCAGAATTAAAGGTGAATTGAGAATTACTTAAAAACCTCAACTGAGCCATTTGGAACACCTTCAAATTGATGGAGAAATTCAGTGAAAATCGAGAGTTGAGAGATTTAAAACCCTAATGGAAATCGGGTTGCATTCCGGCGAAAAAACTTATGAAATTTCTCTAGAATTTCGGCGCTAAACTTATGGAAGCATTCCGGCGAGATCTTGTGATCATTCTCTTTAAACTTAAAAAAATGGAGAAATTGAGAGTTTCAGAGTTGGGCGGCGAGAAAACTAATCACTTTAAACTGAAAAAATGGAGAAATGGAGGCGATCATAGCAATGGTGTCACCTGTGAGAGATCCGGTAGTAACGAAAAGTGGGGTTTGCTTGAACATAAGATTCAGATGAAAAGTGGGGTTTCTCTCTCCTCTTTATTTTCTTGCTCTTCGTCGGAAATGGTTGAAAGGATGGCTGTTGTGGCCTGTCACCTGTGAGTGTAACTAAGAGAGACGTGAGAGAGACCTAAGTTAGATAGAGGGGTGTGAGAGATTCAAGTTAAAGAGGGGTGAAAGATCTAGGTCAAGGATGGTTGTGCTAGAATAGAACGCGGTTTGGGTCGTGCGGGTTCTACTGCATTCGACGCAAAAACAAATTTTTTTGTGGTTATTTCAAACTCTTATTTGCTTCGGTTGACCTACAAGATTCGACGTAAATCAATAATTTGCATCGGTTGGGAGGCAGTGTTCGACGTGAATTTAACTTTTGTTTTCTTGCTTTACATAATTCGCATCAGGTGCCAAAGGGAACCAACGCAATTTATGCATTTCCATCATTTGTCTTAGGGTTCGATGCAAATAAGGAGACGCAAATTGACATTTTCATAATAGTTAATTCAATTACTAGCCAAACTTGGTAATTTTCTACCTTAATAAAGATCTCCATGCGGTTCTTCTAATAGGTTTAGAACTTCCATTGAACATTAGAGGTCTTTGAGTTGGGTTCTTCTAGTTTCGCCTGAGTATTCATTCGTCCAAGGATCTCTCTTCAAGGTTTCTTGGATTTTATGAGTTCCTGCTCTCATACCGATTGCTAACTCGAATAGAACATTACAAGAGGGGGGGTGAATTGCAGTGTGGAACTCTTAGCATTTTTTTCCGGAATTTTAAGGAACTAAAGTTAAGATATGAGAGGATATTTATGAGAAAAACTTCCTAGGCCCAATAGAAAGAACAACTCCACTTTTATAATAGGCCATATACTACTACATAATTAACTATAAGTAACACCCAAAAAGTGTTACAATAGCTAATAGGTAACACTTAATTAAGTGAGTGTTACTACTCGTGTTACCTATGCTATTAGGTAACACTTCTGAAAGCTTAGGGTAACATTTCTTCAAATGTTACCTAAAATCTACTTATGTAACACTTTCAATACCTATTGTTACACTTTTAAAGTGTTACTCATAATTGCTTAAGTAACACTTTCTTAAGAATTAGTAACATCTTATGGTGTTACTATTAACCTATATATATAGTAACACTTTATTCAACATCATGTATCACTTTATGCCTTTTCATTTAGCACTTTGTGCATTATTAGGTAACACTTTTTCCCATCTCATGTAACACCTTGTGAGTTATAAGTAACACTTTTCTTTATTAGGAATAAATATTAAAATAAAGTAATAATCAAACATGAAGAAATTTGATATATAAATGACAATTATATTATTATGATAATATAGTTATGTACACATATTGGTTCTATTTTCAAACATAAACCAAAAGATATTATATTCAATATAAATCAAATTATTCATCAAGCATCAAATACATATAATAATCCAAAACGAAATATAATAGTCATGTATCTCTTCACCATCTTCCGTCATCTCGCCCAATGTATACATTTTCCTATCGATCTTGAACTCTTGATATACATGCTACTTCAATTCATCATCTTGATTCTATTGATCCTATAAGAAACATTTAAGGTGAGATCCTCACCAACAATATAATCTATTAATAGGCAAAGAAATGAAACATGTTAGAAATTCAAAAACAAGGAATAATGGAACAAAGAAATATATCAAAAATAAATATAGAGAGAAGTGGCAACATTTGAACAACAGTCAAAGTCATATGACGCTGGGAATTCTTTTAAGTACCACATGAAAGCCAACCAAAGAGAGCTAGAGAGGGGAGGGGAAAGAGATGTAAAAACACAGAAAAATCCAAAAAAGTTTATTCTGCTTCAAGCATTATACACAAGACATTTTTAAAAAAGTTTCCAATATACTTTGCTTTCTTAAAAAATTTGAAAAAGTTTCAAAAATCATAAAATTATATAGCAGACATTTAAGTTTCATCATCAAAACAACATCTATCATCACCATTTTACCTCCTCAAAACAGCCTCAATATCACCATAATAATTCCTTTCAAACTGCAGCAACGAAGCTGCCATTGAAACAACAAAACAGTCCCAATATCACGCCCAAAAATGCCATCAATTAAAGCTAAATTACAGCAAGTAAACACACACAACAGTGGTAGCAAACATAGAGCCCAAAACTGCAATCTTTTGCTGCCATTATAGCCCTCCTTAACCCTCTTTTGCAGCCCTCCAAATGACCCACATTTCAACCACAAGTTGCAGCTCAAAACGCCACCATTTGCTGCCCCAAACACCACCTAAAACAGTCTTCAAACCTACTGTAATGACAGTAGTGACAATTAAAAGAACAAGTCTTACAAGAGGCTTTGTCTTTTTCTCATACTAGCTTACTGAAACAAATAAGAAAGTACCCCTAAGTAACCAAAAGAAAAAGAATTACCCTCGTAGGGAGCAAGAGTTTATCACCCATAAATTGAGAAACAAAAGAGTTACTCCCATATCAAAGTAAGTCATTATGAAGATTGGATTTTCCTCTCGACCTCCCCACCCTTCCAACTAATAAAATATGAAAAAACCCCATATCAAAAGCAAAACGAACATATGCAAATAGGTTGTTTCATAGATTTATGATAAGAAACAAAAGAGTTTAAACCACAATGCTATGTGCTAATGTGGTTAAAGTAGGGATTCATGTCAACAAGCCAGAATAAGTTAATAACGCAGTCTTCAGAACCCATAAAGCGCAACCCAAGAGCATGCAACTACCAAAAACACAAGCTAAATTTGGACCACTAATAAGATTCTTCCTTACTGCTCTTGTCTCGGAAGGAAAAAGTTATGAAATTAGCATAAAACTTCTACAACATGAATAATTCAAAGTTGAACATTGTTCAATTTCATCTCAAGAAGATCCAACAAGAATCGTTGCCTAAAAATTTCTTGTAGATCATAAAGCAATCTTTACTTTAGCATAACCAAACTACAAACACACCTTATAAACTCTAGTCAGCAATGTGTAGACACATATTCTGCTAAGCACAAAAACAAACCTCTTTTACTTTAATCTATCCTTATTCCCAGGTTTCAACTTTATGACTTCATCTTTGTAACACATACCTTTCTCTTTCTATGAATAAGAGGGATTGACACTCTGAACTGTAGCACCAAACTGATGCGTTTGCTCTTTATCAATCCCAGCACAACAAATCATGTCAGGTTTAAAGCAGAAGACACGAACATCAGCTGGAACTCGCAATTCAACTTCATGGCTGTAACCCAGTTTTAGGCACAACAAGCGACCGTCTGCTTCAGCTCTAGCTTTGTAACCAGTTCCTGATAGCCTCAAGATTCGGAAATACTTTGCTTCCGTTTGATCTGATGAACGTTAAAATTAACAAAACTCACTTTATAAATTATACAGAGTTCCTAATAGCCTCACGATTAGGAGATCATTTGCTTTCATTACATCTGATAAAACAAATTAAGATTAACAAGACTTGGACTTCATAGATTACTTCCATTACCTCTAAAATTCAAAACAAAACCAACGCATAAGAGAAATGTAGTCTATTATTAATAATAGAACTTAGGTGCAGCTCAAAAGAATTCACAATTATGAACATTAAACAGAAAGATAATTGAGAATTGAAATTGATGTCAATTTCCAAAAACAACACAATCAATATTAGTTGATGAACTTCTCGTTATGTTTGATTAATAAAAATTTGCTTTTTTTAATCAATTAACAAAGCGTAATAAACATGAACACGCAAAATATTGTGTCAATATTATCAACATCCATATATATCTTCCCAAAATGTTCAAGGAAAACGTTTCTTAAACACTTAATCTTTAATCAAACCAGCTGCTTTGTTTTGCAAAGTAGATAAGGAAAAAGGCAGAGAAGAAAGAAAACCTTAAAAAGCCGCCCTTTTTACTAATTAATAGATATATAACTGCAAAACACTAAATTATGGTGTCACATTCAAGTTTGCAACGAAAAAAAAGAAATTAGCAAAGAAGAAGACATACAATATGTAGGAGACGACCAAGCAGCTTGAAGATCCGCCAGAGAACTCATCAGCCTCGGGAAGATTAGCCGGTGGCTTCCGAGGACACAATTCGTGGCGGAGAATTCAGACCCTAGTTTCTCTGCTTCTGTGCGCCAATCTTAATATCAGAACCCTAGATTAGTCGACCTAGCAGAGAGCCGGTGTAGGTGAAATTGGAAAGGGAGGGAGTAGGGATGGCAGTGGGGCGGGTTAAGTAGGAGACCCGCTCCATCCCCGCCTAAGTGGAGCGGGGATGGGTCTAGGTTTGGCAGGGATGGGGCGGGGATGGGGATTAAAATGGTACCCGCAATGGGTGGTGGAGCGGGTGTGGATTTTATGCTATAGCTGCCCCACCCCCGCCCGCCCTGCATATTTGTTGTTAATATTCTATTTATATACTTATGTTAGTAATAGTTTTATCTTGCAAAAATATAAATATGTGGGTATGACGCGGAAACGAAGCAGGTGTGGGTACCCATGCGGGTGGTGGGCGCCGGGATGAAGTGGGTACGACGCGGGTGCGGGTACCCATGCGGGTGGTGGGGCGGGGATGGGTTTAAATACGTATTTGGTGGGGCGGGGATGGGTCCGGAATTTCCCCCGCAATGGGTGGTGGGGCGGGGATAGGGATGGGAATTTTATGCGGGTGCGGGTGTGGAGGTACCATCCTCCGCACCCGCCCCGCCCAATTGCCATCCATAGGGGGGAGGTGTCTTGTAGCTTCTAGGGCGTTAATTTAATTGGAGAGATTGAAATTGGAAAGGGAAGGGAAGGGAAGGCAAGCCAAGGGAATTGGGGCTGTTCCTTTCAATTTTGTCCTCTAATTTTTCGACTTCTGTAGGGGTAAAGAATTGTGCCAAACCTGCAACAAATGTTTAAAAGCTAATTAATGATGTTTAGTTTAGTATTATTTTTTCTGACTTTTATTAACCTACAACAAATGTTTAAAAGCTAATTAATTCAAGGAATATTTTAAAGTCTTACCTATTTTACAATTTATAGTGTTAGTATTTTAGAAGTGTTACCTATTTTTAAATTTCTAGTGTTACTATTTCAGAAGTGTTACCTATTACAAAGTTTATAGTGTTACAATTTCAGAAGTGTTACTATAAAAAGTTACATATTATAACAGTGTTACCTTAAATGTTACAAATGGACAAAGTTTTACAAAAGTGTTACTTATATATATAGAAAATCTACAACTTGAAAAGTGTTACCTACATGTGTTACTTAAGGTCAATTATGTAGTAACATCTCTGTTACAACCTATTCTCTACTCGAACCCTTAAGTTCTACTAGGAACTCTTACTCTCCCGAATAATAGTTCCCTCTAACTGTTGAAGCTCTTCTCTTTACTCTCACATAGTTTGAACTCACTCAAGTTCACCCCCTTGTACTATGAAGAATTACAACTCTTATGACAAACTCTAGTACATTGGAACTTAGAGTAACTGGACAGGAACATAACTGGAACTCTAACAAACACTTAAAAAGAATTTGACTTGAAGCTCTTATTTTTTCACTCTCATGTTGGCTGAATTATTTTGTATATATACAACTTTTAGAAGTTTTGGAATATTTATTTTTCATTATATACCCCTGACAAATTTTTTTTGCACCATATAACCTTGCGAGTTTCCAAATTCACCATATACCCCCGACATTTTAAAAAATACATCAAACTACCCTTGTGACTAACGGAAGTCTAACACCGTTAGTCATTAACCCCTAATCCCCCCTCTAACCCTAATTAAATCATCTAAATCTAACCCCCTCTAACTCTAACCCTAACCCCCTAATTAACCCTATCTAACCACCCAACCACCACCCCGCACTCACCTCACCCCCTTCCCCCCCACCACCCCCGAAGCCCCCTTCCCCAACCACCCCCGCATCCCCCCTTCCCTCACTTCCGAAGCCCTCCCTCCCCCCACATCCCCGCAGCCCCACTTCCCCCCCCCGCATCCCCCGCAGCCCCCGCATCTCTCCTCTATATATATATATATATATATATATATATATATATATATATATATATAAGAATGACCTTTTATATGAGAAATGAGAACAAATTCCAGCTGTTGGATCACGGTGTATTTAACGGTTGATATTATATAAGGCAAAAGTTGAAAGAGAATTCCCAACATTTCTCGCGCACTCAATCTTCCCCATAACTGCTATCGTTTCTCTCTCCTCTCGTTCTCTAGCAATCATCATCATTTCTTCGCCGGCGATTCCTGATGAGAGAGAAAATCAAGCTATTTTCCACCATTAATGGCGATACATTACTGGTACCCGTTCAGTGAAGATATTTACCTAACAGGCTAACCGTTCTCCATGGTTCACAAAACAAAAACTAAGAATGTCAAAATGTACTTGTTCTATGGAGAACAAAAATAATTTTTTTCATCTAATTAGACAAACTCCCAGATAAAAGTATAGGATTATGAGTTATGTACTCAACTCTGAGGCCCTACTTGTTTGTGCAAGAGAGAAGTTTTAGTTGTTTCACTTTCACTGCTTTTATGTGATTTAGGCTAAATTTTTTTTTTAAAGAAATGCTAAATTGCTTTCATGAACTCAAGTAGGAATTTCTCGAATGTTAAACAATATTCTTATTAAGCATTGCTATTATAAACAAAATAAGTATCGGTATAACACTAATTAAAACTTCTTATAACTCTAAACTAGTATTGGTTTAACAATTATAGCAACACTAATTAAAAATTATTATAACATTAAACAAATCTTGCTATACACTTCTAACTGTTATTTCTTACATTCTAATTAGTACTTCCCACAACTCTTAATAAGTATTTAACTCTAAACATATGTCGCTATAACTCTAATTAGTAGTTCCTACAACTCTAAATAAGTATCGTTATAACTCTAATTAGTACTCTAGCATGTGTATAATTATCGAGTACTCCTTTCCATAACTCTAAACAAATGTTGGTATAATTCTAAGCAAATAATGTTGTAACTCGAATTGATACTTACTACAACTCTAAATAAGTATTAATATAACTCTCTTTAGTACTTCCTCTAACTCTAAAGAAAAAGTTGTTATAACTCTAATTACTACATAATTCAACTCTAATTAATATTTCATATAACTCTAAACAAATGTTGATGTAACTCCAATTAGTACTTACTACAACTCTTAATAAGTATTGGTATAACTCTAATAAGTAATTCATATAACTCTAAACAATCATTGGTATAACTGTAAAAGCTATTTAGGATTTGTTGGACAACAATACAACACTCCTTAGCACAAAAAAATATGCGAATGCGTAAATCAATTTCAGCAACACCAAAATAATTCGAACTAAATCAATCAACATTGGGACACAATTTTTGATTCAAAAAACTATAAAAGCATAAAAGATCCAAATGACAAAGATGAATTATCTCTTCGTTGACTACTTCATCTTTGTCTGGCTTGTTGACCTCCAAATTCGTGAGCAACTGGTGAGACATTCTTTCAGTTTTTGTAATTGATTTTGACGACGATGGTGCACTTTCGAACTGAAATTATGCTACATGTGTATTTTTGTGTATTTTCCCAATTTGTTCTTGAGTGAAAGAGAGAGAAAATGGTGGGAAAAAATTGTGAATCTGGACGAGAGCGAAAATGGTGGATTAAGCATGTTTAATGAAGAACAAATCTTAGCCATGAATTCGGCTAGATCTAATGGCCCACAATATTTCTCAAATCTCATCTAAATATCATTCTCATGTGATCTTGCCTCTATAATATAAATAAAACTAATGAAGACTTTAATTCAGATCAATCTAGTCAAGAATTTAGATACTCAAAATACTTAATGTAATTACTGAAGATGATGAGTATTATTACATGGAGACTAGTAGAAAATATAAACCTACATTTAGAAAAAGAACTTATAATCACAATAATAATCGATTAAATGAATACTTATGGAAATATCGAAGTAAAATAGAAAATAACTATATACCAAAATATATTCAAACAGGAGAAACTTTAAACTTAGATTGTTCAGAAAATGTTGATCTCGATATATAAAATTGGGTAGCTAGAACAAATGCAAAGTTAAAATAGGATGTACAACTAATTATATTATCCCTGAAAAAATATTGGCCCAGCCAGAGTTAAATCCTAATGATGTACCAGATATTCTGAAAGAGAAGAGAGTAGTCAAAATTAAGACCATTTATGAAGCTCTATGTAATATAGTTAAAACTCCTATATGGATAAATCATAAGGAGTTAAATACTTTAATTATCTCTCAAAGTCGAGCATATGGCCATGAAGCAGTTGAAACAATAAAATCATGGATATGGAGTCTGCTTCATCCAGACCAAGAACCGGTTACAAGATATATCCCAAGAAATTTCATGACTCCAGATACCCTGAAGAAATATTGTAGCTAGATGCAACAAGAGAATAACCACACATGCCAAATGTGCGGAAGCAGACAAATTACTGTGTCAATAAATAGAAGATATGGATAGTGAAGATAAGGAGGAATCCTCTGGAAGTCAGTAGGAAGTAATTTCGGATCTAGCCACAAGTTAGAGATAAGGACAACATCTGTAAAGTAGTAAAGTAAATAGTATGTACTAAAGCTATTGTAACATAGATAAGCACAGCAGCTGTAACACGTTTTGTAAAAGGTAGACGATAAGAACGCCAGATGGAAAGATAGAAATAGTACTAAATAGTATGTAAAAATTGTACGATCCTTATGTAAACTTTTTCTATAAATAAGAGAAACTTGATGCGGCTAAGGCATCAAGGGCACAACTTGCCAAAACATCTTTCTCTCTCTCAAACTACTTTTTCTCTCAACATAATACATCCCAGATTAATCCACGCTCAAGTTGGTATCAAAGCTAGTAGAAGTAACAGGAAGAAGATATTCTATCAAAAATATGGAAGAAGCTAAGGTAAATTTCTGTCTTATGAACTAAGTTAAAATTCAATCCTTTAGTTTATAATAATACTAAGATCTGTAATAATAATTCTATAACTTCATATAGGATGTGTGTACTATCTTAAATATGCTCTCCCAGATTGAATAAAATCATGCTTAGAAACCAAGAGACAATTGGTAGCAATAGTCCGTTTAATGTCGTTGAGAATGAAGGTTGTTGTATACATATGCGTAAAACCTATGTGGTGAGGTTAAAGAGTGTGATCTTGTTTAGTTTTGCTTTGATGCTTAGTGGTCGAAGAGCGGATTAGTAATACATATATGGAGGCTGATAGAACTATTATTCACTGATTGATGCTTATTATAAATGAAGGGATTGAGTTCAACCAACGTTCAGAAGAAAATTTGCTATAAGATTTATTGACTATGAAAACTCAAATACGAAACGTTAAGAGAAATATAGAAATTAGAGAATTTGCTTTACAAATTAAAATTATGGAACTAAATAATAAAAAAAAAGATTTTGATAATTATTTATATGAAGCTTATAGAAGAAAAGACTGAAACCAAAGATGCTTTAATTAAACTAATAAAAAGAAACCAAATTAAGATGAGAAAACTTTTAGAAAGCAAAATGGAGCTTAAACATTTACAAAATTCGTTATATATATGACAATTAAATCACAAATTAGAAAGGCTATAAGAAGAGCTAACTTTAAATTCCTAATGTCGACTATAGAATCGGATATTAAAAGTTTAGAAAAAAGAAATCAAAAAATAATGGCTACCATAAATAAAATAAGAATAATAGAAAAGGCAAAATTAGGTGATGAAACTGATATAGAAGAAAAATTATAAAGCCTAGATGATCAAATAGAAATACTGAATATGCAAATTAAAGAACAGGATGACATAGCTGATAAAATACAAGAAGACTATATTGAATATACTATAAGACATGCTAATTCTTTAAAACATGTTTTTATTATTATTTCTATAGCTGCTAATTCTACAAATCTAAATGTAATTGGTTTATTTCCTAACGATCGATTAATTTTTGATATTTCTTCATTTAGTACTTCATTTGTTATTAATGGAACTTTAGTATTTCCTTGTAATTGCGTTATATCTATGACGTGTTATATTTTTGCTAATAAATCAAAATTTTTCTCAAATATTTTGTTTGGTGATAACGTAAATCATTCATGTTTCAATTTATTAAACTTTTGTAAATCAAAAATAGCTCTTTGATCTTTATGTTGAGAAGTAATATCTTCATCGTAACCTACTTCTTGTAATTCCTTATTCATTACTATCAGTTTCAGTGTTATCTTCCTCTCTACTTGCTATTTCTTCTCTTATTTCAGTACTATCTGTTTTATATTCTAAAACATATATTTTTTCTTCTGGTGGTATATTAGTTTTTCCTATTTCATCTTCAGCTATATGTAACTCAATAAAGTTGAAATTTTTATTTACTTTATTGTTATTATTTACTTTTGTTTTACATTCTCTTGCTATATGACCTATTTGTCCACAATTGTAACATCTACACTTTTTCATTATTAACATACTTGTAAATTTTTCTTTTTACAAAATAATTTTTGTTCGATTTTTTATTATTTCTATATTTTCCATATGGTTTAAATCGTTTATACCTTCGTTGTCTTAATTTGGGTCGTTTCGTTCTATGTCTTTTATTTAATCTATTACATCCAAATTTTGGTATTTCATATTTTTCACAGCAATCACTAATTTTAGCTTGTTTTCTAAATGCTTTCTGGTTATTTATTTCTATACAATAATTTCTATACCAAGTTTGTAAAAACGATATTTGTTCGCCTAAAGTTCCTGATTTGGGTTCTTTAGCATAAGCTTCTTGTACCATAGTATTTATAGGAATTGGTAATTTTTTAAAATATAATTTTCTAAATACAGTTAATTGGTCAGGTGTTTCAGTTCCTAATTCATAATAATTCAGTTGAAATGCACAATTGTATCTTTTTAAGTCTTCTGGACACATTGAACATATTTCCATATTGTATAATTGAGATTTACTATATTCTTTCTTAGCTTCTACATGTTTTAAATCTGCATTTAAATTTCCAAATTCTCTTCTAATCGCAATTTCATATTTCCTCAGCATTTTTGTTGATTATGTCATTTCTTGTCCTTCCATCTTAGTACCTCGTATTTCCGTTTTATCTATTGTTCCTATATAAGTTAACCAATTTTTAACTATTCCTGTAATAGTTCCTTCAATATAATTGGACGCCATATTAACTGGTATTTTTGCTTCTATTAACTTTGCATTTGTTCTAGCTACCCAATTTTGTATATCGAGATCAACATTTTCCGAACAATCTAAGTTTAAAGTTTCTCCTGTTTGAATATCCTTTGGTATATAGTTATTTTCTATTTTACTTCGATATTTCCATAAGTATTCATTTGATCGATTATTATTATGATTATAAGTTCTTTTTCTAAATGTAGGTTTATATTTTCTACTAGTCTCCATGTAATAACAATCATCATCTTCAGTAAGTACATTAAGTTCTTTTTATTTTTCTGTAATAAAATCAGATTCTGAGTATTTTGAGTATCTAAATTCTTGACTAGATTGATCTGGATTAAAGTCTTCATTAGATCTAATTATATTATTTATATCTTCTATATTATTTACTTCCAATCTCTCTATTTCAGTATTTATGGTTTCTAATGTGCTATTCATTATTGTTTCATTATCGGATTCACGAATCTCTGATATTTCAGTTGTTTCTTTTATATTAAATATAAGCTGTTCTTCTAATTTATCAAATCAATTATTATATTCTATAGATTTTGTATTTCATCATTAAAATTATTTTCTACTCTGTAAACTTTATATAAAATATTCTTAGTATTAGTATGTATAATTTTCATAGATTCTTCTATTTTTCTCATTCTTTCATCATATTTTCTTTCTAATTTATCAAACTTTTTATATATGTCATTTACGGTTTATTTTCTTGATAATTACTATCTATATTTGTTATTTGCACTAGATCACTTTCTTTCGCTAGTTTTCTTTCTCTATCAAATTCAGTTTCCAATATCATTTCTTTTTTATTTTTTATTAAATATAACCGTCCTTCCATAATTTCCACATATTGTCTATCTTGATTTGTTTTAAATATTTTAAATGGATCATCAGGATATGTTATTATTTCTTCATCAATAATCTTTCCATTTTTATTCATTATTCTGGTTGTTCAATTATTCTTTGATATTCAACCTCTATTCTTTTTCTTAAAAATAACTCTGGAAATAACTGAGAATATTCTTTAAACATTTTCTTATCTATAATTTCATAACCTTGCTCTTCTAACTCTATTGGTATTTAAGTATTACTGGACTCAATCTTGCCATCTTTATTCTTGTTTTCCTTTAATAATTGTATAATTAATAAAACATTTGTATTTATTACTTTTAGATTAGCTAGTAAATTACCTTCTTGCTCGAGTTCTCTCATATATATAACATAGATCATCTTATAGTATATTCAATATAGTCTTCTTGTATTTTATCAGCTATCTCATCCTGTTCTTTAATTTGCATATTCAGTATTTCTATTTGATTATCTAGGCTTTTTATTTTTTCTTCTATATCAGTTTCATCACCTAATTTTGCCTTTTCTATTATTCTTATTTTATTTATGGTGGCCATTCTTTATTGATTTCTTTTTTTCTAAACTTTTAATAACTGATTCTATAGTTGACATTAGGAATTTAAAGTTAGCTCTTCTTATAGCCTTTCTAATTTGTAATTTAATTGTCATATATATAACGAATTTTGTAAATGTTTAAGCTCCATTTCGCTTTCTAAAAGTTTTCTCATCTTAATTTGGTTTCTTTTTATTAGTTTAATTAAAGCATCTTTGGTTTCAGTATATTTTCTTCTACAGGCTTCATATAAATAATTATCAAAATCTTTTATTTTGTGGTTTAGTTCCATAATTTTAATCTGTAAAGCAAATTCTCTAATTTCTGTATTTCTCTTAACGTTTCTTATTTGAGTTTTCATATTCAATAAATCTTATAGCAAATTTTCTTCTGAACGTTGGTTGAACTCAATCCCTTCATTTATAATAAACATCAATCAGTGAATAATAGTTCTATCAGCCTCCATATAAGTATTACTAATCCGCTCTTCGACCACTAAGCATCAAAGCAGAACTAAACAAGATCACACTCTTTAACCTCACCACATAGGTTTTACGCATATGTCCACAACAACCTTCATTCTCAACGGCATTAAAAGGACTACTGCTACCAATTGTCTCTTGGTTTCTAAGCATGATTTTATTTAATCTGGGAGAGCATATTTAAGATAGTACACATCCTATATGAAGTTATAGAATTATTATTACAGATCTTAGTATTATTATAAACTAAAGGATTGAATTTTAACTTAGTTCATATGACAGAAATTTACCTTAGCTTCTTTCATATTTTTGATAGAATATCTTCCTGTTACTTCTACTAGCTCTGATATCAACTTGAGCGTGGATCAATCTGGGAAGTATGATGTTGAGAGAAAAAGTAGTTTGAGAGAGAGAAAGATGTTTTGGCAAGTTGTGCCCTTGATGCCTTAGCTGCATCAGGTTTCTATTATTTATAGAAAAAGTTTACATAAGGATCGTACAATTTTTACATACTATTTAGTACTATTCCTATCTTTCCATCTGGCGTCCTTATCTCCAACTTGTGGCTAGATCCAAAATTACTTCCTACTGACTTCCAGAGGATTCCTCCTTATCTTTACTATCCATATCTTCTATTATTTGAACAGTAATTTGTCTGCTTCCGCACATTTGGCATGTGTGGTTATTCTCTTGTTGCATCCATCTACAATATTTCTTCAGGGTATCTGGAGTCATGAAATTTCTTGGGATATATCTTGTAACTGGTTCTTGGTCTGGATGAAGCAGACTCCATATCCATGATTTTATTGTTTCAACTGCTTCACGGCCATATGCTCGACTTTGAGAGATAATTAAAGTATTTCACTCCTTATGATTTATCCATATAGGAGTTTTAACTATATTACATAGAGCTTCATAAATGGTCTTAATTTGACTGCTCTCTTCTCTTTTAGAATATCTGGTAGATCATTAGGATTTAACTCTGGCTGGGAATAGACACATAATCGTGTCTCCCCATTTAGTACCCTATGATGACTAATACCCTGCTCCAATTGGTCCAGATCGAGGAAAGAAAAAAGAACGAGTCTAAAATAAAATATTTTAAGCCCAAATCCATTTTCTAACTCTCTTTATTAACTCATTTCCGAAAACATTTTTTATAACTAGTTTTACTAAACCCACTTTCTAAAAAGTTTTAAAATAGTTTTATAAAAGCCCATTTACGAAAACCTTTTAAAAATAGTTTTTATGAAAGCCCAATCTTATGAAACCCATTTTCTAGCCCAATTTAATTAATAGAATTAATTAATTACATTGATTAGTTTTATTAATAAAAATATCTTTTATAAAAATAATCTTTTCCTAAAGTGTTTTTAAATATCTTTTGTCTAACTATTTTCTAAAATCTTCTTCAATAAAAATAATCTTTTTCCAAAGTGATTTGAAATATCTCTTACTAACTCTTTTCTAAAATCTTTTTAATAAGTAATCTTTTTAGAAACCTACTAACTTTCGGAAACCTATTGCAACTCAATTACCTAAACCTACCTACACTATATAATTAGGTCCATATAAGGTCCAGCTCAATTCTAAAGTCGTCAATCCAGTCTAATTCCAAATCCATATAGGACGAAGTCCAGACCATTAAGTCTAGCGAAGCTAGCATCCCTGTAAGACCATAGCGGCACCCCTATGACCTAGCTAAGCTAGTCATCCCTGTAAGACCATAACGACACCCCTTTGACCTAGCTAAGCTAGTCATCCGTGTAAGACCATAATGACACTCCTTTGACCTAGCTAAGCTAGTCATCCCTGGAAGACCATAACGACACCCCTTTGACTTAGCTAAGCTAGTCATCCCTGTGAGATCATAACGACACCCCTTTGGCCTAGCTAAGCTAGTCATCCCTATGAGACCATAACGACACCCTTTTGACTTAGCTAAGCTAGTCATCCCTGTAAGACCATAACGGCACCCATTTGACCTAGCTATGCTAGTCATCCCTATAAGACCATAACGACACCCCTTTGACCTAAGCTAGTCATCCCTACCATAAACGACACTCCTTTGACCTAGCCAAGCTAGTCATCTCTGTAAGACCATAACGACATCCCTTTGACTTAGCTAAGCTAGTCATCCCTGTGAGACCATAACGACACCCCTTTGACCTAGCTAAGCTAGTCATGCCTATGAGACCATAACGACACCCCTTTGACTTAGCTAGGCAAGTCATCTCTGTGAGTCCATAACGACACCCCTTTTGACTTAGCTAAGCTAGTCACCCGTAAGACCATAGCGACACCCATTGAGTTAGTAAAGCTAGTCACCCTTAAGACCTTAAAGGCACCCTCGGAGTTTAGCGAAGCTACTCCTATCTTACATCTATAGCAATTCTACATCAAGTCTGACGAAGCCAATCACCCATAAGTCCATAAAGGCAGTCCATTATGTCTACTGAAACTAGCATAATAGCACAATCATTCAGTCCAATCTGCTTGCATAGTCCAGTCCAGTCCAGTCCAGTCCACATCTGCATATGCATGTTGTTAGACCCATGTCGCCATCATAACAATAATCATACCCATTTCTAATCATTTCCCATTCCCATTTCCACTTTCATCTTTTCTCATGTCTCATTTCCATTTCCATTTCCCCATCCCTCATTTCCATTTCTCATTTCGAAAGCGTCCTTTCTAAAAATTTTACAAGCGAGGTCCACTCGATTCTGTTCATGACCGTTCGAGAGATTATAACTTAAGAACGTTTAAAGGAGGAACAAAATGTGAGCCTACTCTAAAGCTCATTAATCGCACTATCACCACCCCGACTTCACTTAGAGTCATGAAAATTACTTTTGACCGCCTTCACAACAGAGGCGCGATCACTTCCATAAGGTCTACCGCCTTCACATTAGAGGCGCGATCCCTTCCATAGGGTCTACTATGAACCCTGCACCTAAAAAAAAATCAAAAGGTGCAACCTACATTTCTACCGTGAATTCCAACAGAACAATGAACATCTGACATCTTGTGTTATATCCTACAAATGCACTGCTAAACATAGTCGATGACGATAGACTACTAATACTTGCTTCAAGGAGAATCAGCATCACCAATGACCTTTTTGCGCAGTGCATCGACAATTCAAAAGGGCGTAGTCTTTTATTTCTGGTTTCCTAGGATGAGTCAGAGAGTCCTTACCCTGAGCCATTTATCTCCTTTCCCATCGAGTCTATGCCACTATAGGACTTCATATATTATAGCCTTTCCATTTTCATTTTCATTTTCATTGGCCTTCCATCATTTTATCTATGCTTCTAATTCAATGATGAAACTTAAATCACCTAATGAACTTGACTAATAATAACAAAAAGAGAGCTGAAATATATAAAAAAAAAGAGAAAATAAAAAAGAGGACATATTTTGGATCAGGAGTTATTCCCCTCTCCCTTCCATTACCTTTCACAAACCATCATTTCATAAACCATAATTAGCCAAATAATCCCTCCATTACTCAAAGCTCCACAAATATCCTTCAAGCCTTCCAATACCTTAAACTAAACTTGTGTGTAAGCCTTAATACATAAAAATTTCAATGCCAGGCAAAAACAAATAGTGAAAAAAAAAAATTTTCAAAGTGCAAAAAAATGAAAAAAGCAAAAGAAAACGCACAAGGCAAAAAGAAAGAGCCAAAGGCAAAAAGAAATAAAAGTCAAGCTAGGGGGCTTGCATACAAGTTCTACCCCTCATTCAAATCCTTCAATCCATTAAACCTTAACCCATACAATCCAAATCCATGACTCTTCATTTCCCAAACCAATTAAACTTTCATCAAAGCCTTAAACTTTTCAACCTTCTCATCAACCATAACTCCTTTTTCAAGGTATGTCCAAGCCCGTTAGGTTGAAAACCCGAAAGGGCGGCCTAGGAAAAAGTTAGGGCACATAAAAAAAATCAGGTCCAGAACTACGAATGGTCTGATTCCGCAAGGATACGTAGGAATCCTCATCTTGAGGTCCGACCGCTTCAATAAAATAAAAAGTAGTCATGGTCTAATGATTTAATTTTCTAGAGTTCAGGAGCATACTCTTTCTAGATCCCGACATAGACTCCGAGTCTGCACCTAGCCTCTTTAAAGCCTTTTCCCACCTACACTTATTTAAGTCACAAATTCAAACCTTTTTGTTTTTTAATCCAAGCTCTCCTTTTCCCCGAAGGACTCTATGACAATCCCATGGTCTCTGGCAATATTTGACTTTGCCTATATCAACTTCCCAAAGAAGAATCCCAGTACAATCCCCAGTGAAAACTTTCCATGTTCAAGACATAGCAACTACGATTCAAGACATATCAACTACGTTTCTATATCAGATCAACTACATTTCAATCAAGGCTCAAGGTGCCTAATTCAAGGCAAGCTCACCCAAAGTGGGGGCTTCCTATATATGTGGTGGTGCCTCCAAGTCGAATCAAACTCCCGAAAAGTTATAATTTGCGGACCTCATTTACAGACCCCGATTATTTACTAAAAATGATTTTCGAAAATCATTCTATCTATTTCTGATCATTCTACATATCCACATCTTCTAGCCTTGCAAAATCCCGACCTTGCATTGCAGCCTTGCAAAACCCTGACCTTGCATTGCATTTCATACATTATAGTCTTGCATAACCCTGACCTTGCATGACGTGTCATCTTCCTTAGCTTTTTGCATAACCTTGATCCTTGCATTGCATCTCATGCATCCTTAGAGAGTCTAAGTTTGCATTTTTGCATCATTATGTGCTTTATGTGAGTTGTTTGCACCTATCTACTAACATCTTCTTCTGCAGGTAATCAGAATTGCTTATATATAGATCAGTTCTAAATGCAGAGCGTTTAGAATCGCTCTCTGTCTCGACACCGTATACTTTGACTTTCGGTTTCCTGAACCTCAGTCAAAGTGGGGGCTTCTGTACACACATAATCGTGTCTCCCCATTTAGTATCCTATGATGACTAATACCCTACTCCAATTGGTCCGGATCGAGGAAAGAATAAAGAACGAGTCTAAAATAAAATATTTTAAGCCCAAATCCATTTTCTAACTCTCTTTATTAACTCATTTCCGAAAACCTTTTTTATAACTAGTTTTACTAAACCCACTTTCTAAAACGTTTTAAAATAGTTTTATAAAAGCCCATTTACGAAAACCTTTTAAAAATAGTTTTTATGAAAGCCCAATCTTATGAAACCCCTTTTCTAGCACAATTTAATTAATAGAATTAATTAACTACATTGATTAGTTTTATTAATAAACATATGTTTTATAAAAATAATCTTTTTCTAAAGTGTTTTTAAATATCTTTTGTCTAACTATTTTCTAAAATCTTCTTCAATAAAAATAATCTTTTTCCAAAGTGATTTTAAATATCTCTTACTAACTCTTTTCTAAAATCTTTTTAATAAGTAATCTTTTTAGAAACCTACTAACTTTCGAAAACCTATTGCAACTTAATTACCTAAACCTACCTACACTATATAATCCAACCATCGCACAAACTAACAAAGGGACGGCAACCAGGCAACACACAAAAAATCTCTCGGCTTTCACAACAACAATATCACTCGGCAACTCATAATACAAAACTCATACGCGTCCAATTCCTCCAAAATCTTCACCGCCTCCCTCATACTTCCACCGCCTATCCCCTGCAAATCTCCCTACTGCCATGCTAGTCTACACTCATTAATCCTCATTATCGATACTCCACGTATACATCATCTTTAGCCTTCATCACCAATCACCATATTTAATTCCAATATAAATCTAAGATCGCCTAGCATATATACACCTACACTCACGCACAACATACAACAACAGCAATTTTATCTTGTGATCATCATCAACATCACATAACACTCATATCACGCACAATCAAATAACAAAATACAAACTTTTTAAGGCTTGTTCCGACGTTCAATTTTCTAAGATCTGTAGAAATCAACGACCCCGGACGGTGGTATAATTTCTGAGGGTCAACTAAATTAACCACCTTTATTTTATTTTATTTATTATTTTCTTGAAGTTACTAACATTCTATTCATGATGTAGATTGTTAACAAATTCATTCGATTGTAAGTATTGTATATTATACTAACTCCCTGCAATATTTTCTTTTCTTGTTTTTATTTATTTCCATACATTATTACATGCTTGCCTGATTATTCTATTCATATTATATGATGGTCCTGCTTTATTACTTTTATCACCCCACATGCTGTATTTGCTAATCAAAGACCTAAAGAACTGTTCTAATATTAATCAGATTAATTTGGACAATCTGCTAGGTTCCCAGTAATTTGATTGTCTAATAACATGTCACTAAAAATTAGTCTTTCTATGTGTTTCCTGAACCTACTTAGACTAATTATTGTTAGGGTGTTTAAAACGTTATATGATTATTCTTTGGCATAAAATGTGTAATGAATCGATATTTAGTAGATGCCAACTTTGGGCGAATGTGGTTCATTATGACTATATTTGTACCCTCACCCGCGAACTCAATCTTTAGTTCACTTTGACCATATATGGAGTCATGACGGGGAAATCTACATTGGATACTTTGTCCCTATGATTTTCCTATATCCAATTAGGTTTATGATTCTTCCTAAAAATATTTGTTGGCGACTTCTTTCAAAATAATTTTTAATAAAACCTTAACAGTGTGGTAGTCAAATCTAATACGCGCTAACACCGCGTAGGCGAAATAAAAACAAGACTACACTGGGTCAATATTTTTTCAGGGATAATATAATTAGTTGTACATCCCATTTTAATAACTTTTATGCATTGCTTTATTTCTTGCAAAGTAACTTCGCCTGTAGCTATGTAACACCTCACAAAAATCATTGGAGATTTTGTAAGCTGTAAATGGTTTTTAGCTGCTTTGTATAGGCTGGGAATTGATGATAGTTCTTCTCCATTCATCGTATAGACTAAATTTAGAAGTCCATAGTCATATGCTGCTTTAACTAAATTTGCATTACATCCAGGTAATGCGATTAACTCGTTTATCTTTTTTAGAGGATTAGTAACATACCCTCTTTCTATCTCAGCATGTCTATCTTTGATAGTAACCTCAGGGGTTGTGTTTAGCTTGTTTGCAATAATTAAGAAATTAACAATATATTGTCGAACCAAATGGTTCATAGTTTGCTTGGTTCCAAGGGTTAATTTTTCCTTGAATGGGGTTGTATCTGGTACGAGATTAGGAAATCAATCTCATTAATAATTGGTTTGGGGTTAATAACTTGACTTGGAAAATAACTCTCCAAGGACATATTTCTTTTGTTCATAGGGGTATTCATTTTTTTGGTAATAGCTCTGCTTTTATAATTTTGGCTACTGCCAATATCTGCTTGCGCCTTAGCTGGATTGGAAGCCTCTCTTTTCATGAGAGCTAATTCTTCCATTAGCTTTTTTATTTGTATCTTTTGCTCCTGATTTTCGAGAATCAGTTGTTGAACTAACTCTGGAGAGATAATCTGCATAGCAATTTTTATTAGTTTTCAATAATTCAACAGAAAACTCATATTGCTTAATATCAGCTATAATTCTATTTATCTCCTTTCTTGTAATTGAATCTTGTAACTTCTGGGTTAACCAACTTTTTACTGTTTTATTATCTGTTCGTATTATAAATTTTTTATAAACTATATAGGGTTCAAACTTTTTAATACCATATTTTACTGCTTTTAGTTCTTTTTTAATTAAATCCCAATTGGTTTCATTGCCTTTAAACGTTCCTGAGTGGTATCTGCATACATATTCTTTTTTTATCATTGTTATACTTGTATTTTAATACTGCACCATAACCATAGTTAGTCTCACTTGCATTTGTTTCTACTATCCATATAAATTCTTTATCTTCATTGGGAAAACTTAATTTTGGTAATTTTCTAACTAAATATTTAATTTTTTCTAAAGTTTTTGTATCAGTATCTGTCCATTGAAATATTATTACCAGATTGATCTAATGGCCCACATTATTTCTCATTTCTCATCTAAATATCATTCTCATGTGATCTTGCCTCTATGTGTGTGTATATATATATATATATATATATATATATATATATATATATATATATATATATATATATATGTAGCTCATTTTGTATGGGCTTTTAGTTTAATGTTTTTATTTAGCGGGCGTGGTTATTGGCAAGAACTTATTGAATCCATCGTTTGGGCTCATAATAAATTAAAAGTTGCTCCTGCTACTCAGCCTAGAGCTTGAGCATTGTACAAAGGACGTGCTGTAGGAGTAACCCATTACCTTCTGGGTGGAATTACCACAACACGGGCGTTCTTCTTAGCAAGAATTATTGCAGTAGGATAATGGCTAGGAGGATTTGAAAGGCATTATGGCATTAAGATTTCCAAGGTTTTGCCAAGGCTTAGCTCAGGACCCCACTACTCGTCGTATTTGGTTTGGTATTGCTACTGCACATGACTTCGAGAGTGATGATGATATTACTGAAGAACGTCTTTCTCTGAATATTTTTGCTTCTCACTTTGGGCAATTTGCAATCATTTTTCAGCGGACTTTCGGAAATCTGTTTCATGTAGCTTGGTAAGGGAATTTTGAATCATGGGTACATGACCCTTTACACGTAAGACCTATTGCTCATGCAATTTGGGATCCTCATTTTGGTCAACCTTTTGTGGAAGCTTTTACTCGGGGGGGTGCTCTTGGGCCGGTGAATATCGCTTATTCCGGTGTTTATCGGTGGTGGTATACAATTGGTTTACGCATTAATGAATATCTTTATACTCGGAGCTCTTTTTCTATTATTTCTTTCTGTTATATCTTTACTAGCAGGTTGGTTACACTTACAACTGAAATGGAAACCGAGCGTTTCGTGGTTCAAAAATGCCGAATCCCGTCTAAACCATCACTTATCCGGACTCTTCGGAGTAAGTTCCTTGGCTTGGACAGGACATTTAGTTCATGTTGCTATTCCCGGAGCTAGGGGAGAGTACGTTCGATGAAATAATTTCTTAGACGTATTACCACATCCTCAAGGATTAGGTCCCCTTTTTACAGGTCAGTGGATTCTTTATGCTCAGAACCCCAATTCAAGTAGTCATTTATCTGGTACTTCCCAAGGAGCGGGAACTGCCATTCTAACCCTTCCTGGGGGATTTCATCCAGAAACGTAAAGTTTATGGCTAACTGATATTGCTCATCATCATTTAGCTATTGCATTTATTTTTCTTGTTGCTGGTCATATGTATAGAACAAAATTTGGGATTAGACACAGTATGAAAGATCTTTTAGAAGCACATATTCCTCCAGGGGGACGGTTGGGACGCGGTATATGGGTCTTTATGACACAATCAACAATTCGCTTCATTTTCAATTAGTTAGAACTTGCCCTAGCCTCTTAGGTGTTATAACTCCCTTGGTAATGTATTCTTTACCTGCTTATGCGTTTATAGCACAAGACTTTACTACTCAAATTGCATTATATACGCATCATCAATACATTGCAGGATTCATTATGACAGGAGCTTTTGCTCATGGAGCTATATTTTTCTTTCGAGATTACAATCCGAAACAGAATGAAGATAATGTATTGGCAAGAATGTTAGACCATAAAGAAGCTATCATATCCCATTTAAGTTGGGCCAGCCTCTTTTTAGGGTTCCATACTTTGGGTCTTTATGTTCATAATGATGTCATGCTTGCTTTTGGTACTCCAGAAAAACAAATTTTGATCGAACCTATATTTGCTCAATGGATACAATCGGCTCATGGTAAAACTTCATATGGGTTTGGTGTTCTTTTATCCTCAACAAGTGGCCCGACATTCAATGCGGGTCGAAGTATATGGTTGTCGGCTGGTTAAATGCTGTTAATGAGAATAGTAATTCCCTATTTTCAACAATAGGGCCTAGAGACTTTTTGGTTCATCATGCTGAACAAGGGAAAACTAGGTCGTTACTAACTCCCCTAATATCAAATAAAAAGCCTAACTATCCACCTAAACTAGTCAAGCGGTATGTAAGGATCGAATCACAACAATCGGAGGTATCACCAAGGTAGAGTCGCTACAAGTAAGCTAAGTCGAAGAAATCGTCAAGTTTTGGTTGAACTAAGTGATTAAAACAATTGGAATCAAATTAGGAAAAGCACTAGGATGGAAAATCACCACAATCATAGTTCACATCCAACAACCAAGTAGAGATAAAGGGGTTGTCAAGCATTGGGGATATGCAAAGGGAATAAACAAACCTAAACACCTCTAAAATCGTTGTTAGGGAGTTTAGAGTCCTAATTATGGCAACGAAACCTATATTTCGAGCCGTTATCACCTAACTAAGCCAAGTTAAGAATTGAAATTAAACCCAAGTTAATACCAATCAACAAGTGATGTGTAGCAACTAATCAATCAATCATGAAGGTCAATCACATAAAAGTAAACCATTAAATGGGCAACAAAAGGATCAAAAGGTGATGGAGCTCACATCAACTAAGTCACCAATGAACATTAAAGATTGAAATTGCACAAATCCCAAGCATAATCAACCCAATAAACTCTACTCATGAAAATGTGATGCAAACAATGATTGGGCTACTCCCAATCCTAGTTGATGAACTACTCACTACCCATTATGCTACCAAACATCCTAAACATGGAAAAACTAGCAATAAATCACCAATCTAAAAATAGCAAAAACCAAAAAACAATACTTTAGAGTAAAAACAAAACAAAATCTAGTGAGCAAACAAGAAGAATCTAAGAAAGGATGAAAACTTTAATATAGATTTAACTACTAAGCATGAAGATTGAACAATGAAAACATGAAACTAACAAAGGAGAAATGCATAAAAAACAATGAGAAAGAAAGAAAGGATTGAGAGGATTACTAAGGAAACAAGAAACTTCAAAGAAATTGTCACTTTTTCATTGATTTTCAATCTCCAAATTACACCTCTTGAGCCAAGTTTTCTCTCCTACACTAGTAAGCAAGATTTGGGTTCTAAAAATCTGGGCTCCCTTCCAAAATAGGGTAGAGGAGTATTTATACCCCCTCTAATTACACAAGTCGTAAAAGAAAAGAAATCCGGAAAAAAGCCCAGCGAACAGAGGCTCGGGCGGGCTAAAACGGGCCCGGGCGGGTTGGTGAGAGTAGCCTGGGAGGGCACACTGGATGCTCGGGCGTTGTAGGGTGAATGGGCCCGGTCTGGTACCTCGGGCGTGCACTAAATTTCTAGGAAAAGGCAGTGAGTGTGCCTGATGTATCGCCTGGGCGGGCTCACTGGCCCGGGCGAGCTGATTGATAGCTCGGACGGGCTCACTGGCCCGGGCGGGCTGCTTGTTTGCTCGGGCTGGTTTATTGGCCGTTTTCTTCTTCTTGCTTCCCTTTTTGCTCCCCTCTAAGCTTGTAGGAACTCAAGTTCCTACACATCAAAGACCAAATGGAAGAGTAGGGGAGGGGGATGCAAATACATGTACACATGTGCTAAGAGAGAGTTAGATAGAAAAAGAGGTGAAATTAAGGAAGAAGGGAACCAAAATGCAAAATAAATCAAGTAAAATAGCCTAAAAAACTACCCTAAGAGTGAGATAAATCTCACTCATAACATGCTACTGCTTTAGGTTTAAATATAACTACTTTAATCTTAGTAAAAGGTGCTTTAGATGCACGCGGTTCGAAGTTAATGCCAGATAAAAAGAATTTCGGTTATAGTTTTCCTTGCGATGGGCTAGGACGAGGCGGTACATGTGATATTTTGGCTTGGGACGCATTTTATTTGGCAGTTTTCTGGATGTTAAATACCATTGAATGGGTTACCTTTTATTGGAATTGGAAGCACATCACATTATGGCAGGGTAATGTTTCACAATTCAATGAATCTTCCACTTATTTTATCGGATGGTTAAGAGATTATCCATGGTTAAACTCTTCACAACTTATCAATGGATATAATCCATTTGGTATGAATAGTTTATCGGTTTGGGCGTGGATGTTCTTATTTGGACATCTTGTTTGGGCTACCGGATTTATGTTCTTAATTTCGTGGCGTGGATATTAGCAGGAGTTGATTGAAACTTTAGCATTGGCTCATGAACGCACACCTTTGGCCAATTTGATTCGATGGAGAGATAAACCGGTGGCTATTTCCATTGTACAAGCAAGATTAGTTGGATTAGCCCACTTCTCCGTAGGTTATATATTCACATATGCGGCTTTCTTGATTGCCTCTACATTGGGAAAATTTGGTTAATTTGTGTGTTGTCTACGCAATAATCTAATTTCTTTCGATGGAGAAGGAAGCCCCCCTTCTTATACATTTTTACATCTAGGATCCGACTTGTATCATTGATACTAATATGAACTAAACCATTATGGCAAAGAAAAGTTTGATTCAGCAGGAGAAGAAGAGGCAAAGATTAGAACAAAAATATCAATTGATTCGTCGATCCTCAAAAAAAGAAATAAGAAAAGTAGCATCGTTGAGTGCTAAATGGGAAATTCATGGAAAGTTGCAATCTCTACCACGTAATAGTGCACCTAAGCGTCTTCATCGACGTTGTTTTTTGAGCGGAAGATCGAGAGCTAACTATGGACACTTTGGGTTATCCGGACACATACTTCGTGAAATGGTTCACACATGTTTGTTGCCAGGGGCAACAAGATCAAGTTGGTAAGGATACAAAGATATTTTCATTTCTAAGATCATCATCGATCATAGAGAGACCCTTTACCATTATGTACAAATGGGTTATTCTATTTGTACAGATATGGTAGAGGGCACATTCCCTTTTTCTTTGTCCATTCGTTCCCAGGTCTTTCTTCGGCGCGGGGTAGAGCAGCTTGGTAGCTCGCAAGGCTCATAATCTTGAGGTCACGAGTTCAAATCCTGTCTCCGCAAAATTTTAATTTTGTCAAATTTTTTTGGTTTGAATCTGTTAACTAGTAAGTTAACTAAATACTACTAAAATGGATATTAATTAGGTTTTTCTTTTGGGTTGAGGTGAGAAAAAAAAAGAACGAGAAGGATAGACTTACTACACTATCCGGATCAACTTAAAACTATAACAAAATTCGTTATCATAAAAAATAAATGGACTTTCCCTTGAGCGGATAGCAGGAATCGAACCCGCGTCTTCTCCTTGGCAAAGAGAAATTTTTTACCATTCGATTATATCCGCATTTTTCCTTCTTGAGAAGGAATATGTCTTTGCATACACACACACACACACACACACACACACACACACACACACACACACACATATATAATATGTCTGGATGCTATTTGTTTAGAGTCGGACCCAATACTTTCTTCAAGTCGATTCCAATTAAATTCTTAATTTCGTTATTTATTTTATTAAATTCATTCGAGAAATTTAAGTTTGACCCCTCCCTCTCAATTTTTTTTTGTTTTCATTATTTGTTTTGTTTGTATTTTGGGGGACTTTTCTTATTGTTATATTGATTAAATTTGACTGTGTCTCACAACCCGACATAATTCGAATTCGGGGGAGGGGTTCTTTTTTGATTTGGAACAAATAGGTTCAAGAGATGAGAGAATTAAGGATACCCACCAAAAAGACTAATCCAATCCATAATGATGTACCGGAAAATACAATATTTTTGTTACTTGACCAACCATCGGGCGAAGCAAATACAACGGGTACGCTAATCAATAAGATTGATGAAGTAGCAATTAATGCAAAAACAACCAATTGGAAAGCTATAGTACTAAAAGTAAGAAATGTATCACGGAGGGATTTTGTTGAGTCTTGCATAGCTGGCAAATATGATTATTATTTTGCTGCATCCAGCTACAGTGTTTTTTCAGAGTATCTGGTGTCATAAAATTTCTCGGAATGTACCGAGTAACTGGCTCCTGATCAGGGTGGAGCAAACTCCATATCCATGACTTAATAACTTCTATGGAATCATATCCATATTCTTTGCTTTGAGACATGATAAGAGTATTAAGCTCCTTATGGTTTACCCATACTGGAGTTTGTATTATGTTGCATAATGCTTCATAAATTGTCTTTATTTTTACTGCTCTTTTTTCTCGGAGGATTTCCGGTATATCATTGATATTTAGCTCAGGTTGAGCTTTTATCTCTTCTGGGATAAGGAAATTGGGGGTACATCCCATTTTGACTACTCGTATACATTGCTTTTATTTCTTGATGTGTAACATCGCCAGGGGCTGTATAGCATCGCACAAAGATCATTTGAGCTTTTGTGATATTTAAATAGTTTCTAGCTGCTCTATATAACTTAGGTATTGACGATAGTTCTTCTCCGTTTAAGGTATAAACTGAATTTAGAAGACCATAGTCATAAGCTGCTTTAATCATATTTGTATTACAACCTGGGAAGGCAATTAACTCATTTATCATTTTTAGAGGGTTTGTGACATAACCGCTCTCTATCTCTGATTGGCTATTTTTTGTGGTTACTTCTGGGTTTGTGTTTAGCTTAATGGCAATTACTAGGAAATTGGAAATATATGTTCGAACCTGGGGGCTCATGGTTTGTTTTGATCCAAGGGTTAGTTTTTCTAAAAATGATGTTGTATCTGGCACGAGGGTAGGAAATTCTATCTCGTTAAAAAGGGTTTTAGGTTTATCGTGGCCTGAAAAATAATTTTGTAAAGACATATTTCTCCTGGTTGTAGGAGTATTAACTTTTCTTGTAATAGCTTGAGTTTTATAATTTTGGCTACTGCCAATATAGTTTTGGCTTCTGCCAATATAATTCTGGCTTTTGCCAATATAGTTTTGGCTACTGCCAATATCCATTTGCTCCTTACCAGGATTACTGGAAACTGCTTTCTCTCTTTTTAGGAGAGTTAGCTCATCCATTAGCTCTTTGATTTGGAGTTTGCTCCACCCTGATCAGGAGCCAGTTACTCGGTACATTCCGAGAAATTTTATGACACCAGATACTCTGAAAAAACACTGTAGCTGGATGCAGCAAAATAATAATCATATTTGCCAGCTATGCAAGACTCAACAAAATACAGTCCCTACTATTGAAGATATGGATAGAACCGAATCCTCTGACGGACAGGAAGTTGTAACAAGATAAGATACTTTTGTAATCTTGTAATAGATAAAACTTTGTACTAGTTACTACACGACAAAAGTTAGGCGGCTAAACGCGTAAAATATGTAAAGTGAATAGTGAACAATACTTTTACTGTAGCACTTTTCACTGTAGCTACAGTAGTATGAATAGTATTATGAATAGTATTGTAAAAGCGTACGACACTTGTAATATATTTGCCTATAAATAAAGCAGCTGATGAAGCTAGAGGATCATCAGCAAATATCCTCTACACATCTTCTCTCTCTAAAAAACCTTTCTCTTAAACTCTCCTAACACGCTTCACCCAACAACTGGTATCAGAGCTTACTATTCATAAGCCTACTATTCACTGTTTCACCGGAGCTATACAAATAGAAGATATTTCACAAGTAATTATGGAAGCAGATAAGGTAACACTTTTCTCTATGAACTGAATTTAAATTCAATCCCCTAGTTTATAATAATACTAAGATCTGTTAAAATAATTCTATAATTTCATATAGGATGTATGCTATCTTAAATATGCTTTCCCCGATTAAGTAAACTCATGTTTAGAAACCAAGAGACAATTGGCAGCAGGAGCCCGTTTTGCCGATAAGAATGAGAAGGCGTTGTAGGG
Organism: Beta lomatogona; assembly: GCA_947646795.1. Classification (NCBI taxonomy): domain Eukaryota; kingdom Viridiplantae; phylum Streptophyta; class Magnoliopsida; order Caryophyllales; family Amaranthaceae; genus Beta; species Beta lomatogona. The sequence continues at coordinate 510,966 of CANSNZ010000116.1, forward strand.
CGTGATGCATAAAACCTATGTGGTGAGGTTGACAAACATGAATTTATTTAATTATGCTTAATTGCTTAAGGGTTGTTAAAGCGGATTAGCAGTACTTATATGAAAGCTGATAGAATTGTTATTAACCGATTAAGGTTTATTATGAGCGAAAGGGATTAAGTCTTAAAAAGAAGTTCATAAAGAAAAACGTCTAGAAACCTAAATATTTTATTTGCTTACCTACCTGATTTATGAATTCTCAAATAACGAATGTTAAATTACGTGTTGAATGGATAAATTATGCTTTACAATTTAAAATTGATAACCTAAAAGAGCAACTAAGAATTTCTCATATTCACGCAGCTAAAGAAGGTGATCTTGACTTAGGGAATATTTTACTTAATATACTACAGGAAGAACACAACGAGATAGATAAACCTGTACAAGTACAACTAGAAATTGAAAATTTATTAGATTTCTTAAAACAAATAGAACTCAGACAATCGTTAATAGAACTTGAACAATTAATAAATTCCATATGATTAAATCACAAATCAGAAAAGTCCTAGAAGACATTGAAATGCGACAGGATATGTTAAACTTCCAGATACGGATTCAACAAGATAAAATAGATGAATTCGAAAATTATTTATATGAAGCTAATAGAAGAAAAGATACTGAATTAAGAGATGCCTTAAGAAAATATCTAACTAGTCTACAAAATAAAAAGAACCAAAAGCTAATTGCTAAACAAGAGCTTAAAGATTTACAAAATTCATTATACATATGAGTAAATCACAAGTAAATAAAGCAATGAGAAAAGCTAATTGGGAATACTTTATATCACTTATGCAATCTGATATTAAAAGTTTAGAATTAAGTAATCAAAAGCAGATAGCTATTAACAATAAACTACAAATATTAGAACGTGCAACATTAAATGATAATTATGACTATGAAGAAATTGACAAGGAGTTAAAACCTTTTGAAGATCAAATAGAACGGCTAGAAATACAAATTAAGGAACAGGAAGATGTAGCTAAGAAAATCATAGCAGATTATAATAATTATAAGAAAAATAGAAAACCAGCCTTATGTTTATGAGTGAACTAGAAAAAGAAGAACACTTAGGCACTAGTTTAAGAATAATTAATACGAATATTTTGTTAGTTAAAAAATTACTAAACAAAAGTAAAAATAAATCAGACAAACCAGAGGCAAGTAATACTAAGTTACCAATAGAATTAGAGGAACAAGGTTATGAAATATTAGGAAAGAAGATCACTAAAGAATATTCACAGTTATTTCCCGAATTACTTTTAACAAAGAAAATAGAAGTAGAATATGAACGAGCAATTAAACAAGAATAATGAATAATGAATAAAAACGAAAAAACCATCGAAGAAGAAATTATTAGATATCCAGACGGTCCATTTAAAATACATAAGACTAATCAACATAGAGAATTTGCAGAAATTAGTAATGGCACATTTTATTTAATTAAAGATCGAAAACAAATTATATTAGAAAATGAATTTGACAGAGAAAGAAGATTGGCGCTAGAACATAATTTAGTACAACTGACAAACATAGAATGTAGTTATCAGGACAACAAAACAATTAACGATATTTATAAAAAAACTAGAAAAACTAGAAAGGAAATATGATGAAAGAATGAGAAAAATGGAAGAATCTATTAAAATAATACATCTTAATACCAAACAAATATTAGACAAAGTCTATAGAGTAGAAAACAATTTTAATGAAGAAATACAAAATCTTAAAATAGAATATAATAATAAATTTGATAAAATCGAAGAACAACTTATAAATAATATCAACAATAATGAAATATCATAAATCCATGAATCAGATAACGAGACCCTAAATAATACTGTTATAGAAGCCTTAACTACGGAAATTGAAAGACTTGAAGTAAACAATATAAATGTATTACAAGACAGTGATGAAACTTGTTCGACCAATCCAGTCAAGAATTTAGATATTCAAATTATTTAGAAGCAGACTTTAACTCAGATAAAGATGAAGAAGTTAACGTACTTACGAAAGTCTACAGAGATGGAGATTATGATTATATGGAAACTGATAGAAGTTATAAACCTACATTTAAAAGGAAAAAATATTATGACTATAAGTATAAAAATAACGATTATATATGGAAATATCGAAGTAATATAGAAAACGACTACATACCAAGAGATAATCAATCGGGAGAAACTTTAAATTTAGATTGTTCTATAAATGCTGAAATAGACATACAAAATTGGGTATCTAGGATAACCGCAAAATTAATTGAAGCAAAAATACACGTTAGTGCGGCGGCTAATTATATTGAAGCTACTATAACGAGGAATAGCTAAAAGCTATTTAACTAATATAGGTATACTAGAATTAACGGAACTAAGAAGCACTAAGATAGAAGGAACCTGAAATGACAGATCCAATACAAATGTTGAAAAAATATGAGAAAATAATTCGAAGTGAATTTGGTAATCCAAATGCAGATTTAAAATATGCTATAGCCAAAAAGGAGTATTGCAAGTCCCAACTATATAATATGCAAATATGTTCTATGTTACGGAAGATTTAAATAAATACAATTGTGCATTCCAAATGAATTATTATGAATTAGGAACCGAAACCCCGAACAATTAGTCGTATTTCGAAAATTATATTTTGAAAAATTACCAAAACCTATAAATACTATGGTACAACAAGCTTATTACACGGAACCTAAAACAGGAACTTTAGGAGAACAAATAGCATATTTACAAGCATGGTATAAAAATTATTTTATGGAAGTTCATAACCAAAAGGAATTTAGAAAACAAGCTAAAATTAGCGATTGTGAAAGATATGAAATACCTAAATTTGGATGTCACAAATTAAACAAAAGATATAAAGCAAAAAGACCTAAATTGATGCGAAGACGATACAAAAAATTCAAACCATATGGAAAATATAAAAATAAGAAAAGATCAAATAAAAATTACTTTATTAAAAAAAATTTATAAATATGCTAAAAACCCTAAAAGATGTAAATGTTACAATTGTGGACAGATAGGTAATGAAGAAAGTTATGAAGAAAAAGATAATATTGAAACCGATAGTGATGAATAAAGAACTACAACAAGTTGATTATGATGAAGATATTACGGAACAACATAGAAATCAAAGAGCTATTTTTGATTTGTAAAAATATAATTCATTAAAATATGAAGGATTTACTTTGTCACCCGATAAAATAGTAGATAAGAAAAAATTTGACTTCACAAATTTAAAAAGGTATTTTAAAAGGAAAAAGGAAGAATATTTAGTTATAGCAGATAGAGAACATGTTATAGATATAACCCAAGTACAAGGAAATACTAGAGTCCCTTTAATAACACAAGAAGTGTTAAATGAAGAAATAACCAAAATTAACAATACATTAAAAAATAAACCAATTACATTTAGACTTGTAGAACTAGCAGCCATCGAAATAATAATAAAAGCATGTTTTAAAGAAGGAATAGATACTCCCTTAGAGTTAGAATTAGCCGATGATGAGAATAAAAGAACCATTAGAACAAGCTATTATAGCACAACTTAAAGGAAATCTTATTTATCAAAAGGTAAGGTTCATAATTAAACCAAATTATTCTATAAGTTTAACTGAACAAAACAAAGAAAAAGCATTAGTATTATATTGGATGCTAAGCGGAATAACCATGACCAATGGATCAAAAGTTATGACAAGTACAATGTAAGAATGCTTATATTTTAACAGACCAACATCAAGTTTATACCAAAAATAAATTGAGACCAATTACTATAGACACCCCTTTTACGGATCTTATTTTACCTATAGAAAAGGGATTAAAATTATATTCAAAACCAAACTATGAAGATCTAGAAATAGTAAAGAAACGATTAAGTATTTCTCGATCCAAACGACATTTAACGATAATCTACCTATTCAACTAAAATCATATGAACATTATATAATTATACAAATAGGAACAAAAAACCTAACAACACAAATAGACATCAATATTGAAAATAATTATATTCCATTAGAAAAACTGTCTCTTAACATTAATGAGAATTTTAATAGATTAATTACCCTAACAACAAAGATTGCAATACAAGATATAAACATTGAATATGCTATAACCCTAAACAACAAAATAGTTTTAGGAAAAGATTTCTTAGAAAAGGTTAAACCATGGAAAATAAACCAAGACTATTTTTAATTTACATATAATCAAACCCAATATAAAACTAAAACAATGAATGTATAACACTATGCCCAGTATAATTGAACTAGTAAAATTACAAAAACAATTAGAAATAGCAAAAGAAGAAAAGATTTATCTAAGTCAAAGGCTAAACTACATTAGATTTGCAGGATGTCATCGCGATAGTATACGATTATATTCTAAAAAGGAACAAGAGAAAACTAGAGACATAGAAATATTAGAACAACGATTACATAAAATGAAAAATGACTTAATAATTCTTATTCACCATGAGTAATTTAATCTATATACTTATAAAGATAATTTTTAAAGGATATAAAAGTAGATATTATACACCAATGGTAGATACGGGAGCACAAACAACAATAATGAAAGAAAATTATTTACCAGAATGGAAAACCCTACGAACACCATTTCGAATAAATGGATTTAATAATAATAGCAGGAAAATTACACTTTACCAAACAAATGTAAAAATACAAATTTGGGATAAAATCTTACTTATACCTAAGGTATATTGCTTTGAATTAATAGGAAAAGATATTATATTAGGAACAAATTTCTTAAATCAATATAAACCATTTAGTATAGATAAAGAATTTCTCACCCTGTTTACCCCTTGTCGACATAAGTTAAAAGCCAAGGTAGTTACTAATAAAGAACGATTACCAATAGAGTGGGAAAAATGTGCAATAGGTACGAAGCAAAAATAGTCCAAAAAATGCATACTAAAAAAGAAAGTAACACTCTTGACATAATAGAAATAGGAATATTACATTTAGATATACTTACTCCTTTAAAAAACCAATTAGAAGAACTATGTAGTGACAATCCATTAGAAAATTGGTATAAGCATAAAACAGAAATAAAAATGACATTAAAAGACCCAAACAGTATTATATCACAAAAACCTTTTAATAATACCCAAAGAGATGAAAAAGAATTTAAAATGCATATAAAGGAACTATTAGCTGGCCAATTAATTAGACCAAGTAACTCAAAACATAGTAGCAGTGCATTCATAGTTAATAATCATTCTGAACAAAAAAGAGGTAAAACCCGAATGGTGATAGATTATCGAATTCTAAATGAAAAAACAATTACATATAATTACCCTATACCAAAGAAGATACTTAAAATGAGGCAAATCCAAGGTTATAATTATTTTTCAAAGTTTGATTGTAAAAGTGGTTTTCACCAATTAAAATTAACCGAAGACTCTAAACAATTAACAAGCATTCAAAGTCCCTAGCGGATTTTATGAATGGAATGTATTACCTTTTGGATATAAAAATGCCCCTGGAAGATTCCAAGCATGTATGGATAAATATTTAAATCAATTATCAAATTGTGTAGTTTACATTGATGATATACTAATCTATTCAAAAACCCAAGAAGAACACTATAAGTTAATAGAACAATTTATCGAAATAATTAAAACTAGTGGTATAGTTTTAAGTAAAAAGAAAATGGAATTATTTAAAACACAAATTGAATTCTTAGGATTCAAAATAGATAAAGCTGGAATAAAAATGCAAGACCATATAGCTCAAAAAATCATAGAATTTCAAAAAGAGATTAATACTAAGAAAGAATTACAAAAATTCCTAGGAATAGTAAATCAAGTTAGAGAATTTATTCCTAAATTATCACAATACACTGAACCTTTAACTAAGAAACTAAAGAAAGACTATGATTTTAGATGGGAAGAAACTGACACAAAAACTTTAGAAAAAATCAAAGATTTAGTAAAGAAGTTACCCAAATTAAGTTTTCCCTATGAAGATAAAGAATTCACATGGATAGTGGAAACAGATGCTAGTGAAACCAATAATGGTTACGGAGCCGTATTAAAATATAGATATAAAAATGATAAAAAGGAAAATGTGTGCGAGATATCATTCGGGGACATTTAATGCAAACGAGATCAATTGGGATATAAATAAAAAAGAATTAAAAGCAGTAAAATATGGAATCAAAAAATTTGAATGTTACATAGTCTATAGCAAATTTATAATTAGAACAGATAATAGAACTGTTAGAAGCTGGCTAACCCAAAAATTGCAGGATTCTATTACAAGGAAGGAGATAAACCGGATTATAGCCGACATCAATCAATATGAGTTTAGTATTGAATTACTAAAAACTAACGAAAATTGTTATGCAGATTACCTCTCCAGAGCTAGTTCAACAACTAGTTCTAAAGAATCGGGCACAAGAGCTACAAATCAAAGAGCTAATGGATGAGCTAACTCTCCTAAAAAGAGAGAAAGCAGTTTCCAGTAATCCTGGTAAGGAGCAAATGGATATTGGCAGTAGCCAAAACTATATTGGCAAAAGCCAGAATTATATTGGCAGAAGCCAAAACTATATTGGCAGTAGCCAAAATTATAAAACTCAAGCTATTACAAGAAAAGTTAATACTCCTACAACCAGGAGAAATATGTCTTTACAAAATTATTTTTCAGGCCAAGATAAACCTAAAACCCTTTTTAACGAGATAGAATTTCCTACCCTCGTGCCAGATACAACCTCATTTTTAGAAAAACTAACCCTTGGATCAAAACAAACCATGAGCCCCCAGGTTCGAACATATATTTCCAATTTCCTAGTAATTGCCAATAAGCTAAACACAAACCCAGAAGTAACCACAAAAAATAGCCAATCAGAGATAGAGAGCGGTTATGTCACAAACCCTCTAAAAAGGATAAATGAGTTAATTGCCTTCCCAAGTCGTAATACAAATATGATTAAAGCAACTTATAACTATGGTCTTCTAAATTCAGTTTATACCTTAAGCGGAGAAGAACTATCGTCAATACCCAAATTATATAGAGCAGCTAGAAACTATTTAAATATCACAAAAGCTCAAATGATCTTTGTGCGAAGCTATACAGCCCCTGGCGAAGTTACGTAAGACTCTACACAATTAACAAAGCATTCAAAGTCCCTAGCGGATTTTATGAATGGAATGTATTACCTTTTGGATATAAAAATGCCCCTGGAAGATTCCAAACATTTATGGATAAATATTTAAATCAATTATCAAATTGTGTAGTTTACATTGATGATATACTAATCTATTCAAAAACCCAAGAAGAACACTATAAGTTAATAGAACAATTTATCGAAATAATTAAAACTAGTGGTATAGTTTTAAGTAAAAAGAAAATGGAATTATTTAAAACACAAATTGAATTCTTAGGATTCGAAATAGATAAAGCTGGAATAAAAATGCAAGACCATATAGCTCAAAAATCATAGAATTTCAAAAAGAGATTAATACTAAGAAAGAATTACAAAAAGTCCTAGGAATAGTAAATCAAGTTAGAGAATTTATTCCTAAATTATCACAATACACGGAACCTTTAACTAAGAAACTAAAGAAAGACTGTGATTTTAGATGGGAAGAAAACCGACACAAAAACTTTAGAAAAAATCAAAGATTTAGTAAAGAAATTACCCAAATTAAGTTTTCCCGATGAAGATAAAGAATTCACAAGGATAGTGGAAACATATGCTTGTGAAACCAGTAATGGTTATGGAGCCATATTAAAATATAGATATAAAAATGATAAAAAGGAAAATGTGTGCGAGATATCATTCAGGGACATTTAAGGCAAACGAGATCAATTGGGATATAAATAAAAAAGAATTAAAAGCAATAAAATATGGAATCAAAAAATTTGAATGTTACATAGTCTATAGCAAATTTATAATTAGAACAGATAATAGAACTGTTAGAAGCTGGCTAACCAAAAATTGCAGGATTCTATTACAAGGAAGGAGATAAACCGGATTATAGCCGACATCAATCAATATGAGTTTAGTATTGAATTACTAAAAACTAACGAAAATTGTTATGCAGATTACCTCTCCGGAGCTAGTTCAACAACTAGTTCTAAAGAATCGGGCACAAGAGCTACAAATCAAAGAGCTAATGGATGAGCTAACTCTCCTAAAAAGAGAGAAAGTCATTTCCAGTAATCCCGGTAAGGAGCAAATGGATATTGGCAAGTAGCCAAAACTATATTGGCAAAAGCCGGAATTATATTGGCGAAGCCAAAACTATATTGGCAGTAGCCAAAATTATAAAACTCAAGCTACTACAAGAAAAGTTAATACTCCTACAACCGGGAGAAATATGTCTTTACAAAATTATTTTTCAGGCCAAGATAAACCTAAAACCCTTTTTAACGAGATAGAATTTCCTACCCTCGTGCGGATACAACCTCATTTTTAGAAAAACTAACCCTTGGATCAAAACAAACCATGAGCCCCCAGGTTCGAACATATAATTCGAATTTCCTAGTAATTGCCAATAAGCTAAACACAAACCCAAAAGTAACCACAAAAAATAGCCAATCGAGAGATAGAGAGCGGTTATGTCAAAAACCCTCTAAAAAGGATAAATGAGTTAATTGCCTACCCAGGTCGTAATACAAATATGATTAAAGCAGACTTATGACTATGGTATCTAAATTCGGTTTATACCTTAAACGGAGAAGAACTATCGTCAATACCCATATAGAGCAGCTAGAAACTATTTAAATATCACAAAAGCTCAAATGATCTTTGTGCGATGCTATACAGCCCCTGGCGAAGTTACAGAAGACTCTACACAATTAACAGCATTCAAAGTCCCTAGCGGATTTTATGAATGGAATGTATTACCTTTTGGATATAAAAATGCCCCTGGAAGCTTCCAAGCATTTATGGATAAATATTTAAATCAATTATCAAATTGTGTAGTTTACATTGATGATATACTAATCTATTCAAAAACCCAAGAAGAACACTATAAGTTAATAGAACAATTTATCGAAATAATTAAAACTAGTGGTATACTTTTAAGTAAAAGAAAATGGAATTATTTAAAACACAAATTGAATTCTTAGGATTCTAAATAAATAAAGCTGGATTAAAAATGCAAGACCATATAGCTCAAAAAATCATAGAATTTCAAAAAGAGATTAATACTAAGAAAGAATTACAAAAATTCCTAGGAATAGTAAATAAGGTTATAGAATTTATTCCTAAATTATCACAATACACTGAACCTTTAACTAAGAAACTAAAGAAAGACTATGATTTTAGATGGGAAGAAACTGACACAAAAACTTTAGAAAAAATCAAAGATTTAGTAAAGAAATTACCCAAATTAAGTTTTCCCGATGAAGATAAAGAATTCACAAGGATAGTGGAAACAGATGCTTGTGAAACCAATAATGGTTATGGAGCCGTATTAAAATATAGATATAAAAATGATAAAAAGGAAAATGTGTGCAGATATCATTCAGGGACATTTAAGGCAAACGAAATCAATTGGGATATAAATAAAAAAGAATTAAAAGCAGTAAAATATGGAATCAAAAAATTTGAATGTTACATAGTCTATTGCCAATTTATAATTAGAACAGATAATAGAACTGTTAGAAGCTGGCTAACCCAAAAATTGCAGGATTCTATTACAAGGAAGGAGATAAACCGGATTATAGCCGACATCAATCAATATGAGTTTAGTATTGAATTACTAAAAACTAACGAAAATTGTTATGCGGATTACCTCTCCGAGCTAGTTCAACAACTAGTTCTAAAGAATCGGGCACAAGAGCTACAGATCAAAGAGCTAATGGATGAGCTAACTCTCCCAAAAAGAGAGAAAACAGTTTCTAGTAATCCTGGTAAGGAGCAAATGGATATTGGCAGTAGCCAAAACTATATTGGCAGTAGCCAAAACTATATTGGCAAAAGCCAGAATTATATTGGCAGAAGCCAAAACTATATTGGCAGTAGCCAAAATTATAAAACTCAAGCTATTACAAGAAAAGTTAATACTCCTACAACCAGGAGAAATATGTCTTTACAAAATTATTTTTCAGGCCAAGATAAACCTAAAACCCTTTTTAACGAGATAGAATTTCCTACCCTCGTGCCAGATACAACCTCATTTTTAGAAAAACTAACCCTTGGATCAAAACAAACCATGAGCCCCCAGGTTCGAACATATATTTCCAATTTCCTAGTAATTGCCAATAAGCTAAACACAAACCCAGAAGTAACCACAAAAAATAGTCAATCAGAGATAGAGAGCGGTTATGTCACAAACCCTCTAAAAAGGATAAATGAGTTAATTGCCTTCCCAGGTTGTAATACAAATATGATTAAAGCAGCTTATGACTATGGTCTTCTAAATTCAGTTTATACCTTAAACGGAGAAGAACTATCGTCAATACCCAAGTTATATAGAGCAGCTAGAAACTATTTAAATATCACAAAAGCTCAAATGATCTTTGTACGATGCTATACAGCCCCTGGCGAAGTTACACATCAAGAAATAAAGCAATGTATACGAGTAATCAAAATGGGATGTACCCCCAATTTCCTTATCCCAGAAGAGATAAAAGCTCAACCTGAGCTAAATATCAATGATATACCGGAAATCCTCCCAGAAAAAAGAGCAGTAAAAATAAAGACAATTTATGAAGCATTATGCAACATAATACAAACTCCAGTATGGGTAAACCATAAGGAGCTTAATACTCTTATCAAGTCTCAAAGCAAATAATATGGATATGATTCCATAGAAGTTATTAAGTCATGGATATGGAGTTTGCTCCACCCTGATCAGGAGCCAGTTACTCGGTACATTCCGAGAAATTTTATGACACCAAATACTCTGAAAAAACACTGTAGCTGGATGCAGCAAAATAATAATCATATTTGCCAGCTATGCAAGACTCAACAAAATACAGTCCCTACTATTGAAGATATGAATAGTATGATGAAGATAGAACCGAATCCTCTGACGGACAGGAAGATGTAACAAGATAAGATACTTTTGTAATCTTGTAATAGATAAAACTTTGTACTAGTTACTACACGACAAAAGTTAGGCGGCTAAACGCGTAAAATATGTAAAGTGAATAGTGAACAGTACTTTTAGTGTAGCAATTTTAGCTGTAGCTACAGTAGTATGAATAGTATTATGAATAGTATTGTAAAAGCGTACGGCACTTGTAATATATTTGCCTATAAATAAAGCAGCTGATGAAGCTAGAGGATCATCAGCAAATATCCTCTACACATCTTCTCTCTCTAAAAAAACTTTTCTCTTAAACTCTCCTAACACGCTTCACCCAACAACTGGTATCAGAGCTTACTATTCGTAAGCCTACTATTCACTGTTTCACCGGAGCTATACAAATAGAAGATATTTCACAAGTAATTATGGAAGCAGATAAGGTAACCCTTTTCTCTATGAACTGAATTTAAATTCAATGCCCTAGTTTATAATAATACTAAGATCTGTTAAAATAATTCTATAATTTCATATAGGATGTATGCTATCTTAAATATGCTTTCCCCGATTAAGTAAACTCATGTTTAGAAACCAAGAGACAATTGGTAGCAGGAGCCCGTTTTGCCGATAAGAATGAGAAGGCGTTGTAGGGCGTGATGCATAAAACCTATGTGGTGAGGTTGACAAACATGAATTTATTTAATTATGCTTAAGTGCTTAAGGGTTGTTAAAGCGGATTAGCGATACTTATATGAAAGCTGATAGAATTGTTATTAACCGATTAAGGTTTATTATGAGCAAAAGGGATTGAGTCTTAAAAAGAAGTTCATAAAGAAAAACGTCTAGAAACCTAAATATTTTATTTGCTTACCTACCTGATTTATGAATTCTCAAATAACGAATGTTAAATTACGTGTTGAATGGATAAATTATGCTTTACAATTTAAATTTGATAACCTAAAAGAGCAACTAAGAATTTCTCATATTCACGCAGCTAAAGAAGATGATCTTGACTTAGGGAATATTTTACTTAATATACTACAGGAAGAACACAACATGATAGATAAACTTGTACAAGTACAACTAGAAATTGAAAATTTATTAGATTTCTTAAAACAAATAGAACTCGGACAATCATTAATAGAACTTGAACAATTAATAAATTCCATATGACTAAATCACAAATCAGAAAAGTCCTAGAAGACATTGAAATGCGACAGGATATGTTAAACTTCCAGATACGGATTCAACAAGATAAAATAGATGAATTCGAATATTATTTATATGAAGCTAATAGAAGAAAAGATACTGAATTAAGAGATGCCTTAAGAAAATATCTAACTAGTCTACAAAATAAAAAGAACCAAAAGCTAATTGCTAAACAAGAGTTTAAGGATTTACAAAATTCATTATACATATGAGTAAATCACAAGTAAATAAAGCAATGAGAAAAGCTAATTGGGAATACTTTATATCACTTATGCAATCTGATATTAAAAGTTTAGAATTAAGTAATCAAAAGCAGATAGCTATTATCAATAAACTACAAATATTAGAACGTGCAACATTAAATGATAATTATGACTATGAAGAAATTGACAAGGAGTTAAAACCTTTTGAAGATCAAATAGAACGGCTAGAAATACAAATTAAGGAACAGGAAGATGTAGCTAAGAAAATCATAGCAGATTATAATAATTATAAGAAAAATAGAAAACCAGCCTTATGTTTATGAGTGAACAAGAAAAAGAAGAACACTTAGGCACTAGTTTAAGAATAATTAATACGAATATTTTGTTAGTTATAAAATTACTAAACGAAAGTAAAAATAAATCAGACAAACCAGAGGCAAGTAATACTAAGTTACCAATAGAATTAGAGGAACAAGGTTATGAAATATTAGGAAAGAAGATCACTAAAGAATATTCACAGTTATTTCCCGAATTACTTTTAAGAAAGAAAATAGAAGTAGAATATGAACGAGTAATTAAACAAGAATAATGAATAATGAATAAAAACGAAAAAACCATCGAAGAAGAAATTATTAGATATCCAGACGGTCCATTTAAAATACATAAGACTAATCAACATAGAGAATTTGCAGAAATTAGTAATGGCACATTTTATTTAATTAAAGATCGAAAACAAATGATATTAGAAAATGAATTTGACAGAGAAAGAAGATTAGCGCTAGAACATAATTTAGTACAACTGACAAACATAGAATGTAGTTATCAGGACAACAAAACAATTAACGATATTTGTAAAAAACTAGAAAAACTAGAAAGGAAATATGATGAAAGAATGAGAAAAATGGAAGAATCTATTAAAATAATACATCTTAATACCAAACAAATATTAGACAAAGTCTATAGAGTAGAAAACAATTTTAATGAAGAAATACAAAATCTTAAAATAGAATATAATAATAAATTTGATAAAATCGAAGAACAACTTATAAATAATATCAACAATAATGAAATATTAGAAATCCATGAATCAGATAACGAGACCCTAAATAATACTGTTATAGAAGCCTTAACTACGGAAATTGAAAACGACTACATACCAAGAGATAATCAATCAGGAGAAACTTTAAATTTAGATTGTTCTATAAATGCTGAAATAGACATACAAAATTGGACATCTAGGATAACTGCAAAATTAATCAAAGCAAAAATACACGTTAGTGCGGCGGCTAATTATATTGAAGTTACTATAACAGGAATAGCTAAAAGCTATTTAACTAATATAGGTATACTAGAATTAACAGAACTAAGAAGCACTAAGATAGAAGGAACTGAAATGACAGATCCAATACAAATGTTGAAAAAATATGAGAAAATAATTCGAAGAGAATTTGGTAATCCAAATGCAGATTTAAAATATGCTATAGCCAAAAAGGAGTATTGCAAGTCCCAACTATATAATATGCAAATATGTTCTATGTGTCCAGAAGATTTAAATAAATACAATTGTGCATTCCAAATGAATTATTATGAATTCGGAACCGAAACCCCTGAACAATTAGCTGTATTTCGAAAATTATATTTTGAAAAATTACCAAAACCTATAAATACTATGGTACAACAAGTTATTACACAGAACCTAAAACAGGAACTTTAAGAGAACAAATAGCATATTTACAAGCATGGTATAAAAATTATTGTATGGAAGTTCATAACCAAAAGGAATTTAGAAAACAAGCTAAAATTAGTGACTGTTGTGAAAGATATGAAATACCTAAATTTGGATGTCACAAATTAAACAAAAGATATAAAGCAAAAAGACCTAAATTGATGCGAAGACGATACAAAAAATTCAAACCATATGGAAAATATAAAAATAAGAAAAGATCAAATAAAAATTACTTTATTAAAAGAAAAATTTATAAATATGCTAAAAACCCTAAAAGATGTAAATGTTACAATTGTGGACAGATAGGTCATATAGCAAGAGAATGCAAAACAAAGAAAAATAGAAATAATACTATAAATATTAAAAATATAAATTTCATTAAACTCCATATAGCAGAGTATGAATTAGGCAAAACCAATATACCACCAGATGAAGAAATATATGTGCTCGAATATGAAACAGATAATGATGAAATCAATGGAATAGAAAGTAATGAAGAAAGTAATGAAGGAAAAGATAATATTGAAACTGATAGTGATGAATAAAGAACTACAACAAGTTGATTATGATGAAGATATTACGGAACAACATAGAAATCAAAGAGCTATTTTTGATTTGCATAAATATAATTCATTAAAATATGAAGGATTTACTTTGTCACCCGATAAAATAGTAGATAAGAAAAAATTTGACTTCACAAATTTAACAAGGTATTTTAAAAGGAAAAAGGAAGAATATTTAGTTATAGCCGATAGAGAACATGTTATAGATATAACCCAACTAGAGGAAAAAAGCCCAAGGGCTGCGGTCAAAAAGGGCCCAAGGGCTGCGTTTTTCGACCGCAGCCATTGGACTAGCAGCCCTTGGCATTTAGCCGCAGCCCTTAGCTCGTTAAGGGTTGCGGTCAGGGCAAAAGCCGCAGCCCTTAACCCACCAAGGGCTGCGGGTTTTGCCCGAACCGCAGCCCTTGTGACCCAAAAAAAAATAAAATTTTTTTTTTTTTTTTGCATTTTTTTTGTCCTGAATGTTCCCAAACAGTTATATATATATAAGTATTATTTTTCATTACAAATTATGTTTCATACACAAATATAGAGAAAATAATAACTGAATTACACAAAGAACTTCTCTAGAGATGACAAATAAAACCAAAATCTCCGAATCAACCGGCAAGTTGGAGCTACCAGCTGCCATGGGTATGCTCTATGTATTCCATATCAGTATCACTTCAGCATGAGACATCCATATCAGTATGTAACTGAGATGTCAAATTTCAAAGAAACTGAAAGAATGTTGCTCTTCTATGATTAGAAATCAAACTAATTCTATCTTTAGTACGCCAAAAAAAAACAGTGAAACTCTAGTGCTTAGATATAAGAAATGTTAGATAGACCAAAACAACTAGCTCAAATAAAGAAATGTCCAATCATCTCAGAGGAACACATAATAGTACAATATTAGGCCAACACACGATTATACATGTCAAGCCCTAGCCCTCGAGCTTAACTCTATAAGCGGTTTAACACCTCCATAAGCGGTGCAGGGAGGAGGGGCGCCGGCAGGGGAGTGCAGCGGGGAGGGGGCTGGTCGGGGGATGGTCGTGGGGAGTGCAAGCAGGGAGGGGGGTGGTCGGGGGAGTGCAGCAGGGAGGGGGGCTGGTCGTGGGGAGTGCAACGAGGAGGGGGGGTCGGTCGGGGAGTGCAAGCAGGGAGGGGAGCGAGCAGGAGGGGGCGGTCGTGGGGAGTGCAAGCGGGGAGGGGGCGGCAAGGGGGTGGCAAGAAGGGAGTGGGGGCGGGGGGGGAGTGCAGCAGGGAGGGGGGTTGGTCGGGGAGTGCAAGCAGGGAGGGGGGCGGTCGGGGGGGAGTGCAAATGGGAGGGGGGTCGGGTCGGGAGTGCAACAGGGGGGGCCGGGTCGTGGGGAGTGCAAAGGAGGGGGGGGGCTGGGGGGGAGGGCAAGCAGGGGAGGGGGGCTGGTCGTGGGAGTGCAGCGAGGATGGTTTAGTCTCGTGACGATATCCAAGCATCATACGCTTCTTGACCGCTCGTATATATCATCTTCGGGGGTCACCTCACCAGGTTGTTCTGGGCAGCAACACCCGGATGGTCTTTCTTTACATCACCTACCCTAATAGGATCAGCAATACCTTTCCTAGAACCGCCCAGGCCCTCACCTGCGGGGTCAAAACCAAGATATGATGAACGAGTCCTTCGGTGTCGGCCAAAATTCAGTTTTTGGTATTGAGAAACGAAAACTGCTTTCCTCTGTTTGTTCGGTTACAACGGGGTTTTCGTAGACCCATGTGATGAATAGAGAACAATATCACAACAATGACAAATGGCCCCAAGTTATTAAAGTTTTCTCGTTGGGAAAATGAGTCAAATAGCAGTAATAATTCATCTACATATGCAAAGCAACTATTAGCCACCATAACAGACACTTTAAGAGATGAAATGAGCAGAAATGTGAAAAGCTCAATCCTGCTAGTACAATTTCAATTGCATTACTCCTCATTTTGATGCATAAATGAATGAATGAGAGGAAATAATTTACTCTATCTACTACAAGGACCAAGGAGAGAAAGGGATATAGAGAGAGATAAAAGAACTTCCATGTACTAGGAGAGAGAGAGGGAATATATTGCCAAAATGTCAACGTTGCAAAGAACTTCCTAGATGGGAAACGTTGCAAGTGTAGAAATACGGAGGAAGTACTTCCTCCGTTTCTTTTTACTTGCAACGTATTCCTTTTAGGGAAATGTGACAATACTTGCAACCAATAATTGGACAAAGAAAACAAATTCGTGCATGTATCCATTATTCCATATTTCCATTCGATCAAAACTTTTAGACGGTAATAGATTTTGGTCGGTCAAGTTTTAAGAACCTATCCTGTAAGCCAGAGCACCAGCATAAATTCACATAGATTGAGTATTTAACATATACCTATCAAGTCTTAGGCAACTTCTAGAGAGGACCATATAATAGGCATTAAATACGTATAAAAGAATAAAAGAACATGCCGAGCCATCAGGGACATCGAAAATTGAGATCACCCTATAGTACAACACAAGCCACAAAAGTAATTGTTTAAAATAATTATGAGAAATATATACTTCCTCCATTTTTAAAACTCGCAACATTCAAATGTGCACAAGGACCAAGGAGAGGAGAGAGATAGAGAGTGAGATTAAAGAACTTCATGTACAAGGAGAGAATATAGTGCCAAAAACGTCAACTTTGCAAGTAACAAAGAACTTCCTAAATGGGAAACGTTGCAAGTATTGAAATACGAAGGAAGTATATTTTAGTGCATCGACCTCAGAATTCATGCCTGCGAGGCTGCATGTAATATAGTAAAACACACCTTCTTTCCAGCCCATTTTTGACAAAAGTTTGTGCCCAACATTATTTGCTTGAATTTTTGCCTTATCTGCAACTTTTTGTGCAGCTACATCGTTGCATTTAGCCATAAAGTTTTCTAGCTCTTCTAGTGGTATGTAGTCTCCCATGTGATGACCTTTCTTTCCAGAAGCTGCCATGAGAAATTCATAGAAGAGAACATATTATAATAGAGCAAACATACTAAAACAGGTTAAAAAAAACCCTATAACATCACAGCGATTACACTCCCTGAAAGGAATGGAAGAAGGTTTCATGCATCAAGGTGAAACTTCAAAGATAATAAAAAAAAGAAAAGGAAAGAGAGCTACCAACCAGTATTGAAGCTATTGAAGGCAGATCTAGGGAGAGAGAACCCTATTTTATACATGCAATATGCAACTAGTGCATATCACAATGGCATTTTGCAGTAACTTTGGGGAAGTACTTCCCGAAACACCTCCCCTGTTTTATCTAGAAAATTCGCAAATAATCCTTCGGGTTACCCAATATTAGAAAAAAAAAGCCATTGTGATATCCAACTATATGCATTCATATTAATAAATTAGGAAAAACTCAGTCTAGAGATAAGATCAATGTTGATACTTGATAGTGAGGCTATTACTGAAGGACGACACCCAACCAATGTTAGGAATCTAGTGAAAGTAAAAAGCAGTAGACAGTAAAAGTTCAATAGAAAAAAACCTTATAGTACCATATCAGAAATATAAAAGACGCAAAGAAAAATGGAAGGTGAGAAGGCAGCCGTGGAGGGGTAATAAGAAGCACAGAACAAAAGAAGATACCAGAGAGATCATCAGCTAAGGGAACAGAAATTTAATTTGGGAAGCACTTCATTATAATTTTATTAGAGGACAAAGCAAATTTATTTTTCCCTTTAAGACAATGGCAGATATTAACCTTGAAGAGATGTTGGGGGAGGCATCTCATCTCTTGATTGTTTAGGTGGTCTTTTCTTCTCTTCTGCTGCTGCTTTCTTCGCATAATACTCCATCATGGCTATGGGATCAGATCTGGAAACTGATGAAGCAGATTCTCCTGCATATACAAATCTTATAAGTTTTTTTTAACCCTCAATTGTAATTCATAATTAACAGAAATTCATAGGCATAAGCAGATTATTTATGAAGAAAAAATGGATATAATGGAAGATAAATAACATTTTCCATACTTTTTGTATGATAGCACAAATTGCAATGTAATGCTAGAATCTAGATACAATAGACCCTTGGGGCCTTGGACCCTCCACTAAAAGCAGGGAAGAAATTCATACAGTCAACAAACAAGGTCAAAGGAAGGGCAACAGAGTTCAACTAAGAGCAGTTAAGAATACAAGATAGAAGAGAAGATAAGCAGCATGGTATTTATGAAAGCTCAAAACCACAAAAGAGAAACCTATGTCATGAACAAAACAATTCAAAAAGAGACATTACAACACTATGAACAAGAAGCAATGACATCATAAACAATCAATTTCATTCCATAGGCATGAATTTCTTGGCCATTTCTTAGAGCTCGTAAATGCCGGCAAGAAACCATTGCACTAAAGAGAGAATCTAAATCAGATATATTTACAAGAGACTTTATCATATCTCTGAATATCCTCAAGGATGCTTCATGATTGCCAAACCTTGAATAGCCAGAAATTAGAGTTGTCCAAGAAACAACACTTGGATGTGCAATATGCCCAAAAACTTTGAGAGCTTCATCACATAAACCCATTCTACATTAAGCATCCATTACGAATTCGGTGTGACTAAATCGAGGTTCAACTCCCATTAATGTCATTGATCCAAATAATACACTATGGCTTGAAAAGAAAGAAAAAAAAAATTCCTTTTTCAAATTCCCAAACATTAATACTTCAATTGAACGACTAACAAACGAATGAAATTCAATTAAAAACATAAGAATTTCAATTGACGATGTTAATTAGGTTTTTCAGTTGACGAGGGTTAGAGAAAAACCTGATCAATACGAGTTCGAGGTTCGTCGAAATCCATAATCGAATTGAATTGGTTTGCCGGAACCCTAAATCGGAAATTATCAGAAAAATGGAGCAATGCACTGGTAAAGTTTTGATATTTGAGCGAGCAGCAACCATGGTGAGCAGCAACCCTTGCGAACCCGAAACCCTCGCGAGCCCTCCCCAACCAACCACCAACCGTTGCGAACGGAAAAGATGTTACAATATCACCGGCGAAGAAGGATGAGAGGAGAGAGATGATGCAGTGAGTTGTAATAGACGAAAGAGAGGGATGTGTTAATGGGGGGAGAGAGAGACATGGGGGGTTCAGCGAAGGATGAGAGAGATGGGGAATGGGTTAATGCGATGAGTGGTGAAGCGAGGGAATTTGTTTTTTCTTGGGCTGCTCAAGGGCTGCGGGTAGCCCAAAGACCGCAGCCCTTTAGTGAAGGGCTGCGGTTTTTGGGCTAACCGCAGCCCTTCATATACGAAGGACTGCGGTTTTCTAGCTAACCGCAGCCCTTCCCTATTAAGGGCTGCGTTTGGCAATAAACCGCAGCCCTTGCACTGCAGCCCTTGCATTTTTTTCCACTAGTACAAGGAAATACTAGAGTCCCTTTAATAACACAAGAAGTGTTAAATGAAGAAATAACCAAAATTAACAATACATTAAAAAATAAACCAATTACATTTAGATTTGTAGAACTAGCAGCCATCGAAATAATAATAAAAGCATGTTTTAAAGAAGGAATAGATACTCCCTTAGAGTTAGAATTAGCTGATGACAGAATAAAAGAACCAGTAGAACAAGCTATTATAGCACAACTTAAAGCAAATCTTATTTATCAAAAGGTAAGGTTCATAATTAAACCAAATTATTCTATAAGTTTAACTGACCAAAACATAGAAAAAACATTAGTATTATATTGGATGCTAAGTGGAATAAACATGACCAATGGATCAAAAGTTATGACAGTACAATGTAAGAATGCTTATATTTTAACAGACCAACATCAAGTTTATACCAAAAATAAATTGAGACCAATTACTATGGACACCCCTTTTACAGATCTTATTTTACCTATAGAAAAGGGATTAAAATTATATTCAAAACCAAACAATGAAGATCTAGAAATAGTAAAGAAACGATTATGTATTTCTCAATCCAAACGACATTTAACTGATAATCTACCTATTCAACTAAAATCATATGAACATTATATAATTATACAAATAGAACAAAAAACCTAACAGCACAAATAGACATCAATATTGAAAATAATTATATTCCATTAGAAAAACTGTCTCTTAACATTAATGAGAATTTTAATAGATTAATTACCCTAACAACAAACATTGCACTACAAGATATAAACATTGAATATGTTATAACCCTAAACAACAAAATAGTTTTAGGAAAAGATTTCTTAGAAAAGGTTAAACCAAGGAAAATAAACCAAGACTATTTTGAATTTACATATAATCAAACCCAATATAAAACTAAAACAATGAATGAATAACACTATACCCAGTATAATTGAACTAGTAAAATTACAAAAACAATTAGAAATAGCAAAAGAAGAAAATATTTATCTAAGTCAAAGGCTAAACTACATTAGAATTGCAGGATGTCATCGCGATAGTATACAATTATATTCTAAAATGGAACAAGAGAAAACTAGAGACATAGAAATATTAGAACAACGATTACATAAAATGAAAAATGACTTAATAATTCTTAATCACCATGAGTAATTTAATCTATATACATATAAAAATAATTTTTAAAGGATATAAAAGTAGATATTATACACCAATGGTAGATACAGGAGCACAAACAACAATAATGAAAGAAAATTGTTTACCAGAATGGAAAACCCTACGAACACCATTTCGAATAAATGGATTTAATAATAATAGCAGTAAAATTACACTTTACCAAACAAATGTAAAAATACAAATTTGGGATAAAATCTTACTTATACCTAAGGTATATTGCTTTGAATTAATAGGAAAAGATATTATATTAGGAACAAATTTCTTAAGCCAATATAAACCATTTAGTATAGATAAAGAATTTCTTACCCTATTTACCCCTTGTCGACATAAGTTAAAAGCCAAGGTAGTTACTAATAAAGAACGATTACCAATAGAGTGGGAAAAATGTGCAATAGGTACAGAAGCAAAAATAGTCCAACAAATTGTGTAGTTTACATTTTTCTCCTGGTTGTAGGAGTATTAACTTTTCTTGTAATAGCTTGAGTTTTATAATTTAGCCTACTGCCAATATAGTTTTGGCTTCTGCCAATATAATTCTGGCTTTTGCCAATATAGTTTTGGCTACTGCCAATATCCATTTGCTCCTTACCAGGATTACTGGAAATTGCTTTCTCTCTTTTAAGGAGAGTTAGCTCATCCATTAGCTCTTTGATTTGTAGCTCTTGTGCCCGATTCTTTAGAACTAGTTGTTGAACTAGCTCTGGAGAGGTAATCTGCATAACAATTTTCGTTAGTTTTTAGTAATTCAATACTAAACTCATATTGATTGATGTCGGCTATAATCCGGTTTATCTCCTTCCTTGTAATAGAATCCTGCAATTTTTGGGTTAGCCAGCTTCTAACAGTTCTATTATCTGTTCTATTTATAAATTTGCTATAGACTATGTAACATTCAAATTTTTTGATTCCATATTTTACTGCTTTTAATTCTTTTTTATTTATATCCCAATTGATCTCGTTTGCCTTAAATGTCCCTGAATGATATCTGCACACATTTTCCTTTTTATCATTTTTATATCTATATTTTAATACGGCTCCATAACCATTATTGGTTTCACTAGCATCTGTTTTCCACTATCCATGTGAATTCTTTATCTTCATCGGGAAAACTTAATTTGGGTAATTTCTTTACCAAATCTTTGATTTTTTCTAAAGTTTTTGTGTCAGTTTCTTCCCATCTAAAATCATAGTCTTTCTTTAGTTTCTTAGTTAAAGGTTCAGTGTATTGTGATAATTTAGGAATAAATTCTCTAACTTGATTTACTATTCCTAGGAATTTTTGTAATTCTTTCTTAGTACTAATCTCTTTTTGAAATTCTATGATTTTTTGAGCTATATGGTCTTGCATTTTTATTCCAGCTTTATCTATTTCGAATCCTAAGAATTCAATTTGTGTTTTAAATAATTCCATTTTCTTTTTACTTAAAACTATACCACTAGTTTTAATTATTTCGATAAATTGTTCTATTAACTTATAGTGTTCTTCTTGGGTTTTTGAATACATTAGTATATCATCAATGTAAACTACACAATTTGATAATTGATTTAAATATTTATCCATAAATGCTTGGAATCTTCCAGGGGCATTTTTATATCCAAAAGGTAATACATTCCATTCATAAAATCCGCTAGGGACTTTGAATGCTGTTAATTGTTTAGAGTCTTCGGTTAATTTTAATTGGTGAAAACCACTTTTACAATCAAACTTTGAAAAATAATTATAACCTTGGATTTGCCTCATTTTAAGTATCTTATTTGGTATAGGGTAATTATATGTAATTGTTTTTTCATTTAGAATTCGATAATATATCACCATTCGGGTTTTACCTCTTTTTTGTTCAGAATGATTATTAACTACGAATGCACTGCTACTATGTTTTGAGTTACTTGGTCTAATTAATTGGCCAGCTAATAGTTCCGTTATATGCATTTTAAATTCTTTTTCATCTCTTTGGGTATTATTAAAAGGTTTTTGTGATATAATACTGTTTGGGTCTTTTAATGTCATTTTTATTTATGTTTTATGCTTATGCCAATTTTCTAATGGATTGTCACTACATAGTTCTTCTAATTGGTTTTTTAAGGGAGTAAGTTTATCTAAATGTAATATTCCTATTTCTATTATGTCAAGAGTGTTACTTTCTTTTTTAGTATGCATTTTTTGGACTATTTTTGCTTCTGTACCTATTGCACATTTTTCCCACTCTATTGGTAATCGTTCTTTATTAGTAACTACCTTGGCTTTTAACTTATGTCGACAAGGGGTAAGCAGGGTAAGAAATTCTTTATCTATACTAAATGGTTTATATTGGTTTAAGAAATTTGTTCCTAATATAATATCTTTTCCTATTAATTCAAAGCAATATACCTTAGGTATAAGTAAGATTTTATCCCAAATTTGTATTTTTACATTTGTTTGGTAAAGTGTAATTTTACTGCTATTATTATTAAATCCATTTATTCGAAATGGTGTTCGTAGGGTTTTCCATTCTGGTAAACAATTTTCTTTCATTATTGTTGTTTGTGCTCCTGTATCTACCATTGGTGTATAATATCTACTTTTATATCCTTTAAAAATTATTTTTATAAGTATATAGATTAAATTACTCATGGTGATTAAGAATTATTAAGTCATTTTTCATTTTATGTAATCGTGGTTCTAATATTTCTATGTCTCTAGTTTTCTCTTGTTCCTTTTTATAATATAATCGTATACTATCGCGATGACATCCTGCAAATCTAATGTAGTTTAGCCTTTGACTTAGATAAATCTTTTCTTCTTTTGCTATTTCTAATTGTTTTTGTAATTTTACTAGTTCAATTATACTGGGTATAGTGTTATTCATTCATTGTTTTAGTTTTATATTGGGTTTGATTATATGTAAATTCAAAATGGTCTTGGTTTATTTTCCATGGTTTAACCATTTCTAAGAAATCTTTTCCTAAACTATTTTGTTGTTTAGGGTTATTACATATTCAATGTTTATATCTTGTAGTGCAATCTTTGTTGTTAGGGTAATTAATCTATTAAAATTCTCATTAATGTTAAATGTCGTTTGGATCGAGAAATACTTAATCGTTTCTTTACTATTTCTAGATCTTCATAGTTTGGTTTTGAATATAATTTTGGTCCATTGGTCATGTTTATTCCACTTAGCATCCAATATAATACTAATGCTTTTTCTATGTTTTGGTCAGTTAAACTTATAGAATAATTTGGTTTAATTATGAACCTTACCTTTTGATAAATAAGATTTCCTTTAAGTTGTGCTATAATAGCTTGTTCTACTGGTTCTTTTATTCTGTCATCAGCTAATTCTAACTCTAAGGGAGTATCTATTCCTTCTTTAAGACATGCTTTTATTATTATTTCGATGGCTGCTAGTTCTACAAATCTAAATGTAATTGGTTTAGTTTTTAATGTATTGTTAATTTTGGTTATCTCTTCATTTAACACTTCTTGTGTTATTAAAGGGACTCTAGTATTTCCTTTTAAAATACCATGTTAAATTTGTGAAGTCAAATTTTTTCTTATCTACTATTTTATCGGGTGGCAAAGTAAATCCTTCATATTTTAATGAATTATATTTTTGCAAATCAAAAATAGCTCTTTGATTTCTATGTTGTTCCGTAATATCTTCATCATAATCATCTTGTTGTAGTTCTTTATTCATCACTATCAGTTTCAATATTATCTTTTTCTTCATTACTTTCTTCATTACTTTCTATTCCATTGATTTCATCATTATCTGTTTCATATTCGAGCACATATATTTCTTCATCTGGTGGTATATTGGTTTTGCCTAATTCATATTCTGCTATATGGAGTTTAATGAAATTTATATTTTTAATATTTTTAGTATTATTTCTATTTGTCTTTGTTTTGCATTCTCTTGCTATATGACCTATCTGTCCACAATTGTAACATTTACATCTTTTAGGGTTTTTAGCATATTTATAAATTTTTCTTTTAATAAAGTAATTTTAATTTGATCTTTTCTTATTTTTATATTTTCCATATGGTTTGAATCTTTTGTATCGTCTTCGCATCAACTTAGGTCTTTTTGCTTTATATCTTTTGATTTCCTTTAAGTTGTGCTATAATAGCTTGTTCTACTGGTTCTTTTATTCTGTCATCAGCTAATTCTAACTCTAAGGGAGTATCTATTCCTTCTTTAAGACATGCTTTTATTATTATTTCGATGGCTGCTAGTTCTACAAATCTAAATGTAATTGGTTTAGTTTTTAATGTATTGTTAATTTTGGTTATCTCTTCATTTAACACTTCTTGTGTTATTAAAGGGACTCTAGTATTTCCTTTTAAAATACCATGTTAAATTTGTGAAGTCAAATTTTTTCTTATCTACTATTTTATCGGGTGACAAAGTAAATCCTTCATATTTTAATGAATTATATTTTTGCAAATCAAAAATAGCTCTTTGATTTCTATGTTGTTCCGTAATATCTTCATCATAATCAACTTGTTGTAGTTCTTTATTCATCACTATCAGTTTCAATATTATCTTTTTCTTCATTACTTTCTTCATTACTTTCTATTCCATCATTATCTGTTTCATATTCGAGCACATATATTTCTTCATCTGGTGGTATATTGGTTTTGCCTAATTCATATTCTGCTATATGGAGTTCAATGAAATTTATATTTTTAATATTTTTAGTATTATTTCTATTTGTCTTTGTTTTGCATTCTCTTGCTATATGACCTATCTGTCTACAATTGTAACATTTACATCTTTTAGGGTTTTTAGCATATTTATAAATTTTTCTTTTAATAAAGTAATTTTTATTTGATCTTTTCTTATTTTTATATTTTCCATATAGTTTGAATCTTTTGTATCGTCTTCGCATCAATTTAGGTCTTTTTGCTTTATATCTTTTGTTTAATTTGTGACATCCAAATTTAGGTATTTCATATCTTTCACAACAGTCACTAATTTTAGCTTGTTTTCTAAATTCCTTTTGGTTATGAACTTCCATACAATAATTTTTATACCATGCTTGTAAATATGCTATTTGTTCTCCTAAAGTTCCTGTTTTAGGTTTTGTGTACTAAGCTTGTTGTACCATAGTATTTATTGGTTTTGGTAATTTTTCAAAATATAATTTTCGAAATACAGCTAATTGTTCAGGGGTTTCGGTTCCTAATTCATAATAATTCATTTGGAATGCACAATTGTATTTATTTAAATCTTCTGGACACATAGAACATATTTGCATATTATATAGTTGGGACTTGCAATACTCCTTTTTGGCAATAGCATATTTTAAATCTGCATTTGGATTACCAAATTATAATGAATTATATTTTTGCAAATCAAAAATAGAATTACTTTTACTGTAGCACTTTTCACTGTAGCTACAGTAGTATGAATAGTATTGAAGATATGGATGATGAAGATAGAACCGAATCCTCTGACGGACAGGAAGTTGTAACAAGATAAGATACTTTTGTAATCTTGTAATAGATAAAACTTTGTACTAGTTACTACACGACAAAAGTTAGGCGGCTAAACGCGTAAAATATGTAAAGTGAATAGTGAACAGTATTTTTACTGTAGCACTTTTAACTGTAGCTACAGTAGTATGAATAGTATTATGAATAGTATTGTAAAAGCGTACGGCACTTGTAATATATTTGCCTATAAATAAAGCGGTGATGAAGCTAGAGGATCATCGGCAAATATCCTCTACACATCTTCTCTCTCTAAAAAACCTTTCTCTTAAACTCTCCTAACACGCTTCACCCAACAACTGGTATCAGAGCTTACTATTCATAAGCCTACTATTCACATGTTTCACCGGAGCTATACAAATAGAAGATATTTCACAAGTAATTATGGAAGCAGATAAGGTAACCCTTTTCTCTATGAACCGAATTTAAATTCAATCCCCTAGTTTATAATAATACTAAGATCTGTTAAAACAATTCTATAATTTCATATAGGATGTATGTTATCTTAAATATGCTTTCCCCGATTAAGTAAACTCATGTTTAGAAACCAAGAGACAATTGGTAGCAGGAGCCCGTTTTGCCGATAAGAATGAGAAGGCGTTGTAGGGCGTGATGCATAAAACCTATGTGGTGAGGTTGACAAACATGAATTTATTTAATTATGCTTAAGTGCTTAAGGGTTGTTAAAGCGCATTAGCGTACTTATATGAAAGCTGATAGAATTGTTATTAACCGATTAAGGTTTATTATGAGCAAAAGGGATTAAGTCTTAAAAAGAAGTTCATAAAGAAAAACGTCTAGAAACCTAAATATTTTATTTGCTTACCTACCCGATTTATGAATTCTCAAATAACGAATGTTAAATTACGTGTTGAATGGATAAATTATGCTTTACAATTTAAAATTGATAACCTAAAAGAGCAACTAAGAATTTCTCATATTCACGCAGCTAAAGAAGATGATCTTGACTTAGGGAATATTTTACTTAATATACTACAGGAAGAACACAACAGGATAGATAAACTTGTACAAGTACAACTAGAAATTGAAAATTTATTAGATTTCTTAAAACAAATAGAACTCGGACAATCATTAATAGAACTTGAACAATTAATAAATTCCATATGACTAAATCACAAATCAGAAAAGTCCTAGAAGACATTGAAATGCGACAGATATGTTAAACTTCCGGATATGGATTCAACAAGATAAAATAGATGAATTCGAAAATTATTTATATGAAGCTAATAGAAGAAAAGATACTAAATTAAGAGATGCCTTAAGAAAATATCTAACTAGTCTACAAAATAAAAAGAACCAAAAGCTAATTGCTAAACAAGAGCTTAAAGATTACAAAATTCATTATACATATGAGTAAATCACAAGTAAATAAAGCAATGAGAAAAGCTAATTGGGAATACTTTATATCACTTATGCAATCTGATATTAAAAGTTTAGACTTAAGTAATCAAAAGCAGATAGCCATTATCAATAAACTACAAATATTAGAACGTGCAACATTAAATGATAATTATGACTATGAAGAAATTGACAAGGAGTTAAAACCTTTTGAAGATCAAATAGAACGGCTAGAAATACAAATTAAGGAACAGGAAGATGTAGCTAAGAAAATCATAGCAGATTATAATAATTATAAGAAAAATAGAAAACCACCTTATGTTTATGAGTGAACTAGAAAAAGAAGAACACTTAGGCACTAGTTTAAGAATAATTATACGAATATTTTGTTAGTTATAAAATTACTAAACGAAAGTAAAAATAAATCGACAAACCAGAGGCAAGTAATACTAAACAATAGAATTAGAGGAACAAGGTTATGAAATATTAGGAAAGAAGATCACTAAAGAATATTCACAGTTATTTCCCGAATTACTTTTAAGAATGAAAATAGAAGTAGAATATGAACGAGTAATTAAACAAGAATAATGAATAATGAATAATGAATAAAAACGAAAAAACCATCGAAGAAGAAATTATTAGATATCCAGACGGTCCATTTTAACATAAGACTAATCAACATAGAGAATTTGCAGAAATTAGTAATGGCACTTTTTATTTAATTAAAGATCGAAAACAAATGATATTAGAAAATGAATTTGACAAGAGAAAGAAGATTAGCGCTAGAACATAATTTAGTACAACCGACAAACATAGAATGTAGTTATCAGGACAACAAAACAATTAACGATATTTATAAAAAACTAGAAAAACTAGAAAGGAAATATGATGAAAGAATGATAAAAATGGAAGAATCTATTAAAATAATACATCTTAATACCAAACAAATATTAGACAAAGTCTATAGAGTAGAAAACAATTTTAATGAAGAAATACAAAATCTTAAAATAGAATATAATAATAAATTTGATAAAATCGAAGAACAACTTATAAATAATATCAACAATAATGAAATATCGAAATCCATGAATCGATAACGAGACCCTAAATAATACTGTTATAGAAGCCTTAACTACGAAAATTGAAAGACTTGAAGTAAACAATATAAATGTATTACAAGACGGTGATCAAACTTGTTCGACCAATCCAGTCAAGAATTTAGATATTCAAATTATTTAGAAGCGAGACTTTAACTCGGATAAAGATGAAGAAGTTAACGTACTTACGAAAGTCTACAGATATGGAGATTATGATTATATGGAAACCGATAGAAGGTATAAACCTACCTTTAAAAGGAAAAAATATTATGACTATAAGTATAAAAATAACGACTATATATGGAAATATCGAAGTAAAATAGAAAACGACTACATACCAAGAGATAATCAATCAGGAGAAACTTTAAATTTAGATTGTTCTATAAATGCTGAAATAGACATACAAAATTGGGTATCTAGGATAACTGCAAAATTAATCGAAGCAAAAATACACGTTAGTGCGGCGGCTAATTATATTGAAGCTACTATAACAGGAATAGCTAAAAGCTATTTAACTAATATAGGTATACTAGAATTAACGGAACTAAGAAGCACTAAGATAGAAGGAACTGAAATGACAAGATCCAATACAAATGTTGAAAAACTATGAGAAAATAATTCGAAGAGAATTTGGTAATCCAAATGCAGATTTAAAATATG
The DNA here is from genome assembly GCA_947646795.1 of Beta lomatogona. Classification (NCBI taxonomy): domain Eukaryota; kingdom Viridiplantae; phylum Streptophyta; class Magnoliopsida; order Caryophyllales; family Amaranthaceae; genus Beta; species Beta lomatogona. Next base: position 540,880 of record CANSNZ010000116.1, read on the forward strand.
CTATAGCCAAAAAGGAGTATTGCAAGTCCCAACTATATAATATGCAAATATGTTCTATGTGTCCGGAAGATTTAAATAAATACAATTGTGCATTCCAAATGAATTATTATGAACTAGGAACCGGAACCCCTAAACAATTAGTCTGTATTTCGAAAATTATATTTTGAAAAATTACCAAAACCTATAAATACTATGGTACAACAAGCTTATTACACGGAACCTAAAACAGGAACTTTAGGAGAACAAATAGCATATTTACAAGCATGGTATAAAAATTATTGTATGGAAGTTCATAACCAAAAGGAATTTAGAAAACAAGCTAAAATTAGTGACTGTTGTGAAAGATATGAAATACCTAAATTTGGATGCACAAATTAAACAATAGATATAAAGCAAAAAGACTTAAATTGATGCGAAGACGATACAAAAGATTCAAACCATATGGAAAATATAAAAATAAGAAAAGATCAAATAAAAATTACTTTATTAAAAGAAAAATTTATAAATATGCTAAAAACCCTAAAAGATGTAAATGTTACAATTGTGGACAGATAGGTCATATAGCAAGAGAATGAAAAACAAAGACAAATAGAAATAATACTAAAAATATTAAAAATATAAATTTCATTGAACTCCATATAGCAGAATATGAATTAGGCAAAACCAATATACCACCGAGATGAAGAAATATATGTGCTCGAATATGAAACAGATAATGATGAAATCAATGGAATAGAAAGTAATGAAGAAAAAGATAATATTGAAACCGATAGTGATGAATAAAGAACTACAACAAGTTGATTATGATGAAGATATTACGGAACAACATAGAAATCAAAGAGCTATTTTTGATTTGCAAAAAGTTATGACAAGACAATGTAAGAATGCTTGTATTTTAACAAACCAACATCAAGTTTATACCAAAAATAAATTGAGACCAATTACTATAGACACCCCTTTTATAGATCTTATTTTACCTATAGAAAAGGGATTAAAATTATATTCAAAACCAAACTATGAAGATCTAGAAATAGTAAAGAAACGATTAAGTATTTCTCGATCCAAACGACATTTAACCGATAATCTACCTATTCAACTAAAATCATATGAACATTATATAATTATACAAATAGGAACAAAAAACCTAACAGCACAAATAGACATCAATATTGAAAATAATTATATTCCATTAGAAAAACTGTCTCTTAACATTAAGGAGAATTTTAATAGATTAATTACCCTAACAACAAAGATTGCACTACAAGATATAAACATTGAATATGTTATAACCCTAAACAACAAAATAGTTTTAGGAAAATATTTCTAAGCAAAGGTTAAACCATGGAAAATAAACCAAGACTATTTTGAATTTACATATAATCAAACCCAATATAAAACTAAAACAATGAATGAATAACACTATACCCCAGTATAATTGAGCTAGTAAAATTACAAAAAAAATTAGAAATAGCAAAAGAAGAAAAGATTTATCTAAGTCAAAGCCTAAACTACATTAGATTTGCAGGATGTCATCGCGATAGTATACGATTATATTCTAAAAAGGAACAAGAGAAAACTAGAGACATAGAAATATTAGAACAACGATTACATAAAATGAAAAATGACTTAATAATTCTTAATCACCATGAGTAATTTAATCTATATACTTATAAAAATAATTTTTAAAGGATATAAAAGTAGATATTATACACCAATGGTAGATACGGGAGCACAAACAACAATAATGAAAGAAAATTGTTTACCAGAATGGAAAACCCTACGAACACCATTTCGAATAAATGGATTTAATAATAATAGCAGTAAAATTACACTTTACCAAACAAATGTAAAAATACAAATTTGGGATAAAATCTTACTTATACCAAAGGTATATTGCTTTGAATTAATAGGAAAAGATATTATATTAAGAACAAATTTCTTAAACCAATATAAACCATTTAGTATAGATAAAGAATTTCTTACCCTGTTTACCCCTTGTCGACATAAGTTAAAAGCCAAGGTAGTTACTAATAAAGAACGATTACCAATAGAGTGGGAAAAATGTGCAATAGGTACAGAAGCAAAAATAGTCCAAAAAATGCATACTAAAAAAGAAAGTAACACTCTTGACATAATAGAAATAGGAATATTACATTTAGATAAACTTACTCCTTTAAAAAACCAATTAGAAGAACTATGTAGTGACAATCCATTATAAAATTGGCATAAGCATAAAACAGAAATAAAAATGACATTAAAAGACCCAAACAATATTATATCACAAAAACCTTTTAATAATACCCAAAGAGATGAAAAAGAATTTAAAATGCATATAACGGAACTATTAGCTGGCCAATTAATTAGACCAAGTAACTCAAAACATAGTAGCAAGTGCATTCATAGTTAATAATCATTCTCGAACGAAAAAGAGGTAAAACCCGAATGGTGATAGATTATCGAATTCTAAATGAAAAAACAATTACATATAATTACCCTATACCTAATAAGATACTTAAAATGAGGCAAATCCAAGGTTATAATTATTTTTCAAAGTTTGATTGTAAAAGTGGTTTTCACCAATTAAAATTAACCGAAGACTCTAAATAATTAACAGCATTCAAAGTCCCTAGCGGATTTTATGAATGGAATGTATTACCTTTTGGATATAAAAATGCCCCTGGAAGATTCCAAGCATTTGTCGATAAATATTTAAATCAATTATCAAATTGTGTAGTTTACATTGATGATATACTAATCTATTCAAAAACCCAAGAAGAACACTATAAGTTAATAGAACAATTTATCGAAATAATTAAAACTAGTGGTATAGTATTAAGTAAAAAGAAAATGGAATTATTTAAAACACAAATTGAATTCTTAGGATTCGAAATAGATAAAGCTGGAATAAAAATGTAAGACCATATAGCTCAAAAAATCATAGAATTTCATAAAGAGATTAATACTAAGAAAGAATTACAAAAATTCCTAGGAATAGTAAATCAAGTTAGAGAATTTATTCCTAAATTATCACAATACACTGAACCTTTAACTAAGAAACTAAAGAAAGACTATGATTTTAGATGGGAAGAAACTCGACACAAAAACTTTAGAAAAAATCAAAGATTTAGTAAAGAAATTACCCAAATTAAGTTTTCCCGATGAAGATAAAGAATTCACATGGATAGTGGAAACAGATGCTAGTGAAACCAAAAATGGTTATGGAGCCGTATTAAAATATAGATATAAAAATGATAAAAAGGTAAATGTGTGCAGATATCATTCAGGGACATTTAAGGCAAACGAGGTCAATTGGGATATAAATAAAAAAGAATTAAAAGCAGTAAAATATGGAATCAAAAAATTTGAATGTTACATAGTCTATAGCAAATTTATAATTAGAACAGATAGTAGAACTGTTAGAAGCTGGCTAACCCAAAAATTGCAGGATTCTATTACAAGGAAGGAGATAAACCGGATTATAGCCGACATCAATCAATATGAGTTTAGTATTGAGTTACTAAAAACTAACGAAAATTGTTATGCAGATTACATCTCCAGAGCTAGTTCAACAACTAGTTCTAAAGAATCGGGCACAAGAGCTACAAATCAAAGAGCTAATGGATGAGCTAACTCTCCTAAAAAGAGAGAAAGCAGTTTCCAGTAATCCTGGTAAGGAGTAAATGGATGGCAGTAGCCAAAACTATATTGGCAAAAGCCAGAATTATATTGGCAGAAGCCAAAACTATATTGGCAGTAGCCAAAATTATAAAACTCAAGCTATTACAAGAAAAGTTAATACTCCTACAACCTGGAGAAATATGTCTTTACAAAATTATTTTTCGGGCCAAGATAAACCTAAAACCCTTTTTAACGAGATAGAATTTCCTACCCTCGTGCCGGATACAACCTCATTTTTAGAAAAACTAACCCTTGGATCAAAACAAACCATGAGCCCCCGGGTTCGAACATATATTTCCAATTTCCTAGTAATTGCCAATAAGCTAAACACAAACCCGAAGTAACCACAAAAAATAGCCAATCGGTGATAGAGAGCGGTTATGTCACAAACCCTCTAAAAAGGATAAATGAGTTAATTGCCTTCCCAGGTTGTAATACAAATATGATTAAAGCGACTTATGACTATGGTCTTCTAAATTCAGTTTATACCTTAAACAGAGAAGAACTATCGTCAATACCCAAGTTATATAGAGCAGCTAGAAACTATGTAAATATCACAAAAGCTCAAATGATCTTTGTGCGATGCTATACAGCCCCGGCGAAGTTACACATCAAGAAATAAAGTAATGTATACGAGTAGTCAAAATGGGATGTACCCCCAATTTCCTTATCCCGGAAGAGATAAGAGCTCAACTCCGAGCTAAATATCAATGATATACCGGAAATCCTCCGAGAAAAAAAGAGCAAGTAAAAATAAAGATAATTTATGAAGCATTATGCAACATAATACAAACTCCAGTATGGGTAAACCATAAGGAGCTTAATACTCTTATCATGTCTCAAAGCAAATAATATGGATATGATTCCATAGAAGTTATTCAATCATGGATATGGAGTTTGCTCCACCCTGGTCAGAGCCGGTTACTCGGTACATTCCGAGAAATTTTATGACACCAGATACTCTGAAAAAACACTATAGCTAGATGCAGCAAAATAATAATCATATTTGCCGACTATGCAAGACTCAACAAAATACAGTTCCTACTATTGAAGATATGAATGATGAAGATAGAACCGAATCCTCTGACGGACAGGAAGTTGTAACAAGATAAGATACTTTTGTAATCTTGTAATAGATAAAACTTTGTACTAGTTACTACACGACAAAAGTTAGGCGGCTAAACGCGTAAAATATGTAAAGTGAATAGTGAACGAGTACTCTATAGACTTTGTCTAATATTTGTTTGGTATTAAGATGTATTATTTTAATAGATTCTTCCATTTTTCTCATTCTTTCATCATATTTCCTTTCTAGTTTTTCTAATTTTTTATAAATATTGTTAATTGTTTTGTTGTCCTGATAACTACATTCTATGTTTGTCAGTTGCACTAAATTATGTTCTAGCGCTAATCTTCTTTCTCTGTCAAATTCATTTTCTAATATCATTTGTGTTCGATCTTTAATTAAATAAAATGTGCCATTACTAATTTCTCGCAAATTCTCTATGTTGATTAGTCTTATGTATTTTAAATGGACCGTGTGGATATCTAATAATTTCTTCTTCGATGGTTTTTTCGTTTTTATTCATTATTCATTATTCTTGTTTAATTACTCGTTCATATTATACTTCTATTTTCTTTCTTAAAAGTAATTCGGGAAATAACTGTGAATATTCTTTAGTGATCTTCTTTCCTAATATTTCATAACCTTGTTTCTCTAATTCTATTGGTAACTTAGTATTACTTGCCTCTGGTTTGTCTGATTTATTTTTACTTTCGTTTAGTAATTTTATAACTAACAAAATATTCGTATTAATTATTCTTAAACTAGTGCCTAAGTGTTCTTCTTTTTCTAGTTAACTCATAAACATAAGGCTGGTTTTCTATTTTTCTTATAATTATTATAATCTGCTATGATTTTCTTAGCTACATCTTCCTGTTCCTTAATTTGTATTTCTAGCCGTTCTATTTGATCTTCACAAGGTTTTAACTCCTTGTCAATTTCTTCATAGTCATAATTATCATTTAATGTTGCACGTTCTAATATTTGTAGTTTATTGATAATAGCTATCTCGCTTTTGATTACTTAATTCTAAACTTTTAATATCAAATTGCATAAGTGATATAAAGTATTCCCAATTAGCTTTTCTCATTGCTATATTTACTTGTGATTTATTCATATGTATGATGAATTTTGTAAATCTTTAAGCTCTTGTTTAGCAATTAGCTTTTGGTTCTTTTTATTTTGTAGACTAGTTAGATATTTTCTTAAGGCATCTCTTAATTCAGTATCTTTTCTTCTATTAGCTTCATATAAATAATTTTCGAATTCATCTATTTTATCTTGTTGAATCCGTATCTGGAAGTTTAACATATCCTGTCGCATTTCAATGTCTTCTAGGACTTTTCTGATTTGTGATTTAGTCATATGGAATTTATTAATTGTTCAAGTTCTATTAATGATTGTCTGAGTTCTATTTGTTTTAAGAAATCTAATAAATTTTCAATTTCTAGTTGTACTTGTACAAGTTTATCTATCCTGTTGTGTTCTTCCTGTAGTATATTAAGTAAAATATTCCCTAAGTCAAGATCATCTTCTTTAGCTGCGTGAATATGAGAAATTCTTAGTTGCTCTTTTTGGTTATCAATTTTAAATTGTAAAGCATAATTTATCCATTCAACACGTAATTTAACATTCGTTATTTGAGAATTCATAAATCAGGTAGGTAAGCAAATAAAATATTTAGGTTTCTAGACGTTTTTCTTTATAAACTTCTTTTTAAGACTTAATCCCTTTTGCTCATAATAAACCTTAATCGGTTAATAACAATTCTATCAGCTTTCATATAAGTACTGCTAATCCGCTTTAACAACCCTTAAGCACTTAAGCATAATTAAATAAATTCATGTTTGTCAACCTCACCACATAGGTTTTATGCATCACGCCCCTACAACGCCTTCTCATTCTTATCGGCAAAACGGGCTCCCGCTACCAATTGTCTCTTGGTTTCTAAACATGAGTTTACTTAATCGGGAAAGCATATTTAAGATAGCATACATCCTATATAAATTTATAGAATTATTTTAACAGATCTTAGTATTATTATAAACTAGGGGATTTAATTTAAATTCAGTTCATAGAGAAAAGGGTTACCTTATCTGCTTCCATAATTACTTGTGAAATATCTTCTATTTGTATAGCTCCGGTGAAACAGTGAATAGTAGGCTTATGAATAGTAAGCTCTGATACCAGTTGTGGGGTGAAGCGTGTTAGGAGAGTTTAAGAGAAAGGTTTTTTAGAGAGAGAAGATGTGTAGAGGATATTTCCCGATGATCCTCTAGCTTCATCCGCCGCTTTATTTATAGGCAAATATATTACAAGTGCCGTACGCTTTTACAATACTATTCATACTACTATTCATACTATCTGTAGCTATAGTGAAAAGTGCTACGCAAAAAAGTACTGTTCACTATTCACTTTACATATTTTACGCGTTTAGCCGCCTAACTTTTGTCGTGTAGTAACTAGTACAAAGTTTTATCTATTACAAGATTACAAAAGTATCTTATCTTGTTACAACTTCCCCGTCCGTCGAGGATTCGGTTCTATCTTCATCATCCATATCTTCAATAGTAGGGACCGTATTTTGTTGAGTCTTGCATAGTTGGCAAATATGATTATTATTTTGCTGCATCCAACTACAGTGTTTTTTTCGTAGTATCTCGGTGTCATAAAATTTCTCGGAATGTACCGAGTAACGGCTCCCTGATCGGGGGTGGAGCAAACTCCATATCCATGACTTAATAACTTCTATGGAATCATATCCATATTCTTTGCTTTGAGACATGATAAGAGTATTAAGCTCCTTATGGTTTACCCATACTGGAGTTTGTATTATGTTGCATAATGCTTCATAAATTGTCTTTATTTTTACTGCTCTTTTTTCTCGGAGGATTTCCGGTATATCATTGATATTTAGCTCAGGTTGAGTTTTATCTCTTCTGGGATAAGGAAATTGGGGGTACATCCCATTTTGACTACTCGTATACATTGCTTTATTTCTTGATGTGTAACTTTGCCAGGGGCTGTATAGCATCGCACAAAGATCATTTGAGCTTTTGTGATATTTAAATAGTTTCTAGCTGCTCTATATAACTTGGGTATTGACGGTCGTTCTTCTCCGTTTAAGGTATAAATTGAATTTAGAAGACCATAGTCATAAGTCGCTTTAATCATATTTGTATTACAACCTGGGAAGGCAATTAACTCATTTATCCTTTTTAGAGGGTTTGTGACATAACCGCTCTCTATCTCTGATTGGCTATTTTTTGTGGTTACTTCTGGGTTTGTGTTTAGCTTATTGGCAATTACTAGGAAATTGGAAATATATGTTCGAACCTGGGGGCTCATGGTTTGTTTTGATCCAAGGGTTAGTTTTTCTAAAAATGAGGTTGTATCTGGCACGAGGGTAGGAAATTCTATCTCGTTAAAAAGGGTTTTAGGTTTATCTTGGCCTGAAAAATAATTTTGTAATAGCTTGAGTTTTATAATTTTGGCTACTGCCAATATAGTTTTGGCTTCTGCCAATATAATTATGGCTTTTGCCAATATAGTTTTGGCTACGCCAATATCCATTTGCTCCTTACCAGGATTACCGGAAACGCTTTCTCTCTTTTTAGGAGAGTTAGCTCATCCATTAGCTCTTTGATTTGTAGCTCTTGTTACCGATTCTTTAGAACTAGTTGTTGCACTAGCTCAAGAGGTAATCTGCATAACAATTTTCGTTAGTTTTTAGTAATTCAATACTAAACTCATATTGATTGATGTCGGCTATAATCCGGTTTATCTCCTTCCTTGTAATAGAATCCTGTAATTTTTGGGTTAGCCAGCTTCTAACAGTTCTATTATCTGTTCTAATTATAAATTTGCTATAGACTATGTAACATTCAAATTTTTTGATTCCATATTTTACTGCTTTTAATTCTTTTTTTATTTATATCCTAATTGATCTCGTTTGCCTTAGATGTCCCCGAATGATATCTCGCACACATTTTCCTTTTTATCATTTTTATATCTATATTTTAATATGGCTCCATAACCATTATTGGTTTCACTAGCATCTGTTTCCACTATCCATGTGAATTCTTTATCTTCATCGGGAAAACTTACTTTGGGTAATTTCTTTACTAAATCTTTGATTTTTTCTAAAGTTTTTGTGTCAGTTTCTTCCCATTTAAAATCATAGTCTTTCTTTAGTTTCTTAGTTAAAGGTTCAAGTGTATTGTGATAATTTAGGAATAAATTCTCTAACTTGATTTACTATTCCTAGTAATTTTTGTAATTCTTTCTTAGTATTAATCTCTTTTTGAAATTCTATGATTTTTTGAGCTATATGGTATGTTATAACCCTAAACAACAAAATAGTTCCTTTTTAGAATATAATCGTATACTATCGCGATGACATCCTGCAAATCTAATGTAGTTTAGCCTTTGACTTAGATAAATCTTTTCTTCTTTTGCTATTTCTAATTGTTTTTGTAATTTTACTAGTTCAATTATACTGGGTATAGTGTTATTCATTCATTGTTTTAGTTTTATATTGGGTTTGATTATATGTAAATTCAAAATAGTCTTGGTTTATTTTCCATGGTTTAACCTTTTCTAAGAAATCTTTTCCTAAAACTATTTTGTTGTTTAGGGTTATAACATATTCAATGTTTATATCTTGTAGTGCAATCTTTGTTGTTAGGGTAATTAATCTATTAAAATTCTCATTAATGTTAAGAGACAGTTTTTCTAATGGAATATAATTATTTTCAATATTGATGTCTATTTGTGCTTTGTTAGGTTTTTTGTTCCTATTTGTATAATTATATAATGTTCATATGATTTTAGTTGAATAGGTAGATTATCGGTTAAATGTCGTTTGGATCGAGAAATACTTAATCGTTTCTTTACTATTTCTAGATCTTCATAGTTTGGTTTTGAATATAATTTTAATCCCTTTTCTATAGGTAAAATAAGATCCGTAAAAGGGGTGTCTATAGTAATTGGTCTCAATTTATTTTTGGTATAAACTTGACGTTGGTCTGTTAAAATATAAGCATTCTTACATTGTACTGTCATAACTTTTGATCCATTGGTCATGTTTATTCCACTTAGCATCCAATATAATACTAATGCTTTTTCTATGTTTTGGTCAGTTAAACTTATAGAATAATTTGGTTTAATTATGAACCTTACCTTTTGATAAATAAGATTTCCTTTAAGTTGTGCTATAATAGCTTGTTCTACTTGGTTCTTTTATTCTGTCATCGGCTAATTCTAACTCTAAGGGAGTATCTATTCCTTCTTTAAAACATGCTTTTATTATTATTTCGATGGCTGCTAGTTCTACAAATCTAAATGTAATTGGTTTATTTTTTAATGTATTGTTAATTTTGGTTATTTCTTCATTTAACACTTCTTGTGTTATTAAAGGGACTCTAGTATTTCCTTTTAAAATACCTTGTTAAATTTGTGAAGTCAAATTTTTTCTTATCTACTATTTTATCGGGTGACAAAGTAAATCCTTCATATTTTAATGAATTATATTTTTGCAAATAAAAAAATAGCTCTTTGATTTCTATGTTGTTCCGTAATATCTTCATCATAATCATCTTGTTGTAGTTCTTTATTCATCACTATCAGTTTCAATATTATCTTTTTCTTCATTACTTTCTTCATTACTTTCTATTCCATTGATTTCATCATTATCTGTTTCATATTCGAGCACATATATTTCTTCATCTGGTGGTATATTGGTTTTGCCTAATTCATATTCTGCTATATGGAGTTTAATGAAATTTATATTTTTAATATTTTTAGTATTATTTCTATTTGTCTTTGTTTTGCATTCTCTTGCTATATGACCTATCTCGTCCACAATTATAACATTTACATCTTTTAGGGTTTTTAGCATATTTATAAATTTTTCTTTTAATAAAGTAATTTTAATTTGATCTTTTCTTATTTTTATATTTTCCATATGGTTTGAATCTTTTGTATCGTCTTCGCATCAACTTAGGTCTTTTTGCTTTATATCTTTTGATTTCCTTTAAGTTGTGCTATAATAGCTTGTTCTCTTCGGTTCTTTTATTCTCGTCATCGCCTAATTCTAACTCTAAGGGAGTATCTATTCCTTCTTTAAGACATGCTTTTATTATTATTTCGATGGTTGCTAGTTCTACAAATCTAAATGTAATTGGTTTAGTTTTTAATGTATTGTTAATTTTGGTTATCTCTTCATTTAACACTTCTTGTGTTATTAAAGGGACTCTAGTTATTCCTTTTAAAATAACTTGTTAAATTTGTGAAGTCAAATTTTTTCTTATCTACTATTTTATCGGGTGACAAAGTAAATCCTTCATATTTTAATGAATTATATTTTTGCAAATCAAAAATAGCTCTTTGATTTCTATGTTGTTCCGTAATATCTTCATCATAATCAACTTGTTGTAGTTCTTTATTCATCACTATCGGTTTCAATATTATCTTTTTCTTCATTACTTTCTTCATTACTTTCTATTCCATTGATTTCATCATTATCTGTTTCATATTCGAGCACATATATTTCTTCATCCGGTGGTATATTGGTTTTGCCTAATTCATATTATGCTATATGGAGTTCAATGAAATTTATATTTTTAATATTTTTAGTATTATTTCTATTTGTCTTTGTTTTGCATTCTCTTGCTATATGACCTATCTCGTCCACAATTGTAACATTTACATCTTTTAGGGTTTTTAGCATATTTATAAATTTTTCTTTTAATAAAGTAATTTTTATTTGATCTTTTCTTATTTTTATATTTTCCATATGGTTTGAATCTTTTGTATCGTCTTCGCATCAATTTAGGTCTTTTTGCTTTATATCTTTTGTTTAATTTGTGACATCCAAATTTAGGTATTTCATATCTTTCACATCAGTCACTAATTTTAGCTTGTTTTCTAAATTCCTTTTGGTTATGAACTTCCATACAATAATTTTTATACCATGCTTGTAAATATGCTATTTGTTCTCCTAAAGTTCTTGTTTTAGGTTCGTGTAATAAGCTTGTTGTACCATAGTATTTATAGGTTTTGGTAATTTTTCAAAATATAATTTTTAAATACGACTAATTGTTCGGGGTTTCGGTTCCTAATTCATAATAATTCATTTGGAATGCACAATTGTATTTATTTAAATCTTCGGACACATAGAACATATTTGCATATTATATAGTTGGGACTTGCAATACTCCTTTTTGGCTATGGCATATTTTAAATCTCGCATTTGGTTTACCAAATCCTCTTCGAATTATTTTCTCATATTTTTTCAACATTTGTATTGGATCTGTCATTTCAGTTCCTTCTATCTTAGTGCTTCTTAGTTCCGTTAATTCTAATATACCTATATTAGTTAAATAGCTTTTAGCTATTCCTGTGATAGTAGCTTCAATATAATTAGCCGCCGCACTAACGTGTATTTTTGCTTCGATTAATTTTGCGGTTGTCCTAGATACCCAATTTTGTATGTCTATTTCAGCATTTATAGAACAATCTAAATTTAAAGTTTCTCCCGATTGATTATCTCTTGGTATGTAGTCGTTTTCTATTTTACTTCGATATTTCCATATATAATCGTTATTTTTCTACTTATAGTCATAATATTTTTTCCTTTAAAAGGTAGGTTTATAACTTCTATCGGTTTCCATATAATCATAATCTCCATCTCTCGTAGACTTTCGTAAGTACGTTAACTTCTTCATCTTTATCCGAGTTAAAGTCTCGCTTCTAAATAATTTGAATATCTAAATTCTTGACTGGATTGGTCGAACAAGTTTCATCACTGTCTTGTAATACATTTATATTGTTTACTTCAAGTCTTTCAATTTCCATAGTTAAGGCTTCTATAACGGTATTATTTAGGGTCTCGTTATCGATTCATGGATTTCGATATTTCATTATTGTTGATATTATTTATAAGTTGTTCTTCGATTTTATCAAATTTATTATTATATTCTATTTTAAGATTTTGTATTTCTTCATTAAAATTGTTTTCTACTCTATAGACTTTGTCTAATATTTGTTTGGTATTAAGATGTATTATTTTAATAGATTCTTCCATTTTTCTCATTCTTTCATCATATTTCCTTTCTAGTTTTTCTAGTTTTTTATAAATATCGTTAATTGTTTTGTTGTCCTGATAACTACATTCTATGTTTGTTAGTTGTACTAAATTATGTTCTAGCGCTAATCTTCTTTCTCTGTCAAATTCATTTTCTAATATCATTTGTTTTCGATCTTTAATTAAATAAAATGTGCCATTACTAATTTCTACAAATTCTCTATGTTGATTAGTCTTATGTATTTTAAATGGACCGTCTGGATATCTAATAATTTCTTCTTCGATGGTTTTTTTCGTTTTTATTCATTATTCATTATTCTTGTTTAATTACTCGTTCATGTTCTACTTCTATTTTCTTTCTTAAAAGTAATTCGGGGAATAACTGTGAATATTCTTTAGTGATCTTCTTTCCTAATATTTCATAACCTTGTTCCTCTAATTCTATTGGTAACTTAGTATTACTTGCCTCTGGTTTTTGTCGATTTATTTTTACTTTCGTTTAGTAATTTTATAACTAACAAAATATTCGTATTAATTATTCTTAAACTAGTGCCTAAGTGTTCTTCTTTTTCTAGTTCACTCATAAACATAAGGTTGGTTTTCTATTTTTCTTATAATTATTATAATATGCTATGATTTTCTTAGCTACATCCTCCTGTTCCTTAATTTGTATTTCTAGCCGTTCTATTTGATCTTCAAAAGGTTTTGACTCCTTGTCAATTTCTTCATAGTCATAATTATCATTTAATGTTGCACGTTCTAATATTTGTAGTTTATTGATAATAGCTATCTACTTTTGATTACTTAATTCTAAACTTTTAATATCGGATTGCATAAGTGATATAAAGTATTCCCAATTAGCTTTTCTCATTACTTTATTTACTTGTGATTTACTCATATGTATAATGAATTTTGTAAATCTTTAAGCTCTTATTTAGCAATTAGCTTTTGGTTCTTTTTATTTTGTAGACTAGTTAGATATTTTCTTAAGGCATCTCTTAATTCAGTATCTTTTCTTCTATTAGCTTCATATAAATAATTTTCGAATTCATCTATTTTATCTTGTTGAATCCGTATCCGGAAGTTTAACATATCTCTGTCGCATTTCAATGTCTTCTAGGACTTTTCGATTTGTGATTTAGTCATATGGATTTTATTAATTGTTCAAGTTCTATTAATGATTGTCTCGAGTTCTATTTGTTTTAAGAAATCTAATAAATTTTCAATTTCTAGTTGTACTTGTACAAGTTTATCTATCCTGTTGTGTTCTTCCTGTAGTATATTAAGTAAAATATTCCCTAAGTCAAGATCATCTTCTTTAGGCTGCGTGAATATGAGAAATTCTTAGTTGCTCTTTTAGGTTATCAATTTTAAATTGTAAAGCATAATTTATCCATTCAACACGTAATTTAACATTCGTTATTTGAGAATTCATAAATCGGGTAGGTAAGCAAATAAAATATTTAGGTTTCTAGACGTTTTTCTTTATGAACTTCTTTTTAAGACTTAATCCCTTTTGCTCATAATAAACCTTAATCCGTTAATAACAATTCTATCGGCTTTCATATAAGTACTCGCTAATCCGCTTTAACAACCCTTAAGCACTTAAGCATAATTAAATAAATTCATGTTTGTCAACCTCACCACATAGGTTTTATGCATCACGCCCTACAACGCTTTCTTATTCTTATCGGCAAAACAGGCTCCCGCTACCAATTGTCTCTTGGTTTCTAAACATGAGTTTACTTAATCGGGGAAAGCATATTTAAGATAGCATACATCCTATATGAAATTATAGAATTATTTTAACGAGATCTTAGTATTATTATAAACTAGGGGATTGAATTTAAATTCAGTTCATAGAGAAAAGGGTTACCTTATCGCTTCCATAATTACTTGTGAAATATCTTCTATTTGTATAGCTCCGGTGAAACACAGTGAATAGTAGGCTTATGAATAGTAAGCTCTGATACCAGTTGTTGGGTGAAGCGTGTTAGGAGAGTTTAAGAGAAAGGCTTTTTTAGAGAGAGAAGATGTGTAGAGGATATTTGCCTGATGATCCTCTAGCTTCATCATTGCTTTATTTATAGGCAAATATATTACAAGTGTCGTACGCTTTTACAATACTATTCATAATACTATTCATACTCTTTGTAGTTATAGTGAAAAGTGCAACAGTAAAAGTCTTGTTCACTATTCACTTTACATATTTTACGCGCTTAGCCGCCTAACTTTTGTCGTGTAGTAACTAGTACAAAGTTTTATCTATTACAAGATTACAAAATTATCTTATCTTGTTACAACTTCCTGTCCGTCAGAGGATTCGGTTCTATCTTCATCATCCATATCTTCAATAGTAGGGACTGTATTTTGTTGAGTCTTGCATAGCTGGCAAATATGATTATTATTTTGCTTGCATCCGACTACTGAGTGTTTTTTCAGAGTATCGGTGTCATAAAATTTCTCGGAATGTACCGAGTAAGCGGCTCCTGATCGGGGTGGAGCAAACTCCATATCCATGACTTAATAACTTCTATGGAATCATATCCATATTATTTGCCTTAAGACATGATAAGAGTATTAAGCTCCTTATGGTTTACCCATACTTGGAGTTTGTATTATGTTGCATAATGCTTCATAAATTGTCTTTATTTTTATTGCTCTTTTTTCTCGGAGGATTTCCGGTATATCATTGATATTTAGCTCAGGTTGAGCTTTTATCTCTTCTGGGATAAGGAAATTGGGGGTACATCCCATTTTGACTACTCGTATACATTGCTTTATTTCTTGATGTGTAACTTCGCCGGGGTCGTATAGCATCGCACAAAGATCATTTGAGCTTTTGTGATATTTAAATAGTTTCTAGCTGCTCTATATAACTTGGGTATTGACGATAGTTCTTCTCCGTTCAAGGTGTAAATTGAATTTAGAAGACCATAGTCATAAGCTGCTTTAATCATATTTGTATTACAACCTGGGAAGGCAATTAACTCATTAATCCTTTTTAGAGGGTTTGTGACATAACCGCTCTCTATCTCTGATTGGCTATTTTTTGTGGTTACTTCTGGGTTTATGTTTAGCTTATTGGCAATTACTAGGAAATTGGAAATATATGTTCGCACCTGGGGGCTCATGGTTTGTTTTGATCCAAGGGTTAGTTTTTCTAAAAATGAGGTTGTATCTGGCACGAGGGTTGGAAATTCTATCTCGTTAAAAAGGGTTTTAGGTTTATCTTGGCCTGAAAAATATTTTTGTAAAGACATATTTCTCGTGGTTGTAGGAGTATTAACTTTTCTTGTAATAGCTTGAGTTTTATAATTTTGGCTACTGCCAATATAGTTTTGGCTTCTGCCAATATAATTCTGGCTTTTGCCAATATAGTTTTGGCTACTGCCAATATCCATTTGCTCTTTACCAGGATTACTGGAAACTGCTTTCTCTCTTTTTAGGAGAGTTAGCTCATCCATTAGCTCTTTGATTTGTAGCTCTTGTGCCCGATTCTTTAGAACTAGTTGTTGAACTAGCTCTGGAGAGGTAAAACCCGAATGGTGATAGATTATCGAATTCTAAATGAAAAAACAATTACATATAATTACCCTATACCAAATAAGATACTTAAAATGAGGCAAATCCAAGGTTATAATTATTTTTCAAAGTTTGATTGTAAAAGTGGTTTTCACTAATTAAAATTAACCGAAGACTCTAAACAATTAACAGCATTCAAAGTCCCTAGCGGATTTTATGAATGGAATGTATTACCTTTTGGATATAAAAATGCCCCTGGAAGATTCCAAGCATTTATGGATAAATATTTAGATCAATTATCAAATAGTGTAGTTTACATTGATGATATAATAATCTATTCAAAAACCCAAGAAGAACACTATAAGTTAATAGAACAATTGATCGAAATAATTAAAACTAGTGGTATAGTTTTAAGTAAAAAGAAAATCGAATTATTTAAAACACAAATTGAATTCTTAGGATTCGAAATAGATAAAGCTGGAATAAAAATGCAAGACCATATAGCTCAAAAAATCATAGAATTTCAAAAAGAGATTAATACTAAGAAAGAATTACAAAAATTCCTAGGAATAGTAAATCAAGTTAGAGAATTTATTCCTTAATTATCACAATACACTGAACCTTTAACTAAGAAACTAAAGAAAGACTATGATTTTAGATGGGAAGAAACTGACACAAAAACTTTAGAAAAAATCAAAGATTTAGTAAAGAAATTACCCAAATTAAGTTTTCCCGATGAAGATAAAGAATTCACATGGATAGTGGAAACAGATGCTAGTGAAACCAATAATGGTTATGGAGCCGTATTAAAATATAGATATAAAAATGACAAAAAGGAAAATGTGTGCGGATATCATTCGAGGGACATTTAAGGCAAACGAGATCAATTGGGATATAAATAAAAAAGAATTAAAAGCAAGTAAAATATGGAATCAAAAAATTTGAATGTTACATAGTCTAAAGCAAATTTATAATTAGAACAGATAATAGAACTGTTAGAAGCTGGCTAACCCAAAAATTGCGGGATTCAATTACAAGGAAGGAGATAAACCGGATTATAGCCGACATCAATCAGTATCGAGTTTAGTATTGAATTACTAAAAACTAACGAAAATTGTTATGCAGATTACCTCTCTAGAGCTAGTTCAACAACTAGTTCTAAAGAATCGGGCACAAGAGCTACAAATCAAAGAGCTAATGGATGAGCTAACTCTCCTAAAAAGAGAGAAAGCAGTTTCCAGTAATCCTGGTAAGGAGCAAATGGATATTGGCAGTAGCCAAAACTATATTGGCAAAAGCCAGAATTATATTGGCGAAGCCAAAACTATATTGGCGTAGCCAAAATTATAAAACTCAAGCTATTACAAGAAAAGTTAATACTCCTACAACCAGGAGAAATATGTCTTTACAAAATTATTTTTCGAGGCCAAGATAAACCTAAAACCCTTTTTAACGAGATAGAATTTCCTACCCTCGTGCCGGATACAACCTCATTTTTAGAAAAACTAACCCTTGGATCAAAACAAACCATGAGCCCCCAGGTTCGAACATATATTTCCAATTTCCTAGTAATTGCCAATAAGCTAAACACAAACCCAGAAGTAACCACAAAAAATAGCCAATCAGAGATAGAGAGCGGTTATGTCACAAACCCTCTAAAAAGGATAAATGAGTTAATTGCCTTCCCAGGTTGTAATACAAATATGATTAAAGCAGCTTATGACTATGGTCTTCTAAATTCAGTTTATACCTTAAAAAGAGAAGAACTATCGTCAATACCCAAGTTATATAGAGCAGCTAAAAACTATTTAAATATCACAAAAGCTCAAATGATCTTTGTGCGATGCTATACAGCCCCTGGCGAAGTTACACATCAAGAAATAAAGCAATGTATACGAGTAGTCAAAATGGGATGTACCCCCAATTTCCTTATCCCGGGAAGAGATAAAAGCTCAACTCCGAGCTAAATATCAATGATATCTTTGGAAATCCTCCGAGAAAAAAGAGCAATAAAAATAAAGACAATTTATGAAGCATTATGCAACATAATACAAACTCCAAGTATGGGTAAACCATAAGGAGCTTAATACTCTTATCATGTCTCAAAGCAAAGAATATGGATATGATTCCATAGAAGTTATTAAGTCATGGATATGGAGTTTGCTCCACCCCGATCGGGAGCCGGTTACTCGGTACATTCCGAGAAATTTTATGACACCGTATACTCTGAAAAAACACTGTAGTTGGATGCAGCAAAATAATAATCATATTTGCCGCCTATGCAAGACTCAACAAAATACAGTCCCGACTATTTAAGATATGGATGATGAAGATAGAACCGAATACTCTGACGGACAGGAAGTTGTAACAAGATAAGAATCCTAAGAATTCAATTTGTGTTTTAAATAATTCCATTTTCTTTTTACTTAAAACTATACCACTAGTTTTAATTATTTCGATAAATTGTTCTATTAACTTATAGTGTTCTTCTTGGGTTTTTGAATAGATTAGTATATCATCAATGTAAACTACACAATTTTATAATTGATTTAAATATTTATCCATAAATGCTTGGAATCTTCCAGGGGCATTTTTATATCCAAAAGGTAATACATTCCATTCATAAAATCCGCTAGGGACTTTGAATCTTTGTTAATTGTTTAGAGTCTTCGGTTAATTTTAATTGGTGAAAACCACATTTACAATCAAACTTTGAAAAATAATTATAACCTTGGATTTGCCTCATTTTAAGTATCTTATTTGGTATAGGGTAATTATATGTAATTGTTTTTTCATTTAGAATTCGATAATCTATCACCATTCGGGTTTTACCTCTTTTTTTGTTCAAAATGATTATTAACTATGAATGCACTCGCTACTATGTTTTGAGTTAATTGGTCTAATTAATTGGCCAGCTAATAGTTCTATTATATGCATTTTAAATTCTTTTTCATCTCTTTGGATATTATTAAAAGGTTTTTGTGATATAATACTTGTTTGGGTCTTTTAATGTCATTTTTATTTCTGTTTTATGCTTATGCCAATTTTCTAATGGATTGTCACTGCATAGTTCTTCTAATTGGTTTTTTAAAGTAGTAAGTTTATCTAAATGTAATATTCCTATTTCTATTATGTCAAGAGTGTTACTTTCTTTTTTAGTATGCATTTTTTGGACTATTTTTGCTTCGTACCTATTGCACATTTTTCCCACTCTATTGGTAATCGTTCTTTATTAGTAATTACCTATACATATATATGTATATATATGTATATATATATATATATACATATATACATATATACATATATACATGTATATACATGTATACATATATACATGTATATACATGTATATATGTATATATGTATATATATATATATATATATATATGTACATATATATATATATATATATATGTATATACAAATCAAAGACTACAATATATTATTTTTGCAGGTTGCCATAGAGATAGCATAAGGGCATTATCAAAAAAGGAAACAAGAAAAAACCCGAGATATAGAAATATTAGAACAAAGATTATATAAAATGAAAAATGACTTAGCAATTCTCAATAAAAATGAGTAATTTAACCTATATACTTATAAAAATAATCTTTGAAGGATATAAAAGTCGATATTATACACCAATGGTAGACACAGGAGCACAACCAACAATAATGAAAGAAAATTGCTTACCGGAATGGAAAAAATTAAACACACCATTTAGAATCAATGGATTTAATAACAATAGTAGTAACATTATCGATACAAAGATTTTAGAAAAAATCAAAGACCTAGTCAAAAAGTTACCAAAACTTAGTTTTCCTGATGAAGACAAATAATTTATATGGATAGTAGAAATAGATGCTAGTGAAACCAATAACGGTTATGGAGCAGTATTAAAATACGAGATATAAAAATGATAAAAACGAATATGTTTGTAGGTATCACTCGGGTACTTTATGGCAAATGAAATTAATTGGGATATAAATAAAAAGGAATTAAAAGCAGTAAAATATGGAATGAAAAAATCTGAATGTTATATAGTTTATAGTAAATTCATAATTAGAACAGACAATAGAACTGTTAGGAGTTGGCTAACCCAAAAATTACAAGATTCAATTACAAGAAAAGAAATAAATCGAATAATAGCTGACATCAATCAATATGAATTCTCTATTGAATTATTAAAAACTAACGACAATTGTTTTGCAGACTATCTCTCAAGAAATAGCTCAACAACCGATTCTAGAAAATCGGGAGCTCAAGATACAACTCAAAAAGTTAACGGAAGAACTCGCTTCAATGAAAAGAGAAGCCACTTCCAAGTAATCCTAATATGGAGCAAGCACATATTGGCACTAGCCAAAAAATATAAAAGCCGAATTATTACAAAAAAAGTTAATTCTCCTTTCAAACGAAGTATGTCCTTACAAACTTATAACCCCAACCAAGCCAATAACCCTACTCCAGTTATCAACGAGCTAAATTTTCCAAGCCTTATTCCAGATACCACATCCTTCAAGGAAAAGTTAACCTTAGGTACTAAACAAACTATGAATCCTCCAGTTCGCCAATATATAGACAATTTCTTATTTATTGCCAACGAGACTAAATACTATCCCAGAAATAACCTCTAAAGATCACCACGGAGAAATAGAAGGAGGTTATGTTACTAACCCTTTAAAAAGGGTAAACGAGTTAATAGCGTTGCCTGGTTGCAATGCAAATTTAATCAAAGCAAGCATATGATTATGGCCTTCTCAATTCGGTTTACACAATGAATGCGAAAGAGCTATCCTCAATTCCCGATTTATATAAAGCGACCAAAAGTTACTTGCACATTACAAAATCTCCTATGATTTTTGTAAGATGCTATACTGCCCCAGGCGAAGTTACTTTCTCTGAAATAAAACAATGTATTAGGGTTGTTAAAATGGGCTGTACATCAAATTTTATCCTCCCTGAAGAAATTAAGGCACAGCCAGAGTTAAACCACCATGAGATACCAGATCTCCTTAGGGAAAAGAGGGCTGTCAAGATAAAAGCAATTTATGAAACCTTGATTAACATGGTCAAGACTTATGTTTGGATAAATCATAAGGAGTTAAACACATTAATTATCTCTCAAAGCAAAACATACGGCCATGATGCGATTGAAACCATCAAGTCATGGGTATGGAGCCTGCTCCATCCAGATCAAGAACCAGTTACAAGGTATATACCTAAAAAATTTCTAACTGAAGATACCTTAAAGAGATATTGCAGTTGGATGCAGCAAAATAATAACCACTCATGTAAAATGTGTGGAGTTAAACAAATGACTGTACCAATAATTGAAGATATGGACAGCTATGAAGATAGGGCTGAATCATCTAATACAGCAGTATCTACTACGGAGATAGAGCACAACGTACAAGAATAAAACACCTGTAAACATTACAGCTGTAATAAGATAGACATATGCTTATCATGTAACAGATAAATGTTGTAACAGTTATAACAAGACAAAAGTTAGGCGGCTAGCACAAGAAAAATATGTGAATAGTGAATAGTGCACAGTACTTTCATCGTAGCACTTTTCACTGTAGCAAATAGTGTTTTGTAACAGTATGTAGTTTTTGTACGAACCTTTGTAATGCTTTGCTTATAAATAAGAGTTCTCCCGATGAAGCAAACCCATCGAGAAGGCACTTGCCTAACTACACTTCCATATTTCTTCTCTCAACATTTCTTCTCTATTCTATCTTCTCTAAAAACACGCTTCACCCCCATAGTTGGTATCGGAGATTACTATTCACAAGACCGGAGTTCTTCACTTACATCTTATTCCTCAAGATATTATACAAATAATTATGGAATCGAGATAAGGTAATCTCTTTTCTTATGAACCGAATTTAAATTCAATCCCCTAGTTTATAATAATACTTGAGATCTGTTAAAATAATTTTATAATTTCATATAGGATGTATGCTATCTTAATTATGCTTTCCCCGATTATGTAAAATCATGTTTAGAAACCAAAAGACAATTGGTAGCAGGAGCCCGTTTAGCCATTAATTAATGAGAAGGCGTTGAGGGTGTGATGCATAAAACCTATGTGGTGAGGTTGAAAAACATGAATTTATTTAATTCGCTTAAGTGCTTAAGGGTTGTTAAAGCGGATTAGCGGTACTTATATGAAAGCCGATAGAATTGTTATTAACCGATTAAGGTTTATTATAAGCAAAAGGGATCGAGTCTTTAAAGAAAGTTCATAATAAAACCGACTGTTTACCTCTTTTATTTGCTTATCATATGAGTTCTCTAATAAAAACTGTCAAACTACGTGTTGAATGGATAAATTTTGCTTTAATATTTAAAATCAATAGAGTAAGAGATCAATTAAGTATATCTCATATTCAAGCAACTAAAGAAGAAGATATCTGAAATAAGGTGCTCTTTACTTAATTCACTACGGGAAGAACAAAATAAAATAGAAAAACTTTCAAGGGTTCAACTAGAACTTAAAAAATTATTAGAACTATTTAAACAAATAGAACTTAGACAATTATTAATAGAACTTGAACAATTAATAAATTCGTTATGACTATTAAAATACAAATAAACAACGTTAAAGATCATATAAAAACGAGAGATAACATATTAAATGTTCGGAATAGAATTATACAATATAAAATAGATGATTTTGAAGATTACTTATATGAAGCTTATAGAAGAAAAGATAATGAAATAAAAAATGCCTTGAGAAAATATTTAATTAAGTTACAAGATAAGAAAAATAGAAACTTAATAGCTAAACAATAACTTAGAGACTTACAAAGTTCGTTATACATATGAGTACTAAGTCTCGGGTAAAGCAAGGCTATGAGAAGAGCTAACTGGGAATATTTTATATCAATTATGCAATCTGATATTAAAAATTTAGAATTAAGAAATCAAAAACAAATGGCTATTATTAATAAACTACAAATATTAGAACAAGCAACATTAAATGATAATTATGACTATGAAGAAATTGAAAAAGAGTTAAAACCTTTTGAGGACCAAATAAAACCGCTAAATAATGAAATTAAAAAGGAAGAAGATGTAGCGAAGAAAATAATAGAGGATTATAATAGTTATATTGCAAATAGAAAATCAACTTTATGCTTATGAGTGAACTAGAAAAAGAGGAAAATTTAGGAACTAACCTAAGGATAATAAACAAAAATATTTTATTAATTATACAACTACTAAAAGAAAGTAAGAAAGATTTGGATAAACCAGAGTCTAGCAATACTAAAATACCAATAGAGTTAGAAGAACAAGGTTATGAAATTTCGGAAAAGAAGATAACTAAGGAATATTCACAGTTATTTCCAGAATTACTTTTGAGGAAAAGAATAGAAATAGAATATGAAAGAAGAATTGACCAACCAGAATAATGAATAAAAACGAAAAAATCATTGAAGAAGAAATTATTAGATACCCTGACGGTCCATTTAAAATACATAAGACTAATCAAAATAGACAATTTGCGGAAATTAGTGAAGGCATATTTTATCTAATAAAAGATAGGAAACAAATGATACTAGAAAATGAATTTGACGAGAGAAAGGAGATTAGCACTAGAAAATAATTTCGTACACGTAACTAATATAGAGAGTAGCTATCAAGACAATAAAAAAATAAATGAAATCTACAAGAAATTAGAAAAACTAGAAAGAAAATATGATGAGAGAATGAGAAAACAGAAGAATCTATTGAAATAATCCATATTAATACTAAACAAATCTTAGATAAAGTCTACAGAGTAGAAAATCATTTAAAGGAAGAAATACAAAATCTTAAAATAGAATATAATAGTAAGTTCGATAAAATAGAAGAACAACTTATATGTAATATCAAAAACAATATAGAAGATATAGGAATCCATGAATCGGATGATGAAACAATAAATAATACTACCATAGAAACTTTAATTACTGAAATAGAACGACTTGAAGTAAATAATATAGAAGTAAATATTCTAGAAGAAAATAATGAAGAAGTTTATTCTCGAACAATCTAGTCAAGAATTTAGATATTCAAATTATTTAGAATCGGACTTTAATTCAGAAAAAGACGAAGAAATTAACGTACTTACTAAAGTCTATGCAGATGACAATTATGATTATATGGAATCCAAGTAGAAGTTATAAACCTACCTTTAAAAAGAAAAAATATGATTATAAATATAAAAATAATGATTATATATGAAAATAACGAACAAAATTAGAAAATGATTACATACCCAGAGACAACCAATAAGGAGAAACTTTAAATCTAGATTGCTCTACTAATACCGAAATGGATATACAAAATTGGACAACTAGAATAACCGCAAAATTAATAGAAGCAAAAATACCAAGTGCGGCGCGGTTATATTGAATCAACTATAACGAGGAATAGCAAGAAGCTATTTAACTAATATAGGAATAGTAGAATTAACCGATTTGCGAAGTACTAAGATAGAAGGAACAGAGATGACCGATTCAACACAAATGTTGAAAAAATATGAAAAAATAATTCGAAGAGAATTTGGTTATCCAAATGCAGATTTAAAATATGCTATAGCCAAAAAAGAGTATTGTAAGTCCCAATTATATAATATGCAAATATGATCCATGTGTCCGGAAGATCTAAATAAATATTTTTTTTTTTTTGAGAGGAGATCTAAATAAATATAATTGTGCTTTTCGGATGAACTATTATGAATTAGGAATCGAAACCCCCGAACAATTAGTCGTATTTCGAAAATTATATTTTGAAAAATTACCAATACCTATAAATACTATGGTACAACAAGCTTATTACACGGAACCTAAAACAGGAACTTTAGGAGAACAAATAGCATATTTACAAGCATGGTATAAGAATTATTGTATGGAAGTTAATAACCATAAGGAATTTAGAAAACAAGCTAAAATTAGTGACTGTTGTGAAAGATATGAAATACCCAAATTTGGATGTCACAAATAAAACAAAAGATACAAAGCAAAAAGACACAAATTGATGTGAAGACGATATAAAAGATTTAAACCGTATGGAAAATATAAAAATAAGAAACGATCAAATAAAAACTATTTTATTAAAAGAAAAATCTACAAATATGCTAAAAATCCAAAAAGATGTAGATGTTATAATCGTGGACAAATAGGTCACATAGCAAAGGAATGTAAAGCTAAAGCAAATAAAAATGCTAATAAAAACATAAAAAATGTAAACTTCATTGAACTCCATATAGTGGAATATGAACTAGGAAAAACCAATATACCACCGAGATGAAGAAATATATGTGCTCGAATACGAAACAGATAATAACGAAATTAATGAAATAAGTAATGATGAAAGTAGTGAAGATGAAGATAACACTGAAACCGATAATAATGAATAAAGAATTACAAGAAGTTGATTACGATGAAGATATTACAAGTACAACATAAAAACCAAAGAGTCATTTTTTACTTACAAAAATATAATGCATTAAAGTATGAAGGATTTACGTTGTCCCCCGACAAGATTATTGAAAAGAAAAAATTTGATCTAGCTAATGTAACTAAGTATTTCATAAAGAAAAAAGAAGAATATTTAGTTATAGGCGATATGGAACATGTTATAGATATAACACGGGTACAAGGTAACACTAGAGTCCCATTAATAACACAAGAAGTATTAAATGAAGAAATAACCAAAATTAATAACGTACTAAAAAATAAACCAATTACATTTAGATTTGTAGAATTAGTTGCCATAGAAATAATAATAAAAGCCTGTTTTAAAGAAGGAATAGATACCCCTTTAGAATTAGAATTAGCCGATGATAGAATCAAAGAACCTATAGAACAAGCTATTATAGCACAACTTAAAGGAAATCTTATTTATCGGAAAGTTAGATTTATAATTAAGCCCGATTATTCTATAAGTTTAACCGATCAAAATATAGAAAAGGCATTAGTCTTATATTGGAAATTAGATGGAATAAACATGACAACTGGATCAAAAGTCATGACAAGACAATGTAAGAATGCTTATATATTAACGGATCAACATCAGGTTTATACTAAAAACAAATTAAGACCAATTACTATAGACACCCCTTTTACGGATCTTATATTACCTATAGAAAGAGGATTAAAGTTATACTCTAAACCAAACTATGAGGACTTTGAAATAGTAAAGAAACGATTAAGCGTCTCTAGATCTAAACGATATTTAATTGAAAACCTACCTATTCAAATAAAATCACATGAACATTATATAATAATACGAATAGGAACAAAAAATCTAACAAACGCATTTAGATATTAATACTGAAAGTAATTACATACCATTAGACAAATTGTACAACCAAATAGTTAACATCAATGAAAATTTTAATAGATTAATTACATTAACAACAAAAGTTGCGCTCCAAGATATAAATATAGACTATGTTATAACCCTAAACAATAAGATAATACTTGCAAAAGACTTTTTAGAACAGGTTAAACCATGGACAATAGAACCAGATTACTTAAAATTCACTTATAACCAAACTCAATATAAAACTAGAATAATAAATGAGTAACGCTATACCTAGTTTAATAGAATTAGTAAGATTACAAAAACAGAAATGTTCGGAATAGAATTATACAAGATAAAATAGATGATTTTGAAGGTTACTTATATGAAGCTTATAGGAGAAAAGATAATGAAATAAAAAATGCCTTGAGAAAATATTTAATTAAGTTACAAGATAAGAAAAATAGAAACTTAATAGCTAAACAAGAACTTAGAGACTTACAAAATTCGTTGTACATATGAGTACTAAGTCTCGGGTAAAGCAAAGCTATGAGAAGAGCTAACTGGGAATATTTTATATCAATTATGCAATCTCGATATTAAAAATTTAGAATAAAGAAATCAAAAACAAATGGCTATTATTAATAAACTACAAATATTAGAACAAGCAACATTAAATGATAATTATGACTATGAACAAATTGAAAAAGAGTTAAAACCTTTCGAGGACCAAATAAAACCGCTAAATAATGAAATTAAAAAGGAAGAAGATGTAGCTAAGAAAATAATAGAGGATTATAATAGTTATATTGCAAATAGAAAATCAACTTTATGCTTATGAGTGAACTAGAAAAAGAGGAAAATTTAGGAACTAACCTAAGGATAATAAACAAAAATATTTTATTAATTATACAACTACTAAAATAAAGTAAGAAAGTTTTAGATAAACCAAAGTCTAGCAATACTAAAAGACCCAAATTGATGCGAAGATGATATAAAAGATTTAAACCGTATGGAAAATATAAAAATAAGAAACGATCAAATGAAAACTATTTTATTAAAAGAAAAATCTACAAATATGCTAAAAATCCTAAAAGATGTAGATGTTATAATTGTGGACAAATAGGTCACATAGCAAAGGAATGTAAAGCTAAAGCAAATAAAAATGCTAATAAAAACATAAAAAATGTAAACTTCATTGAACTCCATATAGCGGAATATGAACTAGGAAAAACCAGTATACCACCGGATGAAGAAATATATGTGCTCGAATACGAAACAGATAATAACGAAATTAATGAAATAAGTAATGATGAAAGTAGTGAAGATGAAGATAATACTGAAACCGATAATAATGAATAAAGAATTACAAGAAGTTGATTACGATGAAGATATTACAAGACAACATAAAAACCAAAGAGTCATTTTTGACTTACAAAAATATAATGCATTAAAGTATGAATGATTTACGTTGTCCCCGACAAGATTATTGAAAAGAAAAAATTTGATCTAGCTAATGTAACTAAGTATTTCAAAAAGAAAAAAGAAGAATATTTAGTTATAGTCGATAAGGAACATGTTATAGATATAACACAGGTACAAGGTAACACTAGAGTCCCATTAATAACACAAGAAGTATTAAATGAAGAAATAACCAAAATTAATAACGTACTAAAAAATAAACCAATTACATTTAGATTTGTAGAATTAGTTGCCATAGAAATAATAATAAAAGCCTGTTTTAAAGAAGGAAAAGATACCCCTTTAGAATTAGAATTAGCTGATGATAGAATCAAAGAACCTATAGAACAAGCTATTATAGCACAACTTAAAGGAAATCTTATTTATCGAAAGTTAGATTTATAATTAAGCCTAATTATTCTATAAGTTTAACTGATCAAAATATAGAAAAGGCATTAGTCTTATATTGGAAATTAGATGGAATAAACATGACAAGCTGGATCAAAAGTCATGACAAGTACAATGTAAGAATGCTTATATATTAACAGATCAACATCGGGTTTATACTAAAAACAAATTAAGACCAATTACTATAGACACCCCTTTTACGGATCTTATATTACCTATAGAAAAAGGATTAAAGTTATACTCTAAACCAAACTATGAGGACTTAGAAATAGTAAAGAAACGATTAAGCGTCTCTAGATCTAAACGACATTTAATTGAAAACCTACCTATTCAAATAAAATCACATGAACATTATATAATAATACGAATAGGAACAAAAAATCTAACAAGCGCATTTAGATATTAATACTGAAAGTAATTACATACCATTAGACAAATTGTCAAACCAAATAGTTAACATCAATGAAAATTTTAATAGATTAATTACATTAACAACAAAAGTTGCGCTCCAAGATATAAATATAGACTATGCTATAACCCTAAACAATAAGATAATACTAGGAAAAGACTTTTTGGAACAAAGTTAAACCATGGACAATAGAACCAAATTACTTAAAATTCACTTATAACCAAACTCAATATAAAACTAGAATAATAAATGAGTAACGCTATACCTAGTTTAATAGAATTAGTAAGATTACAAAAACAGAAATGTTCGGAATAGAATTATACAAGATAAAATAGATGATTTTGAAGATTACTTATATGAAGCTTATAGAAGAAAAGATAATGAAATAAAAAATGCCTTGAGAAAATATTTAATTAAGTTACAAGATAAGAAAAATAGAAACTTAATAGCTAAACAAGAACTTAGAGACTTACAAAGTTCGTTATACATATGAGTACTAAGTCTCGGGTAAAGCAAGGCTATGAAGAGCTAACTGGGAATATTTTATATCAATTATGCAATTCGATATTAAAAATTTAGAATTAAGAAATCAAAGACAAATGGCTATTATTAATAAACTACAAATATTAGAACAAGCAACATTAAATGATAATTATGACTATGAAGAAATTGAAAAAGAGTTAAAACCTTTTGAGGACCAAATAAAACTGCTAAATAATGAAATTAAAAAGGAAAAAGATGTAGCTAAGAAAATAATAGAGGATTATAATAGTTATATTGCAAATAGAAAATCAACTTTAAGCTTATGAGTGAACTAGAAAAAGAGGAAAATTTAGGAACTAACCTAAGGATAATAAACAAAAATATTTTATTAATTATACAACTACTAAAAGAAAGTAAGAAAGATTTAGATAAACCAAAGTCTAGCAATACTAAAAGACCCAAATTGATGCGAAGACGATATAAAAGATTTAAACCGTATGGAAAATATAAAAATAAGAAACGATCAAATAAAAACTATTTTATTAAAAGAAAATTCTACAAATATGCTAAAAATCCAAAAAGATGTAGATGTTATAATTGTGGACAAATAGGTCACATAGCAAAGGAATGTAAAGCTAAAGTAAATAAAAATGCTAATAAAAACATAAAAAATGTAAACTTCATTGAACTCCATATAGCGGAATATGAACTAGGAAAAACCAATATACCACCAGATGAAGAAATATATGTGCTCGAATACGAAACAGGATAATAACGATATTAATGAAATAAGTAATGATGAAAGTAGTGAAGATGAAGATAATACCTAAACCGATAATAATGAATAAAGAATTACAAGAAGTTGATTACGATGAAGATATTACAAGACAACATAAAAACCAAAGAGTCATTTTCGACTTACAAAAATATAATGCATTAAAGTATGAAGGATTTACGTTGTCCCCCGACAAGATTATTGAAAAGAAAAAATTTGATCTAGCTAATGTAACTAAGTATTTCAAAAAGAAAAAAGAAGAATATTTAGTTATAGCTGATTGGGAACATGTTATAGATATAACACGGGTACAAGGTAACACTAGAGTCCCATTAATAACACAAGAATGATTAAATGAAGAAATAACCAAAATTAATAACGTACTAAAAAATAAACCAATTACATTTATATTTGTAGAATTAGATGCCATAGAAATAATAATAAAAGCCTGTTTTAAAGAAGGAATAGATACCCCTTTAGAATTAGAATTAGCCGATGATAGAATCAAAGAACCTATAGAACAAGCTATTATAGCACAACTTAAAGGAAATCTTATTTATCGGAAAGTTAGATTTATAATTAAGCCTAATTATTCTATAAGTTTAACCGATCAAAATATAGAAAAGGCATTAGTCTTATATTGGAAATTAGATGGAATAAACATGACAAGCTGGATCAAAAGTCATGACAAGTGCAATGTAAGAATGCTTATATATTAACAGATCAGCATCGGGTTTATATTGAAAACAAATTAAGACCAATTACTATAGACACCCCTTTTACAGATCTTATATTACCTATAGAAAAAGGATTAAAGTTATACTCTAAACCAAACTATGAGGACTTAGAAATAGTAAAGAAACGATTAAGCGTCTCTAGATCTAAACGACATTTAATTGAAAACCTACCTATTCAAATAAAATCCCATGAACATTATAAAATAATCAAAATAGGAACAAAAAATCTAACAAAGACATTTAGATATTAATACTGAAAGTAATTACATACCATTAGACAAATTGTCAAACCAAATAGTTAACATAAATGAAAATCTTAATAGATTAATTACATTAACAACAAAAGTTGCGCTCCAAGATATAAATATAGACTATGTTATAACCCTAAACAATAAGATAATACTAAGAATAGACTTTTTGGAACAAAGTTAAACCATGGACAATAGAACCAGATTACTTTAAATTCACTTATAACCAAACTCAATATAAAACTAGAATAATAAATGAGTAACGCTATACCTAGTTTAATAGAATTAGTAAGATTACAAAAACAGATAGAAATAGCAAAAGAAGACAAGGTTTATTTTAATCAAAGACTACAATATATTATATTTGCAGGTTGCCATAGAGATAGCATAAGAGCATTATCAAAAAGGAAACAAGAAAAAACCAGAGATATAGAAATATTAGAACAAAGATTATATTAAAAGAAAAATGACTTAGCAATTCTCAATAAAAATGAGTAATTTAACCTATATACTTATAAAAATAATCTTTGAAGGATATAAAAGTCGATATTATACACCAATGGTAGACACGGGAGCACAACCAACAATAATGAAAGAAAATTGTTTACCGGAATGGAAAAAATTAAACACACCATTTAGAATCAATGGATTTAATAACAACAGTAGTAACATTACCTTATATCAAACAAAAGTGAATATACAAATTTGGAATAAAATATTAATTATACCGAAAGTATACTGTTTCGAACTAATAGGAAAAGACATCATACTAGGAACTAACTTTCTTAACCAATATAAACCTTTTAGTATAGGCAAAGAGTTTGTTACATTATTTACTTCTTGTAAACATAAGTAAAGAGCTAAAATAGTCAAAAATAGGGAAAGGATGCCAATAGAATGGGAAAAATGTAAAATAGGCGAAGAAACTCAATTAGTCCAAAAAATGACAACCAAGAAAGAAAATATTAATAACTTTGAAATTATAGAAATTGGTATACTCCATATAGATAAGCTTACTCGTTTAAAAACCCAATTAGAAAAACTATACAGTGATAACCCTTTAGAAAATTGGTATAAGCATAAAACAGAGATAAAAATGACATTGAAAGACCAAAACAAAGCATAATATCACAAAAACCTTTTAATAATACACAACGAGATGAAAAAGAATTTAAAATGCATATAACGGAACTATTAGCTGGAAAACTAATCAGACCTAGTAATTCAAAGCATAGTAGCAGTGCTTTTATAGTCAATAAACACTCAGAACAAAAACGAGGAAAAACAAGAATGGTTATTGATTATAGAATTCTAAATGAAAAAACAATTACTTACAATTATCCTATACCAAACAAGATACTTAAAATGAGGCAGATACAAGGTTACAATTATTTCTCAATATTTGATTGTAAAAGTGGTTTTCATCAATTAAAATTAACCGAAGATTCTAAACAACTAACAGCATTCAATGTCCCTAATGGGTTTTATGAATGGAATGTATTACCTTTTGGATACAAAAATGCCCCGAGGAAGATTCCAAGCATTCATGGATAAATATTTAAATCAATTATCAAATTGTGTAGTTTATATTGATGACATACTAATCTATTCAAAAACACAAGAAGAACATTTTAAGTTGTTAGAACAGTTTATAGACATTATTAAAACTAGTGGTATAGTTTTAAGCAAAAAGAAAATGGAGTTATTTAAAACACAGGTTGAATTCTTAGGATTTGAAATAGATAAAGCTGGAATAAAAATGCAAGATCATATAGCTCAAAAAATTATTGAGTTTCAAAAAGAAATAAATACTAAGAAAGAATTACAAAAATTCTTAGGAATAGTAAATCAGGTTAGAGAATTTATCCCGAAATTATCACAATATACTGAACCACTAACTAAGAAATTAAAGAAAGACTATGATTTTAGATGGGAAGATATCGATACAAAGATTTTAGAAAAAATCAAAGACCTAGTCAAAAAGTTACCAAAACTTAGTTTTCCTGATGAAGACAAAGAATTTATATGGATAGTAGAAACAGATGCTAGTGAAACCAATAACGGTTATGGAGCAGTATTAAAATACAGATATAAAAATGATAAAAAAGAATATGTTTGTAGGTATCACTCAGGTACTTTTAAGGCAAATGAAATTAATTGGGATATAAATAAAAAGGAATTAAAAGCAGTAAAATATGGAATCAAAAAATTTGAATGTTATATAGTTTATAGTAAATTCGTAATTAGAACAGACAATAGAACTGTTGGGAGTTGGCTAACCCAAAAATTACAAATTTCAATTACAAGAAAAGAAATAAATCGAATAATAGCTGACATCAATCAATATGAATTCTCTATTGAATTATTAAAAACTAACGACAATTGTTTTGCAGACTATCTCTCAAGAAATAGCTCAACAACTGATTCTAGAAAATCAGGAGCTCAAGATACAACTCAAAAAGTTATCGGAAGAACTCGCTTCAATAGAAGGAGGTTATGTTACTAACCCTTTAAAAAGGGTAAACGAGTTAATAGCGTTTCCTGGTTGCAATGCAAATTTAATCAAAGCAAAGCATATGATTATGGCCTTCTCAATTCGGTTTACACAATGAATGCAGAAGAGCTATCATCAATTCCCGATTTATATAAAGCGACTAAAAGTTACTTGCACATTACAAAATCTCCTATGATTTTTGTAAGATGCTATACTTGCCCCAGGCGAAGTTACTTTCTCGAAATAAAACAATGTATTAGGGTTGTTAAAATGGGCTGTACAACAAATTTTATCCTCCCCGAAGAAATTAAGGCACAGCCCGAGTTAAACCACCATGAGATATCGATCTCCTCGGGGAAAAGAGGGCAGTCAAGATAAAAGCAATTTATGAAGCCTTGATTAACATGGTCAAGACTTATGATTGGATAAAGCATAAGGAGTTAAACACATTAATTATCTCTCAAAGCAAAACATACGGCCATGATGTGATTGAAACCATCAAGTCATGGGTATGGAGCCTCGCCTCCATCCGGATCAAGAACCGATTACAAGGTATATACCAAAAAATTTTCTAACTGAAGATACCTTGAAGAGATATTGCGATTGGATGCAGCAAAATAATAACCACTCATGTAAAATGTGTGGAGTTAAACAAATGACTGTACTAATAATTGAAGATATGGACAGCTATGAAGATAGGGCTGAATCATCTAATACAGCGAGTATCTACTACGGAGATAGAGTACAACGTACAAGAATAAAACACCTGTAAATATTACATTTGTAATAAGATAGACATATGCTTATCATGTAACGGATAAATGTTGTAACAGTTATAACAAGACAAAAGTTAGGCGGCTAGCGCAAGAAAAATATGTGAATAGTGAATAGTGAACAAGTACTTTCACTCGTAGCACTTTTCACCGTAGCAAATAGTCTTTTGTAAAAGTATGTAGTTTTTGTACGAACCTTTGTAATGCTTTGCTTATAAATAAGAGTTCTCCGATGAGGCAAACCCATCGAAGGCACTTGCCTAACTACACTTCCACATTTCTTCTCTCAACATTTCTTCTCTATTCTATCTTCTCTAAAAACACGCTTCACCCCCATAGTTGTAACTGCTTATAACAAACCAAAAGACAATTGGTAGCGAGGAGCCCGTTTAGCCGTTAATTAATGAGAAGGCGTTGAGGGTGTGATGCATAAAACCTATGTGGTGATGTTGAAAAACATGAATTTATTTAATTCTCGCTTAAGTGCTTAAGGGTTGTTAAAGCGGATTAGGCCGTACTTATATGAAAGCCGATAGAATTGTTATTAACCGAAAAAGGTTTATTATAAGCAAAAGGAATTGAGTCTTTAAAGAAAGTTCATAATAAAACCGATTGTTTACCTCTTTTATTTGCTTATCATATGAGTTCTCTAATAAAAACTGTCAAACTACGTGTTGAATGGATAAATTATGCTTTAATATTTAAAATCAATAAAGTAAGAGATCAAATACGTATATCTCATATTCAAATAGCTAAAGAAGAAGATACGATATAAGGTGCTCTTTACTTAATTCACTACGGGAAGAACAAAATAAAATAGAAAAACTTTCAAGGGTTCAACTAGAACTTAAAAAATTATTAGAACTATTTAAACAAATAGAACTTAGACAATTATTAATAGAACTTGAACAATTAATAAATTCGTTATGACTATTAAAACACAAATAAACAACGTTAAAGATCATATAAAAACGAGAGATAACATATTAAATGTTCGGAATAGAATTATACAAGATAAAATAGATGATTTTGAAGATTACTTATATGAAGCTTATAGAAGAAAAGATAATGAAATAAAAAATGCCTTGAGAAAATATTTAATTAAGTTACAAGATAAGAAAAATAGAAACTTAATAGCTAAACAAGAACTTAGAGACTTACAAAGTTCGTTATACATATGAGTACTAAGTCTCGGGTAAAGCGAGGCTATGAAGAGCTAATCTGGGAATATTTTATATCAATTATGCAATCCGATATTAAAAATTTAGAATAAAGAAATCAAAAACAAATGGCTATTAATAAACTACAAATATTAGAACAAGCAACATTAAATGATAATTATGACTATGAAGAAATTGAAAAAAGAGTTAAAACCTTTTGAGGACCAAATAAAACTGCTAAATAATGAAATTAAAAAGGAAGAAGATGTAGCTAAGAAAATAATAGAGGATTATAATTGTTATATTGCAAATAGAAAATCAACTTTTATGCTGATGAGTGAACTAGAAAAAGAGGAAAATTTAGGAACTAACCTAAGGATAATAAACAAAAATATTTTATTAATTATACAACTACTAAAAGAAAGTAAGAAAGATTTAGATAAACCGGAGTCTAGCAATACTAAAATACCAATAGAGTTAGAAGAACAAGGTTATGAAATTTCGGAAAAGAAGATAACTAAGGAATATTCACGGTTATTTCCATAATTACTTTTGAGGAAAAGAATAGAAATAGAATATGAAAGAATAATTGACCAACCAGAATAATGAATAAAAACGAAAAAATCATTGAAGAATAAATTATTAGATACCCTGACGGTCCATTTAAAATACATAAGACTAATCAAAATAGACAATTTGCGGAATTAGTGAAGGCATATTTTATCTAATAAAAGATAGGAAACAAATGATACTAGAAAATGAATTTGACAGAGAAAGGAGATTATCACTAGAAAATAATTTCGTACAAGTAACTAATATAGAGAGTAGCTATCAAGACAATAAAACAATAAATGAAATCTACAAGAAATTAGAAAAACTAGAAAGAAAATATGATGAGAGAATAAGAAAAATAGAAGAATCTATTAAAATAATCCATATTAATACTAAACAAATCTTAGATAAAGTCTACAGAGTAGAAAATCATTTAAAGGAAGAAATACAAAATCATAAAATAGAATATAATAGTAAGTTCGATAAAATAGAAGAACACTTATATGTAATATCAAAAATAATGCGAAGATATAGGAATCCATGAATCGGATGATGAAACAATAAATAACACTACCATATATCAAACAAAAGTGAAAATACAAATTTGGAATAAAATATTAATTATACCTAAAGTATACTATTTCGAACTAATAGGAAAAGACATCATACTAGGAACTAACTTTCTTAACCAATATAAACCTTTTAGTATAGGCAAAGAGTTTGTTACATTATTTACTCCTTGTAAACATAAGTTAAGAGCTAAAATAGTCAAAAATAGGGAAAGAATGCCAATAGAATGGGAAAAATGTAAAATAGGCGAAGAAACTCAATTAGTCCAAAAAATGACAACCAAGAAAGAAAATATTAATAACTTTGAAATTATAGAAATTGGTATACTCCATATAGATAAGCTTACTCCTTTAAAAACCCAATTAGAAAAACTATGTAGTGATAACCATTTAGAAAATTTAAAGTTTCTCCTGATTTTCTAGAATCAGTTGTTGAGCTATTTCTTGAGAGATAGTCTGCAAAACAATTGTCGTTAGTTTTTAATAATTCAATAGAGAATTCATATTGATTGATGTCAGCTATTATTCGATTTATTTCTTTTCTTGTAATTGAATCTTGTAATTTTTGGGTTAGCCAACTCCTAACATTTCTATTGTCTGTTCTAATTATGAATTTACTATAAACTATATAACATTCAAATTTTTTGATTCCATATTTTACTGCTTTTAATTCCTTTTTATTTATATCCCAATTAATTTCATTTGCCTTAAAAGTACCTGAGTGATACCTACAAACATATTCTTTTTATCATTTTTATATCTCGTATTTTAATACTTGCTCCATAACCGTTATTGGTTTCACTAGCATCTGTTTCTACTATCCATATAAATTCTTTGTCTTCATCAGGAAAACTAAGTTTTGGTAACTTTTTGACTAGGTCTTTGATTTTTTCTAAAATCTTTGTATCAGTATCTTCCCATCTAAAATCATAGTCTTTCTTTAATTTCTTAGTTAGCGGTTCAGTATATTGTGATAATTTCGGGATAAATTCTCTAACCTGATTTACTATTCCTAAGAATATTTTCAATTCTTTCTTAGTATTTATTTCTTTTTGAAACTCAATAATTTTTTGAGCTATATGATCTTGCATTTGATTCCAGCTTTATCTATTTCAAATCCTAAGAATTCAATCTGTGTTTTAAATAACTCCATTTTCTTTTTGCTTAAAACTATACCACTAGTTTTAATAATGTCTATAAACCTGTTCTAACAACTTAAAATGTTCTTCTTGTGTTTTTGAAAAGATTAGTATGTCATCAATATAAACTACACAATTTGATAATTTATTTAAATATTTATCTATCAATGTTTGGAATCTTTCTGGGGCATTTTTGTATCCAAAAGGTAATACATTCCATTCATAAAACCCATTAGGGACTTTGAATGCTTGTTAGTTGTTTAGAATCTTCGGTTAATTTTAATTGATGAAAACCACTTTTACAATCAAATTTTGAGAAATAATTGTAACCTTGTATCTGCCTCATTTTAAGTATCTTGTTTGGTATAGGATAATTGTAAGTAATTGTTTTTTCATTTAGAATTCTATAATCAATAACCATTCTTGTCTTTCCTCGTTTTTGTTCTGAGTGTTTATTGACTATAAAAGCACTGCTACTATGCTTTGAATTACTAGGTCTGATTAGTTTTCCAGCTAATAGTTCCGTTATATGCATTTTAAATTCTTTTTCATCTCGTTGTGTATTATTAAAAGGTTTTTGTGAAATTATGCTGTTTTGGTCTTTCAATGTCATTTTTATCTCTGTTTTATGCTTATACCAATTTTCTAAAGGGTTATCACTACATAGTTTTTCTAATTGGGTTTTTAAAAGAGTAAGCTTATCTATATGGAGTATACCAATTT
Source organism: Beta lomatogona (assembly GCA_947646795.1). Taxonomy (NCBI): domain Eukaryota; kingdom Viridiplantae; phylum Streptophyta; class Magnoliopsida; order Caryophyllales; family Amaranthaceae; genus Beta; species Beta lomatogona. The sequence goes on from CANSNZ010000116.1 coordinate 579,468, forward strand.
CTATAATTTCAAAGTTATTAATATTTTCTTTCTTGGTTGTCATTTTTTGGACTAGTTGAGTTTCTTCGCCTATTTTACATTTTTCCCATTCTATTGGCATTCTTTCCCTATTTTTGACTATTTTAGCTCTTAACTTATGCTTACAAGGAGTAAATAATGTAACAAACTCTTTGCCTATACTAAAAGGTTTATATTGGTTAAGAAAGTTGGTTCCTAGTATGATGTCTTTTCCTATTAGTTCGAAACAAGTATACTTTAGGTACAATTAATATTTTATTCCAAATTTGTATTTTCACTTTTGTTTGATATAAGGTAATGTTACTACTATTGTTATTAAATCCATTGATTCTAAATGGTGTGTTTAATTTTTTCCATTTCGGTAAACAATTTTCTTTCATTATTGTTGGTTGTGCTCCTGTGTCTACCATTGGTGTATAATATCGACTTTTATATCCTTCAAAGATTATTTTTATAAGTATATAGGTTAAATTACTCATTTTTATTGAGAATTGCTAAGTCATATTTCATTTTATATAATCTTTGTTCTAATATTTCTATATCTCTGGTTTTTTCTTGTTTCATTTTTGATAATGCTCTTATGCTATCTCTATGGCAACCTGCAAATATAATATATTGTAGTCTTTGATTTAAATAAACCTTGTCTTCTTTTGCTATTTCTATCTGTTTTTGTAATCTTACTAATTCTATTAAACTAGGTATAGCGTTACTCATTTATTATTCTAGTTTTATATTGAGTTTGGTTATAAGTGAATTTAAAGTAATCTGGTTCTATTGTCCATGGTTTAACCTGTTCCAAAAAGTCTTTTCCTAGTATTATCTTATTGTTTAGGGTTATAACATAGTCTATATTTATATCTTGGAGTGCAACTTTTGTTGTTAATGTAATTAATCTATTAAAATTTTCATTTATGTTAACTATTTGGTTTGACAATTTGTCTAATGGTATGTAATTACTTTCAATATTAATATCTAAATGAGCTATTAGATTTTTTGTTCCTATTTGTATTATTATATAATGTTCATGTGATTTTTTTTGAATAGGTAGGTTTTCAATTAAATGTCGTTTAGATCTAGAGACGCTTAATCGTTTCTTTACTATTTCTAAGTCCTCATAGTTTGGTTTAGAGTATAACTTTAATCCTTTTTCTATAGGTAATATAAGATCTCGTAAAAGGGGTGTCTATAGTAATTGTTCTTAATTTGTTTTTAGTATAAACCTGATGTTGATCTGTTAATATATAAGCATTCTTACATTGTACTGTCATGACTTTTGATCCAGGTTGTCATGTTTATTCTTGTAATTCTTTATTCATTATTATCAGTTTCAGTATTATCTTCATCTTCACTACTTTCATCATTACTTATTTCATTAATTTCGTTATTATCTGTTTCGTATTCGAGCACATATATTTCTTCATCTGGTGGTATATTGGTTTTTCCTAGTTCATATTCCGCTATATGGAGTTCAATGAAGTTTACATTTTTTATGTTTTTATTAGCATTTTTATTTGCTTTAGCTTTACATTCCTTTGCTATGTGACCTATTTGTCCACAATTATAACATCTACATCTTTTTGGATTTTTAGCATATTTGTAGATTTTTCTTTTAATAAAATAGTTTTTATTTGATCGTTTCTTATTTTTATATTTTCCATACGGTTTAAATCTTTTATATCGTCTTCGCATCAATTTGGGTCTTTTTGCTTTGTATCTTTTATTTAATTTGTGACATCCAAATTTGGGTATTTCATATCTTTCACAACAGTCACTAATTTTAGCTTGTTTTCTAAATTCCTTATGGTTATTAACTTCCATACAATAATTTTTACACCATGCTTGTAAATATGCTATTTGTTCTCCTAAAGTTCCTGTTTTACGTTCTATGTAATAAGCTTGTTGTACCATAGTATTTATAGGTACTGGTATTTTTTCAAAATATAATTTTCGAAATACAGCTAATTGTTCAGGGGTTTCGGTTCCTAATTCATAATAGTTCATCTGAAAAGCACAATTATATTTATTTAGATCTTCTGGACACATGGAACATATTTGCATATTATATAATTGGGACTTACAATACTCTTTTTTGGCTATAGCATATTTTAAATCTCCATTTGGATTACCAAATTCTCTTCGAATTATTTTTTCATATTTTTTCAACATTTGTGTTGAATCAGTCATCTTTGTTCCTTCTATCTTAGTACTTCGCAATTCAGTTAATTCTACTATTCCTATATTAGTTAAATAGCTTCTTGCTATTCCTGTTATAGTTGCTTCAATATAACTGGCCGCTGCACTGACTGGTATTTTAGCTTCTATTAATTTTGCATTTATTCTAGCTGTCCAATTTTGTATATCCATTTCAGTATTAGTAGAGCAATCTAGATTTAAAGTTTCTCCTGATTGGTTCTCTCTGGGTATGTAATCATTTTCTAATTTTGTTCGATATTTCCATATATAATCATTATTTTTATATTTATAATCATATTTTTTCTTTTTAAAGGTAGGTTTATAACTTCTACTGGATTCCATATAATCATAATTGTCATCTGCGTAGACTTTAGTAAGTACGTTAATTTCTTCGTCTTTTTCTGAATTAAAGTCTGATTCTAAATAATTTGAATATCTAAATTCTTGACTAGATTGTTCAGAATAAACTTCTTCATTATTTTCTTCTAGAGTATTTACTTCTATATTATTTACTTCAAGTCGTTCTATTTCAGTAATTAAACTTTCTATGGTAGTATTATTTATTGTTTCATCATCTGATTCATGGATTCCTATATCTTCTGTATTGTTTTTGATATTACATATAAGCTGTTCTTCTATTTTATCGAACTTACTATTATATTCTATTTTAAGATTTTGTATTTCTTCCTTTAAATGATTTTCTACTCTGTAGACTTTATCTAAGATTTGTTTAGTATTAATATGGATTATTTTAATAGATTCTTCTGTTTTTCTCATTCTCTCATCATATTTTCTTTCTAGTTTTTCTAATTTCTTGTAGATTTCATTAATTGTTTTATTGTCTTGATAGCTACTCTCTATATTAGTTACTTGTACGAAATTATTTTCTAGTGCTAATCTCCTTTCTCTGTCAAATTCATTTTCTAGTATCATTTGTTTCCTATCTTTTATTAGATAAAATATGCCTTCACTAATTTCCGCAAATTGTCTATTTTGATTAGTCTTATGTATTTTAAATGGACCGTCAGGGTATCTAATAATTTCTTCTTCAATGATTTTTTCGTTTTTATTCATTATTCTGGTTGGTCAATTATTCTTTCATATTCTATTTCTATTCTTTTCCTCAAAAGTAATTCTGGAAATAACTGTGAATATTCCTTAGTTATCTTCTTTTCCGAAATTTCATAACCTTGTTCTTCTAACTCTATTGGTATTTTAGTATTGCTAGACTCTGGTTTATCTAAATCTTTCTTACTTTCTTTTAGTAGTTGTATAATTAATAAAATATTTTTGTTTATTATCCTTAGGTTAGTTCCTAAATTTTCCTCTTTTTCTAGTTCACTCATAAGCATAAAGTTGATTTTCTATTTGCAATATAACTATTATAATCCTCTATTATTTTCTTAGCTACATCTTCTTCCTTTTTAATTTCATTATTTAGCAGTTTTATTTGGTCCTCAAAAGGTTTTAACTCTTTTTTAATTTCTTCATAGTCATAATTATCATTTAATGTTGCTTGTTCTAATATTTGTAGTTTATTAATAATAGCCATTTGTTTTTGATTTCTTAATTCTAAATTTTTAATATCAGATTGCATAATTGATATAAAATTTTCGCAGTTAGCTCTTCTCATAGCCTGCTTTACCTGAGACTTAGTACTCATATGTATAACGAACTTTGTAAGTCTCTAAGTTCTTGTTTAGCTATTAAGTTTCTATTTTTCTTATCTTGTAACTTAATTAAATATTTTCTCAAGGCATTTTTTATTTCATTATCTTTTCCTCTATAAGCTTCATATAAGTAATCTTCAAAATCATCTATTTTACCTTGTATAATTCTATTCTGAACATTTAATATGTTATCTCTCGTTTTTATATGATCTTTAACGTTGTTTATTTGTGTTTTAATAGTCATAACGAATTTATTAATTGTTCAAGTTCAATTAATAATTGTCCAAGTTCTATTTGTTTAAATAGTTCTAATAATTTTTTAAGTTCTAGTTGAACCCTTGAAAGTTTTTCTATTTTATTTTGTTCTTCCTGTAGTGAATTAAGTAAAGAGGACCTTATTTCAGTATCTTCTTCTTTAGCTGCTTGAATACGAGATATACTTATTTGATCACTTACTCTATTGATTTTAAATATTAAAGCATAATTTATCCATTCAACACGTAGTTTGACAGTTTTTATTTGAGAACTCATATGATAAGCAAATAAAAGAGGTAAACAGTCGGTTTTATTATGAACTTTCTTTAAAGACTCAATCCCTTTAGTTTATAATAATACTGAGATCTGTTAAAATAATATGTATATGTATATGTATATATATATGTATATGTATAGATGTGTATATATATGTATATATATATATATATATATGTATGTATGTATATATATATATATATATATATATGTATGTATATATATATATATATATGTATGTATATATATATATATGTATGTATATATATATTATATATATGTATATATATATGTATATCTATATGTATATATGTATATGTATATGTATATGTATATATGTATATGTATATGTATGTATGTATATATGTATATATGTATATGTATATGTATGTATGTATATATATATATATGTATGTACGTATATATATATGTATGTATATATATATATATATGTATGTATATATATATATATATGTATGTATATATATATATATATGTATGTATATATATATATATATATATATATTATTCTACATACTATTTCCCCTCAAATTAATTCTTTATCTACAAAAAATTATGACTATGAATCCTCCAAAAAATATGATAAAAACTTTTCCCCAAAACCTATTGTTTCCTCCATTAAACTTCAAGATCTTCAACATGAAATAAATCAGATAAAATCTCAAATTACAAATCTTGAGCAACATGATTATTTGGGTGTTTTCCTCAATTCCTATACAAACTTGGTCAGTACTTAGGGTTAATCTCCCCTTAGGTTAGTACTTAGGGTTAATCTCCCATTTCCCTATCCTGGGTGTTTTCCTGGTATCAGAGCCGGAGACGAAGTGCTCTAAGGTTACTTCTAGCCATTGTTATTGAGAACCCACTGTAGTGGTAGTTGTTGTTTGGATTTAGTCATTTGTTTGGTCGCCTGGGTTTGGTCACCTGTAAAGCCGTTGGTAAGCCGTGGTGTAGGTGTTCCAGTGTGGTGGTCCCTCGGGTGGTCCCAGTGGTCCCTCAAGCTATAACTATTATTGTAGTGTTTATCAGTAAACATGGTGAAAGGGAAGATTAGTGGTATTTTTTCAAAGGTTTTTGGAGACAGTAAGAATCCAGGCCAGAAGAAACAGATTACCCAAAAGGATGACCCTTTTGTCTGGGAAATGCCAATTCTTTCTAAAACTGATATTTATGATAAAGAATATAGTTGGAAGTTTAATTTTGGTAGAGGTATCCATATAGAAGAATTTACTACTAGTGTCAATCAGCGTCAAATGACTATCCAATTGTTAGATAAATAGTCTATCCAAAAACACTTAGAACAAGGTTTTAGGTATATCCATTTTGGTTGTGTCCAAATTGCTGTCAAACCTATGGTCAGATTAGGTCTTGATTGTCCAATTATGCTTGCTCTCAGAGATGCTTCTCTTAAACACTTTAAGGATTCTTTGTTAGCTTTGGCAAATACTAATATTTGTCAAGGTCCAATTTACTTCAATTGCTTTCCAAATCTAAGCAAAGATCTTAATGATACTTATATTCTCAAGACTTTAACTTTAGATATCAATAATTCTAAAGACCTTCAGTTCCAAGGTGCTCGAAACTTTTCCATTATTTATCGAGTTTATTACAAACTCTTGAATACTCAAATGAGTCCAAGGTGTAGAATACGTTTTGCTCCTGGTCAGACTATGATCTTTAAGGTTGAACATGGCAAAGCAACCACACATACTCCAGAAAGCTCTTCCATGGGATAAAATTACTATTCCAGATGAATGGCAAGTTCAAACTCCACCAATTCCAAAATCTTTGAAAGAATCCAAGGTAGAACAAATAATTGAGGAACCAGATGGCAGTGTTCTTATACGATTTAATTCAAGTAAGGAATTTCCATCTTCTTCTTCCAATTAGGACTTTCAAAGTGCAAGATCTTCTTGTTCTTTTGAAAGGTCAAGTACTTTTCTAAATTCAGATGATTTTCCAAATGTTTCTCAAAATTTCAAAGTTTTTCAAAAATCTCCCATTCCAGAAATAGTTGATGAAAATGATTTTCCTTCACCAACTAATTTTGAAATGAAACCTCCAAATTTTTCCAGTTTAAATGTTATTACAAAAGGTGGTTTCCAAATTAATAAACCTATGCTTTCCAATGATTTTGAATCTCCAATAAATCGTGAAAAACGACTTTGGTTTTTCTCCAATTTTGATAAACCTGCTACAGAGTTTATTCGAGAAAAATACTATTCCAAATTAATTGAGTTATCTGCTAATATTCCATTTTTCACATGGCTTCCAATTTACTTAAGCAATTTAAAAATCCCTTATCCATTTTTCGATTTATGTGTTAAATCCAATATTGCTCATAAATGGATTCTCAAAAAAGGTGAATTAGTTTCCTCTATTCATCCTCCATTAACAGGTTTACGAGTTCCTTCTGAGGAGGGAAGAACTTGTGAGGCCGCTCCATATAAAGTAGAAAGAGATGCTGATGATAAATCAGGTCCTACTTTAGGAGACATTAAAAAGGTTTATGAACAAAACAATTTTTCCAATACAATCTTGCATACTCTTTCTCCTCAAATTAATTCTTTATCTTCAAAAAATTATGACTATGAATCCTCCAAAAAATATGATAAAAACTTTTCCCCAAAACCTATTGTTTCCTCCATTAAACTTCAAGATCTTCAACATGAAATAAATCAGATAAAATCTCAAATTACAAATCTTGAGCAACATGATTCTCCACAAGAAACTTCTAACTCCCCTCTTCCAATAAATTCTCCAACTATTCAACAAATTAATTATCAACGATGGTATTGTCCAGATTAAATTAATTCTTGATCATAATTTCCAAATAACTACTATTGCTTTATTTGATAGCGGTCTTGATCTCAATTGTATTAAAGAGGGATTAATTCCCTCTAAATACTATGAGAAAACTACTGAATATTTGTCCAGTGCTAATGGACAAAGACTCCAAATCAGGTATAAACTTTCCAAGGCTTATATTTGTAATAATAATTATTGCTTTAAAACTGCTTTCACTCTTGTTAAAGATATTAATAATAGTATTATCCTTGGTACTCCATTTTTAACTCAAATTTATCCATTTTTGGTAAACAAATTTGGTATCCATACTTCCATTTTTGGAAAACATATTTCTTTCCATTTCTCTACTCCATTACAAAATAAAGAAATCCATTCTCTCCAAACTAACTTGATTACATCAAAAAGAAAACAGATTTCCTTTTTAAAAGAAGAAATATCTTTCCAAAGGATAGAACAACAATTACAAAATCCTCATATTCAACAAAAAATAAAGAATTTCCAACAAATACTCCAACATGAAGTTTGTGCTGATATTCCAAATGCTTTTTGGGAAAGAAAAAAGCATCTTGTTTTCCTTCCTTATGAAAAGGATTTTTCAGAAAAACAAATTCCTACTAAGGCTCGACCAATTCAAATGAACCAAGAATTACTTGAAACCCGTAAAAAGAAATTCAAGTACTTCTTGATAAGAAGTTAATCCGACCCTCCAAATCTCCTTGGTATTGTGCTGCTTTCTATGTCATGAATCAGGCAGAAAAAGAACGAGGTGTTCCAAGACTAGTTATTAATTATAAACATCTTAATAAGGTCATTCAATGGATTCGTTATCCAATTCCTAATAAAAAGGATCTTCTTAATAGGCTTTATGACTCCAAAATATTTTCCAAATTTGATATGAAGAGTGGTTTTGGCAAATTCAAATTGCTGAAACAGATCGTTATAAAACTGCCTTTACAGTCCCATTTGGACATTATGAATGGAATGTAATGCCTTTTGGTTTAAAAAATGCTCCATCAGAATTTCAAAATATTATGAATGATATTTTTACTCCATATACTACATTTACCTTTGTTTATATTGATGATGTCCTTGTATTCTCCAACTCTATTGACCATCATTTCAAGCATTTACACATATTTCTCCAAATCATCAAGAAAATTGGTTTAGTTGTTTCTGCTCCAAAAATCAAACTTTTCCAAACAAAAATCCGATTTCTTGGTCATGATATTTATCAGGGAACTATCAAACCAATTGCAAGAGCAATTGAGTTCGCCGATAAATTTCCACATGAAATAAAAGACAAAACTCAATTACGTTTTCTTGGCTGTTTAAATTATATCTCTGACTTCTTTCCAAATTTAAGAAAGTTTTGTGCCCCTTTATATAAACGTCTCCAAAATAATCCTTGTCTTTGGACAGAAGAACATACTAATATTTTTCGTATGCTGAAGTCTAGAGTCAAAACACTTCCATGTTTAGGTCTACCAAATCCAAATGCCTTTATGATTGTAGAAACTGATGCCTCTGATGATGGTTATGGCGGTATCCTCAAACAAAAATTATAATTCAAAACAGAATAATTAGTTCGTTTCCATTATGGTTTATGGATAGGAGCTCAAAAGGGTTACTCCACTGTTCGAAAAGAAGTATTATCCATAGTTCTTTGTATTTCCAAATTTCAGGATGATCTTTATTGCAAAAAATTTCTTTTATGAGTTGATTGTAAATCCGCTAAAGAAATTCTTCAAAAGCATGTTCAGAACATTGTTTCCAAACAAAACTTTGCACGATGGCAGGCAATTCTATCTGCTTTTGATTTTGATATTGAATTTATACGACGAGAAAATAATTCTCTTCCTGATTTCCTAACTCATGAATTTTTGCAGGGACATCCAGTATGAAAAATCCTAAACACTCAAAAATTTGGCATCAACTTCCAAAATATCACCTCCAACACTTTTCAAAATTATACCATCATTTTCCCATTACCAAACCCAAAATCCATCCTCCACAGCCCCCTGCTACAACATCCAATACACTTATTTCCCTCCTTCCCCAATTACCAGAAGATATCCAACGCATTATTTACCAAAAAGTAAAAGCGCCGATTTAATCAACATTTTGCCATATTCTTGAAGAAACATGTCATCTTCCGAGCGTTTTTTTGGCGTCTATGGGGACAAACTGGTGTCTTCAATGATGGCTTTTATTTATGGTCAAATGACCTCCAGCAAAACAATCCATATTTCCTTACATGGCGATATGGTTTGGTTCGCAAATTTTATGATACTCCAAACCCTCAAACACAAATTTTCCAAGAATTTTCCAAATTCCAACAATATATTTTCTCTACTTTATACTCCATTAGAACACTCGAATGGATTTACGAAGACATTATTTGCGCCAATATTGAGATGGATAATGGAAAAATCAAACATGCTCATTATCTAATCCTCATTAATTTTCCATCTCTTCCAATTCCAAATCGACATTCACTTTTACATTTCGAGTCCTCTGTTTCTCAATCCAGCTAAAACTCGAGCTCGTGGCTTCCTTTCCATTTTTCGCAATATAAACCATTACCATAGTTATCCTGATATTATTACCTTTATCCATTATGGAAACACTACTGTTGCTTTCCCGTCCACTTTTAATACATACTTTTCTACTGGCATCAAACACTCTAAACCCTTATCTCCATATTTGTCACAAATTACTCAAGGTACTTATTTGTCTCCAGAGGGAAAAACTTATTTCCATCATTTACTCAATAAATCCAAATCTTCTAAAATTTCCAGTTCTTCTAAGGCCTCAAGCCCAGATATGCATGATGGACCTTGTGCTCAAAATCCATTTAATTTCTAAAAGTAAGATCCCGCTAAGTGTTTTACACTTAGGCAAAAGCTAGGGACATGATTATTCCAGTTTACAGGTAAAGTTTCCGGATACGGCTTCCAGCAATTTCCATGCAGCTTCCAGCTTGCCTTCCAGCAATTTCCAAGCAACTTCCAGCTTGACAAAAACAAATTCCAGCAACTTCCAGCCAATTTCCAAGAAATTTCCAGAATTCGTCAAAAGGTGAATAGTGAATTGTGAAAATACGGTAATGAATAGCACTATTCATGCACCTATGTGGAATCCTCACCAACATTGTCCAAAGTTACTACAGTAGTGGCGAGACAATACATCCAAATTGTTAAAACGCACTACAAAAAGCAAAGGCTGAAAGCTTTCCACTGCCCAAGAACTCGTATTTACAATCTGTCGTTTCTAGATTACTTAATGTTGTAAACTTAGTTCTATTATTGTACTCCTCTTTACTGTATTGCTTTTTAGGTCTATAAATAAGTGTGCTTGTTTTCATTTCTAGGGAGAGCTCATTTGAGAGAAAAATGAAAGAAAAAAAATGTAAGAGAAAGCTCTCCTCCAAAGTCTGTAAAATTTCCAAGTCTGTAAAAATTCCAAGTTTAAATCCAAGTTTCTTCTTTAAATCCAAGTCTCTTATTCAGTAAGTTCTTAGTTCTTATTCCAAATAATTATGATTCCATCTTATGTTTAAAATTACTCGTCGGTTTTAGTTTGTTTTGTGTACTTCCTATACAAACTAGGTCAGTACTTAGGGTTAATCTCCCCTTAGGTCAGTACTTAGGGTTAATCTTTGTCTAGACATGTGACATTTTTGTCTAACTTATCGGTAGATTTTCTTCAAAAGTGATTTATTACTATGCCCAAAGCCTTTTGTATAGGAAGTTGGAAAACACCCGGGACGGGGAAAGGGGAGATTAACCCTAAGTACCGACCGGGAAAGGGGAGATTAACCCTAAGTACTGACCTAGTTTGTATAGGGAGTACACACCCAGGATAGGGGAAGGGGAGATTAACCCTAAGTACTGACCTAGTTTGTATAGGAAGTACACAAAACAAACTAAAACTGACAGAGTAATTTTAAACATAAGATGGAAACATGATTATTTGGAATAAGAACTAAGAACTTACTGAAGAAGAGACTTGGATTTAAAGAAGAAACTTGGATTTAAACTTGGAATTTTGGAAAAATACCCAAGACAGGGTAAGGGGAGATTAACCCTAAGTACTAACCGGGAAAAATACCCGGGACGGGGGAAGGGGAGATTAACCCTAAGTACTGACCTAGTTTGTATAGGAAGTACACACAACAAACTAAAACTGACAGAGTAATTTTAAACATAAGATAGAAACATGATTATGTGGAATAAGAACTAAGAACTTACTGAAGAAGAGACTTGGATTTAAAGAAGAAACTTGGATTTAAACTTGGAATTTTTACAGACTTGGAAATTTTACAGACTCCTGTGGTCAGTACTTAGGGTTAATCTCCCCTTCCCCTGTCCTGGGTATTTTTCCTGGTTAGTACTTAGGGTTAATCTCCCCTTCCCCTGTCCTGGGTATTTTTCTTGGTATCAGAGTCGGAGACGAAGTGCTCTAAGGTTACTCGTAGCCATTGTTATTGAACAACCACTGCTATAGTCGTTGTTGTTTGGGTTTGGTCAGCTGTTTGGTCAGCCTGGGTTTGGTCAGCCTGTAAAGCCGTTGGTAAGCCGTGGTGTAGGTTTTCCAGGTGTGGTGGTCCCTCAGGTGGTCCCAGTGGTCCCTCAAGCTATAACTATTGTTGTAGTGTTTATCAGTAAACATGGTGAAAGGTAAGGTTAGTGGTATTTTTTCAAAGGTTTTTGGTGACAGTAAGAATCCAGTCCAGAAGAAACAGATTACCCAAAAGGATGACCCTTTTGTCTGGGAAATGCCAATTCTTTCTAAAACTGATATTTATGATAAAGAATATAGTTGGAAATTTAATTTTGGTAGAGGTATCCATATAGAAGAATTTACTACTAGTGTCAATCAGCGTCAAATGACTATATCCAATTGTTAGATAAAGAGTCTATCCAAAAACACTTAGAACAAGGTTTTAGGTATATCCATTTTGGCTGTGTCCAAATTGCTGTCAAACCTATGGTCAGATTAGGTCTTGATTGTCCAATTATGCTTGCTCTCAGAGATGCTTCTTTTAAACACTTTAAGGATTCTTTGTTAGCTTTGGCAAATACTAATATTTGTCAAGGTCCAATTTACTTCAATTGTTTTCCAAATCTAAGCAAAGATCTTGATGATCCTTATATTCTGAAGACTTTAACTTTAGATATCAATATGTCTAAAGACCTTCAGTTCCAAGGTGCTAGAAACTTTTCCATTATTTATCGAGTTTATTACAAACTCTTGAATACTCAAATGAATCCAAGGTGTAGAATACGTTTTGCTCCTGGTCAGACTATGATCTTTAAGGTTGAACATGGCAAAGCAACCACACATACTCCAGAAGCTCTTCCATGGGATAAAATTACTATTCCAGATGAATGGCAAGTTCAAACTCCACCAATTCCAAAATCTTTGAAAAAATCCAAGGTAGAACAAATAATTGAGGAACCAGATGGCAGAGTTCTTATACGATTTAATTCAAGTAAGGAATTTCCATCTTCTTCTTCCAATTATGACTTTCAAAGTGCAAGACCTTCTTGTTCTTTTGAAAGGTCAAGTACTTTTCCAAATTCAGATGATTTTCCAAATGTTTCTCAAAATTACAAAGTTTTTCAAAAATCTCCCATTCCAGAAATAGTTGATGAAAATGATTTTCCTTCACCAACTAAGTCTGAAATGAAACCTTCAAATTTCTCCAGTTTAAATGTTATTACAAAAGGTGGTTTCCAAATTAATAAACCTATGCTTTCCAATGATTTTGAATCTTCAGTAAATCGTGAAAAACGACTTTGGTTTTTCTCCAATTTTGATAAACCTGCTACAGAGTTTATTCGAGAAAAATACTATTCCAAATTAATTGAGTTATCTGCTAATATTCCATTTTTCACACGGCTTCCAATTTACTTAAGCAATTTAAAAATCCCTTATCCATTTTCCGATTTATGTGTTAAATCCAATATTGCTCATAAATGGATTCTAAAAAATGGTCTTACTTTAGGAGACATTAAAAAAGTTTATGAACAAAACAATTTTTCCAATGCAATTCTACATACTATTTCCCCTCAAATTAATTCTTTATCTTCAAAAAATTATGACTATGAATCCAACAAAAAATATGATAAAAACTTTTCCCCAAAACCTATTGTTTCCTCCATTAAACTTCAAGATCTTCAACATGAAATAAATCAGATAAAATCTCAAAACAAATCTTGAGCAACATGATTCTCCACAAAAAATGTCTAACTCCCCTCTTCCAATAACTTCTCCAACTATTCAACAAATTAATTATCAACGATGGTATTGTCCAGTTAAATTAATTCTTGATCATAATTTCCAAATAACTACTATTGCTTTATTTGATAGCGGTGCTGATCTCAATTGTATTAAAGAGGGATTAATTCCCTCTAAATACTATGAGAAAACTACTGAATATTTGTCCAGTGCTAATGGACAAAGACTCCAAATCAGGTATAAACTTTCCAAGGCTTATATTTGTAATAATAATTATTGCTTTAAAACTACTTTCACTCTTGTTAAAGATATTAATAATAGTATTATCCTTGGTACTCCATTTTTAACTCAAATTTATCCATTTTTGGTAAACAAATTTGGTATCCATACTTCCATTTTTGGAAAACATATTTCTTTCCATTTCTTTACTCCATTACAAAATAAAGAAATCCATTCTCTCCAAACTAACTTGATTACATCAAAAAGAAAACAGATTTCCTTTTTAAAAGAAGAAATATCTTTCCAAAGGATAGAACAACAATTACAAAATCCTCATATTCAACAAAAAATAAAGAATTTCCAACAAATACTCCAACATGAAGTTTGTGCTGATATTCCAAATGCTTTTTGGGAAAGAAAAAAGCATCTTGTTTTCCTTCCTTATGAAAAGGATTTTTCAGAAAAACAAATTCCTACTAAGGCTCGACCAATTCAAATGAACCAAGAATTACTTGAAACCTGTAAAAAAGAAATTCAAGTACTTCTTTATAAGAAGTTAATCCGACCCTCCAAATCTCCTTGGTATTGTGCTGCTTTCTATGTCATGAATCAGGCAGAAAAAGAACGAGGTGTTCCAAGACTAGTTATTAATTATAAATATCTTAATAAGGTCCTTCAATGGATTTGTTATCCAATTCCTAATAAAAAGGATCTTCTTAATAGGCTTTATGACTCCAAAATATTTTCCAAATTTGATATGAAGAGTGGCTTTTGGTAAATTCAAATTGCTGAAACAGATCGTTATAAAACTGCCTTTACAGTCCCATTTGGACATTATGAATGGAATGTAATGCCTTTTGGTTTAAAAAATGCTCCATCAGAATTTCAAAAATATTATGAATGATATTTTTACTCCATATACTACATTTACCATTGTTTATATTGATGATGTCCTTGTATTCTCCAACTCTATTGACCAGCATTTCAAGCATTTACACATATTTCTCCAAATCATCAAGAAAAATGGTTTAGTTGTTTCTGCTCCAAAAATCAAACTTTTTCCAACAAAAATCCGATTTCTTGGTCATGATATTTATCAGGGAACTATCAAACCAATTGCAAGAGCAATTGAGTTCGCCGATAAATTTCTAGATGAAATAAAAGACAAAACTCAATTACAACGTTTTCTTGGCTGCTTAAATTATATCTCTGACTTCTTTCCAAATTTAAGAAAGTTTTGTGCCCCTTTATATAAACGTCTCCAAAATAATCCTTGTCTTTGGACAGAAGAACATACTAATATTGTTCGTATGCTAAAGTCTAAAGTCAAAACACTTCCATGTTTAGGTCTACCAAATCCAAATGCCTTTATGATTGTAGAAACTGATGCCTCTGATGATGGTTATGGCGGTATCATCAAACAAAAATTAGAATTTAAAACAGAACAATTAGTTCGTTTCCATTCTGGTTTATGGATAGGAGCTCAAAAGGGTTACTCCACTGTTCGAAAAGAAGTATTATCCATAGTTCTTTGTATTTCCAAATTTCAGGATGATCTTTATTGCAAAAAATTTCTTTTAAGAGTTGATTGTAAATCAGCTAAAGAAATTCTTCAAAAGGATGTTCAGAACATTGTTTCCAAACAAAACTTTGCACGATGACAGGCAATTCTATCTGCTTTTGATTTTGATATTGAATTTATGCGAGGAGAAAATAATTCTATTCCTGATTTCCTAACTCGTGAATTTTTGCAGGGACATCCAGTATGAAAAATCCTAAACACTCAAAAATTTGGCATCAACTTCCAAAATATCACCTCCAGCACTTTCCAAAATTATACCATCATTTTCCCATTACTAAACCCAAAATCCATCCTCCACAGCCCCCTGCTACAACATCCAATACACTTATTTCCCTTATTCACCAATTACCAGAAGATATCCAACGCATTATTTACCAAAAAGTAAAAACTGCAAGATTTAATCAACATTTTGCCATATTCTTGAAGAAACATGTCATCTTCCCACGTTATTTTTGGCGTCTATGGGGACATACTGGTGTCTTCAATGATGGCTTTTATTTATGGTCAAATGACCTCCAGCAAAACAATCCATATTTCCTTACATGGCGATATGGTTTGGATCGCAAATTTTATAATACTCCAAACCCTCAAACACAGATTTTCCAAGAATTTTCCAAATTCCAACAATATATTTTCTCTACTTTATACTCCATTAGAACACCCGAATGGATTTACGAAGACATTATTTGCGCCAATATTGAGATGGATAATGGAAAAATCAAACATGCTCATTATCTAATCCTCATTAATTTTCCATCTCTTCCAATTCCAAATCGACATTCACTTCACATTTGGAGTCCTTTGTTTCTCAATCCAGCTAAAACTCGAGCTCGTGGCTTCCTTTCCATTTTCCGCAATATAAACCATTACCAGAATTCGTCAAAAAGGTGAATAGTGAATAGTGAATAGTGAAATTACGGAGTACTATTCATGCACCTACGTGGAATCCTCACCAACATTGTCCAAAGTTACTACAGTAGTGGCAGACAATACATCCAGCTGTTAAAACGCACTACAAAAGCAAAGGCTGAAAGCTTTCCAGCTGTCCAAGAACTGTATTTACAATTTGTCGTTTCTAGATTACTTAATGTTGTAAACTTAGTTCAATTATTGTACTTCTCTTTACTGTATTGCTTTTGTAGGTCTATAAATAGGTGTGCTTGTTTTCCTTTCAAGGGAGAGCTCATTTGAGAGAAAAATGTAAGAAAAAAATGTAAGAGAAAGCTCTCCTCTAAAGTCTGTAAAATTTCCAAGTCTGTAAAAATTCCAAGTTTAAATCCAAGTTTCTTCTTTAAATCCAACTCTCTTATTCAGTAAGTTCTTAGTTCTTATTCCAAATAATTATGATTCCATCTTATGTTTAAAATTACTCTGTCAGTTTTAGTTTGTTTTGTGTACTTCCTATACAAACTAGGTTAGTAATTAAGGTTAATCTCCCCTTCCCGGTCGGTACTTAGGGTTAATCTCCCCTTCCCCGTCCCGGGTGTTTTCCTGATATATATATATATGTATATATATATATATATATATATATATATATACATATATGTATATATATATGTATATGTTGTTTTGGTATGTGTATAGTGTGTGTTGTATATGTATATATGTTATGTATATATTATATATGTTCATATATGTATATACATATGTATATGTATATACATATGTATATGTATATACATATGTATATGTATATACATATGCAACGCGATACTATTTAGAACATACTTCACTTTTTGTTTTTAGAACATATGTAATACTTTTTAGAACATACTTTACTTTTTGTTTTTAGAACATATGTAATACTTTTTAGAACATACTTTAGTTTTTGTTTTTAGAACATATTCAATACTTTTTAGAACATATGCAAAACTTTTTAGAACATATGCTATGATTTCTAGAACAAGAACACATTTTTTACGTAAGAACCTAGTCAACACACACAACACACACACACACACACACACACACACACAAATACGTATATTTCCTAAAAAAAAAAAGGTTAAGTATGTTGTTGCAAAAAATGTTGCATGTGTTCTAAAAAGTGTTTCACATGTTCTAAAAAGTTAGGTATGTTTCCTCGAAAAAAGAAATCATAAATTAAAAAAAATATATTCTAAAAAATATTGCATATTTTTAAAAGCTAAATCTGTTCTCACATAAAAAAGTGTTCTCACATAAGAGATGTGTCCTCACAAGAGCCTTCCATGTGTGTGTGTGTGTATAAATGGAGAAGTTTAGGAAATGATATTATCAGTTTATCATTCTCATGAGTCATATGACTACATTCACCTTTTATGGAGATTGTAAAATGTTTCCCCAAAACTTCTTCAAATCGCCCTGGTTCACTTTTAATTTACTATATTACCCCTTCTATTTTTTCCACCATCCGCCACTCCCGCCACCACCTGCCACCACCCGCCACCCCTACCCGCCCTCGCCAACAGCCACCCGGGCGATGGGGGGAACGTCCTGGCCGGGCGATGGGTGGAGGAGTTTGCGGCTGCAGGAGGGTGGGGGACAGGATTAGGGGGTGGAGGGAGGGTGGGACCGCTCGTGGCGTTTGCGGGGGTGGAGGCCGCTCGTGGGGGTTGCGGGGGTGGCGGTGCTAATGCGGTTGGAGAGAGGGTGGGGCGCTGGTGGGTGGTGGAGGAGGTGGGTGTGGCGATGGAGGTGGTGGCAATTGGGGTGGTGGTCGGAGGTGGTGGTTTGGGAAAAGAAAAGAAAAACAAGGGAATGGTAAAGTTGGAAATGTTTGATGGGACCGGGGCGATTTTTGAAGTTTTGGGTTGATGTTGAGCATTCGAGACCTTTTATACAGGTGTTGGGGATAAGACAAAATTAAAACAAACTATTAAATGAACATTCTTATTACAGCTCATAATAGATGGATTTAGGAAAATAAACGCAGGTACTATAGTTGAAAAATAGAAGTGACTCTTTTATCCTCATTAGTCTTCATATAAGGGCCATGGTGGCTTCAATGGTAGAGCAAAATTAGACCACAAACTCGATCTTTAATTTACAAAACCATATCTTCAAGGTCCTTGTCTCCCATGGTAAGCAAATAACACCAAAAGATAAGATAATTTTCAAGATAAAGATAGAAGTCATATATTTTAGGTGTTATATAACTAAGCTTTTAGGTATTTAGGTTATGTTTGGGAACATAAGATGAAAAAGAGCTGAAACTGATAAGGTAGCTGAAAATTTCATCACCTTAAATACAGATGCTATATTTGATAGCAACTCAATTTCAGTCAATTTTTAAGCTTAAATTTTATTTAACTTCATACCTCAAACACGACATTTATTTTAGGTGACTTAAAATTTTAGCATCTACTCATTTAAGGTGACTTAAGTGTGTTGCCAAACAGAGCCTTAGCCAGATTGTTAAATAATTGTTTAACTCCATCTACTTCTAAGATATTGATCTGATCTTTATTTCGTATTTATAACTAGTTTGTAGGCCTGGGCTATTATCTGGAAACTTATAGTTTTCACAATAATCTTTTACTTTAAAATGATATCACCAAATATAATTTGGTTTAGTGGTTAAGACTTTATTATATGAACTTGAAGGCATGGGATCAAAACATACTACCTCCGTATTTTTTTAGTTGCACCATTTGCTTTTGTGGCACTATTCATCAACCAACTTTGTTAAACTATCTCGCATCATTATATAAGAAAAAACATAGTCAAGTGGGGTCTTGTTAGATTCGTATCAATGCGAGGATTCCAAATATCAAAGTTTTACAATTTTTACTTACACCGAATAAGAGATATTAACATTCAAAGAAACATCTCGACAAATGTGAAAAAGCAAATGGTGCAACTAAAAAAATACAGAGGTAGTATATAAAGCATTTATTTATTTATTTATTTTGTTGTATATGGATCACACGTGGCGCCGTTCCTTAGTTAAGAACACCTTTTAATACATACTCCAGTATAGATATTATAGTAGTAATACCTACAAACCTCTCATTAGCGCCGCCAACTTGAAGTCACACAATTAAACTTGAAACATTCAAATACGCTATAACAATTACTCAAACAAGTACTCGAGCTCCTAATCAATATCTATTTATATATTATTGAAACTTGTGGGCAAATAGGCCTCTCACTTCAAATAGAATGATCCACGTGCTAAGCTAAATCTCTTTTATGAAACCATATTCCAATTCGAACTACTAAATAACTTATTGATATCTTTTAGCTAAATATTAAAAAAATAACTTGTAGCATCGTCCGATCCAATTACTAATTAGGTATTTGAAAGACTTTTTGCGAAACTCTCATATCAATCATCAATTCAAATCCATTACTTTACTTTTATCTATTTACAATACATGTTGAACACTCTTTTATATTACCATTTATTTTGGGTTAAAACTTTTCTGTTATTTTATACATTAACGTAGTGTATACATTGTCAAAAGTAAAATAGAGGAAAAGTTTATATGAAACACAGTCTAATACACAAAATTTGGATAGAAAATTAAGTGACCATAAAACTGCATAAAACCTCATACGCGACGATACAGGATACCCCACATAACTTAATTCGTCAATCATATAATTCACTTGCTTGTAAGAACTACTCACTACTGGGGACTAATTCCATGTGCACCAGCTAGCTTAGGATTTGGACAAGCCATATGATTTAGCTAGTCGAAATTAATAAATGATAATTACATCAAAGATAAACATGCATATGAATCGCCAAAGTCTCTTTTACGTTTAATTATTGATTACAAAGTTCACAAGTTCACATCCAATCCAAAAAGATAAACATGCAGTTTCTATCAGATATCAGAAACATAAAACAAATTTCAATTCTTCAAGTAGAGAGGACTGAATTATTATACTTAAAGTGAAATTATTGAATCTTATTTATAGTGCACATATAAGTTCTTCCATATTTAAAAAAATAAAAATAAAAAATGATGTGAGAAAGTACCATGCACCTTATAAGTTAAAGGTGTTACTCCTACCATTATAATTGGTTTTAGTATAAAACCTCCTTTAAACTCGTAAATGCACTAAACTCTCCTCTTATTTAGCTGACAAACCCAACATAAACTGTGTTTGATCATTTTGATATTTCAACACTTCAACATATTACGTTTTAATAGAAGACTCAAGGACATATATGCAGTTTTGTAATTACTCTCCTACATATACTTCCTCATTCTTTTTTATTAATCCTACTTTAACTTCTAATGTTGTTTTTTTTTTTTTTTTGCTTTTTCCAATAAGTCAAATATGTGTGATGGCTTTAGTCCCTTATATGGGTTTTGTGAGAATAGTGACTTGATCATGTGCTAGGAGCCTTGGGGGCTCAATATGGTGTGGAGAAGAAGTTGGGTGAAGCTGGGAATTTACTGAAGACAAAGACGCCAGGCAGGAGCTCGTGCCCGGGTCGGGCATATCAAGCGAAAGAGGAGTTTTGTCAGTTTTCAGTGCCCGGGTCGCGCGCCTTTCGTGCCCGGGTCGCGCACTTCGACTGAAAACGCGATTCGGCTCTTCTAATGCCGTTTCTTCCAATCCTAAACCTAGATTAAATAGGTTTAGGAGCCGTTTAGCAAGATTATGAGGAAGATCATCAAAACACAAGAGAGAAAACAATAGAGAAGTTCTAGAGAGAGAGCTTTGAGAGATTCATTGAAGAGAGTATTCAAGTGATTCTCTTGCCTATTGTATTCATTGTTCTGCTTGATCATAATGAAAGAGTTTATCCCTGCCCTGAGGACGTAGCTATCAAATTGATAGTGAACTTCGTTAAATCTTGCGTGTTCTTTATTCGTTTTTCGCGTTTGTTTGTTTGTTTATTCGCTTCGGTTGCAACAAACTTGGTATCAGAGCCTGAGATTAAAATCAGTGTAAGGGATTCGGGAAGATGAATACGATGAACTCGAAGATTGACAAGTTTACCGGGAGGAACAGTTTTGGACTATGGCAGATAAAGATGCGTGCTTTATTAAAGCAACAAGGCATCTGGAAACCTCTTGTCAAAAAGGATGACAAAAGCAAAGCTGCAGAAGGCTCTAGTGGGGCCGAATTGGAGGCGATGGAGGAGAAGGCTCACTCCACGATTTTGCTATGTTTGGCAGACAATGTGATCACGGAAGTTGCTGACGAAATGACTGCTGCTGGTCTGTGGGGGAAGTTGGAGAGTCTCTACATGACAAAGTCACTCACCAACAAGTTGCTTTTGAAGCAACGCTTGTTTGCTTTGCGTATGCAAGGAGGTACATCTCTAAGAGATCATCTAGATAAACTTAATACTATTTTACTTGATCTACGTAATATAGATGTTAAGATTCAGGATGAAGATGCTGCTTTGATTTTGCTTGTTTCACTTCCAAATACATATGAAAACTTTGTTGAATCATTTGTTGTTGGGAGAGAGACTATGACCCTAAAAGAAGTGAAGTCAGCACTATTTACTAGGGAGTTGCGCCAGAAGGCGGCAACGACAGAGAGTGGTGGAGATTCGGGGGCTGAGTTAGTGGTAAACTCGGCTAAGGAGAAGGGTCCTAAGAAGAAGAAAAATTCTAAGGGCAAAGGGGCCAATCCTAGGAATGTCTGTCACATCTGTAAAGAACCTGGCCATTGGAAGCATCAATGCCCTAAGAATCCTAAAGCTCCCAATGCTATCATTGCACAACAGGGTACGAAATATGACTCCGAGGAGGACTTAGCACTAGCTGTTGTTGATGTGTCTAGTCCGTCTGAACATTGGGTTCTAGATTCGGGATGTTCTTACCATATGTGTCCTCATCGTGATTGGTTTACTTATTATGAGTCTTGTGATGGTGATAATGTTATTATGGGTAACGATGCTGCTTGTAAGGTTGTAAGGAGGGGTTCCATTGAGATAAGGACCATTGAGGGTGAGGTTCGTACGTTGATGAATGTTAGGCATGTTCCACAGTTAAGAAAAAATTTGATTTCTCTGGTTGTCTTAGATAAAGGAGGATTTAATTTTTCTGGCTCGGATGGGGAATTATGTGTGTGGAAAGGTTCGAAGTTGGTGCTTAAAGGCGCCAAAGTGGGTACTTTGTATGTTGTGCATGGTACTATTCTGACTGGTTCTGCAAATGTTGCATTTGCTAGTACTAAGGAGGTGACTAAGTTGTGGCACAGACGACTTGGTCATATGGGTGAGCGTGGGATGCTGATATTATCCAAGATGAATCTTCTTGATGGCCACAAGGTGAAGAACCTTGAGTTTTGTGAACATTGTGTGTTGGGTAAGCAACACAGGGCTAAGTTTAGCAAGGGGCTTCACATAACTAAGGCCTGCTCGGGTAGAAGGTATAGGAGGATTCAGTTTCTTTGTGATTTTTATTGATGATTTCTCCAGGTACAGTTGGCATCATTGTTTAAAGCACAAAGGAGAGGCTTTTAAGACCTTTGTGCAATGGAAAGTCTTAGTGGAAAATCAGACAGGCAAGAAGATTAAAAGGCTACGTACGGATAATGGTCTTGAATTTGTTAATGATGATTTCAATGAGTTTTGCAAGAAAAAGGGATTGTGAGACATCGCACTGTCAAGAAAACACAACAGCAGAATGGTGTTGCAGAGCGGTTGAATCAAACCTTGCTAGAGAGAGTTCGATGCATGCTCTCTAATGCAGGGTTGACTAGAAAGTACTGGAGTGAAGCCGTGAAAACGGCATACTACTTGATAAACCGTGGTCCACATACAGGTATTGACTGCAAGGTACCTTATAAGGTATGGTCTGGGAGAAGTGCTGATTATTCTAGTTTGCGTGTCTTTGGTTGTATTGTTTATTATCATGTTAGTGAAGGTAAACTTGAACCAAGGGCCAAGAAGGGTTGTTTTCTGGGATATGGAGATGGTGTTAAGGGTTACCGGATCTGGTCCCCATCAGAAGGGCGTGTCATTCTTAGTAGAAATGTTACTTTTGATGAGAATACTATGTTTGTATCTGCTAACAAACCTGCAGGTGATACTGATGATAGCACTACTGAAGGAATTGAGCAAGTAATTGCGGCAATTCCTACTCCTGAGACACAGGTTCGAATTCAGGTGGAGGATGATGTTCCAGTAGATTCTCCTACTGTGGAGACTAGTCAGACAGATGGAGTTGTTGCTCATGAAACAACTGAACTTGAGTCTGATCATGAGGAAATTGCTGATGAAGGTCAAAAACGACCTAGGAAGAAGACGCAGAGACTGATTGAACAGATAGGAGGCCAGAAAGTTCCTGGCCAAAACTGCTGTGTAGAGGAGATGATTGGTTATGCATTACATGTAGCCGATGATATAGAGTCACATGAACCAATGTCCTACAAGGAAGCAGTTGTTAGTAATGAATCATCCAAGTGGTTAGTTGCTATGAGTGAGGAGATGGAGTCTCTTCACTAGAATCAGACATGGGAACTTGTGAAGGTGCCACATGGTCATAAGGTGGTGGGTCGCAAGTGGGTGTTCAAGGGGAAAGAAGGAATTTCTGAGGGTGAAAGTGTCAGATACAAAGCCAGACTAGTTGATAAAGGGTTCAGTCAACGGGAAGGGGTAGACTACAATGAGATTTTCTCACCTGTGGTACGTCATACCTCTATTAGAATGTTATTAGCAATAGTAACACATTTTGATTTGGAACTTGAGCAGTTAGATGTGAAAACAACTTTCCTGCATGGAGAGTTGGAGAAGGATATTCTGATGAGTCAGTCAGAGGGATTCGTTGTTCCAGGGAAGGAGAACTTTGATTGCCGACTGAAGAAGTCCTTGTATGGACTTAAGCAGTCACCTAGGTAGTGGTATAAGAGGTTTGACAGCTTCATGGTTGACCATGGATTTGACAGGAGTCCTTATGATTGTTGTGTTTATCATAGCAAGGTGGAGGACAGTTCTTATATTTATTTATTGTTATATGTTGATGACATGCTTATTGCAGCGAAGAAGAATTCAGACGTAGTGAAATTGAAAAGCTTCTGAGTTTTGAGTTTAACATGAAAGACTTGGGAGCAGCAAGGAAGATTCTAGGCATGGAGATTTATAGGGATCGTGCTCGGAAGAAACTTTTCTTATCTCGGAAAAGTTACATCTTGAAGGTACTCGACGGGTTTGTTATGAAAACTGCGAAATCTATTGATACTCCTGCTGCTGCTAATGCTCGTCTTTCTGTTGTTTTTTCTCCTTAATCTGATGTGGAGAAGGACATGTCCAAGGTTCCGTATGCTAGTGTTGTTGGTAGTTTGATGTACGCTATGGTGTGCACTAGGCCAGATATAGCTTATGCTGTTAGTGTTGTTAGTAGGTTTATGACTCAACTAGGGAAGGAACACTAGCAAGCTGTGAAGCGGATTTTCCGCTATCTGAAGGGAATGGTAGATGTTGGTTCCATATATGGGAATGATGCTGAGTGTTTGGTGACAAGATATTCTGATTCGGATTATGCTGCGGATATAGACACTAGAAGGTCAATGACTGGGTATGTATACACTCTAGGAGGGTCCGTGATTAGTTGGAAGGCTACGTTGTAGTCTTCAATGACTTTGTCTACTACGAAGGCTGAGTACATGGCTCTAACGGCTGCGGCAAAGGAGGGTTTTTGGTTACGTGGTTTGGTTAGTGATTTGGGTCTACATCATGATCGTGCGACTGTGTATTGTGATAGCTTGAGTGCTATTTGTCTCGCCAAGGATCAGGTGCATCATGATAGAACTAAGCACATTGATGTGCAATATCATTTTATGAGGAGTGAGAAGAGGATAGTGGTGAAGAAAGTTGGGACTGCTGATAACCCAGCTGATATGTTCACCAAGCCAGTTCCAGTTCGCAAGTTCAAACATTGCTTGGACTTGTTGAACGTTGATAGTCACATATAACCCCTTTGGGGTTATTGCCTCAAGGTGGAGGCAATCCCGACCCTGGGATAAAGAGGGCAAAACCCGACACCGGGTTAAAGGTGTGTGAGTTGGGAGGGATCGATATCTCATGTATTGTTGAGAGGTATCATGGTTATCTTTTCAAGGTGGAGATTTGTGAGAATGGTGACTTGATCATGTGCTAGGAGCCTTGGGGGCTCAATATGGTGTGGAGAAGAAGTTGGGTGAAGCTGGGAATTTACTGAAGACAAATACGCCAGGCAGGAGCTCGTGCCCGGGTGGGGCACTAAAAGTGCCAGGGTCGGGCATATCAAGCGAAAGAGGAGTTTTGTCAGTTTTCAGTGCCTGGGTCGCGCACCTTTAGAGCCTAGGTCGCGCACTTCGACGGAACGCGCGATTCGGCTCTTCTAATGCCGTTTCTTCCAATCCTAAACCTAGATTAAATAGGTTTAGGAGCCGTTTAACAAGATTATGAGGAAGATCATCAAAATACAAGAGAGAAAACAATAGAGAAGTTCTAGAGAGAGAGAGCTTTGAGAGATTCATTGAAGAGAGTATTCAAGTGATTCTCTTGCCTATTGTATTCATTGTTCCGCTTGATCATAGTGAAAGAGTTTATCCCTGCCCTGAGGACGTAGCTATCAAATTGATAGTGAACCTTGTTAAAAATTGCGTGTTCTTTATTCGTTTTTCGCGTTTGTTTGTTTGTTTATTAGCTTCCGTTGCAATAGGTTTGGTAGTCACCCCCTTCACGGTGGGTTTATTAGTTTGGTTTCTTTGTGTGTTAGCGGAGTTTGGATCCTCGCTCCAGTTGAAAGTTCATTTGTTGATAGGATTTTGTGCGGGATTACAATGACGGTCAATACTTAGCGTACTTAACTCTAGTTCTACATCAAAACTACATCAGATCATTAGTCCTCCTCATAGAACACTGCATTAGACAACAATGTAAAAGAAGGTGTATCGACGTGTTATTTTTGCTCAATGATCGTGGTTTTGCCAGATTATAATTAAGTATCTTTCAATTTGATCTGCATTTTTTAGTTTCCAAATTCTATTCTAGATGTTGTATGACTTCATATTAATGAATGAATTTTCACTTTTTTTTAAAAATGTAACATGATATACTTCTTCCATTTTTAATTACATGCAAGTTGCAAATTTTGAAATTTTGCATTATCTACTTACTTGCATTTCACTACCTTTGATGATTTATTTGTAAGGCAAAATATAGTTATGTCGAATCTTTCTAAATTTATCGTAATGTATATTTTCACAATACCTAATTTTTTTATAATTTTTACATGACCATAATTAGAGATAGGAAGGGTTAAAGTTGCGAATTGGAAAATGTGAAATATCAAAGGTTGCAAGTAAAAGAAAACTGAGGAAGTATATAATATAATTATTATTGAAGAGTTTGTCTACAAACTTACTATCATAGAAGGAAAGTTTTGTTAATATGTACTAATATTTAACAATAGAAGATTATAGTCAAACTTCCTTAGGTTTTTGGAGATTGTGTAAAAAAAATGAAGAACAACAAAAAAATAAAGGAAGTATATATGAGATGAGGATTGATAATTTCATAATGGCTACGGGTAGGGGTGTGCACCGGTCTAGGACTGGACCGGAATCGGTTGAACCGGAATCTGGGAAATTATGTGGACCGGGACCCCTAGTTACTGTTGCAACGTTTAACTTTCATGCTTGCTTGTACACTATTTTGACCATTAGTATATGTAATTATTTGTTTGTGAAAATTGTAAAGTTGAAATCCTATAAATATATACTTTCTCTATTCTGAAATAAGTGAAACACTTCTCTCTTTTATGTGAGAGCTTTTTGAGGGAAGTGTTTGACTTATTTTAAAACGGAGGAAGTATTATTTTTACCGATGATTTAAATAGATAAGTCTATATTTATTTAATGAAGCAAAAGTCAAAATTGTTTGAAAAGTTTAAGAATTTTAAAATGAAGTAGAGTATCAGGTTGTAAACAAAGTTAAAGCATTACGATTCGACTGAGGTGGTGAGTACTTAAGCCACAAGTTTGATAATCATCTTAGAGATTGTGGAATACCTTTACATCCAACAGATCTTCTAGCAACATCGCAATGGAATGGTGTGTCTGAATGGAGAAATCTAACCCTATCGGATGTGATTTGATCTATGATGATTTTTACTATCTAGTATTATCCTTCCGGGGGCTTACTTTCGAAACTGCTACTATACACGAAATAGATTGCATCAAAAGTTGTGGAGAAGGAGTGGGAAAATCCCAAACTTGTCTTCCCTTAAAATTTGTAGATGTGAAGCTTATGTAAATTGTTTACTTTTTGATAAACTAACACTCAAATCAGATAAATGTTCCGTGATGGGTTACCCGAAATAAAGAAGGGGTTATTACTTCTACAATCCAACGGAGTATAGAGTGTTTGTTGCTCTAGTTGGTCTCTTTTTGACACAAGAGTTTATTTCAAAAACGCAAAGTGAAATTAATGTATCTCTAGAAGAAATTCTAGACGAACAACATATGGACGTGGCTTACACCTTGTTGGAGATGGTCCAACTAGAAGAAAGTCAAGTTCAAGAGGTGGCACTTTCCAAAAGCGAGTCTCCTATCATCCCACTTTAATCTAATTCATGTAAGGTTTCACACAATGTTTAGAAAACTTCTTCTATTGCTACAACTCAATGTAGGTCCAAAAGGCCAAAAATATTAGCCTAAGAAATTTGTTGATTTCTTATAAACTGAGAGGCGTGAGATCTTACTTTTAGAAAGTTTAAAAACAAGCTATGGTGAGTCAAGACTCCGAAAAATGGCATGATCCATGAAGTCTAAGATGGATTACATGTCTGAAAATCAAGTTTGGAGCTTGGTTGATCTGCTCGATGGGGTAACACCCATATGATGATGCAAATTCGTTTTGCTAAAGTCTATCATACTCTAGAAATTGTAGCTCATTAGGATTATAAGATCTGACAAACAAAGGTCAAAACTGTGTTCTAGAATGGTTATTTAGAAGAGGACGTGTACATGAAGGTTATAAGGATCCAAAATATCTTGGGAAGTTATTTTTAAGCTTTGGAGGTTCACATATGGACTGAAAAGTTTTAAGGATCCAGAAAATCCTAGCAAGGGTTCACATATGGACTGAAAAGTTTTAAGGATCCAGAAAATCCTTTTTTCACAATATCTAATTTTTATTAATTTTTACATAACCATAATTAGAGATAGAAGTGTTAAAGTTGCGGATTGGGAAATGTGAAATATTAAAGGTTGCAAGTAAAAGAAAACTGAGGAAGTATATAATATAATTATTATTGAAGAGTTTGTCTACAAACGTACTATCATAGAAGGAAAGTGTTGTTAACATGTAGTAATATTTAACAATAGAAGATTATAGTCAAACTTCCTTAGGTTTTTGGATATTGTGAAAATAGGATTTGTTGATAATATTTAACAATATGTACTAATATTTAAGAGATGTAGTGCACATTCCACTAGTGGAAAAATGCTCTTTTGCTACTTACCAAATGCTCTGTTTGTTCCACAAATGGAGCATTACGTGAGTTCCTTCAAAATTTTAATAAAAAAATTGATAAATACTCCGGTCCATCGGAGCATTTGTGTTTCTATGTTTTTTTCGCCTCGCTCCCTCGCTCCCTCATAATCCCTATTCCCCTACCTTCCCCCCCAAACAACCCAATTTTCTCTGTCTATCGTCTCCCCTCTCGTCTCTCGTTTCTCGTCTCCTCCTCCCACCACAAAAACACCAACCTCCACCTCCTACCATCTTGTTTGAGTTTTGATTAAGTGATTCTCTCTCTCACTAACTCCTTTTTTCCCTGTTTTTCACGCTTTCTCTAACGAAGTACTCTCCCCCACGAACAGCAGTGCCGCATCCTGCCGCCGCTGCTCAAGAACCAATTTTTCAAGCCTTCTCTCACGAACGGCAGGAGATAGAAGAGTTCGTCGATGTCGTTAGATCTGAAGGTAACCCTAATTCTTGCTTTCTCTCTCCATGTTCCAGATCTGAAGGTAACACTGACTTTCTGTTAGTGCCTTTTTTTAGGTTTTGTGAATTGATTCTTCATTTATTTTGTTTAATTCGCGAATATCAGTTTGCCATACTTGACTTTCTGTTAGTGCGTCTACTTTAGGTTTCGTGAGTTGATTCTTATAGGTATTTTGATGTTTGATTCCGAAGATGGATGATTTTTCGATGGTTTGCTGGAGTTTGTGGGACTTTGAGTGAATTTTGTTTCTGATGTTCGAATTCCGCAGATATTCATTGATTTTTGATG
Organism: Beta lomatogona; assembly: GCA_947646795.1. Taxonomy (NCBI): domain Eukaryota; kingdom Viridiplantae; phylum Streptophyta; class Magnoliopsida; order Caryophyllales; family Amaranthaceae; genus Beta; species Beta lomatogona. Next base: position 608,939 of record CANSNZ010000116.1, read on the forward strand.
GTTTGTTGGAGTTATTAGGAATTTGAGTGAATTTTAATTTCGATGTTTGAATTCTTCAAATTTGCTTTGATTTTTTGATGATTTGGTGGAAACTTATTTTGTTGATTTGTTTTTAATGGTGATACAGTCTATTCATGATCAAGTAGGTTATTTTTTATGCGTAAAACGTTTATACACGATTATAGTTGGATATGATACCTATTGTATAATACACGATTTTCGCCTTGTCTTTTTGTTTGATAAAAGTGCCTTCCCCTTGTTTCCCTCGCCAACAATCAGTCATGCTTCTCTACTTGTAGCACTGAGGTGTTTAATGATGGCTCAAATAAACAGTTAGATGCTTAATTAATTTTGGGCTAATTCCTTATCAAGTGATTAAAGAGGCTTGCTGAATAATTGGGCTAAACTGTGGAGATCAATATTCAGAATTTGAAATTGGCTTGTTGAAAAATATACATATTTGAGTGTAAATTGATTCATTAGATTTATTTTAAGATTCTCTAGTGTGCTGATTGAGTAAATAAAATAATGGTCTAAGTATGACCGAGAAGTCTGCAAAAGTCCAAGCAAACTATTTCAGTAAGCTGTTTTTAAATGACTCTCTACTGTGGCTTGATAGCAAATGTTCAACAAGAATGTTCAATGAGAGATCATTAATCATAGGTCTTTGAGGCACCCAAATATTGTTAGGTTTAAAGAGGTTTGTTCAAAACCATTTTCTTATAACCTTTGCATTTAGAGGTGCTTAGTGCGCTTTCCATCTATCTGAATTTTGAGCAGGTCATATTAACACCTACTCATTTGGCAATTGTAATGGAGTATGCATCTAGAGGAGAGCTATTTGAGCGAATATGTAATGCAGGCCGGTTCAATGAGGATGAGGTTCTTGTTCCGAGCCGCTCTTTCCTTCTTGTTAGTAGTACTGTTGTATATTATTTCTACTGACGCTTGTTTCAGGCTCGCTTCTTTTTTCAACAACTTATTTTAGGAGTTAGCTATTGTCACGCAATGGTTTGTGTTGTAATCTCTTTGTATTTTAACTTTTTATATAGACACAAACAAGATGATTTGATGGCTCTCCTCTTATAAATCTTATTTCATGATGAAGCAAGTGTGTCATCGAGACCTAAAGTCCTGCTCCTCGATTGAAGATATGCGACTTTGGCTACTCAAAGGTACCACATATGATTCTACAATATTGGCTTTCTTTATATTCTCGCATATGGGTTTGTAGAGATTTATTCAATCTCTATGTTACTAAAAGGCATATCATTTGTGCTGATGTAAAGTTTAAGCACCATGGTTGGGTCTTCAGGTGAGATAACACTTGGAAATGTTTTAATTTCTTTTTTATGTTTTGATGTTTCAAGCACCATGATTAAGCACCATTACTCTTGCTATTTTTGTATGCTTACTCGTCTCATATATGTTTTTACATCTAATGATATTTTGTATGTTCTTCATTGCATTGCATTGCATTGGGATCTCGAATAGCAGTGACTTGTTTTTATTATAATGATAGGAAGAACATTAGAGGCTATGCTACTGCACCTGGTAGGAGTGATTTATCAAATGTTGTTGTGAGATATGCAGATGTCATCAACTCTGTTATACTTCAGGTGAGTCTCTAATTTTATAGTAATTTATTTGTCACTGAAAACTCTGTTATTGAATGGACAACTGTTTACCAGTACCCATATCTTTTAATTTCATTACATGGTTTAGCTTAATTAGCTACCAGTGAGTGAGCTATCCTAATGTATGGAAATTAATCCATTAAGAGAAATTCAAGAGCGTACAATGTGGCTTTTAGGAAACAAATTTCATGATGATTGTAATTATTGGTGATGGTGATAGACACACTCTAAATGAAAAATATTTTAGTGTTATTCTAAAAATTTTGAGAGCTTGTTCAAATATTAGTCGGAATTAACTCATTAAAATGTTTCGTTGACTTCTCATGGCGAAATGTAATGAACAAGACATAATTCTGTTTTACACCATATTAAAGTCTATGGCAGCTTTCATTTTGGTTTAGTTTGGTATTATAATAGGCAGTGAGATATTCCTTGGATTATGTGCTTTCTCTACAATTTATCATGCTATGATGTCTGATAAGAGCTATCTACCCACATGCCACTATCGAAAAGTTAGTTCTATCTCAATTCTCACTCTAATCTTGCACATGTTATTCTGTCTGCAGAAAATCAGTGGAGTAAAGTTGTGGTACCTGCTTCGATGCTAATCTTTTGTGTGTCATATGTTGCTACCTAAAGAAGCTAAGGCTCACCATAACATTCGGGTAGCTAATATATATCACTACGACACCCTTGCTTTGGTAACAGGTGAATATCATTTTATCTTGCTCATCATAACTACAAATTGTTGAGCCTCTAGTTCTACTCACCTATTACTTGTAAGTTGTAACTGTACCTCATATCTCTTCCTATCAAGTGCTAAGGTCTAATTTACCCCTAATTAGTTGAGACTAGTAGGCACCAGAAAATATACTTCCATTTTTCATATTTACATGGCATGACCTGTGAAAGTTGCTACACTTAGAGCGGGGAGGGGAGATAATACATCTTAGCCGTAGCCCTTTGTTATCAGCTGAATTTTTTCTCCATCTCTTACCCCCTTGATCATGTACTTAAGTTATTAATATATATATATATATATATATATATATATATATATATATATATATATATATATATATATATATATATATATTGCTATAGTGTGCTCACTTAGTTTTTAACACATCCTGCTATAGAAATTGTTAAGTGAGGTTGATATGCATTGTTGAGTTTGCGTCTTCTTTTCAAGGGAGATGTAAGTGGGTTTTGTGTTTTGTGTGTGTTGATTTTGTTTTCTGTAATTTTGACGAATATTATGTTATGGATGTATGAAATTTACTTGGGATAACATTTGCTTGATATGTGTCCTAAGTTTCCAGTTCGTTCAAATAGTTTGTTATCGTAGTTGAGTGGTGAGAGTACTGCTTTTGCTTTGATGGGTCTACTTGGAGCGAATATCATGCCTCACATTTTTTACCTTCATTCTTCTATGGTACAGGTACTTTGCATGTTAAAGTTATCAAGTAAAACTTATATATGATTTGAGTGTTCCTTCTACGCCTTCATAACTTATATATAAGATTTTTTTAATGTTTTTGTGGTGGGGTTAGAAATCAGCTTATGTTTTGTGGCATACTGATGACTGTCAGTTACTCACTACACAAAAGTTTATGTTCACTCGTTTAAACTCAATATGAAAGCTAATGTGGAGTATTAATAGTTATACTCATGAGGATTATTCAAAATCTCTTGATCTATATGACAAAAAAAATCAGCTCACAATATGTAATTTATTAGAGGATTATAAACAATATGTGATCTCTTTTAAGCAGATGCTCTATGATAACAACTAGTGGCGTTACTTAAATTTCTTTGGGATATAATTTTGTAGCTTTTGGAGCTGAAGGGCTGAAGGCAAGGAGTTTGATTATGCTGAAAGCAACTAGAGATAGTTAATGTACCCTCTGTGCCTAAAATGTGGTGAAAGTTTTATCTTTTTTCCTTTCATAAAATGTGTTTGAAATTACCTTTGAAGTTTCAATGAATGAGAGATATTAGATATGTTAGAGTTTATACTTATTTGTGCTGTATGGATTATGGAATATATAAATACTTGGTCTTATTTGGCTGCTTCTAGTTAGTGGCTGGCAGACGCTACTGTACCATGCAAATTTTTTTTCAAATTAAAAGTAGAGCAAATGCTCCGGTTGTTAAGAGATAACCGGAGCATTTGTATGACAAGCGCTTCGGGTTTCTCTCAAAAACCGGAGCATTTGGCATCTCAAATGCTCCGGTTTATGACAACCGAAGCATTTGATTTATAAAATGCTACGGTTTACAACCGGAGCATTTGTAAAATGTCAAAATGCTCGTATGACGTCTGCTACGGGTCAAATACGAAGCATTTATGGCCTTAAAAACCGAAGCATTTGAGGTTTTTTCTACTAGTGTTCTAAGGATCAAAATTAACGGGGACAAATCCAACAGAATGATAGGTCTAAGACAAGGAACTTTTATTGATAAGGTGCTTAATATGTTTGGAATGAAAAATGCAAAGAGAACTTATCTACCTATGCAACATGGCATTACACATAGCAAGACTATCACTAGGGGAAAAAAAAAGGAAGGGCTGCGGTTTTCAAGGAAACCGCAACCCTTTTAGTGAAGGGCTGCGGATGACAAGAAAACGCAGCCCTTCGTACTGTATGAAGGGCTGTGTTTTTTAGGCTAATTGCAGCCCTTCACTTTCATTTTTTTTTTGATTCAATTAATTTTGCGCGCATACAATACAATACCCCCATTTCAATTTCCCTCCCTTAGACAAAATTCACGAGCGAACTTCTCCTTGTGCGAAACCCAACCTCCGCCACCACATTGACCCACCACCAGTGCGCCACCACCACGCATTTTACGCACTACCAGCACGCACCGCCACGCCGACGCATTAACTCAGCACAACAACGACCAGCGCACCACGCATTGGTTCATTCTCTCCTCCACTGCATTGACGCCACCACCAGTGCTCCACCACCACGCAGCTGCACAACCTTGCGCACCACCTTGCGCTCCTTCTTCTTCTCTTCTCTCCTCCACTACTGCATTGTTTGTGGAGCATCCCTTCTCTCACTCTCTTTCGGTAATTCCCCTCTCACTCTCTCTCCTCTTTTAAGTTTCTCTAATTTTTGTTTAATTTCATTGGATTTTGAAATCAACTTCTATATTTTGTTGTAAAATGTGCTTGTATTAGCTAAATAGTGATTGTAGGGGGAGGGTGGGGGAGGCTGGGTAGGGGTGGAGGTCTTTGGGCGGGTGGTGGGGGAGGGGTGGCAGGGGGTGGGGAGGGTGTGGATGCTTGGGCAGGGGGTGGGGGAGGGTTGGGGAGGCTGGACAGGGGTGGGGGGAGGGTTGGGGAGGGCCGGACAGGGGATGGGGGCATGGGGGGGGAGGGCCGACAATGGGTGGGGGAGGTGGGCGGGGGGTGGGGGGAGGGCTGGGGATGTTGGGCGGGGGGTGGGGAGGGCTAGGGAGGGGGGTGGGGGAGGGCTAGGTATAATGTAACTATTGTATAGATTTTTAGGCTTCCATCTCGTTGTTGGTTGAATTTCGGGAACGAAAAGGTCATTTTACGCCTACATGGCAATTATGGAGTGCAAGTGGTGGGGGGCGGTAGTGGCGGTGGTGGTGGGGATGTTGCAAATGTGGAGAGTCAGGTCACAAGGTAATCGAAATCCCATCTGGTGCTCTCCCTATTTATAACAGTTCCAACACCGCCGCTACCAGCTGATGGGCATTCCATTGCCATGTGACCTGATTCTCGGGTCATTTTAGGCCTATTTTCGCCTTTCGTGTCCAATTCATACCTATCGAGTCATTTAACCCCAAATTCTTTTTGAACATGATTATATGAGGTATAATGTACCTATCGGGCTGTCATTGCTACCGGTGATGGGCATTCCATTGCCATGTGACCCGATTCTCGGGTCATTTTTGGCCTATTTTCGCCTTTTGTGTCCAATTCGTACCTATCGAGTCATTTAACCCCAAATTCTTTTTGAACATGATTATATGAGGTATAATGTAACTATTGTGTAGATTTTTAGGCTTTCATTTGTTATTGGTTGAATTTCGGGAACGAAAAGGTCATTTTACTCCTACATGGCAATGAGGGAGTGCGTGGGGGCAAGAGTGGCGGTGGTGGTGGGGCGTTGCAAATGTGGAGAGTCAGGTCACATGGCAATCGAATGCCCATCTAGTGCTCTCCACATTTATAACAGTTCCAACTCCGCTGCTACCAGCTGATGGGCATTCCATTGCCATGTGATCTGATTCTCGGGTCATTTTAGGCCTATTTTCGCCTTTCGTGTCCAATTCGTACCTATCGAGTCATTTAACCCCAAATTATTTTTGAACATGATTATATGAGGTAAAGGGGGACTTGGGCCGGGCCGGGCCTCGTTCACGAGCTTGGCCCGCGGCTTGAGGAAATAGCGGGCCAGGTCGCGGTCGTCGGGCCGGGCTTGAAATTTTCGAGATTTTGTCCACCGGCGGCCTCACGGCCGCGGGCCGGGCTCGTGCCTCCTGCGGGCCTGGCCCATGTTTTATGTTGTTTTTTTTGGATTCTTGGTAGTTTTAGACTAAAAAACAAAGAAAAAGGGTGTTCAGCCTGCGGGCCGCCCCACGGGACAAATAGGCGGGCTCGTGCCGGTGCGGGCCTAAAATAAAATTTCTTGACTATGGCAGGCCCACGCCCATGGAGCGGACAACGGGCCGGGCCGAGCCCAAAACGTGCCGGGCCGGCCCGGCCCATGCCCACTTCTAATATGAGGTATAATGTAACTATTGTGTAGATTGTTAGGCTTGCATGTGTTCTTGGTTGAATTTCGGGAACGAAAAGGTCATTTTAGGCCTATTTTGGCCGATTCGCGTCCGATTTGTACTTATCGAGTCATTTAACCCTAAATTCTTTTTGAACATGATTATATGAGGTATAATGTAACTATTGTGTAGATTTTCAGGCTTGTATATATTGTTGGTTGATTTTCGGGAAAGAAAAGGTCATTTTAGGCCTATTTTCGTCTTTTCGCGTCCAATTCCTATTTCTCGAGTCATTTAACCACAAATTCGTTTTAAACATGATTATATGAGGTATAATATAACTATTGTGTATATTTTTAAGCTTGTATATGTTGTTGGTTGGATATCGGGAACGAAAAGGTCATTTTAGGCCTAATTTCTCCTTTTCGCGTCCAATTCCTATTTCTCGAGTCATTTAACCCCAAATTCTTTTTGAACATGATTATATGAGGTATAATGTAACTATTGTGTAGATATTTAGGCTTGCATATGTTGTTGGTTGAATTTCAGGAACGTAAAGGTAATTTTAGGCCTATATTTGCCTTTTCGCGTCCCTTTCGTACTTAGCGAGTCATTTAACCCCAAATTCTTTTTGAACATGATTATATGAGGTATAATGTAACTATTTTGTAGATTTTTAGGCTTGTATATGTTCGTTGAATTTCGAGAACGAAAAGGTCATTTTAGGCCTAGTTTCGCCGTTTCGCGTCCAATTTCTATTTCTCGAGTCATTAAACCCCAAATTCTTTTTGAACATGATTATATGAGGTATAATGTAGCTATTGTGTAGATTTTTAGGCTTGCATTTGTTGTTGGATGCATTTCGGGACCGAAAAGGTCATTTTAGGCCTACGTTTGCCGATTCGCCTCATATTTTTATTTTTTGATGATCTAACTCCAAACTTTTGTTGCATATGCCAATATGAGGTAGAATAAAACTGCATATTAGGTTTTTGGGCATTAATTTTCATGTAAATGAAATTGGAAAACAAAAAGGCTTAAAGACAAGGGGGGAAGTTGTGCGGAGGGGCACCGAGTGGGGGAAGGGGGGCGTGCGGTAGTAGGGGCTCGTGCGGGGGCTTGGGGAGAGCCGGGTAGCGGTGGGGGGGGGGGCAACGGGGAGGCTTGGGGGGCCGGCAGAGGTAGATACTAACCACTACGCCGCCCGCCAACCCCCCACCGCTGCCCATCCCTCCCCACACCCCCGCCCAGCCCTCCCCTCCCCTCCCCGCCCGAGACCCCCCACCGCACGTATCCCCCCGCACACGGACCCCCTCCCCCACTTTGCCGCGTCCTCCTAAGCCTATTAACAACCCCCCTCCCCGCACCACGGACCCCCCTCCCCTCCCTTTCCCGGACCCCCCCACCGCACGGATCCCCCCGCACGCGAGAACCCCCTCCCCACACCGCCCCGCCCCTCCCCCCTCCCCGCACAAACACCCACACACACCCCGCCCAACCCCTCCCCCCCTCCCCGCACCCCCCATTGCATAGATCCCCCCACACAAGACCCCCCCCTCCCCCCACTACTGCCCGCCCCTCCCCACACCCCCGCACATAGACCCCCCCCCTCCCCTCCCCTCCCCCCGCCCAACCCCCCCACCGCACGAGATCCCCCCGCACACGAGACCCCCCTTCCCCACACTTTGCCCAGCCCTCTCCTCCCCTACACAAACACCCCCACGCCCAGCCCGGCCCGCTCCCCTCCCTCCCCCCCCGCCCGCACCCCCCACTGCACAAATCCCTCTTGCACACAGACGCCCCCTCCCACATTGCTGCCAGCCCTCCCAAGCCCTCCCCACACCGTGCCCAACCTCTCCCTTCTCCTGCACAAACACCCCCTCCCTGCACATTTAATTTTTTTTAATCTTGAGCTTTATGTATATTAATGCGTATATTTGTACAATTTTAGGGAGATGGCGGAGGTGCATATGGATAACAGCACGAGTGCTGCTGAACACAGTACCGAGGATGAGTCTTTCGATGCGAGAAAGGAACATGATAAATTGGCTCGACCTCGCCGTGAAGAAATAAATGCACAAATGCCTAGGAAGTCATTGGCGACGAAATGTGGTGAAGGGAAATGTTTCTATGACTAAGAATCCACTTATTATCGAGCCAGAGGTGGTGCGAGGCCTTAGTATTCCATGCTTTTGGTTACATGAGTGCGCTAGCGATTTACCCGATGACAACACAATAGAGGTTACTTTGGGGGCGCAACAATTCCACTACTTTGAGGAGTCATCGACATTCATTTACTAACCTCGATATTAAAGAATTCTTATGTGCGGTAGAGTTGAATGTTTCCATGATACAAACTTTCATGAGGTAATACATAAGTATATAAATTAAATATACATATACAAATGCCTTAAGTAGTAGTTTTCAATTGAACTTCCATAATAAGTAAGTTTACTTTTGATCAATATGATTCTCAGGTTATTATACAATGAATTGATTGCAACATCAAGTGAGTCAATGTTTGGTTGGTTATGTCCAAACATAATACGAGATGGCAATTGCTTAAAAAACAAAGCCGAAGTGAAAGAATATCTCGATATGAGTTTGAAAGCATCATCTCGTTTAGGATATCATCAGATCATCCTTGTCCCGTATATTGAACAGTATGCTTGTTAAACCCGCTTTAATTTTATTTCGATAATTAAATTCACCTCGTAATTGTTCTATGATTTAATAATAACTGCTTTTTCTTGTTGTAGGACTCATTGGACACTGCTTGTGAGATGTTTGTCACGTAACGAAGTCTACCACTTTGATTCTTTGTGTCGACAACCACCACGGTCCTTACTAATCAAATCATTGTTAAATAGGTAGCCTAGTCGAAACTAAATATATGCACACTTATTAATAATTACACATGCATTATTCGTCATCTTTATATATATATATATATATATATATAAACAGTTAGTACATCTAATCTTATAATAATGTATTAATGTAGTGTGATGAAGCATATTTGTGCAACAGGACTTCGGGCACCAAAAGCTCCTGCTTGGATATCAGTCGAGGTAACATGACTAATTTGTTTGTCCTTATATAGAAACACTTTTCGCCACATACTACACATCTAACATGAATTTCATTGGATGCATCCTTTGGTGAACATTTAGTGTCCGCAACAAGATGATGGACTTGCATGTGGCTATTACGTGCTGAGGTACATGTTCGATATTGTCAACCATTGCACTAACGTCGATGATCTTCAAAAGGTATGTAACTTATTAGTATATGTTAGTTAGATTAGATCGATTGGTAATAGGTATCAATTGGTTTAGAAACCAAAGTAGCACATGCATATTTGAAAAAAATGACCCCATTCTACCCTAAAACATGGTACTTTGATGCATTTCATATAAATATGAGGTATAATAACTAGTGTGTACATTTTTAGGCTTGCATTTGTTGTTGGTTGAATTTAGGGAACGAAAAGGTCATTTTACGCCTACTTTCGCCTTTTCGTGTCCAATTCGTACCTATCGAGTCATTTAACCCCAAAATCTTTTTCAACATGATAATATGAGATATAATGTAACTATTGTGTAGATTTTTAGGCTTGCATTTGTTGTTGGTTGAATTTCGGGAACGTAAATGTCATATTAGACCTATTTTAGCCTTTTCACTTCCAATTCGTACTTATCGAGTCATTTAACCCCAAATTCTTTTTGAACATGATAATATGAGGTATAAGGTAACTGTTGTGTAGATTTTTAGGCTTGCATTTGTTATTGGTCGAATTTCGAGAACGTAAATGTGATTTTAGGCCTATTTTCGTCTTTTCGTGTCTAATTCCTATTTCTCAAGTCATTTAAGTCCAATTTATTTTTGAACATGATAATATAGGTATAATATAACTAGCGTGTAGAGTTTTACGCTTGCATTTGTTTTTGATTGAATTTCGGGAAGGTATATGTCATTTTTCTTACTATTAACTACGGTAAATGATTGAATTCTTATATTATGTGTTTATTCCTTGGTTGTTTTGCAAGGTTTATATAAATAACACAACAAGTTTGAGGGCCTTCACCATAGAGGAATTAAATGAAGTTCGGGATAAGTTGGCGACCTACCTTTGCGATGATTGCTTATGATACATTTTTGTGTATTTCGCGATATAATTAGATAGTTGGTATATATCAATTCTATGTACACTTTTTACATTATTAAATATATATATTTAAAGTTAATTATTACGTTGAAAAACTTGTGATATATTGCAATTCGATCGATTTTTTTGTGTCGAAGGGATGTTTTGGGGAGGAGGCTGCCACGGTGGGGTGCAAGGTCGTGGTGGCCGGGTCTTGGGCTAGGGGGGCTGGTGAGGTGTCTGGGGGTGGCTGGCAGCAGGGGGTTGGGGATGGCAGAGGGTGGGCTGGGGTGCGGGGGCTGCAGGGGGGCTGGGGTGGGGGTGCGGGGCGGGGGGGGGTGTGGGGGTGGGGTGTAGGTGGGGGTGCAAGGAGTGCGGGGGTGGGGTGGGATGTGGGGTGCGGGGAGTGTAGGGGTGCGGGGGTGGGTGGGGTGGGGGGTCCGGGGCCTGGGCTGGGGTGGGGGGCTGCGTGGTCTGGGGTGTGGGTGCGGGGAGTGCGGGGGGGGTGGGGTGGGGGTGCGGGGTGGCGGGGTGGGGGTGGGGTGGGGCTGAATTTTTTTTTTAAAAAAAAAACAAATCTGAATACGAAGGACTGCGGTTTTGGGTCTAGACCGCAGCCCTTCACACATAGAAGGGCTGCGGTTTTGGGTCTAGACGGCAACCCCTTCACACATAGAAGGGCTGCGCAGTTTTGGGTCTAGACCGCAACCCTTCACACATAGAAGTGCTGCGGTCTAGACCCGAAACCGCAGCCCTTCACTTTTAATGAAGGGTTGCTTCGGAAAGGGCTGCTAGCCAAAAACGCAGCCCTAAGGGCTGTTTTGACCGCATCCCTTCCGTTTTTTTCCTCTAGTGTATGTAGTGCTGATGAGCTAAAACAAATGAGTTCAATTCTTGATGCTTCTACAATACGATCTATTATGTATTTTATGATACTAGCCTATATGTTTCATATGCTTTGTGCATGTTTAGCAAATTCCATTAAAAATCTACGTGTAGCAAACTGGAATGCAGTGAGAATATCCTAAAGTACATGAGAAGAACTAAATATGACTTCTTAATGTATGGAGGTGAATATGAGTTTGTTATTGAGAGATACACTATCGAGTTTCCCAACATACAAAGATGATTTCAAATATTAATATGGTTTCATCTTTCATCTGAATAGAGGAGTCGTGAGCTGGAAATGTTCAAATCATTGTGTAGTAGCGGATCTTACAACAGAAGTTGAATACATTGCCGCCATATGTGGAAGCAACAAAGTAAGGTGTTTGGATAATGAAGTTCATCAGTGAACTAGGAGATGTTAAGACTTTAGAGCTTTGCTAAACGAATAAACCTTTATTGTGATAAAAATGGTTGCTATTGCTCAAACAAAAAAATCCAACCATGTGCTTAGATAATATCATGTCAATTGAGGGTTGTTAGGTTATAACGACATTCCTTGATTGAAGAAGCCATTAGCACTAGAACTATGGGTCTATGTCGAGTTAACTGGTTTTAGTTCAGACAGCAGATCCTGGTTTTAGGTTATAGCCCGGAAAGGTCGACCACTACCCCTTATTTGTTGCTAAAAACAGGTTATGGAAGCGGTTTTTTCTAGGATGAATACAAGATATCTAAGGAGTCAATTCCCTTTTTCTTGTTAGAGTAAGGTAATGTAATTGCCTTACTTGAATAACAGATCTCACTAGGTTGTGGATGCCCCTTCTGTCTCAACCCAAGGCTCTTATTTGTTTTCATTTGGGCTTTCCTTGGAAAATTTCGTGTTCCCCATCAACTCTTCCCAAGTAATTCCATTCCATTTTGGACTCAGACGTGGGCTTTTCAAACCATCAAGTGTCATTGATACATGAGATGTGAAAGTTTCTAAGATTCATACGGATGAGAATATTACTAAGTTGTAGACTAAATCGTATTCTAAACTTAAACATGATAATCATACTAAAGCTACGAGAACTGAGCACATTAGAGAATGGCTTTAATTATGTATCATTTTTAGATTTATGATACTTTTTTCATGGTTTTAGAACTATTGTAATATAATATGTTTATGAATAAAATTTCAATTTTGTTAATTTAATTATGGTTTAGTATTAATTCAAATGTTGAAATAATTATGATTCTCTAATAGATTTGTCACATGCGTGATATGATAAATGAAACCCTATTAGTTGAACTAAAGTTGTAAATTATAAAGATGTCCCTAGTCTGCATTAAAGTGGACATCAATCACCTATAAAAGACTAGTTTCTAGAGGTAACTGATGGTGTAGTTTCATGGGCCATAGGGACAAAGGTTGTCTAGTCAATTACATAGTTATCTACAAGGGAGTATGTATTGGACAACCCTAAAATGAATTCTATCAATATGTCCTACAACTCAATTATCTATTATAGGAAGTTCCTTAGACATGGGTGTGTACTCCTTTCATGTAAGGATTGGTATGTCTCTAAAATTGTCTAACATCCCGTTGTAAAAGGAAGTTAGATAGACAATAGTTGGAGCTGCTAAGAATTATGGAGGAGTTATGGATGTATCAAAACATAGGATTGGTGTATTTTGCCTCTTAAAGACCAAGAACTGAAAATGCATGGTTATTCTCAAATGGATTACGATAATCATATGTTTTGATAGTTTGAACTCAAATTTCAACAAGGGATTGATAGTGAGTATCTAAGATAAAATACATCATCATATGTTTAAATCAGACATTAAGTGACAAAAGAATTATAATTGCATAGCTGTTCTAGGACAAGTAAAGGACAAGTGGGAGATTGAATTATAATTACTAGTTGTAGACACATAATCGTGTCTCCTCCTCTTAGTATGCAATGATGAAACATACCGATGTCCTGATTGGTCTGGACGGAATAGGAGCAATAAAAAACCATACATGTAGACACATAATCTTGTCTCCCTATTTAAGGACCCAATGATGAAACATCGCGGTCTTAATTGGTCCGACCCAAGAGGAGAGCAGTTCGAATAGTCAAACCCAAAAGTATTTTAAAAGTGTAAAGCTTATTTGAGCCCACAAAAATAATATTTTTAGCCTAATCCTTTGAAAAATCCCATTTAATTATTCATCATAATTAATTGTTTTTTTTTTTATAAAATAAATATTTTCAAAGATATTGTTATAGTTAAAATCAGTTTATCCCGTAAAATTAATTTCCGAATTTAAAGGATAAAAGAAAATCTTCAAAAACGCGTTTAAAAGAACGCATGTCAAAACGTGTCAGACGTAAGGCGGTGCGCCTGGCGCACGATATGTGCCAAGCGCATAGGTCAAGCCACGTCAGGCGCACCTGTGCCTAACACATGGCTCTGTGCGTCACATAGAGACGTGCGTCTGGTGCACTCCCAGCGTGACGCGAAAAATGCTTTTCTATCTTTTTTTCGACGTTTTCCTATAAATAAGCTACGGTTTTTCGAATCTAAAAAAAATACTGTTTCGAACTTTACACCTTACGAATATACTTTGACGAATACTTACAAATTCTCTCTAAAAACTCATACTTTCAAACAAAAACAAACAAACACATACTTTAAGACATACATACACGTTCATATTTTCAGGCTTCACGATTGCTCGTTCCAAAGGTTGTCAATCTATCAGACCCAAGCCACGGTATAATCCTGAGGGTCCCTGAATAAAATTATTATTTTTATTGAAGTTACTAACGATTTCTTTCATGATGTAGATCTATAATATAAAAATCATTCCTTAGTACATTCTAACCTTCTTTTCTTCTTTTATTATTATTATATACATTGTTATGATTGTCCTTCTTGCATGCTCATCACCCACATGTTATTATTGTTAATCAAGACCTAAAGAACTGATCTAATATTAATCAGATAATATGGACAACCTGTTAGGTTCCCTGTAATTTTGATTACCTAATAACATACCACTAAAAATAGTCTTTTTGTTGTGTTTAATAAACCAACTTAGACTAATATTTTTAGGGTGCTTGAAAACGTTATCGGGTTGTTCTTTTGCATAAACATGACATGAATCGATATTTAGTAGAGGCCAGCAATGGGCGAATGTGGTTCATTATGACCGTGTCCATACCCTCACCCGAACTCAATCTATGGTTCATTGACCATTGATGGAGTCATGACGGGGAAATCTACATTGGATAAGTTCCTAAGATTTTCCAATATCCAATTAGGTTTATGAGTCTTCCTCTAAAGACTTGTCGGCAACTTCAAAAACGTTTTCAGTAAAACTTTTACAATGAGGTAGTCAAATACGCGCTCACACCCCGTAGGGGAAATAAAAACACGCCTACAATATACAAATCCCTTTTTGAGTCAAAATATATTATAAATCCCATTTAAAAGAAAATCTAATTTTAAAGCCTAATTAATTATTCTTGTTAATTTATTAATTTTAAAATAAATCTCTTATTAAATTATTTTCATAAAATCAAATTTTATGATTTAAATCCAGTATTATTGATAATGTTTGATAAAAGATAAGTTAAGACGATTATTTAAGACAAAAATTGAACTTCGGAAAAAAAAGCAAAAATACGCTGCATGCAAGCACGATACGCTCGGCACGACGCTGTTACGTGGTGCGCGACACTGATGCTCTAAGCGCACTGAGCCTGCACGAAATGCAAGAATCTTTTTTGTTTGCAGCTTTTGTTTCCGAATTCTATTCGTATTTTCCACTATAAATGCTCTGTATTCACTTGTATTTTCGAACTGAGACATATACTTCACCATATTTGAATACTTATATTTAAACATCAAAATCTCTCAAAAACTCTCTCAAACACATTCAAACTGTTCAATCAAGAATATTAATTCTTCTTCCTCCATTGAATCTTCATTCAAGAACTCATATTTCAAGGCTAAAGATTGATTCCTCCGACGTCTGTATGGTTAGACCTAGGCGACAAACGTATAATTCTTGAGGGTCCTTATTTCAATTCCAATGTAATTTCTTGATGTTACTAACAAGTTTTTCATAATGTAGATCTTAAATAATTCATGATTCTTGTATATTATGATGTCTAATGTCTATTCTCTTCTTTATATTTATATTTCTATATCATATTATTAGTGTAATATTGTATATAAAAGGATAGAAGGGACTTTTAATATCATTAGGTATGTAATATATCATCATATATATATATATAGTCTCAGGGATAACCAATCGAGGTTAAAACAATTCATCTTCATTACTTGTATATGGTATCAATACTCTATGTTTTCTTTAGGTTAAACAAAAAATTCTCCCATAAATCCTACGCCTTCTTCAATCGGCTTTTCCTACGCCATGGATGACCACTCACCCGCTTCGACCTTGAGCGCCACCACCCCTCACTCTGCTGCCTCGGCTGCTTCCCCGCCGCCATCCACCGGTGGTTCTCTTGCTCTCGTGTCATCTCTCTACGGTGCATCCACGACCGCGCCTGCTGTTGTCTTCTCGTAGCTGTCTTATGGGTTTTCTTCGGCCAGTCTTCCAGTGTCGACCTTTGTGCCGACCAGCCTTATGCAATTCGTCTTCCTCGCGCACCGCGTAGCGCTTCCCGCAGGGATTCACACCACCTGTTGGTGCCATGATGACACCATGCTCGTTTCCGCCAAGTGTGTTTACCCTTCCTCAAGCACCGAATCTCACAAATTTGGTAACAATTACTTTATCTTCTCATGAGGATTATCTTTTGTGGAAAACCCAAATTACATATTTGCTTCTTTCCCATTAATTGCTTGGTATGGTTGAAGGCACTATTTTAGTTCCTCCAACTCATGTGTTAGATGATCGTGGTATTTCAGTTCCAAATCCTCAATTCTATGAATATTTACGTGTTGATCAGCAAATTAAATCTTGGATTTTTGCCACCTTATCACGTGATGTTTTTGTTGATGCTCATGGGTTATCAACCTCTGTGGAAATTTGGAATAGTTTGCAATCTCTCTTTATGCATGCTAGTATGGCTCGTTCTATGGAATCTCATGGGTTATCATATTGTTACTACCTTGTTACATTGTCTGTTTCCATTGAGTTTAAATGACTTGCTTCCCAAGCTCTTGCTTCATGAACAACGTCTCAAAAGCTCTAAGGAAGGGTATGATTCGTCATCTCATCATGCCTGTTGTTCAGTCATATGGTTCTAGTAATTCTTCTACTAAGGATAATTCTGGTGGCCGAAATAAAGGCGAGAATAATAGGAACAAAGGTGGTAATAATGCAGTAGTAGAAAAAAACATCATCACATCCGGTCAAAACTGGGGTTATTGGTCCGGTTTTGCGCCGGATCGAATGGGCTCGGATCAGTTGACATTTGGCAACTATTCAATCGGGTCAGTTATCCACTAACTGATCCGGTTTTCACCAAAAACTAGATCAGTTAGTAAATAACTGATCCAGTTTTTGGGTGAAAACTGGATCAGTTAGTGGATAACTGATCCGGCTTTGACCCAAAATCGGATCAGTTTTGGTGGTTTATAAAAAAAAAGCCAAATCAAATTGCGGCGCTGCAATTGAACCACAACAAGTAGTAGTCCATGTGTATTGGTTGCAAAGAAAGAAATGAAGAAAATAGTGAGATCTTTAGCCAACAAACAAATGAAACCAAAAAACAGAGACACATCAACGACAACAAGGCGCACCAACAAACCAAAGGAAAATTGAAAATAACCAAATAAATCATATTAAAAACAAATGAAATTACAAATGACGAAATAAAAAGGAAGAAATAAAATAAATTGCAGCCAAAAAAACAAAATGATTAAAACCTAATTGTAAGAGAGGAAAAATAAAAACACTAATTAGAAAAAACTGAAAACGACGAAAAAAATTTACAGAAAAAGAAATTATGTTGGCAATTTGAAATTAAAAACTACTGTTCGACCTCTTACTTTGTCTTCTATTTGTCATGTGCCTCAATTGAAACATAATTTATTATCTATTAACAAGTTGTTTCACGAAAATGATTGTGTTGTGTGTTTTTATAAACATTATGTTTCTGTTAAGGACAAGAAAACGGGGGAGGTTCTGCTTCGGGGCTCCAGTAAGCAAGGTGTCTATCCCTTTCAACCCAAAGTTGTCACCCATGAGTCTTCAATTCCTGCTTTACTACCCATTAATGATTGTGGAGGTATTCTGCGTATACATGCTCGACTTGGTCATACATCATCAAGAGTTTTAGGGACTTTATGTTCAAATAAGTTAATCTCATGCAATTCCAAATTTCATGATGATTCCATTATTGTAAGTTAGGGAAAATACATCGATTACCTTTTGAAACAGTGGATCATTGTTCCCCTTATCCCTTATATAAAATTCATAGTGATCTTTGGCAAACTCTTGTTTTGTCAAATCAATTTTATAAATATTATGTTGTTTTTGTTGATGATTTTTCGCGATATTCATGGCTTTATCCATTGAGTCGCCAATTGGATGCTCAATCTCAATTTCTTGTGTTTCAAAAGATGGTGGAAAACTTATTAACCTGCTAAATAAAAATATTTCAAAGTGATGGAGGTCGGAATTTGATAATTCTCCCTTACTTTAACATTTTCGTGATAATGGTATTGTTTTTCAAAAGTCATGTCCCACAATCAAGCTCAAAACGGTGTTGCGGAACGCAAACATCGTCACATTATTGAAATGGCTAGAACTATGCATATTCATTCTGATTTTCCTGTTGAATTTTGGGTTGATGCATTCGTACACAACCATTTATATTATTAATCGTTTGTTGAGCTCGGTTCTAGGTGGTGTCTCACCTTTCTAAAAATTAGTTCATTATCCTCATTCACTTTTGGTTGTTCATGTTTTCCTTTGCTCATGGATTAAAAAATCAACAAACTTCAACCTAAATCAAAGCATTGTGTTTTTATTGGCTTTGATGTGGATTGTAAAGGTTATTGTTGTCTTTACCAACAAAGTTTATATCAGTCATCATGTTCTCTTCCTTGAACACAACCTCCCACATCGAACTCCCGTTGGTCCCAAGTCTTCCATGCCTTATACCTCTCCTTTTGACTTATGCTTGGAGTCTAACTAATGTTGCTTGTGTGTCTCCTGTAGCTTCTCTTCCAAGTCCAGCCCCAATTGCGTCGTGTGCTCCTAATTCACACGCCAGCCCCACCTTTGTTGTGCATGCTGATTCCCATGCTGGACTCCCAACTCCCGCTGGGTCGCCCACACCTTGTCCCGAGTGCACTACCCAGCCTAGCTCGGGTTTCCGGCGCGCTTGGATTACTTCACTCCTCTCATGCGTGTTACGCCCCAGCCCAATGGGCATCCATCTTCCGCTAGCTCCCCCCAACTCCTCTTGTGCCTGTTGTCCGGCGTGCTAGGCTTCCGGCGCCCTTTGCTTGGGCCCAATCCCCCTTGCTGATGGGCCTCCCTCCTCCACGGAGTGTGTTCGTTGCCCTAAATTCCCGATGCCTCCTAGTGTGTCCTCCCCAACTACAAGTTGTCGTGCTTTGTCCTCTCATTCCTCCCCCACTTCTCTTGTTGTGTGTACCTCTTCCCACGTTCCCCAATCTCCTTTAGTTGTCTTAAATCAACATTCTATGGTAACTCGGTTATAACATTGTGTTTTAAAGCCACAAATTTCAATGAACTGAAAAACGGGTGTTATTGACTCAGAACCAACTAACTTTAAGCATGCGTCTAAAGACTCACGTTTGCGCTTTGCAATACTTAACTATGACTCGTCCTGATATTGCTTATGTTGTTAATATGGTGTCTCAGTTTATGCATGCTCCTCGTACTACTCACTTTCATGCAGTGAAAAGAATTTTCAGATATCTGTCGGGTACTTTGACGTTTGGTCTACTCTTACATAGCAGCAGTTCTCCTACTGTTGTCATTGCATACTCTGATGCAGATTGGGCGGGTTGTCCTGATACTCGTCCTTATAATACTAGTTATGCAGTTTTTCTTAGGAAGAATCAGATTTCCTGGCGCTCGAAAAAATATTATACTGTTTCTAAATCCTCTATTGAAGCTGAATATAAAGCAGTTACCTATACTGCTGCAAAGAATATTTGGCTTTCGCAACTTCTTGCTGACCTTGGTTATTTTCTTCAAAGACCTATGATTTTGTATTGTGACAATGTTTCTGCTACTTATCCCACTGCAAATCTGGTTCATCATGATCGAAGTAAACATATTGATGTCGATATTCACTTTGTTCGTGAAATAGTTGGTAAAGGAGGAATTTTGATTCGTTCTATAGACACATAATCATGTCTCCCCATTTAAGGATCCAATGATAAAACATACCGCGACATTAGTTGGCGCGACCCAATGGATGAGCAATTTAAAGAACCAATCCAAAATGTGTTTTGAAATGATATTCTAAAGCCCAATTAATTGTCCATGATGATTAATTGTATTTTAAGCCTATAAAATGTTTTAAGTCCATTTTAAAAGCCCAATCAAATATTTATTATTTTAACAGATATTTTTCATAAATATTTTATTCTCTATAATAAAAAAATCAGATTTTAATCCGTAAAATTCCATCTCCGGAATTTTAGGGAACAAAAAGGTATCTTCGAAAGACGCGCAAGCGAATATGCTCGAGTATTCCAGAATATGCGCCGGAAGTGGGGGTTGCTCTCAGCGGGCCACGTGCGTCCAGTACATTAGCCGTATCACGTCAGGCGCGCCAATGAGCGCCTGACATGTAGATTTTGTGACTCACACAGAGTCCTGCGCCTGACGCAAGTCTTGTGTGAGACGCAACTTTCTTTTCTATCTTTTCAAAACGCGTTTACACGTGCCTAAATCTGATTGGGTTAGCCGCGTCATGCACACCAATGTGTGCCTGAAGCGTGGCACTGCGCCTGCCACGTAGACATGCGCCCGGCGCAGGGCTTGCGTCAGGGGCAAGATTCCTTTCGCCTATAAGTATCCGTGATTTCCCGAATTACGGAGGGCTTTTCATATTATTATTTCACGTATACAAAAACTTACGAATACCTTTACAATACACTTCGAATTCCCAAATATTCAAACACTCAAATACTTTAAATACTTTTGACCAATTCTTAATCACACTGTGTTCCTGGTTCCACGATTGCTCCGCCTAATGATCGTTGCGCTCTTCAATCTATGCCGCATAGGTATAATACCTAAGGATCCTTGAATAAATTCTATATTCTTATATTGAAGTTACTAACCACTTATTTCATGATGTAGATCTTTAATATAAAATCGCTCTACTGTATATTCTAAACCTCCTTCTTTCTTTTTATTTCTTTTCATATATTATCATACTTGCCTGATCACTCTATTCATATTATATGATTGTCCTGTTTTATTGCTTTTATCACCCCACATGTTATTTTTGCTAATCAAAGACCTAAAGAACTGTTCTAATATTAATCAGATTAGACAACCTGCTAGGTTCCATGTAATATTGATTGCCTAATAACATGTCACTAAAAAATAGTCTTTTTTTCTGTTTCCTGAACCAATTTAGACTAAATATTTTTAGGGTGTTTTAAAACATTATTTGATTATTCTTTGGCATAAAATCTGTAATGAATCGATATTTAGTAGGGGCCAGCAACGGGCAATATGGTTCCTGACTATATTTGTACCTTCACTCCTGAACTCAATCTTTGGTTCATTTTAATCATCTATGGAGTCAGGACGAGTAAATCTACATTGGATTCTTCCTACGGTTTAATGTCCTGACTATAATTTGTCCCTACGGTTTTCCCATATCCAATTAGGTTTATGATTCTTCCTAAAAAGAATTGTTGGCGACTTCATTCAATACAAAAACAATTTTCAATAAAACCTTTACAATGGGGTGGTCAAATCTAATACGCAATAACACCGCGTAGGCGAAATGAAAACACGCCTACGGTCATGTTCCAACTAAGTTGCAAGTTGATGATGTTTTTACTAAAGGCCTATCTACTGATTTGTTTACTCAACATCGTTCCAAACTATTTGTTGTACTGTATCACCCCGTAAATATTGAGGAGGATAGAAGGGACTTTTAATTGCACCATATCTGTAATATATCATCATATATATAGTGCCAGGCTTAACCAATCGAGGTTAACAAAATTCACGTTCATTACTTGTACACATGTCATATGCATTCCTATGTGTTTATTTGACGCTTTCATAACCTTATATGTTTATTTTTTATAATCAAAGACCTAAATAGATGTTCCAACATTAAAGTTGATAATTTGGACAGAAGGATTAGGTTCCTAGTAATTTGATTGCGTAAAGAACATATCAAAAAAAAAAAGACTTATGTGTGTTTAATAATCAACATAAACATATGTATGAACATATTCATTGGTTGTTTATTTGCATAAAACTAGAAAATGAATCATATTAAGTAAAGGACAATAATGGGAGAATTTGATTCATGATCATATTCGTACCCTCACCCACAAACTCAATTTTCGGTTCATTGACCAATTATGAAGTCATGACGAGGCAGTCAGCATTTGATAAGTCCCTCAGATATCCCTATGGTTTCCCAAATATCCAATTGGGTTTGTGATCATCCTTCCTTTAAAGACTTATTGGTGATTTTTTTTCCTAAACTAAAAACCTTTACATTGAGATTGTCAAATCCGCGCTTATCCCGCTTAGGCAATAAAAACATGTCTACACTACTACTAGCATATGATTAATTAATTTGGATATTTTAGGTGGTCATAGTATTTTGCTAGAAACCAACTATGATATGTAGGTCAATATGCTTAGATTTCCTACTAATTACTACCTCTGTTTCTTAATAAGTGCAACACTTTCCTTATTTGGAATAGTCACAATAAGTGCAACTAAGTTCAAAATGGTAAAAAAAAGTTCAATATTATTACAAAGGAAAAATGGATCAACATACCCCTAACTTTGGCCCGTCCGCTTTTAATACCCCCAACTATGGGTTATTTTTAAATACCCCCAACTATTAGGGGGGTCCGCCAAAAATACTCCATTTACCTATTACGACCGGATAAACCGGTAAACCAACCTTCCCCCCACCCCACCCTCCTCTGCTCTCTCTCTCATATGCTCAACCCACCACCCACCCCCCAACCCACCCGCCCTCTCTCTGTTCATCTTTCTCCCTTTAATTCTCCTTCTTTCTCTCTCCTCTCTGAATCAAAACACAGACACCATCATTCTCTCTCTAAAAGTGGCGGCAGAAAAACATAAGCAGATCGAGTGAGAAACACAACAATGGAGGTTTTCTACATTCTTGTGTTCGATGCACTTGCTGCTGTTGTGGCAGCATTAGAGCTCACCAAAACTAGCAAAGATCGCATCAATACTTCCTCTGCTTTCAATTCCTTCAAGAACAATTATGTCCTTGTTTACTCTCTCATGATGGGTATCTCTTTCTCTCTATCTCCTCTTTTGTTGCTCCCACTTTTTTACATCATCGTTTTTTCATACCATTTTGTTTATGGAATTCTCATCATAACTTTCAGATCTTGGATTTGTTGTTCGTTGATTTTGTAATTGTTCGTTGATTTTGTGGTTGTATGAATTTTGGAATGCTGTATATAATGAGTTTAGGAGTTGGTTTTATATGAAGTATAGTTATAATCTGATCCAATTATTATGTGCTATCATTTTTTTTAATGATTTAAATCCCGGGACATTCATTTGAATTATATTCGGTATTGTCATTTAGTAATTGTAATTATTTTGGAAATGGTTTGTAGTGATATTGTTGGTGTTGTTTCGGTTGTGTTGGTGGTGTTTTCCATGGTACTTGTGGTATTTTATGGTGGTCTTGGGTGTGTTTTGGTGTTGGCGGTGGTAGTGGGAGGAGGTGGTGATGGCCTTCGTGGTAGTTGACGAGGGTAGCGGTGGCAATTGATGGTGGTAGTGGTGGGTTTTGGCAATTGATGTGGGCGGTGGTGGTTGTGGTGGCGAAGTGGCGTGGTGGGTGGGGGGATTACGGTGGGGTGGGGTGGGGATGGGGTGGGGGGCTGGTGGGAGGTCATGGTAGTGGTGGGCTGGTGGCTAGGTGGTGGTTGTAATGGAGGAAGAAGAAGTAGAGGATGGAAATTTTTTTTTTTTTACCTTGGTAACAGGTTATAAGTCATCTAAGTGCATTGGTGACGGACCTCACCAATAGTTGGGATTATACAGGAATAACCCATAGTTGGGGGTATTAAAAGCGGACGGGCCAAAGTTGGGGGTTCCCTTTTATTACAAATATGCCACCAAAAAGCAAGAGGGAACCACAACTTTTTTATTTGATCACTTAAATCACCCTACTTTATTGTGGTCCGAACTTTCTCTCTCTACATTCCTTGGTTGTCCCCCACTATCTCTATGTTGCACTTATTAAGAAACGGAGGAAGTATATCTTAATACTACAAGGTCACTTATTACAAATTAATATATTAGAAGAAAAGAATCCTAAGCCCAATTGGACTAGGAGAACTGATTTTCCTAAGAATAATTAAGTTAATTGCTCTTCAAGTATATATAATGGTTATATTTACTAGGAGATTATGTTTCAGATAACATAACAAAAGCCAAAAGAAAAACTTTTAGTTTTCTCCCTAAAAACCGGCGCAGCGTTAGAGAGAAAAAGAGAGTTTTTTTGTCATTGTTCTAACATTTTAAAGTGTGGAAACTAATTTATTGCTTGGTAGATCAAGTAGAAGGACTACATTTGACTTCTTTGATTTTCGCTCTTGGCCTTTCGAGCATCAGAAAAGCTAGTGAATTGATGCTTCAAAAGTATATTAATTCATATTAATATATGCATGAGATCTACGTTATTTGATACTTTATTAAATAAATAGTGTTATGCATTTTCGTTTATATAGCATGAAGCTCTTACAAATAACAATGATCTGATGGATAGCTACATTTTATGAGCAATTGTAGTAAAGTATAGAAAGGATGACACCTTTATAGTGGGGTAGTCAAATCTAATACACGCTAACATCGCGTAGGCGAAATAAAAACACGCCTACAATTTGGCGACTCCACTGGGGAGGATTTTAAAAAAATTAATTTTTTAATGAGTGGGTGAAACTTGAAAAATACGATTTATTCTTATTTTATGCCTTAGAATAATATATAGTTTTGCATACGCATGGCTATTGTTCAGCCACCATAAGGACAATCTACCTTGCCTCATTAGCACATGTTCTATCTGTGAGGTCACCCCCGGGGGGTTTGCGCTTGGTCCTTCCAAAAAGCTTCTTGAGCCATAGTCTTGGATCTTAGTCATAAGCAAACCTACCCAACCATGGCATTGTTCTCTTGTTCCTGACTTGAGACTGAACCTAAACCCGACCAATAGTTTCAAACATAGAACTGGACTTTAGGTTGGAACTTTTGCATCCATGTTATATGAAATTTGCCTGTAGTTGCAATTTTTTCCTGCTACTATAATGCATCGTTCCTAAAATCGAGTCTAACAAACAAGAAAAATACGTCAATCAGCCAATTCGTCGCCTAAATCATCGAAAAACGTGTCGGGGAGTAGTGCGCCGAGCGCATTAAGTTGCGCCTGGCGCACCACTCTCGCGCTGGACGCATGGTTGTGCGCCTCGCGCAGCAATGTTGTGCGGCACGCAGTCTATGCATCGCACGCTTTTCGCCAATTTAGCCGTCGTAATTGTGAATCCTATGTTCAGTCCTATGTGTGTATGTTTGCATTCACGTAATTTGGTCATTTAGGCTTATCACCTAATTCAACATAAAAAAAAAAAATCAGTCTTTTCATGCAAGGTCAAGTCTGTCCTAAAAAAAATGCATCTAAAGGGTCATTGTAGAGTTAGAGTTGTCATGCATGTCTACCTCTTCCCATTTCCTCCCTGCTGTTCAACTAATCTTCCCTATCAATCTTACCTTACCATATTCAATGAATTTCAAAAAAAAAAAAATGATTTTTCAAAATTAATCCATCATCTTTTCCTAATAAAAGATAACAATAAGGGGTTCCTTTCAAAAATAAATTTCAAAAAAATTCTAATCCCATTCCCAGCACCTTCAATCCAATCCGATCCAATCCAATCAATCCAATCCATTTGCATTCATTTTTTAGGCCCATATGCATTAGAGTCCATTTTGCATTCATCCTAGGTCCGTCTAATTTGAGTCCATGCATTCACTAGCATTAGAGTCGATCTTAGGCCCATATTAGTCTAGTTCAAGTCAAAGCTAGGCCCATTTGCATCTCTATGTGAACCCTAGTCTATGTCAAGCCCATTCCAAGTCTAATCCCAGTCTATTCCATTCTACGTCCAATCCTAGTCCATCTCTAATGTCAAGCCCATGTGCATCTCTCAGTCCAAGTCAAACCTATATGTCAATTCATATCCTAGGTCTAGTTTACATCTCCATGTAAGCCATAGTCAGTCTTCGGACTATAAAAATCGAGTCTTAGGACTATAAAAGTTCATCCCTTAAAGTCTAGCCTGCTTGCTCACCCGTAAGTTCAAGGTATAGCATTATGTAAGTCTATAGGCAATTGTTGTGTCTAGCCTGTTTGCTCACCCATAAGTTCAAGGTTTAGCATTCCTTAAGTCCATAGGCACTTTTTGTATCTAGCCTGCTTGCTCACCCGTAAGTTCAAGGTCTAGCATTCCTTAAGTCCAGAGGCATTTTTTGATTCTAGCCTGCTTAGTCTATTGTAAGTTCCGAAGTCTAATTATCTAGCTTGCTTGCTCACCCGTAAGTTCAAAGTCTAGTTGCCTAGCCTGCTTGCCTTAAGTTAAGAGTCTAGTCTTCCTTGTTGTCCAACCTTCCTTAATGTCTAGCCTACTTACTCACCCGTAAGTTTAAAGTCTAGCATTCCATAAATCCATAGGCAATTGTTGAATCTAGCCTGCTTAGTTTAATGTAAGTTCCGAAGTCGAGTTGTCTAGCTTGGTTGCTCACCCGTAAGTCCAAAGTCTAGTTGCCTAGCCTCCTTGCCTTAAGTTAAGAGTCTAGTCTCCCTTATTGTCCAATCTTCCTTAAAGTCTAGCTAGCCTGCTTGCTCACCCGTAAGTTCAAAGTCTAGTCTCTCCTAAACCCAAACGTGGAGTCCAGTCTGCTTGCATAGTCCAGTCCAGTCCATGTATGCATTTGCATATAGTTAGGCCCATGTCTCCATCATGGTCAAGTCTATACTAGTCCAAAACCCATAACCATTTCCATTTCCATTTCAAAATCATTTTCCATTCTCATTCCCCATTTCCATTTCCAGTTCTCATTTCTCATCTCCATTTCTCATTTCGAAAACATTAGCTCTTACTACCTCCGTCCCAGAATAGTCTGAACACTTTCCTTTTATGTTTGTCCCAAATTAGTTTGAACACTTCTTTTTTTGGCATGGTCCCACCAAGAATATATTATTTCTTTTACACATCTTTGGCCCACACTCTACCTTTTATCAATAAAAAGTTACCCAACTTTCTCTCTCCTCTAATAAAAAATACCCCACCAACTCCTATCACATCTACTTTTTAAATAAAATAACATTTGATAACCAGACTACAACTTATCACCTTAAACTACGTGTCCCAACAAGTGTTCAGATCTTTCTGGGACGGAGGGAGTAAAATTTACGAGGTCCATTCGATTTCTGTTCAGGACAGGTCGTGAGATTATAACTTGGGAACGTCCAACAAAGAGGTAACAAGGTCGACCTACTCCCATACTCGTCAAGCGCATCCTAACCTTTTCAGACGAATCCTCCGACTCATACGAATCGTCATCTGATATGGAGGACACTAATGAACAGATCATTGCCATTATTGCTCAACTCACACTCATGAACTCTTGTCTTGAGGAACAAGACAAAGAGATTAAGGCACTAAGGGAGAAGCCAATTGAAGAAGACGAGCAAGGCGACACTCCACCACCAAGCAAGACCAACACAAAATTAAGGTTTGAAAAACTCGAGCAATTAATACAGTCAATTCTTGCACTCAAGAGTCAGGCTCATGGCCATGACATCATTGATCCTGAACTAAGGGACAAGCTCCCTAAAAACGTAACATTGGGTGACCTCCAAAAATTCAAGGGGGTCGAAGACCTAGATTATCACTTGAGAGCATTTTCCATCTCTATGGCTCTCAAGGGCATGAGCAAGGACCTGTTTGCTTATGTCTTCCTTTAACCTTAGCTTGGATGCACATCCAAGTGGTTCAGATCACTGAACAAAGCTAAGATGAACGACTGAGACTACATCTGAGATGAGTTCCACAAACAATACATATGCAATACTCAGCTTCCCATTGACCTTCGTGAGTTGGAGTTAACTAAACAAAACTCCAACGAAGACTTCGTCACCTTCCTTAACAGATGGAGGGATAAAGCTGCACAAATGATTAACAGGCCATCTCAGGAGGATCAAGTCCGACTGGTGATCCGTAACCTGCAGCTGAAGTGTGGGGATCATATCAAGTTCCAACCTACAGAGCCTTTCACGAAGCTCTATAAGGTATGCCTGCTGATTGAAGAAGAGGTACATGCCAACAAAAATAAGGGTTACAACAACAACAACTTTTTCAAGAAGAGTAACAATATCCCTTCTAGCTCCAAAAGCAAATGTGGAGAGTCAGGTCACATGGCAATCGAAAGCCCATCTGGTGCTCTCCTTATTTATAACAGTTCCAACTCCTTCGCTACCAGCTGATAGGCATTCCATTGCCATGTGACCTGATTCTCGGGTCATTTTAGGCCTATTTTCGCCTTTCGTGTCCAATTCGTACCTATGGAGTCATTTAACCCCAAATTCTTTTTGAACATGATTATATGAGGTATAATGTAACTATCATCTAGATTTTTAGGCTTACATCTGTTGTTGGTTGAATTTCGGGAACGAAAAGATCATTTTACTCCTACATGGCAATGAGGGAGTGCAGTGGAGGGGCAGTAGTGGCGGTGGTGGTGGGGCTGTTGTAAATGTGGAGTGTCATGTCACATGGCAATCGAATGCCCATCTGGTGCTCTCCACTTTTATAACAGTTCCAACTCCGCCGCTACCAGCTGATGGGCATTCCATTGCCATGTGACCTGATTCTCGGGTCATTTTAGGCCTATTTTCGCCTTTCGTGTCCAATTCGTACCTATCGAGTCATTTAACCCCAAATTCTTTTTGAACATGATTATATGAGGTATAATGTAACTATTTTGTAGATTGTTAGGCTTGCATATGTTGTTGGTTGAATTTCGGGAACGAAAAGGTCATTTTAGGCCAATTTTGGCCGATTCGTGTCCGATTCGTACTTATCGAGTCATTTAACCCTAAATTATTTTTGAACATGATTATATGAGGTATAATGTAACTATTGTGTATATTTTTAGGCTTGTATATGTTGTTGGTTGAATTTCGGGAACGAAAAGGTCATTTTAGGCCAATTTTGGCCGATTTGTGTCCGATTCGTACTTATCGAGTCATTTATCCCTAAATTATTTTTGAACATGATTATATGAGGTATAATGTAACTATTATGTAGATTTTTAGGCTTGTATATGTTGTTGGTTGAATTTCGGGAACGAAAAGGTCATTTTAGGCCTATTTTCGCCTTTTCGCGTCCAAATTCTATTTCTGGAGTCACTTAACCACAAATTATTTTTAAATATGATTATATGAGGTATAATGTAACTATTGTGTATATTTTTAAGCTTCTATATGTTGTTGGTTGAATTTCGGGAACGAAAAGGTCATTTTAGGCCTATTTTCGCCTTTTCACATCCAATTCCTATTTCTCGAGTCATTTAACCCCATATTCTTTTTGAAAATGATTATAAGAGGTATAATGTAACTATTGTGTTGATTTTTAGGCTTGCATATGTTGTTGGTTGAATTTCGGGAACGTAAAGGTCATTTTAGGCCTATTTTGCCTTTTCGCGTCCCTTTCGTACTTAGCGAGTCATTTAACCCCAAATTCTTTTTGAACATAATTATATGAGGTATAATGTAACTATTGTGTATATTTTTAAGCTTGTATATGTTGTTCATTGAATTTCGGGAACGAAAAGGTCATTTTAGGCCTCTTTTCGCGTCCAATTCCTATTTCTCGAGTCATTTAACCCCAAATTCTTTTTGAACATGATTATATGAGGTATAATGTAACTATTGTTTAGGCTTGCATTTGTTGTTGGATGCATTTCGGGAACGAAAAGGTCATTTTAGGCCTACTTTTGCTGATTCGCCTCATTTTTTTTATTTTTTTGATGATCTAACTCCAAACTTTTGTTGCATATGCCAATATGAGGTAGAATGAAACTACATATTAGGTTTTTGGGCATAAATTTTCATGTAAATGAAATTGGGAAACAAAAAGGCTTAAAGACAAGGGGGAAAGTTGTGCGGAGGGGCAGCAATGGGGGGGGGGAGGGGCTGCGTGCGGGGAGGGGGTGTGCGGGGGAGGGGCTAGGCGGGTAGGGGGCTGTGCGGGGGCTTGGGAGAGAGGCCGGAAGTGGTGGGGGGGAGGGCCGGGCGGCAGGGGGCTTAGGAGGGGCCGGCAGAGGTAGATACTAACCCCTCGCCCCCCCGCCAACCCCCCCACCGCCGCCCATCCCCTCCCCACACCCCCGCCTAGCCCCTCCCCCTCCCCGCACGCACCGCATAGATTCCCCCGCACCTGGACCCCCTCCCCCACTGCTGCTAGTTCTCCCAAGCCCCTTAACAGCTCCCCCTCCCTGCACACAGACCCCCTCCCCTCCATTTCCCAGACCCCCGGCCCCCCACCGCACGGATCCCCCCCTGCACACGAGACCCCCCTCCCCACACCCGCCCGCCCCTCCCCTCCCCGCCCCAAGACAAACACCCCCACACCCCCGCCCCCCTCCCCTCCCCTTCCCAGACCCACCATTGCACGGATCCCCCGCACACGGACCCCCCCCCCCCACCGCTGGCAGCCCTCCCCACACCCCCGCACACGATACCCCCTCCCCTCCCCTCGCCCGAGACCCCGCCACCGCACGATCCCCCCTGCACACGAGACCCCCCTCCCCACCCCCGCCCCGCCCTCCCCCCTACACAAACATCCCCACGCCTTGCCCAACCCTTCCTATCCCCTCCCCTCCCCGGACCCCCCCCACCGCATAGATCCCCCTTGCACACGAGACTCCCCTCCCCCACTGCGCCGCGCCCTCCCAAGCCCTCCCCACACGCCGCTTGCCCCCTCCCCTCCCTCGCACAAACACCCCCCTCCCCCACATTTTTTTTTATCTTGAGCTCTATGTATATAATGCGTATATTTGTACAATATCAGGGAGATGGTGGAGGTGCATACGGATAACAGCACGAGTGCTGCTGAACACACTACCGAGGATGAGTTTTTCGATGCGAGAAATGAACGGGTTAAATTGGCTCGACCTCGCCGTGAAGAAATAAATGCACAAATGCCTAGGACGTCATTGGCGACGAAAAAGAGAAAAGGAAGGGGACCTACAAAGTCACTAGGGAAACACACAAATATGACTTTGGAGTACGATAATATGGGTCAGCCTTGTGGAATGTGGCGTCATCAGTATGGCATTCAAGTTGGCATTTGCATGCATAAACTCTCCATTTTGCACTCATGGAAAGAGGTGCCCGAGGGGTTGAAGCGGTGTCTATGGGAAGATACTATGGTAGGCTTCACGTACAATAACGTTTAGTTTCTTAATTATTTAGTTAAATATATGTGTAATATTACTGATAGCATATAAATTACAACATTTGCGAAAACTAATTTGTTAACTGCGTTTTTTGTAGAATCAATTCAATATCGAAGATGATGAATCCAAGAAGAATGTATTTCTATCCGCGGTTGCCCAGAGATTCAGAGATTTCAAGGCTAAGTTAGTGTCTGGGTGGATTACTAAGCGGAGGAAAGTAGTAGGTACAAAGAAGAAGAACATCTACGGCGGAGAAACACCATCCGGTCCTGAGGCTTCACCGGAAACATCATCTGAACCCTCCAAATTACCATTTCAGATATGGAAAACTATCAAACCTGAAGAGTGGGAATCATTTGTTGCCAAAAAAACAACCCCACAAGCTATTGTAAGAATATTTTATTAAAATTTACTACACTTAGATCCAGTATTATTGTATAACACCGTACCTAACCTTTGTTTGTAATTGTGTGTTTTAGGCAAGTCGTGAGAAAAGTAGCGCGAGTGCAAAAGCTAGGAAGTATTATCATCATTTGGGTGCTCATTCGTACAATGAGGCGAGAGAGAAGTGGATGTTCAGCCATTACCCCACAATAGGGTCGACAACGGCAACGGGGACTAGCTCTTCGACGCCAGTTGCACAGCCTCGGCAACCAGATAGAGTCCTCGATTGGTGGTGTTCGATGCATGGGGTTGATGCAAAGGGAAAAAGAGTCTTGCCTGATCCCGGAACACAACAGATAGCCAACGCCATTGTAAGTACAAAAAAAATGGTTATATAAGGTATATATAATATAACTTTTGCGTTCACGAGCATTTCTCTCTTATCCTTATGTAGATTGGCTTGAAGGAAAAAGAGGCAACTGGTGAGTTCACTCCTAAAGGACACATTGATGCATTGCACGAAACTTTAGGAAAGGATCATAGTGGACGCGTGAGGGGCGTAGGAAGTGTCCGCCTCGGTTTGAGAAAGGTATATGGTGAACAATACACTACAGCGACAAAATCAAGTGCAAGTAGTGTGAATTCGACAGCGTCAGTAGATGTGGAGGCTATTAAAGCAGCAATTCGGGAGGAGCTTAGGGAGGAGATGACACATAACTTCAACGCCATTTTGGAGCAAATGGGTTTACCGACTTTTGCTACATTCAAGAATGGTAGTGATATTACACCTAGCCAGCTGACCAGTGATCCACGAACATCTATTGATCAGATGATACCTTTACCTGATCCACCTGTAGTACCCGAGTTGAAGGTAATCACTTAATCCCTTTGCTTTGTTAAACAACTATTGTTCTTAAATGTATGAAATTCTTACTATATGTTGTTTCATAGACTAAAGATAAATGGAGTTTTTTTAAAGGAGGAGACACCATGTGAACTATTAGCTCGAGGAGATGGTTATGATAATTTCATTCTCGTAGCTGATGGCCATGCACAACCCCCTAGTGACCGAGTACGATTGCATAACCAATTAGTAGATGATAATCACTATGTGGTCACCCTCAATGAAATTGTGTCTGGTTTTGAAGAATTACCTCTTCCACTGCCGAAGCCAGAAGTTGGTCTCTGATTCTTGAATGATGCCCTTGGCAGTTATGTTCTATGGCCGCGTGCATTGGTGCGGTTTTCAGATGAGGTACAATGATTAACATACATATATATATGCGTGTTTTCGTTTATAGTTCCTATGATAGTCAGTAATATCTTTACTTTTAACTAATTACTAGGTTTGGGGGAAGGCCGACTCACATGACAGGAAGGGAAAGAAGGCATGTTCACCTGATAAGAAAGCAAGTTTACGTGATGAAGGTGAACGAAATGTGGTGAAGGGAAATGTTTCTATGACAAAGAATCCACTTATTATCGAGCCAGAGGTGGTGCGAGGCCTTAGTATTCCATGCTTTTGGTTACATGAGTGCGCTAGCGATTTACCCGATGACAACACAATAGAGGTTACTTTGGGGGCGCAACAATTCCACTACTTTGAGGAGTCATCGACATTCATTTCTAAGCTCGATATTAAAGAATTCATATGTGCGGTAGAGTTGAATGTTTCCATGATACAAACTTTCATGAGGTAATACATAAGTATATAAATTAAATATACATATACAAATGCCTTAAGTAGTAGTTTTCAATTCAACTTCCATAATAAGTAAGTTTACTTTTAATCAATATGATTTCTCAGATTATTATACAATGAATTGATTGCAACATCAAGTGAGTCAATGTTTGGTTGGTTATGTCCAAACATAATACGAGATGGCAATTGCTTAAAAAACAAAGCCGAAGTAAAAGAGTATCTCGGTATGAATTTGAAAGCATCATCTCGTTTAGGATATCATCATATCATCCTTGTCCCGTATATTGAACAGTATGCTTGTTAAACCCGCTTTACTTTTATTTCGATAATTAAATTCACCTCGTAATTGTTCTATGATTTAATAATAACTGCATTTTCTTGTTGTAGGACTCACTAGACACTGCTTGTGATATGTTTGTCAAGTAACGAAGTCTACCACTTTGATTCTTTGCGTCGACAACCACCACGGTCCTTACTAATCAAATCATTGTTAAATAGGTAGCCTAATCGAAACTAAATATATGTGCACTTATTAATAATTACATATGCATTATTCATCATCTTTATATATATATAAACAGTTAGTACATCTAATCTTATAATAATGTATTGATGTAGTGTGATGAAGCATATTAGTGCAACATGACTTCGAGCACCAAAAGCCCCTGCTTGGATATCAGTCGAGGTAACATGACTAATTTGTTTGTCCTTATATAGAAACACTTTTCGCCACATACTACACATCTAACATGAATGTCATTGGATGCATCCTTTGGTGAACATTTAGTGTCCGCAACAAGATGATGGACTTGCATGTGGCTATTACGTGCTGAGGTACATGTTCAATATTGCCCACCATTGCACTAACGTCGATGATCTTTAAAAGGTATGTAACTTGTTAGTATATGTTAGTTTAGATTAGATCGATTGGTAATAGGTATCAATTGGTTTAGAAACCAAAGTAGCACATGCATATTTGAAAAAAATGACCCCATTCTACCCTAAAACATGGTACTTTGATGCATTTCATATAAATATGAGGTATAATAACTAGTGTGTACATTTTTAGGCTTGCATTTGTTGTTGGTTGAATTTAGGGAATGGAAAGGTCATTTTACGCCTACTTTCGCCTTTTCGTGTCCAATTCGTACCTATCGAGTCATTTAACCACAAAATCTTTTTCAACATAATAATATGAGATGTAATGTAACTATTGTGTAGATTTTTAGGCTTGCATTTGTTGTTGGTTGAATTTCGGGAACGTAAATGTCATTTTAGACCTATTTTAGCCTTTTCGCTTCCAATTCGTACTTATCGAGTCACTTAACCCCAAATTCTTTTTGAACATGATAATATGAGGTATAAGGTAACTGTTGTGTAGATTTTTAGGCTTGCATTTGTTGTTTGTCGAATTTCGGGAACGTAAATGTGATTTTAGGCCTATTTTCGTCTTTTCGCGTCTAATTCCTATTTCTCGAGTCATTTAACCCCAATTTATTTTTGAACATGATAATATAGGTATAATATAACTAGTGTGTAGAGTTTTACGCTTGCATTTGTTTTTGATTGAATTTCGGGAAGGTATATGTCATTTTATTTACTATTAACTATGGTAAATGATTGAATTCTTATATTATGTGTTTATTCCTTGGTTGTTTTGCAAGGTTTATATGAATAAAACAACAAGTTTGAGGGCCTTCACCATAGAGGAATTAAATGAAGTTCGGGATAAGTTGGCGACCTACCTTTGTGATGATTGCTTATGGTACATTTTTGTGGATTTCGCGATATAATTAGATAGTTGGTATATATCAATTCTATGTACACTTTTTACATTATTAAATATATATATTTAAAGTTTATTATTACGTTGAAAAACTTGTGATATATTGCAATTCGATCGGTTTTTTTTGTGTCGAAGGGAGGTGTTGGGCCGCGGGGGCCGCCTAGGGTGGGGTCTTTGGGTTGGGCTAGGGGGGCTGGTGGGGTCTTTGGGGTGGCTGGCAGCAGGGGGTTGGGGATGGCGAGAGGGTGGGCTGGGGTGCAGGGGCTGCGCAGGGGATGGGTGGGGGTGCGGGGCCCGGGCTGGGGTGGGGGTGCATGGGGGGGGTGTAGGTGGGGGTGGGGGGGAGTGTAGGGGGTGGGTGGGGTGTGTGGTGCAAAAGAGTGCAGGGGTGTGGGGGGGTGGGCTGGGGTGGGGGTGTGGGTGCAGGGTGTGGGTGTGGGTGGGGGTGCGGGGAGTGCAGGGGGTAGGTTGGGGTGGGGGTGCAGAGCTGGCAGGGGCTGGGGTGGGGTGGGGGTGCTGAATTTTTTTTTTTAAAAAAAAATCCGAATACGAAGGAATGCGGTTTTGGGTCTAGACCGCAGCCCTTCAGACATAGAAAGGCGGCGGTCTAGACCCGAAACCGCACCCCTTCATTATACGAGGGGCTGCGGTTTCCTTCACTTTTAGTGAAGGGCTGCATCGGAAAGGGCTGCTAGCCAAAAACGCAGCCCTAAGGGCTGTTTTGACCACAACCTTCCGTTTTTTTCCACTAGTGTATGTAGTGCTGATGAGCTAAAACAAATGAGTTCAATTCTTGATGCTTCTACAATATGATCGATTATGTATATTATGATACTAGCCTATATGTTTCATATGCTTTGAGCATGTTTAGCAAATTCCAATAAAAATCTACGTGTAGCAAACTGGAATGCAGTGAGAATATCCTAAAGTACATGAGAAGATCTAAAGATGACTTCTTAATGTATGGAGGTGAATATGAGTTTGTTATTGAGAGATACACTATTGAGTTTCCAAACATACAAAGATGATTTCAAATATAAATATGGTTTCATCTTTCATCTGAATAGAGGAGTCGTGAGCTGGAAATGTTCAAAGCATTGTGTAATAGCGGATCTTACAACAGAAGTTGAATACATTGCCGCCATATATGGAAGCAACAAGTAAGGTGTTTGGATAATGAAGTTCATCAGTGAACTAAGAGATGTTTAGACTTTAGAGCATTGCTAAACGAATAAACCTTTATTGTGATAATAATGGTTGCTATTGCTCAAGCAAAAAAATCCAACCATGTGCTTAGTTAATATCATGTCAATTGAGGGTTGTTCGGTTATAACGACATTCCTTGATTGAAGAAGCCATTAGCATTAGAACTGTGGGTCTTTGTCGAGTTAACCGTTTTAGTTCAGACAGCAGATCCTGGTTTTAGGTTATAGCCCGGAAAGGTCGACCACTACCCCTTATTTGTCGCTAAAAACAGGTTATGGAAGCGGTTTTTTCTAGGATGAATACAAGATACATAAGGAATCAATTCCCTTTTTCTTATTAGAGTAAGGTAATGCAGTTGCCTTACTTACTTGAATAACATATCTCACTGGGTTGTGGATGCCCCCTTCTGTCTCAACCCAAGGCTCTTATTTGTTTTCATTTGGGCTTTCCTTGGAAAATTTCGTGTTCCCCATCAACTTTTCCCAAGTAATTCCATTCCATTTTGGACTCAGACGTGGGCTTTTCAAACCATCAAGTGTCATTGATACATGAGATGTGAAAGTTTCTAAGATTCATACGGATGAGAATATTACTAAGTTGTAGACTAAATCGCATTCTAAACTAAAACATGATAATCATACTCAGGCTACGAGAACTGAGCACATTAGAGAATGGCTTTAATTATGTATCATTTTTAGATTTATGATACTTTTTTCATGGTTTTAGAACTATTGTAATATAATATGTTTTTGAATAAAATTTCAATTTTGTTAATTTAATTATGGTTTAGTATTAATTCAAATGTTGAAATAATTATGATTCTCTAATAGATTTGTCACATGCGTGATATGATAAATGAAACCCTATTAGTTGAACTAAAGTTGTAAATTATAAAGATGTTCCTAGTCTACATTAAAGTGGACATCAATAACCTATAAAAGACTAGTTTCTAGAGGTAACTGATGGTGTAGTTTCATGGGCCATAGGAACAAAGGTTGTCTAGTCAATTACATAGTTATCTACAAGGGACTATGTATTGGACAACCCTAAAATGAATTCTATGAATATGTCCTACAAATCAATTATCTATTA
Source organism: Beta lomatogona (assembly GCA_947646795.1). Lineage (NCBI taxonomy): Eukaryota > Viridiplantae > Streptophyta > Magnoliopsida > Caryophyllales > Amaranthaceae > Beta > Beta lomatogona. Next base: position 646,253 of record CANSNZ010000116.1, read on the forward strand.
TAGGAAGTTCCTTAGACATGAGTATGTACTCCTTTCATGTAAGGATTGGTATGTCTCTAAAATTGTCTAACATCCCGTTGTAAGAGGAAGTTAGATAGACAATAGTTGGAGCTGCTAAGAATTATGTAGGAGTTATGGATGTATCAAAACATAGGATTGGTGTATTTTGCCTCTTAAAGGACTAAGAACTGAAAATGCATGGTTATTCTCAAATGGATTACGATAATCATATGTTTTGATAGTTTGAACTCAAATTTCAATAAGGGATTTGATAGTGAGTATCTAAGTTAAAATACATCATCATATGTTTAAATCAGACATTAAGTGACAAAAGAATTATAATTGCATAGATGTTCTAGGACAACTAAAGGACAAGTGGGAGATTGAAGATTTGTCCTTTGATTAAGTTAGTAATTACTAGTTGTAGACACATAATCGTGTCTCCCCCTCTTAGTATCCAATGATGAAACATATCGACGTCCTGATTGGTCTGGACGGAATAGGAGCAATCAAAAACCATACATGTAGACACATAATCGTGTCTCCCCATTTAAGGACCCAATGATGAAACATCGCAGTCTTAATTGGTCCGACCCAAGAGGAGAGCAGTCCGAATAGTCAAACCCAAAAGTATTTTAAAAGTGTAAAGCTTATTTGAGCCCGCAAAAATAATATTTTTAGCCTAATCCTTTGAAAAAGCCCATTTAATTATTCATCATAATTAATTGTTTTTTTTTTTCAGAAAATAAATATTTTCAAAGATATTGTTATAGTTAAAATCAGAATTTATCCCGTAAAATTAATTTCAGAATTTAAAGGATAAAAGAAAATCTTCAAAAACGCGTTTCAAAGAAAGCATGTCAAAACGTGTCAGACGCAAGGCGGTGCGCCTGGCGCACCATATGTGCCAAGCGCACAGGTCAAGCCACGTCAGGCGCACCTGCGCCTAACACATGGCTATGAGCGTCACATAGAGACGTGCGTCTGGTGCACTCCCGGCGTGACGCGCAAAATACTTTTCTATATTTTTTTCGATGTTTTCCTATAAATAAGCTACGGTTTTTCGAATCTAAAATAACACTGTTTCGAACTTTACACCTTACGAATATACTTTGATGAATACTTACAAATTTCTCTCTAAAAACTCATACTTTCAAACAAAAACAAACAAACACATAAACACATACTTTAACACATACATACACGTTCATATTTTCAGGCTTCACGATTGCTCATTCCAAAGGTTGTCAATCTCTCAGACCCAAGCCACGATATAATCCTATGGGTCCCTGAATAAAATTACCATTTTTATTGAAGTTACTAACGATTTATTTCATGATGTAGATCTATAATATAAAAATCATTCCTTAGTACATTCTAACCTTCTTTTCTTCTTTTATTATTATTATATACATTGTTATGATTGCCCTGCTTGCATGCTCATCACCCACATGTTATTATTGTTAATCAAGACCTAAAGAACTGATCTAATATTAATCAGATAATATGGACAACCTGTTAGGTTCCCTGTAATTTTGATTACCTAATAACATACCACTAAAAATAGTCTTTTTGTTGTGTTTAATAAACCAACTTAGACTAATATTTTTAGGGTGCTTGAAAACGTTGTCTGGTTGTTCTTTTGCATAAACTTGACATGAATCGATATTTAGTAGAGGCCAGCAATTGGCGAATGTGGTTCATTATGACCGTGTCCATACCCTCACCTCCGAACTCAATCTATGGTTCATTGACCATTCATGGAGTCATGACGGGGAAATCTACATTGGATAAGTTCCTAAGATTTCCCAATATCCAATTAGGTTTATGAGTCTTCCTCTAAAGACTTGTTGGCGACTTCAAAAATGTTTTCAGTAAAACTTTTACAATGAGGTAGTCAAATACGCGCTCACACCGCGTAGGAGAAATAAAAACACGCCTACATTATACAAAACCCATCTTGAGTCAAAATATATTATAAATCCCATTTAAAAGAAAACCTAATTTTAAAGCCTAATTAATTATTCTTGTTAATTTATTAATTTTAAAATAAATCTCTTATTAAATTATTTTCATAAAATCAAATTTTATGATTTAAATCCATTATTATTGATAATGTTTGATAAAAGATAAGTTAAGACGGTTATTTAAGACAAAAATTGAACTTCGGCAAAAGAAAGCTGAAATAAGCTGCATGCAAGCACGATGCGCTCGGCACGACGCTGTTACGTGGCGCGCGACACGGATGCTCTAAGCGCACTGAGCCTGCACAAAATGCAAGAATCTTTTTTGTTTGCAGCTTTTGTTTCCGAATTCTATCCGTATTTTCCACTATAAATGCTCCGTTTTCACTTGTATTTTCGAACGGAAACATATACTTCACCATATTTAAATACTTATATTTAAACATCAAAACCTCTCAAAAACTCTCTCAAACACATTCAAACTGTTCAATCAAGAATATTAATTCTTCTTCCTCCATTGAATCTTCATTCAAGAACTCATATTTCAAGGCTAAAGATTGATTCCTCCGACGTCTGTATGGTTAGACCTAGGCAACAAACGTATAATTCCTGAGGGTCCTTATTTCAATTCCAACGTAATTTCTTGATGTTACTAACAAGTTTTTCATAATGTAGATCTTAAATAATTCATGATTCTTGTATATTATGATGTCTAATGTCTATTCTCTTCTTTATATTTATATTTCTATATCATATTATTAGTGTAATATTGTATATAAAAGGATAGAAGGGACTTTTAATATCATTAGGTATGTAATATATCATCTTATATATATATAGTCTTAGGGTTAACCAATCGAGGTTAACACAATTCATCTTCATTACTTGTATATGGTATCAATACTCTATGTTTTCTTTAGGTTAAAAAAAAAATACTCCCATAAATCCTACGCCTTCTTCATTCGGCTTTTCCTACGCCATGGATGACCACTCACCCGCTTCGACCTTGAGCGCCACCACCCCTCACTCTGCTGCCTCGGCTGCTTCCCCACCGCCATCCACCGGTGGTTCTCTTGCTCTCGTGCCACGTCTCTACGGTGCATCCACGACCGCGCCTGCTGTTGTCTTCTCGTAGCTTTCTTATGGGTTTTCTTCGGCCAGTCTTCCGGTGTCGACCTTTGTGCCGATCAGCCTTATGCAATTCGTCTTCCTCGCGCACCGCGTAGCGCTTCCCGCAGGGATTCACACCACCTGTTGGTGCCATGATGACACCATGCTCATTTCCGCCAAGTGTGTTTACCCTTGCTCAAGTTTCCGCACCGAATCTCACAAATTTGGTAACAATTACTTTATCTTCTCATGAGGATTATCTTTTGTGGAAAACCCAAATTACATATTTGCTTATTTCCCATTAATTGCTTGGTATGGTTGAAGGCACTATTTTACTTACTCATGTGTTAGATGATCGTGGTATTTCAGTTCCAAATCCTCAATTCTATGAATATTTACGTGTTGACCAGCAAATTAAATCTTGGATTTTTGCCACCTTATCACTTGATGTTTTTGTTGATGTACATGAGTTATCAACTTGTGTGGAAATTTGGAATCGTTTGCAATCTCTCTTTATGCATGCTAGTATGGCTCGTTCTATGGAATTGAAAGGTCGTCTTTCTCATATTAAAAAGAGTGATTCTTAGACCATGGATGGTTACTTGCGTAAGATTAAGGTTATTGCTGAATTTCTAGATGTTATTTAGTTTCTTGTTCAAGATTTCGTCCTGTTCACCTTATTTGCTCTTGATCGTGACTCGGATTATGATCATATTGTTACTACCTTGTTACATTGTCCGTTACCATTGCGTTTTAATGACTTGCTTCCCAAGCTCTTGCTTCATGAACAACGTCTCAAAAGCTCTAAGGAAGGGTCTGATTCGTCATCTCATCATTCCTGTTGTTCAGTCATATGGTTCTAGTAATTCTTCTACTAAGAATAATTTTGGCGGCCGAAATAAAGGCGAGAATAATAGGAACAAAGGTGGTAATAATGCACTAGTAGAAAAAACATCATCACATCCGGTCAAAACTGGGGTTATTGGTCCGGTTTTGGGCCGGATCGAATGGGCTCGGATCAGTTGACATTTGGCAACTATTCAATCGGATCAGTTATCCACTAACTAATCCGGTTTTCACCAAAAACTAGATCAGTTAGTAAATAACTGATCCAGTTTTTGGGTGAAAACTGGATCAGTGAGTGGATAACTGATCCGGTTTTGACCCAAAATCGGATCAGTTTTGGTGGTTTACAAAAAAAAGCCAAGTCAAATTGCAGCGCTGCAATTGAACCACAACAAGTAGTAGTCCATGTGTATTGGTTGCAAAGAAAGAAATGAAGAAAATAATGAGATCTTTTGCCAAATAAACCAAAGAAAAAATGAAACCAAAAAACAAGCAGACATCAACAGCCAACAAACCAAAGGAAAACAGAAAATTGCAGCCAAATAAATCATATTAAAAACAAATGAAATTACAAATGATGAAATAAAAAGGAAGAAATAAAATAAATTGCAGCCAAAAAAACAAAATGATTAAAACCTAATTGTAAAAGACGAAAAATAAAAACACTAATTAGAAAAAACTAAAAAAGACGAAAAAAATTTACAGAAAAAGAAATTATGTTGGCAATTTGAAATTAAAAACTTCAGTTCGACCTCTTACTTTGTCTTCTGTTTGTCATGTGCCTCATCTGAAACATAATTTATTATCTATTAACAAGTTGTTTCACGAAAATGATTGTGTTGTGTGTGTTTTTATAAACATTATGTTTCTGTTAAGGACAAGACAACGGGGGAGCTTCTGCTTCGGGGCTCCAGTAAGCAAGGTGTCTATCCCATTCAACCCAAAGTTGTCACCCATGAGTCTTCAGTTCCTGCTTTACTAGCCATTAATGATTGTGGAGATATTTGGCATATACATGCTCGACTTGGTCATACAGCATCAAGAGTTTTAGGGACTTTATGTTCAAATAAGTTAATCTCATGCACTTCCAAATTTCATGATGATTGCGTTGGTTGTAAGTTAGGGAAAATACATCGATTACCTTTTGAAACAGTGGATCATTGTTCCCCTTAGCCCTTATATAAAATTCATAGTGATCTTTGGTAAACTCTTGTTTTGTCCAATCAATTTATAAATATTATGTTGTTTTTGTTGATGATTCTTCGCGATATTCATGGCTTTATCCATTGAGTCGACAATTGGATGCTCATTCTCAATTTCTTGTGTTTCAAAAGATGGTGGAAAACTTATTAACCAGCTAAATAAAAATATTTCAAAGTGATGGAGGTCGGAATTTGATAATTCTCCTTTACGTTAACATTTTCGTGATAATGGTATTGTTTTTCAAAAGTCATGTCCCACAATCAAGCTCAAAACGGTGTTGCGGAACACAAACATCGTCACATTATTGAAATGGCTAGTACTATGCTTATTCATTCGGATTTTCCTGTTGAATTTTGGGTTGATGCATTCGTACACAACCATTTATACTATTAATCGTTTGTCGAGCTCGGTTCTAGGTGGTGTCTCACCTTTTTAAAAATTAGTTCATTATCCTCCTTCACTTTTGGTTGTTCATGTTTTCCTTTGCTCATGGATTCCAAAATCAATAAACTTCAACCTAAATCAAAGCATTGTGTTTTTATTGGCTTTGTTGTGGATTGTAAAGGTTATTGTTGTCTTTACCAACAAAGTTTATATCGGTCATCATGTTCTCTTCCTTGAACACAAGCTCTCACATCGAACTCCCGTTGGTCCCAAGTCTTCCATGCCTTATACCTCTCCTTTTGACTTATGCTTGGAGTCCAACTAATGTTGCTTGTGTGTCTCCCGTAGCTTCTCTTCCGAGTCCAGCCCCAATTGCGTCGCATGCTCCTAATTCACACGTCAGCCCCACCTCTGTTGTGCATGCTGATTCCCACGCTGGACTCCCAACTCCCGCTGGGTCGCCCACACCTCGTCCTGAGTGCACTACCCAGCTGGCTGGGTTTCCAGCGCTTGCTGGATTACCTCACTCCTCTCATGCGTGTTCTTCCCAGCCCAATGGGCATCCATCTTCCTCTAGCTCCCCCCCAATTCCCCTTGTGCCTGTTGTCCAGCGTGCTAGGCTTCCAGCGCCCTGCTGCTGGGCCCAATCCCCTTGCTGATGGGCCTGCCTCCTCCACGGAGTGTGTTGCTGCCCTAAATTCCCCATGCCTCCTAGTGTGTCCTCCCCAACTACAAGCTGTCGTGCTTTGTCCACTCATTCCTCCCCCACTTCTCTTGTTGTGTGTACCTCTTCCCACGTTCCCCGATCTCCTCCAGTTGACTTAAATCAACATTCTATGGTAACTCGGTTAAAACATTGTGTTTTAAAGCCACAAATTTCAATGAACTGAAAAACGGGTGTTATTGACTCGGAACCAACTAACTTTAAGCATGCGTCTAAAGACTCACGTTGGTGCTTTGCAATACATAACTATGACTCGTCAAGATATTGCTTATGTTGTTAATATGGTGTCTCAGTTTATGCATACTCCTCGTACTACTCACTTTCATGCAGTGAAAAGAATTTTCAGATATCTGTCGGGTACTTTGACGTTTGGTCTACTCTTACATAGCAGCAGTTCTCCTACTGTTGTCATTGCATACTCTGATGCAGATTGGGCGGGTTGTCCTGATACTCGTCCTTATAATACTAGTTATGCAGTTTTTCTTAGGAAGAATCTGATTTCCTGGCGCTCGAAAAAATATTATACTGTTTCTAAATCCTCTATTGAAGCTGAATATAAAGCAGTTGCCTATACTGCTGCAAAGAATATTTGGCTTTCGCAACTTCTTGCTGACCTTGGTTATTTTCTTCAAAGACCTATGATTTTGTATTGTGACAATGTTTCTGCTACTTATCTCACTACAAATCTGGTTCATCATGATCGAAGTAAACATATTAATGTCGATTATCACTTTGTTCGTGAAATAGTTGGTAAAGGAGGAATTTTGGTTCGTTCTATAGACACATAATCGTGTCTCCCCATTTAAGGATCCAATGATAAAACATACCGCGACATTAGTTGGCGCGACCCAATGGATGAGCAATTTAAAGAACCAATCCAAAATGTGTTTTGAAATGATATTCTAAAGCCCAATTAATTGCCCATGATGATTAATTGTATTTTAAGCCCATAAAATGTTTTAACTCCATTTTAAAAGCCCAATCAAATATTTATTATTTTAATATATATTTTTCATAAATATTTTATTATCTTTAATAAATAAATCAGATTTTAATCCGTAAAATTCCATCTCCGGAATTTTAGGGATAAAAAAGGTATCTTCGAAAGACGCGCAACCGAATATGCTCGAATATTTAAGAATATGCGCCGGAAGTGGGGGTTGCTCTCAGCGCGCCACGTGCGTCCAGTACATTAGCCGTATCACGTCAGGCGCGCCAATGAGCGCCTGACACTTAGAGTTTGTGACTCACACAGAGTCCTGCGCCTGACGCAAGTCTTGTGTGAGACGTAACTTTTCTTTCTATCTTTTCAAAACGTGTTTACACGTGCCTAAATCTGATTGGGTTAGTTGCATCATGCACACTAATGTGTGCCTGACGCGTGGCACTGCTGCGCCCGGCGCAGGGCTTGCGTCAGGGGCAAGATTCCTTTCGCTTATAAATATTCGTGATTTCCCGAATTACGGAGGGTTTTTCATATTATTATTTCACGTATACAAAAACTTACGAATACCTGTACAATACACCTCGAATTCCCAAATATTCAAACACTCAAATACTTTAAATACTTTGACCAATTCTTAATCACACTGTGTTCCTGGTTCCACGATTGCTCCGCCTAAAGATCGTTGCGCTCTTCAATCTATGCCGCATAGGTATAATACCTAAGGATCCTTGAATAAATTCTATATTTTTATATTGAAGTTACTAACCACTTATTTCATGATGTAGATCTTTAATATAAAATCGCTCTACTGTATATTCTAAACCTCCTTCTTTCTTTTTATTTCTTTTCATATATTATCATACTTGCCTGATCACTCTGTTCATATTATATGATTGTCCTATTTTATTGCTTTTAACACCCCACATGTTATTTTTGCTAATCAAAGACCTAAAGAACTATTCTAATATTAATCAAATTAATTTGGACAACCTCCTAGGTTCCTTGTAATATTCAATGCCTAATAACATGTCACTAAAAATTAGTCTTTTTATGTGTTTCCTGAACCAATTTAGACTAAATATTTTAAGGGTGTTTTAAAACATTATTTGCTTATTCTTTGGCATAAAATCTGTAATGAATCGACATTTAGTAGAGGCCAGCAACGGGCAATATTGTTCCTAACTATATTTGTACCTTCACCCCTGAACTCAATCTTTGGTTCATTTTAATCATCTATGGAGTCAGGACGAGTAAATCTACATTGGATTCTTCCTACAGTTTAATGTCCTGACTATAATTTGTCCCTACGGTTTTCCCATATCCAATTAGGTTTATGGTTCTTCCTAAAAAGAATTGTTGGCGACTTCATTCAATACAAAAACAATTTTCAATAAAACCTTTACAATGGGGTAGTCATATCTAATACACGCTAACACCGAGTAGGCGAAATAAAAACACGCCTATGGTTATGTTCCAAATAAGTTACAAGTTGATGATGTTTTTACTAAAGCCCTATCTACTGATTTGTTTACTCAACATTGTTCCAAACTATCCGTTATACTGTATTACCCTGTAAATATTGAGGAGGTGCATTAGTGTAATATTGTATATAAAAGGATAGAAGGGACTTTTAATTGCATCATATCTGTAATATATCATCATATATATAGTGCCAGGCTTAACCAATCGAGGTTAACAAAATTCACGTTCATTACTTGTACACATGTCATATGCATTCCTATGTGTTTATTTGACGCTTTCATAACCTTCTATGTTTATTTTTTTTATAATCGAAGACCTAAATAGATGTTCCAACATTAAAGTAGATTATTTGGATAGAAGGATTAGGTTCCTAGTAATTTGATTATTAGACTTATGTGTGTTTAATAATCAACATAAACAAATGTATGAACATATTCATTGGTTGTTTATTTGCATAAAACTAGAACATGAATCGTATTAAGTAAAGGACAATAATGGGAGAATTTGATTCATGATCATATTCGTAACCTCACCCACAAACTCAATTTTTGGTTCATTGACCAATTATGAAGTCATGACGAGGCAGTAACATTTGAGAAGTCCCTCAAATATCCCTATGGTTTCCCAAATATCCAATTGGGTTTGTGATCATCCTTCCTTTAAAGACTTATTGGTGACTTTTTTTCCTAAACTAAAAACCTTTGCAATGAGATTGTCAAATCCGCGCTTATCCCGCTTAGGCAATAAAAAGATGTCTACACTACTACTAGCATATGATTAATTAATTTGGATATTTTAGGTGGTCATAGTATTTTGCTAGAAACCAACTATGATATGTAGGTCAATATGCTTAGATTTCCTACTAATTACTACCTCCGTTTCTTAATAAGTGCAACACTTTTCTTATTTGGAATAGTCACAATAAGTGCAACTAAGTTCAAAATGGTAAAAAAAAGTTCAATATTATTACAAATATGCCACCAAAAAGCAAGATGGAACCACAACTTTTTTATTTGATCACTTGAATCACTCTACTTTATTGTGGTCCGAACTTTCTCTCTCTACATTTCTTGGTAGTCCCCCACTTTCTCTATGTTGCATTTATTAAGAAACGGAGGAAGTATATCTTAATACTATGAGGTCACTTATTACAAATTGATATATTAGAAGAAAAGAATCCTAAGCCCAATTGGACTAGGACAACTGATTTTCCTAAGAATAATTAAGTTAATTGCTCTTCAAGTATATATAATGGTTATATTTACTAGGAGATTATGTTTCAGATAACATAACAAAAGGCACAAGAAAAACCTTTTAGTTTTCTCCCTAAAATCCGGCGCAGCGCTAGAGAGAAAAAGAGAGTTTTTTTGTCATTGTTACGTTCTAACATTTTAAAGTGTGGAAACTAATTTATTGCTTGGTAAATCAAGTAGAAGGACTACATTTGACATCTTTGATTTTCGCTCTTGGCCTTTCGAGCATCAGAAAAGCTAGTGAATTGATGCTTCAAAAGTATATTAATTCATATTAATATATGCATGAGATCTACGTTATTTGATACTTTATTAAATAAATAGTGTTATGCATTTCCGTTTATATTGCATGAAGCTCTTACAAATAACAATGATCTTATGGATAGCTACATTTTATTAGCAATTGTAGTAAAGCATAGAAAAGATGACACCTTTACAGTGGAGGTAGTCAAATCTAATACACGCTAATACCGCGTAGGCGAAATAAAAACACGCCTACAATTTGGCGACTCCACTGGGGAGGATTTTAAAAAATTAATTTTTTAAATGAGTGGGTGAAACTTGAAAAATACGATTTATTCTTATTTTATGCCTTAGAATCATATACAGTTTTGCATACGCATGGCTATTGTTCAGCCACCATAAGGACAATCTACCTTGCCTCAATAGCACATGTTCAATCTGTGAGGTCACCCCCGGGGGGTTTGCGCTTGGTCCTTCCAAAAAGCTTTTTGAGCCATAGTCTTGGATCTTAGTCATAAGCAAACCTACCCAACCATGGCATTGTTCTCTTGTTCCTGACTTGAGACTGGAGTGCGTCTTACACGTGGCCACTTCTTTAAGCAGGGGTACGAAGCGTGGGATCAATCTCTTAGTCATGGACCCTTTTGAGACTGAACCTAAACCCGACCAAAAGTTTCAAACATAGAACTGGACTTTAGGTTGGAACTTTTGCATCCATGTTATATGAAATTTGCCTGTAGTTGCAATTTTTGCCTGCTACTATAATGCGTCGTTCCTAAAATCGCGTCTAACAAGAAAAACGTGTCGGGGAGTAGTGCGCCGAGCGCAATAAGTTGCGCCTGGCGCACCACTCCCGCGCTAGACGCATGGTTGTGCGCCGCGCACAGCAATGTTTGTCTATGCATCGCATGCTTTTCGCCAATTTAGCCGTCGTAATTGTGAATCGTATGTTCAGTCCTATGTGTGTCTGTCTGCATTCACGTAATTTGGTCATTTAGGCTTATCACCTAATTCAACATAAAAAAAAAAAATCAGTCTTTTCATGCAAGGTCAAGTATGTCCTAAAAAAAATGCATCTAAAGGGTCATTGTAGAGTTAGAGTTGTCATGCATGTCTACCTCTTCCCATTTCCTCCCTGCTGTTCAACTAATCTTCCCTATCAATCTTACCTTACCATATTCAATGAATTTCAAAAAAAAAAATTTACACTTTTTTCAAAATCAATCCTGCACCCTTTTCTGTTATACTTTTTTCAAAAACATTTACTAATCATCATCATGCCACGACATTTAAAAAAAAAAAAATTTTCAAAATTAATCCATCATCTTTTCCTAATAAAAGATAACAATAAGGGGTTCCTTTCAAAAAAAAATTTCAAAAAAATTTTATTCCCATTCCCAGCACCTTCAATTCAATCCGATCCAATCCAATCAATCCAATCCATTTGCATTCATTTTTTAGGCCCATATGCATTAGAGTCCATTTTGCATTCATCCTAGGCCCGTCTAATTTGAGTCCATGCATTCACTAGCATTAGAGTCGATCTTAGGCCCATATTAGTCTAGTTCAAGTCAAAGCTAGGCCCATTTGCATCTCTATGTGAACCCTAGTCTATGTCAAGCCCATTCCAAGTCTAATCCCTGTTATTCCATTCTAAGTCCAATCCTAGTCCATCTCTAATGTGAAGCCCATGTGCATCTCTCAGTCCAAGTCAAACCTATATGTCAATTAATATCCTAGGTCTAGTTTGCATCTCCATGTAAGCCCTAGTCAGTCTTCGAACTATAAAAATCGAGTCTTAGGACTATAAAAGTTCATCCCTTAAAGTCTAGCCTACTTGCTCACCCGTAAGTTCAAGGTCTAGCATTATGTAAGTCTATAGGCAATTGGTACTACAATTCAAGTACAAGCCAGCTGGGGTTTTAGGGTTTGCAATAATTTTTCATTAAATGCAAGTGACGATTCAGATGGTTTTAGTGCAGTGTTCAATCAAAATGGAGTGCTTGGTGTTTTTCTTCTTCTGTTTCGGGCGCAAGGTGGAGTAACCTCAGTTAAGCTACCCCATGATAGGCTGCAGAGTAGAAGTCTAGATGCAAATGCATTAGTGGTGATGGAATTACTGACTCACTTTCCCCAATTTCACATGTTTCTAATCTCCTCTCATGGTAGCTCACATTATCCTTATAAAGGGATACCAAGGTAAGTTATTTAATCACACCTTCTAATTCCTTTCTTAATTATTCTATCTGTTCTGTTTTAATTTATTACTCTGCTAGTTGGTTTTCATTTATGATGGAGAGTCCAAAAAATTTTAAGAATGCGTTACTTTCTAACCCTATCCCCTCTCAAGAAAATCCCTCTTCTTCTGAAAAACTCCCTGTTTATGAAAACACTAAAATTCCTTCTGACCCCTCTCCTGAAATTAGGTCCAAAATGGACCCCCTCACCCTCTATCCTATCCTGAAGCCTTTATTCTTGATGACCTCCCTCAAGTCAAGAAAGATATTGTTGAACTTTCTAATTCATGTCTGTTTTCAAAAACGGTGTCTGCTCCTTTAGACCTTCGTACCATTATCTCTCGTACAGATTGGAAATTCATGAAAGGTGAAATTGATTTTCTATAAATGGGTAATGGTTGGATTTTGATAAAGTTTGCTAATCCGGGGGACCTTGCTTTGGTCTGGTCTGAAAGACCAAGGCATATTCAAGGGGACGTCTTTGTGTTGTCCCCATGGAGACCCTCATTTGATCCCTACCTTAAGGAGATCAAGTGGGTGGACTAATGGGTTCGTATCCCAAGACTCCCTACTGAGTTACTCAATTATGATTCCATTGCCAATCTTTTATCTGCTAATGATATTAGTGCCTTGGTTAAATTGGATCAAGTGTCTTTGCTTCGTAACAAGATTCGTTTTGCAAGTGTATGTGTTCGAGTTGATATCCAATGGCCTTTGTTGGAATTTGCTGAGGTAAGTAGAGTGGGTGAGCTAATCCATGGTTATGTTATATGGTATGAGGATTTTGTGGTGAAATTGCTCATTCTATTGATGCTTGCCCTCTAAACTCCCTTAAAAAGGAGTTAACCATTCAACTATTGAAAAACCCCAAGTAGAAAAATCTTTATCAAATCTAGCTAAGGTTGTTAGGCATTAGCTTAATGTATCCACATCTGAGCCAACTAATGTGGTACATGTTAAGCCCAAGCACCTTGGTAAGAGTAAGACAAACTCCCCTTCTAAGAAAGCTAAGACTTCAGTTCCTGAAAATGTTGCTGGGATCCTCCCTACCCCTACTGATAAGGGTTTTGTTATTAAAGACTCTGTTGTTTCAGCTATTGGTGCTCATGTTGGTAAGAAAGTGCTTCTTGTTGTCCCAAGTAAAGGTAAAGGCAAGGTAATTGTTGCCCATCCTCTAATTTCCGAAGAGTCCTCTGATGATGAGGCTCCCAGCTCATTCCCTCTGGTCTCTCCTATATCAACTGAACCTGTAAATGGGCAGGCTGATGTTGTGGTGTAGGGGATCTTCCCTCTGCTCTCTACTGCCCCTCTGAAAGTCTTCTTTTAGTCTGAGCTTTTTGATGATAACCAGTTTTATCCACTGGTTGAAATGGCTAATTAGGTATTTGAGAACCCCACTTTGAACTCTGATGAAAATTATACCTTTGTGGTGGAAGATGATAATGATACTGGTGGTGATGATTATAACTCTTTTGCTGAAAAATCTTTTGGCTCGCTGCACTCGGATAATTCCATTGTTAAGCAAAAAGGGAACATGGGGATGGACCCATCCTTCCCAGTGGAACTCTCCTCCCAATCAGGTTTAGCAAAGAAAAGGATGGTAGACTGGAGAATGAAGATGATGCCTGCTCAGACCCTGAAGAGGAAGAGGAATTAATTTTCTATTTCCTAAGTATGTTTTGGTATATCAAGCCCCCCTGCTATGTTTGTTTTTAATAAATAATGTGTATAACCTTTTGGAATATTCGTGGAAGCTGTAGAAAGACTGCAACGGTAGAAATTAGGGACTTTTGTCAGAATCACAAAATTAGTATCCTTATGTTGTGTGAAGTTAAAAAATAATATCCCCCCTCCCAAGCTAGTGCTAGTAGTTGTGGCTTCCATAATTATGACTATATTCCAACTCAAGGTTATGCAGGGGGCATATGGCTCTTTTGGAGAAATCGTTCTTTTAATCCTTTTAATCTTACTGTCATTTATAAATCTTATCATTTTATAGCTTGTTCAATTCACCTTCTTAATTCTAATTCTAAGTTTGTTGCTATCTTTATTTATGCCCCGGCAAAGCAAGAATCTAAGTTGGAGTTTTGGAATGATGTTATTTCCTTTGTTCAAACTATTGATGCCCCTTATATTATTATTGGATAAATTGGGAGGAGCTGTTTACAACTCTTCTCGAGCAAAAATTATGAATTACATTATTAATCAACTTCCTTGTACAGAGATTCCCTTCATAGGTAATCGGTTGACTTGGAGGAAAAAAGATCGGGTCTTAATAATATTCATGAAAGATTAGATAAAGGGCTTGCTAGTGTAGATTGGTTTAATTTGCTCTGTTTCCGCAAGCTAAACTAAAGCATCATGTGTTCACTTCTTCGGATCATTGCCAAGTATCTCTTGAATATTTACCTGTCACAAACTTTAAATCTCATCCTTTTAGATTTGAAAAAATGTGGTGTCTTCAAAAAGATTATGATAGGCTAGTTAAAAAAAATGGTGTAACTAGTTTCAAGGCTCCAATATGTTTTGTTTAGTTAGTAATTGCAAGCTTCTCCAGTCTAATTTGAAAATTTGGAACCAATCACAATTTGGAAATATATTTCGTTAATTGCGGAAAGTGGACCATCAACTAGTGCCAATCCAAGCTAACCTTCTTTGCTGATCCGTCAAACATTTCTCATCAAAACAAGGAAAATACTTTTTTAACCAAGAGAGATAAGTTACTGTCATTTAGTAAAGAATACTGGCAACAAAAGAGTAAATCCAACTTCTTATCGTTGGGAGATACTAATTCATCCTTCTTTCATGCTCATGCCTCGATTAGACGGAGTAGGAAACCAAATTAAAGAATTCGTAACTGAAGATGGGATGCAAATTTCTAACCCTGAATTAATTGAGTCTGAAATCACTAAGGTATTTAAAAGAAGATTAATCTCAAATCCAAATTTCTCATTTAATGAGAATGAAGATTTTAAGCTCCTAAAGCCAATTATTTCGGATGAAGATAATTGTTTCTTAACGCAACTAGTTACTAAGGAGGAAGTGAAAGAGGCCACTTTTGATTTACCTCCTGATAAATCACTAGGTCCGGATGGTTTTACCCCTTTCTTCTTTCAAAAATATTGGACTCTTGCTGGTAATTCGGTCGTTAGAGCGGTGCAGGCTTTTTTCCACTCTAGAAATATCCTTAAAGAAATTAATCATACTTTTTCGCTTTAATCCCAAAAATTGATAATCCCTCCAATTCTAACCATTTTAGGCCTATCAGTTTATGTTCTACTATTGATAAAATTATTTATAAAATAATTACTAACAGACTCAAAACTGTGATGGGAAAAGTAATTTACCCGCTTCAAGGAGCCTTTGTGTTGTGGCCTAACATCTACGGCTTCTTTAAAGACACTTGGGCTCATCAGAGCCGTACACGTGTCCTCTCCTAATAAATAGAGGAAAAAGGTTTTAACCTGTTGGGTTATATTCAGATGGGAGAAAAGGTTAATTTTCTGGCCCAAGAGATAGTCAAAGCCCAGCCTTGGGAGGTGGCTGCAAGTGAGAAGTTGATAAACCCTCACAAATCATGGCCTGCCACGTGTCATGATCTGATTCCTTAGCCAATCATATGCCACTATTCTAGGGCAGATTTTAAGGATAGCTGTCATCTTGCTATCACTATAAATACCCCTGAAATCAGAAGAAATATCATTCAATGCAAACAGTGCAAAGTTACTTTGTAAAAATACTCTCTTTACTTTTCTCTCTACCACTCCTGATATCTGACTTAAGCTTCGGAGGGGGAACCACCACCCAAACCTCCAGGGTGGGTCCCTTTTTACAGGTTCGGGAACGAAGCTCAAGCTTGTACTAAGTTGATTCAGACATTGTTGCACAAGTCTCCAATGAAGAACATCTAAGGGATACTAGTTTACTTGCTAGACAAGGAAGCTCAGCCTACTGCTTACTTGTTGGACAAGTAGAGGACAAAACATTTGGCGCCGTCTGTGGGGAGACGCAACGATGACCGACAGTCAATCGTCCAATGTGGCTAGAAACCGAAGTCTTCAGGTTAATGTCGAAGACACAGTAGAACACGAAAGACCGCCTCGAGGAAGGGATAGACCTCCAACTATCGTCTGCTGACCAACCTCTGAAGCAAGTTCTGCTAAAGATGGAAGCCGCTGGACGGACGCTAAATTGGGTTGTTGAGCTTAGCATGTTCGATATATCATTTGAACTAAGGTAATCCATTAAGGGGCAATCCTTGGCAGATTTTATAGTTGAGCTTACTCGGCCAACTATAGAGCCAAAATCTGATCCAGCTGAAGGAAAGAATCATTGGACGCTCATGATTGATGGGTCGTCCACTGTCAATGGATGTGGGGCAGGAATCATTTGTCAATCCCCAGAAGGAGACAAGTTTGAATATACGCTAAGCTGAATATGAAGCACTTCTAGCTGGAATCAAAATGTGTATAGCGGCAGGCGCTCTAGAAATTGAGGCCAAATCAGACTCACTCTTAGTCGTCAGCCAAGTCAACGGGGATTTTGAATGTAAAGAAGCATCGATGAGCAAATATATGCGTCTGATCAAAGATGAGATTGAGCCTTTGAAACGATTTGTTCTCGACCAAGTGCCAAGGTCAGAAAATCATCAAGCGGACGCTCTCTCGAAATTGGCCAGCTCGGCTGAAGGCGATGTGCCAAGAACAGTGTTTTGGGAAGTTAAACTCAAAAAGAGTATTGACCAAGAACAAATCATGTTTCTTAGCCGAGGGGCAGTTTGGATGGAGCCCATAATAGAATACAAGAAAACAGGATGGCTATCATTGGATCCTGTGGAGGCTAAGTATGTGAAGGCTCGAGACAAGTGGTTTGAGCTATGGGATGAGACCCTTTACAAGAAGTCATTCAATCGCCCTCTCCTCAAGTGCATCACCAGAGAAGATGGTCTAGAGGTTGAAGGAACTTTATGAAGGAGTTTGTGCGTCTCACATTGGGGGAAGAGCATTGGGAGAAAAGGCTTTAAGGACGGGGTACTACTGGCCTACCTTAAAGGAGGACGCCCTCGTCTACGCAAAGAAATGCGACAGTTGTCAGAAGCATGGAAACCTGCATCAGAAGCCGTCCAACTATTTAAGTCCCATCTTGTTCCCTTTGCCTTTTGCCAAATAGGGCATGGATATCCTTGGACCTTTCCCGGTGGCCGCAGGGCAAAAGAAGTTTGTGATACTAGCTGTGGACTACTTCACTAAATGGATAGAGGCTGAAGCCAAGCGAGGTATAACAACAAACGACGTCAAGGGCTTTATTTGGAAAACCATTATAACTCGTTTCGGCATGCCACAATCCATCGTTTTTGATAATGGTCCACAGTTTGAAACGCCTAAACTGAAAGATTGGTTGGTAGAGAGAAATCAAGGCTCACTTCGCTGCAGTCGCCCACCCACAAGCCAATGGGCAAGTGGAGTCCTTCAACAAGATTCTATCCAATGGAATCAAAAGGAAGTTGGATAATGCCAAGGGACAATGGGTTGAAGATCTACAGCTAGTGTTATGGTCCATCAGAACAACTGCCAAAAATTCTACAGGGGAGACACCCTTCATGTTAGTTTATGGCACTGAAGCCGTATTGCCCATTGAGATTGAAGAACCCACCTGCGAGTCATGTTGTACACAGAAGATGCCAACTGGGCTACATTGCGCACGACTTTGGATCAAGTACCAAAAGTCAGGGGCAATGCCTTGCTAAGAATGCAATTGTACAAGCTGCGAATAGCTCAGGAGTCTAACAAGTGAGTCGCTAGACGACCACTCAAGGTGGGGGATCTTGTTCTAAGGAAGATGGAGGCGGCTGGACGAGCTAAAGAACTGGGGAAACTAACACCAAATTGGGAAGGACCTTATCTGATTATCCAAGAGCTGCGCAGTGGAACCTTTCGGCTCCAAGATCTGGATGGACGAGTTATACAGCGCACTTGGAACTCAGACAGTCTGAAGAAGTACCACGTCCAACTCAGTTCATCGTCAAGAATCTAGCCGGTAGTTTGTAGTAACTCCAAAGTGCCACGACACATGCTAGAAAAAAAAAAGAATTGGATACATGTATCTTGGCATTTAGTCAAGCAAAATTCATATAATACAATTCCTACTTTCTTATCGCCTTTGTTTATTTTTACCAAGTTAGTTCACTTTGGGATATTAAATCAGTTACTATTCTAAAAGTGACAATAACTTGGACAAAAATACAAAAACAATAGAGCGTAAAAAATACTCACTTCTATGCCGAACATCACTCCCTCGAAGAGACCGGCCAAAAGTCTAACAACCTAAAGGTTGACAACACATAAATGGCAATCAAATTGACAAAATCTCTAGTAAGGGAAACGTCAAAGTCTCTAAGAGAAAGCTGACCCGAAATAAGCCCTTAGTAAAGGATACTTACTTTCAAATACATGGACAGCTAAGTAGTAAAGACCCTAGTAAGGGATCACTAAGTCCGGACGAGTGTTGCTCCCTCAAGGAAGTCGGCTAAGACATGGTTAGACCATGTATCTAAAGCTCGTCCTTAGCAATTTCCGCAGGCTTGACCAATGTTGGCCTCTCTCCTTCTTGGACTATGGCTCATCCACCATATATGGTTGAGCTTAGCCCAAGAAAGGGGGGGATGAGACAAGCCTATAGGACGAGCTATAGAAAGAAGGACGTTCAAAAACCAGAACGAACTAGGCAATAGATGCCCTTCTGATGGTTCAATACTGCAGGACGAAGTGTTACCAACTCGAGAAAAACGGCTAGAGCGTGGCTTGTCAACAAAACCGATATGTATTGGCCGATTTCCCCCTTCGGGCAAGACTCGTCTGAGGGAGAAAACCGTCCAAGTGTCAAGGACGATTCTCACAAAGTACTTGGACAACTTTTTGGAAAGACTCATGATCGTCCAAGGACAAGGAAGGAAAATTTCCCCTATTTAAACTTTGCAAACCGACCAAATGTGCAGGACGTGTATCTTTTTGTACTTGGCTACATTTTGGAAAGATTGGCAATCGTCCGAAGACAAGGACGATGCTCTTTAATTAAACATGTGTGTAGGTCATCCAAAATCCAAGACGAGTGTCGGTGTGTACTTGATAAAAATTAAAGTGCAATAAAAGGAAGGATAAGCAATTAACAAAAAGTCTTTTCATATATACTTGGCAAAAAATTTACAATTTAGAGCTAGAAGAAACAAAGCTACGACGGCAAACAAGCCAAGAAACTTAGAAAATAAACCTAAAGCTAGGCATTTCATTCAGCAGGAGTTTCTCGACCGTCCTTAGGGGTTTTATTCTCGCCTGCACCTTCTTCGTCTGACTCAGTGAATTCAGGAGGTTCTTCAACAGACAAGAATGCACGGTGAACACTCTCCTGATATTCCAGACGCCGGACAAAGTTGGGAACCTCACTAGGCTCGGCCAGCATCTCAAAAGCCTTAACGGCCCAGTCTTTGGACGCCGTAATAACCTGAGCCAAGGCTTCTTTGGTGTCATTAAAGGATTGGGTCGCTTCTTTTTGCAGACGGGCATTCTTTGCCCTTAGGATGATATTCTCCTTTCTCGGTTGGACCGCTGCCAGAAGAGCAGTATCCCTTTCACCCTTCAACTCAGCTGAGAGGGCGTCTAAGACCATTTTCAGCCGGTCTTGTTCCGTGTACAACTGGTTGATGGAAACAAGATATTTCTTGTTCTCGGATTCCAGGGTTGCTGATCTCTTCTCCAAGGCCTCCAGTGACTGACGATGGAGAGTGTTGGCCATTTCAAAGTCATGGATGGCCCTGTCGCCTGCCGTTGTAGCAAGGTGGACGAGCTGCTTGTTCTCCTTTCTAAGCTCCCTCGCCCACTCTTCAGTTAGCATACTGCGAGCAAAACGCTGAAACAAGGAAAACCAAACAAGTCATTAGACGAGTTACAAAAAAGAATAAATTTGTACAAGTATAAAACAAAAGCGGCAGCAAGTTATACCTCAGCAACAAGTTGAGACATGTAGCCCACATGCCCGGTCGATGCTCCCCTTAATCCTTTGATATAGGATTCAGGGTAACATTTGAAGAGCTCCTGCTTAAGCCGATCTCTTTCTGCTTTGGACATTTTAGCAAAGGCAGCAGAAGACTCCTCGTCCGAATCTAGGGTGGGAGTAGCTGAGGGTAAAGCTGGTCCTTTGCCCTTATCTGAAAGAGGGGGGGAGTCAGTTTTCTTGACCGGAAGGACAATGACTTGTCTATTGGACAGACTCATGGACCGTCCGTCGACCCGCATTGTCCTAACTATGTTCGGATAATACGACTCACCAGACGAGATGGATGTCGTCCTAACAGCTAGCGGCATTTGCGAAACCAGCTTGGCTACCGGGCCGCTGAAACCCGGGTAGTTCTCAGTAGCCGTCTCAGGCTCCGGAATGACCAAAGCCAAAGCCGACTCTGGTTTGATCTCAGCAGAATCCGCAGGAAGAACGTCCAACTGACCAGCAGGGTCAGGACTTTTTTCCCCCTCGGCAGGGACAGCAGCGGAAGGTTCCTTTTTCAGTACCATGTCCTTCGGTGGAGGCATGGCTTTTTCCCTAACTTCACCAGCAGGAGTAGTCTTCTCCGCCCTCTTCCTGGTAAAGCCCTTCGGATTTTTTGCTGGAGGCTGGTCCGCGGCCGCTGTAGGCCTCTTTTTGGACGAAGATGACTTCCCAGGTGGAAGTTTGTTTGTAGAGGCATTTTTCTGCAAAAAATGAATAAGTTACAATAATGGTCGTCCAAGGAACAAAAGCTAAAAACATATTACAAGGCTTCAGACGAAAATCACCCAAAGAAGGAAGGTGTCCTATAATGGACACCTCCTTTCCTAAGGGAACCTCGTCCGAAGAAATTTGCAAATACAGACGATGTTGATGCAAAGAAGGAGGTCGTCCAAAAGTGGACGGACTAAAATGACTTCCGTCCAAGGACATGAAATCAACTCTTCGTCTAGTTTCAGAACTTAAAGTTTCTCAGACGAGAATGGCCTAAAGAAGGTGGCCGTCCAAGCATAGACGCCTTCCTTCTTCAGGTGATTCTCATCCAATGAAATGGAACCCAACTTGGACGAGTCCAAATGGTACTCGTCCAAAGCTAATCCACCTCTCAGTCGAATGGCCCAAAGAAGGTGGCCTCAGTTAAGCTACACCATTATAGGCTGCAGAGTAGAAGTCTAGATGCAAATGCATTAGTGGTGATGGAATTACTGACTCACTTTCCCCAATTTCACATGTTTCTAATCTCCTCTCAAGGTAGCTCACATTATCCCTATATAAGGGATACCAAGGTAAGTTATTTAATCACACCTTCTAATTCCTTTCTTAATTATTCTATCTATTCTGTTTCAATTTATTACTCTGTTAGTTGGTTTTCATTTATGATGGAGAGTCCAAAAAATTTTAAGAATGTGTTGCTTTCTAACCCTATCCCCTCTCAAGAAAATCCCTCTTCTTCTGAAAAACTCCCTGTTTCTGAAAACACTAAAATTCCTTCTGACCCTTCTCCTCAAATCAGGTCCGAAATGGACCCCCTCACCCTCCAACCTATCCTGAAGCCATTATTCTTGATGACCTCCCTCAAGTCAAGAAAGATATTATTGAACTTTCTAATTCATGTCTGTTTTGAAAAATGGTGTATGAACCTTTAGACCTTCGTAGCATTATCTCTCGTACAGATTGGAAATTCGTGAAAGGTGATATTGATTTTCTATAAATGGGTAATGGTTGGATTTTGATAAAGATTTCTAATCCGGGGGACCTTGCTTTGGTCTGGTCTGAAAGACCATGGCACATTCAAGGGGACCACTTCGTGTTGTCCCTATGGAGACCCTCATTTGATCCCTACCTTAAGGAGATCAAGTGGGTGGACTAATGGGTTCGTATCCCAAGACTCCCTACTAAGTTACTCAATTATGATTCCATTGCCAATCTTTTATCTGCTAATGATATTAGTGCCTTGATTAAATTGGATCAAGCGTCTTTGCTTCGTAACAAGATTCGTTTTGCAAGAGTATGTGTTCGAGTTGATATCCAGTGGCCTTTGTTGGAATTTGCTGAGGTAAGTAGAGTGGGTGAGCTAATCCATGGTTATGTTATATGGTATGAGGATTTTTCCTCAGGTTGTTCATTTTGTGGTGAAATTGCTCATTCTATTGATGCTTGCCCTCTCCTAAACTCCCCTAAAAATGAGTTAACCATTCAACTATTGAAAAACCCCAAGCAGAAAAATCTTTATCAAATCTAGCTAAGGTTGTTGGGCATGAGCTTAATGTATCCACAGCTGAGCCAACTAATGTGGTACATGTTAAGCCCAAGCACCTTGGTAAGAGTAAGACAAACTCCCCCTCTAAAAAAGCTAAGACTTCAGTTCCTGAAAATGTTGATGGTATCCTCCCTACCCCTACTAATAAGGGTGTTGTTATTAAAGACTTTGTTGTTTCAGCTAATGCTGCTCATGTTGGTAAGAAAGTGCTCCTTGTTGTTCTAGGTAAAGGTGAAGGCAAGTTAATTGTAGCCCATCCTCTAATTTCCGATGAGTCCTCTGATGATGAGGCTCCCAGCTCATTCCCTCTGGTCTCTCCTATATCAACTGAACCTGTAAATGGGCAGGTTGATGTTGTGGTGAAGGGGATCTTCCCTCTGCTCTCTGCGCCCCTGAAAGTCTTCTTTCAGTCTGAGATTTTTTATGATAACTAGTTTTATCCACTAGTTGAAATGGCTAATTAGGTATGTGAGAACCCCCACTTTGAACTCTGATGAAAACCATACCTTTGTGGTGGAAGATCATAATGATACTGGTGGTGATGATTATAACTCTTTTGCTGAAAAATCTTTTGGCTCGCTGCACTCGGATAATTCCATTGTTAAGCAAAAAGGGAACATGGGGATGGACCCATCCTTCCCAGTGGAACTCTCCTCCCAATCAGGTTTAGCAAAGAAAAGGATGGTAGACATGGAGGATGAAGATGATGCCTGCTTAGCCCTGAAGAGGAAGAGGAATTAATTTCCTATTTTCTAAGTATGTTTTGGTATATCAAGCCCCCCTACTGTGTTTGTTTTTAATAAATAATGTGTATAACCTTTTGGAATATTCGTGGAAGCTGTAGAAAAATTGCAACGGTAGAAATTAGGGACTTTTGTCAGAATCACAAAATTAGTATCCTTATGTTGTGTGAAGTTAAAAAATAATATCCCCCCTCCCAAGCTAGTGCTAGTAGTTGTGGCTTCCATAATTATGATTATATTCCAACTCAAGGTTATGTAGGGGGCATATGGCTCTTTTGGAGAAATCGTTCTCTTAATCCTTTTAATCTTACTGTCATTTATAAATCTTGTCGTTTTATAGCTTGTTCAATTCACCTTCTTAATTCAAATTCTAAGTTTGTTGCTATCTTTATTTATGCCCCGGCAAAGCAAGAATTTAATTTGGAGTTTTGGAATGATGTTATTTCCTTTGTTCAAACTATTGATGCCCCTTATATTATTATTGGATAAATTTGGAGGAGCTGTTTACAACTCTTCTCGAGCAAAAATTATGAATTACATTATTAGTCAACTTCCTTGTACAGAGATTCCCTTCATAGGTAATCGGTTGACTTGGAGGAAAAAAAGATCGGGTCTTAATAATATTCATGAAAGATTAGATAAAGGGCTTGCTAGTGTAGATTGGTTTAATTTGCTCTGTTTCCGCAAGCTAAACTAAAGCATCATATGTTCACTTCTTCGGATCATTGCCAAGTATCTCTTGAACATTTACCTGTCACAAACTCTAAAGCTCATCCTTTTAGATTTGAAAAAATGAGGTGCCTTCGAAAGGATTATGATAGGCTAGTTAAAAAAAATGGTGTAACCAGCTTCAAGGCTCCAATATGTTTTGTTTAGTTAGTAAGTTCAAGCTTCTCAAGTCTAATTTGAAAATTTGGAAACAATCACAATTTGGAAATATATTTCATGAATTGCGGAAAGTGGACCATCAACTAGTGTCAATCCAAGCTAACCTTCTTGCTAATCCGTCAAGCATTTCTCATCAAAACAAGCAAAATACTATTTTAACCAAGAGAGATAAGTTCCTGTCATTTAGTAAAGAATACTGGCAACAAAAGAGTAAATCCAACTTCTTATCGTTGCGAGATACTAATTCATCCTTCTTTCATGCTCGTGCCTCGATTAGACGGAGTAGGAACCAAATTAAAGAATTCGTAACTGAAGATGGGATGCAAATTTCTAACCCTGAATTAATTGAGTCTGAAATCACTAAGGAATTTAAAAGAATATTAATCTCAAATCAAATTTCTCATTTAATGAGAATGAAGATTTTTAGCTCCTAGAGCCAATTACTTCGGATGAAGATAATTGTTTCTTAACGCAACTAGTTACTAAGGAGGAAGTGAAAGAGGCGACTTTTGATTTACCTCTTGATAAATCACTAGGTCCGGATGGTTTTACCCCTTTCTTCTTTCAAAAATATTGGACTCTTGCTGGTAATTCGGTGGTTAGAGCGGTGCAGGCTTTTTTCCACTCTAGAAATATCCTTAAAGAAATTAATCATACTTTTTTCGCTTTAATCCCAAAAATTGATAATCCCTCCAATTCTAACCATTTTAGGCCTATCAGTTTATGTTCTACTATTGATAAAATTATTTATAAAATAATTACTAACAGACTCAAAACTGTGATGGGAAAAGTAATTCACCCGCTTCAAGGAGCCTTTGTGTTGTGGCCTAACATCTACGGCTTCTTTCAAGACACTTGGGCTCATCAGAGCCGTACACGTATCCTCTCCTAATAAATAGAGGAAAAAGGTTTTAACTTTTTGGGTTATATTCAGTTGGGAGAAAAGGTTATTTTTCTGGCCCAAGAGATAGTCAGAGCTCAGCCCTGGGAGGTGGCTGCAAGTGAAAAGTTGATAAACCCTCACAAATCATGGCGTGCCACGTGTCATGATCTGATTCCTTAGCCAATCATATGCCACTATTCTAGGGCAGATTTTAAGGATAGCTGTCATATTGCTATCACTATAAATACCCCTGAAGTCAAGAGAAAGATCATTCAATGCAAATAGTGCAAAGTTACTCTGTAAAAATACTCTCTCACTTTCTCTCTCTAGATTAACTTTTCTCTCTACCACTCCTGATATCTGACTTAAGCTTCGGAGGGGGAACCACCACCCAAACCTCCAGGGTGGGTCCCTTTTTGCAGGTTCGGGAACGAAGCTCAAGCTTGGACTAAGTTGATTCAGACATTGTTGCACAAGTCTCCAAGGAAGAACATCTAAGGGATACTAGTTTACTTGCTAGACAAGAAAGCTCAGCCTACAGCTTACTTGTTGGACAAGTAGAGGACAAAAGATTTGGCGCCATCTGTGGGGAGACGTAACGATGACTGAGTGTCAATCGTCCAATGTGGCTAGAAACCGAAGTCTTCAGGTTAATGTCGAAGGCACAGTAGAACACGAGAGACCGCCTCGAGGAAGGGATAGACCTCCAACTATCGTCTGCTGACCAACCTCTGAAGCAAGTTCTGCAAAAGATGGAAGTCACCGGACGGATGCTAAAATGGGTTGTTGAGCTTAACATGTTCGATATATCATTTGAACCAAGGAAAGCCATTAAGGGGCAAGCCTTGGCAGATTTTATAGTTGAGCTTACTCGGCCAACTATTGAGCCAATATCTGATCCAGCTAAAGGAAGGAAGCATTGGACGCTCATGGTTGATGGGTCGTCCACTGTCAATGGATGTGGGGCAGGAATCATTTGTCAATCCCCAGAAGGAGACAAGTTTGAATATGCGCTAAGATTCCAATTCCAAGCGTCCAATAACGAAGCTGAATATGAAGCACTTCTAGCTAGAATCAAAATGTGTAAAGCGGTAGGAGCTCTAGAAATTGAGGCTAAATCAGACTCACTCTTATTCGTCAGTCAAGTCAACGGGGATTTTGAATGTAAAGAAGCATCGATGAGCAAATGGATGCGTCTGATCAAAGATGAGATTGAGCCTTTGAGACGATTTGTTCTCGACCAAGTGCCAAGGTCAGAAAATCATCAAGCGGACGCTCTCTCGAAATTGGCCAGCTCGGTTGAAGGCGATGTGCCAAGATTAGTGTTTTGGGAACTTAAACCCAAAAAGAGTATTGACCAAGAACAAATCATGTTTCTTAGCCGAGGGGCAGTTTGGATGGAGCCCATAATAGAATACAAAAAAACAGAACGGCTGCCATTGGATCCTGTGGAAGCTAAGTATGTGAAGGCTCGAGACAAGTGGTTTGAGCTATGGGATGAGACCCTTTACAAGAAGTCATTCAATCGCCCTCTCCTCAAGTGCATCACCAGAGAAGATGGTCTAGAGGTTCTGAAGGAACTTCATGAAGGAGCTTGTGCGTCTCACATTGGGGGAAGAGCATTGGGAGAAAAGGCTTTAAGGACGGGGTACTACCGGCCTACCTTAAAGGAGGACGCCCTCGTCTACGAAAAGAAATGCGACAGTTGTCAGAAGCATGGAAATCTGCATCAGAAGCCGTCCAACTATTTAAGTCCCATCTTGTTCCCTTTGCCTTTTGCCAAATAGGGCATGGATATCCTAGAACCTTTCCCGGTGGCCGCAGGGCAAAGGAAGTTTGTGATAGTAGCTGTGGACTACTTAACTAAATGGATAGAGGCTGAAGCCATGCGAAGTATAACAACAAACGACGTCAAGGGCTTTATTTGGAAAAACATTATGACTCGTTTCGGCATGCCACAGTCCATCGTCTTTGATAATGGTCCACAATTTGAAACGCCTAAACTGAAAGATTGGTTGGCAGAAAGAGAAATCAAGGCTCACTTCGCTGCAGTCGCCCACCCACAAGCCAATGGGCAAGTAGAGTCCTTCAACAAGATTCTATCCAATGGACTCAAAAGGAAGTTGGATAATGCCTTCAAGAGCTACAGCTAGTGTTATGTTCCATCAGAACAACTGCCAAAAATTCTACAGGGGAGACACCCTTCATGTTAGTTTATGGCACTGAAGCCGTATTGCCCATTGAGATTGAAGAACCCACCCTATGAGTTATGTTGTACACAGAAGATGCCAACTGGGCTGCATTGCGCACGGCTTTGGATGAAGTACCAGAAGTCAGGGGCAATGCCTTGCTAAGAATGCAATTGTACAAGTTGCGAATGGCTCGGGAGTCTAACAAGAGAGTCGCTAGACGACCACTCAAGGTGGGGGATCTTGTTCTAAGGAAGATGGAAACGGTTGGACGAGCTAAAGAACTGGGGAAACTAACAGCAAATTGGGAAGGCCCTTATCTGATTATCCAAGAGCTGCGCAGTGGAACCTTTCGGCTCCAAGATCTGGATGGACGACTTATACAGCGCACTTGGAACTCAGACAATCTGAAGAAGTACCACGTCTAACTCAGTTCATCGTCAGGAATCTAGCCGGTAGTTTGTAGTAACTCCAAAATGCCATGGCACATGCTAGAAAAAAAAAATTGCATACATGTATCTTGGCATTTAGTCAAGCAAAATTCATATAACACAATTCCTACTTTCTTATCGCCTTTGTTTATTTTTACCAAGTTAGTTCACTTTGGGGCATTAAATCAGTTACTAGTCTAATAGTGACAATAACTTGGACAAAAATACAAAAATAATAGAGCGTCAAAAATACTCACTTCTATGCCGAACATCACTCCCTCGAAGAGACCGGCCAAAAGTATAACAACCCAAAGGTTGACAACACATAAATGGCAATCAAATTGACAAAATCTCTACACTAGAGGAAAAAAGCCCAAGGAATGCGGTCAAAAGGGGCCTAAGGGCTGCGTTTTTTGACCGCATCCATTAGACTAGCATCCCTTGGCTTTTAGGAAGGGCTGCGGTTTTAGCACGTTAAGGGCTGCGGTTTTTGCCCTGACCGCAGCCCTTGTGACCCAAAAAAAAAACTTTTTTTTTTGCATTTTTTTAGTCCTAAATGATCCAAAATCAGTTACATATATATAAAAGTATCACTTCTCATTGCAATTCATGTTATTTATACACATATAAAGAAAATATTGACTAAGTTACATTTTAGTATCAAAACTAGTGTAACAAAAGATAGGAGTTCCTTCACTTGTAATCTTCAAATTGATACCACTCATTTGTGTGCTTTGATGGCAATGTAGATGAGGAATCTGTTTTGGATTTAGCCATGGTGAACCAGAACCAGGACTGAGATCAGAGGGTGGTGTAGGACACACCTCTACCTTTGATGATACCAAGGCATTTTGAGCCCTCTGTTGTTCTTCTAAGATCTTCTGCAGGTAACGTTCGTGCAAAGATTAGCAGCCATTATGGAAAAGATGCAGAGTACAAGCTACAAGCAGCAGATGGCAAAATATTACTCCCTCCATCTCCTATTGTTTTCACAACAGGGTTAGGCAAACCAAAATAGATTAGCTATGTTAGTTTGATTTTGACAAAACTAGGGCCTGTGTTATTTTTAGGAAGAGAGAACAATAAAGCATCCATTGAGATTTATGCCTTCTTACATTTTCCAGATCAGATGAAACAGATTTTTTAAAATAAAAGAGTGAAATGGGGGTGTGCAGCGGGGAGGTGTGCGGGGGGAGTGCATCGGGGATGGGAAGGCTGGGTAGGGGGGAGTGCAGCAGGGGGGCAAGAATGGGGGGGAGGGTTGGGGGTGTGCGGGGGGTGTGTGTGTAGGGGGGAGTGCAGTAGGGGGAGGGCCGGGCAGGGGCGGGGAGGCTAGGAAGGGTGGGGGAGAGTGCAGCAGGGGCGCAAGCAATGGGGGGAGGGTTGGGGATGTGCTGGGGGGTGTGTGGGGGAGTGCAGCAGGGGGAGGGCTGGGAGAGGCTGGGGAGGCTAGGAAGGGTGGGGGGGGGAGTGCAGCGGGGGGTGTGTGGGGGAGTGCAACAGGGGGAGGGCTGCCAGCGTTATCAGTGATTTTGTTATCACTGCACTAGCGTTATCTGATATATCAACTCCATCTGCATACAATGATTCAATTATATTTGCTACATTTTCAGCCAATTCACCAGACTGTCAACTAAAAAAGAAATAGGTTGAGCCAGCATAGTATTTTATAATAAAGGAAATTTCCTGACCATTTTACTGAATCTGAGAGATCCTAAACCAGTACTTCAACTTTTTGATGGTTGTATGGAGTATCTTGAGACATCTAGACACAATTTGAAGTTTAAAACTAAGCCTTTCCTAATAAACATGAAGTCAGTACTAATATCAAGTAGTACATATTTGCTGAAATCATTTGAGCATCCTAGAAGGGGGAAAACTTGTCTGGAACAGAGAGAGCAGCAATACATTTATCTAGACAGATTACTAAGTGATAGGAAAAGAGAATAAAACAAAGTAAACTATTGAGCAGAACCCACAAATCAACATTGTCAAGGTCTGTAGGCAAGGATTCAAGTAGCCAGAGTTCTAGGAAAACAATATGCACTCATGTCTTGAAATGATAGACTAGTGAAGTGGAGAATCCTTTTCCCCACAAATACAAACAATAATTTGTGTTTTCTGCATGTTCTCGCAATGGACAGTAAGTAAGATTATTACCGGACCCAAAAATCAAAAAGAGAGAAATCAAACACTTTGCTCCCTGTAACCAAAAAAAAAAAAGAAATCAAACACTCACTTACCAACAAAAATCAGCACTCAAATGGTCATACCACTAAGTCCAAAGAACAATTAATCCTCGCCGAACGAAAAATGGCCGAAGCCATAGCCAAGTTCGGAAATCTTTGTCATTCCATAAGAGACTAATTTATCAAATAAATAGAAACCAAATTAAACTAGTTAAACATTTACCAACCCCAAGAAGAAATTAGATTCACAAAATAGAGAAGAAGGCACGCACCAAATCAATAACAATAACAATAACAGCAGCACCAACACAAATAAAGGTAAAAAACAATTCAACCAAACCAGCACCATGATCCCAAAAGGGGCAACAATGCCGATACTAATTCCTTGAACAATCATCTTCAACTAAGGGGGAAAGGGGGATAAATATGGTTCATCCTCGAACAATCAACTTCTGGGTAAAAGGGTTCTAATTTCTAAAACATAACTCGAAAAAAGAGAGCACAAAAAAAGCGTTCGAATAAAACATACCTTTTCTCATACTCCAAAGATACATTACAAGTCAATATGTAACAATTCTCTCCTCTTCGATTCGTATCCAGGGTCCCTCCACAGATACAGAAATCAATATATCAGATTTCCAAGTCAAGTATATGCAGTACCATCAGATAAAATTTGAAGTTTTCTTTATATTTTAGTTAACAGATAAATTGATAAACATAAAAATCTAACATTGTTCGAGAAGGATACAATGAAACTGCCATAAGAAGATTGTTTGTATTCTTTTTGTCACAAAAGGGAGGAAGAAAGAAGAAAAGAAAGAAAGTGACTTTTGCAAAGTTCAGTTTAACTGAAGGAAGGGAAAGGAAAGTCTTCTTATTTCCCTTTCCTCTCTAACTCCTCCAAATATGAGAGGAAAGAAAATTGTAAAAATCATAAGATTCTTTACCCATTACTTCCTCTCCTTTCCTATATAATCAATTTTTTATTTTAAAACCAAACATGGTAAAGTCTTTTCATTTCTTTCCCTTCTTTCTACTACATCCAACTGTCCAATATGAGTACCCTAGTCTGAGTAATACACTAACAAACGAATCCCTTGTTAATAATGAAAAATCAACCAAGTACATCAATGATGGTGGATAATGTGTTAACGGTTAAAAAGAATGCTTCAACAAGGTAAATCTCCATTATGTAGGAAAGCTTAAGAAACGATAGGCACTAGCAGAATATAATAGCTTTTAAGCTGCTTAAATTCTAAACTATAGCTTAAGCCTTTCTCACGTGAAAAGCAAGCGATGGAAAAATAGATAAAATAGACAAGTAATACACTCTTTTAAAGAAGATGATTATACCTGAAGTTCATGTTCATTGAACATATCAATCCATTCCTTTCGTATAAGTTGCTGAAATCCTCTCAGGAAATGCGAAATTTGCTGACGTATCTGACAGTTGAAGTATCCATTAGTTTGACATACCTAAGGTATTAGTATGTGGCTAAAGTTGAAACTTGGGTGGAAGCATACAATCATTATAACGAATAAGATCGTATTACCTAATAATTCAATAGATGATTAGCTATTAGATGAATAAATGGAATCACATTCTCATTCATGACACGAATATTTTTTCCTCCAGGAATCAATTCATCTTCTGTTTGTTCTCCATATTCATTATTTACAATGACAAAGCATAACTCTAATCCTGAAACATCACCTTGATAATGCTGCAAAGCAACCAAGATTAGGGTAAATCAATATCAGAAAGCTTCAATACACGATAAGATTCTCTGGCAAACAAAGTATAATATGAAGGGAAAAGCATTAGATTTAGGCAAGTATGGAAAGCAGTCAACAAATAACGAGAAACAGATACACAAAATACAAATTGCACTTTTAAAATTCAGGAGAGGCGCTCGAAAAACAAGATCTTGCCAACTGAATCCAGTGACATACCCATTCTCAACGAAAGAAATCATAGCTAGCAATGTTGCTGAAAATCCAGCAAGTTTGTGTTCATCGCCATACCTATTACAAGGCAGCAGAAATCATTTTAAAGAAGCAAATTCATTCTGATTTCTACAAACGCTTGTCATGTTCGAACCTAGCAGTAGTTAGTATTCACAACTTCGAGGTAGAAGATGAACCTGGAATATATAGGCTTCCCACATTGACTAAGAATAAAGTAATGTTTTTTCCTTTTCCTCCATGAAATAGAGGCATCATCCTGCATATTCAAACAGCATGTGCTAATCAAAAAAAATTCATACAAGAGAATGATATGAATGAATTTACTAAGTCAAAACATTAGCGAATGCATTTCATATATTTCTCCCATTTTTGATACTAAACTAACTCATTCTTATACCATATTATCTGTCACTTAATATTATCAATATACTATTACTTTTCAATTTGAAATACCAAATCAGTAGTAGTTACCAATTATGGATATCAATATAATAACTAACTCCATAATCTACACACGTAATCATCAAAACACAACTATTCTAGAACGAAAAGAGTATTATTTTCACCAATTAAAACGGAATAATTACACTAAAGTGAAGTACTGAACAGTGAAATGAAGCAATTGAAACCATAAGGCAGACCTCATTTTCGTGTCGCTTGCCCGGAATCCACGAAGATGTCAGCATATAGACCCTTTATCCCTAGATTGTAGCGCACATACAGGGCAGTAAACATAATTGAACATAATCAGAAGCAGAAAATGTCAGCAATCTACCAAAACCAACGAAGAGAGAGAAACTCAAGCGATTCCAAGACTACAACAATTTCAAAACCAATTTCGAACCCTAGATCCACGAAAATCATTGAAGAAACAGCATAATCAGGTAAAAACTTAAAATCAAAAGAGAGGAGAGAGAAAATACCTCAGTGGCGAGGTAGTCTGACGGATCTCCGGCACCGACACGTTCAGCAACAGTGTTCGCGCGACAAAAACGAAAGAAGGAGGAGGAGAGTGCAGGTGAGAGAAATAGACGGCGCCGAACAGAGAGAAGGTGGAAAACGAAAACAAAAACACAGCAACGGTGGTCGAGCGACGAAAGGGACCGCGACAGAGGTCGGAGAGAGAGGGGAAGGGGAGTGAGTGTGTGAGAGAGAGGGGCAGGAGCGTGAGTGTGAGAGAGAGAGAGGCGGGTATTCGTAACTAGGGTGTGGTGTGAGTGCGGGAATTAACCAGCGATGGAAGCTTTAGGGGGAAATGAAAACGTGAAGGGTAGCGTTGTTTAATAACCGCAGCCCTTCGTAATGAAGGGCTGCAGTTTTTGGGTTAACCGCAGCCCTTTATAATGAAGGGTTGCGGTTTTTCGACTAACCGCAACCCTTTGTAATTAAGGGCTGCGTTTTTTAAATAACCGCAGCCCTTGTTTTTTTTTTTCCTCTAGTGCTAGTAAGGGAAACGTCAAAGTCTCTAAGAGAAAGCTGACCCGAAATAAGCCCTTAGTAAAGGATACTTACTTTCAAATACACGGACAGCTAAGTAGTAAAGACCCTAGTAAGGGATCACTACTTCCGGACGAGTGTTGCTCCCTCAAGGAAGCCGGCTAAGACATGGTTAGACCATGTGTCTAAAGCTCGTCCTTAGCAATTTCCGTAGGCTTGACCAATGTTGGCCTCTCTCCTTCTTGGACTATGGCTCGTCCACCATATACGGTTGAGCTTAACCCAAGAAGGGGGGGATGAGACAAGCCTATAGGACGAGCTAAAGAAAGAAGGTCGTCCAAAGACCAGAATGAACTAGGCAATAGATGCCCTTCTGATGGTTCAATACTGCAGGACGAGTGTTACCAGCTCGAGAAAAACAGCTAGAGCGTGGCTCGTCAACAAAACCGATATGTATTGCCGCTTTCCCCCTTCGGGCAAGACTCGTCTGAAGGAGAAAACCGTCCAAGTGTTAAGGACGATTCTCACAAAGTACTTGGACAACTTTTTGGAAAGACTCATGATCGTCCAAGGACAAGGAAGGAAAATTTCCCCTATTTAAACTTTGCAAACCGACCAAATGTGCAGGATGGTGTATCTTTTTGTACTTTGCTACATTTTGTAAAGATTGGCGATCGTCCGAAGACAAGGACGATGCTCTTTAATTAAACATGTGTGTAGGTCATCCAAAATCCAAGACGAGTGTCGGTGTGTACTTGATAAAAATTAATGTGCAATAAAAGGAAGGACAAGCAATTAACAAAAAGTCTTTTCATATATATTTGGCAAAAAAATTACAATTTAGAGCTAGAAGAAACAAAGCTACGACGGAAAACAAGCCAAGAAACTTAGAAAATAAACCTAAAGCTAGGCATTTCATTCAACAGGAGTTTCTTGGCCGTCCTCAGGGGTTTCATCCTCGCCTGCACCTTCTTCGTCTGACTCAGTGAATTCAGGAGGTTCTTCAGCAGACAAGAATGCACGGTGAACACTCTCCTAATATTCCAGACGCCGGACAATGCTGGGAACCTCACTAGGCTCGGCCAGCATCTCAAAAGCCTTGACGGCCCAGTCTTTAGACGTCGTAAAAACCTAAGCCAAGGCTTCTTTGGCGTCATCAAAGGATTGGGCCGCTTCTTTTTGCAGACGGGCATTCTTCGCCCTTAGGATGATATTCTTCTTTCTCAGTTGGACCGTTGCCAGAAGAGCAATATCCCTTTCACCCTTCAACTCAGCTGAGAGGGCGTCTAAGACTATTTTCAGCCGGCCTTGTTCCGTGTACAGCTGGTTGATGGAAACAAGATATTTCTTGTTCTCGGATTCCAGGGTTACTGATCTCTTCTCCAAGGCCTCCAGTGACTGACGATGGAAAGTGTTGGCTATTTCAATGTCATGGATGGCCTTGTCGCCTGCCGTTGTAGCAAGGTGGACTAGCTGCTTGTTCTCCTTTCTAAGCTCCCTCGCCCACTCTTCAGTTAGCATGTTGCGAGCAAAAAGCTGAAACAAGGAAAACCAACAAGTCGTTAGACGAGTTACAAAAAAGAATAAATTTGTACAAGTATAAAACAAAAGAGAAGTTATACCTCAAAGAAGTTGAGACATGTAGCCCACATGCCCGGCTGATGCTCCCCTTAATCCTTTGATATAGGATTCAGGGTAACATTTGAAGAGCTCCTGCTTAAGCCGATCTCTTTCTGCTTTGGACATTTTAGCAAAGGCAGCAGAAGACTCCTCGTCCGAATCTAGGGTGGGAGTAGCTGAGGGTAAAGCTGGTCCTTTGCCCTTGTCTGAAAGAGGGGGGGGGAGTCAGTTATCTTGATTGGAAGAACGATGGCTTGTCTATTAGACGGACTCATGGACCGTCCGCCGACCCGCACTGTCCTAACTATGTTCGCATAATACGACTCACCAGACGAGATGGATGCCATCCTAACAGCTAGTGGCATCTGCGAAACCAGCTTGGCTACCGGGCCGCTGAAACCCGGGTAGTTCTCAGTAACCGTCTCCGGCTCCGGAATGACCAAAGCCAAAGCCGACTCTGGTTTGATCTCAGCAGAATCCGCAGGAAGAACGTCCAACTGACCAGCATGGTCAGGACTTTTTTCCCCCTCGACATGGACAACAGCGGAAGGTTCCTTTTTCAGGACCTTGTCCTTCGGCGGAGGCATGGCTTTTTCCCCAACTTCACCAGCAGGAGTAGTCTTCTCCGCCCTCTTCCTGGTAAAGCCCTTCGGCTTTTTTGCTGGAGGCTGGTCCTAGGCCGCTGTAGGCCTCTTTTTGGACGAAGATGACTTCCCAGGTGGAAGTTTGTTTGTAGGGGCATTTTTCTGCAACAAAATAAATAAGTTACAATAATGGTCGTCCAAAGAACAAAAGCTAAAAACATATTACAAGGCTTCAGACGAAAATCATCCAAAGAAGGAAGGCGTCCTATAATGGACACCTCCTTTCTTAAGGGAACCTCGTCCGAAAAAATTTCCAAATACAGACGAAGTTGATGCAAAGAAGGAGGCCGTCCAAAAATGGACGGACTAAAATGACTTCCGTCCAAGGACAGGAAATCAACTCTTCGTCCAGTTTCAGAACTTAAAGTTTCTCAGACGAGAATGGCCCAAAGAAGGTGGCCGTCCAAGCATGGACGCCTTCCTTCTTCAGGTGATTCTCGTCCAATGAAATGGAACCCAACTTGGACGAGTCCAAATGGTACTCGTCCAAAGCCAATCCGCATCTCAGACGAATGGCCCAAAGAAGGTGGTCGTCCAAGCATGGACGTCTTCCTTCTTCAGGTGATTCTCGTCCAAAGAGAGGGACAACGACTTGGACGAGTCCAAATCGTACTCGTCCAAAGACGTTCAATATCTAAAACGAGAATGGCCCAAAGAAGGTGGACGTCCATACTTGGACGTTTTCCTTCTTTGGGTGATTTTCGTCCAAGGGATGGATGCAAATTCTTGACGAGTCAGAATGACCCTCGTCCAAAATATATATATATATTGTGTTTTGCCAGTGTTTCAGCCCTTTTTTCAGCGATGCTCTTGGCGTATTCCTTCCACAAGTTGTCTGTGAATTTAGACATGCTTATATCTCCCGTCCAAGAAACCTTGAGACGTGTTCTGGCCGAGTTTGCAAAAAAGAAATGAAAAAAGGGTTAGTCCGATATATAATATGGACGAAGAGTTTTACTTGGAGAATTTGAATGTATACCTCTATCATCGGCCAACCGCAAGCCGGCGGCGACTAAGAAGTCATCATAGTAAAACATTTCTTTAAAGGGTATCCAGTTAGCTGACCCCTTAAAAGATCGTTGGCCGGGCCTGGAGTACTCCTTTATTCTGAAGTACTCCACAACCTCTTCATCGAAGTTGTCCTCCCACTCCAGCCAGGACTGCTTCCGCCCAGTATTTGTGACAGATCGATTGTATAACCTATTGCCCTCAGTGGCATAGTTGTTGGCCGCCCGTAAGAAGATGAAGTCGGCTTTCCATTCGTGCATCTTCGACGGTTTACCCCAAGCGGTCATGAACCCGGGGCGGTTGCAAATGCTGAGCCATGCCCCGTCCACGGCCCAGGGACCTTAGCCGCATGGTGAATATGGGTGAAGGCTTGGATAGAGAGGGTCAGGCCGCGCAACTCGCATACGGCAATAAACGTCAGGACGTTGTGCCAAGCATTTGGAGCCAGCTGATTATGGCCGATGTTGTAGTACTGCAGCACTTGTTCTATAAACTCGTGAAGGGGGAACCTTAATCCCGCGTCCAAGGCCAGCTTGTGGACGGCGAAGTGGTTCTTTGGGGCACTCAGAATCGTCGTGTCCTTATTTGGGATGACAAAGGAGAAGCTCGGCATGGGCATGTAGGAGGATAAATAACTAGGGTCTGGTCCTATTTTCTCTAGCCATTTACGATTGACCAAAATGAAGGCGGGGTCTGAAAGGGGACCTAAGCGTCTCCTAATCTCAAACGAGGTAGTAGAGGCTTCGTCTGATTCTTCGGCAGCGTCAGATTCACTGCCGTTATTATCTTCGCCGGTTTCCTCCATATTGACGTCCCTGCCAAAAGGACTGGCCTCAGGGTTTATTTTAGAGTGTTCTAAATTACGGTCAGGGGAAGGAGGCCCGCCCAAAGGCTTAGCACTTTGGGCCCCCCTTGCCTGATCTGGAACCCGTCCAGCAGATTCCTCCATATCTGAACTATGTGAAGGGAGTATTACCTTTCGTCTTAGACGAGCCGTTTGCTTGACGCGCCCCAGATTACCCTGCACAGGTAAAGACTGGGTCGTCTGACTTTCTCGGCCAAAATCACAAAAAAATATATACTCGGCCAGAAGAGGCCCAACTCTAGAATGTGCCGAAGAAGAAGCACTCTCGGTTCCAGGGTCAAGACAAGCTCTTGGTCGGCTGGGATTATTTGACGAAGAAGATTCCATTTTATTGATAATCTAAGAAAGGATAAAGAATAAAAAAAAAAGAGAAGCAAAGACCAAAGAAAAGATACCTGATAAAACGCCTGGACGATTCGGTGAAGAAGGCTGAGGCTGGGCGATCACTCTCTCTCTAGAAAAATTTACAGAGCTTCTCTCTCTAGAAAAATTCGTTCAAGGTGTGAAATGATTTAATGTCCTCACACCAAGGTTATAAATAGAGGCGTAAGAAACCTGTGGAGCCGGTCAAGGATGACCGAAGAAAGGGTAAAACGGTCGATTATGACCGGTAAAATCCAGGAAAAGGCGCATCATTGCCTTCATTTTGAATTTGAATAAAACTACCTTGGGTAAAAGGGTATTAACCGTCAGATGGGCCAACAGTGAAAACCCTTTTAGGGGCAAATGTTGTGGCCTAACATCTGCGGCTTCTTTAAAGACACTTGGGCTCATCAGAGCCGTACACGTGTCCTCTCCTAATAAATAGAGGAAAAAGGTTTTAACTTTTTGGGTTATATTCAGTTGGGAGAAAAGGTTACTTTTTTGGCCCAAGAGATAGTAAGAGCCCAACCCTGGGAGGTGGTTGCAAGTGAGAGGTTGATAAACCCTCACAAATCATGGCCTGCCACGTGTCATGATCTGATTCCTTAGCCAATCAGATGCCACTATTCTAGGGCAAATTTTAAGGATAGCTGTCATCTTGCTATCACTATAAATACCCCTGAAATCAGGAGAAAGATTATTCATTGCAAACAGTGCAAAGTTACTCTGTAAAAATACTCTCTCACTTTCTCTCTCTAGATCTACTTTTCTCTCTACCACTCCTGATATCTGACTTAAGCTTCGGAGGGGGAACCACCACCCAAACCTCCAGGGTGGGTCCTTTTTTGCAAGTTTGGGAACGAAGCTCAGGCTTGGACTAAGTTGATTCAGACATTGTTGCACAAGTCTCCAAGGAAGAACATCTAAGGGATACTAGTTTACTTGCTAGATAAGAAAGCTCAGCCTACAGCTTACTTGTTGGACAAGTAGAGGACAAAACACTTTGTGCCCGACAAGTTAATTCAAGATAACATATTAATAGCCCTGAGGTTTGTCACTCTTTTAAAAATAATGTTGGGAGTTCTGGGTGGATTGCCATTAAATTAGATATGGAAAAGGCCTATGATCGTTTGGAATGAAATTATATACTTTAGAGAAATTGGGGTTTTGTTCTCGCTAGATTGGATGGATTAAGTGTTGCATCTCTTCCACTTCTTTCTCAGTCTTAGTCAATGGTATTCCTGGGGACAAGTTTATTCCTTCTCGTGGAATACGGCAGGGAGACCCTTTATCCCCTTATCTTTTCATTCTTTGTGCAGAAGTTCTGGCTAGAAAATTCTCCTTTTCTAATTCCAGTAATGGGAACTAGATTGGTGTTACAATTGGTATGTCTGGGGTCCGTGTTCCTTTTTTGACCTTTGCGGATGATACAATGATATTTGCGAAAGAAAATGATCAAAGTTGCACTTTAATTAAGGATATCCGAGATAAGTACTGCTCTATGTCGGGGCAGCTTGTTAATTTTCATAAATCAGCTTTCCAATGTTCGGACAATGTTTTAGATTCTCGGAAAATTAATTTTGCCAATATTCTAATGATTTTGGCGATTATCTTGGTTGTCCAATTATTAGCTCTCGTATCAATTCTGAAACTTTTAGTGGAGTTTTGACTAAAACGATTAACCAACTCCCTAAATGGAAAGCTAATTCCCTCTCCCAAGCTGGGAGGACTATCCTTATTCAGGCCAACCTTGCTTCTAAAGCCAGTTTTCAGATGCAGAGTTTCTACCTTCCAAAAATTCTTCAAAATCTTGATAAAACTTATAGGAATTTTTTTGGAATAAAGAACCTTTGAGCAAGTCTCCTAACTTAATTGGGTGGGATAAAGTATGTAAACCTAAAATACAGGGTGGTCTTGGTTTCCGTAAAAATGAGACTAATATTATTGCTCTCCAAATGAAACTTATCTGGAAAATTTTAAAGGATGATAATAGTTTATGGGTTGAACTAGTTAGAAAAAAATACATTAAGAATAAAAATTTACTTACTATTAAATCTTCTCCTTCTGCTTCTTGGCAATGGAATAATCTCCTCAGAATTCGTGACACGTTTAAAAAAGGCCTTAGGTGGCAAATTGGCAATGGTGAAAGTGTTAATTTCTGGTCGGATAATTGGGTTTTCCAATATCCATTAAAGAATGTTGTTTCTCCTATATTGAACACATAAAATTTTAAAGTTAGTGAGTGCATTACTAGTGATGGTCGGTGGTGTACTCAAACTCTTTTATCCCTTGTTCCCCCCCATATAGTTAATCTTATTTCTACGTTGTACTTTCCTTCAACTCCCCAAGAGGATAAGCTTGTGTGGGGGTTAACAGCGGATGGGAAATATTCAGTTAAGTCAGGTGCTTCTCTACTTCTGAATGGCAATCATCTTAATTCAGAAAAAGTTGAATTTAACTGGATTTGGAGCCTCTCTGTTCCCCCTAAGATTAAAAAATTTCCTATGGAAAGCTTGTAATGATGGCCTTCCAACTAAAGAAAGATTGGAGAAAAGTCACGTTTTCCTTCCTCAGCAACGTGTGTTTTGTAACAATGCTTCTGAGTCTACTTCTCATATGTGCTTTGCTTGTCCTTTTACTGTTGATGTGTTTGCTTATCTTAGTGCTAGTTTTCAGTGGCTTGTTCCCCCCTCTTGCTTAGCCTCGCTCGATCTTTCTAGCTTCCTTCGCTATGTTTTAGAAGTGTGTCATAGTATTTCCTCCGATCCATTGAGGATATTACGAAATTTTCTTTTGTCTAGTGGTTTATTTGGTTTTTTCGCAATAAGTTGGTTTTTAATGATGAAGCTGTTTCTTCTTGTCAAGCTAGTTTTATATTAGTAAGTTTGCTGCTAATTGGGAGAAGGCTTTAGTGAATAATGATTCGACTAGTACTTCTCACTTTGCTGCAAGGAAGGTCGTTCAAGCTAAAACTAGGAGGGGCATGCCATGTTATGGAAGCTCCCTCCTTCTAATATTTGTAAGCTTAATTTTGATGGTTCTAAACTTCAGAATGGTGAAGCTTCCTTTGGGTTTGTTATTCGTAATGATAAAGGTGATGTCCTCATGGCTAGTGCTCGGTCTTTGGGCAGCCACACTAGTATACTTCAGGCTGAAGTTTGGGGCCTAAAAAAGGGCATCATTGGAGTCATTTCTCTTAATATTTCTAATATTATTATTGAGGGTGATAACCTCACTGTTATCAACTCCCTTTCGAAGATTTGGAAGACCCTTTGGGAAATTATTTATATTATTTGTGATGCAGGTGTTGAATTGGCAAAATTCCATGTTGTTCAAGTGGTTCACTGTTTTCGCGAGGCCAACAAAACAGCGGATTTTATGGCGCATAAGGGTCATCATCACCCCTCCACTTTGTACTGGTTCCCTCCGTATTGTTATGATTTTTCCTCATCATCCGTAAAAGATGCTTTTAGATCGACTCTACGATTGAGTGCTTTACCTAAGTTTTCTTAGAAAAAATAAAACAATGATCTTATGTATACAAAAAATTTATACAGTTAAAAAAAAAATTCTCACGGCCACCAAGGCAGAGCGAAAGTACACAAATAGACGAATTTTTCTTTTTCCACATTTCTTTAAATTCCTATGAATGTTGGATTGCCTTTGAAGCTATGTTTCGACGACGATAGTAGCTTTTCAATGTACCAGCCGTTTCTTGAACCTCCTTTTTTTTTTTTTTTTTTTATAATTGTTTCTTGAGCCTCTAAATCAGATTATTAAATGATCGTAGGATAGATATTGTTTTTTATTGTCACATTGTCTGTTACTGTGTGTGGCCTTGTAGGGAAGGACATGATCACAAGTTGGCTAATCTAGTACCAACTATGAGATGTTGATAGAAGATCAATTTGGTTAGATAAATTGTCGTCATCTATTCTCCCCTTGTTGTTGGATGATTTGGCTGTGAAAATTTTCAATTAGTAAGGCAACGAAGAGTGTCTTGTCACCTGTGATCTATAGGACCAAAATTTGACGCACGTAAATTGTCAATCGGTTACCGTTATTAAAAAAAAAAAAAAAAAATCCTTTCAAAGTGAAGGAAATCAAGGTAAGAGAATCTATATATATATCTAAAACCCAAAGCAAACAAATGTCATACTGCCACATGTACCTCCCCCTTCGAAACAAATAATACAAAGTAATTAACAAAAATGTATGTGTGAAGACTCGAACACGCAACCTCTCATTTGAAATACTAACACACTAACCAACTAATCTACAAATTTTTTTTGGTTTTTATGTGGAGAAAAAATAGTATAACATACATCTAAGAAAAGCATTTGAAGATATGGTAACTTACATTCTACAATATACCCGACAATTATTGAGGAGACCCCCTATTACATCCAATTATCTCAAAAGTTACGGCCCACAATACCTGATAGCTTATGTGGCCTGCCAACATTGTTGGAGCAAAAGTGCATACTACTACCTCTAATAGTCCCTCCTTCATTTGCTTGCTTCATACCCATCAAAAGATCCAGCACCAACCATCAAATACACACTAAGGTGACTAATCAAACCCAACACTCGTTAGAAAGAAGAAGTACAACCGCTAATCTTCCCTTCCCATTAGGTGTTGCATACCCATGATGTCACATGTACTCCTTCCCTCCCCAAACAAATGATGCAAAGTAGATATGATTTGCCATACTGTCACAAGTACTCCCCTCCCTAATCAAATGACACAAAATTAAATTATAAAAATATAGTGCTTAAGGCTAAACACATGACCTCCCATTTAAAATGCAAATGCATTAACCAACTAATCTACAATATCATATTTGTCTTTATGGGGGGGGGATTATCTATGGACAATATAATATTTGAATTTTAAAAAAAAAGTATATGATTGACATATCTGGAAATTTTATAGCCTAATATATCATAATTTATAGCTATAAACTACATTGTTTATAATTTAAGAACCGAATCGTAACTACACCTTGGGGTATTCAGGAGACCCGTTATGTTTGACCCGTCATGTTGACATGTCTACCCGAAAAAAGGTAATAAATATGAAATTTTATTTTTATGGGTCCAGTAATCGACCCAAAAAAAGATGCAAAAACCGGTCGGTTAATGGGCTTGTTTTGAAGTTAAATGTGTATCTCGGATAAACACATCGTTATATATTGTTTTTCTCTTTCTTTTTCACAGTTACATTAATCACTTCTTACAATAAACAATTGTGAAAATGTATTATTTTAGCTTATTAGCTACCCGATACCACATTGTTGTGATTGTGA
Organism: Beta lomatogona; assembly: GCA_947646795.1. Lineage (NCBI taxonomy): Eukaryota > Viridiplantae > Streptophyta > Magnoliopsida > Caryophyllales > Amaranthaceae > Beta > Beta lomatogona. The sequence continues at coordinate 689,476 of CANSNZ010000116.1, forward strand.
CTTTCAGAGGGGAAAGAAAAGATAAATAATAAGAAGAATCAACATTTTATAGGCGAAGTTGGATTAGATGAATATAAAATTAAACATTTATCTTAAACATGTTAATGGAAAAATTAGTTGTGATGCAATCTGCAAGTGATAATATTTACGTTATGGTTGATTGGTAGTAGATCCTTTTGAGAAATGAGGATTAGAGTTGGCATGCAATTGACAGTTGGCACTCATGGTAGTACCCCAAAATACTGTAATCAACATGGATCGACATTTGACGCTCATAGTAGTAGCTTCTTTTGTAACTCTTCTAATGATTTATTTTTCATTTAAAAAAAGTTATGACACTTTTGCGAGCACCCAGCTTGTTCGGGGTCAAGTCATGGGTTGCTTTTCTTAACTACCCGCAAATGCGAGTACCCACATATTTTGGTACCCGCATATTCAAGTACCTGAATAACTAGGTAACCGGTTATGAACACCCCTAAACAACAAACTCTCATTAATCGATTACAATCTTTATAGAAAAAAGCAAAAAAAAGAATGACATTAACCATCTTGAACTAAAATGTAATGCAAAATATAGATTAACGTCGGGGTATCGCCCGGGTCAACAACTAGTTTCCTATCCAAACCTTGAAAAATTACTAGTGAGATTTCATATGATAGTTTCATGGTTTATAGGCAAAATTGGCCTAACACCATAGACACCATAAACTATGGCGCGGGTGCACTGAACACCACCAACTTTAACTAGTAACTAAAACAACACAAACTATTGGTCTAGGTGTAGCAAGTGTCATAAATGACACCAGAGCTAACTTTTTTTGCCGGCGGCGAGGAATCCATACTACATTTTATTTTTCATTTTCCCCTTTTTCTTTCATTTATCATATATTTTCATTAATTAGAAGCCTAAGTCACGTGAGCATGTGTCAAGAAAACTTAGCTTCGGCGTCATTTATAACACTCGCTGCACCCAGGCTAATAGTTTGTGGCATTTTGGCTACTAGTCAAAGTTGGTATCACTGGGTGCATACGCGACATAGTTTGTGGTGTTGAAGCCAATTTACCTTAATTATATAAAAAACTTTTGTCGGCAAAATTCACCAAACCAAATTTATATATGTAATATCTTGTCACTATATATAGTACTAGTCGTATATGCACGTGATGCGTGCATCAACAACCTTATATAGCTATATATACGAAAGGACATTTTTTTTAATCTAAAATTATTGAGGTTCTTTTGTAGATGTATTATCTTTTTAAATTGAAGGTGACCGATTGTAAATAATTCCTTGTCAGCAGCTTTAGTATAGTTCTTTAACGATTGTAAATACGAAGTATTATGTTGTTAGGATATATCACTAACTTTTTTTATTGAAGATTCTAATTAATTTCATGAATTGATTGTGTCAATTTATTTTGTCAAGTTAATTATTAATGCTGATTGTAAATTCCATTTTTGACTTATACCATATGGCAGGTTGCATTAATTCTCATTTTTTAATTTTTTTATAAAAAGAAAACGTTGTTTCAAATTATTAAAGGGTATTCTAGTCATTTCAAAGGGGAACACCATACCTCCTCCTTTGGCTTATATAATACAAATATATATTTATTTCAAAGGGAGCGCAAGAACGTTCATATAAAAGGCAATTAATACGACAAATAAAGGCAATCAAATAGATGAAAAAAAAAAACTATAAAGAAATGCAAGTTAAATGAAAATAATAATGGTTTATTAGAAAATGCTAATATAATTTTACGATACAGGTTGTAGACTCGTAACTAGTGTGTAACTCGTGCAATACTCCGAGTTTATACTTTGAATAATACCGCTATGTTTTGTGTTTATACTTATTTCGGATTAGTTTTTTTTATACATGTCTATGTTCCAAATCATCAATATATATATATATATATATATATATATATATATATATATATATAAAGGAGGAACTTTTTGGGAGCATAGGGAGCTCCTCAAGACTTGGAGGTCATAGAGCGCGCCACGTAGGATTGTCACGTCATCAAATTTTATTTTTATCTTTTATAAAAATCGAGTTCTACATATAGTTAAATACATATAAGGAGTTTTTGATTAGCAAAAAATAGAGTTTGGTTTTGAATGAACAACCTAAATTATTATATTATGTAAATCGTGTTACAACTTTTGCTACGTAATTCGGAATATTATAATTTTTGTATACTTGGATAGTGCTAGGAATATGCTCCGAAATAAGATCCATTTACAATATAGTTTTACAACTTATGAAATAAAGAGTGCCACGTAGGATTGCCATGTCATTAATTTTTATTTTTAATATTTTAGAAAATAGAGTTCTACATATATTTATATACATAAAAGTAGTTTTGGATAGGGAGTAATTAGAGTTTATTTTTAGATAAACAACCTAAATTAGTATATTAAGTAAATTGAATATAACTTTTGCTACCTAATTTAAAACATTATAATTGTTTACCATCGAGAAGTGCTTGAAATATGCTTCAAAATAAGATCCATTTATGATATAGTTTTATAACTCATGGAACGATATTTAATTAGATGAATCCTAACACATTATTTAGGCTTTCTTTTAGATAGATATAATAATAGCTATAAGTACAATGTACTATATGTGATTATAGCATTTTATCATAGGTCTGATTTACAGGATTAGATATATTATCTTTCAAAACCTCAACTTTACTCAAATGAACCAAAACAATTTAGTATTGAAACAAAATTTATTAAGAAGGCTTTATTATTACAACAGAAACTAAAATCTATGGCGATAAAGTTACATATATATTAGAATTTTGGATGATGAAAAAATTAGAGTTTGATTTTTAAAAAATAACCATAGAAATCATAATATTATAGAGAGCTCCATCTAAGCATAGCATTCCGATTCTCTTTTAATTTTTATTTCTTTTAAAAAAATAGTGTCCAACATATATATAAATATATATAAGGTGTTTTGGATAAGTGAAGATTACAGTCTGATTTTAGATAAACAACCTAAATAATTATAATATGTAAATTGAATATAACTTTTGCTATAAATTCGCAATATTATACCTTTTTTACCATTGGAGAGTGCTCGAAATATGCTTCGAAATAAGTTCCATATACAATATAGTTTTACAACTTATGAAAATTTATTTATTTAGATGAACAATATATAACATATTATATATTATTTATTTTAAATACATATAAAAATAGCTATAAAAATAGCGTATTATATGTGATAATAGAAATTATATCTTTAAAAATCATACTTTTAAAAATCGAGTTATATAAATATAAATTATACGTATCTATGATATTGAACCCGTAGCATACCATGGTGGCATTACATGAAGAATCAAGTGAAAGTTTGTCAACAACATTGCGTAGATATTATGTAATTGTCTAATTATTTTATTCCTATAATATTTATCGTATACATAATAATTTATGTTTGTCTTTTCCATATATCTCTATGTCGATCTTATTCTTTTTTTCATGAACTTAATTCTACTAAAACTAATTAGGAAATCAAGGTCCGTGTTTCTAGACTATTTGAGGTCACGGCTCATAAAAACGAGAAAGTTTGATATGATCATGATGGATGAAGAGCTATTTTTTTCTCTCAAATAGTATTTTCGATTATTAGTAGAGGTTAGTTTTATATTTAATTAATTTTATTCATGATACCATCATTATGGTCTTTTTTTATAGTGTTTATATGCCATTAAAAGTTAAAGTTGTGGATCGACACTCATGCTTTTCTCTATTCTTTTGGTCCCGCATCTATTAAATAAGTACCCTCTACTTTTGTCAAGTATCATTTGGGTATTCTTCATGTTAAAATTTCGTTAGCTATTGTTAGTCATACCAATTATAAGGATACCATTTAATAATATACTTGGCTACAATATTCGCTTGAATATTAAAAATTATATAATTTATATATCGCAATAACAAATTTATAAATTAGAGTATAATAACAAATACTTTCTTTGTTATTTTTCTACTGCAACAATGGGGTTTAGCATGGTTTTTAAGGAAATGAAAAAAAATGGGTAGTTTAGCATAGAGGTACCCCTTTAATTAACAAAAGCAGGGGATAAGTAAATCCTTAATATAGTAAACGCAACTTTATGAGGTAATTTGAGTGATTAATGATGGTTTTATTAACATAAAGTAAAGGCAACATTGTGAAATATAGTTGCTTTTTTTACGAAAAGTGGAGTGGTCCCAATAGATTAAATTACCCAAAGTGGTGATTATTGCAATAGAAAAAGAACGGAGAAAGTATGTAAATAAAATGGTGTTGAAAAATCTAATTTCATAGCAACACAAAATCAACAATGTTAACAAAAAATTAGCAAAAAAAAAAAATTATAAATAACAACCCGTGCAACACGGGCTTCAAAACTAGTTATATATATTTATGGGGAGTAAAAAGCATATCTAATAGTTATTTGAGATGGTAAGACGTATTATTTTACAACTTTTTATTGGTCGCATGTTCAAATATTATTATACAATATTTTGTAGTACATATTTCTTGTTAGCCATGGATGTTTTTCTGTTGAATGAGGGGTTTCACGTGACAACATATATACTTCATTAAGAACACCTTTTTATATATTAGTTTAGATTGCTAATATAATGTTGTATAAAGAATTAAATGATGATTTTCAATTTAAATCAATATCCATAAGCATGCTAGAATTGTGTATACGAAAATTCCTAAGATATCAATCTTAATCAACAATTTTTCTTAGGGGGAATTGTTAAACTTGGTTCAATTTCATTCATCCTTCTCATTCATCAATCAAAGTATATTTATACATCCTATAGAGTCCTACTCCCACACTAATTAGGTATAACAAATCTAATCCTAATACATAACATAAATAGAGTCCTAACACCCTCCCTCAAGTTGGAGCATGCAAATTGCGAACGCCCAACTTGGACAATAAAAATTCAAATTGAGTCCTACCAAGTGCTTTTGTAAAAATATCGGCCAACTGAAACTTAGTAGGAACATATGATGGACTCACAAGACCTTCCGACACTGCATCCCGAACAAAATGACAATCAGCCTCAATATGTTTAGTACACTCGTGAAACACAAGATTCTTGGCAATATATAACGCAGATTGACTATCACAGTATAATCTCATCCCTGCGGGATGCTGAACTCCAAGATCACCTAGTAGCTGCTTAAGCCACTTTAATTCACATACTATAGCAGCCATAGAACGATATTCTGCCTCTGCAGACGATCGAGACACTGTAGGCTGCTTCTTAGTCTTCCAGGAAGAATATCCCAACAACACAAACCACCTACTCAGGGAGCGCCTAGTAATAGGACAACTAGCCCAATCAGAATCACACCACCCTTCAAGGCGGAGATCACTATCTGAACGAAATAAAATACCCTGGCCTGGATTTTTCTTCAAATATCTGACAACTCTCAGAGTTGCCTCCCAATGGACTACTTTGGGTGCCTGCATAAACTGTGACAGAATATGCAAAATCAGGTCTAGTGACGGCAAGATAAATCAACCTGCTCATCAATCTGCGATACTTCTCTGGATCATCAAACAAAGGACCATCTGCCACAGCAAGGTGATGGTGCTGCTCCATGGGAAACTCGGTTGGCTTGGCTCCAAGCAAACCGGCATCGCAAATGATAGCCAAGGCATACTTCCGTTCACTCATAAAAATTCCCTACGGCCCCCTGGCAATCTCAAGGCCTAGAAAATATTTCAGAGCACCTAAATCCTTCATTTAAAAACATTTGCCAAGGTAAGATTTGAAGTTCAAGTAAAGCTTCCCGATCATTCCCCGCAATAATCATGTCATCCACATAGATAAGAACGTTCAAATGAATGTTTTTTCCCGGACAAAGTGAACAAGGAATAGTCGAATAAGACCGCTTAAACCCATAGGCTTTCAAAGCAAAGAGCCAATTTGGCAAACCAAAGATCTAGGTGCTTCGCTTCAAACCATACAAGTGATTTTTTCATCCCGCACACCAAGTTAGTATTCCCTCCCCGAAAACCAGGAGGAATTTTCATATACACTTCTTCCTCCAAATCACCATGTAAAAATGCATTGTGGACATCCATCTCGATGTATATCCCATTTCTTCACCGCCGCAATGGCCCGGAAAGTGCGAATCGTTGTCATTTTTGCTACGGGAGCAAAAGTTTCATTATAGTCTATTGCTTATACCTGATGATGATCAAATATAACCAATCTAGCTTTCAACCGCTGCAGTTTTCCCTGCTCATCATATTTTTCTGTATACACCCACTTACTCCCCAAGGCCTGCTTGCCTGGAGGAAGAGGTTGCAATTCCAATAGCCATCCACCAAAGCTTTAATCTCGCCTCCCATGGCTTTACGCCACCCTTCATGCTTCATTGCTTCTTTAAAGGACTTTGGAGGGTGCCCCAGCTATTATTGTCTTGCTAGAAATCTCGTGATGTTTATCGAGAAAACTTTTCACAACTAACATAATGTGTAATAGGATAGGGAGTACCTGAGGACGATGTTGAAACAAGTGCCTGAGCTGATGAACTTTTCTTTTTCACAATAGTATGAGTCACAAAATCTTGCAACTTTATATTGGGGATTATGGTTCGTTTCCCCCTTCCCAACACCTCAACATTCTCCTCTCTACTCTCTCCCGGCATATGCGCCCCACTGGGCAGCTCTCCACGCGGCCCTTCATGACCCGGGGCCACGCCTAGCATCACACGAGGCACCGTTGCTCGGCCTCCCCGTCGGCCACACACTGTGGGCCATCATCCGGCCCCCCACCTCCCGTTGCATCGAGTCCCCCTTCATCCATCACGGGAACTTCAACAAGGGGCATAGGCATCTCCTCCTCACAATAATCCACAATAGGAGAGACATCATTCGTTACTAGCAATGATTCAGACACACTAAAGGGGTACTTATGTTCCATGAACTTCACATCCCGGGAAACAAAGTATTTCTTGGTCTCCAAATCATAAAGTTTCCATCCCTTTTGAGTATAAGAATAACCAACAAACACACAACGTCGGCTCCTACTAGCAAATCTATCACCCCCATGAGAAATATTATAGGCATAACACAAACAACCAAAGATCTTTATATCCGTCATCATAGGGGGCTTACCAAATAAACACTCATAGGGGGTCTTATAATCAAGAACAACAGAGGGAGTTCTATTTATCAAATGGCAAGCTGCCTGCATACAATCCCCCCAAAATTTCAAGGGTAGATTAGCCTGGAACCTCAAAGCACGTGCTACATTTAAAATATGGCCATGTTTTCTCTCAACTCTACCATTCTGTTGTGGGGTTTCGACACAAGAAGTTTCAAAAATAATTCCCTGTTGCATAAAGTATGGTTTCGGGCAATTAAATTCAATTCCATTATCACTGCGCACACGTTTTATTTTCTGTTCAAATTGGCGATCAATCAAAGCCACAAAATGCATGAACATCATATGAACCTCCAATTTATTATATAATAAATATGTCCAAACAGAACGAGAAAAATCATCCACTATAGTTAAAAAATAGGAAGCACCACAATTTGACTTTGTTCGATATGGCCCCCATAAATCAAAATGAATCAACTCAAAAATCCTACTAGCTCGACTATTACTCTTAGGAAAACTAGTTCTAGGTTGATGAGCACAAAAACAAACATCGCACCCATCGTTATTGCAATCACTAATACTAGAAGGACTCACACAGGGTAAATGACGTAAGACTTTCTCCGAAGGGTGACCCAAACGCTTATGCCAAATATCCATAGAAGCCATGCCATCAATCACATTGATCTTCAACTTAGGAACGCCCGGAAAAAGAAAAGTCCATCGTCCCCGCTCGCCCGCTCCAATCGGTGTCCTCGTCCCGCGGGCCCCGTAATACATATAATGTTTTAGTGAACTGAACGATGCAATTCGCAGAATCTAATAATTGCGGAATGGAAATCAGATTACAATCAAGATGAGGAACAAATAAAACATTATGGAGTTTTAGATTTCCAGGAAGAATCACATCTCTCACATGAGTAGCTTTGGCGGAACTACCATCCTCGGCAAACCCACCTCGGACAACCTTTGATTTTCCGGGCAACACACAATAGAGAAAACTTTCCTGTCACATGATGTGTAGCACCGGTATCAATAATCCATAAAGACTCACCATTCAAATGATCTTTTGACTTGGGCAAGTTAAGCAAATCCAAAAGGTTCTGCAACTGTTCAGTTGTGATGCATGCGAGCCAGGATCTCACGGAATCACGCGATTGGGACGTCGAAGGTGCCCGCCCACTCGGTTTGTCATGCGACGCACCACCACCAGCCACAGCTTTGTTGGCGCGTACTGGTGGCACGCCCCTGCCACCTCGTCTGCGACCAGATCTGCCACCGCGGGACGCCGCACTTCCACGCCGGCCACGAGGACGATCCCCCCACCATTCGGGGTAGCCGATTAATTCAAAACAGCCAGAAATATCATGGCCCTCAAGATTACAGTGAGGGCAAACCACAGAGTCATTAGAAGAACGAGATTTTGGTTTAGATTCTACCTTGAACGCCAAAGGCTCACCCGACGAAGGCAAAGAAGAGGCGTTGGGGCCTCGAAGGCACTCTTCTTGAGCGATAATCTGATAGGCGCGGGCCACCGTGGGAAAAGGGGCCTGCGAATAGATGTGAGCGAAGCGGGTCATAAAAATCATCAAGGCCCATTAAGAAACGATGCAAACGATCGTCGGAACGTTGTTGTTCAAGAAAGCGAACGACTTCGCAATCAGCGTCACCGTGAGAGCAAGTTGGCACCACTTCCTGGGATGATAATTCATCCCACAGTCGAGTCAATCGGCCGAAATAGTCAGCCAAAGATTCGGTCTTTTGTTGCTTACAATTGCTAATCTGAGATTTTAGTTGGCAAATCCGTGTGCCATTAGACACACAATAACGTTCCTTCAGATGAGCCCACAAATCATGGGCGTTTTCGAAGAAAGACACGGATGTACGCATCGTTGGGGAGATCGTGTTCAATAGCCAGGAACATAGCATTGAATGAATCGTGCTCCAATCTGCCAATTTGTCCGTCGTAGTGGGCTTAGGAATAGTTCCATCCAAGAAGCCAAGTTTACGTTTTGCATTCAAAGACATGCGAATCGCGCGTGCCCATTCATCAAAGGTTATCATCTTTTAACTGAATTGGAGTGATAACGTTGCCAAGATTGTCATTCGAGCCTGAAAAGTAGGTTGGGTCCGGTTTTGTGGGAGGATTTTCATTATTTTCCGTCATTATCACTCGACGAGATCCGCGAGAATAGTTTCGAAGCGGTGAATCTATGATGAAGAGTGATGAAAATCGAAGCAAGGAAGAAGAGCTGAATTCGGTTTTCAAAGAACTCGAAAAAAATCGAGTCTTGGGTCGTGCTTGGAGATCAGTTTATGGTTCGAAATTTGTCAAAGAACTCGAAAAAAAATCGAGTCTTGGGTCTTTTGTGGAGATCGGTTTTTGGTTCGAAAATTTCGGATGTTTTGGTCGAGAGATTTTCAGTTTTTAGGCTCTTGATACCATGTTAAACTTGGTTCAATTTCAGTCATCCTTCTCATTCATCAATCAAAGTATATTTATACATCCTATAGAGTCCTACTCCCACACTAATTAGGTATAACAAACCTAATCCTAATTCATAATATAAATAGAGTCCTAACAGGAATCTTTATTAACATAATTACTTCTCTCCGTATGAAAAAATAATTGTCGCCTTATATATAAATCTCACCTTTATTATTTGACCTTTTGTCTTTGATGACACATGATAACAGTTATATGATCAAAATTATTACAGTTAGTCACATGTCACGTTTGAAAACGAATATGTCACGTTGAAAACCTCGTGACTGCATGGGATATGTTAAAATCTAATTTCGTTATTAGCCGTATGGATTAAACTAGCATACCCCAAATTTTGGTAGGACTAAGATTATGAATCTGCATCATTATTCATTCATTCTATACACTTCTAAGTGAAATTTAAAGTTTGTCAACTGTGTAAGAACCTTTACCTCTTATTCCACCACAACTAGAAACAAAAATGTAAAGTAAAGCAAAAGAAACGTAACTTTTGGCACTAAATTTCTTATAATAATACAAGAATACCATATAGCTAATGCATACGAAATTGACAGTTGAATCGATTAATACATGTATTCATCAATGAAGATTCTCCTATTGTGAAACGACAAATTACGCATCTCAATCAATTTCATTGCTTTCAAATGCTTACGTCCAAGAAAGGAAGTAGATCAGACGAAATCATAATGTGAAAGCAAGTCCTTGTTGTTCCAATAATTCATAACATAAAATAAAAATGTAGATTTTACTACAAAATAATCAATAAAGGAAGGAAAATATTACCCCATCTTTAAGATCCCAACTAACATGAACCATTTATATGTGTGTCAGTGTGTGTATATATATCAGTTGTGAAATGAGCTTTTGCAAACTACCCATCTTATATTGTTATAACATATCTTTCAAAGAGAAAATGGCTTTTTGGAAGCATCATTCAGTTGCTGCTGTTGTTGGGTTGCTTATACTTTTACTGCTTCATGATCAATCAATGGCAGATAATCATAAGCATGCAAATTCAGGTTGCAACGTATTTGAGGGAAGTTGGGTTGAAGATTCAAACTACCCGTTATACGATTCATCGGTATGTCCATTCTTGAGGACACAGTTTGATTGCCAGAAGAATGGTAGGCCTGATAAACTTTACCTTAACTATAGATGGCAGCCTACTGGTTGCAATCTTACCAGGTAAATTAACTTTGTCATGTAATTCGAGTTTATTACTTTGTTACATGTAATATTAATAAGTTTTATGCATGTAAAAGTAGTTAAATATTATCTCCTCTGCTTCAATATATCCCCTTTTTTGTTGTTGTAAGTACATAAACAAAGAATAAGATGGAATACGATGGATTATGTCACTGGAAAATAGGGTCCTTTACATAAGTTTTCGGAAGAGGGGAAAGTTTTTAAAAAAACATGGGTATTAGTTAATGCACGAAGTGGACCTATCTGGTGGGATAAGAGAAAGAAAAAGAGCGAAAAAGTTTACCATAAAACACAAGTAAGCAAAATAGGGAATATTATGGAACAAACTAAACCGAAAATAAGGATGATCTTATGAATAGAGGAATTATGACGGAAACATTGAGTGTAACTAATCTTTTTGGATATATATGTCTTCTTAGCCAACTAAATATTAGCTTTCAAGCCATCAAATATTTTTGATTATTTCATTCTTTTAATCCAATTCCAAATATTTGGGAGTTGTGGCACGGTCATACATAAGATGCACTAAGGTGTATCTTCTCCTTTAAGCAAAATAGGGAATAATTTGCACAATTGTTGTATATGAACTGAATTCCGACTACAAGTGACAGCCGTGACAAACAAAGAAGAACAAAAAATATAGAATGCATGCAACCATAGTCTTATGTTTGTAAAGAGAGTGCTATCCACAATCCAAATATTTAACTTTTGTTTACAATTATTTATTTTTAATTTGACACTATTTTGTAATTAATATCTTTAACTAATCATAATTTGAACCACTAAAAAAGCTTCAAACTCTTTTTTTAATAGAAAGTTGAAAAGTTTGCTTTTTATATGTATATGGAAGTTTTGAGAACGAATTGTACTCTATATTTTAAGACCTCCTTAGTAACTAGACTTAGAAGGTTTGTTACACTTTACTTGGTAGGTAAACTGTAAGCATTAAGCAACCTTTTTTTTTTTTTTTTTTTTTTTACATCAAAAGCAACCTTTTTTACATACTAAAGATCTTATAGACGGCTGTTTCTTTCTATGTTTTTTTACTTAATCTCTGTTCTTAGTGATAAGCAGCTAAGTAGCTAACAAACAACCTCTTATTCTAGCTGTGTTGCTTTAATATAAATGAATGTTAGTCAAAAGATAACTTTAAGAATTAAATCTTTTTTTTTATATTATTTGCTCTTTATCTATATTTATCTATTAAAAAAAAAGTGTGGTGAGTTGGTAAATTTGCACTCCTAACATGGTGCATACATCCAGAGTTTTTGATTCCTCGAGTGTACTTGATTATATTGCAGGTTCGATGCAAATGAATTTATGAGAAAATATACAGGAAAGAAAATATTATTTGTGGGTGATTCTCTTAGTCTTAATCAGTGGCAATCTCTCACTTGCATGCTTCATGCCAGCATACCTACAGCTAAATACAACTTGTTGCAGCAACCACCCATGTATTCATTTGAATTTCCTGTAAGTTTCTTGGCTTTCATTTGCGCGCTCTCTCATGCTCTTACTTTGTTTCTTTTCTTCCATTTTATTAAGTCTGTTTTATAAAAGGAATAATTACTTCTAATAATGCAACCTTTTGGCCTTTTGTAAATAATAATGCAACCTTTTGATTAGTCCTGAATAATGCAACCTTTATACCCAATTTTTTTATGTAGGATAAAATGAAATTTTACTTGAAAAATTGGTAATTTTTTTTTCTTTTTATATAAGTAACCTTTATATGCAATCTTTTGACCAATTGTTAACCGACAAGTGTTCAAGTTTACCTCTTTTATAGGTTTTATCCAACTTTATCCTACTCAAAGAAAATAGGGTATAAAGGTTGCATTATTCAGGAAAAAACAAAAGGTTGCATCATTATTTGTGAATGAACAAAAGGTTGCATTATTAGAAGCACTTATTCCTTTATAAATTTATTTTTTCTAGTTTTTCGTCTATGTCATTTTTTATAATTCATATTAAACTTTAATATAGAAAACGGTGATTTATTAGTGTGCAGCTAGTCTAATCAGAGTGATACCACTATGTAACTAACTCAGTATCCAATCATTTGTAACAATATGTCTTGACCTGCATTACCCTTCAAATATCTCATAGTACGCACCGAGTGTCCTAATGTTCTTCCCTAGGTGTTGTTTAAAGAGAATATAAACAGCACATGACAAGTCTTTATTTTCAGAAGATCTAAGTTCGTGACTCATAAGTCATGACTTGATTTTTACCCTCACCTCCGAATTTATAATTTTGTTCATGACTTTAATAATATGTTGTTAAGAAGGGGAAACCATCATTCAAAATCAATTCAATATGGTTTATAAGTTTTCTTTTAAAAACCTTGTTGATGAATCCCTTTTGAGATGCAATCCGTAGGTGGCTATTCGCGAGATGCCTACATACCCCTTTAGCTATCCATATCATGTTGCTTCGTTCCTCCCCTCCAGCCTTGTTACTATGTGCTCCATCCTCATCTCATTTCGACTCAATATTTTACTTTTTTTTTTAATATTACTATTATTGTTGTTACTATTATTAATATTATTATTATTTTGGTATTATTATTAATAATATAAATATTCTTGTATTTTTATATAATTGTTTTATTTTTATTATTATAATTCTTATTATTTCTATTTTTATTAATATTTTTATTATTATAATTATAATTTTTTATTTTCATTTTGCTATTTTGATTATTATTATTTTGATTATTATTTTTATTGTTATTATTATTATCATCATCATCGTTATTATTATTATTATTATTATTTTTATTATTATTATTATTATTATTATTATTATTATTATTATCTACACCACCACCAATAATAATTTAATATAAATAAATAAATAATAATAATTAGTATTGATATAATTATGTTAATAATTATTGATTATTATCAATTATTATTATTTTAGAAAATTAAATATACAATTCGAGTTCAATTTAGTTCGAGTTGAGTTTCTCACAGTCCAAAAGAACGGAGTGTAACATCATCTATCTTTTCCTTCTTTAAAGAGTTACTAATAGCACTAATAAAAGTATCGTTCAATAATTTGATTGTTGTAATACTAAATTACTAGTATTTTTTGCACGCGATGCGTGCGTGACATCACGTATGCGTGATTTTGTGGATATTTTTAATTTAATCCTCATTCATGAGAGAAGTTGAAATAAGAGGAAGGAGAAGAGGAGAAACGAAGAAGTAGAAAAAGCGCCTTTACAATTAATTAGTGCATTAAAAAAAAAAATTTGGAAAAGGTGAACACAAAGTGAAGTAACGTAACTACTTGTTGCCTATTTTAACGCAAATGTTAGGATTCTTTTTCCCTTTTTTTTCCTTATTTTACTTTTGTTTTTTAAATTTATTAAATGGTTGCACTTGTAATTTTTGTTTATAGTTGGGGGTAATTTGGGCAACTCAAGTGTGACACCAAAGTCCCAAGTTGCGCTTATATAATAGAGATTGGTCAAATATCAGTCTTTTAACTCATTTTTGGTTACTAATGATACTTTAATAGCCAAAAAGTTTGATTGGAACATAGTAATTGCCGACAATGCCCAAGACTGATATTTGACCAAAAAAATTTACAATAACATTTCCCTCTTTTATGACTGATTCCACATTAATTTTTGCAATGATAGGAGTATAATCTCACTATTAATATGGAATGGCATCAATTCCTGGTGGACATAGATAAGGAAAAGATAGGTAGAGTATTGAAGCTTGACTCTATCAAGGGTGGTGATGCATGGAAGGATTTTGACTTGCTGGTCTTTGATAGTTGGCATTGGTGGTTCTACAAGTCTCCTCAACAACCGTATGTTGTACTCAATTATTCTCCCCCAGAAAAATACAAAAGTAGAAAAATTATTTAGTTTCCTTCATATATTATAAGGAAATTTAACTATATCATAATAACTTTCTTTCATATATACTTTCTTCATTCCATGATAGTTGTAAAATTAATTTTTTTTATGTCAAACTTTTAAACTTTGGTCCTATTTTTTGTTCATATGTTTTTTTTCAAGAAAACATTATGTAGTGACTTATTGATTCATTCCAATGTGTATAATATGAATATTAACATTTTATGATTTTGACTTCTAGTTAATGCTGAGCGCTGGAAATCGTGATAAAACAAGTATTGCAACTATTATAAAATCCAAGAAATACAAGATTTTAAATCACAACCTTATTAATAGTGGAGTATTCTTTTCATATATTTTAAAGATATCATTAAAAATAATGTGAAAATACTTTAAATATCATAATTACAAATATGAGATAGTGATCGTTATTCTAAAAAGAACTAATGTATAAATCTCGCTAATTGTTTTGTCACTTGTGTATTTTGGATTTATAATATTTTGACTGCATTTGCAGATGGGATTTCATCCAATTGGGAGCTGATATACAGAAAGATATGGATCGAATGGAGGCATTTAAGATTGCACTTGGAACTTGGGCCAAATGGGTCGATTCTGAGATTGATCCTTCCAAATCCAAAGTCGTTTATCAAGGCATCTCACCTTCGCACTATCAGTAAGATAACCTCTTCCATGGTTCTTTGACATCAATATTGCACATCAATTTATTAAGAACTAGTATTTGGAACCCAGGCAAATGCTCGTCCTCTTCGAGGAGAAGATATAGACTTTTGAAATTTTTCACATACTCTATTTGAACGTAATTTTTGTCTGACATACAACAACAAAAATTCGAATGTAATAACCTTGAATATTTTAATTTTAACATGAATAAGTTTTGTAGAAAAGCCATACTTCTAAGTCTAATTGTAGTTTGTTACTTTAATACGTTAGTATAGTCAATATTTCTTTTCATATGTTACTTTAATATAAAATTTTAAATATATAAATGGATCTTATTTTAAAGTAGTTTTTAATTAAATATTTCTAATGGTACAAAAATTATAATTTTTTGAACTATATATTAAAAGTTATAATTGATTTACTATACTTAAAGTTTTCATTGTGAATCCAACTCATTTTCTTCTTATCCTAAACTCTATACATGTATTTTTATGACTTTGTAACTCTATTTATTTCTATAACAAAATGACATGGCAGTTAATAAGTGCGACAAATGGCTTCCAATGAGGACGTCAAATGTCGCGACCTCGTGAGTTGGCTTTTGGACTCGCTTTTATTTTTTAGTTATATATGGTATGATATCATATGAGTATTTGGCTAAATATGTCAATAAATTAAAGACCTGATAATGTATTGTTTAGGTATAGGATGAAGGATGCTAGACTAGACTATCAACGTGCTTCAAAATAGGATCCTCTACATTTTTGATCTTCTATTTCCTAACTTTAGAACTTAGTTAATTTTGACCGGCAATACAACATTATAAGAAGAGTAGCTCTGTATCCATCTGAAAGATATACAAAAATTACTCATCTAATTCGCTCTAGCATTATTATAACACAGCATGCCACCTATATGGCTATATCATATTAGAAAACTTACGACTTATATCGTTCTAAACATGATTCTAAATAACAAAAGTAATAGATTTTTTAATGGTAAAATTAATTTACTAATAAAGTCATAGGACATCTGCAAGATAATTTTAAAACTAACAAATACATAATAAATTGAATTAAATATATGTTGTCATCATCAAATCTACTATGATTAAGTAGATCTTGTAATGCATAGTATACCTCCCCTAGAAATCGCTGCAGCATGCAACCTTTTTAGAAAAAAGACATCGATTTGTTATAGCAGCGAGGACAATAGCGGCTACGATTTGCGCACATATTTATAGAACTACTTTGCGTACGTACTTATAGAACTATTTTATTCCCTTATTTATTTTTTCTCCAAATGTTGGAGAATATATTCAAACAATAAACTAACTCTCATGAGTTAGATGAGATAGGATTACGTAACCCATCATACAATGTACTTGTTCCAACTTTACGGGAAGCAATTGCATATCTTGTAGAGAACCCTAAAAGATAAAATATATTTTTGCAGTGGCATTGATTTTGGGAAACCAGCAGCACAGGATTGCAAAAAGGAGACACAGCCAGTGACTGGGTCAAAAAGCCCAGTACCCCCAAGCCCAGGAATAGAGATAGTGAGAAACATATTGGGCCAAATGAAGAACCCAGCTTTCTTCTTGGATATATCCTTGATGGCCCAGTTAAGGCCCGATGCACATCCTCAGTATTATATTAACCCACAACACACTGGTGGGGATTGCACCCATTGGTGCTTAGCTGGCATCCCAGATACTTGGAATGAGCTCCTTTATGCTTCATTGTAGTTTAATTAGAACATTAAGCAATACAGGAATTATAGTTATCATTATTAATTCTTAATAGACTTTTTATTTTTATTACACCATTATTTTTATATCAAACCGTTGGAGAAATAATATCTATATAATGTTATCCTCATAAATTCGTACTTATTGCATCAGTTTAGGAATTATTATCTAATAGCATCTCTCAAACTTGTGCAATTTACCGATTGCAATGATAATCTATATATGTGCACACACTGTTATCATTTCTTTCTGTTGATAATATTTTCGATTGCAATATTGACTAGTTCACTTAAAGTTAAAGACCTTGGATTGATCGATTGCCAAACTGATTATTGCATGCAATTTTTGCGGACATAAATAGCGCCTTTTTTTTTTTTTTTTTTTTTTTTGAAAGGATAAATAGCGCCTTTTAAGTAAGCAGATTATGTCTAATAAAAAATTAAAAATTAGAGTTTTATTGAAATAAAAATACATCGGTTATTTCACCATATACCCCCGACAAATTGAAAAATTCACCATATACCCTTAATGTTTCAAATATGCACCATATACCCCAGACTTTTCATAACAATTCACCAAATTCCCTTTTTGGTAACGGACGTTAATTCACCATTAGTTAGAGTTATTTACAATTTTGCCACCCTAACCCTAACCCTAACCCCCTAAACCCTAACCCCTAAACCTAACACTACTCCGAACCCCTAACCCCTAACCCTCAACCCTAACCCTAAACCCTAACCTTCCCACCACCCCTCCCCCACCCCAGCCCCGCCACCCCTCGCCCCCAACCCCCGCACCCCCCCTCCCTCCCCTCCACCCCAAGCCCACCCCCCCCTCCTCCACCCCTCCCCTCCCCTCCACCATGCATCCCCCCATCCCCTTCCCCTCCCTCTCCCCTTCGATGCCGGAAATTCGAAAGTCCCCCCCACCCCTCCCCTTCCCTCGTAGCCTAGAAATTTGAAATCCCCCCCCCCCTCCCCTTCGATGCCGGAAAAATGCGGACCCTAAACGCACGAAATGAAGCATGAGAGAAGATCGAAAACGCCAAAGAAACTCATATCTTAAATTTGAAAACGCCGACAAACTCGGACCTTAAACGCACGAAATTGCGGACCCCTAAACGCACGAAATGAAGCGGGAGAGAAAATCGAATAGAGAGGAGAGCGAAGGAGGAGAGAGAAGCGGGCGGCTGCGGCATGGCGCCGGGCCGGGTCGGTGGCGGAGTGATGCGGCGTGGGGTTCTTTGGGAAATCGTGGGAGAGTGGGTGGGGCTCCGGCGGTGGGGGGGGGGGCTGGGCGGCAAGGGAGAGGGGGTGGGGCCTGGTGGAGGGGAGGGGGTGGGTTAGGGTTTGGATTTTTAGGGTTAGGGTTTAGATTAAGGTTTACCGTTTAGGGTTAAGGCTTCATGATGGCAAAATCGTAAATAAAGCTAACGGTGAGTTAACGGCAGTTAGAAAAAGGGCATCTGGTGAACAATTTTTAAACCTCAGGGGTATATGGTGAATATTTGAAACATTGAGGGTATACGGTGAAGAAACCGAAAATACATACATAGAATTCGATATAAGAAAAAATTAGAGTTAGATGATTTTCATTGAACGACCTAAGAATATTTGTATAACATTCGCTGCGTAATTTAAAACATCTATTTATGTAGGCTTATCGAGTAAACAAGATATATTTCAAAGTAAGATTTATGTATCATGCCGTTATACAAGCTAAAAAGACCTATTAACTTTTAGATGAAGAGTAAGAAGCATACTATGAAATATGAATTATCAAAAAAAAAAAAAAAAGAAGCATACTATAAAAAAATGTTTAATTAATACACTATTAGAATCCGTCCTTTTAACGACCGAAAAACAACTACTGCTACAGCCTACGGATTCTGTCGGTAATGAACCAATTAACAACCGCTATGCAAACAGTCGCTAATTACCGATGGCCTCATAACTTGAGCTATTGCCTTATGTTCAAACGCTAATGCATGAACCAAATAACGATTTTACTTTTTGAGTGGAGGCCATTGCCATCCCTAGCTGTGGATTCTGTCGATAATGAACCAATTAACAACCGTTATTGAAATAGCCGCTAATTACCGACGGCCTCATAACTCCAACAACTGCTTTATTTTAAAACGCTAATGCATGAACCAAATAATGATTGCACCTTTTGATTGGAGGCCATTAATTTACGAGTCAATTTTGGGCCTAGTCCATTTATAACTTTAGGTCGAGTCAGTTTTCAGTCAGATTGGCTAACATTTAAGTCTAGCTGATTTGGGTTGCTTTTAGGTTTGGTTATATGAGGTTGGATGAAAATTGATAAAAAAAAAAAAAAAAAAAAGTCTCAACTTTGTGCATCTTTTATAATCATTTCCAACTATTGATTAAGCGCTCAACTTTAATAGGATGTATCGAATAATATTATATTAGTCCTCTATGACTCGTAACCTACTAGAGAAGTAAAAAAAATTCAATTTTTGTTGTTTCATGAAAGAGTATTCCCTCTCATTTCTCCCTTTCATGACCATCACTATAACTCCCTTAATACTCCTCCTGTACAACAAACCACCTTGCCACTACCCCATTCACTTCGGTCAGGTAGGCACCACCTTCTCCGGCCACCCTAACAGACTAACTCGTTCCCCTTAATCTTAATTATATCTCCATATTCTCTATCATTTTCTAAGTCTGAAATTACCTACCCAATTCCTTTAGCTACTTATTCATTGAAAGGATAAGACCATATTTTGGTGCACTTGCACAATTAAATAATCATGCAATTATTCTCAATCATTTTAATCCTCTCTTTCTTCCCCTTTACAACTTACAAGGTTTGTTGATTTAATTGATCTTTTTTATGGTAGTGGACTAGTGGGCTTTGTTTCATCGTCTGGTTTTTTTTTTTTTTTTGACATCGAGAAATTTTGCATTAATTGAAATACGGAATACAAACTAGACTAAACAACAACAATATAAGAACACTAAATTGAGCTTTACTTGCTCTTCCAAACCAAACTAAGTTACAACATATAACACTATTAAGGTTCTGCTTGAAATAGAGGCTTGCATTGTGTGATACTTAAGTAATAAAGCTGCTGGATGTGGTTGACAATAGCTGGACCCGAGCTTCGAAAACCGAGGAGCCATTGTAGTTTCTTGGATAAAGGCAATCTGCAATAAAGGGGTATATCTTACCTGCTGGAAGTGGTGGGAGGAGCGAATATCGATTCTGGCTTGGATAACAACCAACCAAGGGCGACATTTGAATCTCACCACATGAGCAATTCCAACGTCCTTCTGTCACTTGGAATTCATGGCTCATGAATCTTTGAAGAGTCACGTTCCTTGGTGACTCATTACTCTCCCGAGAGAGTATTTCAGGGTTCTCCTGTTGATATGAGAACCACATTTGAGTGGACATGTTGAAAACCACTAGGATCAACTGGGGTGCAGTCTTCAGATTTGATTTTTCAAAGACATAGGTCTTCCAGACCAATGCCAATCTAAAAAGAGAACTAAGTACTACTAGCTCTCCAACACACCTCCGATTTGAGAAATCGGAGAACAAACGTCCACACCACGAAAATCTTTCCCTTCCCCGGCCACACTTACATGTTTTGGAAAAACCGCCAGGGGAATCTCTAATCTTTGGGTCCCCACTTTCTACTATCATTTTTCCTGAGTCCTAATCTAGGATCGCTTTGATCTCTCACGTTAGAAACCTTTTCCCGATTCACCCTCAATCTTGATAATTTATGAAACTCAAAATTAAGGTAGCCTACCTAGTATCTTTGAAAGATCTACTCCTAGAGTTTAAGGCGGGAAATCTACTATACCCAGTAGAAAAAGTTTCAGTCTTTGGATGTAACTTAACCTTCATCAAAGACTCTTGGAAACCTATAACTTCTACATTTGCAGAATTGAACCACCATCCTTTACCCAAGTGACAATCAGCATTCAATTGCCATAACCAACCACAAATCGCAACTTCAACAACACGAAAAGAACTACATCCTCTAATTATTAGCAGAATTACCACACATAGTAAGTAGGAAAACAACCTACTCATGACGAAAACAACACCTACTAAGAAACTGTAAACAAGGAAGTGAAGTACAACTCTTAAAACCCTTCAGATCTGAAAAACCTCCAAAGATATTTGGGTGAGAAAACTTACTGCCTTGCTTGAACTCCAAATGCGCCACCCCAATAGACGAGGAACACGATCCGAGTAATTCCTCCCGAATGACGCGAAAACCGACGAAAAAGCCCAAAAAAGAAACGCCGGTGAGAAGGAAAGAGAAACGAAGAGGAGGCGAAAGAGGCCACCGCCAAACGCCACAAAGGACCTCCCGTTCTTCTTCTCGGCCGCTGGACACAGACAGACGAACAAACCGCCAGGAAAAACTGACGAACAAAACCTACGCTGTTGTGTTGGAGCAGGTCGCCTGCAACAGCGTGAGCAGCGCGCTCAGGCTGGTCGCCGCCAACCTGCTCTTTGCGGCTGTGGGTAGTTTAGGGTTTTGGAGTAGAGAGAATTTGAGAGAGAGGCGGTTTTGTTGTTGTGTTTTAATGAGAAGCAAAATGCTAGTTCTGATCTAGTGGTATATCTTTTCCTTTTTACAACAGTGATAACAAGAGGAAGGTTATTGGATTATTATTGCCACATCAGCTACCTTCTTCTCCTCTTCTTCTTGTGGTTAGTTAGAGGTTGTTATAGTTGTTGTAACTTATATTTCATTATCTGTTGCTTTGTATATAATCCCTTGTAATAAGCTGCTAATAGTTAGTTGTAAGAATTCATTCCTTCAATCAATACAAACATATCTTCTTTCTCTCTACTTTTCTCTCTGTGAAGTGATCTGAACTTTAGAAAATAACAAAGGGAGAATGGGTTCAAGCTTTCCTTGCACATGTTTCAAGTTTATGGGCTTCTTCGACTTCTATGATCTTTAATACAACTGAAGAATTTAAACTTACTTGCTAGGTTTTTTGTGTAAGAATAATAGAGGTAATGCCCTAATTGCATCTCCTTGGATTTATTAGAGCTATAATCACTTCCTCACGAGTTGAGCACTTGTGCTGGGGATTAGAAGTACTTCTTAAAATCACATAGGCTTCTGTTTATAGAGAAGAGATGGTGAAGATTTTACCCTCATTTTGTCCCTTTCTTGCCATGTTTTCATTAATCAAGTTGTATATGCTGTCTAAATCTTACTAGGCCCATTGCTTTTCCAAACTCAATCAACATGTATTATCTTATGGTGTACTTGTGGCCTATTACTTGTGCTCCACTCTACATTTTTTTATGAGATTAGGTTTAAAGCTTATGTGAATTTCTTGATTTGTAGTTTGGCTTGCTACTTTGAGCTGGAAAGCTATGTAGTGTATGTTTCTAGAATCCATAGTGATTGACATGTTTCTTTGGGGCTTGTTGTTTTCTCTACCAAAAGTTAGTTCATTTATGTGGATCCAAAAAATTCCCTAGAGGATTGAAATGAAATCCATTATCAGAGCGCTTTCTTCTCCCTTTTTCTTCTTAAATAGATTGAGGAAATATTTTATTCAGTTTATGAATTCCTACGATGTAAAAAAAACTTTGCATCTCGGATCAACCTGAATCTTTCTTTTGGCCAAATTGTCTGCTGTTGGGAGGGAATTATTCATGATTTTTCATAAGAAGTGCTTCCACTTCGGGAAAATGTTTGATTTTCCATATTAGATTCCATTGCTTTTCTCCATGGCTTCCATATTATAAAATTGTAGAAACCAATAACCCAATTTCACTGTATAATCCCCTTGGTCCGTTAGGTTCCATTCGTTGTTGTCCTCTTCATTCATTTTCCGTTGGCAAATGAGTTGCCAATATGACTTCGCATCAGCACTATATAAGCTTTTCCAAATGAGTGAAGAATTCCAACTCTCTTGGACATTGATAAGGTCTGAAATTCTAATTAATGGGGTTTAATTTGCTTCAATTGAAGAACACCTTAGGATTATTGTAGGGTGATCAGAGATCCAGGTGTCCATATAAAGATGGATGTTCCTGCCGTTTCCAAGTTTCTTCTTCACACCACTTTTGAGGGCATCGAAAGATTTAAGAATACTTTTAAAGGCATACAAGGGATCTTTACTATACTTCGCTTGGTAGATTTCATAGATGAGTGACTCCGATCTGTTATGTATCCTCCAAGCTTGATTAAAAATAAGGGCTTTGTTGATATTAGGGATGTTTCGGAGTCCTAGCCCACCTTCCAATTTATGCCTTTCAAGAAGTTCTTTTTTTTCCAATATCATTAATAGGCAAGAATATGTGGCTTTAATGAGCTTATGATGGATTTGTTTTACAAAACAAAACTCCCTTCAAGAATTTAGTAGATTCTCTTTACTTATGAATCGTGCCAAGATTACAAATAAGAAATAAAACATTATGGGACAGAGAGAAAATTTTGAAGGAATCGTCAAAATTGACCTTGGAAAAGTTATGGTTGCGCGAGTACCATGCAACATTTAGTGTTTTAGTCGTATAATTAAGTGTTTCTAAATGTTGGTCGCTAACCAAGAAGCATACGAATATAAATTAGAAGTCTCGTTGAATAGGAAAATGTTATGGAATAATAAGTCTATATTTTATGGGATGTTTAATAAGACTGGGATACATTATATTTAGGAGTTTAGGTAGGAAGTACAAATTACTTATTCTGCGATCATTTTGTATTGTAATTAGTTTAGAAGTCTTATGGTAATTTATATATTTTAGTAATACTAGAAGATCTTGTAAATCATATTCTAATAGTATTGTAATAGAGTTGATAGTAGTTCAAATGAAGTTAACAGGCATGCATTTAGCTGCAGTTGATAGGAAGTAAAATATATTACAATTGTAATTTATAGTTTGTTAATCATTGAAGAGGTGGTTAAACCACCATTAAAAATTCTTTATGTGTAATTTTTCATGGTCTGTAGGAACTAAAGTTCCTAAGTCCTAATACTAAATGCCAAAATATGCA
Organism: Beta lomatogona; assembly: GCA_947646795.1. Classification (NCBI taxonomy): domain Eukaryota; kingdom Viridiplantae; phylum Streptophyta; class Magnoliopsida; order Caryophyllales; family Amaranthaceae; genus Beta; species Beta lomatogona. The sequence goes on from CANSNZ010000116.1 coordinate 713,670, forward strand.
TATGTATGCCTGAATCCTATAATTGTGATTTTTATATGCAAGGAAATAGTGGCAACAGGAAAGCTAGTAGTAATAATTTTTAAAGTATTAGCATTTTGAAAGTTTCCAAATACTCCTTAACATCTGCGTAACTTTTGGGTTGTCTAGATCTGAAGAATTGTGGAACAAATAGTACGTTAGTTTCCAAGACAAAAATTGTTATTTTACTTGCCAAAAGAAAAAACAAAAAAAAAAAATCAAAGACAAACCAGATTTTGTTTCATCAGATATGGTCCTAATTATGGCTTACATATGATCCTCGTACTTATCTACCAATAAATCAATCCAACAAACTTATAGTAATTTGCTTCCTTTCATATATTTATATTTTTCATCTAAACCAATATCTTTATTTTCACACACCCAACACAACTTATTTTTTTTTTTTTTTTGAGGGGACCCAACACAACTTATTTCACGCATACATATACACTTTGCTCACCTACCTACCCTTATAAATTCATATTCCTACCCCCTTCTTTCTTTCTCTCGAACAACATGAAGAACAACTTCATTTCAAATAGATTTTCTTTTCTTCTTTTTGTTATTGCAAATCTAGTACTCACCGTAACAAATGGCCGGTGTGAGGAGTTATCCAGTATGGAGCGGCGCATAAATGACAAAGTAAAGAAATTAGTGATCGAAGGATGTGATATCTTCCAAGGAAGTTGGGTGTATGATAAATCATACCCTCTTTATGACGCAAGAAATTGTCCTTTTATTGGAGGAGGATTTGATTGCCAGAAGAATGGACGGCTTGATGTAGATTATCTGAAGTATAAATGGCAACCTTATCATTGTGATATTCACAGGTAATAACTTTCCTCTTGTTCTTTAATTTATTTTTTCAATTTATTTGGATGCTCTAATATTGTTAGTAATAGTGTATTAAATCATATTGATAACACTATTTAGTATTATTTAAGAGATTTAAGTCACATAAATGGACAACAATGTCTACGTAGTGTGATGGTTGGCTAGACTAAGTAGCACCTAGTCGGATAGGGAAACACAAATGGGTATGGAAATGGGGATGGAAGACGTCAAATCTAAAATTCTAAAAATTGTTTTGATTTGTGTATATCTCCCACTCATTGATTTTTTTTATGACAGAGGCTTCTTCTCCTCCAAGAAATTAGGAGAAGAAATAGTTAGTTAAGTTATAGTACAAAAATAATTTAAAAGACAATTTGATTTTCCTTTTTATTAAGTATTTCTCAGTATTTATTAATATATACCTATATAGTGGGTGGTTTATTTTAGTAACTGTTTCTCAATATTTAAATTAGTGTTCACTCTAAATATACATGAACATTCCTTTTATATCTCTCATCCTCACCTTTCACCCCATACTCCTATTACCATCCCTTTTCCACACTCTCGTCTCTCTGACAAAATTTTGAATCACCTTATAATGGTTCAATACATTAATGTATACCTAGTACGAGTAGTAAGGTTATTATCATCGATTAAATATAAATTATGTTTTTCCATGTTTTTAGTAAATTTAAACGGCCATTAATATAGTGTCTTGATAAACAATTAAACACGGGCATTATATATACTCCTATTTTTAAAATGGTACAATCTATTTAAAAGTAAGAATAAATTTAAGCATCCATCGGTACTATTGGAATTGGGTTTGTCATTGGTAGTCTTAAGGCTCATGTATAAATGTTAAATATCTTTTAGAAAATCGTTAGGCCATTGATTTTTTTCAATTTCGGAACGATATTAATGTTTGAACATACACAAGTCTTGGGTACACCATAGCTTATAGTATAACAAGCCTTTCACACATGTGAAATCAATGACACTAGCCATTTTCTCCCCCTCTCTTTCCTCCCTCCTGCTTCACCTTCTCCAGTTTTGACATTCTCTCTCTCATCCCTCCCCCGTCAAAAACTTAAACCACAACAAAACACATTCACATTCAAAAAGATAATCAACGAAAGTAACAAAACACAAAATTGAACCTGGAAATCAAAAAATCAAACATCAAACTATCTTAAAATCAAACGAGTTCTATAGTTCGATCGTTAAATTGACGGTGAAAACTCACTTTATGTCATTTTTAAACAAACTTGTATAATTTTCCCCTATTTCATTATTATTTTTCAACTTTTTATATACCTTATCATTATTACACAAACTAATATAATTGATAACATAAATGATATTATTATTATTATTATTATTATTATTGTTATTATTATTATTATTATTATTATTATTATTATTATTATTATTATTATTAGGAAAATTTGCCAAAAAAAACCTTTTAATAGTTCAATTTTGCGAAAAAAAACCTTTTAAAGCATTCTTTGCAAAAACAAACCACAAACTTAATTTTCTTTACAAAATAAAGTCTATTCTCATTTTCCGGTGTGGTTTTTGAAATGCATAAGGGTGGCCCTTCTATATTCCTTTAACCCCCTGTTTCCATTAACTGCAGCACCACCCCTATGCATCTCAAAAACCACACCGGAAAATGGGAATATGTTCATCTTGCAAAAAAAATTAAGTTTGTGGTTTGTTTTTGCAAAGAATGCTTTAAAGGATTCACTAGTAGAAAAACGACGATTTGCGTCTCACCATCTGCATCGCACAACAGGACAAACGTCGCACAATAATCATTTGCGTCGCATGCAACAGGCAATCGACGCAAAAGACGACATATGTGCGTCGTATTTAACTAGTGTGCAACGCAGATAGTCATCTGCGTCGGATGTTAGTTAGGTGCGACGCAGATGATTCCACTCAAATGCACAACCTAAGATAGCCTCAAAAAAAGATTTGGCTTATCTGCGTCGGACCACGTGGCCCGTCCGACGCAGATAGCCCATTAAAAAAATCATTTTTGTGCGTCGGATCACAATACGTGCGACGCATATACAGCTATATTTTTCAAACCCTACCAACAATTATTCAACCAGCCGTTTTTCCCCACTTCTCCTTTTATTTTCAAACCCCCCTCTCTCTCTCTTACCCTACCACCACTTCTCCTCTTTCTTCTCTCACAACCGACGGATTCATCTTCTCCCTAGTCCTAAATCAGTTCCTCTATATCAATCTCTCCGAATTTGAAACCCTAACTCTAATTTTATCGCAATCGATCCAAATGCTTGTTTGAATCGTTAAAAAAAGGGAAAAATCTACACTTTTCGATCGATTTTTGTCGAGGATTTATCGATTTCCAGAAGTTTTAGATCGAAAAAATATCGTCGCACGCGGATCTAGATCGAAAAATAGAGCAGCTGATGGTGGAAGTATGCGTTCAAGTGAGGGCGATTTTGGTGGAAGAACGGGATCCGAATTTCCAGAAATCCAAGAAGAACGAGAATTCAAGAAAAATCGAGAATTGAAGAAGAACGATAAGTTAGATCTGATTTTTTTAGTTTCTTAATTAATTTCGTTTTTTAATTTTTTATATATTCGGTTCAATTTTTTTCGGTTATCCCTTGGTGTTTTCGAGATGTGATTTTCTTAGTTTCGAATTAATTTCGTTTTTTAATTTTGTATATATTATGGTTCAATTTTTTTTTTCGGTTATCCCTTGGTGTTTTCAATTGTAAATATGTGGTGTTGGTGAATTTTGTATTTTTTTTTTTAATTCAGCGTTATAGTTTAGTTTTTCGTCTTGATTTTAACGTTTAATTGATTGAATTTGTTGTTATTGTGTGGTTGATGAATTTTTTGTGGTGTGGTGTGATGAATTTTTTGTTGTTGTTGTGTGGTTGATGAATTTTTGTGGTGTGATTTTAGCGTTATCCTTGGTGTTTTTTTTTTATACATCTTTGTTAATCGGAAAAAAAAAGTATTTTTCATTCTTTAATTTTGTATCACACGAATTCTGGGCAGTATCTCATTCAGAAATTTCATTCTTGTATTTTAGGTTTAATTTTGTATAAATTCAGACTTTGTATTCTTTATACGTGAATATATTTTTTTTAAAAAAAAATCACCATTTGCGTCGGATGTATGACTAAGTCCGACGCAAATGGACTTTTTTTAAAATAAAAAAATGGTTCATCTGCGTCGCATGTTGATTAATGTGCGTCGCAGATGGTAACCATTTGCGTCGCATGTTTGGTTGGGTCCGACGCAGATAACTATTCAACTGCGTCGTGCCTTTGTCCGACGCAGATCCTGTATCCTCATCTGCGACGAGACCTGTGCCGTCGGACCCATGTCCGACGCAAATGGGCGCCTCGCATCCGACGCAAATCGTCGATTCTGTACTAGTGATTTTTTTCGCAAAATTAAACTTTTAAAAGGTTTTTTTTGCCAAATTTTCCTTATTATTATTCAACAAACTAATACTGTGTACCTCTCCTTTCATCTTTAATCACTCAAATTCCCTAATTAATGTCAAACTCTTTATAATTACTACACGTAATTTAAATGATATCGTTTTTGGAACATTCTCTCTCCCATCCTTGATCAACAATCACCCCAAGTATCCTTTACTACCTGATAAGTGCATTTCTAACGCACTTTATGCACTCCTGTTTAGCTCATTTTGAACCTCTTTCTCCCCTTTCTTCCCTCTTTCTTCTCCCTTTCCCCTTCTATTTCATTCACTTGATCATTCTTGATCATAGTGACATTTTGCTAGATTTTTAGTCATTTTTGACCGAATTTCTAGTACATTTGCTTTCACCCTGTTTTGCCATGTTCTTAATATAGGTGGAACTAACTAAGATGGCTACGAGCTATAGAGTCGGCCAAGAAAGCAATGAAAATAGCACACGTTGATAAATGGTGCGCTCACACTATGCCCCACGTCCGCTTGCACCAAGGAGTACATTGCACAATAATATCTTTTACATCGAACTTCAAATGAACATAACTTTCAAACCACAAATCAGATGAAGGTAATTCGAGTTGGAGGTGAAAGCTTGTTTCGATAGCTTTCCAACAACTGGTCATAAGCTTGATTTGGATCTAAAACGAAAGAGTTATGCTCGTTTTAAGTTGAACTGTCCGACCAGATCAGAAAGAAGGGTGCGCCCGCACCTTAAATTGGGTGCGCCCGCACCTTCATCTGGTGCGCCCGCACCATTTGACGAAGAGAATTCCACCCTGAGACAGAAGACTCAGGTGCGCCCGCACCTGAAGTCTGGTGCGCCCGCACCTCACGATCCGGAAAGAAAACATTCGATCATTAAACCCTCTTTTCGAGAGGAGAAAAGGACTTACGCTTTATTCTAGTTTCTACACAATATTCTAGGGTTTTGTATTAGAGAGAAAACACTTTAGTTTGATTGAGATTGGAGAATTGTTGATCATAGTTTGTGATTTCCAATACATTCAAGGTACTTTTCATTCAATTCAATTCAAAGTTTTAGTTTTTATTTCATTCTCTTGGTGTTTGTTTATGTTCTCATATTATTTAAGATCTTCATTCTCTTAGTTTAATAATTGCGATTTCTATTAGTTTAATAATTTCTTAATCATGTTTAACCTTAGATTAGTCATAGATTCATTGTTTAATTGCTTTAACTCCATGATTAGTGAGTAGTTTCATATCTAGGGATAGGGTGAAAGTATGAATTAGGGTTTTAAAAATGTTGTTGATGTGATTGTGATGTATGGAGAAGTTTATGCATTGATCTTGGTGTTTTGAGACCTTAGGATAGATATTGATCACATTTATACTTTGGTATTTTGATTTCAAATGTTCTTAAATCGGATTTTGAACTCTTTTATCATCCCCAAGAATCAACTTAATTTCTATACCAAGATATTGGGTGGAAATTAAGGGGATCCTTCATTAGGGGTTTTCCAAACTTATCGAATCTCTTAATCAATTAACTAAAGACCATTCGAGAGAGGATTTAGTTGATAGATTAAGCGATTACTCTTGAGGACCATTCGAGAGAGGACTCAAGTATTTTAGAGGAGAACTGAACCTTGCATAATCGTCTTTGTTGCTTCACAATCGCATTAACAATCATCATCCGTTCTTATTCATACTAGTAGCCTTAACTCTAGTGTCTTTATTTGATATTTAAACTCGTGATTTTTGCTTGTTCTAGCTGATAGATAGTCTTAATTGTTACCAAACATCTTTTAAACCCCCAAATACCTTTCAATTAGGTAGTCTAGACTAGATAGACTCTAATCAATCCCAATTTCCCGTGGATCGACCCTTGACTTGCCCTTACTATTCTCTTAGTAATTGCTTGTTAGGACTACAAATATTGTTTGGGAAGCGGTTTTTAGTGCCTTAACGACACACTAAAATCCTCTTATCAAAATGGCGCCGTTGTCGGGGAAATTGTGCTATTGATTGAAGTTTTTTTAGTTTGAAATTGCTTAATTGATATTTTTTTTTTTTTTACTTTTCTTTATTGGCTTTTTTTTTTTTATCTTGTTTTATATTATTTGGTAAGTGTCGTGTATATGAGTCTAGGAATTTGTATATATATTTTTTTTTTTTTTTCTTCTTTTAAGAGAATTCCAAAAAAATATGGCAAACATCTTTTTCCCTCAATATGAGGATGAACCATTTTGGAATTATTTTCGGGAGATTTGAGAACACTCTTCTAACTAAGTATAGACTTGAGATTTGGGAGATGTGTGAGGTGATGTATAAAGGTCTAAATATGCATACAAGAGAAGTGGTGGAGTCTATGTTTAATGGTGAATTTCGATGCCAGCACTTTGATGAAGCATGGGGTTTCTTTGGGTGGCTATCTAGAGACACTTATGAGTGGGACCATGGAAATACTACTTTCTCAAATTTAGAAGATGTCTCTAGTTGTGAACTACATATATATTCTGAAATTCTTGATTCACTCAAAGAAAATATGTGCTTGTTAAAGAGGTGTGATTCTATGATGGAAAACTTTGTCGGATCTAGTAAAAGATCAATTGAAACTTTGGGTCGAATTATCAACAATCAAAATCACTCTTGCACAACTATAATCAATGAAGATGATGATGATTGGGATATGGATGAGAACCCCGTAGTAGAGGAATCATTTGTTGAGAAAGTTTACACTATAGAGTCTAATGATGTTGAAGAAGTAGTTGATGAGACTTTTGTTTCTACTCGTCCTCTTCCTATTCCCTTTTCAAGGAAACTCGACTTAGTTCCTTCCTTCCCCGTCTTATTCCCTCTCCTCAAAGTTTCACCATTGGAAGAGCCTTTGGCCTCTTTAAACCTTTACAAGACTCAAATGGAAGTCATCGAGGACGGGATCGAGCTTAAAAGTTGCAAGGACCATCAAAAGGAGAACTCATTGTTTTGTTCTTTTTATTTGAATTTTGATGTTTGTTCTTCATACTTTCCAGGATTCTCTCGGAAATTTCGTTATTTTCGACACTCATCACTTGGTAAGCATATAGACCCATTGAAATTCGTGCATGCTTGTTTGTTTATGTCATACTTATGTGATCCATTTGTGAAATGTGTGCTAATGCTTATGACAAACTATTGAGATCTTTGTCAAATTATTTAGTGGTAAGGTCTAGCTAGAGATCCTAAAAGAGCACTTTGCGCAGGTATTATGAGACATTTCTCCTTATCTTATTTGGTTTGGATTTTTGCTTGATTTTGTGCCCTTACTTCCTCCCTTACTTTCTCTTTCCTTGTCAACCCTGAGGACGGAGTTTGTATTAAGCTTGGGGGAGTTAGCATGTATTCTCTCTATCTCAACATTTTCTTCCTCCTTTTTGTAATTAGGTTCATATTAGTATATTTGCATGTTAGGTTTGCATAAAAGAAACTAACAAAAAAGATTTTCTTTCTCTTTTCGTCTTTTTTCCCCCATTTTTATGCATTTAGATTAGTTTGGTTGCATGCATGATTTGTGGCTAAGAGTGTTCATAACTTGATTGGAAGACCTTCCTTGCATTCGACTTGATGGTTTTGGAAGCCTTGGTGTGACTTTAGGTGATCTTTGAGAACGATAACTTTTGGTAGAGTCTTTTTGAAACTAGGCGAGTTGGTTGATTGGATTGCCTTGTCCCTTGTGCGGTGAACCCCAAAGGAGGGCCACGAACCCGGTAAGACTCATTTACAACCCTCGCCATTGATCGCCTAACTTGTGACTTGCATTTTAGCTCCCCAAGATTGCATAAGATCGAGCCTACAGAAGAATGATTTAGGGCTTTTCTTTTTGCTAGAAATAGGAGCTCAAAAGCCAAAAAGCTTTTATACCGCATAATTATCCGCTTCTCAACCCATTTGAGCCTTTCTATCCTATCTTTGCTTAACCCTCATAATAAGTCATGGCCAAACTTTCCCCAAAGTGGAGTACATGTCTAGTTTGTGTTGAGTTGTTTTGATACTAAGTCTTTGGTTGAGAGTGAAATAATGTGCGTTTACATTTGCAAAAGTTGAGGAAAATTTTGAGAAAGGAAATAAAAGAAAGAAAGAATGCTCTTAGTGCTTCATTTGGATTTCTATTGAAAAGAAAGAAAGAGCAAATAATTGAGAAAAAAAAAATGTGTTCCAAAAAGTAAAAATCAAAGTGATAATCAAAGATGTGTGAGATTTCGATTTGAGTTGGTGTTTGGACTAGCTTGGGGGAGTTTTTACCCCTAGTGTACTCCACTTTACCCTTTTTGCACCACATTCCTAAATTGTTATCCACACCTTTAACCTAGCCCCGTTACAACCTAAACAAAGTCCCTTTTGACTTCTAGATTGGACTTGGTCAACTAGTAGTGGCGGGTGAGATTTTGTGCAAGTCATGATGAGGGTCATCAAAATGTGGTAGAGGCGAGCTATTATGGTTGAGCATCCCTAGGGGGAGTCAAACTCGGGACTTGGAAGTGGAGAGGAGTGAGAAATCACTCTTAGAAAGCCTATTTTTCAAGGGGACTCGGTTGATTGGTGGATTAGATCCCTTAAGTCACTCTTGTGCTTCCTAGTCATCTTTCCTCTTGTGTTTGGTTGGTCTCCTAAATCTTATTATGAACTCAGTTAGCTTGCATGTCATGTTTGTAGCTTAGCATATAGAGCATTTAGGTTGGTTTGTTGCATGGTTTTTCTTTTTCATCTTTTTCTCCTCTTCTCTTGCTTCTTTCTCATTCTTGTTTTACTTGAGGACAAGTAAAATGCTAAGCTTGGGGGAGTTTGATAAGTGCATTTCTAACGCACTTTATGCACTCCTGTTTAGCTCATTTTGAACCTCTTTCTCCCCTTTCTTCCCTCTTTCTTCTCCCCTTTCCCCTTCTATTTCATTCACTTGATCATTCTTGATCATAGTGACATTTTGCTAGATTTTTAGTCATTTTTGACCGAATTTCTAGTACATTTGCTTTCACCCTGTTTTGCCATGTTCTTAATATAGGTGGAACTAACTAAGATGGCTACGAGCTATAGAGTCGGCCAAGAAAGCAATGAAAATAGCACACGTTGATAAATGGTGCGCTCACACTATGCCCCACGTCCGCTTGCACCAAGGAGTACATTGCACAATAATATCTTTTACATCGAACTTCAAATGAACATAACTTTCAAACCACAAATCAGATGAAGGTAATTCGAGTTGGAGGTGAAAGCTTGTTTCGATAGCTTTCCAACAACTGGTCATAAGCTTGATTTGGATCTAAAACGAAAGAGTTATGCTCGTTTTAAGTTGAACTGTCCGACCAGATCAGAAAGAAGGGTGCGCCCGCACCATAAATTGGGTGCGCCCGCACCTTCATCTGGTGCGCCCGCACCATTTGACGAAGAGAATTCCACCCTGAGACAGAAGACTCAGGTGCGCCCGCACCTGAAGTCTGGTGCGCCCGCACCTCACGATCCGGAAAGAAAACATTCGATCATTAAACCCTCTTTTCGAGAGGAGAAAAGGACTTACGCTTTATTCTAGTTTCTACACAATATTCTAGGGTTTTGTATTAGAGAGAAAACACTTTAGTTTGATTGAGATTGGAGAATTGTTGATCATAGTTTGTGATTTCCAATACATTCAAGGTACTTTTCATTCAATTCAATTCAAAGTTTTAGTTTTTATTTCATTCTCTTGGTGTTTGTTTATGTTCTCATATTATTTAAGATCTTCATTCTCTTAGTTTAATAATTGCGATTTCTATTAGTTTAATAATTTCTTAATCATGTTTAACCTTAGATTAGTCATAGATTCATTGTTTAATTGCTTTAACTCCATGATTAGTGAGTAGTTTCATATCTAGGGATAGGGTGAAAGTATGAATTAGGGTTTTAAAAATGTTGTTGATGTGATTGTGATGTATGGAGAAGTTTATGCATTGATCTTGGTGTTTTGAGACCTTAGGATAGATATTGATCACATTTATACTTTGGTATTTTGATTTCAAATGTTCTTAAATCGGATTTTGAACTCTTTTATCATCCCCAAGAATCAACTTAATTTCTATACCAAGATATTGGGTGGAAATTAAGGGGATCCTTCATTAGGGGTTTTCCAAACTTATCGAATCTCTTAATCAATTAACTAAAGACCATTCGAGAGAGGATTTAGTTGATAGATTAAGCGATTACTCTTGAGGACCATTCGAGAGAGGACTCAAGTATTTTAGAGGAGAACTGAACCTTGCATAATCGTCTTTGTTGCTTCACAATCGCATTAACAATCATCATCCGTTCTTATTCATACTAGTAGCCTTAACTCTAGTGTCTTTATTTGATATTTAAACTCGTGATTTTTGCTTGTTCTAGCTGATAGATAGTCTTAATTGTTACCAAACATCTTTTAAACCCCCAAATACCTTTCAATTAGGTAGTCTAGACTAGATAGACTCTAATCAATCCCAATTTCCCTGTGGATCGACCCTTGACTTGCCCTTACTATTCTCTTAGTAATTGCTTGTTAGGACTACAAATATTGTTTGGGAAGCGGTTTTTAGTGCCTTAACGACACACTAAAAACCTCTTATCACTACCAACTGAGCTACCACACCCCAACACCACCGAAACCCCACAACACCACCACCTCCGCACCGCAGACCCCGCCGTCGACAACAGTCATCCACAACATCAAAAATAAACCAAATTTAATGTCTAAAGAATTCAAAGCCCTTCTAAATTGATCATCACGAAAAGCTTATAATCAAAGTAGAGGTGATCATGGGCCGGGCCAGGCACTGGTAAAAAAAGAGGCCCATATCGGGCCAAACCCTTAGGTCGGGCCAAGCCGCGAGATAAAATTCCCGTGCCAAAACCCGATAATTCGGGCTGGACCATGCGGGATTTTCGGACCGGTCCAAAAAATAGCATAATTTTCCATATTTATGTCGCCCATAACCAGGATTATTTGCCCAAATATTCGGGTCGGGTCGGGTATGACCGCGGGCCGAAAATTTGTGCCCAAAACCCACCCATTTTCGGGTTGGACCCATGCTGATCACCTCTAAATCAAAGGAATGTGAAAAAAAATCTTCTTCTGTAATCGAGTTTCAATTACAAATAAATTATAACTGCAAGAATTAATAATAAAAAAAGGAAAAATTCACAAGAGAGGGCTCAACTATTACCCTTTTCCATCTATAAGTTCCAATTATGGATTATTCCATGTAGGTCCCAAGTTTACTATCTTGTGATTTTCATAGGTCCGGAGTTACTTATAACCGGTTTAGAAGGTAAGAATTTTAAACGTTTACCATCTTCGAACACTTCCAGCAAGTGATAGAGACCTATAAACTTGGACCAACGTTTAAAAATCTTACCTTCTAAACCGATTATAAGTAATTCAGGACCTATAAAAATCACAAGATGATAAACTTGGGACCTATAGGGAATAATCCATAGTTGAGACTTATAAAAGAAAATGGGTAATAGTTGGGCCCCCTCTTGTGAATTTTTCCTAAAAAAATGAAGACAAAACTTAATAATCCAGATTTTTGCCGGATTCCGACAAGGATTTCTGACAATGAAGAAGAAAATTTGATGAGAGAATTCCTAAAAGTTTTGGTAAACTCAAGAATATGAACAACCTTTATTTGCAGGAAAATCAACTTTGTTGTAGTATTCCTGCTTCTCCTCTCTCTCCTCATTGTTATGTCCCGAAGATATTGGATAAGAGAGAATTTATTTGTATGGTGGTGGGAGAGGAGGAAGAAGGAGGGTGGAGAGATTTTAGAGAGAGAAAAGTGAGAAGGCGAGAGAGAGGGAAGCAGACGAATGTTTGGGTTTGTTTTGATTTCACACGGGTGAAAGATTGCTAAAACCATAAATTATGGTGTAGCATGTTACATCCAAGACGGGCTCTTAAACAAAGCACTTAAGTATTATGCTCAATAATACATTTGATATTAATTCATGAATCAGCTTAAAGTGAAATTTATCTTAAAATCATTAGTCCTTTGATATATTTTCTTTCAATTTTTGAACAATATTGATGTTTGAACATATCACTTAAGTATTATGATCAACAATACTATTGATATTAATTCATGAATCTAAGCGCATGCCCACTCATGTCACAAAAAAATATGCCATCCCTCTCTCTCATCAACTTTCTCTCTCATCTTACAAAAGTTGGTCATGCTTTATGACTCATTTTGACAAATACACCCACTCATGACCCAAAAAAAAGAACATCATCCTTCTCTCTCCTACTTTTTACTATACCTTACCCTATTTTCTCTCTTCTACATCAATACATTATTTGTACCTTTTGATATTTATAATATTATACAAGATTATAAAAAAAAAATTATTTTGGCTATTTATGATCCTAATTAAATACATTTAGTAGTAATTAATTTGGATTAAAAAAATTAAGTTTTAGTTGGGATTATTCACTAGCGCAATCATCATTTAATTTTACGTATTTAACAACATAACAATGAAACAACAACTTTGACATAAAATCACAAATAGCTGCTATTACAAACTACTTAAATTTATTCAATAAAACGAAAAACACAATAACTGCTACTACAAACTACTTATCTTAAAGAATCCAGATATTAAGACTATTGTTCATTATTACGACCATATCGTTGCCAAATATGCTTAATTAAATCTGATTTAAGAGAGATATGGGTTGGCTTATCGCGTATTGCAGCCTTCTAGCCAAGTATTGATCCATGTTAAAAGGACTTTCGTTGGCATATTCAAATGGGGGATCGACACTAGTTGCCGCACTTGCACTGCCCCTATTTCGAGGTCCGTCTTCAATGAATTCTCTGGTGTCAGCATATTGAATATATGATTCTCGCTCATGCTCAACAATCATGTTATGCAAGATGATGCAAGCAGCCATAATATTACTCAATATGTCTTCATCCCAAGCAAGTGATGATTTACGTATAATAGCAAATCTCGCTTGTAAAACTCCAAAAGCACGCTCAACATCCTTGCGCACGGCTGCTTGACGATCAGTAAATATTCTTTGTTTATCAGTTTGTGGAAGGGAAAACCCTTGGATAAAAGCAGCCCATTGAGGATAAATACCATCAGTTAGGTAATACCCTTTGTTGTAATGTTGTCCATTAACCATAAAATTAACTCCAAGGGCACGCCCGTGGAGGGCATCATCAAAAACAGGAGAACTGTAAAGGACATTGAGATCATTACACGAACCTGGAATCCCAAAAAAGGAATGCCAAATCCAAAGATCTTGCGATGCAACCGCTTCGAGAATGAGAGTTGCTTTTCCGCTACGTCCTTGATATTGAGCTTTCCACGCATAAGGGCAATTTTTCCACTCCCAATACATACAAACAATACTTCCCATCATCCCTGCTGGGAAGCCACGTCGCTGTCCTTGACTAAGAAGCCTTTCTACATTTGTATTTGTCGGCCTTCTCAAATATTGCTCCCCAAAGCAGGCAATCACCTCTTGAGTGAATTTTAAAAAGGATGTCCTAGCACTGGTGCGACCTAAACACAAGTACTCGTCAACTGCATTAGCTGACATGCCATACGCTAACATTCGTATGCTTACTGTGCATTTTTGCAATGGAGATAAGCCCATTCTTCTTGTCGCATCAACTCTCTGTGTAAAGAAAGATTGGTTGGCAGTAACGGCCTCCATGATACGTAGAAACACATGTTTTTGTATGCGAAATCTTCTCCGGAAAATGTTATCACCATAGACAGCATTAATAGCGAAGTAATCATTATATAGTTGAATGTGCGCTTGTTCTTGACCTCTATCCATGGTTGGTAGTGCGAGGGGAGCTTCTGGATGTTCATCTCGCACATCTTGTGATGGTTGACGTCGCCGTCGACGGGGAGTTTGCTCCAGTGTTGTATTATGATTAATGAAGTAATCATTAATTGCTTCATAAATGGCTTCGTATTGTGAAGCAAATTTATCATCTGAATTAGAAGAACTAGTGCTAGAAATTTGAGACGACATTTTATTGAAGTGTTTAGGGTGCTAGTAGTCACCACACAATGGTGAGTATAGTATATGGCCACTACATATAAGTGTAGTAATAGAGTATATTGTTGTGTAGTCACCACAAAAGGGTGAGTCCATTAAATTAATTGTGAAGTGACCACACAATAGTGACTATAGTAGGTTAAAGGTGAGGTAATCATACAATGCAATGTGTAGTAGATTAAAGATGAAGTGACCATTCAATGCAAAATGTAGTATGTTACTGGTGAGGTGACAACACAATGCAAAGTATAGTAGATTAAGGTGACAACACAATGCTATGTTAAAGGTGAAATAACTACACAATTATAATAAGTAAATAAAATAATACTACATCTTAGAATACAATAATTACAAACAGATTAAGTGAGCATCCATTGCAGAATTAGCCACATAAACAATACTTAAAGCATTCACTACATTAACTACTAAACATCAAATAAAGTGATGACAAGAACCTATTACATTAATTACTAGAAATAAAGTAAAGAAATAGCAACAACAACAAACATGATGAACTAGTAGTCTTAATAAGGAAAAAAAAAGTTAATCTTCCGCATCATAGATTCCAGTGAATAATTTGTCCTTCAACTTCTCCTCTCATCGAGTCAATGAAGGTTTCATCAGTAGAGTATTTAAGAGATCGGTGCTGATCTTCAACTGCATTAACCTCTGATTATTTTCTTCTAACGTAACCGTTCTTGCCTTCCTCCCCTCTTTGGACCTTTCAAATTCCAACATTACTTTTTTCAAATTGATGTCTTCCCCTCTCATTTCAGTATGTAGTGTAATTCTTTCACCCAAACTCATGTGATCCTCAGACGAACCTCCTTGAACTCTTCTTTTTGCTTTGGCCTTCTTTACACCATCTGGATGTTTATCTCCACCGGATACAAACCCACCAGAAGCAACATCGTCTTCTGCTTCATCGTAGTCATAATCGTCATCTAGTCGGACTCTTTTACCACTACTATAGCTATCTGGATCAGAGGGTGTTCGTTTCGCTATAGCCTTTCCTTTCTTAGGTAAGAATCGTTGGACTCTTGGTTGCCATTTCGGATTCAATTTAAAATTTTCCCAAGCATGCTCAAATAAGAAGTTTTTGTTAGTGGCTTGCCGGTAAATTATGTGAGCATTGCGAATAACATCTTCATCATTCATCCCACTCCTCTTTAATCGAAGTGCTTCTTCATGGCATCCAACCCACCTCATCACTTCTCGACACATTCTTTTCCAATGACTCTTCATCATGTCCAAACTTCGAAAGGGCAACACATGAGGCCTTGAAGCCCGAGCCGCTTCGTATGGCTGGTGTATGTTTCTCCATAATTTAGCACCAGTCATATTGGTTGACATCAGTAGAATGATCGAAGAAGCAAGCAATAAGAGCTTCGTCCTCTCTCTTTGACCATTGCGTCTTAGGGGTTGATCCACCAACTTCTGTTGATTTTATTCTTTATGGATTAATATGCATCGCAGGTGAAAGGATCGGCTCAGTTGTAGCAGGGATGATTGGTTCAACAACATTGTTTTCGTCTCTGAGCTTGTCCCAATGTTTGGATTTTCCCTCATCATTTGCATGAGGACTTGGAAGTTTGGATGAGAGGCAAAAGATGAGTCGAAAGTGAAGCCAGAACTTCCCGAAGCGTTAGGGTCCATTGTAATTAATTAGTAAAAGAACAAACTAACATAACACATTAAAATCCCACATGTGAACACAAATAATATTATCACTTATAAGTTTTGAACAAATGCAAACATATACATATACATATACATATACATATATATACACATATATATATATATATATATATATGTATATATATATATATATGTATATATATATATATATGTATATATATATATATATATATATGTATATATATATTCAACAAGTTCAAAAGTAAAACTACTAATTATCAATAATTATTATAAAAATAATGTTTCTAATAAATTTAAGTTCTCATCAAGTGCTAACAAATTTACGTGTTAAACATGATTAGTATTCTATATAATAGCATTACATTATGACACATTCCTAAAATTTATCACAATGCTTAATATAATTTTCCATATAATATAAAAATTTCTTCTAGAATTTGAATATTAAATAATAATTT
Organism: Beta lomatogona; assembly: GCA_947646795.1. NCBI lineage: Eukaryota > Viridiplantae > Streptophyta > Magnoliopsida > Caryophyllales > Amaranthaceae > Beta > Beta lomatogona. The sequence goes on from CANSNZ010000116.1 coordinate 730,165, forward strand.
CTTTACAAAATTCGATAAGTGCATAAGAAATTTACGTATTAAACATAATTATTATTCTATATAATAGCATTTGATTATTATATATAACTAAAATTAAATGATTAATTTATCACAATGCTTAATATATAAAATTCAACAATTAATAAAAATTTATTTTAAAAATTCAATAATTAATAATAGTTATTGTAAGAAATTCAACAATTAATAATAATTCAACTATATAAAATACGAAAATTGATAAACACAATTTTTGACTAACCTCAATTGTCTTCAATAATAATTTCTTCAAGAATAAAAGCTTCTAAAGATAAATATTAAAGTGTGTATAATGTACAGAGAAAATAATTAATTTTGGAAGTATGTCAAAATATAACAAAATGGATGTCTATTTATAGATCTCAAAAAAATATGACCATCGGTGAAATTTTTTTTTATTTGTATTTTGAAGTTATTCATATTACAAAATTCGAATAACAAAAATAACCGTTGGAATTGAAGATCCACGTGTCAGCGTGTGGTTCGCTGGGAGTGCTGCCCAGTACTGACGCGCATCTAACGCGTCAGAATTTGCCATCAATGTTGTTGTTCAGCAGATGCACGCGTGGCACTATGAGATTGGTTCTCCCATTTTTTGCACCTCAAAACACAACGTCTGGAGTTTTACCAACCAAATTTGAGTAGCTTTTTTTGTGGGCCCTTTCCTTCTCCTTTTACATGACTTAATCCATGTTTTGCGTCATAGGATGCCCAAACATGGATTGAGTCATTCTATGACCCAATTCAAAACATGAAAAAACCAAGGATGGAATGCAAAGTTTTTTTTTACCTTGGTGAATGACCCAATTTTATGGCCAATTCTAGCATGAGTGGACATGGAAAACATTTATATATCATAAGTCTACCTACGAAGTGACATTCTCCCTTATTCAAATATTCAATAGCTCCCACTCTTCTTCATTCCTATGATTTACTTTAAAACCAATAAATATGTTAATTACAAGTCTTGAACCCAAAACTTCAAGTTTTAACATAAATAAGTTATTCATTGGTCCATTGTTTTCTTACATGCATGTTCTCTCTAAAAAGTTACTCCCTTCATTTTTTTTAAAAATTGACCCACTTCTCTTTTCACTAGAACTAATATAATACCAAAGAGATATGAAAGAGAAATGAAAAAAGTTGGGATAAGGAGAGAGCAACAATCATAAATTAAGGAGGCGTGAGTAATAAAGTTAAAAGTGAAGATGGGAATTATATCCAACATAGAAAGAAAAATGAGTGTATTTTTGTGAAACGTACCAAAAAGGAAAGTGAGAATATTTTTATTAAACACACGGAGTATATAATAAGTGAGAATGTACGAAAAAGTTTAATTATGAAAAAGGATTTAATAATTTAAAAAATTATGATTTAGTTTGTGGCTTTGTCAATAGAGTCATAACCATTACTCATGTAGCATAATTGTCTAATGAGCATCACCTAGAGATGGCCAACAGTGCGGGCCAATCCAGCCCAGCCCGCCTCTTGGGCCGTGTGGGCTGAGCCCACGAAAAGCCCAATCCAGCCCAGCTCGAACCGTGAAATTGGTGGGTGGGCCGTGGGCCAGATTTTTTGAGCCCAACCCACGAAAGCCCGCTACTAAATCCGTCCAGCTCGGTCCACGAAATCGGTCCAGCCCGACCCATGAACCGGACCAGCCCAGCCCAAGCAATTATTCAACCAAATTGTGTATATTTTAATCAAATTGTATATATTTTAATCAAATTTCATATATTATAATTCAATCAAATTCAAAAAAAAAATGAAATTATTCATTAATATTAATAATTGTATATATTTTAATTAATTTTTAAGGTTTTATGTAACATTAATAAATGATTCTAATGATTAAATAATTCTAAAGAAAAAAATTCTCATGCCGGCCCGCTAGCCCGGTAGGCCCACAAACCGCCAAAACCGTTGTTCGAACCGTGAAAACCGGTAACAGACCGGTGTGAGCCAAGATTTTTCAGCCCGTGGACCAGCCCGCCCAAACCGTAAATTTCACGGTCCGGTCCTGGGCCGTAAAATCTCAGCCCGGCCCACTAGGGCCCGCTGACCAGCCCACCCAGCCCGCACCAGTGGCCATCTCTAGCATCACCTGAAGTCATGAACCCAAAAAACTAGTATTATTATTAAAAATTATCGACAATAAGTACAGCATCAACGTGGCATTCTCTTTCTTTAATGACCATATATCATTCCAAAAATACCCTATACAATCAATATAAAGTTTCAAATTCATAATATATACTATGAAGGAAAGAAACTCATAAGTCATACCTCTATATATCTACTACTCCCTCCGTCCCATAGCTTACATTCTTCTTTGGGTGTCCCAAAATATTGTTCTTGTTTCTCACCTTTTCAATTATAAAATGCTATGAATTCTCCAAAGTACCCTCATTCAATAAAATATTTCCAGTTTTGTCCTCAATTTTGTCTTCAATTTTCCTTTGAAATCTGTACCAACATTAATTTCTCACCTTTCTCGATGAACTTCATCTCTCTCTTCTCTCAATTTTCTCCATTTTCTCTCTCATATTATCTTACCCCAAATTCAGAAATCAAGGCTTCTATTCCTTTTTCTCTGTTCTTCAAAAATAAAATCTAAATTGGTGCGTTTATCTCTCATCTCATTCACGCATAAACTCGATTTTGGTTGATTTTTTAGTTTCATTTACAGAAAAATAACTTCACATTCAGATTCCCTACTTAATTTCATCTCAAAGTCAGTTTTTGACTTGGTTTTTCATTTGATATTGTTCATTTTCTCTGTTTTCTCTCTCTTCAGAAAATTCATAAATCTCGGTTATTTAAGTTGATTTTCTGTTTATAATTTTTTTAAATAAAAATTACAAGCACAACCTCTTCAGTCTTCATGGATAGGAAAATCATGTTGCTCATCAACAATGTGCTCCCATCTTCTGGAATCCAAGCAGGATTGAGCTCAATATCTGAAGCCATTAGAGCAGGCAAATGAAGCTTTTTTTTTTTTGTGAAATTCTTTCTTCTTTTGAAATTCTTCTTTTTTTGCGTTTTTTTTTTCCTATGTTGATAAGTCTTCATTTCTTTGGGGTTCATTTTGGTTGTTGTAATTGTTGTATATATGGTTATGGAGGCAATATTTCTGGATTTGTTCAGGGAAAGATTTTGTGGATTTGCTGTAAATGTAGTTGCAATCTGTGTGCTCCCATTCTCCGTAAATCTATTGGTTGATAAAATTCTTATTGTATTCTTATTGGCTGTTTTGAGTTTGTCTGGATTAATTCAAAGCTTACTTCCCTTTATTTTTTTTATGGGTTGTACTCTTTAAATGCTTTTTTCTGTAAACCTTCCAAATTCCATTATATGAGCCGTGCCATTTCTGATATAAGTGCAAATACAATTCCAATGCAGCTCTCTCATTAAACCCTAATGATATCATATTCTCCTTTCCTTAATTCCCGTGTAAATTGAGAAATAAACACTATATTATGGGACGGAGGGAGTACTACAATATAATCTTATTTATTGTTTCTCCCAAAAATAAAGAAGATCTTGTAGGCGTTTAATAGAAACCCGGTATTTAAGTCACAATGATTCAAATACACAACACTCATAAGTAATTTATTTTTATATTTTGTTAATATCTTTCTACACGAAATTAACACTGCACATAATTTGATCTTCAATTTATATGAGGCTTATGTTTTGTGTGATTAGGTTCAATGGAAGTGCTCTTCTTGAGAAATGGAGAGGCAAAAAGATAATGTTTGTTGGGGACTCTTTGAGCTTTAATCAATGGGAATCATTGACATGTATGCTCCATTCTGCAGTGCCTCAGTCTAAATACTCCCTTGTCACTAAAGGCGCGCTCTCTATATTTTCATTTCCGGTAATTTATCTTAATCCATTAAGATCCTAACACTTATTTCCATTTTAACATTTAATTAGCATGCGTCATTTACTCATTTATGTACCTTTGGGGTAACTTGGTTTATCTGTCATTGTTTATCTTTTTTTAGATTTTAAGTGCACATAGCCTCGTTAATGGAGTCGTTATGTATCATTAATCAATACAGATGAAGTCTATTATATAATAAGTAAATTATAAAACACTTGTTGGATTTATATACATACACCAACACCCCCCCAAAAAAAAAATTAGTTAAAGGCAAATCTAGGATTTTATATTTGTTAGGCACAAATCTATTATACTAGCCTAGTTAATGCAGTAATGCTTGATACACTTGTTGGAAATAAAGGAGAAGAACTAATGGTTAAGGCAGTCTACTCTCAAGAAAATACTGATATATGAATTTATCTATTCAACTTATTTTTGCTTATCTAAACTCATCTGAACTTATTTGAAATAAATTGAACTTATCTAAACTTGTATGAACTTATTAGTCTTTATTAGACCTTATATGTGAGAGTGTCAGACCTTATTTTGCTTATTATTGCTGAATTTAACTTATCTTAACTTATTGAACCTTATTAGTCATTGTTAGACCTTATCTAAACTTATCTCAACTCAAAGGAACTTATTTAAACTTTATCTTAGAGGTGATCATAGGTCGGGCCGGGCCGGGCTTGCCCCAAAAAAATGGCCCATTTCGGGCCAAAGCCGCGGGTCGGGCCAAAGCCCGTTATTTCGGCCCGGGCCTAGCGGACTTTTCGGGTTGGGCCGAAATTTGGCCTATTTTTCCAAAACTATGTTGCCCGTGGCCCGGAATTTTTGCCCAAAAAATCGGGCCGGGCTGAAAAATCGTGCCCAAACTCGGCCCATTTTCAGGCCGAGCCCGCGGACCGGGCTCAACTTGATCACCTCTACTTTATCTTAACTTATTTTTTCTGATAAGGGCTGAATAAGGTGAACTAAACAAGCCCTATGAGTTAATATATTAATTGTTAACATCATGAGTGAAAGGAATAGTTGCTTATGAAAAGGAAAAAAGATAGAACAATATATAGAGGAAAAGAGGCAAAGTAATTAAAAACATTATATAGATAATAGAAAAGAGCAACAATAAATAGTAAATTTGAAGGTTTTCTTTTTAAGCAAAACAAGAACTTAAATGAACAAAACAAAGAAATGAGAAATACTAAAGGACAAAGCAAAAGGTAATGGGCAGAGAAAGAAGCAAAGAAAGAAAATTAAGGAGGAACCAGAAAGTTAATGATGGCAACAAAATTCAAACTAAGGTTTTTTTTTATGTGTTACCAAAAGTCATAAAGTTGATAATTTAAAAATACATATTGCAAGTACTTTAATTTTTCTTTTGTAACTAAAGACTTATTATTCAATATCCAAGTGGTCTAGCTACTACCTAGATGATCACTCTACCTAGACACCTGATTAACACAAAAACATATGACATCTACAAGAGAAATCAAAATTAACAAGGAAAAATTGTCAGGAGCAGTCCGAACTATAGGCGTTCCACTATTTTTAGCCTCAACTAAAGATTATTTCTGAGCGGTCCCAACTATGTATCATTTTTGCCAAATCTGGTCCCAGCAGGTTGAAGACCTGCTGCAATAGGTAAAATGAATTTTCTTTTATTTTTTTGCCCAACTTCTATTTTCTCTCTCCTCTAGTGGGCATCCAGCCCTCCTATCCCCCCCACCTTAGAACCTGCCACCCCTTCGACACCCCCACCCAAACCTGCCACCCCTTTGACACCCACCTCAAAAATCCAATCAAAAGCCTCCCCACGAGCACCCAAGTCTAATTCCCCACATCGCAATCTTTGGAGGTAATCTTTTTTTGGTAAATACTCATTTTCTCTCTCCACCATGGAAACAAGAATCTCTTCACTCTATTCAGGCAAAAAAATCAACTGCTATGATCTAATAAATGAGTGATTTTCTGGGTTTTTAGAATCATAATGATCGTCATCAATGGACCCACCAACACCGACAACATCATCAAGATCATCAAAGCATAAATCTTTGCTTTCATCAGAGAAGTGGTGAAGAAGATTCAAGGTAAAAAAATGTCGGCCATTTGAAATTGAAACACTTTATTCAAAATCTCAGATCGAGTTTCATCAGAGAATAACAATGGCGGCCATAAAGATTAAAACTTTGGTGTATCAGACAGATAGTGAAGAGAGAGAAAGAAAGGAAGAAATCTCAGCTTTAATTGGGTTTCTGTGTTTAAGCTGTGACGTCGAGGAAATTCCTGATTGTATTGCAATTGTGGTGTAAATTCTGGAAAGACTGTGATCTTCGGGTGTTGCAAGTGTTTTCAGAAAAAAAAATTAACTCGAGTAATCTGAGAACTGGAGAAGCAAAAATTTGACAGGACAACAGCGCTTGTGCATTTGTAATAAATTCCTTTGACTTGCTTCTGCCCATATTTCCTCCAGTTGGCTTATCAACAATGATGGAAGAAGTTTGCAATCTTTGATCAGAACCAGAAATTTGGGTTGACTACTCTTTATTTTCTCTAGAATCTCGTAGCGATCACGCCAGCGTCGGGGGTTGTTGGGAGGGGGTGGGGGTGGCGGGGTGTGGGAATGGAATTGGGGGGTGGCCGGGGAGGGGGGTCGGGGTGTCGGGGAGGAAAAAGATAGGAGATAGAAAAAGGAAGAAGGATTAACCTATTAAACAGGTAATAAGTCACCTGGGACCAGTTTTGACAAAAATGATATATAGTTGGGACAGCTCAGAAATAATCTTTAGTTGGGACTGAAAATGGCGGAACGCCCAAAGTTAGGACTGTTCCTATCAATTTTTCCAATTAACAAATTAAACACATTAAAATTGATACGAATACAATTTTAATTTAGCAAAATTACGATCATTGTAAAAGAGAATGGACAATTCTGCATAGCCGATTTTATATAGCAGTTTGATATAGTCATATGACTATCCACGAGGGGGTTTGTTAATCTTTTGTATTTTTCAAGTAGAACTAAATCTGATTCAGTTCATTATAGAAGTAGATATTACATATGCCACGTCGTTACACAAATATTCATCAACGAACCAATCTGTAATAGAATACGGAAAAACATAGCCCTAAACTATAAAAAGAAGAGAAATAAAAACCAATATATATATATATATATATATATATATATATATATATATATATATATATATATATAACTTAATAAACTGATATTTTACCATATACCCCGAGTAATTTTATTTTTCACTACTTATTCCCTCCAACTTTTATAAATTCACCATATACCCATTAAATTCTTTAAAATTCACCATATGCCTTAATAACTAACGATCGTCAACTGTTTTAGTCATTAGCCCCCAATTATGTCACTAAACCCTAATGGACCTCCGATCCATTTTAATCTTAGTTGACCAGCAACCAAACACCACCGATATGTTCCTTCTATTTCTCTTTCTCCATATCTCTCTTCTTTAGTCATAAGTGGAGTTTCGATGGTGGTATATTAAGGTTACTATATATGGGTTGAATAGGAGTTAATTAAGGTGTAGTAATGAAATCAAGGGTTAATTATAAAAAAGAAGTTGATAGTTGTTAGTCATTAATGGCACATGGTGAATTTTAGATACATTAACGGCACGTTTAACGTTAATAAATGGTGGTAATGGAAATGAATTTTAAGTATAATGTCACAAGGGAAGCACCCTTAAAATCTCCATGTGGAGGTAATTTCAACACCCAATTTTGTGTTTTTTCCTTCATGGGGAAGCAATCTCACCCCCTAAGCTTGTGTTTTTTTTCCCAAGGGAAAGCAATTTTCATTACTACTCATTACCACCTACAAGGTGGTATTGTATGAGAATGAAAATTTTAGAAGAAAAATATATATTTTAGGATAAATTAGCATTATCATGGGAATGAACAATGATTTTCTTTATAAATTCATTTCCATTACCACCATTTATAACCAACTACTAAACGGGTCGTTAGGGTTATGTGGTGAATTTTGAAAATAAAGTTGGAGGGTATATGGTGGAAAAAATTATTCAAGGGTATATGTTGAAAGCAAAAAATATTGAGGGGTATATGGTCAAAAATCCGCTTAATATAACTCCATAAATGGGTAGAAAAGCTCTCGAATAGAGAGAATGGAGATTTATTATTAAAAAAATTAACACTATAGTGATGCAATCTAAACTTTAACATATTTTAAACTAACACAACATCAACTTGTCCCAAACTTAGACCGCAGCCAATCGAAACCCGAATCATTCGAAAAGAAATAGAAGAACTTGTATAACAATTTTTTTTTGTTTGATTCGAGCTTGTATAACAAATTGGAAAACAATTAACATTATACAACATATTTACATTGCACACAGTTAAAAAGTTTGTTGAGTTCATATATACTCAAAAGTAGTACAGATATATATAGAGCATATATAGGCCTTGTTCTTTTGGAATTATTTTCATTTCATTTTAGTTCAGATTAGCTCTACTCACTTCAGTTTATTTCAGTTCAGCTCAATTTAGTTCAGTCAGTCTAGTTCAATTCAATGTTGTTGTTGTTATTATTATTATTATTATTATTATTATTATTATTATTATTATTATTATTATTATTATTGTTGTTGTTGTTATTATTATTACAATTATTATTATTATTATTAATATTATTATAATTATAATTATAGTAATTATTATTAAATAATAATAATTATTATTATTAACATTATTATTTTATATAATTAACAATAATTATATTATTATTATAATTAGTACAATTATAGTTATAATAATTATTAGTATAATAATAATAATTATTATTGTTTTAATTATTATTATAATTAATATTATAATTATAAATATACTTATAATTAAATAATAATAATAATTAATATGATTATTATTAGTACTATAATAATAATAATAATAATAATAATAATAATAATAATATAATAATAATAATAATATTAATAATAATAATAATAATAATAATAATAATAATAATAATTATTATTATTATTATTATTATTATTATTATTATTATTATTATTATTAGTTCGATTCAATTCAGTTCGTTTGAATTCAGTTGTATTCCTCCCAATCAAACAGAACAGGGCCATAGTATTATATATATACTTTGGATGTCTGACTTTTTTTCCATTAAGCTAATGAAATTAAACACGCAGAAATTGCTTTTACTATAACATGACAGTTCCCTTTTTTTTTTTTTTTGGGTTTTCAATAGGAATATGAGGCTTCAGTCATGATGTTGAAAAATGGCATTCTAGTAGAGGTTGTGGTTGAAAATTTTGGACGAGTACTCAAGCTAGATTCTATAAGTGCCGGCTCTAGGTCTACCTGGCTAATAGCTGATATACTGATTTTCAACTCTTACCATTGGTGGACTCATAGGTACTTTTGAATTTTTTTAAATTTGCGCCACCTTATATATGTATTTCCATGGTCACTTAACCAAAAGGTAATATATGATTTGGAATATTACCAACTACCGATTACCGATACATACACCATTTCCTTGTTCTAACTAGTTTCATGGTTTTTGAAAAAACCCTAAACCTAGTTTTTCTCTCTAGCCGCCCCCCCTTTTTCCTCCTTTTCTTTCATCAATAAGGGGCTGCCATGGATGATTTCATCCATGGTAAGCCCCTTTTCCTCTCTTGTTTTCACTTTCTAGTTTGTCCTTTTGTTTTGTTGAATAAGTTAGTCTCTCTTTATGAGAGTTTCTTGTGCCCTGATATGGGAAGACTAGTCTTCTCTGTTGTGGAGGTCTCATTCTCCCCTATGGGAGTTGTGAGTCTAGTTTTTTTATTTGTAGGTATGAGAAATTGTTCTCATTGGTTGAAGTCCAAAACTATCAACATGAAGGTATTGGAAGCTCAGAAGAGGTCAATATGGATAGATCAAGAATGTTCTTCTCCAAACTATGTCAAAATGATAGACGGTTCCATTAATAGTTGCTTGGGACAACAAATACAAGCGACTTGCGCCACAATTTTCGATCTGGTTCATTGTAGTTTCATCGAAGAATAAGTTGATCTGATCTTGTTTGATTGTATCCTATTTTTCTTTATTTCTTATTGTAGATGCCGTTTGGCTTTCAATTAATGAAATTTCTCTTTCAAAAAAAAAAAAAGTACCGATACATACTACCACAGTGTACGGGAGTATATAATCCCTCAATCTGTGACCGACATCTATATGACGGTTATCAATACATGCCGGCCGACATCTACATGACGGCCCCGAAGACTCATGTCAGCAATAGCTCCATGAGTATGATTGTAGTGACTGACAAAGTTATGTTTGTCGGCCACCACATAAGCTCGTCATGTATTGCGCTCATGACATAAACTATCGTCAGCGTATGTTTGTTTACTAGTATAGTATTACGTGTATGGACAGAGATTGTGACGTACACATGTACGAAGAATATCTTATTTAAGGAAACCGACCTACTGTTCATAAACTATAAATAGCCCCCAATATGCACTGTTCACGAGGTACATTAATTCTGACCCCACCTACTTTATCTGCACATACCTTTGTCGAACCCTATCTTACTTAGGCATCGGAGTGGGTTTCCTCGGCAACCCCTCGAGGTTAGTCATCCTTGTTCCTTGTGCAGATATACCGTCAAGTCTACACAGGCATACTTGACGTCGCCAAGCTCTACCATCCCTCTGACGGCCGTCAACACTTGACGTCCACTGTTTCACACCCGAAACAATTGGCGCTAGAAGGAGGGCATGAACCCTTTTACTACCGGCAACCTCGCTCCCGACGGTAACCCTGTCTCAACCAAGTATGGCGGCCCTATCAATGGTCCTGATCCCGTTTATGTGGAGGATGAAGATCCCGGGTCACCTGAGCCCGATCCCATAACCCCAACGTGCCCAAATCCAAGAACACCATCCTCCAGCATTGCACATTTCACTCCCGAGCATATCCAAGCTGCTAAAGCGGTGCTTGATGTCGTAGCTTCCGGCAATCAGCTTAACAGTTCACCAAGTAAGCGACCTAAAAGGGTCATTGGTCGCGACCGAGACGACAATCCTCTGAGGAGAACAAAGCCCTTCTCTCAGGATGGACGTTAACTGGAGAGGGAGATAGCGGAAGCAGGTTATGATGAGGAAACTCTCCAGACAAAAGAAGATGGTGATACCGACAAGTACACTGAGCCCATTGATGATGATGGGCAGATTACCATGAGAGAATCAAAGGGCAACACTAGCCAGCATGGTAGGACATACAGTACCTCTCAGGACGGCAACGTGCTCCCTCACAGCTAGGGGCTCACCTTTCATCAGGGAGATTTTGGAAGAACCCATGCAACGCATCAAGATGCCATCGTGTAAGTATGACAGCACAACAGACCCAGTGGATCACTTGTCAACATATGAAGGGCATATGCATCTATACACTCACTCAGACGCTATTTGGTGCAAAATTTTTCCAGCCACTTTGTCGGGCATAGCCCAAACTTGGTTCAGGAGCCTGCCACCGACATCCATTACTGACTTTTATCAGTTGTCAGCGGAGTTCCAGACACAGTTTGTCAGTAACAGAAGGCGGGAGAGAAATACTGGGGAGCTCATGGCTTTGAAGTAGGGTGAGAGTGAAAGCCTCAGAGATTTCATAGGAAGATTCAACAGAGAAGCGGTGACAATACCAAATTTGCAACAAGAAGTTGCCGTTCTTGCCCTGATGTCGGGCCTAAAAGATGGCGATTTCAGGACCTATTTGGGAAGGAAGAATTTGAAGACCTTGGCGGCCATACTGGGAAAAGCTAATGAGTTCATAAAATGTGAAGAGTTTGACCGAGCCTCGAATATGAGGAGAGGTGATTCTGAAATCGCCAAGGAGGAAAAGAGAGGAGGTCAAAGCAAGAAGGAGGCTAAGAAAGAGGTTGCCCACACCAGTGTCGCCAAGGGCAAAGAGAAGAAGGAGAAGTTTGAGAGCTATACGCCCTTAACCAAGCCCAGGGCACAAATCTTCACCATGCATAAGGATGATGACAAGTGGTAGCGCCCCCCGAAATATTCCACAAAGGTCGTGACAGGAACAAGTGGTGCGATTTCCATAAAGATCACGGCCACATCACTGAAGATTGTAAAGATTTGAAAAACAACTTGGAGGACTTGATTCGAAGAGGGTACTTCACCCAATACAAGTCAAGGCGAGAGGCTGGCCGACATGATTCCGGCAAGACCAGGATCAGAATCATGTCGAGGAACCCCAGCGAAACACCCCATTACGGGATAGATTGACGGTTATCCATGTTATAGCCGGGCGGACTGTCTATGGCGGGACAACCAAGTGGGGCTAAGGTGTCTCTCGAAGGAGTATCGTCATTAAGTCAATCTGCATGAAACACATCGGTGTGTCCGTAACCGCCAACTATGCCAACAAATCATATTCACTAAGAAAGATTCGAAGGCATCATCTTCCCCACATGATGACCCTTTCATCATTACCTTGAACGTCGCAAATTGCGCCATTCACAGGGTGTTGGTAGACGGCGGCAATTCCGCTAATATCATGTTCGTGACGGCATTCAAAAAGATGAGTATTGGTTTTGAGCACCTGAAGGGAGTTAGTTACCCTGTGACGGGTTTTACTGGACTCTCTGTCATACCAAAAGGAGCTATAAAGTTGCCGGTTAAAATTGGTCACGTCGAGAAGGCAAGGGACTTGATGGTAGAGTTCCTAGTTGTTGACGTTCTAGCAGCTTTCAACACCATCATTGGGCGTCCGCTAATTCATGATGCACAAGCGGTGGTATCAACATACCACCTAACCATGGTGTACATGTCTAACGCCGGACAGCCAGAAAGATTGAAAGGCAGCCAAGAGTCAGCGAGGTCTTGCTATCATACCATGATGAAGGGTACAAACCATAAAAGAAAAGCAGATGAAAACCTTGACGGGGATACCGACAAAAGGAGTTGCTGCCGACAAATCCCTGACAACAAGAAGATAACCAGTGAAGAATTGCAACCTAGACCGGAAGAAGTATGCCGGCCAGGAGGTGAAATTGAAGAGATTGAGCTGGTGGATGGCGGCTCAGGAAGAACCGTCAAGATCGGAGCCGACATGGATTCTGAAGTCAAGGTTAATCTGATCACTCTGCTTAGAAAGAATGCAGACGTATTTGCCTTCTCAGCGGATAAGATGTCGGGCATAGACCCAGATGTTATGGTACATCATTTAAATGTTGATGAGACAGTCAGGCCAGTGAAATAGAAAAAGAGAACCTTCTCGGCAAAAAAAAAAATAGGGTCATGAAGGAGGAGATCGACAAACTCTTGATAGCAGATTTTATTGAACCATGTGACTACCTGTCATGGTTAAAAAATCAAGCTGGCAGTGGAGGATGTGTGTTGACTTTACTGATCTCAACAAAGCCTGCCCTAAAGATTGTTACCCCTTGCCAAGGATCGACCAGCTTATCGACTCAACCAGTGGACTTGCTATGCTGAGCTTCATGGATGCCTACTCAGTCTATGACCAGATAAGTTTATTCAAAGGAGACAGAAAGAAGACGGCATTTGTCATAGATGCCGGTGTATCCTGCTATAAGGCGCGGCCATGCCTTTTGGGCTGAAGAATGCGGGTGCGACATATCAGAAGTTGGTTGACAAAGTATTCGACTCAAAAGGGGAGAAATGTGGAGGGATATGTTGATGACTCCATAGTGAAAAGCAAAACTGAGAAAGGGCATTTGGAGGATTTGCAAGAAACATTCAAAACTTTGAGGCGTTTCCAGATGAAGTTGAATCCAAAGAAATGCGTGTTCAGTGTCAAATCCGGCAAATTTCTGGGTTTCCTGGTGAGCGAAAGAGGAATTGATGCCAACCCCAACAAGGTTAAGGCCGTCATCAATCTGCCAGAACCCAGGTTTGTAAGGGATATACAGAGATTAACTGGGAGAATGGCGACATTAACTAGGTTCATCTCTAAGGCTGCCGATAAGCTCTACCTTCCTTCAAGATTTTGAGAGGAAATAAGGAATTTGAATGGGGAGAGGAACAGGTAAAAGCTTTCGCCATAGTTAAGGAACATTTGAAGCAAGTCGCCCACCATAGCCAAGGCCATTACCACAAGACAAGCTACAACTGTACTTGTCGGCAACGCCGAGAACAGTAGCAGCAGAGCTTTTGACGGAGAAAAGTAAGGAGCAATTGCCTGTACATTTTGTTAGTCATGTTTTGAACCCGGCAGAGCAAAGATATCAGCTTTGTGCAATTGCCTATATATCTTGTCAATCATCTTTTGAACCCACCATTGCCAAGCCATTACCACAAGATAAGCGTATGCAGTTTTGATCGCGGCAAGAAAGTTGAGGCCATATTATTATGCGCACTCTGTGCAAATCTTGACAAACCACCAGCTGGAGAAAGCCTTGCACAAGCTGGAATCTTCCGGCAGATTGTTGAAGTGGGCCATTAAGTTGTCGGAATTTGAGTTAGAGTTTAAATCCAGGTCGGCAATTAAAGCACAGGCTTTGGCAGACTTAATCTTTGAAGCTACATATGAAGAAGAGGTTGAAGAAGTTAGTACTTGGAAGATATCAGTTGATGGCTCCTCGTCTCAACATGGGTCAGGTGCTAGAATAGTTATGACATCACCAGAAGGGCATGTGTTTTAATATACTATCAGGTTTTCATTTAAGGCCTCCAATAATGAAGTAGAATATGAAGCAACTTTGGCAGGTTTGCGGTTATGTTTGGTGGCTGATGCCAAGAAAGTTCATTTGTTCACAGACTCCCAGCTTGTCGGCAGTCAGATCAAGGGGGAGTATGAGGCCAGAGAGCCGACAATGATAAAGTATCTTGAGATGGTGAGAGAAATGACTTCACAGCTGCAAGGTTTTGAGATAAATGTCATTTCAAGAGCAAAAAATAGTGAAGCTAATGCCTTATTAAAATTGTCAAATTCATTGCTAATCGACATCGAGAGGACCGTCATGGTAGAAGTACTGTAAGAAAAGAGTATTGAACAAAAGATGTTGACGGCTACAATCACCAGTCATGATGAGTGGCTCTCTAATATCGTCAAGTTCAAATTGACCGGAGAGTTGCCGGAAGAAAAGAAAGAGGCTACCAAGGTTAAGAAAGGAGCTAGCTGGTTTGTCATCTACCAAGGAGAGTTGTTCAAGAAGGGATTATCTTTACCAATGCTTAAATGTGTCACGGCATATGAAGCAACAAAAATCATGGAGGAGATCCATGAAGGTATTTGTGGGAACCACATTGGTGGCAGAACACTGGCCCACAAGGCACTCAGAGCAGGATTCTATTGGCCAACCGTGGTAGCAGATGCACAGGAATATGTAAGGAAGTGCGACAAGTGTCATAGGTTTGCACCAATCATCAATTTGCCAGCAAATGATCTGCAACCCATTTTGTGCCCCGTAAAATGCGCACAATAGGGAATGGACATCTTGGGACCGTTCACCACAGCCTCTGGCGGCAGAAAGTTCCTAATTATCGGCATTGATAATTTCATAAAGTGGATAGAAGCTGAACCCACCGCCAAAATCAAGGCTTAACAAGTCATCACCAGATTTGGCATTCCTACCGCCATAGTATTTGATCATGGCGTACAATTTGACTGTGGCCTAGTGCAAAAGTATTTGGCGGACTTCAAGGTCAAGTTTGCTTACTCATCAGTTTGCCATCCTCAAAGCAATGGCCAAGCAGAGGCCGCAATAAGCAAATTCTGAATGCGCTAAAGAAGAAACTTGATGATCTGAAAGGATTGTGGGCTGAGAAGATACCAGAAGTATTGCGGGCAAACAGAACAACCGAGAAGGATTCCACAGGGGAAAGCCCATTCAGGCTAACATTCGGAGTGGATGTCGTCCTGCCAGTAGAGGTTGGTCTGCCTAACTTCAGAACCAAATATTTTGAAGGGGAGAACAATGAGCAGCTGCAAAAGGAGGCTTTAGATTTCCTGCCAGAAGTAAGGTTGACGGTAGAGGTCAAGTTGGTGGCTTCGAAGGATAGAATGAAAAGAGCTTACAACAAGCGAGTGAACCATCGACCTCTGAAAGTTGGATATTTGGTCAAAAGAAGAACATCGGCCACATGCAAAGCTCATGATGAAGGAAAAGTTACCGCCAACTGGGAAGGCCCATACATCATCCAAGAAGAGATAGTGCCAGGCTCATACAAGCTAAGTAAGATGGACGGCAAGATCATGGCTAATAGCTGGAACGCAAGTGTACTTAAGAAATACTTTGTGTAGAAATGAGAAGCATTATATTTAGCGTTTTGTTTTTGAAAAGGCTGTAAAGTGTAAAGACCCACCACCTACAAGGGGGCTAACACATAGTAATTAACGAAAAGCTGACCATTTACAAGGCAGCATTTTGACGACAACTCTTGTTTAGAAAGGCTTTTAACAAGTGTATATGGTTGCCAACCAACACTGAAGAAACGAATATGATTTCTAATTGAACGTTTCCACTTACTTGGCCATTTAAGAAAAGGGTCTATGGTTACCAACCAACACTTACGCCCAAAATGATTCCAAAACAAAGGTGTATATGGTTACGAACCAACACTTAATCAATGAACAAGATAACACTGAGATGCCAAAAGACCGGCAAAACGATGACATCGAATAAAAAAGATATAACATATAAAGAAAGACATAGTTGACGACTTTCACTCCAAACAAAGCTAAACAAATGGCAAGTTAGCAAGATTGCCAATTCAACATGAAAACGATAAATGCAAAGCCAAACTCAAAATGACAAAAAAAGTAACAAGACCACAAAAACATAAAAATCCACACCAAACACAAGTTGTTCAAGAGGCACACATGCCCGCAATGTTTCAAGCCTTAAAGAAATTCATTCATAAGTCATTAGATGAAACTGAAGAAATAAGTGAAGGCCGCCAAAACCCCTAAATCGGCAACATCATCATTAATCAACTGATCAATCTTTGAGCGGGCATCTTCCTCTTCTTCAATCTCTATCTCAAAACGAGGATTTGAGTTACGGACATGTATCTCCAAGACTTGCTCAACCTCATCCGCCAAAGGACCCTTATGCTTGCCTTGATTGAATGTCGTCTCGACAAGATCCCATTCAAACTCAGGGAATATAATTCCCTCAAAGTAGAGCGCATTGTAGCGGCCCAGCCGCCTAAGTAGTTGACAAAAATCATCTGAAGAACGATACTCCTCCATAACCGACTCCTTGGCACTAGCAAGCTGATTCTCCATCTCTGATAACTTGACGGTAATGTCGGCAACTTTTGCCCGTTCAGCTTTTAGTTCAAGAGTAGCATAATCAACCTTCTTCTTGGCGGCAACATCAATTTTTGCCTTATAGTCCTGTTTAGCCTTGGCATAGGCATCAACTTGGCGGGTAAAGAACTTGGACGTGAAGGCGTCCTTCATCTCATATGCCGACTGATAAGCCTGGGTGAGGTTCGCCAAGGAATTCGCCGCCTGCAAAAAGGAAATTTTTATCAATACCATTAAAGCATATCCCGACAAACTACAAAATAAAAAACACAGAAATAGAATTCACCTCCATAAACTTATGAGCAGTTGTAGATGCCGGTGTAAGAATGACGTCCCCTAGCCTGTCCAAGGGAAGTTGAAGGTTCTTAAGCATACGCCATCCAAGATTACCCCCAAGCTCTGGGTAATCAAACTGAAGGGATTCGTTGGTTTCAATGTCAAGGGTAGGACGCTAAGCAATTGCCAGTTGAACGGGAATCTCATCATACTTAAAGAGAGGGTTCTGGGGAGGAATCGCAACTTCAGAAGGCTCTACCCAGCCATCTCTCTTAAAACAAATCCTAGTGGAAATTCAGGAACGGATATCCTTCTGCGCCTCCATAGACAGAGAAGCTCTCTTGCTTGAAGAAAATTTTGGTGCAACAGGGTTGGTGAGAGCCCTAGGAGATTTCCTCTTAGGCTGGTGAGGAGAGGTGGACATGTGATTTGAAATAGGAGGGTTGCCGGCTCCAACAGAGTTGTCGGCATTCTCCACCTCCATTGGGGAGTCATCTTTCCTATAACTTACCCGCAAGCTTTCAGAAGAAGCCCTGGTTCTTCCCCTCTTGGTGCATCTACCTCGAACAGTTGGCAAGGCATGCTCTTTGCCGGCCAAAGGAGCGACATAACTAGTCTTAAAAGATGGACGCTTCCTAGCAGGCTTGTCGTCGGTCTTCAAACCAGAAACTTCAGCAATATACTATGACTTGGAGTAGGAAGCAATAGTATCAGCTTCTTTGGATGGAGGAGGTGCGTTAGGCATTGTAGTTGTCGGTATCCAACGAGGACCTAGACACAAGCACTTATTGTCCAAAGCTTTCAAAGTAATAGTGATTAAAAATAAAAAAGAAGAAGAAGAAGAAAAAGACAACAATAAAAAGGACAAGTTAAGAATTGGGACGACATCCTTACCATTGGGATGTGTACGACACATTCCAATGGCCGAGAAGGGAAGATTCCCAAGATGTACTTTGGATGAGGCATCCAATTTTTAGGAAGACAACTCCCCTTCGGTCGCTTTGGCGACACAATATCGAAATGCTCAAAAGCTTTAAGCTCTCTCTTCGTAAAAGGCTCCTTAGGAATGTGCTCCAAACGACTACATGGTATAGTAAACCAACAACGCAAGGATAGTCTTGGAGCACCATCACCCAAAACCAGTGTCACCGCCAAAGTTTCAGAGATGTGATACGGGGTAAAGCGGTCAATTTTTTCCGAGCAGTATACAAGGAGTACCAACCCTTGCTGCTGGAACCATCATCATCATCATCATTAGAACTATGTTTGGAACCATCTCTCTTCAAACTATGCAAAAGGCAGAATAAGTTAAGTGATAAAGGGAAATTATGCCACCGGCAAGTCCAGATATAAGAAACCATCTGCCGAATGACCAAAGGGGTCAACTTTGCAAGACAAACATTAAGGCCAACCAACAGATCCTTAAGATGGCGGTCTAAAGGAAAGCGTAAGCCGAATTTGAAATGTTATGAATAAATGCCAACACAACCTTCAGGAGGGCGAATAATCACGTCATCTTACTTGGGAAGATACAACTCAAACTTAGAAGGCAGCTTATAAAGTTTGGCGGCAGCCCCACAGTAGTTGTATGTGGCCGCGTCCCGCAGCCAGGACAAATCTGGCGAAATAGTTGACGGGCGCTTAGAATACCCCTCAGGTAGATATTCATCATCAAGACCGACATCTTCGTTGATACCGTCAAGATCTTCCTCTTCATCCTTTTCACTACCACTCATTATCTCGCCATCACCCTCGAAGCCATCATCTCCCTTGGCGGCCAAACCAACAATAGGTAGAGAATCATGTGAGGGGCTCACTACCCTAGTACGAACAACGAGAGGAGTTTTCTCAGATTGGGAAGAACATAAATCCACCATCTTTGGAGTAGCCACCTTCTTGGTAACTCTCGTGGCAACCCTTGAACGACCGCCAAGCTTACGCCAACTCTTGTTTAGCAAGGCTTTTAACAAGTGTATATGGTCTCCAACCAACACTGAAGAAACGAATATGATTTCTAATCGAACGTTTCCACTTACTTGGCCATTTGAGAAAAGTGCATATGGTTACCAACCAACACTTACGCCCAAAATGATTTCAAAACAAAGGTGTATATGGCTACGAACCAACACTTAATCAATGAACAAGATAACATTGAGATGCCAAATGAGCGGCAAAACAATGACATCGAATAAAAAAGATATAACATATAAAGAAAGGCATAGTTAACGACATTCACCCTAAACAAAGCTAAACAAACGGCAAGTTAGCAAGATTGTCAATTCAACATAAAAACGACAAGTGCAACGCCAAACGGTCTTTACTCAAAATGACAGAAAAAGTAACAAGACCACAAAAACATAAAAATCCACATCAAACACAAGTTGTTCAAGAGGTACGCAGGTCCGCAATGTTTAAAGCCTTATAGAAATTCATTCATAAGTCATTCGATGAAACTGAAGAAAGAGGTGAAGGCCACCAAAACCCCTATTTGCCGGCAACGTCTTCGGCAACACCATCAGTAATCACCTGATCAATCTTTGAGCTGGCATCTTCCTCTTCTTCAATCTCCATCTCCAAACAAGGATCTGAGTTACGACATGTATCTCTAAGACTGGCTCAGCCACATCCGCCAAAGGACCATTATGCTTGCCTTGATTGAATGTCATCTCGACAAGATCCTAGTTAAACTCAAGGAACTCCCTCAAAGTACACCGCATAGCAGCGGCCCAGCCGCCGGCATGATGCTGGACTAAGTAGTTGACAAAATCGTCTGAAGAACGATACTCCTCCACAACAGACTCCTTGGCACTGGCAAGCTGATTCTCCATCTCTGATAACTTGGCGGTAAGGTCGGTAACTTTTGCCCGTTCAGCTTTTATTTCAAGAGTAGCATTATCAACCTTCTTCTTGGCTGTAGCATTAATTTTTGCCTTATAGTCTTGTTTAGCCTTGGCATAGGCTTCAACTTGGCGCATTAGGGTAGAGCACTTGGATGCGAATGCGTCCTTAATCTCACATACTGACTGATAATCCCGGGTGAGGTTCGCTAAGGAATTCGCCGCCTGCAAAAAGGAAATATTTATCAATACCATTAAAGCATAGCCCAGCAAACTACAAAATAAATAACAGAGTCATAGAATTCACCTCCATAAACTTATGAGCAATTATGGATGCCGTGGCAAGAATGACGTTCCCTGGCCTGTCCAAGGGAAGTTGAAGGTTCTTAAGCATACGCCATCCAAGATTACCCCTAAGCTGTGGGTGATCAAACTGAAGGGATTAGTTGGTTTCAAAGTTAAAGGTAGGACGCCAAGCGCTTGTCGGTTGAATGGGAATCTCATCATACTTAAAGAGAGGGTTATGGGGAGAAATCGCAACATTAGCAGGCTCTATCCAACCATCTCCCTTAAAACAGATCCTAGTGGGAATTCGAGAAAGGATATCCTTCTGCTCCTCCACAGACAGAAAGCTCTCTTGCTTGAAGAAAATTTTGGTGCAACAGGGTTGGCGAGAGCCCCAGGAGATTTCCTCTTAGGCTGGTGAGGAGAAGTGGACATGTCAGTTGAAATAGGAGGGTTGCCGGCACCGACAGAGTTGTCGGCATTCTCCACCTCCATTGGGGAGCCATCTTTCCCATAACTTACCTGCAAGCTTTTAGAAGAATCCTTGGTTCCTCCCCTCTTGGTGCGACCACGTCGAACAGTTGGCAAGGCATGCTCTTTGCCGGTCGAAGGAGGGACAAAACTAGTCTTAGAAGATGGGTGCTTACTAGCAGGCTTACCGTCGGTCTTCAAACCAGAAACTTCAGCAATATACTGTGACTTGGCGTATGAAGCAATGGTCTCAGCTTCTTTAGATATCCAACAAGGACCTAGACCAAAGCACTACTTGTCCAAAGCCTTCAAAGCTGAAAAAAGCAAAGAACAAAAATAATAGTGAGTAAAAATAAAAATAAAAAGAGAAGATGAAAAAGACAACAATAAAAAGGACAAGTTAAGAATTGCGACGACATCCTTACCATTGGGATGTGTACGACACATTCCAGTGGCCGAGAAGGGAAGATTCCCAAGATGTACTTTGGATGAGGCATCCAATTTTTAGGAAGAGAACTCCCCTTCAGTCGCTTTGGCGACACAATATCGAAATGCTCAAAAGCTTTAAGCTCTCTCTTCGTAAAAGGCTCCTTAGGAATGTGCTCCAAACGACTACGTGGTTTAGTAAACCAACGACGCAAGGGATAGTCTTGGGGCACCATCACCCAAAACCAGTGTCGCCGCCAAAGTTTTAGAGATGTCATACGGGGAAAATCGGTCAATTTTTTTCGAGTAGTATACAAGGAGTACCAACCCTTGCTGCTGGTACCATCATCATCATCATCATTAGAACTATGTTTGGAACCATCTCTCTTCAAACTATGCAAAAGGCGGAATAAGTTAAGTGATAAAGGGAAATTATGCCACCGGCAAGTCCAGATGTAGGAAACCATCTGCCGAATGACCATAGGGGTCAACTGTGCAAGACAATCATTAAGGCCAACCAACAGATCCTTAAGATGGCGGTCCAAAGGAAAGCGTAAGCCGAATTTGAAATGATATGAATAAATGCCAACACAACCTTCAGCAGGGCGAATAATCACGTCATCTTCCTTGGGAAGATACAACTCAAACACAAAAGGCAGGTAATAAAGTTTGGCGGCAGCCCCACAGTAGTTGTATGTGGCCGCGTCCCGCAGCCAAGACAAATCTGGCGAAATAGTTGACGGGCCCTTAGAATACACCTCAGGTAGATATTCATCATCAAGACCGACATCTTCGTTGATACCGTCAAGATCTTCCTCTTCCTCCTTTTCACTACCACTCATTATCTCGCCATCACCCTCGAAGCCATCATCGCCCTTGGCAGCCAAACCAACAACAGGGCGAGAATCATGTGAGGGGCTCACTACCCCAGTACGAACAACGGGAGGAGTTTTGTCAGATTGGGAAGAACATAAATCCACCATCTATGGAGTCGCCGCCTTCTTGGCAACTCTCGTGGCAACCCTTGAACGACTGCCAAGCTTACGCCAACTCTTGTTTAGCAAGGCTTTTAACAAGTGTATATGGTTGCCAACCAACACTGAAGAAACGAATATGATTTCTAATCGAACGTTTCCACTTACTTGGCTATTTGAGAAAAGTGCCTATGGTTACCAACCAACACTTACGCCCAAAACGATTTCAAAACAAAGGTGTATATGGTTACGAACAAACACTAAATCAATGAACAAGATAACATTGAGATGCCAAAACACCGGCAAAATGATGACATCGAATAAAAAAGATATAACATATAAAGAAAGACATAGTTAACGACATTCACCCTAACAAAGCTAAACAAACGGCAAGTTAGCAAGATTGTCAATTCAACATGAAAGCGACAAATGCAAAGCCAAATGGTCTTTACTCAAAATGACAGAAAAAGTAACAAGACCACAAAAACATGTATCTCTAAGACTCAAAATGACAGAGTTGTCGGCATTCTCCACCTCCATTGGGGAGCCATATTTCCCATAACTTACCCGCAAGCTTTTAGAAGAAGCCCTGGTTCCTCCCCTCTTGGTGCGACCACGTCGAACAGTTGGCAAGGCATGCTCTTTGCCGGTCGAAGGTGGGACAGAACTAGTCTTAGAAGATGGATACTTCCTAGCAGGCTTGCCTTCGGTCTTCAAACCAGAAACTTCAGCAATATACAGTGACTTGGCGTATGAAGCAATGGTCTCAGCTTCTTTAGATATCCAACGAAGACCTAGACCAAAGCACTACTTGTCCAAAGCCTTCATTGCTGAAAAAAGCAAAGAACAAAAATAATATTGAGTAAAAATAAAAATAAAAAGAGAAGATGAAAAAGACAACAATAAAAAGGACAAGTTAAGAATTGCGACGACATCCTTACCATTGGGATGTGTACGACACATTCCAGTGGCCGAGAAGGGAAGATTCCCAAGAAGTACTTTGGATGAGGCATCTAATTTTTAGGAAGACGACTTCCCTTCGGTAGCTTTGGCGACACAATATCGAAATGCTCAAAAGCTTTAAGCTCTCTCTTCGTAAAAGGCTCCTTAGGAATGTGCTCCAAACGACTACGTGGTTTAGTAAACCAACGACGCAAGGGATGTCATACGGGGAAAATCGGTCAATTTTTTCCGAGCAGTATACAAGGAGTACCAACCCTTGCTGCTGGTACCATCATCATCATCATCATTAGAACTATGTTTGGAACCATCTCCCTTCAAACTATGCAAAACGCGGAATAAGTTAAGTGATAAAGGGAAATTATGCCACCGGCAAGTCCAGATGTGGGAAACCATCTGCCGAATGACCAAAGGGGTCAACTGTGCAAGACAAACATTAAGGCCAACCAACAGATCCTTAAGATGGCGGTCCAAAGGAAAGCGTAAGCCGAATTTGAAATGATATGAATAAATGCCAACACAACCTTCAGGAGGGCGAATAATCACTTCATCTTCCTTGGGAAGATACAACTCAAACTTAGAAGGCAGCTTATAAAGTTTGGCGGCAGCCCCACAGTAGTTGTACGTGGTCGCGTCCTGCAGCCAGGACAAATCTGGCGAAATAGTTGACGGGCCCTTAGAATACCCCTCAGGTAGATATTCATCATCAAGACCGACATCTTCGTTGATACTGTCAAGATCTTCCTCTTCCTCCTTTCACTACCACTCATTATGTCGCCATCACCCTCGAAGCCATCATCGCCCTTGGCAGCCAAACCAAACAAGGCGAGAATCATGTGAGGGGCTCACTACCGCAGTACGAACAACGGGAGGAGTTTTCTCAGATTGGGAAGAACATAAATCCACCATCTCTGGAGTCGCCGCCTTCTTGGCAACTCTCGTGGCAACCCTTGAACGGCAGCCAAGCTTACGTCATTGGTAGCGTTCCTCCCTGCTGATCTTTCCTCGACTCAGGGCGTCATCCCAATCTGACGGACCCTCTGGAGGACCAGTGTCCATGGAAGGAGGTGGCGGAACCGCCACAGTTACTTCAGCAAAGCTCAGGTTGGTGCCATACTTATAGATGGCGTCCTCATCAGAAGCCAACCAGTATTGACGGCGAATAGGCTCTATATCGACCACATCCGGAAAAACAATCTCCGGAAGTTCCTTGCTACGAAGCTTGCCAAAGGTTTCAGGACGAAGCCTCTTTAGCACTTCTGAATCAAGGGAAACTTCAGCCCCACGTTTACGTTTGACGGCCTCATCCTTAATCTACGATAAACCCTCGACCATTTCCTCCCTGGCCACAGAAAGAGTACGGGGAGTGGGGGGACCCGCAGAAGAAACTGCACCCCCTTTTGAAGGCAAGGGACTTTCACCCTCCTCCTCAACAACCGTGGGGTTTCCTTAGAGGAATACTCCGGCGTTGGAGAGTCGGAGCCGAAAAGGGCATTAACATAGTCCACATTATGGATATCGCCGGAAACACTCAACGCCATCGCAAGTCTCAACAACAAAGAGGAAAGCGAAAACGAAAAAAAAATGCGACGGAGGAAAAGAGAGAATTTTACCTAACAACGCCGGGTGCCGGAAACGGAGCTCCGGAAAAGATGACCGAAAAATGGTGTGAAGAAATGAAACCCACAAATAAAACCCAGTTAGAAAGTTTGTAAAAAAAAAAAAAAAAAATAGGTCGACGACGACCGCAAAAGAGAGTTAAGAAAGAATGCGAGTGCAAATTCGAAAAAAGAAGTAAAATTTCGAAGCAAAATCGAGAACATTTACCGGAAGTTGAAGGGTTACTTAGAGAAACTAGAGGTAGAAGATGAAAAGAAGTGAAAGAAAGAAATAAAGGGAAGTACAGTAACCACTCCATTTAAGGCAAAAAATAGATGGCCCAAATTAAGGGGTTAGGTAACTGCCTTCCCAGAAAAGCGCCACGTGGATCAACCCCCTGAGAAACTGCAGCGCCACTTTTTCAAATTTTATTTAACCTGACAACTTCTCGCCAAAGCAATGATAGTACTATCGTCATCACTTTGTGGGGGGGGGGAGCTAGTTGTACGGGAGTATATAATCCCTCAATCTGTGACCGTCATCTATATGACGGCTATCAATACATGACGTCCCCAAAGATTCATGTCAGCAATAGCTCCATGAGTATAATTGTAGTGACCGGCAAAGTTATGTTTGCCGGCCACCACATAAACTCGTCATGTATTGCGCTCATGACATAAACTATCGTCAGCGTATATTTGTTTACCAGTACAGTATTACGTGTATGGACAGAGATTGTGACGTACACATGTACGAAGAAGATCCTATTTGAGGAAACCGACCTACTCTTCACTAACTATAAATAGCCCCCTTTCTGCATTGTTCACGAGGTACATTAATTCTGACCCCACCTACTTTATCTGCACATACCTTTGTCGAACCCTATTTTACTTAGGCACTGGAGTGGGTTTCCTCGGCAATCCCCCGAGATCAGTCATCCTTGTCCGTTATGCAGGTATAACGTCAAGTCTACACCGGCATTCCCGATGTCGCCAAGCTCTACATCCCTCTGACGGCCATCAACACTTGACGTCCACTGTTTCACATCCGAAACACACAGGGTCTCACACAATATCTGTAGGCTTGTTGTCTTCTAGGTTGATTAGCCTTGTATCCAGCATGTAAACTGGTGTGCCATGTAGGCTAGTAGCCTAGCAGGGGTTGCTTGGTATTCGGACCACTAATATTTCCTAATAAAATAACAGGGTCTCGCACATTTCAAATAAATGTAACACGTTGACTTTTTAAGTCAAATGTTGTATAGTTTTACCATAATCATGTTAGTAATACTATCTCCGTCATATTAAACGATATAGTTTGATCATATACTTGATTCAAATAATCTTCTTAGACCATATTTTCCAACTAGTATATAAAGACAAAGTAGACAAGGAATATACAATAAAATATTAATGGCATCTTTTCAAATTCAAGTGTTAAAGTTAATTTGGGATGACATAAGAAAACATTTATATATATTGATATGCATGGATGAAGGGAGAGTGTGTTTTCTATATATTGATTGGAATTTGGAAAGCATAAGAAGTTGTAATTTAATGTAATCAAAATGTTAATTAATAATACAAGATGTACCCCCTTAATTCTTTTCCAAGCTCCTTTACACTCAAGGTGATTTAATTTAATTCTTTAATAATCATTTCCAACTTCATGAGATTTATTTAAAAAGCATGGATAATAGAAAAAGATGCAATCATCATTAATTAACAGGAAAAATTGACAGGAATAACTCTAATTATGGGCGTTCCGCCATTTTCAGTCCCTACTTTTGATTATTTGTCCGTCGTCCCAACTATAGGGTGTATTGTATAAAACAGTCCCACTTGACTGGTTACCTGGTCAACAGGTTAAGTTTTTTTTTTTCCTGCCTCCTCTTTCTCTTCCCTCCTCTACCATCCCTCAACCTCCCCTTCCTCTGTAACCCTCTGTCTCCCCCTCCCCCTCCCATATCACCCCTCTACATCCCTCTTTGTCCTTCATTACACCACTATCTCATCGGAGTTGTCCCTTAATGTCGCCGAAAAAGCAACCCAGAAGAGCGTTAAAAGTCTTCTGGTTCGCACCACATTTCTCTCTTTATCCTCTGTTTGGGTCGGCCACCCGCGCACCACCGCAGTGCCGCAGTAAATCATCCACACTCCTACCTCCAGCACACCACCGTGAACCACCCAAAACACCAACTAAACCAGCCTCCCTGCTCTCAATCTCTCTCCTTGCTTTGCTGCGTCCTTCTCTCCTCACTTTGCTGTGAGATGCAGCTCCGTTGCTGCTGCACCAACCTCGAATCCCCTACGTCGTCGGCATCTCTACTTTTATTCGGCCTCGCGTGCCCTTTTGCATTCGAGTTTCGGGGGTGGTAGGGCAGGGGGTTCGTTTTAAGGGGAGTGATTAGCAGGGGAGGGAAGTTTCGGGGGTGGTAGGGGGTTGGGGGGAGGTTGTGGCAGGGGAGGGGTGGGGGGAGGTTGTGGTGACAGTCTAAGGGGTGGGAGAGGGGGTGGCAGACTGGCTGGGGAGGGGAAGGAGTGGTTGGGGTGGTGGTTTAAGACATTTTACCTATTGTAGCAGGTTACTAACCTGTTGAGACCGTTTTTATAAAATACACTTCATAGTTGGGACCACGGAAATCTCATCACAAGTTGCGACTGAAAATGGCGGGATAATCTTGAAATTAGTTCCTCCAAGAGAAAAATTTGAATAGATAAGCCCTTTTCAAATAAAGTAGGACAAGGAAGGAGATCTTACCAAAACTGTTCTAAGTTTTATGATATATGTAATGCAGATGGGATTATTTCATGCTTGGAGGTAAGATTATCAAAGGCATGGACCATCTGAAGGCGTACGAAATTGCAATGACAACATGGGCCAACTGGGTTGATGCTAACATTGACCCTAAAAAGACTCAAGTTTTCTTCCAAGGAGCTTCACCTGCTCATCTAAAGTAAGTTATAATTTGTTATATCTATATACATCATCTAAGGACCAGCTCATTTTGATTTGTTGATAGTTAGAGTAAATAATGGAAGAGTTAGGCTATATTCTCTTTATAAAAATATAATTTTCTAATAATTAGTTGTGCTTAGTAAAATCTGGCTTCAATTGGTACAAACCAGTAGTTGTATATTAATGAGCAAAGAATTGGTAAAATCAATATAAATTAGCTACACTTTGAGTTAACAAAACAAAACAAGGCCTAATAATTAATCTTGGTTCGGTTTGATTAAGAACAATGGGATCATGATGGAATTGTTTTTTTTTTTTAAAAAAACTAAGTACTCTCACCTTTTCTATTTGCTCTACATGGTGGTTTGCTCCACGGCCGCCCATCTCTTGTCGAATTCGACCACAGAAACTTCATATCTGAAGTTCATTTGATCGAATTCGACCATCTAAAGCCATTATTAATGATAAGAAGTATTTCCCCATTCTAACTCTTGTTTTTCTTATTTACAAATTTTTAGGGTCTTGTGGGTGGTGGTTTTGTGGGTGGCAGGTTGATTTTCGTTGGTGGTGGGTGGTAATTCAAGGGTGGTGAGTACGTTTCATGGGTGGTAATTCAAGGGTGGTGAGTACGTTTCGTGGGTGGTCAATGGGTTTTCGGGGTTGGTGAATGGTTTTGTGGAGCTGGTGGCTAGTTTTCCACGGGTGGTGGATAGGTTTTTCGTGGGTGGTGGCTGGGTTTTGGGGTTGATGGTAGGTGGCTTTTGTGGTTTTTGGTGGTTTTCAAGGTGATTGGTGCGTTATGGGGAAGGGTTGGTAGTGTTTTTTCTGATGTGGCTGGTGGGCTTACATGGGGTTGCATTGGTGGTTGGGAAGGTGTGGCCAGGCAGTGGTGCGGTGGCCAATGTGTTGGTCAATAATAGGTCCAAGTGACCATGGAGTAGAGGAGGGAAAGGATAAGTGAAACCTTGGGGGAGTAGGAAATGGATGTAGCTAGAGGACTTTAGGGTAAAGAAAGGGGTAAAGGGAATTATTATAGTGACTAAATAAACACCAAGAAAGAGAATCCAAACCTTTCTTTTCCTTAGAGCATGTACAATGGGATGGTCTTGGGTTGGTCTAGCAAATAGTAAAACTAGCTTTACCTAGTTTTGTCATTGGGGCACTTGGCCCTTGGTGTTGGTTGGTCTGGAAATCCAGACCATATTCATCTCGGATGGAGTGCACAAGACACATGAATAGCAGACGCGTGGCAAAGAAACTGGTGAAAAACTGATGTTGGGCCCAAATGAAACGCAACATATTGAAGGAAAGGGAGAAAGAGAGAAGGAAGGAAACGCAGAACTTCACTTTGCGTGCAAGTAGCTGGGCCCAAAAGCTACTGCCTGTTGTCATTTCTTCTCTATCCTACTGACCAACAAATGGTAGCTGCACACGTGGCTGCTTTGCTGCTCCTCTTTCATTTCTTCTGATGTTTACGGTAATTTTAAAACGTTACAAGAACTTGTAACGTAAAAAAAAAAAATTCAGCTAATAATTTTTAAAAAAAAATTACATTAACGACAATAAAATATTTTTATCTATAAATTGAGCCCAAATTTCATATATTTTACCACACTTCTTCCCAATTTTTTTTTAATTACTTAAATTAAGCCAATATTATGGATTTAATTTAACGTAATCTAATTAGCTTTTATTAATTTAAATCATCTATTTCATATAAAAATTAACATTGGGTAGGTAGGAGAGAGAGTGTATGGACTTGGAGGGGTATGGTAAAAGTATGAAAGAGAAATAGAAAAACCAAGTAAGACCAACCAAACCATTGTGAGAAAAAAAAGATGAGTTGGTGGGAGTTTTAATGGGATGTGAGGTGTAAGGAGGAGGAAAGGAGAGAGAAAGAAAAAAGCTCCAAGACCAACCAAGATCGACTAGCCCATTGTAGATGCTCTTACCCTTTCTTGAAGCCCATATACCAAACGCCTCCTAATATATTTGATTGTGCATCCTTAATAGAACTTAAGAGTTGATTGATTGAAAATGCGCATCAAAACATATTGGACAATACTATAATATATGTCAAAGTCCAACACTCTAGCCATATATAATTAAGACATACAAACATATAAATAAAGAGCTAATCTTGCGTGGACCTAGTCCACTTTAATATTATTGTGGACTAATTAAAGTCACTCATATGACATAGTGGCCCCTTTTTCATATACTTCCTCCGTTCCAAATTAAACGCAACAGTTTCTATTTTTGGCAGTTTCAAATTAAATGCAACAATTTCATTCTTTCTATTTTTGGTATGATTTTTACTCCTAAAATTACCAAAATGTCCTTATTAAAAAACTTAAAACACTTATTATACTACCCATATCAAATTACGTACAAACCTAATTAAAATTAATCAACTTAAACATCAACCCCCTCTCTCTTCAATACCACCTTCACCCACCACCCACCACCATTTCTCTCTCCTCCATCCTCCATCATTCTCTCTCTCCTCCATCCTCCATCACCATTTTTCTCTCCTCCACCACCACCATTATCGCCGGCGTCATTCCTCCGTTCTCCGTCCTCCGTCCTCCGCCACCCACCACCATCATCATCACCTTCGTTCCACCTTCGATCTCCCTCTCCCACCAGCCCTACCACCTCGCCGCCGCACGCGCCGACTCACCGGCGCTCTCTCCGCATCACCGGCGTTGCACTCTCCGGACTTCGCCGCCGGTCAACCTCTCCTCGTCGTCTCCCCCTCCCCCTTCTCGTCCTCATCCACTCTCAACCTCCCAAATCCCCATTTTCTCTCTCCTCCCCCAAACCCCCTCCACCAATCAAAACCACCCTCAACCACCACAACCACCACCACTATCATGTTCCACCTCCGCCGCCGGAATATTCTCCGACGATCGCGGGTTCGAATCTTCCTCACATATTATCGCCTTCAAGTGTTAAGAAATCTGGTCATAATAATTATCATAGTGGTGAAATTCATGAGAAAGTTAGGGTGAAAAAGGGTATGAAATTACCACACATTTTGTCGGATTCAAGTGTTTGTTCTTCTACCCCGAATTCTTTTTCTCGGGAAGTTTGATTTTTTTCCGGCGGATAAGGAAAAAGAAACGACGACGACGTATGTGGGTGTTCCACCTTCGATCTCTCTTCTCGATCTGTTCTTGTGGAGGTGGAGTGGGTTGGGTTGTGCTCGATTTCTCTCTCTCCTCGATCTGTTCTTATGGAGGTGGCGTGGTGGTGGTGCTTTTGACGGTGGTTTATGAAGTGGATTTAGGGTTTAGATGGTGGTGGTGCTTTTGACGGTGGTTTATGGCGGTACTTTTGACGGTGGTGGTGGTAGGATGTGGCAGTAGTGGTGGTTGGGTGGTGGTTGGGTGGTGGTAGGATGTGGCAGTAGGGTGATGACAGTGGTGGTGATGACAGTAGGGTGATGACAGTGGTAGTAGGGTGGTTTGGTGGCGATGACCGTGGTGGTTTGGTGATGGTCATGGTGGTAGGATGTACCCACTTTCTCTCTCCTCTTAAACTTAATTACATGCCCCTCCCTTTTTCTAATCACCCCTTAAGAAATTTCAACTAGGAGTCCGTGCCACATGAATTGTTGCGTTTAATTCGGAACGGAGGAAGTAGTAACCTTTTAAAATCTTGAGTTACACTAATCTATTATTATCAAACATAGTGACAGTTTTTTGGATACAACCACCCTTTGTTACATTAGTTTATCATAATGAAATTTTACATTATGACATAGTAACCTTTTTTTCTTACATAGTCATCCTTTACAATTTAAATCTACTCCTCTTTTATATCTATTTTTTTATAGTGACCCTTTTTTTATACAAATTATATGTACTAACATTAAGTCTACACTAATTTAGTGTGGACCAGTTCCATATAAATTTTTTACATAAATTAAATAGAAACAGATGGAGACATGCAAGATTGGGGAATTATTACTACGTGATAGATTTTCTTAATATTGGCAACACCTTCTAACAAAATAGATTTGATGGAATCTAAGACTAACCATCTTATATTAATTTTAAAACCCGCCCTACGCCTTCACTCCCTTTTATTTTATTTGCTATTTGGTAACTTGTTGGGTTCTTGAAAATTCAGTGGAAGCGAATGGGGAGAACCAAGAGCGACATTTTGTCGCCACGAAGTTGAGCCAGTGAAAGATCCAAATTACGCAGGTGGTCGTCATCCGGGTGAATTGATCGTAAAGAGAGTACTAAAACAAATGAAGAAAGATGTTAATTTGCTTGACATTACCCTTCTCACCGAGTTAAGAAAAGATGGGCATCCTTCTATTTACGCTGGTGGTGGTCCAAAATTACTTGATTGTAGTCATTGGTGTCTTCCTGGTGTTCCAGATACTTGGAACCAACTTCTGTTTTCAATATTGTTCGAACAATAAATTGAAAAAACTTAAAAATGTTAAAGAAATTCATTTCCAATAATAATAGTGTTCTCTTTTCATGTTTTTAGCAACATAAAACTAAGATGTAAACAAGGGATCAACCAATACCCTGTATTGGACCAAAAAATATGTATATATGCGTGACTTCCACACCAATCAATAATAACTGGAAGTTTGAATTTTTGGCCAGAATCTAACGACAAGGTGAGTGGTTTTGATAAAAAGTGGCTTATATGGTGTTTTCTCATAAAACCAATTATTAAAGGTGTTTTTTCACAAAAATTATGATAAATAAGATATTTTCTCACTTTAATTTCTAACATAAATAGTAGGATTTTGGAAACGGTAAGAAAGAGTCATTTCTCCAGAAGGACTAAGGGTCATCGACAAGTGTTGTCTAATACTCATAATATGTTAATTAGGTCGAAGCATTTCAAGGTTAAATTGTAACTTATCAGCTGCAACATGAAACAATTGATTAAGCTAATAACTAACCAATACAATTAATTACAGTGAAATTAAGTTAAACAAAAAGATAGGGAAAGGGGTCAAATATCAAGTGGTTTGTGATTGTGGCGATCAAGGGGATAAACATAGGTAAAAGAGGAACAAGCAACTAATTGAGATGATTAACTCTAAGTTATTCCTAAGTTGTCTCTTAAGGATTCATAGATTTACTGAACCATATGATTAAGCCTCTTTCATGGTCGTAAACATATAACCAAGGAATAATAAGCACAATATCAATCCACAAAACCCATGCTCAACAGTCAACACCTTAGTTTCACTCTCATGAATAATCAAGTAGGATATAATAGCATAAATGTCACCGTATATCACATTAGAAAGATATCAAAAATAAACACTCACACTAGTAGAAACTAGCCTTATTGTTGCTATCCAATTGATGCGGTTTCACCCATACACAGCAATAAACTGTGTGAGAAGGAAAAAAAAACATGTAAAACCACCTATTGCTGCGGTTCCTAGGAGAAACCACAACAATAGATTATTTTTTAATATTTTAATCTATAGCTGCGATTTTTCTAAAATACGCAGCAATAACTTCATTTTATTACTAGGGTTTATTTTCTTAGTTGGGCGCCATTTTTTAAACTTCATTACTATTCCTCACACATTCTCCATTTCACTCTCATTCTCTTGTGCTCCTCCTGTGCTCCACTTCCCACTCATCCTCCTCCTCGCTTATTCATCCTCTATCCTCCTCCACCTCATCATTCTCCGGCGCCCCACCATTCTTTTCTCCTCCTTCTCCCTCTCTAGCTCCTCTCACTTTGATTTCTAACCCCTCGACGATCTAGAAACACGCAAAGTTTTCTCGACACTAATCCCGATGTTTGTCGGGGTTGCTTTCTCATGGATAGCTCGTCGTTTGTGGTCATCGAGCACGACGTTTTCATATCTTCGCGGTGGTCGTTGATTTGTTGCTCGTCAATTGAAGGTGAGTGTCGGTGCCCAGTGGTAGGGGACGAGAGAGAACCCCATCTTCTTGTTGTGCGATTTAATGCGATTTCATATCTGAGTGCGATTTTGTGGGTGTAAACACAAATTTTAGATGTCTGCAAAATAGAATCAAATATGTGAAACAAATGATAATTTTATTAATATAAAAATCTGAGTACAATCTCTAATATATCCACTGATTCGATCAAAAGAATGATTTGGTTTCCTTGAATGAGGGCCTCCGGGCTTAATCTCCTTCAAGTATGATCGTCTAGAATAGAACGACTTTGATGCTTGTTGTTCTTCTTCTAGGTTGAATGTTTGGTTTGGATGTGCAGACTTAGAGAGTCTCTGGAGCAGCTTTTTCTCTCTCTCTCTCTTTGAGTCTTCTGTTTTTCTCCCCTTGGCAAATGAAAAGGAGCTCTATATTTATAGAGTTAGGAGAACCCTAGGGTTTCCACTTATCCTGCCTCCTGGGCCTCATGGACATAACTCTATTATGAGTCCATCTTTTATTTAATGAGCCATGACCCAATAATAGATGATTAATTAAAATAGGCCTCATTTAATAATAAAGCCCAAATTAATTTATTTTATGATCATCCATTTATTTTAAGTCAACATTTGACTTGTCGGGACAAATAATTAATGGCTTGACATTATACAATTTTTTCATGCCTACAAATTGCCCCCTCGAGACTGTATCACATACACGATTATGAGTGTTTTGATTGTGATTGAGTCTCGAAATATTTAACATACTTTAGCCCATGACCATACTGTCTTCGTAGAGCCCCATGACTTTTGTTATGGGAAAGCCCACCATATACTTGCTTCTTTTTTTTTAGCTCTTCATGCTACGTAGTAGTATACTACAGCAACTTAAAGCCCAAGATTTTTTCTTCTTTTTTTTTCGGTTGACTTTCTTTCCAATTAACCAAACTAGGATATAATTTGATATTGGAAA
The DNA here is from genome assembly GCA_947646795.1 of Beta lomatogona. Lineage (NCBI taxonomy): Eukaryota > Viridiplantae > Streptophyta > Magnoliopsida > Caryophyllales > Amaranthaceae > Beta > Beta lomatogona. The sequence goes on from CANSNZ010000116.1 coordinate 765,050, forward strand.
CAAGATAGAAACCATAAACACATCTTCTTGCTGGCCGGATTTACAGAAGTTGAAGAAGATAACATCACTCCAAATTCTAATCTAAATCTCTTTCGGTTTAAGATAGATAAATTTGTAGAATTTTTATCCAACTCAAACACTTCTTCCCACACTATATATATACGTAATGGGAGGTAAAATAAAAATCTATCAACACCTCTTCTGCCCACCACGGAGGACCCGAAACAGACGCCGAGCACAAGTCGAAGCCATACTAGCACTGCCACCACTGTACTGCACTTTCCCGAGGCCCCTGCGTTTCCGAAGCCGTGATCTTGTCGCCATACCAGCACTACCACACCCGCATTGCACTGCCCCGAGGCCCCCCGGTATCTGACGGAGTTACTACGACGCGTCAAGGTTTGATTTTTTTATCCTCTGCTTGTAGTAGAACTCGTTCTTGAGTTAAATAGTGAAGAAAGATTGATGACCCATGCTCATGCTGCTCCATCATTGTATTTGTATTTGTATGATCATCATCAACATCATCCGTCAAATAAGCGATTGTTGTGCAGAGCTAAGATGATTTTGTCTACTGTTTTTTTTCCTCTTTTTTTTTTGTTTTGATGTGTGAGTGTTGATCATGTTTCCCGCCAAAACAACAATGTATAACTCCATATATCATGGAGTTCATGATACATGAGTCACGCTGGAATTCCTTGATTTTCTTTTGTTCTTTTTTTTTATGGGTTTGTGTAGTGTGGTATTTGTATGATCATCATCAACATCATCCGTCAAATACCGGGGTCGCAGTGGTCGAGCAATGAACCCAACAACATCATCGTCGTCGGCGACGGCTTAATACGGCGGCTAAGAGTAAGCCGGATAAAATACCGGTGTTGGCGCCGATGTCTTTGAAGACGGAGATGATGTCGAGTGTTGATTGGTCGTAGGATTTGAGGATTTGAGTAACCATGGACCTGTTGTTGATTGTATCCATATACTTGATGCTGATGATACCCATCTGTTGTTCATTTTACTGCTTCTACTTGTTGATGATGATTTTTGTTTTTTTTTTTTTTTTTTTTGGTGGTGTGGTTTTAGTTATCTCCCGTATTATGGGAGGGCTTGACTAAGTGTATGCATGAATATGTTATTGAGTAGGTATATGCATCTTTGCTTTGTATTATGAATTCACAATATGTCTACTGCCCCTTTGTTATTTTTGTTTTTTTTTTTCTTCTTTTTTTTTGTTTTTTGTGAAAATTTTTTGTCTTATTGAATATATCATGGTATGATACCACAATATCAATATCTAATGCTAGGACTATACTATTGTTAATTAATGTAGAGATTTTTTTTTAATACATACATAAACATATATGCATTTTTTTTTTACTTCTCTTTTTATTTTTAGGAACAATAATAATATGGTGCGATTTGAATCCGCCAAGCCATCCACTGGAGATCACATGGAGATTGCTGACGATGCAAACAATGGACATAAAACACAATTCCGTGCATTTTGCCCCATGATTGGACCTTTTGCGAAGGATTGGCCCATATCACATTACCCTCCTAGCTTGAAGCGTTGGTGGAAGGACATCTGCGAAGGCAAATCATCCGCCCAAAGATCTTCCAAACCGACTCTTCTCTCCTCCCATCACCAAGCATGCACTGAGACCAAACCAATAGACACACTTCATGCACGCCTTTCCCGAAAAGAAGTCAGGTGGAGCTCTAACATGCGTTTTGAGCCGAATTCAAATACATTCCTTGCTATTGGGAGTGGTTAGAGGACATCTTGCGTCAATTCAGAAACACTCTTTCTCGCATCCATCTGCTCGACGTCGTGTATGCTTCCATGTTCGTTTACAAGTGCGATAGTTCAGTGATGCAGACTTTTTGCGAATCATGGTGCCCAAAGACGAACACCTTGCTTCTTTCTGAAGGAGAGATGTCTATTAGTTTGTGGGATGTTCATGTGCTTGGTGGTTTGCCCATTTCTGGTCTTCTATATGACGAGGTGATCCCTTCAGTAGAAGAATCCAAAGTAGAACATGATCTACGTCTCCCCCATAGTTGCATATACTTGCTTGAAGCATTTCGCCGCTTAATGACAAAATCTAACAGGTCAAGTGTCTCTTTTGAAGAATGGTGTCGTTTTTGGTTTCGCGACTCTTCCAAGTATTGCACAACACCTACAAGCGCAGAAAAGAGGGTGAATTATCCTGTATATGAGGAGGATTTTTTAACACTTGGGAACCTCAGCCATGGAGTGACACTACTCATGGAGCGCTTCTTAACTTGGACTTTCCCGAAGCTCATCGCCACGAAACCTACCTTGCAGCCTTTCTCTCATGCTGGATTTGTGCTTTTGCCCTCCCTTTGAAAAATGAGGGTCATATTCGCCTTGGTGTCTTCAAACCTGCATCATACCTTGCAAGTGGTCGCGAGATTTCCTTAGCTGTTCCTATCCTTGCAAGCATTTACAGAGGCCCGAATGAGCTTTCTACTTCCTCTTCACCAGGTAAACATCATGGGTCATTTCTCGCGCACTATGTATATGCCTGGATAGCCAGCTACTTTCGAGCCACCGCTCTATCGCAAGTGTTTCCGGTGGTGCCCGTATGATTGCATTTCACGGCCCCGAGGCTGCCCTGTCTTTCCACAGCTCAGAAGCGAGATCTCTCATCCGTTCTAGCAAGGTAATTGATTGACGTGTTACTTTTGTGAGCACAGGAAGGGATGAAGATTTTACTGATGATAACATGCAATCTCGTCAGACTAGTGGTTTGTTCATCAGTATGAGATCCAGCTTTGTAACATTGAGGCATGATGACTGCTACGTGATTGAGTCGTATAGTCCTCATAAGTTTAGCCGACAATTTGGTTTTTACGAAGATGTGCCTGGTGAGTTGAAGCCCTAAAAGCAGGCCACAGAAGAGCGCTTGTTTAACTTGTTCAACTCGAGCATTCGCCTAGGAACCAAGTCTTCTTTCTTGATACCTCATGGTTGTGCTAGCATCCAGGCTCAGACTACTCCTGCTTTTGTGTCTTGGTGGAAATCAGTCTATTCTCTAACTTTTTCCTTGCGCTCTTCGAGTTCTCCAGACATCTCTAGGACTCATGGCTAGAGTAAGTCTAGAAAAAGAAAAGTGAACGGTTCCACTAGTTCACCGAAGGAGAAAGCTGCTAAGATCCCTGCTGAGCCTGACGAGAAGCGTAAGCTTAAGGTCTAGTTTGCAAATAATTCTGTTCCTCCCCTTCCAAAAGAAGTTGTTATGAAAGGTGGAAAAGATGATAGTGGGAGTGCTCCGAGTGGAAGTGGTAACCATGGGTTGTCTTCAACCAAATGCATCGCTGAGAAATCAATTTTTGATGACATCTTTGGCAGCGGTTATGATGAAGAATCAGATCATGAGGAAACACAAGTAAGTCACTTAATGTTCTACCTCATTCTTTTTTTTTTTTTTTTTTTATTTAAAGCATATTCTTTTCATCTTACCTCCTCTTTGTTTTTTTTAATTTAGGGTGGCCAAGCTGAAATGGATATCGTTGAGGAGCTACGAGCCTGCAACAATACATTTGCTTCCCCGGATCAAGAATTGATTGATGCCTCAAAGGATCCTGTTATAATCCAAGCTGCAGCATGCATTTTGACTCGGGAGTCTATCAACATTGCTGATGTGCCCCCTGCTTCTGTTAAGACACCCTCCTTGAGTGTTCGAAATATGATATCACAAGCTGAGCGACATGCTGCGAGCTATATGGTCAAGTCAATTAAGAAGAAGTTATTGGAAACTCCCTTGGCTGAAGTCCATGACTTAAAGCATGAATGTGAAGAACTTTTTCAATACATTATGGACAGAGGAATTGACATATCCAGCTTACGAGGCCTTGTTGACAAGTACCTAGAGTGTAGCTTGAAATTACATTCTCAACATAAGAGGCATGCAGAGAAACCTGCTTTGAGCGTGCTTGAGGAGCAACTTTTGACAGCAGAATCATGTTTGAGTAGTGCTATGAGTCTTCGCCAAAAGGAAGAAGAGCGAATCCAGACACTTCAGGGAGAGATGAAAGACATCCACCAAAAGCAAACTTGACTGCAGGAAGAACTCGCAGAACTCACCGACAAGGAGAACAAACTTGTGACAGTCATTGCATATTCGAAGCACCTTCTTGAGGAGCAGACAACAACAGTGAAAGATTTGACCAAATCTCATACTTCTCTTGAGGCAAATGTTGCTGATGTCAAGCAAGTGGAGTCTGAATTATCAACAGCAAAGAAGAGTTTTGAGGAGGTCCATGAGGCATTGAAGACCTTTCAATGGGAGTCATAGCTTTTTTTCTTGCTATTTTTCATTATTTGTTTTTTTTTTGTTTTGGTTTTAGAGACTATTGAGATGTCTTAGTTTGTTATTGCATTTTTTATCAAATTAATAGAACATAATCCATTTTGTTTGCAATAAAGAATATTTGCACATTTGATTTTTCATAAGACCAATGCCTCAAATTTTTTTTTTTTAAGCCGTTCACAGTTTATACTCTTGCCGGCCAGGAGTATTACAATGAATGATTGATTTTTTGTTTTTAGTGGGGCTGGACTTGAAGCATAGATGACTACTTCAAGCTGCCTACGTACCTGTGAAGCAAAGGAATTCACTCCACAAGATCAAGCCAACGTAGTTCAATCAAACACTATTTCGTTAATAGATATATATATATATATATTTTTTCATTTTTTACATGAATCTGCAGTTTATTCTCTTGCTTAGGAGTTTACATTGTGAAAGATTTCAAGGATAGTATCGCTTCAAGAACTTCCCATTGATAGGACCTATGCGCAATCCATCAGCATCAACAATCTTATAAGCTCCATTTGTGTATACTTCCTGGACAACATACGGGCCATCCCATTTTGAGTCGAATTTGCTTCCTGTCTTGCGAGAGACAATGATGGGTCTCTTCACTGCAAGAACCATATCTCCGACTTGAAAAGAACGAACTCGCACCTTCTTATTGAATGCACGTGTCAGGCGGGCTTGGTAGCACTCCAACTTTTGTTGTGCTTCAAGTCTTTTTTCGTCAAGTGCTTCTAATTCCGCCAGTCGAATCTTAGCATTTTCTTCCGCCGTAAGATCCTCTTGAATGGCTATTCTCAATGACGGGACTTGTATTTCCAATGGCAACACAGACTCTACACCATATACGAGTGCATAGGGCGTTGATTGAGTTGGTGTTTTGTATGTAGTACGATATGCCCACAATGCTTCACCATGTTTCTCATGCCAATCTCGCTTGTGCTTGGATACAACCTTACTGAGCAAAGTGCAAAGTGTTTTGTTGAAAGCTTCGGCCAACCCATTAGCAGGAGCGTTATACATCGAGGACTTACGTTGTACAAATTTGAACTTCTCACAGAGACTTGTCATCAATCTGTTGCAAAACGGCGTGCCATTGTCTGTGATTATATAACGAGGTACACCATAGCGATATATGATGTAATGTCGAATAAAATCAACTACATTTTCCTTCTTAACTTCTCGAAGAGCAACTGCTTCCGCCCACTTGGAGAAATAGTCTGTGCTTCCGAGGATGTATGCATGGCCGGCTGAGGACTTTGGCGTGATTGGACCAACAACATCGAGACCCCAAGCTTCAAATGGCCAAGATGTCACAGTAAGGTGCAACGGCTCCGGAGGCTGGTGAATGAAATTGGAATGATACTGACAGGCTTCACATCTTTTTGCAAACTCCATGGAATCTTGAACCATGGTTGGCCAATAATACCCCAATCTTTTGATCCGATGTTGAAGTTTTGGACCACCTTGATGGGCACCACAAACTCTTGTTTCGGCGGCTTCTTCATCTCCAAGGCACTGCAACCAGGTTCCAAGGAATGAACGCCTATAGAGTGTTTCTTTGTAATAGATGAAGCGTGAAGCTCGCCGTCGAACTTCTGTCTTGTGCTTCGGATCATTTGGCAACTTTCCATGTTCGAGATAATCTATGAGTGGTTGACGCCAATCATTGATGTTTATTTCATAAACTGAGACTGCATTGGCACCATCTTCTATTCCATCTTCAACCGGTGTAACCACCCATCGATTGCAGACTGGGACTGATATGCTTTCTTCTGCCCCCAGTGCCAATGTGGCTGCAAGATTGGCAAGTGCGTCAGCCATCTTATTGGCACTCCTTGGAACATGTTGCAATTTGATGCTGTCAAATGTCTTCAACAACTGTGAAGCATGGCTGTGGTAAAGTATCAAATCCTCTTTCTTTACATCGTAGTCATTAAGCAGTTGATGTATCACCAGTTTGGAATCTCCATACACATCGAGGCCATGGACCTCCATTTCCTTAGCCATTTGAAGCCCAAAAATAAGCGCCTGGTATTCAGAGATTCGTCCGGACAACACTGGCCTTGACAAAATGTATTTTATGGGATCTGCTTTGGAAATCACCCGCACAGTGTGTGCTTGCATGTAGTGCTTCAATTTTTGAATGGCAAAGATCAAAGCCAAACACATCTTTTCAATGGGAGAATAATTCAATTCTGCACCAATTAGTGTTCGACTAAGGTAGTATAAAGCTTTCTCTTTACCTTCATTGTTTTCTTGTGCACATAATGCCCCCAATGACCTTTCCTGAGCTGCGATGTAGAGAATGAGAGGCTTCCCTGTAATTGGTGCCCCAAGACCGGAGGTGTAGACAAGTATTTTTTGATACTTTCAAAGGCTTTGTGACATGACTCGTCCCATTCGAATGGAGCACCTTTCTTCATAAGATGACTGAATGGGTGGCATCACCCAGCTAAGTTTGAGATGAAGCGTCGAATGTAGGCTAGTCTCCCTTGGAGTCCGCGCAATTCTTTGAGATTTTTTGGAGGTGGCATGTCTTGGATCGCCCTGATCTTGGATTGGTCGATCTCAATTCCTCTATGTCTCACGACGAATCCCAAGAATTTTCCGGGAGGTGACGCCAAATGCACATTTCATAGAGTTCATCTTCAAGCGATACCTACGCAATTTCTCGAACACATCACGCAAGTGAAGCAAATGATCACCTCTCTTCTTTGATTTGACAACAAGATCGTTGACATAGCACTCCACCGTCTTGTGCATCATGTCTTCAAAAATCTTTTGCATTGCATGTTGATAAGTGGCTCCTGCATTTTTCAAGCCGAAGGGCATCACCTTATAGCAGAATATGCCTTTGGGTGTGCGAAAAGCTGTTGCTTCTTGATCTTCTGGGGCCATCAGAATCTGATTATATCCTGCAGTGCAATCCATGAAAGACAAGGCTTCGTGACCGGTTGCGGCATCAATCATTATTTCAGTGACTGGCAACGGGAAATCATCCTTAGGACAAGCATCATTGAGGTCCCTGAAATCCACACACACACGCAATTAGCCATTTTTCTTCCTCACAGGGACAATATTTGCAATCCATGGAGGATATTTGACTTCACGAATGAAACATGCACCAATGAGCTTATTAACTTCATTTTCAATTTCAGGTATCAGCTCAGGTCGGAAACGTCGTTGAGGTTTGCTTTTTTGATGAAACCCCTTTCTTTGTGGCTAGACGGTGTACTGCCACTCTTGGATCTAACCCGGGCATCTCGCTATAGCTCCATGCGAAGACATCCTTATACTCCATGAGTAGCTCAAGGTACGCCTTCTCTTCTTCAGGGGTGAGCAATGCACTGACAAAAATTGGTCGTGGCTCATCTGGAGTTCCAAGACTCAACTCTTTCAGATCATCTACTGTAGACTGACCTCCATCTTCAAGTGTTTTCAGAGCCTCAGCCGTTTCTATTTCTTCGTCCTGGGTCCTGGCTTCACAAACCGTAACATGATTGCAAGAGGCCACATCATCTAACTCTTCATTCTGGACAATAGGGGGCTTTTGATTTTTGAGAACTACAGTATGGCCTCGCACAGTAAGAGACTTGCCCACCTTTACTTCCAAAGTTGAGAAACGCTTCATTCGAGATGGTATTGTACTTTTGACCTCCTTCTCCAACTTGAATTCGTCTTCCAAATTTATTGCATCCTTCCGTCGCCATTGTTGTTTCGGAATAACTTTGCTTCTTTCAATCCGATCGAAGACAGGTTTTCTTGTACCTTGTGTGTCTTTTCCCAATCTGTTGAAGACGCTTCTTTTAGATGAACATGGTGTTGCATCTTCGCATCGTCCACCTAATCATTGAAAGATCGGATTTGATGACGGAGAATTTTCCCGACCTTCTAGCCTGTCAAACACAGAGGATTGTGGTTGAATTGAAGCAGGCTTGATCCTGTCAAAGACAGATTCCATCCTGACTGGCAAAGTATTTTCCCCTTCACTTTCCTCCAACTCTTCAATTGTAATGTATTGTGTTGCTTGTATTGGTTTTTGCCGTGCTGTTATTCTAACCGGCTTAGGTTCTCGAATCCCAGGCCAACTTTCTTCATAAAAACACGCTCTCTCTGCTTCTTGGAGGTTTTGCTTGAGTTTCATTGAGGCCATAAGCTTTAGCTTCTATGACCTTTCCCATAGGCTCGGATCGGAAAAATCGTATCCAGAGTTCTCCATAAGCTTATAAGCAACTGGGTCAAAGCCTTCTCTTCTCGAACATGGCATTGTTGATGACTTCTCGAACCCTGGAAGTGGCACGCTGCTTATTTTTGAGTCATTTATCTTTTGCATTGGTAAAGTCATTTTTTCAGCAATAGCTTGTCTACTTTCACTTTGCTTTGATGTAGGTTTCATTTTTTCTTCATCACCTCCACATTGTGCAAAAGGAGATTGACCTTTCTTACGCCTGGACATTGGAATGTAGCGTAGCACTGGCGCTGTTGAGTTAGACTTGGCTTCAGCTTCTTTCAAAAAGACCTTCTCATCCTTGTTATCATCGATCCCTATGAGCTTTGCTACTGCAAGTTTATTTGACCGATCACCCTCCCTGATTGGCTCTTGTTTGACAACGATACTCTTTCCTGTAGATGCAATCTCTATCGGCATGACCTCCTGAGGCTCCTGCTGCTCAATATAGAACTTTGCATCGGCAAATTGTGACTCAGCTTCAGATAATGGGTTCACATCTGCACTTACCTTTCTTTCGCCATTTCTGTAGTATTTGAGGCATTGATGTAAGGTCGATGCCACAACACCATTTTCATGCATCCAGGGTCGTCCAAGCAACAAGTTATATGATGTCTTCGAGTCAATAATATGAAAGACTGTGGTTGCCATCATCTCCCCTATAGACAAATCAACTCTGATCATACCAATAGCTCGTTGACCTCCTAAATTGAATCCTTGTATCATCAGGTGGCTTTCGGACAAATCCTCCATGGTGATCTTCAACTTCTCCATAGTAGCCTTAGGCATGATATTGACCGCAGATCCTCCATCTATAAGAATGCGGTTGATCCTTTGTTTTCGAATATACCCACAAACAAAGAGAGGTCTGTTATGGGGTTTTGACCCCAACATAAGATCAGCATCTGTGAATGCCAAGGCTGCACATGCTGCACATGGATCAGGATGGTTGTCATAAATTCCTTGCTCAATATTTTCCTTAGATGTATAATGAGTAGGATTTTCTATGGCGCGTGCAAGAGCAAATCACATTTCTTCTGGGAGAGAAAGAGCTTGTCGCCACCCCATGCGGGATGGGACTGTTTCCAACAATGCAAGTATTTTGGCGTCTCTCACAGGGTCCTTCTCATGATTGAGACTTTGTTTGGGAAGGTGATTTTGTTCACTTTGCTCCTTTTCTTCTTCCACCACATCACAGGTCACCATATTGACTGAGACTTCACCGAAGTAATCTTGAGGGAAGAATTCGTCCAAGGTGACGGGCATTCGTGCTTCCTGTTCAAGGAGATCAATAGGTAAGACACCATATTTGCTAACTGGTTTTGTCTTCTTCTTCTCCTTAGAGCGTCTGGGTTGTTTCCTTCTTTGTTGCCTTTTTCTATGTCGAGGAGGTTGCGACTTTGGCATTACCTTCTTTCTTTGCTTTCTTCTTGTGACTAAAGTCCAGCCTTCCCCTTCTTCTTCTTCATGAGGTATGGGAATCGAATCTGAATACTCATGATGTGACATGCATGACAAACCCACCGCTTCCACCATGACTGGCTCCAGACTTCCGAACCGAATGAGTCTCATTTGCTTCCTTTGGTCGTTGTATGGGGAGGCCCCGCAAAGTGATCGAAGCATGATTTGATTCCACCATATCATCGAGATCTAGAACTATTTTCCCGTCATTGGCAAGTTGCATGATCCTTTCCTTCAGCGTAATGCACTTTTCAATAGGATGGCTTACTAAACGGTGATAACGGCAATAGTTCGGATCCGATGTTCTCCCTGCCTCTTCTGGTCGTTTGGACTCGGGCAATTCTATGATTTTCTTCTCGAGCAAATCCTCCAACATTCCTGCTAAGTCAGAATCTGGGAATGGATACTTCTTAGCCTGCAGTTCTTTTAATGTGAGTCTATCTTTCTTACCATTCTTGGTGAATGACCCCTTCTTTTGTTCATTCTTTGGTTTTGCAGAAATCTTCACAGGAGCAGACGTCGTGGTGACTGAAAAAGACTCCTTTGTAGAACTCTTGAAAGGCTTTTCAGTTTTCTTGAAGTCCTTCTTCTCCTTTTTGTACTCAGAAGAACTTCCATCACGGTTGGCGATAGTAAGCTCCATGTCATGGGCCCGCATTGCCAATTCCTGAAAAGATTTAGGTTTTATACCTTGCAAAATGTACAAGAGATCCCATTTCATACCTTGAATGCACATCTCCACAGCAGAAGTTTCTGACAAGCGATCCTTGCACTCCAGACTCAGAGCGCGCCATCGGTTGATGTAATCAACAACAGGCTCGTCCTTCCATTGTTGTGTCTTGGTTAACTCCGTCATGCTTACGATGCGGCGTGTACTGTCAAATCTGTTCATGAATTCCTCCTCCATCTGGTCCCAACTACTGATGGATTCTGGCGAAAGATCTGTGTACCAGTCGAAGGCGATTCCTTTAAGGGAACGAACAAACTGCTTAACCAACAAATCTCCTGTAGTTCCAACGTTGTTGCAAGTCTCCACGAAATGCGCTATATGCTGCTTAGGGTTGCCCTTGCCATCGAATTGTTGAAATTTTGGAGGTTGATAGCTACTTGGCATTTTCATCTTGTCGATCCTCTTGGTATATGGCTTTATGTAACAGTGATTGCCATGAGAATCTCCGACCAATTGCATTTTGATAGCACTGGCAATCATATCTTGGATTCCTTGAACAGTTAATGAATTGAATCACCTTGTGGCTTTCCACCCTTTGAGCTTTGTTTGGATCCGCGGCTTCGATTGCTGTCGGCGTCCGAATCACTTTCATTAGGGCGTTTTCCAAGCTTCTTCTGCAAGGCAGCAATCTGGGCATCTTTCTCTTCTCCATCCTTCATCATCCTTTGGATGAGATTCTTTATTTCGATCAATTATTCTTCGAGTGTTTTGGCTTCATGTACCATGAGAGTAGCAACATCGGGTTCTGAGGCCTGAATTACTTTGAACAGATGCAGAATTAACGGATGTGATGAAGGAGAAGAACCACTGCTACTATCATCATCGTCGGCCACGTTCAATGGTTGGAAGAGGGGGTTTGAGGAGAACCCTTGGAACAGAGCGTCATCTGATTTCTCATGTGTGAAAGGGCTTGAATGACCATAGGAACTTCATGCGTTCCAAGGAAAAGTGGTGCCATGGATGATTCTGAAGTGAATGAAACGCCTGGCTTAGTGCGCAATTTGGTAGGTATAGATGCCGCACGCAGGTCAGAAGTAGCACTCCTGATAGCAGCTTTCTTCGTACCTCTAGTATGAAAACCAAGGGTTACATCATCAATAAAATCACAAAGAGTCATGGATCTTCGCTGCAATTGATCAGTTTTCTCCACATCAGGATGAGATATGTTCTTCTTTGGTGCCATTGCTTGGAAAAGATTTGAACTTGTGATTGAAGAAAGAGATGAGTGGTAGAGATTGTCTCACCGAGCGTGCCAAAAATTTGTAAACACAAATTTTAGATGTCTACAAAATAGAATCAAATATGTGAAACAAATGATAATTTTATTAATATAAAAATCTGAGTACAATCTCTAATATATCCACTGATTCGATCAAAAGAATGATTTGGTTTCCTTGAATGAGGGCCTTCGGGATTGATCTCCTTCAAGTATGATCGTCTAGAATAGAACGACTTTGATGCTTGTTGTTCTTCTTCTAGGTTGAATGTTTGGTTTGGATGTGCAGACTTAGAGAGTCTCTGGAGCAGTTTTTTCTCTCTCTCTCTCTCTCTCTTTGAGTCTTCTGTTTTTCTCCCCCTGGCAAATGAAGAGGAGCTCTATATTTATAGAGTTAGGAGAACCCTGGGGTTTCCACTTATCCTGCCTCCTGGGCCTCATGGACATAACTCTATTATGAGTCCATCTTTTATTTAATGAGCCATGACCCAATAATAGATGATTAATTAAAATAGGCCTCATTTAATAATAAAGCCCAAATTATTTTAAGTCAACATTTGACTTGTCGGGACAAATAATTAATGGCCTGGCATTATACAATTTTTTCATGCCTACAGTGGGCTCAACGCCTTCTCGCCCGATTGAAGGTGAGTGCAATTTCAGATTTGACTTGTGTTCAACCTCTTCTCTTCCATGTTGCTGGCGCAACGCCACGCTGCAGACAAAGTGGGCTCAGTGCGCTTCAGTGATGTTGTTCAAGGGTTGTGGGGTTGGTAGTTCAAGGGTTATTAAGGGCTTTGGTGGTGGCAGCGATTTTATTTTTGATGTTGTTGTTGTTGTTTTTACATTTTATTGTTTTTGTTGTGCTGATGTTGGTTTTGGATTTTAAAATTTTTCATTTTATATTATATTTATATTTTGTAGAAATATTATTTATAATCAATATATGAATTTAATTTGTAGTAAAATTTTTGTTTTAGTCTTTTTTTTTAATGTAAATGCACTATATTGCTGCACTAGTGCCTTAATATGGGGTTGAGAGAACTAATAGACAATTTAAATATAAAAAAAAAAAATTTTTTTACCAACACCTACTACTGCGGTTTTGGCCAAGAACCGCAGCAATAGGTTTAACCTATTGCTGCGCCTTGATTTGCAGCGGTAGAAATCCGCAGCAATATGCCTTTCAAAAAATCGCAGCAATATATGATTATTCTACTAGTGTCAAGAGGACAACAAGTATGCAACCATATATTAGTCATACTCATAATCAATAAATAAGCTTAATCAATTAACCCTACCTAATTTATCAAATCAAAATCCCAAACGAATCGTAGTTGAGTTTTCATCGAAATTGTAACCAACAAATTACGCACACGACATACATTTTGGCAAAATAAAAAAATACAACTATGTAAAATGATATAAATCAGTAAGCTTTTCTTTTTTTTGGAGATATAAATCAGTATCCTAAATAATAATGGACGAGGTAAAACACACAGTAGTCGGACTAGCTAATTTCAAACCAAGATACTTTAGGAAAAAATTCTATATATTCTATTAGTATTTAACTTGGGGAAGGGGGGCTATAAGTAGAAGGCAGAATAGGGGTGATAATGAGCCGGACCTATTCGTGAATAGTTCGAGCTCGGCTCAGTCAAAGTTTTGTCAAAGCTTGGCTCGTTATGACTCGAGTTCGAGTTCGGCTCGAGACCTTAACGAGCCGAACTGAGTTATGACAAGCTCGGCTCGAAAAGCTCGTGAACAGGCTCTATTACTTTTTTATATAATTAAGGAAATAATGTTTATGTATGTATACGTAAATATATTTATTCTATATATTACACGATAATAAGTTAATAGTTTTATTATCAAAGAATAAACTCAAAAAAAAGATGTTAAAAACATAAATATAAAGAAGACGAATAAAATAAAGATAATAATATGTAAAGCTTGTTCGTGGACATCTCAATAACGGCTCGGTCAACGCTTGATCAAAGCTCGGCTCGGTCACGACGCGGTTCGTCAAGTTTCAAGCTCGGCTCGAGTTCGAATAAATTTAAACGAACATGAGCCGAGCTGATAAGAGTTTAGGCTCGGCTCAACCGATAAGCAACCCTAGGTAGAATTGTAAAATAGATACACATGCAATCATCGGTCTTTCAATTCACTTGGCCTCTTTTACCTTGCTAGTATTTTTCCAAAATAGTTTTCCATCGAAAAGCCCTAGGACTTCATAATCCTTCTCTGTTAGAAGAAGTTTAGAACATTGACTGAGAATCTCATTTGCCATGACCATTATCTACGACTCCAGTTAAATGGCGAACAGTTCGCCAGCTAACCAACCCAAGACTGTAACACCATGGTTTTCCCTCCTAATTTTTCGCGCTTATTTGTCCCTTAGTTGATCTTTATTCACTAAAAGTCCAGTATTTTATTCAAAAAATAATTATATCGTATAAGTTATAGTTTGTCAACTTATTTTAAACAAAAATTAATATTTATTTAGTATATGTTATTATTATATTTATATGATATATTATTTATTTTTATGGTAGTTAAATATACGCGTTGAGGTTACGCTTTATATTTTATCAACTCGTCGCGCGTTTGGACCGTTTAAGTAGTGAGAGGGGTCCGAAATATTACAAGATTAATGTTGGCAGAATTTTATGAAGTAATATGAGGAATTTTTTTGTTTTTGAATTTTGAAGGGTTTATAGCCCCCTTGTAACCCCCTCATAATCATTTTTAATACCCACATCAAATACCATCAATTATGCTTGGTTTCTTTCCCTTTTAATTCTCTTATTTGGGGAACTAAACTGATGTGAATATGGTGCTCATTCCCCGCAAACTTTTCAGCCTCCTTGAATGAGAAAAACAATGACCATATCTTTCATCTTCTTCCACCATTGTTGCTCACCAAGAATCACCATTTTTATTCACCCTTTTCTCACTTATAACACATGATATATCTTCACTCTTATCTTGGGATTACTAAGCTCTTGTTGGGGTCGCTAGGAGGAGATCACTTGGAGGACGAACCGACGCACGACGACGAAAGCTAGACGACTTAGCTTCACTCCTCCAGTTGGCCCAGATAACTAACGGCGAACCTAGTACGACTAGAATCCGTTTAGGTATATAGTTTTAATCTATAAGTTGGGGAAATTTTATGTTAAGATTTGTGGGTGGGTGAAGTTTCATTTTTATTGATTTGGTACTTGACGTAGATGAATGTATGTGAGTTGATGCTTATGTGGAAGGAACTAATTCATGTTATGTTGTTATTCTTGCGCGAAGCCGCGGAGTCGTGTTTAATGGCTAGAATTCATGATATAGGTTTGGTATAATTCTTGGTGTTTGATAGTAAATCTCAAAGTTGTGATTATATACATATGTGATGGTAGAATAGTTATGTATGAATAGGTTTTGGAAATGTTAGAGCATGAGTGTTGTCGTTCTGTATTATACGTTGAAGAAGATGGATGTTATCAGTTATGTATTAAACGTCTCCCCCGTAGACTAAGTGGGGTGTTGGTTGCGTCGTTGCATTGTGTGAAGCGGGGTTGTGTGCGTTTATATCTTCATGAGTAATGTTAAATTTTTGTGCGTGAATAGTTAAGTGGTGTTTTAGTATTATATGTGTAGTTGTATGCATGAATAGTCAAGGGGTGTTTTTAGTGTTATATGTGTAGTGTTGTGTATAGGTAGCACCGTAGCAGGTGTGATGCATGGTGATTATTTCAATGTTATATGCTTGCCTATGTTGATTTATATATACACATATAGTTATATTATGAGTGTTTTAATTATTTTATAATGGTTTGGTTGTTTGTAATTAAATTGAGAGTATAATAATGTTGTACTTTTATTGATCAATATCTAAGTTGTCGACGTTACAGTACTCGAGGGAGAATAATACTGCCTTTAGTACCGTTTCGCCAAGAGTTATGTACCGGGGGTATTATAGCTAACGTTGTAATTAACCTTGTACCCAAACTCAGACAACGAGAGTGTAGTAGTGGTGTGTTTGATTATATTGTGTTGGTGTATAATTATATTTTAATGACGGTTTATTCTTCTTAGTTTGGTGAAATGATTTTATTAGTGTTATTATTACTCTATTTTGGGAAGAATAAATATTGTTGAATTTGAGACTCTTGGATTGCGATCCTAGTTTCTGCTGATTTTAGGTGTAAGGCCTTAAGGGCAACCTTATTATTTATATTTGAGGATTAATAGATGAATAAATTATTGTTTTTATTTCTAGAACTACTTTATTGAGATTAAGATATCCGGTGGGATAGATGTAGTCCCCGGTGAAAAACATGCCAACCACCTAGGTTGCAATTTAGGGGGGTTAATTGTTGTCGTCCGAGAGGTTGGGAATTACTGAGCTGGGTACTATCCTGCATCAGGAGTTTGGCCATTCTTAGACACAGGTAGTAGGGAACGTAAGCCCATAGGCTGTCTGGAGATTTCGATCTGACAAACCTACCTTAGGAAGTGGGTTGCGATCCATTGGCGTTCTGCTCTTTCTCAAAACCTATTATATTATTTTGATTAATTATTTTGGAGGCTTATGCTATGGATCTTGTATGCTTATATTAGATTTATTAATCATGATTTACTTTATTTAACCATGTTTAATTGTTAGTTGTTGTTTGACTGTTATTTGGTTCAGTTGATATTTTATGTTGATTGGGACTTATTTATTAATGCTTTATAACTTCTACGTGGATCCTAATTGAGCTGGGAGAGCTGTTAGTTACCTCCCCACTGATTGTGGATGTTTGTTGATATATTTTGCAGGTTAATATGTTGCAGTATGGTTTTGTCACGGGGTTTGAGAGATACCGACGAGCTTAATGAGGAGGATTACTTATTTAGTTTCTTTGCTTTATTTATGGGATGTTGGGATCATGTTATCTCGTTATAGATACTTTTGGATTAATATTCTTTGGGATTTATTTTGTTGTTGTTTTAGATTTTATTAGAACTTTAGAGTGACACTATCCGTCTTGACGATATTTCCGCTATCGTCTACTACTTAATAAACCTTTCTATTTTGTTTATTCATTGCTTATGAATGGACGGAGTGTTACAAAGACACTCACTAAAAGACAAAAAAGAGCTTAACCCTAGATAAGTTTTATTGGGTAAAAAAAGTGTCATTTTTAATTTGTTACCTTCCTCCATACTATGTGTTGTACATCTAAAATCTACTTTTTACATCCATATAATTTCTTTTGTACATCTAGAAAACTATATTTGCACATCCTTAATGGTTTTTTTATTTTACCTGAATTATATCCAAAAAATTATCTTTGTACATCCATACTATATTTGGTACATCCAAAAACTATATTTATACATCCATAATGGTTTTTGTCTCTTGCACCTATTAGTTTATGCATATTATACTTTATACATCCAAAATCTATTTTGTACATGTATTATTTTTTTTGTGTACATCCAAAAGTTACATTTTCACATCTATAATGGTTTTCGCATCTTACATCTATTTGTTTTTCGGTAAATCCAGAGAATATATTTGCACATCCATAATATTATTATTGAACATCTAAAAACATATGTTTGTACATCTAAAAATGCCAAAACATAATTAAGGAAAATTTCTAATAAAAAAAACTGAGTAACCATTGTTTCTTTTCTTATGGACATGTGGGTCACCCTCTTTTGCTCACCAACAAACGGTTTGGCATTTAGTGTTTTTCGTTCTCTAAACCCTTTCGGTTATGTAAGGAGGCTTCTTGGACACACAAAGTTAAAGCTCGCACATTCGTTTAAGATACCTAGTTAAAAGATAGAGACATACACTAAAAACATATGCAATTGTAAAGTTGAATTGATACAACTCGATTTGCACTCAACTCAAATACACGAAAGAGCGAACCAAAATCTGACCCAACTCTGACTCAAACCACCAGATTATCAAATCAAGATATGTAAGCAAGTAAAGTACATTTCCAGCCACTACAACAAAAACACATTTTAGCGATCGCTGAAATCAATGACAAAAATCGGTTGCTAAAGTGAGTTATCGACGAACAACGACTATTTTAAGGGTAGATAAAAACTCTGGACACTAAGGCCCTGTTCTTTTGAACTTATCTTGATCGAAATGAACCGAACTTATTTTATTTTTGTTAAACGAACTTATATTTGCCGAACCGAACTTATTTTTTACTTTTTTTCGAACCGAACTTATTTTTTTGAACCGAACATATTTTTGCTGAACTAAACTGTATTAACATACTATTATCAATACTTATTATTATATAATCAATAAATATTAACATAATATTATCAATACTTATTATTATATAATCAATAAATATTAACATAATATTATCAATACTTATTATTATTATTTTTTTATTTTATAATAATAAACAATAAATAATAAATAATAAACAATAAATAATAAATAATAAATAATAAATAATAAATAATAAATAATAAATAGTAAATAATAAATAATAAATAATAAATAATAAATAATAAATAATAAATAATAAATAATAAATAATAAATAATAAATAATAAATAATAAATAATAAATAATAAATTATAAATTATAAATAATAAATAATAAATTATAAATAATAAATAATAAATAATAAATAATAAATAATAAATAATAATAATAAATAATAAATAATAATAATGAATAAATAATAATGAATAATAAATAATAATAAATAAATAAATAAAAAATAAAAAAATAAAAAAAATACAAATTCATCGTTATTATAATTATAATATTAATAATAATAACATTATTAATAGTAATATTGAAAAAAAAAATAATAATTACAATATTAGACAAGACTGAACTTATTTTTACTTATTTTTACTTATTTTTGCTGAACTGGACTTATTTTTACTTATTTTTGCTGAAAATACGTCCAAAAGGACAGGCCTAACTTATTTTACCAACTAAAATATATTACTCGCAAACATACACCTAGTGAGTGTTGTTCATTTTTTACGACAAATAATCTAGATTCCAATGGGAGCAAATTCCAATCAAGGTTTTGAGTATTGCTATTTGCGGCCCTAATTTTACTTACTAATGCCCTGTATTTAGACTAATATATTAAAAGGTGTTCTTAACAAAGTTTGTGTGCCACGTGGCATTCTTCTCTAAGGTTCTAATGCAAATGCTTTATTTCCAAGTCAAACCCTCAATTAATAAAATAAGGTTGAGTAGTTACAAGGTATCGAACACGTGACACAGGGGCGGTTCTTGGCCAATGCTTGCTGGGCGACCGCATAGTGCCCCGGTATTATAGGGGCCCTGAAATTTTAGACTTAATCATGAAATGCAAATATATCAGCATCAAATTGGTGTGGAGGAGTTGGTAAGATAATGGGCCTTTTAAACCTTAAATACAAGGTTCGAATCCTAGAGAATACACAAAATCCCCTTTATTTTTTTATTTTTGACAGCTAAGTCAGCCATAATTACATTTACACTCTTTCTCTTTCCTCTTTCAAACGCAGTAGAGCATTTAACGAGGCATTTCATTAATTGCCTTGTCTCCTACAATACTCCATGAATTAAATTCCTCAATTCTCCATATTCATCTACATTATTTCGGTCTTCCTTCTTCGGTTCTTGTCGTTCTTCATTTCCAAAACCCAAATTTTTTACTGTTTTCCCCAAATTCCATTATTATCATCTACTCATTTCCAAAATAAAATTTACAGTCTTTTAGAGCACAACCAATGGTTTCCCTGTAGTTTGTGGTCATTAATTATTTTATTACTTCCTCACTCTTCCACCTACCCCACCATATTTTCTCTCTCCTCCAATTCCTTCTTTGCTCCTCTTTTTGTTGGTCCATCATGAAGAGCTAGGCATCATTTTTTTGGCCAAAATTTTTCTCTCTCCTAATAAAATAATATTACTTTTATATTCTCTCTCCTCATAACCCACAAGGAGGGCAACGGTTGGGAGTGCTCTTAGGGGGAAAAATGATAGTTGAAGAATGGGAAATTGGGTAACTATAACAAGATAGCAGTAACACAAATATATTTCTTCAAAGGTAATTTTACATCTTTATATTTTTCAATTTTATATTACATGAAATAATTTAGTTTATGAAGTGTTGCTGTGGCCTGTGTGCAAGGATTGTTCCTTGTTGCTATATCTTTCTTTGTTTTCTAATGATGTCAATGGTGGGCATTTTGTGTGGGTTGCATATTACCCATGAAACTGTTGAAGGAAAATGCAGTGCTTAAAAACTTTGTGAATTTTTTTTCATATGAGTCAAGGGCCCTATTTATAAAAATTTGAGTAGGGCCCCGATAATGGTAGCCCCGCCCCTGACGTGACATTTAAAATGAAAAGTGAAAGTTTAACCATTAACCCAACATAACACCATTGTTTAGTAATTCAAAATAAAATATCATAATGTCCTATAATTATATCTCATTAACATATTTGCACAAGTCGTTAGATACCTAACTTTTTTATGATAATCACAAGAGACTATTATAGACATAAACTCTTACTCCAATTCCTTGTTGAAAATAAAGCTATTGCCTTCATCCCCAAATATTTAAGGGTTTATTTTTCAAAAACCATGCAATTACTTATCATGTTAATTTTTCATAACTTTACAACAAGTTACGAAAAGTAACAACCCGGGGCATCACCCGGGACACTCACTAGTTTCCATACTAAATTACAAGGTTCTTTCCTCCCCTTTTCCCCTCATTACCCCTTCCTTTCCCTTCTCTTACAAAAACAGTTCAAGGCATTCAATTTGAAGGTGAGAGAGAAAGTTCACCCACAAGATCAGAATATCAAATGATGAGAAAATTTAAGTTCTTATCCTCAACATACATACACACCAATTACCTAGGAAATTGAAGTTCGTTGGTTGTCTTTACTCAACGGAGCACAATTTAAAGAAAGTTCACCCATGCAAATGGTTTCTATTCTCCATATTTACTGTAAAGCTCAACACCCATGGCACGCAGAAGTCACAGACATCCAACCACAGGTTCAGGTGTCTATGATTTTCGCTCAACCAAGCGTCAATGGCAGCCGCCTAGACCCATGGTTAGGCGTTCATCATTTCCGCCTCGCCATAGGTTTAAACGTGAATGGTGGACGCATGACCGCTGGTTTAGGCGGAAGTTGGGTCCATCTGTGCATATGTATTGGTGGTCCGTTGAGTTCTTAGGTATAGTCAAGTCCGACAAGGTGCTAAGGTCGCCGACGCCGGGTATGGTTCTTCGGTTGTCGGAAATTTTGAACCTTCAATGGTACTCTTCAATGGTGTTGGGTGCAAGTGGTGAAGGAAGATGGTGAGTGATTTACCATTCCATATCAAACATTTGTGGCTGATTCCTCAAGTAAACAGGGACTTTTTAGAAGATCTGGATTTAATGCTTAGTTGTAATTTGGATTTGTGGATTTTAGAAGGAAGACGTAAAATCTGATTAGGGCTCAAAAAGTTGTGTATTCTTATTAGGTTTTCACAATATATAGTAAAAGCTATTTTAGGAATCTTATTATACAAAGAATTCCTATTACACAAAGAATTCTAGTTATACATAGATCCTCAACACCCTCCCTCAAGTCGGAGCATGGGGTTCAAGAATGCCCAACTTGGACAACAAAAATTCAAATTGAGTTTTCCCAAGAGCCTTAGTGAAAACATCGGTCGGCCGGGTCGAAATGGACACATAAGATGGTTCAATGAGACCATCGAGAATAACATCTCGCACAAAGTGACAGTCGACCTCAATATGTTTGGTGCGTTCATGAAAAACTGGATTTTTAGCCAAATGAAGAGCAGACTGACTATCACAGAACAAAGGAATAGCCTTAGGATGGTGAACGCCCAAATTCAACAAGAGCCCCATCAACCACTTGAGCTCACAAGTGATAGCGGCCATAGAACGATATGCCGCTTCAGCGAGAGGAGCGAGAGAGAAGTGTGTTGCTTCTTAGTCTTCCAAGAGATTGGAGAACCACCTAAGAAAACAATCCAACCCGGATAACGAGGGCCTGGTAAGAGGACGGGCGGCCCCAATCGGAATCACATCAACCCTGAAGAGATAACTCGCTATCAGAACGTAGCAGAATGCCTTGACCCGGAGTGCCTTTCAAATATCTAACAGAACGGAGGGCAGCGTCCCACTGAGCCTGGCGAGGCTCCTGCATGAACTGAGATAAGATATGGACCACATAACCAAGATCCGAACAAGTGACGGCTAAGTAGATGACGCGACCAATAAGTCTCCGTAGGAGGCGGAATCTTCAAGAACTGGACCATCGGTGTGAGCAAGGCGATGATTCTGCTCAATAGGAAAGGCACAAGGCTTGGCACCTAACAACCCGACTTCAAAAATAATATCCAACGTATATTTACGTTGACACAAGAAAAGACCAGATGAACTTCGAGCCACTTCAATTCCACGAAAGTATTTCAAAGGACCAAGATCCTTCATTTTGAAGTAATCACTTTGATAAGCCTTAAACACAGTAAGTGCAGCGGAATCATTCCCAGAAATAATGAGATCATCAACATAAACAAACACATCAAGTTGAACTGAGCCACGAGTGTAAGTAAACAAGGAATAATCAGAGTAGGATTGCAAGAAGCCATAACCTTTCAAGGCAGAGACTAATTTAGCAAACCAACAATGAGGAGCTTGCTTAAAGCCATACAAGATTTGCGTAAACGACAAACCAACCGAGGATTTGGGCAGTCAAATCCAGCAGGAGTTTCATATAGACTTCCTTATCAAGATCACCATCAAGAAAAGCGTTATGAACATCCATTTGATGTAGTTCCCAATTTTTTGAAGCAGCTATAGCAAGAAAAGCCCGAACAATAGTCGTCTTTGCCACATGAGCACAAGTTTCATTATAGTCAACCCCAGCTTCCTGATGGTTATCCAAAACTACCAAACGAGATTTCAAGTTGTAGACACATAATCGTGTCTCCCCATTTAAGGATCCGATGATGAAACATACTGTGGTCTTAATTGGTCCGACCCAAGGGCAAAGCAGTCTAAAAGCCCATTCAAAACCATTTCGAAAAGCGTTAAACTCCTATTTAAAGCCCAATTAATTATTCATGATAATTAATTATATTTTGAGCCCAATTCTTTGAAAAGCCCAATTAATTGTTTAATAATAATTAATTATTTTATTTTAATAAAGATAATTTTTACAGTTAAAATCAAATTTTATCCCGTAAAATCAGATTCCAAAAGTAAAGGATAAAAAAAAATCCTTTAAAACGCGTTTTAAAAAAAGGGCTGGCAAAGACATGTCAAAAGCCAGGCTGGTGCGCCTGGCGCACCACCGTGCACTTGGCGTACAGCCTTGCGCCTGGCGCACCTTGCTGCGTCAGGCGCAACTTTTCCTTACATGTGACACTGTGCCACACACTGTGTCACGCAATGAGCCACACACTGTGTCACAGATCTACGTGAAGCGCAGTTTTCTTTCTTATCTTTTCCAAAACGCGTACCACGTGTACGCTTTTTCTAGTCATGCCGCGTCATGCGCTTGCCACGTCAGCTGCGGCAAACGCAGCTGGCACGTGAGGCGCAGTGCCGGTTTTCCTATAACTAGGCTTGATTTCCGTACTGATTTAAAAACGGATTTTTCACATTAACACACTTCGAACTCGACAAATACTTTACGAACCTCTCTACTAACTACAAAACTTCCCTACAAAAAACTCATACCTTTCAAACACAAATACATTCAATCTACATACTTTCAGACATTCAGATTTCCAAGCTTCACAATTGCTCGTCCCTAAGGTTGTCAATCTCGTAGACCCAAGCCACGGTATAATCATGAGGGTCCTTAAATAAATTATTTTTATATTGAAGTTACTAACAGTTTTTTTTTCCTTTCTTTTTATTTATTTTTGTACATTATTATACTTGCCTGATTATTCTATGCATGTTATATGATTGTCCCTGCATTATTGCTTTTATCACCCCACATTTATTTTTGCTAAACAAGACCTAAAGAACTATTTTAACATTAATCAGATTAATTTGGACAACCTGTTAGGTTCCCTGTAATATTGATTGCCTAATAACATGTCACTAAAAATAGTCTTTTTATGTGTTTCCTTAACCAATTTAGACTAAACATTTTTAGGGTGCTTTAAAACATTACTTGATTATTCTTTGGCGTAAAATCTACAATGAATCGATATTTAGTAGAGGCTAACTCTGGGCGAATGTGGTTCATTATGACTATATTCGTACCCTCACCCCTGAGCTCAATCTTTGGTTCATTTTGACCATATATGGAGTCAAGACGGGGAAATCTACATTGGATAATTTGTCCCTATGATTTTCCTATATCCAATTAGGTTTATGATTCTTCCTAAAAAGAATTGTTGGCGACTTCAAAAAACATATTTTTAATAAAACCATAACAATGGGGTAGTCAAATCTAATACGCGCTCACACCGCGTAGGCGAAATAAAAACACGCCTACAATTTGGCGACTCCGCTGGGGAGGATTTTTTTATAAAATAATTTTTTTAAATAAGTGGATGAAACTTGAAAAATACGATTCATTCTCCTTTTATGCCATTGAATAATATACAGTTTTGCATGTGCATGGCTATTGTTCAGCCACCATAAGGACAATCTACCTTGCCTCATTACCACATGTTCTATGTGTGAGGTCACCCCCAGGGGATTTGCGCTTTGTCCTTCCAAAAAGCTTCCTGAGCGATAGTGTTGGATCTTAGTCATAAGCAAACCTACTCAACCATGGCATTGTTCTCTTGTTCCTGACTTGAGACTGGAGTGCGTCTTACACGTGACCACCTCTTTAAGCAGTGGTACGAAGCGTGGGATCAATCTCTTAGTCATGGACCCTTTTCAGCCTTAACCTAAACCTGACCAATAGTTTCAAACATAGAACTGGACTTTAGGTTGAGAACTTTTGCATCCATATATGTTACCTGACATTTATGTGTGATTGCAATTTTTGCCTGCTAATATGCTTTACGCCCGAAATTATTGCAAATCGCGTCTTAAACAAATCGTCGTTTTAGCCCGAACTTCCGTCAATTAATCAATACGCGTACCGAACAGCATTGCGCCAAACGCTTAACTAGTTGCATGGCGCGCAGTCTATTCGTCCCATGCTTATTGGTCTTTTGACCTTCGTTCGAGCCTAAGATAACAAGTTTGCATCAATATCACATTCAAAAAAATCAGTCTTTTCATGCAAGGTCGAGTCCGTCCTAAAACTGCATCTAGAAAAAATGGTCATTGTAGAGTTAGAGTTATCACGCATGTCTACCTCTTCCCATTTTCCCTTCAAAAATTTCAAAAGGAGAATGAATCGTGTTTTTCAACTAATCTCCCCTGTCAATCCTACCTTACCATATTCACTCAATTTCAAAAACTTACTTTTTTTTCAAAATCAATCCTACACCATATTCTATTCTACCTTTTTTCAAAAAGCATTTACTAATCATCATCATACCACGACATTTCAAAAAAAATTATTTTCAAAATTAATCCATCATCTTTTCCTAACAAAAGATAAAACAAAAGGGTTCCTTTGAAAAATGAATTTCGAAAATTCTAAGCCCATTCCAAACACCTTCAATCCAGTTCAATCTAATCGACCTAGTTCACTTGCATTCATTCTAGGCCCATATGCATTAGAGTCCATTTTACATTCATATAGGGTCCATCTAATTCGAGTCCATGCATTCATATTAGGCCCGCTAACATTAGAGTCCATCTTAGGCCCATATAAGTCTAGCTCCTGTCATAATCTAGGCCCATTTGCATCTTTATGTGAACCCTAGTCTATGTCAATCCCAGTCCAAGTCTAATCCAACTCTATTCCAATCCAATGTCAAGCCCATGTGCATTTTCAAGTCTAACTTCAAACCAATATAGGACTAAGTCCAAGTCCACATAAGGCCCAACTCATTTCCAAAGTCAATCCAGTCCAATTCCAAATCCATATAGGACGAAGTCCAAACCATTAAGTCTAGCGAAGCTAGCATCCCTGTAAGACCATAACAGCACCTCTTTGACTTAGCTAGGCTAATCATGGTAAGACCATAACGGCACCCCTTTTGACTTAGCTAGGCTATTCATCCCTGTAAGACCATAACGGCACCCCTTTGACCTAGCTAATCTAGTCATCCCTATGAGCCATAACGGCACCCCTTTGACTTAGCTAAGCTAGTCACCCGTAAGACCATAACGACACCCATTGATTTAGTAAAGCTAGTAACCCCTAAGACCTTAAAGGCACCCTTCGAGTTTAGCGAAGCTACTCCTATCTTACATCTATAGCAATACCAAATCATCAAGTCTGGCGAAGCCAATTCCTTCCTAAGCCTAGCGAAGCTAACGTAGACAATCCTTTTGAGCATAGTCCAGTC
This sequence comes from Beta lomatogona, assembly GCA_947646795.1. Taxonomy (NCBI): domain Eukaryota; kingdom Viridiplantae; phylum Streptophyta; class Magnoliopsida; order Caryophyllales; family Amaranthaceae; genus Beta; species Beta lomatogona. The sequence continues at coordinate 791,478 of CANSNZ010000116.1, forward strand.
CAGTCCAGTCCAGTCACTTGCATCTGCATATACTTAGGCCCATGTCACCATCATAACCATAATCATACCCATCTCTAAACAGTTCCAGTTTCCATTTCACCTTCTTATCATCCCCATTTCCACTTTCATCTTCATTTCTCATCTCCATTTCTCCATCCCTCATTTCCATTTCTCATTTCGAAAGCATCATTTCTAAAAATTTACGAGGTCCATTAAATTTCTGTTCAGGACGGATCGTGAGATTATAACTTGGGAACGCCCGACAGAGAGGATACAAGGTCAACCTACTCCCAGACTCGTCAAGCGCATCCTCACATTTTCAGACGAATCATCTGACTCTTCTGAAGCATCATCTGAAATGGGGGACACTAATGAACAGCTCAGTGCCATTATGGCCCAACTTCAACAAATGAACTCTCGTCTTGAGGAGCAAGACAAAGAGATTAAGGCACTAAGGGAGAAGCTAACTGAAGAAGACGAGCAAGGAGACACTCCACCACCAAGCAAAACCAACACAGAAGTGAGGTTTGAAAAACTCGAGCAATTGATCCAATCAATTCCTGCGCTCGAGGGTCAGGCTCATGGCCATGACATTATTGATCTGGCCGAGGGAAAAACTCCCTAAAAAGGTAACATTGGGTGACCTCCCAAAATTCAAGGGGTCGAAGACCTGGATGATCACTTGAGAGCCTTTTGCATCTCTATGGCTCTCAAGGGCATGAGCAAGGACATGTTTGCTTATGTCTTTCCTTTAACCTTGGATGCACATCCCTCCAAGAGGTTCAGATCATTGAATAAAGCTAAGCTGAACGATTGGGACTACATCAGAGAAGAGTTCCACAAGCAATACATCTACAATACTCAGCTTCCCATTGGCCTTCGTGAGTTGGAATTAACTAAGCAGAATTCCAATGAAGACTTTGTCACCTTCCTTAACAGATGGAGGGAAAAGGCTGCGCAAATGACTAATAGACCATCCCAAGAGGATCAAGTCCGATTGGTGATCCGTAACCTGCAGCCCAAGTATGGGGACCATATTAAGTTCCAACCCATAGAGTCTTTCACGAAGCTCTATAAGGTAGGCTTTGTTGATTGAAGAAGAGGTACGGGCTAACAAGAACAAGGGTTCTAACAACAACAACTCTTTCAAGAAGAGTAATAATAACCCTTCTACCTCTAAAGCAGCGACATAAACGCCCTAACTACTGACAAGACAGGTTATCAAGGACCTCAAAGGACATTCACTCCTTTGGGCATGTTTCTAGAAGAAGCCTTCACTAAGTTTCATGCAAAAGGAGCACTTCAGCCTCTTGGCCCTACTCCGGACCCTGCTCCTGAGAAGAGATCCAGTAGATGGAATCCTAATTCCTACTGCAAGTACCATCAAGGAAATGGGCATCTGACATCACAATGCTGGACTTTGAAGCATCATCTGCAGGACATGGTTGAAGGAGGTAGATTACTAATTTCGCTGCAAGCAAAAGTCGGCAATAGTGGCAACCCCTTGGGAAGTGCCTAAATAATGCGGGGGGCTTAGTCATTTAGCGTTGGTTTTCTAGGTTGAGTCGGAGAGTCCCTCCCCTAGCTCCTTTAGTTCCTTTTCTTTCGAGTTTATGTCATTTAGGTTTTTATTTCTAATAAGCCTTGTTTCATTTATTTTCAATCAATAAAATAATTGCATTTTCATTTTCATTTTCATTTTCATTGGCCTTCCATCATTTTATCTATGCTTCTAATTCAATGATGAAACTTAAATAACCTAATGAACTTGACTAATAATAACAAAATAGATCTGAAACAAAAAAAAAAAAAGATACGAAAATGAAAAAATGGACATACTTTGGATCAGGAGTTATTCCTCTCTCCCTTCCATTAACCTTCATAAGTCATCCTCATACAACCAAAAAAAAGCAAAAATCCCTTAAGCCATCATCTTTATTAGCCTAATGATCCAAAGCTTCACAAATATCCTTAAGCCTTCCAATACTCTACACCAAACTTGTGTGCAAGCCTTAATACATTAAAAATATCAATGGCAAGCAAAAAAAAAAAATCAAAGTGCGAAAAAATGAAAAAGCAAAAGAAAACGCACAAGGCAAAAGAAAGAGCCGAAGGCAAAAAGAAATAAAAGTCAAGCTAGGGGGCTTACAGACAAGTTCTACCCCTCATTCAAATCCTTCAATCCATTAAACCTTAACCCATACAATCCAAATCCATGACCCTTACCTTAGGCCATCTAATTAAACATTCATCTAAACCTCAAGCCTTAAACCTTTCAACCTTTCAACCTTTCATCAACCCTAACTCATTTTTCAAGGTATGTCCAAGCCCGCTAGGTTCAAAACCCGAAAGGGCGGCCTAGGCAAAAGTTAGGGCACAAAAAAATATCATAATAGTTAAAAAATCAGATCCAAAACTACGAATGGTCTGATTCCACAAGGATACGTAGGAATCTTCATCTCGAGGTCCGGCCGCTTCAACAAAATAAAAATTAGTCCTGGTCTAATGATTTGACTTTCTAGCATTTAGGAGCATACTTTCTCTAGATCCCAACATAGACTCGAGTCTGCACCTAGCCTTGTTAAATCCTTTTCCCACCTACACTTATTTAAGTCACAAATTCAAACCTTTTATTTTTCAATCCAAGCTCTCCTTTTCCCCGAGCGACTCTCTAATGATTCCATGATTTCTGGCGATACTTGACTTTGCCTATATCAACTTCCAAAGAAGAATCCCCAGTACAATCCCCAGTGAAAACTTTCAATGTTCAAGGCATATCAACTACATTTCAATATCATATCAAGTACATTCAATTAAGGCTCAAGCCTAATTCAGGCAAGCTCACCCGAAGTGGGGGCTTCCTATAGGTGGTGGTTCCTCTGATTCAAATCAAGCTCCCGAAAAGTTGTAATTTGCGGACCTCGTTTACGGACCCTGATCATTTAATAAAATACAGTTTTCGAAAATCATTATATTCATTTCATTATATCATTCTAGTCCTGACCTTGCATTGCATTTCATACATTCTAGTCCTGCATAACCCTGACCTTGCATGACGTGTCATCCCTTAGCTTTGCATAACCTTAATCCTTGCATAGCATCTCATGCATCCTTAGAGAGTCTAAGTTTGCATTATTGCATCATTATGTGTTTTATCTAAGTTGTTTGCACCTATCTACTGACATCTTCTCCTGCAGGTAATCAGTTGTAGTTATTGTCCTGCATACTAACTTTGTTTTGCATAGACCGACGTATATAGATCACTTCTAAACTGCAGAGCGTTTAGAATCGTTCTCCGTCCCGACACCGTATACTTTGACTTTCGGTTTCCTGAACCTCAGTCAAAGTAGGGGCTTCTGTAGACACATAATCGTGTCTCCCCATTTAAGGATCCGATGATGAAACATATTGTGGTCTTAATTGGCCCGACCCAAGGGTAGAGCAGTATGAAAAGCCATTCAAAACCATTTTGAAAAGTGTTAAAGTTCTATTTTAAAGCCCAATTAATTATTCATGATAATTAATTATATTTTGAGCCCAATTCTTTGAAAAGCCCAATTAAATGTTTAATAATAATAAATTATTTTATTTTAATAAAGATAATTTTTATAGTTAAAATCAGATTATATCTCGTAAAATCAGATTCCGGAATTAAAGGATAAAAGAAAATCTTTTAAAACGCGTTTTTAAAAAAGGGCTGGCAAAGGCGTGTCAAAAGCCACGCTAGTGCGCTTGGCGCACAGCCTTGCGCCTGGCGCACCTTACTGCGTCAGGCGTAGCTTTTCCTGACACGTGGCACTGTGCCACACACTGTGTCACGCACTGTGTCGTGCGACTGGCGCACAGATCTGCGTGAAGCGCAATTTTCTTTCTTATTTTTTTCCAAAAGCGTACCACGTGTACGCTTTTACTGGTCATGCCGCGTCATGCGCTTGCCACGTCAGCTGCGCCAAACGCGGGCGGGTGCGTGAGCGCGGTGTCGTTTTCCTTATAAATAGGCCTGATTTCCGTACAGATTTAAAAACGGATTTTTCACATTAACACACTTCGAACTCGACGAATACTTTACGAACCTCTCTACGAACTACAAAACTTCCCTACAAAAAACTCATACCATTGAAACACAAATACATTCAATCTACATACTTTCAGACATTCAGATTTTCAGGTTTCACGATTGCTCGTCCCGAAGGTTGTCAATCTCGTAGACCCAAGCCACGGTATAATCATGAGGGTCCTTAAATAAATTATTTTTATATTGAAGTTACTAACAGTTTTCTTTCCTGATGTAGATCTTTAATATAAAATCGCTCTACTGTATATTCTAAACCTTTTCCCTTTCTTTTTATTTATTTTTGTACATTATTATACTTGCCTGATTATTCTATGCATGTTATATGATTGTCCCTGCATTATTGCTTTTATCACCCCACATGTTATTTTTGCTAAACAAGACTTAAAGAACTATTCTAACATTAATCAGATTAATTTGGACAACCTGTTAGGTTCCCTGTAATATTGATTGCCTAATAACATGTCACTAAAAATAGTACTTTTATATGTTTCCTGAACCAATTTAGACTAAATATTTTTAGGGTGCTTTAAAACATTACTTGATTATTCTATTGCGTAAAATCTGCAATGAATCGATATTTAGTAGAGGCCAACTTTGGGCGAATGTGGTTCATTATGACTATATTCGTACCCTCACCCCTGAACTCAATCTTTGGTTCATTTTGACCATATATGGAGTCATGACGGGGAAATCTACATTGGATAATTTGTCCCTGTGATTTCCTAAAAAGAATTGTTGGCGACTTCAAAAAACATATTTTTAATAAAACCTTAACAATGGGGTAGTCAAATCTAATACGCGCTCACACCGCGTAGGCGAAATAAAAACACGCCTACACAAATGTTCCACAGAATCGTCAGACAAATATTTGATACGATACACCCATTGACTTCCTAAGGCACGCTTCCCAGGAGGAAGTTCCTCTAAAGTCCATGTGCCATTATCCTCGAAGGCACGAATCTCATCCTGCATAGAGGCTTTCCAGCCATCATCTCTCATATCTTCTTTAAAAGATCTAGGTTCAGTGTTAGAAATAACAGCCGCAATAAACTTCCGATAATTCACACAAAAATTAGTGCAATTTATATAATGTGCGATAGGATAAGGAGTACCTGAAGGAGACTGGAATGAGGAAGCAGAGAAAGATGGAGTTTCAGCAATAACACAGTGAGTAACAAAATCCTTTAATAACACCAAGGAAATTTGTCCCTTCTTCCCCGACCGAGTGCACCAAGAGCATCATTTTCAGTAATAATATCAGCATTATCAACAATAGAGGGCTGAGGAGAAAGACCCAAAGGTGGGTGAGAAGTAGGCCAAAAAGAGGAGGATTGGGGGGTTTTGGGCTTGGGCCCCATCAGTGGGGGAAAGAGGCAATGATTCCAAGTCAGCGTTGGGGAGAGAAGAGGAGGGCCCAGTAGGCGATGGGCTTCCAGCAAGAGAAGGAGAGAGATAGGAAGGGGAGGGGTGAGGGTCAATGGGCGCTGGCCTAGCAGCGTGTAGATTAGTGAGAGGGGGAGAGACTAGGCTGGACCCAAGGGGCGCTGGGTTTCCAGCGGGGGAATCAGTGGGAGAAGAATGATGGTCATTGTGCGCTGATTTTGGGCCAGCAGGGGGTTTTATTTGAGGAGCTCAGTTGCGACGAATTTGGGGAAGGAAAGGGATTGTTTTATGGAGTTTGTGAAGTTTATGGAGGAAATTCATCAAAATCTGGATGAATGGGATGTGTGTCTTGGGGAAAAAGAGATGAGGGAGAGATGTTGGTATCTTCAGGAGATACAAACGGAAACATTTCTTCAAAAAAATTCACATTCCGAGAAACAAAAAATTCTTTAGTATCCAAATCAAACAACTTCCACCCCTTCTTCCCAAAAGGATACCCCAAAAATATGCACTTTCTACTCCATCCGACTAGCAAATTTATCCCCCTTCGTTTTGTGATTATGAGCAAAACAAAGACAACCAAAAGTACGAATAGCCTCATAAGTAGGAGAATGACCATGAACAACTTCAAAAGGAGATTTATTATCGAGAACGACAGAAGGGGTACGATTGATAAGATGAGCAGCAGCAAGAACGCTCTCCCTCCAAAAGTAAATAGGCAAATGAGCTTGAAAACGCAAAGCCCTCCCCACATTGAGAATGCGTTTATGTTTTCTCTCAACCTTCCCATTTTGTTGAGGCGTGGCAACACAAGAAGTTTCGAAAATAATACCAATGGAACGAAAATAATCAAGAAGACAATTAAATTCAGTGTCATTATCACTTTGAACAATTTGATGGTTTGAGAGAATTGACGATCTACCATAGCAACAAAAGCTAGAAACATTTGAAAGACTTCAGTTTTATCCTCAAATAAGTAAATCTATACAGCACGTGAAAAATCATCAACTATAGTAAGAAAATATTTTGCACCACAAGAATAAATATGTCTATAAACACCCCATAAATCACAATGTATTTTCTCTAAAATGCGATTAGCCCTATTATCGCTTAAAGGAAACTTGTCTCTCGGATGTTGAGCATGAAAATCTCACAGTCTTTATTCAAACTACCCTTATGCCCACAAAGAGGAGGAAGTAACTTCACCACTCGTTCCGAAAGATCCTCCATACGCCAATGCCAAAGCTCAAACTCCGAAGTGACATGGTTAATAGAAGCTGCGCTGGTTGGTCATCCCCGCAGAAGTAGTAAAGTCCATCCCGCCTATGCCTCATTACAATCAGCTCCTTCATTTGGTCCTGTATAGCACACATAGAGAAGTTAAATTGCACAATACATGACATGTCATGAGATAGCTGTGAAACATAAAGTAAATTGCAACTGAATTGAGGAACAAAGAGAACGTTTGTGCGAGTGATGGAATCTGACAAACGTACTGAACCCGTGTGAGTAGCAGCAACGGTTGATCCATTTGGAAGACCAACAGGACAATCAAAAACCTCATCTAAATCAAATAACCACGATTTGTGGCCTGTAATATGATGAGAAGCACCGGTATCTATAACCCAGGAGGAAGAAGAAAACATACCACTCAAACGATAATCCGAAATCTTAGCATTACCAATAAGCCTAGCAAGAGCTTTCCATTAATCAGCAGAGAATAGAGAAGCCGAAGAAGTGATTGTGAGGGCAACAGCACTTGCGGCAGTAGGAGAGGGCATGGCGTTGGCCTTGACCGAGCCACGACCTCGGCTAGAGGGAGAGGGTCGAGAGCCACGGCCCTCAGTTTTATTACCTTGCCAACCATTCGGATAACCAACAACCTCATAACAAGTACTAACATCATGACCATGCTTTTTGCAGCGAGAACACTCATGAAGCACCCAACACTTAGACATATGATTCCCCACCTTGTGACAATGAGTGCACGTAGGACGCTCACCGCGTCCCTGACCTCGATCAGTACTAGATTGGACAGCAAAAACTAGCACGTCGGCGGGCTTATCAACAGGAAGAGACGACGACCAAACCCTTTCATCTTGAACCACCAAGTGATAGGCGCGATCAAGAGATGGAAGGGGGTCGGAAGATAAAATATTGGAGCGAATAAAAGCATCATCAAGATGTAAACCCATCAAAAAATCATGTAATTTTTGTGCATCATAGCGAGATTCATGACGAGAACTAGCATCACAATTAAAGCAACAAGAATAAGAGATTAAGGGTTCATGTTTATACAATTCCTCCCACAAAGTATGAAGTTTGCCATAATACGTGGAAACAAACATAGATTTAGGCTGCTCACATTTAGCAATAGCAGATTTTAGTTAGTTAATTCAAGGTCCATTCACCAACGTAAAACGAGTTCTTAAGTGAGCCCAAAGACGATGAGCATCACGAAACTTAGAGAGAGTGGATTTTACCTCGGGTTCAATGGTGTTAGTGATCCATGAAATAAGCATAGCATTAATAGTTACCTAATCTGCCATAGTGTATGGAGGGGTAGCCTCATTTATTGTGCCATCAAGGAAGCCGAATTTTCGACGAGCTTCGAGCGCCATTTGAATATCAGCGGCCCAATCATCATAATTGTCAAGCTTTAGGCGCGTAGGGGTGATGAAATCACCTGGACGATCACCAGAACCTAGATAAATCGGAGAAGTGATATTAAGATCGAGTGGTTGTGGATTGTTTTGTGGTGGAGGAGGCGGCGGTGGTGGGGGTGTTTCCTCGCCAACCATGAGGAGAGATGATGCTCACGGCCAAGAAAGAGGATAGCACAGCAGCCGAAAAAAAAGGAGAAGGAGAAGGAGAAGTAGCACAGCAGCCACGAGATGACAAGGGTGGCGGTCGAGGCTAGCACGACAGCCGCGAGACAGCAACGGCGACACTGGGGGCTAAGAAAACGGGCATCCAACGGGACTGGCAGCCACAAAGAGAAAAAGAATGTGAGAGAGAAAAAAAAATCATCCTTTTTGGCTCCGATACCATGTAAAATCTGATTAGGGCTCAAAAAGTTGTGTATTCTCATTTGGTTTTCACAATATATAGTACAAGCTATTTTAGGAATCCTACAAGGGAAAGAATTCCTACTATACAAAGAATTCTAGCTATAATTAGATCCTCAACAGAAGATGGTAATTTGTAAGAGGTGAGGAGGGAATGGCAAAGGTATATGAATGGGAGTATAAATACATTAATTTTAGGTTGGTAAGATGAAGGACCCTACTGAACTGGCACCTCGCATCGGTACAATCAGTCAGGTTTCCAGGTCAAACTCCTTCGATGGATACATGGAGGTGGGGCCATGTATATATTATGGTGGATTTAGGGCGTTATCAGGAAAAACTAGGGCGTCGTTTAGAAACTCGGGAAAAAAGGAACCAATGACTAAGGGCTCGTTCGGCGTCATTATAAGTTTCATGTTTTTGGTTATATATATGAATATAAATTTCATATGATATAACATGTATAATAAACTTAAAATTAATCATTCTTATACTAAACATGTCAATTTTGAAAGCATCGCCAACGAAAACTGAAAATAGAAAACGATAACAAACAATCCCTGAATTAGTCGTTGATTTTTTTCAAGAACATCTAATAATGAAATTTTCATAATATACAATAAGAAAAAAAAGGTTAATTAACTTCATGATTTTTCTTGCCAAAACCTAGTTTAAATTATCATATTACATAATCAATATTGAAAACCTTACAATTTCACAAAGTAAAAATAAGAACCTAGATCCCGTATATGAGATCACCCAACCATAATTTGATAACTACAAACTAAAGAAAAAATGTAAAATCTTGTTCGCGAATTTCAATAATTCGAATAGAAAGATCTACCTATCCAAGAAAAAAACGAAAAAGAAGAAAATCCATGAATAAGAGTAAATATCATGCAAAAAAAGGAAACCTCAATAATTTCGAACAAAAAGAAAAAGATCCAAAAAAATTCGGTAGATCTACAAACTCTAGCGAAGACTATGAGTTTAGCGACTTCGATCGGTGGATAAGGATCTTGTGGTGATGGTGGCTTTATGGGCTTTGGTGGACCGGGTGTGAATCTGTTGCGTTCATGGGATTCAATGGAGCAGATGTAGGTGGTGGCTTCGGTGGTGGATGCAGCTACGATGTAGAAGGCTAATTATAGTGGACGAGGTGATGTTATTATGTTGTACACGAGAATTTAAGGAGATTTGAAGAAATGGAGGAAGAAGAGCAGAAGCAGAGTAAACGAAGAGAGGATTTAGGATGAAGATGAAAAGAGGGAAAGAGAGAGGAGGGATGTATGGGAAAGAGGGGGTGGCTAGGGAGAGAGGGGGATGGTGGCAGCTAGGGAGAGAGGGGTAATGACCAAAGAATTTTGTTACTTGGTGTAGACACATAATCGTGTCTCCCCATTGAAGGGTCCAATGATGAAATATACCGCGGTATTAGTTGGCACGACCTAATGGAAGAGCAGTCCGATCGAATAACCAGGCAATGTTGTGTTTTGAAATTATATTATAAAAGCCCAATTAATTATCCATGATGATTAATTGTAAATTAAACTCGTAAAACGTTTTAAGTCCATTTTCAGAGCCCAATTAAATATTTATTATTTTAATAATTATTTTCAAAAATGCTTTTATTATCTTTAGTAAACACTTTGAGCATAAATCAGATTTTTCATCCCGTAAAATTCAATCCCCGGATTTTTAGGGATAAAAATAGAATCTTCATAGCACGCGTAGAATAAAAAATGAATATACTGGAATATGCGCCGGACGTGGCGGCTGCGCTCAGCGCGCCACGTGCGTCCAGCACATTAGCCAGATCGCGTCAGGTGCACCAGTGAGCGCCTGACACGTGAACTTGTGACTCACACAGAGTCTTGCGTCTGACGCAAGTCTTGTGTGAGACACAAGCTATTTTTCAATCTTTTCAAAAACACGTTTACACATGTTCGCATCTAATTGGACAGACCACGTCAGGCGCGCCAATCTGCGCCTAACGCGTGTCATTGCGCCTACCACGTAGGATTGCGCCCGGCGCCGGACGCGCGTGCAGTGCAGTTTTCTTTTGCCTATAAATACGGGTTGATTTCCCGAATCAAAGACGGATTTTGGTTATTTTTTCCGAACACAAAATCCTTACGAACAGTTACGAATACTATTATGAATCTCAAAATACTTCAACCCTTTCAAATAAATTTCAATTCTTAATCATACTACGTTCCTGGTTCCACGATTGCTTCGCCTGAAGGTCGTTACGCTCTTCGATCTAAACCGCATAGGTATAATCTTGAGGATCCTTGAATAATCAATTATATTTATTGTATTGAAGTTACTAACAGTTTTTGTCATGATGTAGATCTATAATTGATAATCGTGATTATTTGTAGATTTTAACCCTTTTATTATTATTCTTGTATATACTATTCCTGATTGTTTTATCTGTCCTAGGCATGATTTTATCACCCATATGTTATTATTGCTAAACAAGACCTAAGGAACTGTTCTAACTAATTCAAATAAATTGGACAACCTATTAGGAACCTTGTAATATGATTGCTTAATAACTTGTCACTAAAAATATAGTATTTTTATGTGTTTCCTGAGCCAACCTAGACTAATGATTTTTTAGGGTGTATTAAAACGTTATATGATTATTCTTTTGAATAAAATCTGTAATGAATCGATATTTAGTAAAGGCCAGCAATGGGCAACATAGATCCTGACCGTGTTGTACCCTCACCCCCGAACTCAATCTATGGTTCATTTTGACCATCTATATAGTCAAGACGGGGAAATCTACATTGGATAAGTCCCTAAGATGTCCCTACAGTTTTCAATATCCAATTAGGTTTATGATTCTTCCTTTAAAGAATGGTCGGCGACTTCAAAAAACGAATTTTAAATAAAACCTTAACAATGGGGTAGTCAATAAATGCGCTCACACCGCGTGTAGGCTTAAAGGAATAAATATCCACGCCTACAATTTGGCGACTTCACTGGGGAGGATTTTAAAAAACTATTTTTTAAAAATAGTGGGTGAAACTTGAAAAATACGATTCATTCTTCTTTTGTGCCTTAGAATAATATACTGTTTTGCATATGCATGGCTTTTGTTCAGCCACTATAAGGACAATCTACCTTGCCTCATGAGCACATGTTCTATGTGTGAGGTCACCCCCGGGGGGTTTGCGCTTTGTCCTTCCAAAAAGCTTCCTAAGTGATAGTGTTGGATCTTAGTTATAAGCAAACCTACCCAACCATAGCTTTGTTCTCTTGTTCCTGACTTGAGAACTGGAGTGCATCTTACACGTGGCCACCTCTTTAAGCAGGGGTACGAAGCGTGGGATCAATCTCTTAGTCATGGACCCTTTCAGCCGGCCTTAACATAAACCTGACCATATTTGAACGTAGAACTAGACTTTAGGTTGAGAACTTTGTATATTATTATACTACTTGTGCATATTTGCGTGTGAGTGCCTTTAAATGTTTCGTATTATTGATTTTCGAGTCAAAAATATTGAACGAATTCACGCGAAGAAAACAAGCCTAAATATGGCTTGCGCGCCACATTTCTGACACGCGCTCCGCGCAGCTAGACTGCATCCCACGCTCATTCCTCGCGTCCAGCGCAGTTCGCTGCGTCTGACGCAATTCCTCACGCCATCCGCGCGTCCCTCTCTTTTTCTCGCGTTCGACGCATTCGATTGCTTGCTTGCTTCTTACCGGCGTGTCGTTCCAAGTTGTTCATATTTCTTGTGATTCTAGGATATCCAATATTCTATTTTCCTATCTTTTTTTTTTATCACTTCATTCTTCTTTTTTTTGTTGTAAAAAAAATCCATCTCAAAAAAATATATTTTCAATCTCTAATCTCTTATCTATTTCGAAAATTCTATCCCCATCCTCTACCAAACTATATCTCCCATCTTTTTTTTAAAAATGATTTCCCATCTTTTTTGTGAAAATTCATCCTTATCTTTTTTTTTTTCAAAAATCATTCTCCTATCTTTTTCAAAATTTCATCCCATCGTATATCTCCTATCTGTTTCAAAAATTCTTCCATCATCCTATATCCTATCCTTTCATGTATATTATCCATCTTTTCATGTGTACATCAATTAGGATTTCTTTTTTAGTGTCCATCTTGTTGTAAAAGTCTCATCCGCCAAGGAATTCTAACTCCATTAGAAGTCCATCTAGCTCATATGTCTAGGTTCATCCAGTTTCACTCCAATTAGAGTTCTTGACCCCATCTAGGTTCACACATCTAAGAAGGCTATGATGAATATTTACAGCCTCCCCCCCCCCTCTCTCTTTTCTCTCTCAAACCCTAGCCTCCCCTACCCTTTCTTCATCAGTTAGGAGCTGCCATGGATGATTTCATCCATGGTAAGCCCCTTTTCCCCTTTTATTTTCAGTTTTTAGTTCATTTTCTAGTTTTGTTGAATAAATTAGTCTATCATTATGATATTTTTTCAAACCCTGTTATGGGGATTTTAGTCTCTGCTGTGGAGATCTCCATCTCCCCTATGGGAGTTGTAAGTATGGTTTTTTTGTCTTTAGGTATGAGAAATTGTTCTCATTGGTTGAAGTTCGAGACTCAACATGAAGGTATTATAATCTTGGATGCGGTCAACATGGCTCGATCAAGAATGTTCTTCCCAAACTATGTCAGAATGATAGACTTCCTCATCAATAGCTGCTTGATTCAGCAAATACAAGGGGGTTGCGTTGTATTGCTCGATCTGGTTCATTGTAGTTTCTTCGAAGACAAATTATGATTTAACATTGTTTGATTGTATGTTGTTTTTCTTTAATACCTATTGTAGATGTCGTTTGGCTTTCAATTAATGAAATTTCTCTTTCAAAAAAAAAACCTAAGAATGCTAGGATCGTTAGAATTTTTGTCATCTTAGAAGTCTATAATTCATAGAAAGTCCATGCATAATAGGAGTCTAAAATCGTTAGAATTATGTCCATCTTAGGAGTCTAAATCCATTAGAATTCGTTTGTCTTAGGAGTTTCGAATTCATTAGAGTTCCGCTCATAATAAAAGTCTAAAACATGTGAATTCCATTCATTTTAGGAGTCTAGGTCCACTAGAGTTTCATGCATATTAGGAGTCTAGCCTCTTTGAAAGTTCTTCAAATCTAGAATTCTAATATCATTAGAAGTCTGTCAAGTCTAGGACTGCATTCACACTAGAATTCATTTGCATTGCATAATCCATCATTCATACACTACATGCATAACTAGAGCTATTAGGCATTTAGGAGTCTCATTGCATCCATACTCTTCGTTTCATTTTATGCATTCCGCATTTAGTAGTTCCTGAACTACAAGCGATCTGATTCCCTCTTTTGGGATATGCAGGCAGCCTTTACAGGTTTGAACGCATAGATTGAGTCATTCATACATGCATTAGGTCTAGGTGCATCCAAAAAAAAAAATCATTCATTTAGGATATTCAGATTTGTTCCTGGAAGCTCAACTTTTAAACAAACATACATTCTTTCATTCCATTTCTCTCTCTATATCATCATTCTATTTCTGAATCTCCTTTGATGATCTATGTACAAATCAAGAGACATTGAAATGGGGGTCCATCGAATACTGAACAACAAGTCACTAAAATAGCTAGAGCTTTAGCCAAGCTGTCCAGCATGATGAAAGAAACAGCTACAAGCCTACAAGGCTTGAGAAGATCGAGTCTGGTGAATCTCCTAGATTCAACAAGAAATTGGAGAGCGTTGTTCATAGGGTAACCAATGCAAATTCCTATTTTGAGGCCACTAGTAACACCAAACTAAAGGGAAAACTTCCTGAATGTTTCTCTACAATAAACATCCCTAAATTCAAACCAACTGAGAATCCAAATTATCATTTAAGGAACTTTCGTTCAACCATGATCATCAAATCGGTTGACCCCAACTCTACTCAATGGTATTCCCGAAATACACTTCTTCTCTTTTCATTTAGAAAGAGACCTCATGAAGACCAAAGCAACGAAGTTGTCTCGTCACATGACGTAGGAGTCCAGACTTAAGATTTCGTTTTCTGTTTCATCTCTCTTATGTTACCCAGTCTAATATAGGATTCCCTCTTATTGCATATACTCGCAATTTTCAATTAATAAATGAGTATTTATTTTCTAACCTTGCACTAATGAGCATCAATGGAAATCACGATTGTCGCCTTAAAAGAAATGAATTTCTAATTCTCATGACTATTCTAATAAGGGTAACGAACAACTGGCATATATAAAAGAGGCATTCCTCCCCTTTCCCTACAACTATTTCGCTGTTCCTTGCCATCCATTTCAATAACGCCCATCTCCCTTTAACCTACCTCGTAGGAAGTACACTTGACAATAATTCAGTATAAAGGGCAAGAAAAAAAAAGAGCAATAAAACAAGAATCAAAGCAAAAAAAGAAACAAAAGAAAATAATACAAAAAGTGCAAAATATAAAAAAAAGAAGTGTTGCCAATAAGCCCATCAATAGCTTTGTCAAATGTACTTCTTTCAAAACCTTTAACCTTCAACCCAAAACATTAACCAATAGGCCTTGACCTCAACAACCAAAAATCTTTACAAGCCAAATCATACCTTTGATAAACCTTCTCATAATCATGCATATCCTATCCCAATAAGCCATAAAAGACAAACCAAAGCCCGCTAGGTCGAAAACCCATAAGGGGGACTTAGGCAAAAGTCAGGGCATCTTCTCATTCGTCAGCCTGAACTACGAATGGTCTGATTCTACTAAAGATACGTAGGAAACCTCACCCTGAGGTTTGACCGCTTCAAACCAAACTAAACCTACATCATTATCTACCCTTGCCAAAGACCTCTTCCAAATCAATACCTAATTCATTGCAAATGGCTCCAAAGCATAATACTCGGCCACCAATTAAAATGTTAAGAGCTAAGACTGGCCTAATTCCATCATGGATACGTAGGCAACCTCTTTTGAGGCCCGACCATTTCATTCAAAACATATTTTCTAGGCTCACCTAGGCCCATGATACGCTCAAGTTATACGATGTTTTTGTGGTATTTTAGGTACACTTTGCTAGGGGATTTATTTGTAATTGTTAATGTTGCATGTAAATCGACCTTAGCGGAAGTTCGGAATTTTATATATTAATTATTGTTAAAGTTGTAAGTTCCGAGCTTTTGGAAGCATGAATGGTTCCACAGCATCGTCTCACCAACCAAGCTCCAAGCAACCACATCGCAAGCATGCCCAGCAGCGCAAGCCCAAGCACCGCATGCCTAGCAAGCTCGGCAGCATCGCCCAGCTCTCGCGCATGCTCGCACCTCCCAGCAGCTCGTTGCCCAGCTCTCGCGCATGCTCGCAGCAAGCAAGGTCTGCCCAGCACAGCAGCTCGCACCACGCGAGCTAGGTCGCACCTCGCGACCTCTTGCTCGCACCTCGCGAGCTTGCTCGCACGGTGCGACTTCCTTGGCTTGCCCAATTCTTCAGCTCGTGTTGGAGGCAGTAGCGCATCGCACGGTGCGACCTGTACCGCACCTCGCGACCCCTAGGTCGGTGTAATTGTCGGCTGACTTTTGAGCTTTAGTATAAATACTAAACTTGATTTTTGGACCTAGGGGGCAGCACACTTAAGGAGAGAGAATCTAAAACACTCCATTCTTCTCTTCTTATCTTCTCTTTTTAGTTTTCATTTTCTAGTTTAGTTTTCGTAGATTTCAATTATGGAATTGGCTTATGCTATGCCGATTGTAGCTTGAACTGTTCTTGAACGAGATTAATACGAAGCTTCAAGCATTATTGTGAGATCTTTCCTCTCTATTTAGTTTCTTTGATTATGGTTTAATTTCTATGATTGTTTTCTATGGTTTTTGCATAATTATGCTAGGAACGTTACTAGTTTGATTGTGTAATTAATCTAATGCTAGATTTAAGAATAGAATCGGATTGTTTTATTCTTTTATCAATTGATAGCAAACTAGGGAGTAACTTAGATGCAGATCGTCTTGGTTATTTCTTGGGGAAATTGAGCCAACTGTTGAATGTTTATCGCTTGGATGACGTTAGCAGGTCTATTGGTTCTCTGTGTTTATTGCTGCTATTGGATTGAACTTAGACGCTATCGGACTAGGTTATCCTCTAGTTAGGGTTTTATAGTCACGCTGATCGTGCTATTCAACTAAGAAGAAGGAGAATGCGAGATTAATTCTCAACAATAGATAATCATGGAAATAATTAGAGTGGAGGTTCAATGATCGATAATGAATTGAAGTGGATGTTAATCGGATTCAAGATCTTCCCATATTGATTTCTCATTTTATTTATATGCTAGTTAGTTGTAGTCTAATAACAACTCTTTGAAAACTCCCCTCGTTATTAGGTTACTCGACCGTTAGAGTTATCTAGGTACTAATTCACGCTAAATATAAAACTTGTCCCTGTTTCCCTGTGGATACGAACCTTACTTCCCTTCTACATTTAATTGTAAAAGAGAGTAGGAGAAATTTTATCTTTGGCCGGGTGCGGTGCACAACGACACATCCGCGCCCGCCCAAATTTTGGCGCCGTTGCCGGGGACACGGTGTTACTTGTTTGTACTTAGTGTATGTTTTTGGATTGTATTGCTTATGGTTTTTGTTTATGGTTAATACTCGTGCTACTAACCAAGAGCCTTTGCAGTACGATCGAGATCTAGAACTAACCCTTTTCAGGTTGAGAAGAGAATTGCGTGAAGGCTTTAGAGAGCTCCCTTTTTCGCTTGAATTTGAAGAAGAGATGCCTCCTAGAGTTGAGCACCGCACTTTAAAGGAGCTCACTGCTCCTAACCTTGACCAACAGCCTTTGTGTATCACATTTCCGGAACCGGAAGTGGGGGACACATTTGAGCTAAAGTCAGGGTTGATACATTTGCTTCCCTCATTCCATGGGCTAAATGGTGAAGATCCAAATAAACATTTGTCAGAGTTTCATGTGGTATGCAGCAGCATGAAACCAAGTGGAGTTTCAGAAGACAGAATCAAGCTTAAAGCCTTCCCCTTTTCGCTAAAAGACACAGCAAAGGACTGGATGTACTACCTTCCGGCTGGCAGCATCACCACTTGGGCACAATGGAAAAAGAGCTTTCTCGAGAAATACTTTCCCACTTCTAAATCATCTACATTGAAGAAGGAGATAAGTAACATTGAGCAACGGGGTGATGAGTCTTTTTACGAGTATTGGGAGAGGTTTAAGAAATTATGTGCTAGCTGTCCATACCACGGTTACCAAGAGGAAGATTTGGTGCTATATTTTTATAATGGCTTATGTGATGAGGATGCTAGGATGGTTAATGCAGCAAGTGGTGGATCCATTGTGAATAAAACCGCACTCACCGCTAAAGAACCGTTAAATGAGCTTGTTGAAAGCTCGAGGCGGTTTAGTAGAAGGTCCGGGAACTCGACGTGTGGTCGCCGAGGGTTCTAGTTCTTCTAAGTTGGAAGATCAGGTGCAAGTTCTCACATCCGTGATGCGAGAATTCATAGTGAAAGAGAAAACTCACCAAGTGAAGGCTTGTGGCATTTGCTCTTCACATCATCCAACTGATTTTTGCCCTCATCTACAAGAACCGAGTGAAGAGGTTAAGGCGGCCGATTTTCAGGGCCAAGGTTTCCAGAAAAGATATGATCCATATTCTGGTACCTACAATTCGGGATGGCGAGATCATCCTAATTTGAGGTACGGGAACTCATTAGGGAACCAGCAGCCGCCACAGCAGTATAACCGCCCACCACCTCCTTATTTGAGGGCACCGGAGCAAGGAGCTCCATATTTTCGGCCGCAAGGCCAACCACGAGGACCGAGTACCAGCATGTCTACGAGAGGATATGATTAATGCTTTAACTAAAAATGTTACTAACATGCAGGGAAATATGGTTCAGTTTCAGGAGGAGACCCGTTCGAGCATCAAGAACTTGGAGAGCCAAGTAAGCCAAATTGCAGGAGCTGTAACCAAGTTAGAGGTTAGGGATTCGGTGAGGTTTCCATCCCAAACAAAACTCAACCCTAAAATGAACGTGAGTGCTATCACATTGAGGAGTGGAGCGAAAATTGCAAGCAAAGAGAGGTTGGTGGTTCAAGACAAAGAGATAGTGGAAGAGGTGATCGAGCATGAACCGACAACATATTGTAAATCATTGCCACCTCAACAAGAGGAGAAAGTCCAAAAATCACCTCCTCCACCATATGAACCAGAGCCACCATTTCCCGAGGCATTGAGAGAAACCCGCAATGCAGAGCGCAACAATGACATTTACGAAATCTTTCGTAAATGTGAGGTAAACATTCCCCTTTTTGATGCTTTAAATCAAGTACCTAGGTTTGCTAAGTTCCTTAAAGAATTGTGTACTTCGAAAAGAAAGCAAAAACAAAAGGGAGTGCAAAAAGTGAAGGCTAGCGAGCATGTCTCTGCTATCTTTCAACAGAAATTACCTCAAAAGTGCAATGACCCAGGCATGTTTACCATCCCATGTACTATAGGTGACACCATGTTTCCTAAAGCCATGTTAGACTTAGGTGCGTCAATTAATGTGATTCCATATTCATTGTATAAGTCTTTGAAACTTGGCAATTTGCATGAAACTGGTGTGGTGATTCAATTAGCTGATAGATCCAATGTTTATCCTAGGGGTAAATTAGAGGACGTGTTAGTTAAGGTTGGGAAATTGCAATTTCCTGCTGATTTTTATGTTTTGGAGATGGAACCTGATAAGCATGCCGCCCCCATCCTTTTGGGGCGACCTTTCTTGAAAACATCTTGCACTAAAATTGATGTTTGCGCTGGTTCTTTGACCATGGAATTCGAGGGAAAGGTAGAGGCGTTTAAAATCAATGATTCTAAGCCTTTGATTAAGGATGATAACCCTCTTTGCTCCATTAACATTGTTGACTCTGTTTTGCATGATGTTCTTGATATTGAGCAGGTTGATGAGTCGATGAATGTTGATGATGTCTTGGTTGAGGATTGTGCATCTCCTACTAACATGCAGGTTATGGTGCCGGAGTTGAAAGAGCGGAAAAAGCCTCCTAATTTACCACCTTGTTTTGAAACTGTACCACTAACGATGCATTGCAAGAGTTCTTCTCAGTTTGTTTTGCAGGTACTCGAATTGGAGGTTGACATGGGGCCACCATTGTCACACATGGAGCACAAGCCCAATTTTTGAAATTAAGGTATTAAGTCGAGCTAACGACTTTAAACAACAGCGCTTCTCGGGAGGCAACCCGAGACCCCTTTTTATTTTCTTTCTTTTCCTTTATTCTCTCATCAAATTTCCACCACCACAACAAATTTTATTTCACCCACCGCCCGCCCACTAAAAAGATCCACAACCAATCTTAATCCACTTGGAACCAAAATCCACAAAAGAAAACCCGTTGGGAGGAGTTCAATAGCTAGGAGTTAGTAACACTAGAGGATTGAGATTGTTAATGTATCTTTTCGATCTCTTAAGCTAGGAGCAAATCTCAAAATTTGAATTTGTCATTTGTTTGTGTGGTTCGAGGGAGAGGTTGTGAGTTGAGTTATGAGATTTGAGTTGGTGTTGTTAAGAAATTTGAGTTTGACGGATTGCTTTTCATGAGTTTTGAGCATTCGATCTTCGATTTACCCGATTTTCGGTTCCCCCCCCCCATTTTCAGTTTACTTTTTCTTTTAATTGTCGACACATTGAGGACAATGTGTAGTTTAAGTAGGGGGGAGGGTATTCTCATTCTCATGTATCTATGTTGTATTTATTACTTTCAATTTGAAAAAAAAATGAAAATGAAAAAAAATAATATAAAAAAAAAAAAGAGTGAATCCCGCTGAGTTGAAAACCCGCAAGGGCGGGCGACTCGGGCAAATTGGGGGCTCGGATAGGTCGAAAACCCGAAAGGGCGACCTATGCAAAAAAGAGCTAGTTGAGCGGGTGAGTTTTGTGAGCCGGAAAAAGAAGAGAGATGAAAAAAAAAATGTGAGAAGCTAGGATGAAAACCCGAAAGGGCTCCTAGGCAAAATGAGAGATTAAGAGAGAATTATACACTTTGAAAACTCATTTGCCAGAGATGGTGTCATAAGGTTGAAAGCGTTTTCGGGTTGGGTTAGTGAATTCATCCTTTGTTTTGTGAAGATCTATTTAAAGTTGGCTTTCACATTCTTTTGGGTTGATTGTTTGTTTTTGGGAGTAAGCATGGAGTATATTCCTTTTTGTCTTTAGTCCATGGCTTGCTTGTTTAGACTAGTTGTAGTAGTAGTAGTTTTAGATCATCTTTTGGAGGTTTGGGAGAGCTGATAGTTTAGTGTGTCGTCAGCTGGCATGTTGATTCTTGTTGGTGTTGTTGGTTAAACTTGTTGGTGTTGCTGGTTATTATTGTTGTCGCGTCTTTGTATATTTCAGGTGAGCTTGAATCTAAGTGTGGGGGAATCATCATCCCTTACGTTTAGGTTTTGAGCGTATTTTGTTAAGATGTGATGATGATGATGTAGTTGATGGGGAGTGTAGGTTGGTGTCGATAGCTTGGGCGATGATTTAATTGGTATTTCTCATTTTTGAGTTTACTCGAGGTCGAGTAAAGTTCAAGTGTGGGGGTATTTGATACGCTCAAGTTATACGATGTTTTTGTGGTATTTTAGGTACACTTTGCTAGGGGATTTATTTGTAATTGTTAATGTTGCATGTAAATCGACCTTAGCGGAAGTTCGGAATTTTATATATTAATTATTGTTAAAGTTGTAAGTTCCGAGCTTTTGGAAGCATGAATGGTTCCACAAAGATCGTCTCACCAACCAAGCTCCAAGCAACCACATCGCAAGCATGCCCAAGAAAGCGCAAGCCCAAGCACCGCATGCCTAGCAAGCTCAGGAAGCATCGCCCGGCTCTCGCGCATGCTCGCACCTCCCAGCGGCTCGTTGCCCGGCTCTCGCGCATGCTCGCAGCAAGCAAGGTCCCCGCCCAAGACAAGGCTCGCACCACGCGAGCTAGGTCGCACCTCGCGACCTCTTGCTCGCACCTCGCGAGCTTGCTCGCACGGTGCGACTTCCTTGGCTTGCCCAATTCTTCGGCTCGTGTTGGAGGCGTAGCGCATCGCACGGTGCGACTGCACCGCACCTCGCGACCCCTAGGTCGGTGTAATTGTCGGCTGACTTTTGAGCTTTAGTATAAATACTAAACTTGATTTTTGGACCTAGGGGGCAAGACACTTAAGGAGAGAGAATCTAAAACACTCCATTCTTCTCTTCTTATCTTCTCTTTTTAGTTTTCATTTTCTAGTTTAGTTTTCGTAGATTTCAATTATGGAATTGGCTTATGCTATGCCGATTGTAGCTTGAACTGTTCTTGAACGAGATTAATACGAAGCTTCAAGCATTATTGTGAGATCTTTCCTCTCTATTTAGTTTCTTTGATTATGGTTTAATTTCTATGATTGTTTTCTATGGTTTTTGCATAATTATGCTAGGAACGTTACTAGTTTGATTGTGTAATTAATCTAATGCTAGATTTAAGAATAGAATCGGATTGTTTTATTCTTTTATCAATTGATAGCAAACTAGGGAGTAACTTAGATGCAGATCGTCTTGGTTATTTCTTGGGGAAATTGAGCCAACTGTTGAATGTTTATCGCTTGGATGACGTTAGCAGGTCTATTGGTTCTCTGTGTTTATTGCTGCTATTGGATTGAACTTAGACGCTATCGGACTAGGTTATCCTCTAGTTAGGGTTTTATAGTCACGCTGATCGTGCTATTCAACTAAGAAGAAGGAGAATGCGAGATTAATTCTCAACAATAGATAATCATGGAAATAATTAGAGTGGAGGTTCAATGATCGATAATGAATTGAAGTGGATGTTAATCGGATTCAAGATCTTCCCATATTGATTTCTCATTTTATTTATATGCTAGTTAGTTGTAGTCTAATAACAACTCTTTGAAAACCCCCCTCGTTATTAGGTTACTCGACCGTTAGAGTTATCTAGGTACTAATTCACGCTAAATATAAAACTTGTCCCTGTTTCCCTGTAGATACGAACCTTACTTCCCTTCTACATTTAATTGTAAAAGAGAGTAGGAGAAATTTTATCTTTGGCCGGGTGCGGTGCACAACGACACATCTGCACCCGCCCAGCCCATGAGAGAAGCACAATCGCCCAAAAATCATGAATTTTCAATGCTCATTTCCTACCCGTAGAACTAGACTGGGATTTGAACCTGCATCATTAGCCTACCTCATTGCATGAGTCGATTCATTATGACTCTGCCTTTTCTTATTCTAATCACTTCCTTCTAAGCTACATTATCACTTCTGAGCCAGCCTTAGCATAACCTTTCAACGCTCAGCCCTATAACCGCGCTTTATCTATTGAGTGTTCCTTTCTTTGGCCTTTATTGTCTTCTCACCTTAGGAACCCTATATGAAATCTTTGGTCGAAACTTCCACTAAGCGTGACGAGATATCTTCAAAATCAAGCAATCAAGCTGAGTACTTCATAAACTCCATCTTACAGGGGGCTTCATCACTGGTCCACCTAGAAAAGCATAGGCTCCAAGTCCAAGCCTATTGATAAAAGGACTTCATTACGAGTCCATATATGACATCTTGGGTTTTAAAACCCACACGGATACAACATCGCATCTATTTATGGGCTCGCTTAGGCCTTTGACTTGCAGAACTCGAATCATATACAACTCAAGCGCAACAAAAGCTCGTTCTATAACGTATTTCAAATCCAACACAGTCTATTAACTTAATAGATTATCCTTGGGCTCCATGTGTACCTTGATAAAGATTTCATTACGAGTTGATACAAAAGACTGTGGGTTCCAGAACGAGATTCTAAATGTTTACAACTACAACACATTTCAAATCAAACATAACATACGTGGATCATCCCTGGGGGCTTCCCATTTCTCCTCTTTCAAAAACATATTTCTAAATGAAAATTTGAGCTTAAAGGAACAACAAAACATCATACCATATCATCTGCATTAGCATCATATCATCTCGTATTAGTGTCATATCTCTACATTAGTGTCATATCTCTACGAGTGGGCTAAGAGGTCCGCAAAACTCTTCCCCTCAATAGAGCCTTCATTGCAAAGTTAGCTTGAAAAATACTCACCGACAACAATAACTTATGGGTAAAATTAATTAAAGAAAAGTATCTTAATATTACCATTTTTTATTATAAGCCTAAGTGAAATGATTCCCCTATTTGGAAAACAAAGCTTATCTCAAAGAGAGCTAATAAGGAAAGGCATTAGATGGAAATATAGGGAATGGCCAACACATCCATTTTCGGACCGACATTTGGGTTTCTCGCAAAAACTTACAAATTGCTCTGTCAATCAAGTTAATCTAGACCTCCATCTACATAATTTCATTCTTCCCGACAAGTCGTGGGATATCTCCTGCTCCAGTCACCTCTTCCTCCACATTTAGTTAAGATTATCAAAGGAATTCTAATTATGAGTACCAATCTGCATGATACCCCAATTTGGGGCTCCACCCCCTCTGCAATTTTACTGTCAAATTAGCCACTTGGCTGGCCACAACATTGACCCAAATGAAGAAAAATGGTTGTTCTGCTGGATTTGATCTCTTGATATTCCACCAAAACTACAAATCTTTCTCTAACAAATCTATCATCAAAGTCTAGGTGTAAGGGATATCCTCTTCAAAAGGAAAATTCTTCCCATTAACACCTGTGGGTTTTGTCAATTAGAAGTATGTCAAGTCAATCGACCATCTTTTCATTGCATGTCACTTTTGCAAGCAACTTTGGGACCTCACAGAAGTTAAAAGGATGGCTTCTCTACCATACCCCCTCTCAAGCACTGGTCTCCATCCTCTAGTCTATCAGACCAAAACCCCAGGTCATTGATAAATTTACCTTCTTACTATGCAGCATCTGGAAGGAACACAATGATATCATGTTAAATAGCGCTAAATTAAATTTATATAAAATTCTTCACAAAGCCTAATTCTACTTCACTGAGTGGACTCTTAGAACCTCCATAGATTATTGCCATGCAACAGATTCACATTTCACCACCCCCATTTCTCCTCCTCATCCTCATCAATAGCCTAAGCACCCTACCCTCGTGTCGTGGGATCCACCTTCACATCCCTTTCACAAACTCAACTTATGACGTTTGTCATTCCTCCACTGCAGCAGGTGTCATCATCCGAGATCACCACTATATGTGTCTCCAAGCATGTGCCTACAACCTCGGCAACATCCAAGTCTACATAATAGAAGTCACAGCTCTTCTACATGGTCTCTTACAAGGTCGTCTTGAAGATTTTGGGCCCCGGTTCTAACATGAAAATTGGGCCCCTAAATTTATAGAAAATAAAGATGGAAGGTTAGAGTTCTAAAGACGGAAAGTTGAAAATCTAAATATAGATAATTGACAAATTTATTATGGGTGGGAAACAAGTGTAATTTCTTCAAATATGAAGTAAATTTTTCAAAATAATATATTTTGGGGTCCTTATGATTTTGGGGCCCTGTGCTATTGGACTCCTTGCACACCCTCATCTACCCCCAGGCTTACTTGCAATCAAAGAAGGTATTCAACATCTGCAATTGAAGGTGACAACCTTCTAGTTATCAATGCGGTAAAAGATGTATGGGACCCTCCTTGGTAAATCGTATACATCATTAAAGAGATTCAAACTCTTTTTCAACATTTAATCTCCTGGAATATCAAGCATATCTATCGAGAAGCCAACAAGGCAACAGATTGGATCGCCAACGTTGGACACTTAGTTATCTCTCCTTTCTTAATCGAAGATTCTAATAGTTCTACTTTACACAACATTCTTGTGAACGATAAACTAGGGGTTCCCCTAGTACGGAGGCCTCCTAATTACTTTTTTTCTTACCTTATAAAAAATGTAAACGTCAAAATGATTCAAGTATTTTGAAACGGCCAAACGGGGGAAGTATAAACCAACCTATAATCTTTCTTTGATAATATAAAATGACATTTAATATTACACTGATATTATAGATTGTCTTATATTATTATAAAACAAATCTTTTTAGCTAAGTTGCCTTTTAGGTAGAAACAGAAGTAGCATATATTTTTTTTAAAGTACAATGTTATTTGAAAATATGGAACTTATATTATGTTTGTATAGATCTAAAGATTTGTCTAACAAATTAGTACGTTACTTATACGACAAAGACAAACCATTTTCAATTTCCCAGATTCAGTACTAATAATTGCTTACATGTGGATCAAGTACGTATCTACCCATTTCAGTGATCTAAATTAATCCCATAAAAACTTGTCGTTATTTAATTTCTTTCCTTTTTTTAATATTATCTTTTCATTTAAACCAACGTCCCTTAATTTACAAACATTTAACCAATGCACGCACACGTCGCCTATAAATTCAAACCACCCTCCTTCCCCCTCTCCTTCTCTCTCTCTCTACTCTTTCACTCTCTTTCTCTCTCTAACAAAATGAAGTGTAACCTCTTCTCAACTAGTACTAGTAGTAGTAATCTTCTTCTAATTATAATTTTAATTGCAAATTATTTACTAATAACAAATAGTTGCGATAATAATGAGGATTTATCCAGTGCGGTTAAGCGCAGGAATGGGTGTAATATCTTCAAAGGGAGTTGGGTGTATGATAAATCATACCCACTTTATGATGCAAAAAGTTGCCCTTTCATTGGTGGAGGATTTGATTGCCAGAAAAATGGACGGCCTGATAAAGCTTATCTCAAGTATAGATGGCAGCCTCATGGTTGTAGTCTTCACAGGTAAGAACTTCTCTTCCTTTTTGTTACTTATTATTATTATTTACTTGGAATTTGAATATTGTTAGTTTTTTATATAAATAAATGTTTTATTAGTTTAGAACACCATTTACATGACGTCTAAGTAGTTATAAAAAGATGAGCTGGTTACAAGCTTATATTGTACTACAAAAACAAAACTAACATTGGTTACAAACAAACAGTTTCGTGTGAGATGAATATAAATCTTTCCGTCCTGAATTATAATATCATATAATAGAATAAGACTCTGTTCTTTTGGACTGAATTGAATTGAACTGAATTTGTCTGAACTGAATTGAACTGAATTTGTCTGAATCGAACTGAACTGAAGTGAATGAGAACTGTGAGAGGGAACTAACTGAATTGAACTGAATTTGTCTGAATTGAACTGAACTGAACTGAATTTTCATTAATTCAGTCCAAAAGAACAGAGCCTAAGAATCAATCCTTGGGTTTCAATCATCTAATCTCATGGGTTCAAATTTCATCCATCCTTCTTTTCCAAAGTGGAATATTAGCGTTGGGTATAAAGGAGCATATGGCGCATATACATCCACACTTCAAATACAATGGACTCTCATATGAGGGGGTATGATAGAATATAAAATTCATGGGCTCCGACATTAGCTTAAACTCTTTTTTGAGTTGATCCTATGACATCATATTATCCCAACCTTTAAAAGTTTAAGATTTATTATTTTACTTGGATATTTTTTTATAATATGTCTATGATAATTATTTTGGATTTGTCAAAGTAATAGTACACCTGAATTTTTTGGTTGTGATGTTATGATTTTTGTATTATTTCTATACGAATCTTGAAAAAACTTTCAAATTTTTATGAAACAAATTTTAATAGGTTAAATGTTGTAAGTTTGTCCTAGTTTGATTTTATATATTTACTTTCTATAACATCCATAATTTCTAATTAATCAAAGAATTAATATTGTAAATCCGCTAGCACCAAATACAAAGTGTTTTTTTGGGTGTGTAAATGAGCGACTAAGTGCAATGACGTAGACGAAATTCAATCTCAGGTTTGGGGTACCATCCCCACAAAACTTTAACAACTAAGGTAGATGACATCCACACAAAATACAAAGCATTGCAACTACTCGTTCTAGACAAAACACGAAGATTGTAAAATTTTTCCTTTTTGGGTAGTGGTAATTGAGTGAAGAAGAGATCCATGTTACACGTACATTGACTAGGTTTCTCGGTTCTCGGTGTTGAGGAATGAGATGAGCGAAAGGAAGAAGTAAGATGACCGTTGCCCAAAAAGTTAAGATAACCGTCATATTATTAACTATTTAGCGCTAAGAGGTGGGTAATGGTGGGCCCTCTTTAAGCAAGACGTTGAGTACCGACACATCCACCCGGACCACCCCATATGAAAGATTTATTTAGTAGCTGTTTTTTTGGAGAATGATATTATTTATTATTTGATTTATTGTTGTTGCATTTGAGGTCAATTAGCCCAATTCAGTAGAAATTTTATGTTCATACTGCAAGCTGATTTATGTGTGTGATATTTTAAGCCCTCTACCATACCTTTTTTTTTTTTTTACAGGATCTACCATACTTTAATGCGTTAAAAATTTTAAGGAGGGAAAATGTGAGAAAAAAAAAATTGTTGTAACCAACGTGTTACCTATTTCTTATAAAATTTAACAAGTGGTAGGATTTAACTCAACAATAATAGATTTTCTTAAAATTATTTATTATTAGTAGTGTAATATGTTGAATTTATAAATAAGTACTTTTCATATATACTCCTTGTCTATAGCTTTATATGGTTACTATAAAGTAATCTAAGTAGAATTTAACTTATATTATTAGATGTCGAACATATATTCTCCAAATGAGGCCATAAGAAATTGAACCCCTTTTTCAAGGAGTCAAAAGTATTAAGTTAGTGGGAATTGCAAGTGAGCTACCAATATTCAAACTTTTAATTAGAAATATTTAGTTTTCACATATATGTCTAAATTCGCAAGTATTAATAGGCGATAAATGTCCTATTCAATAGTGTAATACAAAATACTTAAATAAAAAGCTTATTAAATGAAAGGTAAAATGAAATGGGGGATTAGAGAATATACTAATTGGAAACTCGTTATCTAAAAGTTTTTTTTTTTTTTTTGATAGGCTTTATATGAAAGTTAGAAATATTAATTGCAATGTTGAAATTTTCATGAAATAAATTAATTGCATCACTTTTTTTTTTAATAGGTTTAATGGACGAGCTCTTCTTCAGAAATGGAGGGGCAAAAAGATAATGTTTGTTGGGGAATCTTTAAGCTTCAATCAATGGCAATCACTAACATGCATGCTTCATAGTGCGGTGCCTCAGTCCAAGTACACCATCGTAACTAAAGGCGCTCTTTCGATTTTTTCATTTCCGGTAATCTATCTAGTCCTCTTTTAAGTCCTATCCGCACTTCTAATGTCAATTTAGCTATTATTTGATTAAATATAAGGAGTCATAAAAAAAATTCATACATTAGCAACTTTTAGAAAGTGCAAAATTTTGTTTTGGCAATCATAGTAAAAAGGTTTTCATAGATTTACTTAACTTGGAGATCAAGTTAATTTTAACTTTTACCTTAATTGCGAAGTATAATTTCCTATGAAATTCAAATTTCTATGTTTTTCTCAATCAAACTTCATATTGTTCCATTTTCTAAGTACTCCTACTTCCTGCTGTATTTTCATATCAACCAAATAAAAGTTTAGGATATGTTTTAGGTCGATAATAATGTTGTTATTAATGGATTTTATTTGTCACTTTATAAGTAAAATATCATACTAATTTTCATGCTATTGTTCTTTACCCAAAATAAGTAAATATCCCCTTTTCTTCTTACAATTGTACTGAAAATTATAAATAAATAAAAACACCGTATCTAATTTGTTCACAAACCATATATAGGTCTCCCTACTACAAATTATATGTCTTCTTCCATTAGATTTTGAAAAACACATGTAGTTTAAATTTTATTTTTTATTTGAAAGATAATAGATAGTTTAATATAGTTTACAAGTGGTACGGTACTCTTTAAATGTGTATATATATATATATATATATATATATATATATATATATATATATATATATATATATATATATATATATATATATATTTCCCTCCATAAGATATTGATTTTTTTTGGAAATTAAGGTAATGAATCTAAACATGAAATAACTGCTTTTAACGTTATTACCTCCTTAATCTTATCAACCGGCTTTCGTAGGAATATGGAGCTTCAGTCATGATGTTGAAAAATGGGTTTTTAGTGGATGTTGTGAGTGAAAAAGTTGGACGAGTACTCAAGTTGGATTCCATCAGCACCGGATCTACTTGGTTAGGGGTTGATGTACTCATTTTCAACTCGTACCACTGGTGGAATCACAGGTATTACTTCTTTTTCTCTCTCGCCTTTTATTCATTTTCTTTTTACTTGCATGAAGTCTTTATAAGGTACCATTAGAACACGTTTTAGTAGCACAAGTGTAGTACCATTATAATGCCTTCTAGTACAAATACGTCTAGTAGTAAGGTTTATAGCTCACAACCTTGACATTGTGAGATTAAATTCCACTAGAAGCACTTTAGAGGTGGAATTCTCTTACTTTTCCCTCCACTTTCAAAGGACCTTGCACGTATACCTGATCGGGAATCTGTGCAAGGTTATAACGATTGTATAGTGGTTAACTGATACTATTGGAACTCCTTAAAAAATTTGATACCATTGGAACTCATTTTGTATCCTCTGAAAACGGAGTTCTTAATACAATTTAAATACTTTTTAATACCATTGTAATATTTCTTATTAACACTAGAAATTTTAACAAAGAAACATCTATTTAAATAAAAACAAAAAGTATTAAAATCTCTCCCTAGAGTTTTCAAGTAAAAAGTAACATTTTTATTTGGAATGTCTCATATTACACTTTATGACATCTAAACTAACTTTCATGAAACTCTACTTCTAAGTTGTGACATGATCGGTAGGAATCTACAAAAGCTTACTTGAAGAAAAATTATTATTGTATTTTAATTCAATTATTTCAAAATAATTCCTAATGAAATGTGGTATTATTAAATGCTGGTGGTGGCAATCTTAACATAATTAGTACAACAAATGATGCAGATGGGACTATTTCATGGTGAATGGCAAGATTATCAAAGGCATGGACCATATGAAAGCTTACAAAATCGCGTTGAGAACATGGGCCAACTGGGTTGATGCTCACATCGATCCTAAAAAGACTCAAGTTTTCTTCCAAGGAGTTTCAGCTGTTCATATGAAGTAGGTTTCTTTTCAATATATATTATGATGCTCAATACTCACTAGGTTTATACTCATTAGCTGCTTTTTATTTTGGTTCTCTTGGTGTTTTGCTTGGTTCATATGGGTTTAGTGGAAGCGAATGGAAAGAACCGAGAGCAAGGTTTTGTCGCCAGCAAACTCAGCCGGTGGCAGGCTCAAGGTACGAAAGTGGTCGTCATCCGGGTGAAGCAATTGTGAAGAATGTACTGAGGCATATGAAGAAGCCTATCCATTTGCTTGACATAACCCTTCTCACTCAATTACGAAAAGATGGTCATCCTTCGATTTATGCAGGCGGTGGTTCGAAATTACTTGATTGTAGTCATTGGTGTCTCCCTGGTGTTCCTGATACTTGGAACCAACTTCTCTATTCAATTTTATTCCGACACTAGATTCAAATACAAACACGTTATAAAAGAAATTCTTTTCGAGTAGCAATGGTGCTTCTTTGTTTTTTGGTTTCATTTATCTTTTACAGCAGAAACCTATATCAACTCCGAATCCTCAATCTCAACGTTCATACACCTTTAAAAAAATACAGCCATTCTCAGTCTTACAGATTTCAGTTTGTTTCAAGAATTGAAGTACAAAATGATAAAATTATCTACCAACTATAACCTAGTGCAAGAAATTTGATTCTCAATCTACAAAACAGGATGCTTAATTCTGTTAAAACATTGCCAAGATGAGTTGCTTGACAGAGTGAGGATTCATTTCTCTACACGGATTCTCTTGTCCTTGAGTGGAAGGGCAATTGGTTGCTGAGCTTGGTGCGGATGCTCTGGGCCTTTGTACACTTTAAGGTGATTGAATAAATACCGTCCGAGCTGCAAATATATTATTTTTCATAATTAAAAAGGATGTTGTAAATAAGTTAACGAGGAGACACCATTAGATAAGATGTTTCAATCAAAGATCCACATGGAAGTGAACACTTGCTTTGTTTTTTGTGTTCTTCTAATATGTTCTCTTTCTCTACATTTTTCCCAGGATAATTTGTGATTGTAGAAGACTCGTAGTTTTTTTTTTTATTAATTCATGCACAGAAGACGTGAAGGAATTTGTCCTTAGACATCCCGACAATTACTAAATATAAAAGGAATTATTATAGAGATAATTAATTACGTTAGTTTAGTAATCACATTTACTTGCTAGAGAATAAATGTTGGTTAGTAGAACAATATTGATTGTACCTACAACTAAGTTAACCTAATCCTATGAGGTCACACATTGTAGTAACTAATTGAAGTAAGTAAACTGGCCAATAGAAGAAATTAGGATTAGGTTAGGTCTCTCTCTTAATTTATTCTCCTACTATTACAAAAGGTTATAATAGCAGAGAGGAAAAGAACGTCCAATTTGACAGTAACTTTTCAAACTGAAAAGAGAGAGAAAAACCTATTATTTCCCTTTGGAAAATCCGGCCGCCCTCCCTAAAAAGCAAGAGAGTGAAATCTGTTCATCCTCTTCCGTTCTAGCAAACGTGGGAATTCAATTGGTGCTCGTGGACTAAGTAGAGGGACATCAATTGCTGTTCTTTGATCTGTAGCACTTGCAATCCGGTGGAAAACACGCTACAAAGGTTGTACATTCTTTTCCTTATAATATAATTCATATTTATGTTATGCATGCGATCTTGTGATAGATGTTAGGAAATTTGTTTCCTGAAATTCCGCTAAACGCATCTATATATTCCTACAAGACGGAAATCTAAACACATGGACTGAAGAGAGACAGAATGGGGACAGTTTAGCTGTGTGGGTGATGGTTCAAGGCTTCAAGCTCATGAGAGAAGTCAGAGATTGACAAATCTTAAGAATACTACGCTACACTTTGCGTAGAGTGTTTAAGCCTAACGCTTAGGTTTACGATAACTTAATTAAGAAATAAATCATTTGCAGAAACCATGTGGCTGGGAAATTGCAAGTTCAACATGTTGAACGTCTCATTTTTGTTCATTACAGTTGACTTTGCTAGGAAACATCTCATGAGCGGATGAGCCCTAGTAAGGTGAAGATAGGAGCTTGAAGGAAGACTTTGGACTAAATACAGGCAGAGACTTCAAGTTATATAGAAACATGTAAGACAGAAAATAAAATTCCCAAGATCTGAAGGCCTCTTCTCGCTTTTCAGATTTGACAGTAATGGTTATTAAACCTTGTATTAGCAAAGATGACCAACCCAAACGACCAGACCTGAGACTTGATTTAAGCCCGAAATGAAATCCCGAAGTTCATTTGTAACCATATGTTACCAGAATCGACCCAAACTCAACCAGAGTTAGCTAGACCTGAAATAGACCCAACGCGACGTTACCTTGACTCGAAACTGACCAAATAACCAAGACAACATATTCTTTGAATCAACCAGTGCAAGCGTATATTCACTATAGGGTAACTGACTCGAAATCTTGCCTATTCAGTATTCACCCTCTTCCATAGGAGAAGAAAGCTTATTCTTTAAATCGACAAGCCCAAAAGGTAGTCACACAACAGGAGTATGATCTTTTTGGTCGCTCCAACAGACTGGATTTGGCAATCGTGTTTCCGATATTGTCAAAAGAAGTGCTTCAAATCATTGGGTCAATAGAGGAGCAGGTTTGATATCTACTATAAAAGAGGGAATCCACTTCTAATAACCACATCGCTGCTAGGTAACATGTATGGGTTTGTTCAAGCCCATTGCCTCACACTTCAGGGAAATCCTTTGATGACAACTTTAGTTAATTTATGAACCACTAAAAGACTGTTCTACTTCTTCCATGTGCACCAAAACCCCAACGGGAGGTGGCGGTATAGGGGCAAGGAGTCTGGAATGAATACCGAATAGCAGTATTGCATTATTCCATTTTTGTACTTTCTAGAACATAATATTTTTTTTAAAATCATTAATTCTTTCTTTTATTTTGACAATATCTAGTTATAAACATATCATACTCCCTCCGTTTCATGTTAATCTACACACTTACACTTTTCACGTATGCCAATGCAAAACTTTGAAGACATATGTCTTTAGTTTTGTATTTGTAAAAATTATAAAAAGTACATATTAATAAAATACATGTTATGATGAATCTAACAAGATCCCACATGACTATATTTTCATCCGCGTATAAATCACAAATGATGGTCAAAGTGAAATTTGTGAATAGTGTAAAATGTCAAAGTGTATAGATTAAAATGAAACGGAGGGAGTACTTGTTAATTTTTATTTATTTATTTTATAAATCAATAATTTCTTTGATTTCATTTCAGTTTTTAATTTTACAATATTGAGCTTATCTAAACACCGTAGTCCACACTTCAGCCTACCAGAATGGACCCAAAAGCAAGGCAGAACCAAAACAACCCAACCTAAAATGACTAACACAAACCCAGCCTGAAAGACCCAATTGCCACAATGCCACCTTTAGTGGTTACAAAGCAAACAAAATTATCCAGCCAATTAGATATCCTACAATGAGTTATCATCCATAATACTAAGGCAATTAAGGGTGTCCCTGATTGGGGTAGATTGAGGTCTCTTTTTTTCCTAATACTCTCATCTTCTCACCCCAGCCTAAACACCTCAGCCAAATCTTCTATAAAATTACACCCTTGGGGCACAGAATATCGTAACAGGACACTCAACACTGTTAGATCTGAAACAAAATCAGACGGCACGGGGTAGATCACATCATCTCAGCACAGCAAATGCAATAACTCCGTATAAAGTCAATCACTTCATTCTGCTTCCTTTGATGCTGATGCAACAAATTTTCCTTCTTATATATCTACACATCCTATAGCTGCTCCCAGAAAAATTGTCCGCACTCCGCAATACGTAGTATAGCTATACCATTCTAGTCACTTACTTGGTAATCATTGTGTCTCAGATCGGCTATTAGATATTGATAAGTGTTTAAGCATGTGAATTTTTCAGCTATTCTATAAAAAATTCCTTGTTTAAGGTTTAAAATGGAGTGTCGTGCATCCATATCCACGTCGAGGTACTTGAGGTAATTAATAATCTGGATAACAAAATGAAACCAAAGCATTTTTACTAGAGGTGATACTCCATATTGTATGTATTTGGTAAGAGTGTTTTTCTCTGGAGTCTGGAGCACTCCAGATGAATCATTATATCCATTAGTTTTTTGTCAGCTGCTGAAGACCAGTCAGGCAAGATTTAACTTTACTA
Organism: Beta lomatogona; assembly: GCA_947646795.1. Classification (NCBI taxonomy): domain Eukaryota; kingdom Viridiplantae; phylum Streptophyta; class Magnoliopsida; order Caryophyllales; family Amaranthaceae; genus Beta; species Beta lomatogona. The sequence continues at coordinate 826,325 of CANSNZ010000116.1, forward strand.
TAGGTAACAAAGAAACAGTAGAAGATACAGCTGAAATTACTCACCCTTCCTTTTGGAAGCATGCCTCGCACAGCATGCTCAATAATCCTTTCAGGAATTCTTTTCTGAAGTTGATCGAAAGTTTCCTCTTTCAGACCACCAGGCCTTCCTGAGTGCCTCCTGTACAACTTCTGCAACCTCTTTTTACCCGATACAGCAACTTTTTCAGCATTAACCTGTAATACCCAAGTACAATAAAACCCAGTTAGCTGATAGATCAAAAAATTTATCATACACATGGGTGTACCGTGAGCATGGTACACCCAAGGCTTTTTTTTCAAAATGTACAAAAAAAGGGAAGTTCCAAATGAGCAAATATTAATCTTGGGTGTACCATGCGGGTGTATGATGAATGAACTCCTGATAGATACCTCCTGCCTATACTGGTAAGTGGGAGTGTATGCAAGACTTTTACGGGATTAACTTTTTAAACAATAGTAAACTTGCTAAAAAGTGATAACAGTATGATTCAGCATCTAGTATAATTATCTCAGCTTCCACCATATGATGCGACTGTATTGACCATCTGTGTATTGTCAATCAGCCACTAATAATTCTTGGCAAAAATTATTAATCCAAAGATTAAGGTCGACTAGCCCATTCCAAAATTACAAATAATGATACATGGACACAGTAATGAAAACTCTTCCTGATAACAGTAATCCAAACATACACATAAGAATAAACAGTTGGAAAAAACTTTAAGTAAGAAGCTCTAAGTTACCTCAGGAAGATATTACTAAAAGACTACAACAAAAGACTATCTTCATCACATCTTGTTTTTTGGGCCACAGTTTAGCTTGGCTTAGAACCACCATTACACAAGGCCCAGGGGGTTGACTAATTAAGTACTTTGGTTTCTAAGTTGTGCTTATTAAAGCTTGTAAACGTCCTATAATCTATCACACAAGAACCTAAAATATTCAACATACAATTTCTTTTAGATTCTATTTGCATTAAGCCGCAACCAGGATAAAGTTTCTACTTGTAGCAAACTGGAGTGCCAATTATTACTTCCTCCGCTCCAAATTATTGCATCACTTGTCTTTTTTTAATAAATCTTTAATTAATGCAACACTTCTATACACGGAATAAAAATATACCTACACATGGGACCAGTTATACTAAACAACTTTTCTCTCTCCTTACTTTAACATAGATGATTTTTCTATTCTATGCCACAAGGCATAGGATAAAAAGTATTGATTATCCTAGTTTTTATCTCATCACTTGATTATAATTGGTTTAACATTCTCTTTTCTAGTGGGGAATCTAATTAAATGAGCTGTATTAATCAAGTAATGGGATAAAAACTAGGATATTAAATGCTTCTTATCCTATAATATTATCACAATATCCCACTTCCAACTCCCTCCTAAATCTCTGTGCCAAAGACAAGTACTGCAATAATTTTGGAGCAGAGGAAGTACATGATAAAACACCTCATTAAAAGATGAAGTAGTTTGTTGTGATTCCCTAATAAGAAAAGCACCAATACTCCCAAATACTTAGAGCTGAATGTTACAGATATGTAGCCATGCAAGATGAAAGCTATGCACCTTTTAATGAAATTTAGTCATCTTCCACAAACAAGATGTGTGGTGTTCGCTGCCCTTTATTTTGTCGATGATTTAGTTCGCCGGAAAGGGTAACTTTTTGAATAAGGGTCCTCCTTGTTTGGTTGACATAAAAATATATGGTAAGTGGAACCTCCTAGGAAGTTAATAAGGTGAGATTGTTTGGTTGGAATAAATGTAGGAAGTTGCACTTCCGAGGAAGTTCTACTTCCCACAAAATAGAGGAAGTTACTTACTTAGAGGGTCCAAGCTAAGTAGAACTTCCCATGCGAAGTAGAATTTCCCATGCGAAGTAGAATTTCCCATGAGCAACCAAACAACTTTTGCCACTTCGTAGGAATTGGAACTTCAAGGGAAAAACAATAACCTAGGAAATACTACTTCCTAAATTCAATTAAACAACAACTTAGTTGATACATACACATTTGGCACAATTTCTACAGAAGTACAAAAGTAGATAGCAAAAAGAAGGTTGGTGAATGTAGGGCCCAACTTTAGAGTAAAAGTAGAGAGAAAAGCTTACCAGAAAAGGATTGTTACAACTAATTTAGGACATCCCAAAATGTAAAATATAGCAACTAATTTCAAACAAAGGGAGTAAAGCTTAGCACTTTTGTGACAAATTTATTTTAATTTTTTCCTTTACCCCCTTTCTGATTATTTAAAAATTAAAAAAAAACACATACACACACTAGATTAAAGTACAAACGACAGAAAAATTTTAAAACAAAAAACCAACATTAAGGCTCAAAAAAAGCATACGAGCAGTTTACTAAAAGAATCAAAAAGGCATAATAGCACTTTTGAAGCTAACACATATAGGAACACCCACTGAATGGATATAAAAGAAAGCTCCCAACATATATCAAAAGTATTGTAGTAAAATACCATAAACCCCACAATTTAATAATCCCTCCGTTTTTAAATAGATGCTCCATTTTTACTTGCACACTTGCCGATGCACAACTTTGACCATTATTATCTCTAATTATCCATTATTAAAAAATTATAAAAATTGATATATTGAAAATATACGTCGAAGTAAATTTAACGACATATTATATGCTAACATTGGCTTTTATGCAAATGTAAAAAATAATGGTCAAATTAAAGTTTGTGAATAGTGCAAAAGTCAAAATGAAGCATCTTTTTAAGAGTAGAGAAAGAAGTTCTCTTTATCTTCCGTTCATGAAAAATAATTTTTTTCTAGAATATACGCTTCTCACTACTCCAAAGCACTAAACAAATTGAAGTGACAAATCGATTATAACACATCGACATATGAAACAAGCTATGAGATGCAGTTACTTTCTACTTTTTCACACAGGCAATTAGATATAGATAAAAAGCTAGTAATATTTAACAAGGTGTTGCCTAATCTCCATTTCCATGGATTAAAATTTGTTGGTTATTGAGCACTAGTGAAAGCAATAAAGCATTAACAATTTGTTTGAGTAAATGGAGAGAGAGGGAGGGAAGTGAAAGGGAGGAAGTTCCCTTGTTTGGATTAAGGGTCCGGGGAAGGAATGGGGGAGAGAGAGGAAGGGACCCATTTTCCCCTCTCTCTTTGATAAGCATTATCCCAAAATTGAAGAAATTGGAGGGAAAATGGAGCTCCACCTTCCCCCTCCCTTTCTTACCCCTCCCTTTCCTCCTCATTCCTTCCTCTTCCTTTCCCTTCAATCTTGCTATCCGAACAAAGTGTAAAACATAGAAATCTAAAGGTATGCATAATAAGCCTAAACTTCCGACTAAAATTAACATACCACAATCACAAAGGATCCCATGTCAACACTTGGAGTAAAGGTAGCCAAATTCTTCCCACGAATATGCACTGCTATAATCGATGCTAACCTCCCAAGAATTAGATCTTCGGCATCAACAACATACCACGTCTTGTCGGTATTGACATGGTGAGCAGCTTTAGGATACCATGTTGTGTTCCAGATATCCTGAGTAGGAAGAGAAGATTAAGCTTGAGTTAAACACTTTGATCCACAAAATTAGAGAAGTCAGACAAATATATATACAATTCGACTTGCTTGTTTTGAAGGACATGGCACAATCTAGACAATACTTCAGGCTAGAGTAGCGAAGATGACCATTTTAAGGAGGAGAATTTATCTGTGCAATCAATATGAGTTCTGTGTACATTTGAAGCATAAAGATATATTGGACTTAGCTCTTTGCATCACATAACTGAGTTCATCAATCAAGATTCAAGAGTCTCTTTTAAATAGCAGTTACCAGTGGGAGTTCCTTGGTGCCCCAAAATCATATTCTTTCTTGCTAATTAAAAGAAGATGATATTGTTCTACACGTGGTGAATATAAAAATTAACCAATGATTAATGAATGGATAGCCAAAATGGCACGGAAAGCTCATTGGTTAATTACTTAGAACTTAAAAGTAATTCACATAAGAGGCAGACAAGCACAAAGAGCAAGGAATATGCACATCTACACTCTTCTAAAGACGCTTTCGTGCAAATTGGATCCTATAACAAAGAATTAACTTAAAGAGATGACCTAGAAGAATAGAACTAAACAAAGTCCACCAAGAGTCTCAACTTCTCATTATTAAAGGTGACCTTTGGAAGAATGCACATCACACACTAGCTATCACGGGATTAAAATTTAAACCTAAAGAAGATGACAATAAAAGAGCCAATTTCTTAAACAATGATAAGTGAGAAATTTAGTGAACCTACTCAAGGACTAAAATTTGAATCCGGTAATATTTCCAATTAGACTTTTATGCTCTGAGGTCTATTTCAAAAGTAATTATTTAGTATAACACTTTTCTTTTCTTTTTGTTGTTCTCTCTTTTATGTTAAACAATCACGCTGCTGCAACAGAAGATTGCTCCATATCAAGGAGCTTCTACAAGCAATGACACAATTCTTGCCATCGTTAGCAGGTGGTTATTTCAGTTCAAAGACCTGGTTCTCAAGCAATTTTTCTGTTCATTCCCTCTCTATCACTGAATGATAATTGCAAATAGGATAGCTACTACTATAAACCATCAAACTTTGAAATCCTTTCAGGCTTTCTGCCATTTGAGTTTCACATAAGGAAATTCAGTCTACAGTACTATCAAATTCCTCAAAGAACTGGGTGTAATTCCTGCAAGTTCAACTCACAACAATGGCAGAGATAAAATGCTCAGCAAGAAATGAAATGGATAGTCACAGAAAGCTGATGGTATTTGAAAAACAAGGGTCTACAAGATAAGTCAAGGCTTTCGAGAGGCCAAGATCTCTCCGATTTCAGAATATCCTCTGACATTCCCTGATTATTCTCTGCCCTTTCTGATAATATTCCAGGTGACCGTTGCTCCCCTTGTCCTCCTTGGACGCTCCTCTTGCTACGTCTGTGATATGTCACCAAAATGGGTGGGCAAGGTGGATTTGTTGCACTGGGATTTTACCAGAGACATCATCTTTGGCTCACCTTTTCATTCTTCATATGAGTTCTTTCAATATGATTATATTCTTAATAACACCTTGAAATCCAACAAGGCAGAACATAAAAGGTTTTTAAATTGAAACTGTGTCCGCCATCTGAAATATATGGACTGATAGATTCGATTTTACAATGAATTACCTGACCTACTGCCTGAAATCAACATCCATACTTAATGAACACCAATTATATGCTTTCAAGCTATCCAGCATATTCAATCCAAAATAAACCAAAAAAAAAAACTCATTCAAATTTATTTCTTTTAAAAAGAAAACTTCCAAAAAAGAACATCTGCAAACACTAACACCCACCATATGCCACCTCAATTGGAGATACTGACATGTAAACCATTTATGATTAAGAACAACAAACCTAAATTTCCTAGTAGAAAAGTTGTCTAATGCAATTTTCACACCACTAAAATTTCCAATTAGAGCATCCAATAACATTACCTATTCCAAGAATATGCAAAAACCTCTAATCAAACTAGTTCCATTGTAATTGATTCGGCTAAAATCACTCAGTACATAACAAACATAACACTCATCAACCCAAAATAACACAAGTAAGCATAAACTCTATAGTATAACCCCCATGCCAAAACACATTGTAGCACAAATGCAGCCCTTATTTCTCCAAAAAATCTTTTAAAAAAATTGATTATTAACCTTTCAATCACTAATTTTCCTGATTCTTCAAAATTCCACATTTGCATCCCTTATATTTGACACCCACATCATTAAGAACAAACAAGTATACTAAACAACACCAACAGCAAAACTTAGGCTGTGTTCTTTTGGACTGAATTGAACTGAGTTTGTCTGCACTAGACTGGACTGGACTGAACTTAATATGTCTAAACTAAACTGAATTATTACTCTGAGAGGAAACTAACTGAATTGAACTGAACTGAATTTGCTTGAACTAAACTGAATTTGTCTGAACTAAACCAAACTTATCTGAACTGAACTTGTCTAAACTGAAGTCAACTTGTCTGAACTGAATTGAATTTCCATTAATTCAGTCCAGAAGAACATAGCCTTAGTCCCAAAACAATTCGGGGTCGGCTAACATAAACTGTCATAAGAAATCGTTTCCGTGACCAAATGAAACAAAAAAAGAGCCACATTAAAAACATAAAATAGAAAGAGAAAAGGAATTACAGGGCCAGTGGCTTCTTCGAGAGTGAACATCCAACGCTGGTCTAAAGGAACAAAGGGAATTTCGCTTCTTCTGGATTTTTTGAATTCACGCCACGCTTCGGTAACTGGGTCTTTGGGTGCGGATGCTATGGGAGTGAGTGCCTTTGATGAGCGAGGATATCCCAAAATGGGGGCGTTTTTGAGTTGGGTGCCAAACATGGTTTTTTGGGTCAATGTTGATGAAAACACCATTGATGAAGCACTTGCCATGGTCGCCATTGTTGTTGCTCGAGAGGGCGAGGAGAGAGAGGGGAGTGTTAGTGTTTAGAGAAGTGTAAGAATTGGATAAGATGACATTCATATACCTAATAATGCACTCTCAAGTCTCAAAGGGTGAAAGTTTTTTGGGTTGGGTTGTTAGTATCACTATTTTACAAATATGGATAATAGTAGACTAATTTGGTACATATAAATTCCTCTAATATATCTCTACGGAGTCTTTAGAATTTTATTACACTTTTTTTTTTTTTATAACTATAGATAAATTGAACAGTCATGGATAACCTTCTATAAAAGGCGGATATCCATCTCCCATTTTCACCACAAATCTCTTATCTTCTTCCAGCTTTTATCCAAACTCATTAATTCTTTTTTCCTTAATTTTCCAGCCACTGTATTCCACGCCGACAACAACCGCCCTCCACCCTCTGCTTCTCCCTTTGAGGAGGATATTAGGAAAATACGGCTATACTTATTTCTTATAGTCAGATTCTTTTTCCTTCTCATAGCATTAATGTTATATCTCCTAATACACAAGTAGGAGCCGGAATAATAATCTCCAGACACAATGACGACAAATGCACGTGATCATCATATTTTTGTCTTCAAATGCATTTTTTTTAAGTACTTTTTTCTTGTCCTTTTTTGGCATTTCATCATATATTTTTTTGCTTCATTAATGTTGTATGCTATTTTTATGTTACTATTTTTGTTTGTAATGGTTATGTATAACTATAATGATATAAATCAGTAGGAGATATCATATATGATTTATTATTATTTACTAATTTCAATATTATTTATTTATATGCTTGTAGTCGAAAATGGGAGATCTAATTAATGAAAAGACAATTTAACATACTAGATGTATTTGGGCATAAATTTTTAGAATAGACAGTAGACACCCAAATGAATTTAAATGCCCAAGGAGTGGAACATACAATCAAAAGTATCACGGGCCAACAAAAGGATGCAACTACATCAACCACATCAGTTAAAATAGCAACTGAAAAAGAAAAGACAAAAGTCTTAGTCCTTCTCAGCTTTCACTTATATTATAGTTTGAAAATCGAATATCTACTTGTAGAGAATCCTAAAGAGCTATGGGATAGTCTAAATGAAAGATATGGGCAATGGGCATCTCAAAAATGTGTTCCTCCCAAAGGCATATTTTGATTGGGGTTACAGTATTTCGAATCAGTCAGTGATTATAATTCACCATTATTTAGAATTGTGTAATTGCTAAAATATTGTGATCATCCCATTAAGGAAGAGTAGATGATAGTCGGTATTTGGTATTCCAAGAGGCGAATGCAGTGGAGAGCTCATGTCCACCTGAATCAAATGATGTGAATAGAGGTAGGTATCGGCATTATAATGGTCGTGGAAGAGGATGTGGAAATTTTCGTGGTCGAGTCCATGATGGCGGTGTTTCCCCCATAAACAATCAAATCAAAAATCAAGAAAGGGAACAACAACAAAGAAACCACAAGCATGATAACCAAAAAGGGAAAAATATATGCTATAAATGTGGTATGACTGTACCCTAGGAGCGTACATGTCGCACAATTAAACATCTAATAGAACTCTACCAAGCTTCCAGAAAGAACAAAGGAAAAAATGCATAAGCAAATTATGTAAATGGGGCAAGTACCTCTATGCCCAACCTTGATGTTTATGATTTTTCCATGGATAGAGCTGACAATAAGAATGACTTTGTTATGGGACGAAGCAGATCCACTTGATTATGCATTTATTACTATACATATTTCGTTAATTTGGCAATTTAATTATTTTAATAAGATTTTATTGTTTTTTTTTCTCAATAAAATATGCATTTCTCTTCTTACATCTTAGTTTCATATTTATTTATTATTAAGATATGGTTCGACCTGAAAGTGGATATGGACACTAATGTCTCCTAGATAGCAGAATAACAAATACCATACTGAAAAATAAAGAGTATTTTTCAAAATTTACAATGTTTCAGTCTAATGTCACCACTATCTCTAGGACATCTAAACTTATAGAAGGTTCCGGAAGGCATGTATAGTGCTAACAAAAGGGACAAGATTATTTATAGATTCATGATGCATTGTACTCGAGTAAATCTCGAATAAATCTTATAAGCTTTTGAGATATGCGTAAAAATGGCTATCATTTGGAGACTATGATGGATAATCAAATGGAGTACTTATGCCTCACCGAAAATAAAAACGGGAAGAAATATGTCTATGAAACGTTGCTAACATATTCATCAGGATTTACAACATTGATATAAGCCCGATTGAAATAAATATGATATCTAATGGGAAGTCAGATAATAAGATATCGATTAATCTATGGCATGACCTTTTAGGTCACCCTAACACAAGAATAATGATGCACATGATTATTGAGAATTCAATCGGAAATTAAATAAAAAAACAAAAAAAAACTCATGAGGTAGATGAATTATTTTGTGTGGCGTGTTCACTTGGAAAGATGATAACGAGGCCTTCACTAAAATTGCAACTGAATCTCCTACATTTCTAGAAGAAGTCAAGGAGATGTTTGCGGGCCGATTAATCCTCCATGAGGACCATTTCGATACTTTATGGTATTGATTGACGCTTCAACACGATGGTCATATGTAAGCCTTTTGTCAAGCATAAATGTTGCAATTGCAAAACCTCTTGCTCAAATCATTCGATTGAGAACTCAATTCCCATATTATACAATTAGGAGAATAAGACTTGACAATGATGGGGAATTTCCATCCCAGACATTTAATGATTATTGTATGTCCATTGGAATTGATGTAGAGCATCCAGTGGCTCATGTTCATACACAAAGTGGTCTACATGAATCATTAATAAAAAAGATTGCAATTAATTGCAAGAACACTATTGATGAAATCAAAATTGTCTTCATTTGTTTGGGGCCATGCCATAATACATGCGGCATCGCTAATTCGATTAAGACCAACTGCTTATCATAAGTTCTTACCATTGCAATTAGTCTGTCGTAGGGAACCAAAGGTCAGTGTTAAACAGTACAGGTCAGCAACCACCTAACCCGAACCTGAACAATTTTGGTAAATGGGTCAAAATCTCCAAGCCTAACCTGATTTGCTTAAGTTCGAATCAACCGTAACCCAACCTGTTTTGACATGATTGTCTTAAAAAATATTGATTTCATACAAACGGTCCAATAAATTTGACTAAACTCATAGGCCTAATAGGCTATGCCCAAAATGAACTCTAGGCCCTTGAGCTCAAATTTGGTAGTTGACTCAATATTAATCTGGTCTAAAACCCAACCTTTGATTTGATATATTTCAGATTCTCAATTTATAGATCTCCCCTTCTATCACCTCATGATATTTAATCGATGTGGGACAAGTGAAGAAAGCCCACCAAAGATACAAGTGTATGCATTAATGACCAAAGATACTAGAGAGTAGAGGCAAACTTGTAACAGCCCGCACTTCCAAGCTGCTAGCTAATCACACTTAAGGTTCACTAATCACAATCAACTTTTTAATAAACCTCGAATTACATTATCTTGCAGCGGAATATAATCTTTTCATACGATCCTGGACCTGTGGGTCAAGGCCCACAACACAATGACCTCAAAATCAAAAATCAAATTACAGAATACATTACTTGATTCTCAAATCTATAGAAGACTTTAAGCTCAAATAAGCACTTTAATACTAATAATTTCATACTCTAAATACAACTTCTGAATCACTAATCTATTTACTACTCAACAACCAAATTCTCACTTAAGATCCACTCTGAGCTTCAACATAGACCTGCAAATTATAAAAGAACATACAAAACAAACACAAAACTAAAATGCGCGGAAAGCTCAGTAACTTTACATCAGCCCGTCAAAACGGTTTTGGTTCGAAAACATTTTCCATACAATAATCAAGCTTGGTAATAGTTCGAAAAATATATCACTGGCATAGCTCAATCACTTAACACAAATCGCTGGCAAGTAGAGGTTTTGGCAGAACATAACGTAACATAACATAACATAACAGGATACTCGACTCATAAATATGCATCTATAACCATGGCCATGCCTATAAACGACGTATGATATAAAAAATACAATATAACACACACGGGCATTAAATACATTTATGTAATAGTCCATTCTTTTCAGCAGCTTTAATTAAGAGTTAATTATATTTTATTAACTTAAGTTATATAATAATATTAGTATGATAATATTTTGAGAATTATAATTTGCTTGTAAAATTATTTTCCCAAGTACAGTTACGAAATTAGTTTGCTTCTATTGAAATAAGATCACATGAGTTGAGTATTTTAAAGAAAAAAAAACAAACAAATGTCTCATTTTATCTCTCCCTTCCTCGTGTCAATTGTTGTCACTGACAACACATCATCATCTTCTCTCACCGTGTCAAAAGGAGCAAAAGCTCCAATCTTGATTTTCAATTTCATCTAGATACTCCATAAATGGAGATTAATCCTCCTTAATTTTCTTATTAGTTTTAGAAAAGATGAAAACCCCAATTTCTCATTCCTCATTCTCGCATCCTCTCTCTCACCCAAATTGCTGTTGTCGGGTTGCCGTTGTCTGCGGCTGCTGTGCCGTTAAGTTGTCGGCGCTGCTGTTGGGTCTCACCGGAGGTCTGCCAGTGCAATTGGTTGCTGCCGGTGGTTTTCTCTCTCCTTTTGTTTCCGTCTGCGTGGTGTTCGGTGCTGCATCTGGGAGATGGTGTTGGTGGTTCTGCCATCGCTAGTGATCTTGTTCTGCTATTTGTCAATTCCTTCATACTCTATTCCTCTAGTTCAGTCCATCTCCATTTCTTTGATTTCATGAAGAACCCAAATCATTTGTGATGGAGGTATAATTTTCTAAGCCAAATTTCTGTAATTAAATTTATTTATAAAAAAGGAAACCAATTTATGCATATTATAATTAATCAATCTGATTTTTGCAAAGATAGAAGTACATGCTTAAAATGAATATTTTCTGTAGTCTCATGATTTAAATTAGTTGTTGAGTGGGTTTAATTAGTACTATTTCATAAGGTGTGATTAAAACCTTTGAGTTCAGTTGCAACGTGTTTTGTGGAAGTTTATTATATTTGGTTTTCTATTTAGCTAATATATTTTGATATTAGAAATCTCAACTATTTTTGCTCCATGATTTTATTGAGTTATGAAGTTTAGTTTTTTCAAAAAGGGTTGGTCAGATTAGGGAGTAAGTGTATTAACAGAGTTAGTAAAGTTAGCTTATAGGTAAATATTCAATTTTACTAAACAAGACCTACGGTCCTTATAAAGTAAATAATATAATAAATTCAAGGGAACAACATGATACAATTCATGATCCAATAAACAATACATTTATCAATCCCTCATGTGAATTAATAAAATAAACGTTGTCAACCCACATGCTTGCATCAATCATCCATACAAACATATAATACTTCATAATAGGCAACATGTTTCACACAACAGTATAAAACATGCAAATTCACTTTAATATAAGCCGCATATGAACTATAAAAAGTTCCCTACACATGATAGTATATCAATCCACCTTAGGACATGATACTAGTCTAATAACACATAGGTATGTACGTACCTTGTGTAAACAATATGAGAGGTCACTTTCTCAACCTTAGAACTCACTCAAAGTAAAGTCTCGCCTACCAATTATCAAAACATCCAAGTATTAATACTCTAATAAAATTACAGCAATTTTAAAATACTTTAAACTCTCTTAAAAAGTATTTTAAAACTCTTTTAAACACTAAAACATCAACCTTTAGTGTCCCTTAATATAGTACTACCAAAATAGTCATTTAAAACCCTTAAAATCATTACTTTACTATTTGAAATCCACCATAAGTACACTAATAATTTTTTTAGCAAGGTATAACTTCTTTAAAATTCTTTTAAACTCACTTTAATATAGTTCTAAAGATTAAAGTACTCAATTTTTATAAACTATAATATAGTACTATAGTTTTCATAAATTCATCGTTGACTCTCAAAGTCCATCTTAAAAAATAATACAAATACTTTGACTATTTAAAACAATAAATAATCATTAACTTTAAAATAGTCAATACTCAAGAATTTAATTATATAAATACTAAAAATACTTATAAATGTACTTTAAATATATTTATAAAATTTATAAAATTGTGGGGGATTACAGTGAAGGTGCCAAAGATCTTGGCTATCCTACATTGAAAGTTGAGGAGAACGAAGCCTTATTTATATAGATGTGGACATCTCAACCTAGTAGAGACATTTTGGGTAGGAAATGCAAATCCTTGCGGGCTAGGTACCAAAGAGGACAATATCTACTAATGGGCTCCTGCACACCTAAGGTGTTACACTTTGAACCATTGTCGGTAGAGCCATAGAGGCAGAGCAACCCCAAGTCCCCAACAAAAACACTCGCTCGACAATCTCGACAGCAAAGTTTCCCAAAACCCTTATATTCTTAATTTCAAAATCTCTTAATATCTTCAATTGATTGAGACTAAAACTTATGAGTAATGCATTAAACAAATGCAATTTTTTCCTATTTAAATTGCAGAAAATAATACATGTTGCCATATTTAAAAGAAGGTTAACAACTATATTTTGGGAAATATGGAAATTTTCCACGAGTTTAATGGTGATTAGAGAAAATTTTGGGAATTAAAAGAATATTTTAGTTTGGATATTGGAAAGAGAGTGAAGAGAGAAGAACTGAATGTTTTGGTGAAGCATGCTACGTGTTTCTCAGTTCTTCAGTCTTCACACGTATAATGTATTTCCAGAGTTTTTTTTTCTGGTACTTTTTTAAACCTAGAGGATTGTGCCCCTTTTAGGCTTGGGCCCCGGGCCATTGCCCCTCTTAACACCTCTCAGGGTTGGGCCTGGGGTTAAGGGTTAGAGAGAGATATGTTAATCACGATTTTAAAAAATTAGGGTTAATGACTAATGAAGTTAACCGCCATTAGTCATTAAGGGCATTTTGATGTAATACTCCCTCTGTATTTTTTTATCTTTCTCACTTAGAATCTTGACACTATTCACAACTAGAGAGAATCTTTTAAATTTTTCTCAATATATAAGAAAAAATATAGTCATGTGGGGTCTTGTTTGATTTGTCTAAATGAGTAGTTTATTAATATTCAATTATTACAATTTTTACTAATATGTAATGAAAGATATTTAAGGTAGAATAAGTGCATTGGCAAACGTGCAAAGTCAAAGTAGGAAAGATAAAAAAATACAGAGGGAGTATCATGAAACGGATGAATACCTTGTGGATTTTGAAAAGTGCGAGAGTACCTGGTGAATTTCATAAAAACTTGTGGGGTACTTGGTGAAAAAACTGTTATATTTATATAAATATGACCGACCATATATAAAACGGGTTGACTAGACATTGCGAGTTTCTCTATTTTTGGTGTATACTTATTTTGGCTAAATTAAACCCCTTAACCGCATAACGACTTTCCTACACGATACACGGACGCAAGTCAACTACATCTCCCGCAATCTCTCTCTCGCAGTCTACTTGTCATTCGACAATCGACATGGCTTTCTTTCTTCTCACACCAACATCGTTGTCATGCTCCGTCCTAAACTCTCCAACCCAACACAACATTAACAGCAACCCTAAACTTTCTTTCTTCACCACTCTCAATCTCAATCCCAACAAAAATAAACAATTTTACTTCAATTTATCTTATAAACCCACAAAAATGTCTGAATTTTCCACTGCTAAAGCATCTCCAAATGACCTAGTTGGCCCACTTTCAGGTGCAATCAACCTCGTCCAATCCAACCCCGCCACGTGGCAATCTGCCATTTTGTGCAATGCTGTAATTTTCGTTCTGGGTTCTCCAATTTTGGTGTCTGGACTTTCTCTCTCCGGCATTGTTGCTGCCTTCTTGTTGGGTACTCTTACATGGCGCTCTTTTGGTCCTTCCGGGTTTGTTCTTGTTGCCACTTATTTTGTTATTGTAAGTTTTTATTTTTTGTTCTAATTTCATTCCAATTATACGGTTTTAATTTGTGATTTTTTTGTTATATGGTTTTCTAATCTTATTTTATTGGGTGGGGACTAGGGAGTGTTATTTTTGATTGATTTGATCAACATTGTTGTTGGAGTTAAGTTGGTTTTAATTTGTCAATGAATCAATGCCGCTTAATTTTGTCACAGATTTTTGGGATTTTGTTGATTTTAGTTGTGTGACTTGATTTATATTTGTGATTGAATTAGTAAAGATTTTGATGTTTGTGCCTCGTTGCTTTCGCTGTAGAACAACCGATTTTCTCGTTTACCATTAGAAAATGGCTCGTTTGGCGTATGGTCATAAATGGTGACAATAGTAATAAGTTTATATCTAGTCCGGTATAAAAGATCTCCTGTCGATGTCCATGGTAATGCTTGCCCATTCCCAAACTCGTGATTTTCTTTGTATATATTGTATTGCCACTTTGTAGGTGGTATTGAATGGGAATGAGAATATGTGAAAAATCACTTGTTTCGGGTTGGGATACATTATCATGGTAATGAGCAGGGTATTTTCCTAGCAAATTACGTGTGATATCATTACCATCCGTGTCATTCTGTAATGCTTACCAAATGAACTATTAGGGTTGTTAACTCTTACGACATAGAAAGTGTAATATGCAAAGAATTCGTATGGTACTTCTTTCTAAAATGTTGCATTTATTCTCATTTCCTCTCTTTGTCCCTAATTATGATCAGATTGATGGTGGGTAATCTTACTGCAAGAAGACCTCCCTCTTAGGTTTAGGTGAATGCATATTTTTTTTGTTTCTAAATAGGTGAATGCATATGTTTTTTTGTTTCTTAATAGATTGTCCTGGCTTGGATCTAACTTGGGCTGCTTTTGTCTTTGTTGATCAACCTTAGGGTTTTTCATGTGTGGATTGTCTTTATGAAATTTGGGAGTATTTGGTCTGATTGTTGGAGGATATTTTAATATGATATGGGCTTCAAATTCCTTTTTTTATGTGGACATCAAAGTATGCGTTTGTTTTGAGTGTTCTTGATCTGTATATATTTCTTTTACCTGAGTTTACCATAATTTTGTACCAGCGTTTATCTTGTGACTATCTATGATCAGGTTGGTCTAATCTGATTGATTGCTAAGCATCATCCATATCATTTCCGATGTTTCTTTTGATCCCTTAGATGACGGAAGGGGAGGGTGGGTGGGTGGTTACTGGTTACTGTGAAGTTTTTTTGAGTTAGCTGTGGACCTGTAGTGCTCACAATTAGTGATATCTATAGAGCATGCAACTGCACATTAAAAGACTAACAGTATCTAGATCACAATGTTTTTGCATTGAAAACTTACGAGTATGGTAAGCATATCAATGAGATATGGCTGCCTGTGCCTTTAGGCGAAAAAGAAAGTTAGGCTTTCAATTTATTAGGAACTTGATAGTTTTCTTGCAAAGAGAATTGCTGGTAGTTGGAGTCTCCAAACGAATATCTCTTGAATGGAAAGATCATCTCATTTCACCAGTAGCGACTTCTTTGAATCAGAAGTCTGCATGGAAGCTTTACGATTTCTGTACATACACACCTCCATCCTGGACTCTAGATGATTGAGCAGCTAATTCTGCATAGGTAATTAGGTTTGATGATATCCATTTATGAACCGATCTACTTGATGCTTGATGTAACTTGAATTTCTGGATATCAAGAATTTTACTTGACTTGTTTTTAGAGAATTACATATGAATCATGGCCTTAGTATTTTACTTGACTTTTGCTGGTGAAATGCTCCAAATGGCCTCAAGAATCGGGGCTAGGAAGTTTAAACAGCCAAGAAACACCAGGTAAGATGAGATTCTCGTGTGAATGAACGGAAATGAGTGAAGATGCTGAAAATGAATTCATAATTTTCTAACTTCAAAGTGGTGATTTTATTAAAGAAGCTCTACTTGTTAGTATAACTTGTGGTTGCTTTGCATCAAAAGCGCTCCCTTCTCTTTGCTTTTGGCGACCTTATTGGTCCTGATGTAGATACATTCTATCCTTTAGCCACTCTATGCCAACGTTCAAGTTACCTCATCTTGTGGGAGTGAGACTCTAGGATCTCCATTCATGCAATTTAAGGCAAGTGATTGCTTGATGCGAATGCATGTATAAAATTTAATGGAATCTTACATGGACGGCAAGGAGAGAAGGTAAAAAGAATCTTACATGGACGGCAAGTTAGGTCAAGCTACTTTTGGGCATGCATTTTGGGTGAACATGGGTAGCAAGTTTGATTAATGTCTGATTTTTGTTAATTTAGGAAAGTTTCTCAATGTTAGAATAAAAGCTTCACATTTTCAGGTAAGTTTTTGTGTGAATACAAGTTGTTTCTTGTTTTTATTTTAGGCATTAAGATCTGATTTCTTCAGGCATGTGATTTTCCGATTTTTAGGAAAGTGTTCAGTTTACTTGGAGTAAGGTTTTAGTTGGTTAATTTTAGGATAGTCCTTAATTCTCCTGAGATGTGTTTTCATGCGGTTTTTGGGCTGGTTGTTTTTGGCTTGTTTGTGGAAAGTTTACTTAGTTCTTTAGTTTGTAATTATATAAAGGCCCCCTTACTTCATGAATAAAATATGTTTTGAGTTTTATGAATTTTTGACGTGAGTCTCTTACAAAGAGAGGATGTATTTTTTCAGATTTTCAAAAAGCTTTTAGAGAATGAATCTAAAATCAAGACCCTTAGATTAAATGAGTGAAGTTTAGTTTAAGATTAGGTGAATTGACTAGTGAGTGAAGCTAATCAAAACATCTAAAAACCCTCCTAAATCGACTTAAAGGTGAGTGAAGTCTCTAATTTGGTTTAGAACCCTTAGTGAAACTTGATCAAGTGAAGATCTAGGGAAGCTAAGTTAGATTCTGTTCTCGGAATCATATCATTGCTGTTTCTGGAGTCTGGACCACTGAGCATATAGAAAAAGTGAGGTTAGATATCAAAATTGATTGGCAATGGATGGATTAGGTTGTTTGGCCTGTATGCTTGATCAAGGCAATACTGCCTTTCACTGAGGACTTGGGAGTCCAACTACTGTGCTTGAAAAATTGTAGTTCGCTCAAATGATACTTTCCTTGATGAAAATTCTCTAAAGATCTTTCATTTCTTGTTGTCTATCCTTCAATGCAAAGATCTGATGGGTTTATTGTTATCTCAACTCTCATAACCTTTCCCTAGGTTAAAGGGACTGTGCTCAGCAGTTCATTTTTGTCTTCATTAAGTTTGTGGCAAGATGGAAGACGATGAGATTGACGTGGCGATCTCCCTAGTCTGTATTTTCTCCAAGTAAATTCCCTTTGAAGCTCTCGGTTCATACTGATTGGTAGACTTTGTTAGCTTCAGTTTCCCTCGATCTAATTGACTCCCTCTGTTCCCCCTCGCACTTATTCTCTTTATTGTTTCTAGTGGAATGAATCACATAATATGATAATATTAAGTTTCTTATAGTGATGCGTAAAATGTATATTGCGGTGCTCGATTGAGTCTATAGTTCCACTAACTTCTACCTTGGGTTTTCAAAGCTGATGCTTTCATAAGAAAAAGTAAGGGCTCCAGGAGACTGGAGAGAGCATATGGCTCTTTACATTCCTCTTTCTCATTCTTGTCATTTTATAAACTTTGGGAGTTGCTTTCACATTTTTCGAAGTTTGGAAAAATAGTTGGACCTATAGTAGTCGTGCTTGCTGATTTTGTTTGTAGCATTTGAGTTTCTCTTAATGGGATTTTTTTTCTTCTTTTCTTCTCCCCGGATGGGGGTCGGGGTAGGGGGAGAAGGGAGTTAGGCAGAGGATGAAAAAGGTCGAGATTGGTCAGCTTTGCTGCATCAAGTTCTTTTTCGTAATTACTGATAGATATTTTTTCAGATATTCCTATTTCCTTCCCTCATATTTTGTGGGTGGTTGATAATTCAACCTATTTTAGGGAACTGCAGCAACCAAAGTCAAGATGGCACAGAAGGAGGCTCAAGGGGTTGCAGAGAAGAGGAAAGGAAGAAGAGGGCCAGGTAGTGTAATTGGTTCTAGTGCTGCTGGCTGTGTGTGCGCACTTCTTTCCATATATGGAATAGGAGGGAACGCACTTTCTCAGATTTGGCAACTCGGCTTTGTTGCAAGCTTCTGCACTAAGCTCAGTGATACTGTCTCAAGTGAGATCGGGAAGGCATACGGAAAAACAACGTAAGTCTGTATTCATCTTCACATTTCTTTGAGTCAACGAGTATACCATTTTATGTGTATGATAGATTTGCTTAGTTGTGGGGGAAGCGAGGTTTTTTTTATGCACTGTTCAGTGGTTGCTTAAGACTCATATTGTGTGGAATGTCCCTGAAGTTTTTGCTTATGGAAATGTAATTTGGTGGCTTTTTCAGTGCCATAGGTTAGGCGAGCCGAATTAAAGTAACAATAACAGTTACAGCTGCTAAAAGATAATAAATACATTGAAATGCCCTTTGGAAGATATAAATAGGCTAACCTGATTTCTTTCAAAAGAAAGTAGTAAATAGAACTTGTAAGTTAGGATTTAGTTTATGAATATGAAGAGAAGATATTCATCTAAAAACATCCGAGAGGATGAAGCATCCTTAGATTGTCAATATTGAGCATCATTATTTAGAAATAATACCTTGCTTTCAAATATAAAACACCTGGTGACAATACAAAATTGAACTGAGGCGTAAATAATGTTGAAAAACGTTCATGGCGTAATGCACTCAGCTGCTTGCACTACCATATTGAACCGCTAAGCTAAATTGACATTAAATGCTGTATAAATGATATCAATATGTATGACTTGATTATATGACTATTCTTCTGGACATGTAAGAGATTGTAGATCGAAATCATTCCTTCAAGATGTCATTTGATTGACTTATATTAATTATATTCATTAATTTAAGAACTTCACAAGTAATCAATTCTTGTATTAATTTCAATATATAGATAAAAAAAATTGACAAGAGAATTTGGATAAGTTGAATTTGTACCTATATTTAGGACAACCTCTAGTTATCAGATGCTATACCTTTTTTTTTAATCAACAAATGGTTTGTATTCATTCCTTTTATAATTCAAAGATGGAAAGGAAAACAGAAAGAGACTAAAAGGTAGATGATTTGCAATGGGCCCCATGTGATAAACTTATCAGAACAAATATGTGCTTAGGGAGCATGGAAGAGAAAAAACACATTCATAACAAGTTGGTTGCTTTTTCTCCCTCTAAAATATTTTTTTCTTGTTCCCTTGTTTTTAGTAAACAAGCAGTTCATTTTGGGACCTGTCTTTGAAATATGTTCATTATTGGGGGTTAGGATATCAGGTGTCTTAAGTATTCATTCTTTTCAACTTAGAAAGATAAGTTCTAGACAATAAGTACAGGTCAGTAAAATTAAGTTCATGTTCGCAAAATAAGTTCAGTTTTATTCAACCAAAGCTGAGCAAATTTCCCCCTTTTAGTGGTAATTGTGATTATAATAAATTGTGATACCAACCACCTAATAATACTCTCTCCATTTGAAATAGTAGACGACAATCGTAATCTGTTGTAACATGTGAGCTAAATTTGCTGAATGCTTACTCTGTGTTTATGACCAGGTACCTGGTCACAACATTTAAAGTCGTTCCAAGAGGGACAGAAGGTGCTGTAAGTGTTGAGGGAACCATTGCTGGAATTGTAGCTTCAATTCTTCTTGCCTTCATTGGTTGTCTTATTGGCCAGGTCCTCCTTTCTACTTGCAGCTGTTTGCTTACTTTCTAAAGTGTGTTTGGTTTCTTAAAGATTTCTTACTTGGAACATTTGACTTTCCTATGGGTTAACTTGATAGTGGGCCTACATAATGATTGTTATCTTTTATGGTGTTTGGTTACTGGGGGTAGCATTTTGCTAGAAGATCAAGATTGGCCAATTTAACGTGTGATACATCAAGGGAATAAGAAATCTGAAGTGTCATTACTGATTTTTTCACCCGGTGGAGCCTTCTATCTCCTTTACAATAGATTGCCCTTCAATGTATATAAATTAAAACTAGGATTTGATTGGCTATGTAACTGAACACTGTCACCATGTCACAAGTCTTTCTCAAGGCTTATGGCCCAGGGCTAGTTTTGGAAGAAAAAGGTTTTTTGAAGCTTTGTCGAGGGTTTTTTTTTACTTCAATTGCTCCCAAATAAAATTCCACCAATTATTAACCAAAATATCTCTCACTAAAAGCTTTCTCTTTTCTATTAATTGGGAGGATCACTTTCTTGAGGTAAGTGTTAGAGCTTCAAGTTTTATCAAAGAGACTATTCAGACTCAATGATGTGTGACCAGAGGCTTAGTGGTAGAGGGGTATTGCAAGATTGCAACTTAGCGCTGGAGTGATGGAAGGGTTTCTATTTTACTGGTAATCACAGTTTCATTTCAGCAAAGAAGCTCTTGATTCTTAAATAGAGGACTAAACTATGAAATAAGAATGTTTTTGGTTGTTTGCATAGGATGTTGGAACTTTTGGTGGAGAAAAGTTGTCTTCTAGATAAGAAGGAACAAACGCTATCATGAATCGTGGCAAACAGGATCAAAATGTTAAAGGCAAATAGGTTGCGTCTTTGTTAAAGGAGCAGATTAAAACTTTTTGGGGGCAAATAGTGAAGCGGCAGTGTATTGGTGATGGCGACTGAAATATAAAGATTCTTTGATCATGATGCGAACAATTTTGGATTTGTTATATAGTTTGTAAAGTCTATTTTTTTGGAAATACTTTATACTCCAGCTACAAGATAGGCCATCATGGGTTTTTATGTGAAGCATTCATGCTGCAGAACAGCTGGGAAGCTTGTTATTAATATTTTCATAAATGGTCTCTCTTTCAATTGTACTGAGGATTTTGTAAAAACTTGCAAATATCCTCAGATCAGAAGAGGATGAAGAGAGAGGCACCAATACATGATGGTTATAACTTATAACTTTGATCTTTCTTAGTCTTGTTTGCAGATTTAAAGAATGATGTATTGGGATTCTTTGTAAGTTACTTGAAAATGGTGCTGTAGGAAAAGCTTGAGTGCCATTTATGTAGTTATATCATTTCATTCCAAAAGTAGCCACAGTTAACAACAACAAGACAACAACTTGGAATCCATAACCCATCTTAGAAGTGTTTAAAATCATTGCCAAGGTTCTTGCATTGAGACTAAGCAAAACTGATGAGCTCCAATTACCCTGCCTTTTCCGGTTTGTCAGCTGTTGGATGCAGTCCTCACTGCAGATGTTTGCGTTTATGCATATTTGAAATCTAATCAAGCAAGCTTGCCATTTAAGTTTTTTTTATTAAGAAGGCATTGTGAACATGTTTCCTGAAATTATCTCATGTTTTCCGTTGAGAACATGCACTCCGTACGCTGATGGAAGATGTGGTTTTTCTTTGTCATCTCTATTATCACTTTTCAGTGTTAGTTAATGCTAAACTTGTGGGCTTCTGTGCTAGCTCTTGAGATTTGAGTCACGGTGATCCAGTGTCGTAGTCATTAGACTTCACTAGATTACTAAATGAAGCTAGTAATGCTGGAATTCAGGATTTTTATATTATAATGCTAGGGGGGAACGACTTGTAGTTGTCTTGTTCGTATTTGGCAGGTGATACTTTGTTCCTCCGAAAAACTTGATGAAAAAAATGTGGGATGTTTTCCATGTTGATTCTTTGGTCTCTGAAATTTTGGCATGTCCCTCATTTGCATGCATTGGAACTTGGAAGGGTTCCTTGGGGGTGTGATCAAGTTTCTCATGTCCATATTATATGTTTGCCACTTGCTGCAAATTTTAAGTTTTAATAATATATTTGGAGCTTCATCAGCAACGGTTTTTGGAAAATGTTCCGGAGTGAATCAAGGCTTCTAATTGTAGGGGGAAGGCTGATCTTACAGAGTTAGTTTATCGAGTCTTCTCATGTCTCTATGCATCATCCTGGCGAGCATTGGATGGAAAATATTGAGTTTCTTTTTTTGGTGGCAATTATGATAGCAAGAAAGATTTGCAATGGGTGGTTTAAGATGAGATTTGTCTTCTTAAAGAGATAGGTGCTTATGGTGTAACCATTGATGCATCTTGCATAATTTTCCAAGGGGGCCAGAAAACTGTAAATGTTTTTTTCATGCCGACCACCTTTGCTGGGTGTTGTTATCATAATTCGATGGAATGGTTGATGTCGTTGTTGATCAGTTAGAGAGAGACTTAAAGATTCAGGGGAGAGTGATGGGTGAAAGAAATTTGGAAGGGGAGTTGGATAAGGGGGGAAATAGGGTTTTGAGAATTGGGAGAGAGAGAAGGCAGGGTGAGGAGGAGATTAGAAAGGAGAGGGGGTAAATGATGGTGATAGGTAGGTAATTAGGGAGTGGGGGATATGGTCCATAAGTGGGCAGTAAGGGTAGAAGAGGGATAAAATTCATCGAAAAAGGAAAGTAAAGAAGTAAGAATTTTCTTGAAAGACACGGAAAAGGGAAGTAGGAATTTAATGTAATGGAGTAACATTTTTACCTTTATATTGTAATTTGATGCACATGGAATGAGGGGAACTGGCTGAATTTTAGGGCTTTTTTCCTCTTTCTTGCTTCCTTTATGCTTAATGTGTACTTAAGGTGTGAATGGAAAAAGAATGTGTGTGCAGATTTACTCCAATGGTTCTGTCCCTTTCGTATATCTGTCGGCTAGGGACAATGCAGTTAGGTTTCGGTTCAGTCCCAATCTATTTGGGTTGGGTCATATTTGGGTCTATTGTCAACTAGCTTTTTTTGATTACCTGGTGCATATGAGTCTCATTAATTTACAGGTTGGGTCCATTTCGATTCTGGTCCCAATTGGGTATTATTGTTGGCAGTAGGAGATTATGTCTGCTACTAGGGGTAGGCAGTATGCTATTGTTGCAGATTTGGGGATTTCAGTTGATGCATAATTAGTGAAAGAGAGAGTGTCGGGAGCTTCAGAAGAGTGCATCTATGAGTGAAAGGAGTAGGCATTAAGAAACATGCGATGCATACATACAAAATCAACATAAAGTGAAGGAGACTGCAGAAAATTTGAGGGGGGGGGAGGGGGAGCCTAAGACGAGCGCTCTTTTGAGTGAAGCATGATGAGTGGAGGTGTATGCATTAGAAAAGCGTCCTTGCATATGAACAAAGCCTATGCAAATTGAAGGATATTACAGAAAAAGAAGGAAGGAGAATAAGTTGTAGATTTCCCCTCCCCCCTCTCCAGTCATTCCCGTAAGAACATAATTATGAAAAAGAAGTTCAGATTATGCAAGACAAGTTCCAATTAGTCTACCCAATCCCAATTCACTACAAGTACAAATTAAGATAAGTTCTGATCATTTTCGCTGGCTTTCGGATGATAGTCTAGAAAATGTAAAGCCTTTTTTTGAATAAAGCTACTTAGAACTTCTTCTTTTTTCTATTGGGATGGGTTGTTTTTCTAGTCTCTCTTAGAGCGTGTGCTTCTAGGGATTTTATACTTTTTATATTTGTAGCATGGTTAGCATGAACTCTTGAAGTTTGGCTTGCAAATGGCCGATCATAGTAATTCATGACCCTTTTACTAATTGCGAATTTTGTTGGGTAAGGATGAACTTAGTATTCCCTGTGTTCCATATCTAATTTACACACTTGTCATTTAGGATGTTCAAAATAGACTTTCTACAATGTTATTAGGTTATAAGTCAATATTTATAAATTATCTTCTGCATCTCTCCATCCCAACAAATTTTTTTTTCCTTTTTCTCTCTGTATATCCACTTTCTGTTCATATTTTAATTTTAAGAATTGTTTTCAATTTCTATGCCTAAACTTAATGTAAAGACTATTATGGGATGGAGGGAATGGATAAGATGTTTAAGTTGAGCCTTTGCTGCAATTACTTGGGGGTTTATTGATGCTCATGTTTTCTTGAAGGCAGATAAATATAACAGAAGCAATTATCTGCATATTAGCCTCCCAGATTGCTAACCTCGGTGAAAGTATAATTGGTGCTACACTTCAAGAGAAGGAAGGATTTCAATGGGTAGGCTCTCAACTGAACTATTATTTGTTTTGGCTATTGTCCTAGTTCTTGCGCCTCAGAATTTTGCTAGTGCTCCACAATGAGGCTATGGAATGTTGTTTATGAAAAATCTGTGGAATTGGTTTTCCCCATTTTGTTCTGTACTTTTTTTGTTTTTTTTTGTTGGGGGGGGTACTGCTATATCTTAACCCCAAATATCTTACATGGTTCTGATATATTTGCAGCTTAACAATGATGCTGTCAACATCATTAATATATCCATGGGTAGCATCTTGGCCATCCTACTGCAACAAGTTCTGCTTCGTAGCTGGTTATGGTAAATGTACAAAACCCACAATTTTCTTTCTGAATGAAAATTATATACTCTGTTATTACCTACTTGAGACTTGAGAGTGGTGTCATCTTTATTGTTGCAATCTTACTGCCTACTGTGTTAATTTCCACCATTTTAATTTCGTCTTTTTGAATGGCTTTCCTTCTATTCAGCACTATATAATGTTGTGTCAAAAGAATGAATTATTTTTCTTTTCAAAGAAAATTTTCAGAAATTAATTATTTTTCTTTTCAAAGAAAATTTTCAGAAACATTAAACAGTAGACATTTTTCCCTATCCTTGGGTAAGTGTTGGTTATCTTTTTATTCAATATTGTATGCTTTAGCAGTTCACAGAAAATTTTTGGTTAACGGAATACAAAATTAGTCTTACCAGAATGATATGAAAAGAGAGAGAGGTGAAGCATTGTAAAAAATTTCCAGGAGACTGAAGACTTGGAATTTGTAGAATCCTATTTTCGAACTATTGTTCGTATTGTTGTTTATGCCTCAGATACCATTCACAGACGTTCTGAATGAAGGAGCAGAATTGTGAAGGTTCAATGGTATTCACAAAGAGAGCGGGCATGCTCTGAGAAGTATGTTCAATGGGATAGAAACTCGATTATTTACGACATGGAGTTGATGCTCTGAAGATATGTGATTCTTCATTGAGAGTAAAAGGTGAAAACATTGAGTTGATCATTAGTAGACTTGCTGTACATGTTATGAAATCTTAATGTCATCTAATTTTACAGGTCTTATTGCATATAGTTGAGTCCTATAGTGGTTAGCACTTAGTATGTAGTTATGTACCACTAAACTATTAATAGAATCTATATCAAATATGTACAGAACAATATGATTTGTGGTGTTTGCTCTGAGCTATATGAACTTTACAAAACTTTACATTTGATTATGTAAAATAAGATCAGGGTCATTGTAGTATAATATTCCGGAAAGTTGCAGGCAAACCACTGTATACTCCAAATAATAGAAAGTACTAAAAAAATTGATTTTTTAATTTTCATTGTTTTTATATTAGCAGTAAACAATTTAAATTGTTAAAAATCAAACAATTTTTACTTTCTTGAAAAGAAAGAAATTTATCTTAATTCTTAATATTTATAAATATTAAACACTGATCTTTAAATTTATAATTTTAAAACATAATTTTGTTAAAATAAATATCCTAACTTTTCTTTTAAGTGCCTTTTGTCATGAATACTTCAATTTGCATTGTTTTTCACATACTAAAATTATTAATCATAGCTTGTTTTATGTTTAGCAATATTTCCTTATTATTTATCAAGTAAAAAAGGAGTGTATGTTGTGCTTATCGCACGAGCCAAGCCCGAACTGTATTGGGCTCGGCTCGTTTATCGTTTATCTCGGCTCGGCTCGAGCTCGTGAGCTTCTCTCAAGGCTCGAGCTCGGACCAGGAGCTCGGCTCGAGCTTGTAAGCTTCTCTTAAGGGTCGAGCTCGGCTCGAGCTCAAGCTCGATTTGAGACAGATTAAGAATAAACCAAACAACATTAAACCAAACATAATATTCATATTCGACAATTAAAAAAATTGTTGACAGATGGTAGAATTATAGACTAAATTTAAAAAGTAACACGAATAAACATATTTTATTTTATTTTTACATGCTAACCAAATAAATTACTTATAAATATACATTAAAAAATCGACAAACTAGATCGAAAAGATTACAAAAAGAAAAAACATGAATTATTCAATGTAAAAAAGTTGTATAAAAGGATAGGTATAATAATTTTTTAAAGTGTTTTAGCATATAATAATTTTTTAAAGGCTTAAGTTATATTAATTTTTTTTATATAAAATAATAGTCGAGCTTGTTCACAAGCTTTTCGAGCCGAGCTAGGCCTAGATCGGCTTGGCTCGCTAAGTTCTTGAGCCCGAGCCGAGCTTTGACCGAGTCGATCCCGAACTGTTCGCGAACAGGCCGAGCTCATTATCACCCCTAAATTGCTGGGAATTCATGTATTAACTTTATGTAGTACTGACTTTTTTTTTTCTTTTGATAAGAACTACCTATCCCATTTTAATTGGAACACACCCTTGTGCATAGAGTTTTAGGAAGTAGATAAAATGGGACATGAATTTTACTATATAGTTGAAGTTGATTTGATAGAAGTTAGTGAGTATTTTTTACTTGAGCATCTAGATATTATTGTATATATGTGAACAACTAAATGCCGCCATAGTTTTCCCAAGTATTGCCCTAACTAAAATGTAATTGCCCTTCCTCACACTCCACCTCTCTCTAATCTCTCTCCCTAATGTTATCAAAGCTCACTTTTTAGCCGAAATTAGTTCTGTAAAAAGTCGAGATACAAGACATGGTCATATGTGTTGAGGGCAGCTGGTAAGTTTTTTTCTTCAAAAAGGGTCGTACGTCCAAAGAAGACATCCACATAGTTGGGACATCTTGAAAAGACGTCCAAACCATGGTCCAAACCTAACGTCTATTGTAAATATTCAGACCATGGAAGGGACTAGGTAGGGGTGTCAAAACAGGTTCTCAAACAGGTTCTGGGTATACCCACGGCGAACCAGGTCAGACCCGGACAGGTCAGGATTCTGATTGTCAGTGTCCCAGGTCATGATTGGTCAGGTTTTGTTCAACTGGGTCGAACACATTTGAATCATTGGATTCCCTGTGCGGACGTGTCCGAGCGTTTCATTTACAAGTCGATCCATTCCCGGATATGATCGTCCGTTGACGTTTTTTTTTTGCCGGGTTTGCGCAGGTCGTAATTAGGTTTCATGTACGGTTGAGTTAAGTCAAATGTACTTGGGTTGAATTAGTAATGACCTTAGTTCGATCATTGTGAAACATCGGGTCCATTCGCAATTGAACGTCAATCCAACTTCGGGTAACTCCTGATCGAGCCATCTTGATTTTGTTATGGATTTTTTAAATGAATCATATTAATAAAAGTATTAAGATTGACATATATATATACATATGTGTGTGTGCGATAAATATATGGATGACAACGAAAAACCCATAAAAACACTATATTGATTACCGAGATGTTTAGTGTATTGTCTTAGTCAACTCTTATTTCGAATAATCAACTGCGTAAAACCACTCTAATGAGTAAAGGAGTAGAACGACTCTTCATATGTTTTAATATTATATATATTATAACCAACGACAATAATAACGAGTAGACGATCAATTCCAAACTTTATATAAATGATTTATTATTATAAGCATTATGATTGATATATAAGTTTTTAAATAGCTATGATGGTAATGAGAATAATAATACTAATAAACATAAAGCGACAATGATAATAGGTAAAAATACAAATAATAACAGTAATAGTAACAAGGCTAACAATAGCAATAGTAATACAAATAAGAACAGGAATACTAACAATAACAATATAAATACTAATATGTTGAATCATTTTAATATAAGATTGATATCAAAATAATTGTAAAACCAATCTAATACTCTATTGATTATAAATTAGTATAACGACTCTTAATATGTTATAATACTATAACAATGAGAATCATACATTCATATGTTTACAACGACGGTTCATATGCATGAGGCCTAAGTGATTATAACGAGGGTTCATATGTTGCACAATAATAATAATAATAAATTATACTCCCAAATCATTATCCCCTATAAAAGCTAACGATAACTTATTAAAATAAGTTAACTGTTAACAAGTAACAACCATAAGTAAAATAGTTAACAAGTACTTACTAGTTACTAAATAGTAACTTGTTAACAACCATATAGTTTAATACTAGTATAAGATTAACAACCATAACACTCCCTTATCTTTATAAGTTATAAGATTATTTAAGTTAATTGCTTTTATGTTATACTATAGTTTAATACTAGTATAGTATTTATGGTCTTCTCTTAACTTTGTATATATATGTGACTATGAAGAAACTATTTTATCAGTAGGCTTATATATGTTAGTACGATATAATAATATTGGAACCATTCTAGCTAATACGTGAATGATTATTAATGAATATCGACTCTTAATATGCTCTAATAGTATAACTAACGATAATAATAATGAGTATTATATATTAACTACGAGTATACTCTATTGATTATAAATTAGTATAACGACTATTGATATGTTATGATACTATAACAAATGACAATCATATGTTTATAACTACGACGATTCATACGAGGCCTAAGTGATTATAACAATGGTTCATATGTATGTTGTAATAATACTAAACATAACAACAGTCTATATAAATGAGTAAAATTACTAAACAAAGACTTAGATTATTGACTAATCTTGTTTATTGTATATTTGCATTAATACATATACATTAAAGATGTAAAGTGATTAATCATTAATGAATAATCATCAGTCATCAAATGATTAAGACGTTAAGTGAATTTGTAAAGCCAAACCAACAGTAACTCAGTAAATTAAGACGTAACCCTCTTTATAATCACTTATAACCAACAATAACTCTATTGGTATCAAAATATGTTTAAACATTTTAGTATAGGGAAAATTGTCAAAAATAATCCCAAGTTTTGGCCATCTTCCCAAATTAATCCCAACTTTGGATTATTTTCAAATAATCTCAAGTTTGTTAGTAGTCTTCCCTTATTGGTCCCTAGTGAAAAAAGTCGGTTTAAAACTCGTTTTAAAGGTCAATACGCCGCATGAAACATTTCCGTTTGCCTTTCATCTTAATAGTGGAGTGGTGATGAAGGCGATTAGAGGTGATTTTTTTAAATAAAATGGTGTCTTATCAACTTTTTAAAATTGGTTCAAACGATTATAGGTCTTTTGGACCAATATGGGAAGATGACTCCCAAACTTCAGATTATTTAAAAATAATTTAAACTTGGGATTAATATGGGAAGACACCTGAAACTTGGGATTATTTTTTACAATTTTTCCTTTAGTATAAAATTGGTATCAAAATAATCGTAAAACCAATCTAATACTCTATTGATTATAAATTAGTATAATGACTCTTGATATGTTATAATATTATAACAAATGACAATCATATGTTTATAACAATGGTTCATATGAGGCATAAGTGATTATAAAGAGGGTTTATATGTTGTACAATAGTAATAAACATATTAACATTTTATATAAATGAGTAAAGTCATTAGTGATCAATCATCAAACGATTAAGTGACATCAACTTGTGAAAACATTAAGTTACAAGTTTATCTTACTAAAATCCCAACATCTTTGATTCTTTCTAAAATTCTAACTTGTTAAAAATCAAAATCAATAAGTTAACTGTTAACAAGATTAATTTAACTCTAATTAAATAATAATAATAATAATTATAATAATAATGGTTATATTATGCTAATTAATAAATGATAGTTATACTTAAATACTAATCAATATAATTTCACTAAAAATAACCAAAATTTCAAATTATAATAAAATAATTAACTAATAATTTTAGTTAGTAAAAGTTACTAAACCAAGACAAGAATTAGTAAGATTATAGGAATATAAGGTCATCAATCCATGTACTAGGTCATCAATCCATGTACTAGGTTATTCTCTTTTCCTATTGGCCAAAGAATAATATTGTGGATCATGAATTAGAACCCTTGATTTGAGAATGATCAAAATCTAACCATCAATCTCTCAAACCCATCTCCCCTATTTCCATCGTCTCTCTTCATGACTCCATCACTCCTCTTTAAAACCCTAATCCCCATTCCTTCTCCTCACCCTACCATCCCCACAACCATCCACTCCTCTCCCGCCAACCATCCCATTCCTTCATCTCGTCGCAACCTCTTTCGATTTGCCGTGAAGAAAAATCTCCACTACCGCCGGCTTAACCTCTTCGATTTGCCGTGAAGAAAAATCAACCAAAATTCTACCTCGGTTCATCATCCTCGCTCGTCCCTCCTCGAAGACTCTCCACAATCTCTCATCCTCACTCGTCGCTTGTCGAAGATTCAACCACCATCTTCGTCGAAGACTCAGACACGATGTTCGTCTCAACCTAAAGCCGTTGTGTTTTCGCACCAACACCCTCTCGTTTTCGTCGTCGTTCAGCTACGATTTTTGAAGCTCTGGTCAAGCTAGGGTTTTGGATCTCTAATTTCATTTTAATTCTTGAATAATTTTCGATTTTTATTTTTGTAGTTTTTGTTAGATCTGTTCTTCCCCGAGCAAACCTTCTGCCACCACACGCGAGGGTGCACAGAAACTTGGAAAGAATGTATAATGCTGTGATTTTCCCTTAAATTATTTTTGTAATTACTCATTTCAATCTTGTTTCTCTTTGTATTCTTAATTTATTTCAATTTCTGAACATTTTTTCATCCTTACATTAATTTATTCACTTGATTCAGACTGTTGTAGTTTTATGATGAATTAATTTGGTAGAACAGAGACATTGATTCTCTTCTCAAACGCCGTCCCTCGATTCCGGCCAGATCTAGTTTTCGTTCAAGATTTTTTTTTCCATTTTTTAGTTTAATTTGTTAATTTTTGTGTTGATTAATTTTGTTTTTGTGTAATATCGTTCAATTTTGTCCCCATATTTATTGACTTTTGTGTAATTTCATATAATTCCACATTCTTTTTGTGTGATTTTTATGTAATTTCACTAAATCTTGATTTTTTGTATAATTTATTATAATTGCAGATTTTTTATAAGCTCATATGTTGTTGTTTAGTATAGTGTTACGAGAATTTGAGATATTATTTGGTAGAATATTACAATGGGATAATTTGGTAGAATATTTGGTAGAAAAAATGAGGAAAATTTAGTAGAATATTAAAATGGGGTAATAAATTTGGAGTATAGGGTTTAATAAGATATTTTTTAATATTATTTGAAAATGAGGACATTAGGTAATTATAGAAAATATAAACAAGTACATGATATTTAAAGTTTAACTCTTAAATTAAATGTAATTTATTTTTTTATTTAATTAATTATTCAATGTAAGAAAGTTTATAAATTTATATATTTAAATGATTTTATGGATATAAAAAATAATTAAATGTAGTAATATCTAGTTGAGTATGGTCGGGTTCGAGTTTGAATGCAGGTCTGTCTGGTCAGGTCAACATATAATCTTGCTAAGGTCTTGGGTCGGTCTGGGGTAATCCCAGGTCGAGGTTTCAATCGGGTGAGACCGACCCTCACGCGAGGTCGAGCCAGGGTTAGTCGGGTCGGAATCGGGTTGGCCCGTGCGGTCGTGGTCTGTTGACACACCCTAGGGACTAGGGACTTCTAGAAAAGACGTCCATAAACGTCCTAAACATGGATGCCGTCTTTTTAGGACGCCTGACCCATTTCAATGAAAATACCAAAAAAAAGCTTATCAATAACATTGGCTTTTCTCGCAATGTTGATTTATTCCAAAGAGTCATTGTTTGCTTTGCGTGGATGTGTGGTGGAGGATATTGATCGTGTTGTGGTAGGGTTGGATGTAAGATGGTGGTAAAACTTTAGAGAGAGGGTGGTAAGACTCTAGAGGGAGAGGTGGAGAAGGGAAAGCATTCATCGTAAATCGTGCATGTCGCATTTTTTTTCTCATTTGGAGCTCTCCCTATATTCAATTTACTTAAAAATTTAGACACTTGGCATTCAAAAAAGGAGTCAAGTGTCAATACCTGAGCATATCTATTTGGCTTCAGCATGCACGCGCACGCGCACACACACACTATACTTGTGGCCCGTGTCATATACGGGTTAAATATTCTTTTTTATCAAAAAAAAAATTGTAAAAATTAATTAAATAATACAATACTTGATTGAATTTAGAAATTATGACATGTTCCTATTTACTATGATTGCAAATAAATTACAGAAAATTCTATATGGTTAGTACTTAGTAATATCAACAATTGTCCATACACTACACTATATTATGTTTTCATAAAATATATGATATATGATTTTTATTTTTTTTGACGTGTAAGGAAATAGATAATACAACAATTAATCATAAATATTAACAATATGAAAAGTGGTTCCAAACAACTTTTGAAAATATTCAAATTGTTGAGATAACAGTGGAATTGTAAATTCCACTGTTAAGCATAGTGAAGTCCACATTCACCTGGCATGCATTTAATGTATGTTGGGAAAATTTTCTCCCAGCCACTGCAATTATTGAATTTGTGCAAATTACACAGTGAAATTTTTGCCTATAAATACCGTCATTTGTAAGAAGCGAGTTTGCTCGATTCAGATATAATACACTCTTCTGATATATTTCTACCAGTAGCTTCTCTCTCTATATATTTCTCACAACACGTTATCAGCACGAATTTGCTACCGAAAAAAATTAAAGGTGTCTTTAAAAGCTTTACATCCATTCTGTCTCAAGTTTTAAATTTTTTTCTCTAAACCCAACCCTTTACTATCTGAACATGGATCAACAAAGTAACATGATTAACATTGTTTTATACAATGTCTCTGTCTCGGGTGTTTATTTTTGGATAGAGCGAAACAATGTGCCATTCATTGCCAACCATGCGAGGGGAACTGTAAGACAGCCCCGATCCAGTAACCTTAACGACGGTACAAATACCCATACCAGAGAACCCACAAACCCTTGTTCCCAACACTAATAATAACCCTCCTATACAACCAACTGAAAATCAACCTCCACCAAGTAATAAAAGAAATAGGGACGAACAAGAAGGAGCTAGTAGTAAATGTCACCATGCCACTAACCTATAAAATAAGTAATTTGACAATAAAGCCACCTTCATGGTGGGCAAGGACATTTATTTTACGTAATTTTTTTTTTGCTCTTGAATCGCCTATATGGGCGGGTTAATTTTTTTTTTGAACTTGCCGCCTATATGGATGGCCTAGTGAAGTGATAAAATTATTATCTCTTATATATGCAATAATGTTATATGTATGCAGGGAACAAGCATTCAGAACACTATTATATATTATTGTCTCTAATCTTCTATTTTTTTGCTTTTGTAGTTACATATATTATATTACCATTTTACCAACATGCTCTAATATATATTTGCCAATCTTAAAATTTTATTGCATTGTATATTTTTAACTATAGATCAACTGCACAGTTAGGGATAACCTTCTATAAAAGCGGATTACCCATCCCATTTTCACCACACATCCCTTATCTTCTTCCAATTTTTTTTCTCTAAACTCACAAAAAAAAAATCCATCTTCTTCCTCAACCTTTCGGCCACCATGTTCCACGCCGACGACAACCGTCCTCCACCTTCATCTTCTTCTTTTGAGGAGGATTTTAGGATAATAAGGCTATACTTATTCCTCATAACCGGTTTCTTTTTCCTTCTTATGACATTAATGATATATCTCCTAATACACAAATAGGAGACAAAAAAAATTTATCTCCCCGGAAAAATGACGAAAAATGCACATAAAAATCTTTTTTTTTGTGTCTTTAAGTGCATTTTAGGATGTTTTTTTTTCTCTCACTCGTTTTTTTTACTATTTTTGGCATTTTTATTTCTTTTTGCTTCATTAATATTGTACGCTATTTTAGTATTTTTTTTGTTTGTATTGTTTATGTATAATTATAATGATATAAATCAGGAGGAGAAAATATATATGATTTATCATTATATACTAATTTCAAATATTTACATGTTTGTAGTAAAAAAATGGGAGATCTAGTGAAAAAGTAATTTAACATACTAGAACTATCTGGGCAAAAAAGTTTTAAGAATGGACGGTGGACGCCCAAATGAATTTAAAGGCCCAAGGACTGGAACATACAATTAAAGGTGTGAATACCCAACAAGGGGATGCAACTAAATCAGCCGCATCAGTTAAAATTGCGACTGTACAAGAAAAGGTAAAAGCCTTAGTCCTCCTCAGACATCATTTACATGAAAGTTTAAAAACTGAATGGAAGGAAAAATTGATTTAATCAGTCCCAACTATGGGCGTCCTGACAAAAACAGTCCCAACTATCGTTTTTTATTGTTCAGTCCCAACTTTGAAGAGTGCTTTACAATAGTAGTCCCAACAGGTAAAAAACCTGTTGTAGCAGGTAATTTGCCTTTTTTTTTTCAATCTTCTTTCTCCCTCCTTCCTTCACTACTCCCTCCTCCTCTCCTCTCGCCATCGACCACCCCTCCCCGGCCCAGCCCCCCCGCCACCCCTCCACAGCCCACGCATCCCTGACCACCCTTCCCCGCCACGCATCCCCTTCCTCGGAACCCCTCCCCTTCCCCTCCACTATCATCCCCCTTCCCCGCCCCCGGTCGAGCCCTCCCCCGCCACACATTCCCTTGCCCCAAAACCCCTCCCCTTCCCCTCCACTACCCTTCCTTTTCCCCCGCCCCGCCCACCCCTCCCCCGCCCCTAAAACTCCCCGCCCCTACCCCGACCACCCATCCCCCGACCTCGTAATCCCTCCCCTTCCCCTCCACTACCCTCCCCTTCCTTTGCCACCCCTCCCCTCCCATGCCCTAAAACATTCCCCTACCCCCCGCCACATATCTCGTGACCTTCGAAACCCCTCCCCTTCCCCCACCTCCCCTCGCCTCCGGAAAGACTTCCCCCTTCCCCCGAAACTGTAACAGAATATGCGCGACGCGAGCAAGGTTTGCGCTGCCCATCACTGGCAACCAACAACAACCGCGCCGGTAGCACGGGCTTCACGGGCTTGGGGTTTCACGGGTTCGGGTTTCGGGTGTGAGAGAGAGGTTGTCGTTTGGGTGGAAGGGAAAGGGAATAGAATGGGTGGTAGGGGAAGGGGAGGAAGGAGGGAGGAGAGAGAAATACTGAAGCAAGAGGTTGAAGAAACAGGTCAAAAAAAAAAAGAAAAAAGGAAAATAGGGTTGTTTTTACCGGTTTAGCAAGTCATCAGTCGACTTGGACCACCAGTGTAAAGGGGGGGTTAAAGTTGGGACTGAACAATAATAAACGATAGTTGTGACTGTTTTTGTCAGTACGCCCATAGTTGGGACTGTTTAAATCAATTTTTCCAAACTGAATATCTACTTGTGGAGGATCCAAAAGAACTATGGGATAGCCTAAATGAAAGATTTAATATATTTAATAGGACAATGGCGGAAACATCGTCTTTTGGGAATGTCACTACTACAAGAATTGTGTTTAAATAACTAATTGATTAAAATAAACTTAAATAAATACTATAAATAAATTAATTACTTAGATTACAAACGAAATGAGAAAACTATCTCAAACTAAAAAGAAGTCTAGAACTAAAACACCTAATAGATTATTTCTCGCATCTCAACCCGAGTCCAAAATAAATAATTTCCAGATAACTAAAACCACAAGAATTCATCCAAAATCACACCCCACCGTAAACAACATTCAACAAACATGCTTAAACATAACCCTAACATCATGCTACTATTTTTTCACAAATTCCTAATACTTTCATGATAATAATACATATAACATCACAAGCATAACATTAGGCATGAAGATCAATAATATTTTATACAATCCTAACATGATACTAATATGAATAAATAAATAAAAAGCAAAGAACAATTCTAATAACACCCTAGCATACTTCTAATAAGCCTAATAACACAAATTCTACCTAACTAACATAAATCCTAACAAAACCAAAATCACTACTCTAATCCTAACATGCTAGAAGAGGTGCTAATTACCTTGATTTTAGGTGGAAAATAATACTAGAATGGCAAAGAAAGAAGAGAATAACATTGCTCCCCAAAACTCCAAGAAAACCGGACGAGTTGTCTGTTTGAAACAGGAACTGCAGTCACGTCTTTCACTTTATTCAAAAACAAATTACACCAGGAGCAAGATTTCCGAGTAGATAGATTTTGACTACTCACACGTCCAATTCCGATAAGAGACGAAGGAGATCTGATGCAAACAAGTTAGGTGTGCAAAAATTGGACGAAAATCCGAGAAGAGAGAAGAACTCTTTCTCTTCCTCTCTATGGGTTGGGCGAAAATGAGAGTTAGAATGCAGAAAACCCTGACTAATAACTTCATTAAGCAATGGTTTAAATGGTGATTATGAAGGGGGTTAATGTTGGCAATTGATGGGTGATGAATGGGGAGGGGGGTTGGCTCTTCATATTTTGGTGGTTACAAAGGTGAATGGAAGATGCTCATCCAAGCCAACACCCTCCTAATTTTCGTACATAATGATAGAACAAATGGGCTTGCGAATTCGTTACATTGGTCGGTCCATAAAATATATTTAACGCTTAAGATAAAATCACACGTTATTTTAAATTATAAAATAAAAATTACTAACTATATTATAAAACGAATACGCACATTAATAATAATAACAAATAAAATTCCTAAATAAATATATACACTTTAAATTAATAAACACAACCACATAATGCAACAACTAAATTATTATACATGTTCAAAATAGTTTTAATAATAAATTATTTTATTTTAACGGAAAAT
Source organism: Beta lomatogona (assembly GCA_947646795.1). Classification (NCBI taxonomy): domain Eukaryota; kingdom Viridiplantae; phylum Streptophyta; class Magnoliopsida; order Caryophyllales; family Amaranthaceae; genus Beta; species Beta lomatogona. The sequence goes on from CANSNZ010000116.1 coordinate 863,645, forward strand.
ATCATTTTAATGTAAACAAACGCCAAAAATAAAGAGTGAAAATTACGGGGTGTTACAATCACTCCCCCCTTAAAAGAGTTTCGTCGTCGAAACTCCAAAACAACCAAGAGATCAAAAGAAAATACTCTAGATAAAGAACATTAAGAAAACATAAATTGATGGATTTTAGTTAAGAACTAAACAGCCCTGCGGCCATAAAATTTTGATAACTCAAACATATATTTTATTTTGGAAATCCGAAAAGAACTGTGTAGTAAAGTAGCATGGTGACAACCAACATTTATAAATGTGGAAGAACCAAAGACAAGAAGAGAGTTTAAGGTAAATACGTTTGCAAGATCAACAATGGGAAATTTTGCAACAGAAGTATAAATAAATCATTACGTAAAATTGTAAAAGAATAAATTCGATCATACATAGATATTTTTAGAAAAAGAAATGAAGAAGTAAAAGTTCGTAAATCGAAAACCAAACCAATTGGAATAGAGAAATAACCACACAGGCTTATACTCCACTTAAGAAATAAGAAAAATAAATTTAACAACGACAAAACGTTAATAGTAAAAATAGACGATAAAATAATAAGGTACGAACAACACTTATAAAATTTTGTCAAGTCGACACAAATGTGCATGGAACCACCCATTACAACCTACTATCAATAAAAACAATATTTGAAAGCCAACTTATCAAATCGACATTAAAGTTTACCGGAATCACCCATTATAAACTTAATATCAACTCAAAAAGGAAATTAAATCATAATAGTCAAAATGTGTCAACTTATCAAATTGACATACAAGTCAAAGCAATCACCCATTATGACTTAATGTCAACCTAAACAAGTTTTAGATTTCAGCTAAACACAATTTTCTTTTCAAAGAGTATAGCAAAATATTTACAATAACAAAACTTGAATATCAAAATATAATTCTAATATAAGTATGAAATTTGTTAAGAGCAAAGATATAAAATATTAGTTGAAATATGAACTCAAGTTCGAAAGTTTTGTAAATGACAAAAAAACAAATAAGAAGTACTCACATAAAAATAGCACTTAGTTGAAAGAAATAGACGCTATATATCGTCTCACATAATAAAACACACTATTAAGCAACCATAAAAATAGAATAACAGCAATGCATTATACATGACTATGTTAAAATAAAATAAAAGTTTATTTTTAAAATGCACAACACAAAACAAATTAAACGCGCAACTCAACCCCGAACTAGAGGGCTATAAATCACTTTGCTTTCGCTGCGCACCACTACAAGAATCCGCACTTTTACCGACCGTCTTAAACGGTCGGTAAAACACACAAAACGATCGGTAAACGTATTACCGACCGCTAAACAGTCGCTTCGGTGCGGTCGTTAAACTGCTCGTCGGTAATCTCACATTACCGACTGTTTAACGGTCGGGACATTATTACCTACCGCTTCTTTAAATTTACCGACCGCTCTATCTCTGTAGGTGATCACCTACTGCAGTACAGTAGGTAATAGCGGTAGGTAATCACCTACAACTTGATTGTTGGTAATTACCTACCGTTTTTGTGGCCGTCGGTAATCTTAAGATAGCGGTAGGTAATTACCAACCGTTTGGTAAGTTTTACCGACTACTTTTGTTAAGTTGAACAGCGTATTTAAATGTGTAAGACTACCGTTATGCGGTCGGTAATTTGCTGTTGTTTTCTTAAAAAAAAAATCATGTTTACCATAATATAAACTAATTTTCAATCCATAACAAAATAATAGGTTTGTTACAACCTATATTAAACATCATATTCTCCACGATATAGATCTAATAGTAATTCCAACAACCTAAATTAAACATCAGTTTTCTAAAAATATATAATATACTAATAAATTAGTCGCTAAAATGTTGTCCAAAAGGCTATAAGTCTAAGTACTACAAGGAAATCCCGATCCACCACCAGAAGGATCACGTGGGTCACGTGGTTGGGTGAAAGGGAAAGTACCTCCACATCGAGTCATCATTTGAGAATACTCTTCCATTGTCGTCTTCATCTCCTCCATGTATTTCTTTGCCTCTTCCCTTTCCTTTTCCGCTTGGAGACGTTGTGTCTCCCACTCATTTCTTTGCCTCTGAAATTCAGCTTGTTGATCAGCTAGTTGTTGTTGATACTGCTCCACGGTAGTTGAAAGCTGAGAAAGCAAAGAAGGCGTGTAGACACTAGAAGAGCTAGTGCGGGTTGATGATTTTTTGTAAATTAGATCACCACTTGTACCTAAGCCAGGAATCAATCCTTTTTTCCTCCCACCCACTGTCTCAAAGTACACCTCATTGGGATCTTTGTTGACTCCCTTCTCTTTATACTCATCCATTTTCTTATCATAATCATCCTACATCAAATAAATAAGTTTAGTATACATACATAATATTTCCAAGAAAAAATACAGAGTTTTGTTTAAATTTAGACTACAAAAAAATGAATATGTACGTGCCTGCAAACATGCAAAGTGTAAGGGAATCCTATATTCCATCTAACAATTTAAACTATTAACTAATCAACATCAATTCCATAATTTTTCACAGACTATATAACTTCGACAACATTATAACTCAAAACTAAAAAACAAAATGTTCATATATCTTACAGAATGAAAAAGTAAATTGTAAATTAATTTAAACAACGAACATCGAACGACATGAAAATAATGAAGCTCCAATGCTTAAAATACTTGCATTTCTAGAAAAAAAAATAGGCAAAGTTTTTATTGTATTTTGGACCAAAAAAAACAATTTCATGCCTACAAACATGTAAAGTAAAAAAAGATATTATATTTCATATAACAATCTCTCCAATAATCCAACCAACCATTCATCCAACCAATCATCCAAAGAACCAACCATTCGTCCAAAGAACCATCCAAACCATCTAAATATTTTATTTCATCCAACCAACTATAAAAAAATATTATATTTCATCCAACCAACCATCCAGATATATTTGTAATTTGTTATTTAATCAAATTTAGTTTACTAACCATGATTTGTTTTGATTTGGACCCAATGAGTTGTTTGCCTTGGCCTGGTTGTAGTTCCTTTGAATGCGTCTGCAAGTAAATATCAGCAGCTTTTGGCAAGACTCCTCCATTTTTTGCAGCCTAGTTAAAAAAATAATCAACTTTATTATTATATTATAAGTATGAAATATTCAACTTATGAATGGTTACTAAAAGTAATATACTCACCATCCTTCTTGCATACTCGGCCGTAGAAATTGAACCTTGACAATGTCCAGGTTCCACAACACCTTGCATGGATCCTCCTCTCTTGTTCTTTTTCGCTTGTTCTGATTTTTTCTTAAACTCGTCATCTTTTGTTTTTTGCATAAGTTGTTGGTGTACTTGCTCTGGCATCCATATTGGTCTTACACCTTTTTTCTTCGATGTCACCCAATGGTGCAAGTCTTTAAGACTTTTAGCTGCTTTGCGTTCAAAACCTTCTCTTACTTGCGAATCCAACTCCGAACGCCAAGAGTATTTACGCTGTATCATGCAAAGATTAGAACTAACTAAATATTTATAGTCTTATATGTGATAGAATAAAATTAAGTTAAAGTGTTAACCTTGAAAAGATGAAACCAATGATCTTTTGTTGATTGATTTGTTGCAGTCCAATTTCTACTTGGCTCAATGTAATACTCTTTGAAACATTCCGTAATAGATCGAGTGACTTTGTTATTGTCAAACCTTAGAAAGAAAAAAACAATTACAATACAACACAAAATTTGTAAAATAATTGCAATAAAAAGTTAATAACACTAAGAAAGAATTAGCATGCACTAAGATGAATATTATAAACACTAAGATGAATGTTATAAACACTAAGAAAGAATTAGCATGAACGAAGATGAATAATAGAAATTATAATATGAAACATAATGGATAAAAATTATTTTCTACCATAGCGTAGTAGGGTCCAACTGATTGCTTGCAGAACGCGTGCTTTCACCCTGTTCCTCTGTGGTGACAATATCATTATTTGATGGAGGAGTCTCGCCCTCATGATCATTCCCCTGATGTGGCGCAGACTGGCCTCCTGAAGCTCTCCCTCGCCCGCTAGAAGAAGACATCTGAAATAACTTTAGTCAAATAACACATATTAGTAGAATGAATAATGTAGTATAAACTTCAAAGTTTTTTTTATATCAAATTTAAGGATAAAATAAGAATCAATTTAAACTCCTTAACATATTATATAATATAAAGTGAAAACAATAAGAATTATAAAACCAATCATTACTAAAGCCACCAAACATAATACAATGTATCAAAATTTAAAAGTTCATAGCACACTACAAAGTTTAATGTATAATTCACGGCGTTATAACTACATAAAATCAAATGAATCTATATCTTCTTCCGCATCATCATCATCAAAATCTTCGAAGATCTCATAATCTTGTGGATCATCTTCATCACTATCATCCTCATCGCCATTATCAGAATCACTACTATCGTTAAGCATTATATCCTCATTTTGTTCTTCTTCCCCGTCAAAATCATAGTCTGGAATCTCATTTGGAGCACAAAGAGTTGAAGGAACAACACTTATCTCCTCTTGAAAGAATAATGAGTCCACTGGAGCTTCAATTGAAGACCTTGCCTTAGTCTGAAACACTGCCCACCATTGCACTCTACCCCTACTTAAACTAGGATAAGAGGCATAATAGACTTGGCTAACTTGGTATGATAGTACAAATGGATCATACTTTGGGTACTTCTTACTATGATTTATTTCAATGAGTTTGTATTGTTCATGTACATTTAAACCACTCAAAGAATCCATCCAATTGCACTTAAACAATATCGTCTTGTAGACTTCCAATGGACCATGGTAAACTAGTTCAATTACTTCCAATGATATGTGTGGATGTGTCTCCAATATATGTTTTTCAAATATCCTATTATTAATGACGAAAGCACAATTAGAGATGTTTTTAACTAGTTAACATCACTTAGGCATGAAAAACATTTTTACCTTTCATATTTGCTTAAGATACCACTGTTTGCAAGAACATAAAGGTGTGCACGATCATACTATTTATCTTGCAAGAAGCGTAAACGGCCGTTGGTAGGTGTACGCCCACAATCCACCCTAAACATTACAGGAACATGCCGATCATGATGGTTTTCAATGACTGAAGTGACGTTTCTACCCAAATCTCTTGTTTTAGTATCAACTTCTGGTTGGAAGTAATTCGAACAAAAATATGATATTTCCTTACATAGGTATGCATTGCAAATAGAACCCTCCACACGTGCCTTGTTTCCAACCTTACGCTTCAAGTGATTGAGAAACCTACCAAATAAATCAACATGTAGATATCGATTGTGAAAACTTCATCATATTAGAACTTCATTCTTAAAAGAAAGTATTTTTACTTAAAAATTTATTAACCTACTCTATTAACAGTAATACATAACAAAAAAAATCCGAGTCAAGACACTTCTGCAGCTGAAAAAACACACTAACAAATACTGCACACACACATTTTTCCTTCCCAATACCAACATGCAACGAGACTCAGTAAGTATTAAAGTGGTGCCAATCTTAGTTCATTGACTTCACAGTGGACCCAAATGAAGAGCATTTCCATTATTATTAACTAATGAAAGCAAAACTCAGAGCCAAAGGAAAGAAGTATCAATCAACATAATATAACAAAACTAAATAACTTTTATTTTCCATTATTGTAACTCAAGCAAGCTACACCCATGATTCCTACAACACTGTCCTCTAAATCAAGTGTTCTCTAAATCCACAGTATCAATGGAGTGTTACCCAACTACCACATTTTAATTTCACAATGCATCGTTGGTAGAATTAGCAACTTGTTTAACAAGACTAACACCCGAATATGAACTTGACATATCACAATCAATGGAGTGTTACCCAACTACCACATTTTAATTTCACAATACATCAATGGCGACTTGAATTACAATACAATACAGAGAAATTCACTTAAGGTTTTGCTTAATTGAATTTTTTTTACACCAAAAAAACTATCTTCGCTTGAATTCATAACGAAAGATAGTGAAAGCCAAAACAAATCTTCAACCAAAAAAATCACAAAAAAAAATAAAATCGTGCAATCTAAATTACGAACGAAGAACAGAAAACCATAAAGTAATTCGATAAACAAATTAATTAGAATGTCGTGCAAAAAAAGAACTTACCTAAAGATGATGATAGAGGAGAAGAAACCGGCGACGGCAGCGTGAAGATGATGATGACAGAGGAGTGGGAGTGGGAGGCGTCGGTTTTTCCAAAGCAGATGTTAGGGTTATTTTTTAATTACTGATGGAGTGAAAAGGGAAACGTCGGAGTTTAAAAATCTGAAATTACCTAGTAGCAATTTACCGACCGCTATACGGTCGGTATTTTTCAATAACGGTCGGTCATTACCTACGGCTTAACAGGCCGTCGGTAAAAATAAAAAACAGACGGTAAATAGCGTCTCATTTAATAAACAGTCGGTGTTTTGATTAATAGCAACCGGAAGCTAAGCGGTCGGTAATTTCGGTCGGTAAATGACCGGATTCTAGTAGTGCACTCTGATAACAAGAAAGGTTACACGTAGGAGGCTCTGCAAATAAGATTAGCAAACTTGGAAGACTAATTCCACCAATAAACAAGTAATTATACATATTATATATGCTCCACAATTAGCATGAGAGCACACCACATTCCATAAGGCTTCCTCTTACTTACTCTACCCATCTTTCTCTCATTACAGCGAAACTACAAAACTTAATTCTAAACAAATTTTATCTCCTAAGGCTAACTAATAATTCTAACGAATCATTAGCAACTCTTTTTCAGAGTTTAGGAGCGTTTTGCTCTGATACCAACTGTAACACCCTAGAAATTCAAAAGCGAAAAAGAAAAAGAATTAATATATTTAATAGTACGATGGTGGAAACATCGTCTTCTGGGAATGTCACTACAAGAATAGAGTTTAAATAACTAAGTGATAAAAACAAACTTAAATAAATACTATAAACAAATTAATTATTTAGATTAAAAACGAAATGAGAAAACTATCCCAAACTAAAAAGAAGTCTAGAACTAAAACACCTAATAGATTATTTCTCGCATCTCAACCCGAGCCCAAAATAAATAATTTTCAGATAACTAAAACCACAAGAATTCATCCAAAACCACACCCAACCTTAAACAACATTTAACAAACATGCTTAAACATAACCCTAACATCATGCTACTAATTTTTCACAAATTCCTAATACTTTCATGATAATAATACATATAACATCACAAACATAACATAAGGCATGAAGAATAACATTTTATACAATCCTAACATGATACTAACATGAATATAAAAAAAAGCAAAGAACAATTCTAATAACACACTAGCTTACTTCTAAGCCTAATAACACAAATTCTACCTAACTAACATAAATCCTAACAAAACCAAAATCACTACTCTAATCCTACGTGCTAGAAGAGGTGCTAGTTACCTTGATTTTAGGTGGAAAATAATACTAGAATGGCAAAGAAAGAAGAGAATAACATTGCTCCCGAAAACTCCAAGAAAACCGGATGAGTCGTCTGTTTGAAACAGGAACTACAGTCACGTCTTTCACTTTATCAAAAACAAATTACTCCACGAGCAAGATCTTTCCGAGTAGATAGATTTTGACTACTCACACGTCCAATTCCAATAAGAGACGAAGGAGATATGATGCAAACAAATTAGGTGTGCAAAAATGGACGAAAATCCGAGAAGAGAGAAGAACTCTTTCTCTTCCTCTCTAAGGGTTGGGCGAAAATGGGAGTTAGAATGTAGAAAAACCTGATTAATAACCTCATTAAGCAATGGTTTAAATGGTGATTATGAAGGGGGTTAATGTTGGCAATTGATGGGTGATGAATTGGGAGGGGGGGTTGGCTCTTCATATTTTGGTTGTTACAAAGGTGAATGGAAGATGCTCATCCAAGCCAACACCCTTCTAATTTTCGTACATCATGATAGAACAAATGGGCTTGCGAATTCGTTACATTGGTCGGTCCATAAAATATATTTAACGCTTAAGATAAAATCACACGTTATTTAAATTTATAAAATAAAAAATTACTAAATATATTATAAAACAAATACGCACATTAATAATAATAACAAATAAAATTCCTAAATAAATATATACACTTTAAATTAATAAACACCACCACATAATGCAACTAAATAATTATACATGTTCAAAATAGTTTTAATAATAAATTATTTTATTTTAACGAAAAATATCATTTTAATGTAAACAAACGCCAAAGAGTGATAATTACAGGGTGTTACAATGGGCATCACAAAAATATGCTCCTCCCAAAGGCACATTATGACTGGACCAATCTGAGGTTCCCGGATTTTTAAAACAGTCAGTGATTACAATTCAACATTGTTTAGAATTGTATCATTGTTGAGATATTGTGATCATCCCATCACAGAAGAGCAAATGATAAATAAAACGCTCTCCACTTTCCACGCTTCTAATATATTGGCAGAATAATACAGGTTCAGAGCTTTCAAAAAGTACTCTGAGCTAATCTCAGTACTACTTGTGGCTGAGTAAAATAATGATCTTCTGCTGAAAAATCATAATCTTAGATATGCGGGTTCTTCAGCCACCCATGAGATAAATGCAATAGAAAACTCTGATCCACCAGAAGCAAATGCTAAACATAGGGGTGGACGCGGTAATTACAATGGTCGTGGGAGAGGACGTCGTAATTACCGTGGCCGAGGGTGTGGACGTGGCAGAGGCCGATTTTCCCCAAGTAATAATAATGTTAAAAATTCTGATAAAAATTAGGGACAATCATCTGGAAATCAGAACCAGACGTCCTATAAAGGAAATGACATTTGCCACAGATGTGGCACGAGTGGGCACTGGGGTCGCACTTGTCGTACTGCCAAACATTTGGTAGACCTATATCAGGCTTCAATATGGAGCAAAGGGAAAAATGATGAAGCAAACTTTGTTAATGAAGCTACTACATCCATGCCCAACCTTGATGTTTCAAATTTTTTTATGGATGATGTTGAAGCAGAAAACAACTTTGTTTAGATAACAATGCATTAATATGCTTAGTTTATTTTAATTGCTTCAATATTCATTTTTATGTATTCCCTCCTTGATCATTAATAAAATATGTATTTTTCTTATACTAATCATCATATTTATTATTTATGAAGATATGAATTTACCAGAAGTTGGAACCAAAGAACAATGTCTTCTTGACAGTGGGACAACACACACCATATTGAAAAATAAAGAGTATTTTTCAAAACTTACAATATTTCAAGCAAATGTTAGCACAATCTCTGGGACTAATCGAAGGTTCTGGGAAAGCCTGCATTATATTTCCAAATGGGACAAAATTGATAATCAATGACGCATTATATTCGAGTAAATCTCGAAGAAACCTCATAAGTTTCAAAGATGTACGTCAGAATGGTTACCATTTGGAAACGATGACAGTGAACAAAGAGGAATCCATATGCCTCACGGCAGAAAAATGCGGCAAGAAATAATGAAAAGTTGCCAGCAATTTCCTCGGGACTATATCGCATAGATATACGTCTGATTGAAATTAATATGATATCTAACCAGAAGTTAGATAACATAAAATCATTTACCCTATAGCATGATCGATTTGGCCATCCTGGCACAAGAATGATGCATAGAATCATTGAAAATTCAATTGGACACTCTATAAAGAATGTCAAAATTCCTCGGTCAAATGAATTATCATGCTCTGCATGCTCACTTGGCAAATTGATAATCAGACCATCTATAAATAAGATTGCCACCGAATCTCCAACGTTTTTAGAAAGAATACAAGGAGATATTTGTGGGCCTATTCACCCTGCATGCGGACCATTCCGCTATTTCATGGTATTAATTGATGTCTCTACTCGATGGTCACATGTGAGCCTTTTGTCAAGTAGAAATGTTGCATTTGCAAAACTTCTGGCTCAAATAATTCGATTAAGAACTCAATTCTCAGATCATACAATAAAGAGAATAAGATTAGACAATGCTGGGGAATTTACATCCCAAACTTTTAATGACTATTGCATGTCTATTGGGATTGTTGTAAAGCACCCTGTACCTCATGTACATTCACAAAATGCTCTTGCTGAATCATTAATCAAGAGACTACAACTATTGCAAGACCATTAATAATGAGATCAAAATTGCCCTTTTCTGCTTGGGGTCATGCTATATTACATGCAGCAGCATTGATAAGATTAAGGCCGACAGCCTATCACAAATTCTCACCGTTATAATTAGTATCAGGTCGAGAACCGAATGTCTCACATTTGAAAAAATTTGGGTGCGCTGTACATGTACCTATTGCTCCGCCCCAACGTACTAAAATAGGTCCACAAAGAAGGATGGGAATATATTGGATTTGAATCTCCATCAATTATCAAATATTTAGAGCCAACAACTGGCGATTTATTTACGGCTCTATTTGCCAACTGTCATTTTAATGAGTCAGTATTCCCATCCTTAGGGGGAGAGAAAGTGGACCCTCAAAATATAAAAACAGAAATTACATGGAATGCATCGCAAATGTCGTTTCTGGACCCAAGAACAAATTCATGTGAACAAGAAGTCAAGAAAATTGTTCATTTACAAAGTATTGCAAACCAATTGCCAGATGCATTCACAGATACTAAGAAAGTGACAAAGTCATATGTACCTGCTGAGAATGCCTCGGCACAGATTGAAAGTCCTAGTGACAATAAGGCCATTGAAAATGAGTCAATAGCACGTCGAAAACGTGGTAGACCACCCGTTTCTAAAGACTCAAAACCGAGAAAAATGAAAAAGCAAGGTGAAACAACGAACGAAATTAATATAAATCCTCCAACGGAGCATGATGAAATTAATGATGAAAACGAAAATGAAGACAAGCATGTTCCAGAAGAAAAGGAACATGAAAGCGTAGACAACAATGAAACTTCAATTAATTATGTTTCTACAAAGAAACATTGGAATCGAAAAGATGTTGTCTTGAATCAAATCTTTGCTTACTCCTTAGCGGTTGAAATGACATACAATGAAAATGATATAGAACCAAATACAGTAGATGAATGTCGCCGCAGAAAAGATTGGCCAAGATGGAAAGAAGCAATTCAAGCAGAATTGAAATCATTTGAAAAACGTGAGGTATTCAGACAAATAACCCAAATACCAAAAGGTGTAAAACCAGTTGGGTATAAATGGGTATTCGTGAGAAAACGAAATGAGAAAAATGAAGTTACTAGATATAAGGCAAGGCTAGTAGCCCAAGGCTTCTCGCAAATGCCAGGGATTGATTATGATGAGACATATTCTCCAGTAGTTGATGCAACTACAATAAGATTTCTGGTAAGCTTATCAATTTCGAAAGGATTGCAAATGAGGTTAATGGATGTAGTGACTGCTACTAATATGGGTCATTTGACACAGATATTTATCTGAAAGTCCTTGATGGACTAAAACTACCAGAAAATCACATGCCCAAAGAGATGTTTTCAATAAAATTGAAAAAGTCACTCTATGGGTTAAAACAATCTGGAAGAATGTGGTATAATCGTCTTAGTGAATACCTATTGAAAGAAGGATTCAAAAATAATCAAATCAGTCCCTGTGTTTTCATTAAGCGATCTAAATCAGGATTCGTCATCATTGCTGTCTATGTCGATGATTTGAATATTATTGGAACTCCTAGAGAACTCGAAGTGGCTGCAAAGTACTTGATGAAAGAATTTGAGATGAAAGATCTCGGGAGGACAAAAATTTTCCTTGGCTTGCAAATGGAACATTTGAGAAATGGGATTTTTGTCCATCAATCAAACTATACAGAGAAAATTATAAAACGTTTTTTCATGGACAAAGCTCAACCAATAAGCTCTCCAATGATAGTGCGTCCCTGAATGTGAAAGATGATCCATTCAGGCCACGAGAAGAAAACGAAGAAATTCTTGGTCCTAAAGTACCATATTTAAGTGCAATTGGTGCCTTAATGTACTTGGCTAACAATACTCGGCCTGACATAGGTTTTTCAGTAAACTTGTTAGCCAGATACAGCAATGCACCAACAAAGAGACATTGGAATGGAGTCAGACACTTATTACGTTATCTTCGAGGAACACAAGACCTTGGATTATTCTATCAGTCGAAACCAAATGCGTCGCTCATTGGATATGCAGATGTTGGGTACCTATCAGATCCACAAAAGGCTAAGTCTCAATCCGGGTATCTATTCACTTATGGAAGTACTGCAATATCTTGGAAATCCACGAAGCAGACTTTGACGGCCACATCATCAAATCATGTAGAGCTAATTGCTCTTTATGAAGCTGGAAGGGAATGTGTATGGCTAAGGTCAATGATCAAGAAATATCCAAGAAGAATGTGGAATGGAAACAATAACAACAAATCCAACCATCATCTACGAAGACAATACTGCATGTATCACCGAAGTAAGCGAAGGGTACATCAAAGGAGAGAGAGCTAAACATTTATTACCAAAGCTCTTCTTCACTCATGACCTCCAAAAGGAAGGGACGATAAACATCCAAGAAATCCAATCATGTGAGAATCTTGCAGATTTATTCACCAAATCCCTTCCGGCGAAGAAATTTGAAGAATTAGTCTGAAAAAATGGAATGCATCATCTTCGTGATATATGCTAGATTCAGGGGAGTATTATATGCGCTGCAATCTTTTCCCTTCGATCAAGTTTTTATCCCATTGGGTTTTCCTGACAAGGTTTTTAATGAGGCAGTTAATTATAAACATATAAGGATACATAATAGTTGTACTATTTTTTCCTAGTAATGAATTTTTTTCCACAGGGGTTCTTAATGAGACAACGTCTATTATGAGTTATCAATTGACATTCAAGGGGGAGTGTTGAGATAACTGTGGAATTTTTGCCTATAAATACCGTCATTTATAAGAAGTGAGTTTGTTCAATTTAGATATAATACATTTTTCTGATATATTTCTACCAGTAGCTTCTCTCTCTGTATATTTCTCACAGCACAAATGATATTCTCTCCTCCGTCCCCCAAATTATCTCTCATTTGTTTGGGCACAAGTTTATAAAGCTTTGATAGTGGCGAATGAAGAAATGGTTAGAATAGTAATGAAAGCAATGTATCATAAAAGAAACCAACAATATAATTGAAACTAATATAAACAGGTATTTTATAGTCAAATTCTTCAATTTTGACCCAAGAATGTGCCAGAGGACAAGTAAATACGGAGGGAATATCTCACTATCGACAACTCTCATGATCTATGCATCTCATCTGGTTTGTTAGCTAAATTTGATGAGATCCACTCTTGTCCAAAGGGAATTTACGGACAAAACCAAACAAGCCACATGCAGTTATGCACGTTCTCATACAAAGTTCCACAACTAATATTGGTTCTACATTATCAACTTGTAACCTACAGAACCCAGGGTCCCATTATAGTACCTGCCATCCTATAGTGTACAAAACTGGAAACATCGACGATTTGGGCCTCGAATCAGGCTAGCTTCTTGCAAGTCGAGCAGAGTGCTGAGAAATGAGACTGGAGACACCATATAACAGCATGATTTCCAGCCCTTGGGCGCAAACTTTAAGCATACATAACCTATTTTTTCTTATGATTCATGATACAGATACAGTTTAAACTGTAGTCAGACATTGTTCATAAATAACAAATCCTAACACATTTGACTATTTCAGTAAAGCCACAAGAAAATACAATACAACTAATCTATGTTGGTACCTAAACCATCGGGTGGATCTGCAAATTTGAATAGTATAAAAGGCCTAAGAAGATGAGAGATTTGCCATCCTTCGTTTATCATCATTGTGCTTTGGTATTTACTGGTAGTGATGATTTGGCGCCTGCGACCAGCATATATCAGGCACAAATACAGCATTTTCAGCAAACTGCTGAGAACTTTTGGGCCAGTATAGTCCTGATGCAGTGGGAGGTGAAGGCACCTGCGGCACTGTCCAAACGTCTGGAACCTGGCCCAACCGATCATTGCTATCCAAATCATCTCCTAAGCACCTCAGGATTGAAGAAGAGTCTGACTCTCCAAGCTTGCCACTATCAGCCTATCAAAGAATAGACACAAGATCTTAGTGGATGAACAAACGAGGGAACCAAGAGTAAAATAAATGCCAGATTCAGCGCATAAATCAGACAGGACACAGATAAGGCTACGAAAAAAGTCAAAGAAAGATACCGGGGTAAAGAATATCTAATATTTGATTCAATTTCCAAAAATATAGAACATATGCCAGCCACTAGAGTTAGAACAACCCATTCTTAACATACACAAGAAAGTTACAGCAAAGACACTGATCAAGCCAACTTTTTTGTTTGCTGAAGTTTTGAGAGCCATTGGTGGGATTCCGGAGAACCCTCAATATCTAAAAGAGCTTGTCTCCAGGTATGATGTGTGTTATCAGCTGTATCCAGGACATTAAGGAAACAGGTTGCACATAGCCAGGTTATTAACAGGGCCGGTGGTTCATTTTCAGTGTTACTGTTTAGAAGCTGTGCGAGGGGAGTTTCTCTGGAGCAGGTTCATCGTATGGTTGACCTTACATAAGAAGCTAGCTACCAAAGCCAGAGTTGTGAAATGGGGTATCAAGTTTGACCAGTTAAGTGCAACCAGTTTATAGTCACATGGATCTAGAAAATAGTGGAGTTTGTTTTTCTCCTTATCATGATTGCAAGTATTTGGAAGAGGATTCTTTTATGGCCTGGGTTTAACAGAGTTTTAGGGGATGTTGATAACAAAGTCAGCTCAATCTCATCCATTGGAAACAAGCAGCTGAGTTTGATTATCAACAGCAGAAGTCTGAGAATGCTTATACTGTGGCATGAATAAAATTTTCAGAAAACCGGAAAAGAGAGAATGTTTTGTTACTAAATAAAAAATCTGATAATGGCTATAATTTGCTACAGTAAACTCCTGTCCAGCCCTTCTTGTATATTAAACTGGTATCCACCATAAATTCATGCCTTCCTTTTGTTTGCTCCAGGTTATGAATTCTTATATTGAAGACCTTTCTTGAAGGGCTGCCGGACAGGGACCACAATGACAGATTGTGCAGCTATTGTGTTGCTCCAATTGGTGCTTGGATGCTACTTTATTGGCCAGCATACATGTAATGTTTTTATTGTCACATACATATATATAAAAAAAGTTCTTTACCGAGAAGCAAAAAAAGGAAAGTGATGGTAAACCCAAATCTGTCTCATTTTGGTAACAAATGCTTCTAGCATTCTGGTTCGTCTGATAGTAAAACAAACACAAAGTGTATCCTCCACACACGCCACATACTTAGTATTTTACCACCTCAGAAGTCAGAACAGGGGAGGTCAGAATTCAGATAGTCACTTTTCTGATGCCAGAAAAGCTTAAAGTGAAATTGGCTTCATGACCTTGGCACCTAATCTTCAAGGTCTTACATAACATAGAAGGGAGACCATAGCAAAACTGTGCAAAATGAAGAACAAGTGAAACTATCATAAGTTCATAATCTGTGATTTTGAGGGGGTTCCCAAAATCCCAAGGGATCTTGGGAGTCTTCTTCGAGTATCTCTCTCCCCTAACATACTTACAACAGGAGTGCAACAAGCATTTTGGGCAGTTAAGATACTTTAAAGAGAAGATCAGCCGAAACAATCTGTAAGCTGTTGAGCCATGAACAATTGTACGAACATGTTCACCCATCATGCTTTACCACGGAGGGGGAAGAGAAGGGGGGGGCTGTTAGGGGTTGTTTGACCAACCTGTTCCGTAGAGTTTGAGCCTCATCCTCTTTTTCTTATATGACATAAACCCCAAGCGCCGACTTTCCAATTTTCATCAAATCTTCGAGGCTTTACTAGTGAGTCAGAAAACTAAGCAATTAATCCCAACTCCCGAGGATTATGATTATAGGGGATAATCGCTAGCAAGTCAATTTCATTTGATGTTTTATAGACAGACAGACGGAGGAGAGCCCCAAAACTCTACATTCTTTGTCATCGGATTGTTTCTGTTTGTTGGGAAGTTAAGCAGTAGGGTAATTGGTAAAGGACAGACAAGGGAGACCTCCCAATTTGGGGTCTACCATTGTAAATACTTTGAACACAACCCAAACAGGACCAAGTACCACAATGTCATTCTAATCATTTACTTTGTCAGCAATTCAGTCACTACACAGCCTAAGCCACCTGAACGGCAACCCAGTAATATCATAAGATAAACCAATGCTATATGGCAATATGACGGATACTAGGCTTATGATGGACAATGACACCAAATATAATTAAAACCAGGACATCCAACCAAAGCTATATACAACCACATCCTTCCCTCCCCTCCCATAATTAAAAAAAAAATTAGTCCATGGGGTCAATGGAAACCTCTGCAACATCTCTTATTTTCCGAGAAGGGCAAAAACATGAGGATAAGTATGAGATTTGATGACAATAACTATACGCATACCTTTGATGTTCCATTGTCGGGAAAAGCATAATTAAATTGGAAATCATTCAGCCCAAGAAATTCATCTATGGGCCACTGAGGAAGGGATCCCACAGCAGAACCACCAGCAATGGTCATCCTAGATTGAGTTATGTCCTCAAGTGCACCACTTTGAACAGGTTGGATTTTGGGAAATTCACTAGCCACCGGCTTTATCATGCTCCTCTTGGAAGGCATAACACCCTCATCTTCTCTTTGAACAGGGCCTACTTTGACGTAGTGGCTTGTGGTTGATGTGGGAGAACTCCTCTTTAACCTACCACGATTTTCAGCATCTGAAACTTTCTCTCCAGAATGACTTCTCCCTCCAGACGAAGAAGAGCCAGGTTCCGCAGCTTCAAGTCCCACTTTGACTCCAGTTAACAGAAATCTTTGATGGGATGACACAAACGGATTTGCAGTGTGGATGGCAATATCACATTTCCTACAAAGTAAAGCTCGATCCTCTAGGCAAAAGAAGTAGCCAACTGTATCCTGCAAACATGTTCCACACGGGCGTCACGACTATCCGAGTTAGTAGAGAAACGAAAAAATGATCATCATGGCCATTACCAAGTGACTGATATTGATGCAACCAGTTAATTAAAAAATCACATTTGTTAAGACCGCGAAAATCAAACCAAATTTCAGGACATCCAAGGAGTACACATCATCAATACCCTACTGCAAAAGCGAAAATATCAATTTATATAACGACAATGAGTATCTCTTAGAAAAACACATCTTCATTGTCAACAAGATATTTCATGCTTCCTTCCCATAATCCTTAAAATCATAATTTATTTAATGTTGATGGATATTGTTTAGCGTGAAAAGTATTACCAATTAAAATATCAATGTCATATTGATTTTTCCTCTTGATATCAATATTGGCACTCAGATTTCTTTGCCCAAGGTTTCGGACCGCTTTTTCAGTTGATCTACTTACTCAGCAAAATTTTCATATTATAGTGGCATTTTCGTAATACAGACAAAAGAAATATAATCTCAAAATGATTGAATATCAAGTCTATAATTCATACATAAACAGTCAAAAAGAACAATCGCGATTTCAGATATGTTTCTCCCTCACAAATTCACAAAAAAAAAAACAAGAATTATACCAAAACACAATTTTTCACAATAACTTCATATTTAAAAAATTTGCCACAAAATTGTAAAATTGTCAACCTTACAAAAAGTTCCCCCCAAAAAAACACACGCAGCAAGTAACAAGTAACAACCAGTGAATGTCATCTAGCTTAATTAGTAAAGTCCTGTGGGGTGATACCAAGACCTGGGATCGAATCCCGTCTATATCACTGTGCATAGTCGCTCATTTACAACCAAAAAAAATAACAACCAGACTTTATCAACAACAACAACAAGAGTAATAAAAAAAAACCTGACAAATATCGCATTTAGGTATGTGAGAGGAAGAGTGAGAAAGAGAAACACGCTGGTGCTTGCTAGCAAGCTTATTAGCAGCATGAACTTTCTTATCACAGTCATGGCACAACGCCGCCTCGTCAGCACAACAAAGCATCGTGGCTTCCGCCGTTTCGCAAACGTTACACTGAATCTTCATCTTCTTTAGCAATAATCACTCTAACAAAACCCTAAGAGAGAGAATTTCTGATATGGATTGGGGGGATGGAGGTGGGTTAATGCACCGAAACTTTGGAGAAATGAAATGTATAGAGAATAATAATATACTATGATGATAATATTAAAAGATTCAATGCTATAAAGGGAAGATATTTTGGAGGTAAAATTGAGGACACTATTAAATTATAATTTTTACAGTATATATTTGGATATTTTAAAGTATTAATAGAGGGAGGGAAATAAAGGAAAATGGAGGAAAGTGTGGAATATGAAGGAAGCGAGGGGAACACGTGTTAAGTAAGTGGTTGGCGTGAGTGGACATCGAAGAATCTGGAAGTTGATGTGTATTGGCTTGAGATGCAAGAAAGAAAGGAGGATCGATGGAAAGATCTACGCTACCTTATTGCTATTGAATGCGGCTGTGAAGTCAAATTATTATAGGACTCCACAACTTGTGTTAATCCAGGTAGGTTTAGATCCAATTACAATTATTCATCTGTCACTTGGATAAAGGTTTTTAGATATTTCGGATAAATAATATCCAATGTTTAAAATGGGATAAATGAGTGGTTTGGGTGATGTTTCGGGATCGTACATGTTTTATACTTGGTGAATGATGAGGAGGTAAAGGTATTATGACTAAATTATTGTAAAGTTGGAGTGGGGTTGGACTTGCTTGAAGACGGCGGTTGTCACGTGTGTAGGTAAACTTGCATTGAACATGGGGGCAGACTCACGTGGGATCCTAAGTGGTACTTACCCACCTAATATATAAAATTACAAAATTGGTCTCAACACCACAAACTATGGCGCGAGTGCACCCAAAGCCACCAACTTTGACTAATAGTCAAAACACCACAAACTATCGACCTAGATGCAACAAATGTCATAAATGACACCAAAACTAACTTTTCTTGACCCATTTTCACGGGAATTAGGCTTCTGATCAATGAAAAATAGGATAAATGAAAGAAAAAGGGGAAATTAGGGGGAAAAAATCAACACAAATTCCCCACCGTAGGCAAAAAAAGTTAGTTCTGACTTCATTTATGACACTCGCTGCACCCACGCCAATAGTTTGGGATGTTTTGGCTACTAGTCAAAGCTGGTGGTGTTGAGTGCACCATCACCATAGTTTGTGGTGTTGAGGCCAATTAAATTGAATTTAAAAAAACTTAAAAAAAAGAACTCTAAAACACGTACCTGACTACTTGTTGCTTTATAGAGTGAAGAAACTTGTTCTTGTTACGCGACAGCACACGTAGTATCACAACTCACAAACGCAGGGGGGCAGTAGTAAGCAGTGGTGTATAGGGGCATTCATAAATATCCGATCCGGTCAATCTGATTAGTGATCCGATCTGGTTTTTCGGATATCTGATCCGATTTTTTAGTTTTTGTATTGGATATCCGCAAAATTTCGGATCGGATACGGATTGGAAATTTTCATTTTCGGATATCCGGCCCGAAATTATTCGTTTTCAAGACCGAATATCCGATGATACGATCCGATCCAAAACTTATTTATTAACTTTTCCTTTGAAAAATTCATTTTTTTTGTTTTCGGATATCCGAATTTTTAGGATTGGATTCGGATCACATTTTTCCCGATCTGAAATTTTCGGATATCCGAAATGAACACCCCTAGTGGTGTATGTCTGTCTGCACAACACACAGCCGCAGGCCCCAATGGTAGTGCGATTTTTGAATATGAAAGATGATCCATTTCGACCATGAGAAGAAAACGAAGAAATTCTTGGTCATAAAGTACCATATTTAAGTGTGATTGGTGCTTTAATGTACTTGGCTAACAATACTCGACCTAACATAGCTTTTTCAGTACACTTATTAGCTAGATACAGCAATGCGCCAACAAAGAGACATTGGAGTGGAGTTAGACACTTATTATGTTATCTCCGAGTAACATAGGATCTTGGATTATTTTATCAGTCAAAACAAATGTGTCACTCATTGGATATGCAAATATTGGTTACCTATCTGATCCACAAAAGGCCAAGCCCCAATCCAGATATTTGTTCACTTATGGAGGTACTGCAATATCTTGTAAATCCACAAAACAGACTTTGACTGCCGCATCATGATCAAATTATGCAAAACTAATTGCTCTTTATGAAGCTGGAAGAGAATGTGTATGGCCCATGTCAATGATCAGCAATATCGAAGAAGTATGTGGAATGGATGCATTAACAACAAATTTAACCATCATCTATAAAGACAATACTGCATGTATCTCCCAATTAAGTGAAGGATATATAAAATGAGATAGAACTAAACATTTATCACTGAACTCTTCTTCATACTATGATCTCCAAAAAAAGGGAAGATAACCATCCAACAATTTCAGTCATGTGAAAATTTCGCTGATCTGTGTACCAAATCCATCCCTTCGAAGAAATTTGAACAATTGGTACATAGGAATGCGCCACCTTCGTGACCTTTGTTAGATTCAATGGGAGTATTATATTCCCAACACTCTTTTTCCCTTCGATTATTTTTTTTATCATACTGGGTTTCACCTGACAAGGTTTTTAACAAGACAGTTTATTTTGGTATACAAAGAAATATAATTGTGCTCTTTTTCTTTCAATCAGGTTTTTATCCCACTAGTTTTTACCTGGCAAGGTTTTTCAACGAGGCAATTGATATCCTGTTAATTAACATGATGGACATTCAAGGAGGAGTGTTTTGAATAATGCAAAATGAAATGTGAATGCCACCCTTTCTTACTTCAATATGTTCCAAATTTTACTATTTAGCCTTTTAAGTAAGTGTGAAATTTTCAAGCCTTCTACAACCACCCCCTATGAGCTAAGGTAGTAGACTATGAAATTATATGTAAGACCCTGTTCTTTTGAACTTATTTTGGCTGAACTGAACTGAACTTATTTTATTTTTGCTGAACTGAACTTATTTTTGCTGAACTGAACTTATTTTTGTTGAACTGAACTTGTTTTTGCTAAACAATAATAATAAATAATAATAAATAATAATAATAATAATAATAATAAATAATAAATAATAAATAATAAATAATAAATAATAATAATAAATAATAAATAATAAATAATAAATAATAAATAATAAATAATAAATAATAAATAATAAATAATAAATAATAAATAATAAATAATAAATAATAAATAATAAATAATAAATAATAAATAATAAATAATAATAATAAATAATAAATAATAAATAATAAATAATAAATAATAAATAATAAATAATAAATAATAAATAATAAATAATAAATAATAAATAATAAATAATAAATAATAAATAATAAATAATAAATAATAAATAATAAATAATTAATAATAATAATAATAAATAATAAAAAATAAAAATAAAAAATAATAATAAATAATAATAATAATAAATAATAATAAATAAATAATAAATAATACGGTTTTTTCACTAAATGCCCCTGAGTTTTCACGAAATTCACCGGGTACCCTCGCACTTTTGAAAATACACCTGGTACCCCTCAGTTTTAACATAATACACCCAAATGCCCCTGCTGTCAACCATCCGTTTGTCCTCTGTTAGAGCAAACTTAAATTCACGAGGTACCCTCAAAATGAAATTTATTTCACCAGGTACCCCTAAATGTTTTGAAATACCACCTGACGTTTAACGGTTAGAAATTGATTGAAAAACTAGCCGTTATGTCTTTTCACTCAGTTTCTCTATATATTGTTGATCCCCCTCTAAACATCCTTACCTGAATTTGCTTGTTATCATCTCTCTAAATTATCCTAATGAGTTCTCTCTCAAAAACATCTTCCTCAACCCAAGAATCTACATACATTAGGGTTCCAAATCGAATGTGTAGATGTGGGAGGAAATTAGCAATTAGAAGTTCTGATTCAAGTTTAAACCCACAACAATTGTACTTTAAGTGTGATGTTTGTAACACTTTTAGGTGGTGCAAAGGTTGGGTGGAGCAAAGTGGAGGCATCCATCATGAGGCACAAAGTATGGGAACCACAGAGGATGAGAATATGCAAGAAGACTTGAAGCAATTGAAGAAGAAACTTAAAGAACAAAAGAAGTTAGTTAGGCTTACAATTAAGTTAGGTTTGCTTATGTTTGTATTGCTCCTCTTTGTAATTTGGAAGTATTGCTTCTCTTTGTAATTTGGAAGTAAGTTAGGCTTACAAAGAGGAGCAATACAAACATAAGCAAACCTAACTTAATTGTAAGCCTAACTAACTTCTTTTGTTCTTTAAGCTTCTTCTTCAATTGCTTCAAGTCTTCTTGCATATTCTCATCCTCTGTGGTTCCCATACTCTGTGCCTCATGATGGATGCCTCCACTTTGCTCCACCCAATCTTTGCACCACCTAAAAGTGTCACAAACATCACACTTAAAGTACAATCGCTGTGGGTTTAAACTTGAATCGAACTTCTAATTGCTAATTTCCTCCCACATCTACACATTCGATTTGGAACCCTAATGTATGTAGATTCTTGGGTTGAGGAAGATGTTTTTGAGAGAGAACTCATTAGGATAATTTAGAGAGATGATAACAAGCAAATTCAGGTAAGGATGTTTAGAGGGGGATCAACAATATATAGAGAAACTGAGTGAAAAGACATAACGGCTAGTTTTTCAGTCAATTTCTAACCGTTAAACGTCAGGTGGTATTTCAAAACATTTAGGGGTACCTGGTGAAATAAGTTTCATTTTGATGGTACCTCGTGAATTTAAGTTTGCTCTAACGGAGGACAAACTGATGGTTGACAGCAGGGGCATTTGGGTGTATTATGTTAAAACTGAGGGGTATCGGGTGTATTTTCAAAAGTGCGAGGGTACCCGGTGAATTTCGTGAAAACTCAGGGGCATTTGGTGAAAAAACCGTAAATAATAATAATAATAATAATAATAATAATAATAATAATAATAATAATAATAAATAATAATAAATAATAAATAATAAATAATAAATAATAATAATAATAAATAAAACTAAATAATAAATAATAACTAATAATAATAATAAATAATAATAATATTAATAATAATAAATACTAATAATAATAAATAATAATGAATAAAATAACTAATGAATAATAAATAATAATAATTATAATAGATAATAAATAATAAATAATTATAATAAATAATAAATAATAATAATTAAAATAATTAATAAATAATAAATAATAATAAATAATAAATAATAATAATTATATTATAATTATAATAAGTAATAAATAATAAATAATAAATAATAAATAATAATAATAATAATATATAATAAATAATAAATAATAAATAATAAATAATAATAATAAATAATAAATAATAATTACTAAATAATAAATGATAAAAATATTAAAATAAAATAAAAAAATAATATAAAAAAATAAAAAAATAAAAAAATAAAATAAAAAAATAAAAAAATAAAAAAATAAAAAAATAAAAAAAATAAAATTACAAATTAATCGTTATTATAATTATAATACTAATAATAATAACAATATTAATAGTAATATTGAAAACAAAAATAATAATTACAACATTAATAGTAATACTGAACTTATTTTTGCTAAACTGAACATATTTTTGCTGAATTAAACTTATTTTTACTTATTTTTGCTGAACTGGACTTATTTTTACTTATTTTTGCTAAACTGAATTTATTTTTACTTATTTTTGCTGAAAATAAGTCCAAAAGAACAGGGCCTAAATGTAATTGTATGGAAGAGCACTTCTAGCAGTATAAATAGACATAATATGTGCTTGTAGTGGAACGCACAAGTGGTAACATTGAGTTTTGAGTAACAATTATATATGTGCAGCACCCAAGTACGCTAGCGGACATATATATCTTATGTCTGCCAGTACAAAATCAAGATGCGACTCTTACACGACGATTGAGGTCATGTCCATGAGTGTGAGAGCAGTAGTACTACTATAAATTGCAATTTGGTACTATTCTGCAGGTTCAGTTTGAACACGCATATTGTCTCTCTTCCAAATCCTTCACGGAAAAATTTATGACTTGATGTCGGAGGGGTTTCCTCGCATCCTTCGAGGGTAGTTTACTTTTTGCTTCATCGCAGCTATTCCTTAGCGGTCGCCCACTCCATTTTTAGCGAACTTACTTGAAGAGCGCCACCTATCTCACTACCAGAACAAAGTCAATTGTGTTTTGTTGTCGTTTTTTCTAAGGGTGTTCATTTCGGATATCCGAAAAATTTCGGATCGGAAAATGCGATCCGAATTTGATCAGAAAAAACCGGATGTCCGAAATTTTGGATCAGATCGGATATCGAAAAACTAAAAAATTGAACTTTTCAAAGGAAAAGTTCATAAAATAAGTTTCAGATCGGATCATTGGATATCCGGCCTTGGAACGGATATTTTCGGATATTTCGGATCGGATATCCGAAAATATCCAAATAAATCCGAAAAATTCCCGTGTTTCAGATATCTGAAAATGAAAAATTTCGATCCGTATCCAATCCAAATTTTTTTAGATATCCGATTCGAAAACAAAAAAATTGGATAAGATATCCGAAAAACCGAATCCGATCGATCGGATCGGATATTTATGAACACCCCTACTTTTTTCGGCTTTACCACAACAATTCCTTCTTTTTCATCAATGTAGTTGCATGTTCATGTTTTAGCCGTTGGAAAAAAAGTCAGTGCCCGGTGTCATTGTTCGCAGTTCGCACTGCTGTCTGCTAGTTTAAATTTTCCTCAATAAAGGAAATATTTTCGAAAAAATTTCCGCGCGATTCTCATTCTTTCAAAATACAATTATAAAAAAAATTCCGCGGAACTCCGGCATCTTCTCCGTGTCCAGCAACCAGAAAAACTTCCGACACCCTCATTTTCTCTCACCTCCAACCGCCATTTTCTTCAGTCATCGCCATTAACTCTCCATCTCTGCTGCTCATTCTTCTGGTAATTCTCTCTCTCTTTCTCACTCTGTAATCTGCAATTACTAGCAAATTTAGTTTTGCTGTCTTTCATCGAAGCTTTAATTTCGATTTTGCTAAATTGTGCTCCGAAATTAGTTGAGAAATTTCCATATTTTTCAAATTTCTTGCGATGTCAATTTAAATTTGCGTTAAATGTTTTGCGAGATGAATTCAGCAAGTACCTTGATCTGATAGTAAATACTTCGATATTTTCATAAATTTTCGATTTTCTACGCGCTAGGGTTTTTGTTTTGCATATTTTGATGCAACATTTTGTTATCTATGTTCAATTAGGCTTGAATCTAAAATTATCCAAGTGTGATTGACAATTGCTGATTTTCCTCTCTTTTTGTTAAATTTCTGATTTATATTGTTAGTTTATGCTAGATCATCTTTCTTCTTGAACACTTTAGCGCAACATCTAAGGTTGATACTGGTACTCTCTGCCCAATTTCTTTGTTGCTGAGAGAACAATTTACAAAAATCAAAATTTGCTGAGATTTTGATCACGTGAAAATTCGTTAGTATCTATATGTGCCTTAACGTCCTGAAATATTCTGAGTTTCTGTTTTAGTTATGTTAGTAATGTTACCATTCTAATCTGAACTAATTGCCGAGAGTGTTTCTTCATATAACCAGCCTAAATGTTTGAGGCAAATTCTGAAAGCTTTAGACAGTAGTTATCTTCAATTATTGACCAAGCAATTCTTGTTTCCGCTAATGAACAAAAAGTGGAGTTATTGAAGTTGAGTGCTTATTCCATGATGTTTTCCCCTATTATTCCTGGAAGTCACATTGATGGATTAGCTTGAATGTTTCGAGCGTGTTGTATGTCATGAAAATACATTTCAATCTAGGGAAGTTTTTTATTTTGTGGTACTGATTCTATGATGGTTTTGAAGTCGTTAGATCACGCAGTATGACAAGCTGTGTTCATGTGCTTATATCCTTTACTGTGAATCATAGGTTGTTCTGGCATTCGAACAGCCTCTCTGTTATTATCCACGTTAGGGCATGCTTTGATAGTTTGATTAGGAATAATGTATTAAGGGGGTAATAGAAGAAATATTAAAGAGAATGGAGGTGGTGCTAGACAGAAATATGTATTGATTGTGCAGGGAGAGGGTAATTATTACCTTGGCTTTATTTTGGGATATTCCCGTAATAGTTACCTAACACCCCCTAGGGAAATGTATTACTCTCATTTTGAGGGTAATAGTTCCCCCTTCCATGTCTCTCTCCTTGCATTATTTACATCATCTCTTCTACTACTGCCTAAATTTACCTTCATTTCCTTCATTATATTGCTAAATTTACCTTCATTTCCTTCATTATATTGCCTAAATTTACCATCATTATATCGCCATCACCCCCAAGTGAAAGCATGCCCTTAGAGGTGAGAAAAGAACAATAAAAGAATTCACAAGTTGTGTGACGAACACTAAGGAACACACCAGTCAAAATTTTTTGAGTGGTTTGATAAAGGGCCATGAAGAAATCAGCCTTGGCGAAAAGGAAGAGAGAAGAAGCTTCATAGTCTTCCTCCCTTTAACTCTTATAGAACCACTTAGCCTTTACCCTTCTGCTGACACTAGGCCAAGTAGATTGCAAACTTGCTCAAGCCTACCCTGGGGGTAATG
The DNA here is from genome assembly GCA_947646795.1 of Beta lomatogona. NCBI lineage: Eukaryota > Viridiplantae > Streptophyta > Magnoliopsida > Caryophyllales > Amaranthaceae > Beta > Beta lomatogona. The sequence continues at coordinate 890,436 of CANSNZ010000116.1, forward strand.
GCACATGGTATATTCCACTATCAACTATGTAGTACTTTATGTCATATATGTTACTAGTTAGTAGTGCATTTTACATGTTGCATTGTTGCTGCCTTGCTGAAAGATTTTGTAAAAGTTGCACCAAGTATTGGAAGCTTATGAAGATGTCACATTTTTGTTTGTGGTTGACAGGTTCTTCTTGGTTCTAATTATACCATGGAATTGACTATTTTTGCTGAAGGTTAAAATGAGATGCAATGCATGCTGGAGAGAGTTGGAAGGTCAAGCTGTTTCGACCAGTTGTGGCCACCTTTTGTGTATCCTGTTGCTTTTGTCAGTCGAATTGTGTTTCTGAAATTTTTTAGGGATTCTTGTTTGATTTGTGGAAATAGCCTTATCTGCTTCCCATTTGAATATTATATGTCACAAGTTGCACTTAACATGTCATAAGGCACAGGAGATGCAGGCAAGATACTTAACAGTGATGGAGCATGTCCCATCTGTGATCAGGTGCTATCTAAGAGGTGAGCTCTTTAAGTGAAAATTCTTTATCTTAAGTAGATTTAATATTGTTATTATCTGTTTCTTTAAATTGTAAAGTATTAGTTATTGCTTTAAAAGCATCTTTGTAATTCTAGATTGATCTTTTTATGCTCACTAGAACTGTTTTGACAAACTTAATTTGCTTTGGAGTTTTCTCCTGAAATCTCAAAGCACAGCTGCAATCAACTATTGGCTGCCCATTATTCAAAAGTCATACAATACATAAAATCTATGGCTGCTATGTTTAAATCATCATTTTAATTTCTCGTTTATTTTTCCTTGCAGTCTTATGAGACCTGTTGATATTAATCCAAATGATGAATGGATTAACGTGAGTGCTTTATCTTAACATATTGCTGTCAGCGACTTGTCAGTTTGACTTACACATGTTCCTTTCATGGGCATACATTTGCATATGTTTGGGATCCTTTTCTGTTTGATTTACTGTGTTTTTGTTGTACTTGCAGACAGTAATGGCAGGAGTCTCACCTCAAATTTGTATCCTTAAATCCATGATAAGGCTTCTCTTGAAGCCTCTTTAATGGAGGTGTCGATTACTAGAGTTCAGGAAATTCCCCCAAATGAATGAGCTGCTTTAAGAATCTTAAAATTTTTAAAGAATTATTAGATTTTTTCTGTACTGTGTCTTGGCCATATGCTATGTCTTTTCTTGATCAAGCACAGTGATGAAGAGTGCATACAGAAGTGTTATGTTCTATATTGGGCAAAAGGAACTAGAGATGCAATGCAAGATGAACAGGCTAGTAGCTCAATGTCGACAAAAATGTGAGACGTTGCAAGAAAAGTTCAGTGAGAAACTGGAGCAGATGCACGCTGCGTACCAGAAAATGGGCAAAAGGTGTCAAATGATGGAACAAGAGATTGAAAATTTGTCCAAAGATAAGCAAGAGCTGCAAGAAAAGTTTGCTGAGAAATCTAGGTAGTACTGTCTGGTAGCGTTGCTTCTTTCAGTCCTAATCACATGTCTTTCTTTTTTAATCTATATGTAAACCTTTTCTTGCTTCTAAGGCTCTCTGCTTGTGTGCTGGTGCCAGACAGAAGAGAAAACTTGATGAAATGTATGATCAGTTGAGGAGTGAGTTTGATTCAGTGAAACGTTCAGCCATACAACCTGCAAACAATTTCTATTCCAGACCTGAGCCTGATCTCTTTTCTCACCCAACCCACATGATGGATAACCAAGATACACTAAGAAAAGGTAATGTCATCTCCTTATACCCAGTCCAATTCTAGCACCTAAAACTTGCTGTTTTTGTGCTATTATAAATTGTCTCACTATGAAACTTCCTTCATGAAAAGCTTATCTGCTGGGTGTTGTGAGAAAGCAAATTGTTTTTGTTGCTATAAACCCCCATAGCTTTCCTTGGGCTTAATGGCTATTTTTTTTTTTTTTTGAAGTGAAAGGTAGGCTAGGGCTTAATGGCTTTATAACCAAACAAAATTCGAAACAGAATTGCAGACTAGATTTTTTCTTCTGTTTTAAACTTTGATATATGGTTAGGCTTTTTGGCATTTTCTCCCATCACTGTGTATTTTCATAGAAAGAAAGTGTATTATTACCGGATAATATTCTAACATATGGAATAAGCTTTAAATATTCTTCTAGGCTCTAGCATGCCTGCAGAGATAAGCTTCTTTCTATCTTATGGTTAAATCAGCCGGGAAAACCAGTTGACTTATATGTTGCAGATCGATTGGTTTTCACTCCTGAAACTCCAGGGCCAAGGGAGGATATCTGGCCTGCAAGACAAAACAGTTCCAACTCTGGCGGAGCCTTTGATGTCTCAACTGGCTCACCATCAAGGCGAGCACCTGGCCCAATTGATGCCGGAAACAGAAGACCCACTGCTCATCCTCCCTTTGGATCAGGAAATTCTAACCCTTCCATGACTCTGAGGAATCTGGTTCTTTCTCCTATAAAGCGGCCTCAGTTATCACGTAACCGCCCTCAGCTTTTCACGTAAGTAATTTCTGTATTTTCAGATACAAAAAACACCATATTATCTGTTTAATCACTCCATGACTTAAGCTCTTGACTTTGCATTTTCAGGATGTGATTAGAAAGGTCATTTTTTGCTGTTGATACATTTAGGAGCGTTTTCTTTTCTTCATAAGCTGGTCGCGCTTCTTACTGCTCAACAGAATGTGGAATTTTCTTGGCGAAGCTTACATACACACAATTGATGCTTAGCATCAGCTGGTCAAAGCTCTCCTAGTTGCATTGTGGTTTATTGTAATACATCCTAATGTGACAGAACTATTGAAAACTCATACTATTGATATTTTAATAGTCAAATTGTACAAAAAAAAAATATACAAGATAGTTGTGGACTCGTGGTACATGCAACCCAAAGAAACTGATATGATAAGAAATTCCGTCGGCAACTCGGCAACTACATAGTCAAACTTCAATGGTACTTTCACCTTTCCCTCTTGTGTGAATGAAGGGAAGCACTCCCATTGTGTTGGTTCTTTTATATGTCATGTATTCATGTTGACTCATCCAAATGCGATTCAGAGGGCCATGTCTTGTATTCATTTTTGTCAAAGGATATTCCTAGACTTTGGAAACGATGCAAAGCTTTGGTGTTAATTGAATAAGACTATGTCGAGTTATTTTTAAATGTTGCCTTACTAGTTTATGTTCCACTTTGCATCACTGATTTCGCCATAGCAAGTAGGAGTCAATGTTTGGTGCACGGTTTGAACTTAGGCCTAGTCCAATTCGATCCCAAAAAAATTTGGATTTCAAATTTCCAATCCGAATCCAATCTAACTAGAGTTTGAATCCAAACCAATACAATCAAAAAATTTAGACACTAGATTGAATCCGGTCCGAATAATCCAATTTTTTATAACTTCATTTTTTCGATGAAATAAATTAGGCACGAGCATCAAAATAAAGTTTTCGATAGTAGAAGTAATTTGTTCAAGCCTATAATTAAGCACAAGCATCAAAATAAAGTTTTCCATAGGCACAAGCATCAAATTAAAGTTTTTGATAATGATTAGGAAGTTAGTTAGGTTTTAGGGGAAGAGAAGGGCAACCCGACCATTTGTTTTTTTTTTTTTTTAAAAAATATGTTAAGCCCAATCCAAACTATATAATTCAAGGCCTATTCACTATTCAGTTATTTCGAATTTTTGGATCCAATCACCCTCAAGCCGATCCTATCCGAAAATCAATTTTTTCAAAGGAAAAATTCCAATCCAAATCCAAATCCAATCCGAACATAGTTTGAGTCCAATCCGATTTCCTAATTCGAATTGAATTGGATTTCGGTTTTTATCCAAATAACTTTCACCCCTAATTACAAGCTATGAAAAATGATGTTCCCACAACAGTTATTGGACTTGTCGTACAATAACAAGTACTCCCTCCGTCCCATATTACCATGCTTGTTTCTCATTTTTCACGGGAATTAAGGTAAGTTGACATGAAATAATAAACCATTAATATTGTGGGAGAAAAGCTTATTTTAGGAGAGAGAATAGAAAATAGCAGGTTAAACAACATTAAATGTATGGCTAATTCAACCCAGGGGTTGAGTATTTTTTTTCTGAAAAGAAAGGAGCAATATTAATTAACTAGATAAAAGGTCCAATACATGCCATGATGGCTCATTGCCATGCTCATGGTTTTCCGAATTTAAAATTACATTACTACTATTACAGTCTCCTGTCAATCCAGTTTGTCTGTTCGTTCTCCCTTTTGCCAAGTTTGTCTGTCCGTTCTCCCTTTTGCCAAGTTTACGAGTGCGTCAGCTAGCTTGTTTGCTCCTCTTTCCTCCTCATGAAGTAGTTTAATTCCTGGTAGCTCTTGGAGGAGTCCCCTGCAAGTATTTGTTAGATGTGACAGGTTATTACTAATTCCATCCAACTGTGAGATGGCTTTTATTGCAGGGAGGCAGTCCGTGGCAATGGTGCAAACATTCCGATTTTTATTAGTCACAAATCTTAATCATATTTTCCCTACCTACTTTGGATAAACACCTTCCCTTGCAGCCTTGTAATTTGTCTCATAGTTTCTCCTTGAACCCCTTTTAAGGTCCTCACAAAGGGGTTCAAGGAGAAACTATGAGGCAAGTTACAAGGCTGCAAAGGAAGGTGTTTATCCAAACTAGGTAGGGAAAATATGACTAAGATTTGTGACTAATAAAATTCCACTAATCTAATGAAATTTTCTTTACAAAATTATATATAGTTTTTTTTTTTTTTTTTTTTTTTTTTTTTTTTTTACTGTGACCACCATTTAAACATTTATTTTTATACCAACCAAGTGTATGATAAGTTCTCTGAAAGTTTTGCACATAGGTGGTTTTGAGTTTTTGACTCCATGAGAATGAAATGGACCGAATTTCAATTGGAGGCAGAAATGATAATAGTCATGGGTTAATTGAGACATCTTAATTCTCAAACTAATTTATTATAGGAAAAATGGATCAGAATACCCCCAACTTTGGCCCATCCGCTTTTAATACCCCCAACTATGAGTTATTTTTAGACACCCCCAACTATTGGGGAGGTCCGCCAAAAATGCACCCGTGACCTAAAATAACCGGTTTAGCAGGTTAAAAACGTCACGTGTCATGCTCTTATTGATTTTACTTAATTTTTTTTCGTTTTGCATTTTTATCACCCTACCCTTACTATTTTCTACTCCCACCCCACCCCACTGCCACCCCTCCCCTTCCTCCCCCTCCTCAACCACCAGTCCCCCTCCCCCACCCCTTTCCACCGAGAAACCCTCCTCCCCACCCCCTCCCCTTTCACTCCACCCCCCAAACCACTCCCCACCACCCTTTGCCACTTTTCCTCACCCCCACTACCACCCTTCTCACACCACAACCCCCCCTCCCCTACCCCCCTGCCCCCCAACCACACCCCATCTCTCTCGTTCTTCTCTCTCTCCTCTTCCTTCCTCATCAATCACCATTTTTCCACCTTCAGTTTTCTCTCTCCTAAAAAATGTTCGCAAGAAATTGAATTCTTCATAAGTCAATCCAATTAAAATGTCCAGTTGAACAAAAACTAAGTTCACTGAAATCAAAACAATGGATCAAACTAAATAATCACAGATTAGAAGAAAACTAAATTTAAAAATATTCAATCACAAATAAAAGAAATTCAATATGGATCGATCAATTAACTTCAGATAACCACACATCATACAGAAAGAAAAAAAACCGAAAGATTAAAAAAAATTCCAAAACATTAATTAAAAAAGAAATTACCAAATGAACAGGAGCTTTAATGTGCTTGATTAAAAGCGAACTACATTGATTATCAACAGCTTCATGTTGATGATGTCTCCTTACAAACTCCAATTCAACTCTGCCATATCCATTGCCGTTCATCGTCATTTTTCTCTCTCCTCAATCGTCCTTAAATTCAACGAAATTCAATCGAGAAAAAAAAAAACCTAACCTTCGAAAATAATCGTCGCCGGAAAATTAGACGGGGTGGTGGGGGGGAGGGGGCTGCGAGGGTGGGGGGGAGTGGCGGGGGCTGCTGGGGTGGTGGGAGTGGGGAGGGTCTTGGGGTGGCGGGAGGAATCAGGGGAGGGGTGGGAATGGGGGAGAAAGAGGAAATAAAAATAAAAGAGAAAAAAAAAACCTTGGTTACAGGTTACAAGTCATCTGGGTGCATTTGTAGCGGACCTCCTCAATAGTTGGGATTATACAGGAATAACCCATAGTTGGGGGTATTAAAAGCGGACGGGCCAAAGTTGGGGGTATTCTAATCCATTTTTCCTTTATTATAAGGTATCAATGACTTTTTCCCTCAAAAATAAAAAAGAAAGGGATACAAAACTTCACCGCTAATCCCACAATCTCATTAGTTTGAGTCTCATACAAGATAATCTCAAATTCTCCTAGATTTCATCCTCCAAGCAAAGAGTTAAAAAAACCCCAATAACTCAACCCTGTCACTGTAATATCTTGCTCTGAAAGTAGAACTATTTGATTATGTACAGCAGCACAAAATTCACCTCAGAAAAAGGAAATAAAAAAATCCTTCTGATTCTTTAATCTCCAAACATGAAATAAGCCGGAAATTTCACAATTTTGCAGCAGAATCATTAGCAGATAACAAGTGAGGTGGCAGGAAAATGTTCAGAACAGGAGCCTTTGATGATAACTCGATGGTATCCCCTGTTCTAATAGGGTGAGCAGCATGACTACCATCAATGTATGCGAAACTATCTTCTGTGGACCACGCAATTTCCATGGTCTGGTCAGATTTTACACATCCATGCATTACACCAGAGTTTGAACCCCTTGGTAGTATGGGTTCTCTCACCATGTATTGGAGGTCCTTTGATAATATCGGCATCACAAAACCACCAGCAGAGAGCATAGCAGCAGTTGATCCAGCCGCTGTTGAAACTCTTAAACCACTTGATCGACAATTTACTAATGAGCCACATGACTCACCATTGCCTTTGAGCCTGCGAAAAAGAAACAAAAGGTTGTATAGGCTGCAGAGCTTAAAGTTAAGGGATTGAACACCAGAAAGAGCTCCTTACCTGAATGAAAACCGAGACAATGTTGCAGGACATGAGTGCGCAATCAAAAGATCATTCAAAGCATGTGTATGCAATAAGTGCGAGTTAACACGTATGGATATTCTTGATATTTGAGATGGTCTAGCGCGTTTATTGAGAATTTCATCCAATACCTACAAAGAAAATTTAATTACAAAGTTCATAAGCTATACAACAGAGTTATAAGCAAAGACACCAACCAAAATAAACAAATTAAAACAAAATCAGAAAGCAATATGACAGTTAACTGGGCGCCGATACAGCATTTGATGAGAATATAGGCACTCAACAAAGAAAGGGAACTTGCTGTTGATTGGAAAAAGATTCACATATAAACCAAGTTTTAATAACACATGGCTTCTACTGATTCTACATGCTGAATCTTTTCCCCAATCAACATTTGAAGCTCAATAGAAAAGCATTAGTCTGGTTAGGTTTTCCAGAGGGTTTTCTCCCACCTTCCACCCCACCCTTGCAGTCACAAATATTCATAATCTTGTACCCCTCACTCTTGATCTTGAAATGGTGCGATAGGATCGAGCTCCTGCACGTACAATATTCCTGATCATATAAACAAAACAATTCCTGAACCCCCATCGACTCTAACATGTGGAAATGCCTCGAAGCCATAGTCCAACGATAGATCCATGTCACCATAAACGAGGACCTCCTCCAAACCATCCTAAAACTGGTTACACGGATATGGAAACATGAAACCATCTCAAGGATATATTCCAAGACAACAAAAACAGAAGGGTTGTGTACTTGGAACACGAATTCTGTCACACCCATCTTGAGAATTTCACCTCATTGCTGCCAAAATTTGAAACTCATTGTGCATCAATAGAAAAATGTTGGGAAGCTCGTAGCTGACTCCAAGATGGTTTTAAAACTAGTTGCACCCCCCGACTAAGATACAATTGCAAGTATCATAACACAATCGGATCTGCTCCCCTCCTACAAGGCTCGCTCACTACTCTCATTCGAAGAAACACGGCGGCCATATAACTGCTCCTCAAACTGTTATCCTCGTCGAGCACAGCGGCATCCGTGTCACTCCCTCTAGCTCTTCTGTTCACACAGCAGTAATCCACAAACCAGGACACTGGTGACTGGTGACCAGCACTTCACCCGCGGTGGCAGCAATCAGCATCAACGAGGGCGTGTCCACAATAACTGTTACTGTGTACGAGACAAAGGACGTCGTGGAGGCCATAATCACCATGGGAACAACTACTAGCAATACCTGCATTTGTCCTCCCTCCCCGTTATAGAATCCTCAGTACCCCACGCCTCCCCCTTATCTGTACTCCACAACCAAATCAACAGTAGTCACAAGCCAGTTTGCTCAGTCCGTCCCCTTGTCCTCAGACTTATGGTGCACCCAACCAGCTGATAGCAGATGCCTTCAACATGCCTTTACATTTTCCAGATAAATTATGGTACATGGACATTGGAGTGACCTCCAATCTTCCTCAAAATGCAGGTGTACTTTCTCAAAGTTTTATATTTGAGCAATAGCAGTTCTATTTTGGTTGGAGATGATCACCACCAGTTTCCAATTCAAGATCATGGTTCTACTTCCTTCCTTTCCCTCATAAATGTACTAATCCAATTATAAACCTTATTTCTGTCCGAAAATTCAACTTTCACAATAATCTTTATTTGAAATCTGACACAATGACTCTTTGTAATTTGTATGCAATGCATTAGTGTGGAAGATCTCTAACTTGTTAACCCTAAGCATTCCTCTCTAGCTCTTTTGCCCACCTCATTCATGGCTCTCTAATATTTAATATGTAAGGTCATTGGGTTAGGTCACCTTGGCCACCTATGCTTCAATATTCTTAGGTTTAATAAAGTTACTGAATTAATAAGGAGCACATCATTAAACTTTGTCATGCTTGTCAGTTAGACAAACATGTTAGGTAGCCTTTCTACTCTTCTACTACTACCACAGCACCACTTGTGCACCTTCAATCATCCCTTCATAATTGTGGACTTCTCATATTATTATTTCGGAGGGTTGACTTATTATCTGCTTTTCCTAGATCATTATACTCATTTTATTTGACTTATTATCTACTCCACTTTCCTTCAATTTTGCACTTACATTCAAACCCAATTCGAAAGAAGAATAGGAATTTTTCAAAGTGATATGGGTTGCAAATATAATTACACTCCATTATAAATTCTGTAAAAACACGACAAGGATTTCCCTTTCTCTTGCCCTCATACATCTCCACAAAACAGAAAAGCAGAAAGTACTATACAAACCATCAACAATATGAACAAATGAATGTGATGCATCGTGGCTAACACAACATCAACTTTTTGAAAAAATCACACTAATGGATTTCTAACCTTAAATGTGCATTTTTCTAGTTTAAGTTCTTTTTTCAATATAATATGAACAAACCTGTCATCATATGATTGGGTTATATAATTGGAGAGTGAATACTTACTTCCTCATCCTATTATTAGTAGATATAGTCCCAACTTGAAAGCCCACGTCACATTCTTCTCTCTGTTTTGGTGAATGAACGTATGTTTTTCAGTTGCAATGTATAATTGTACTATCTCTAATCTTTGGCCAATTTTGACAATGAATGGATGTAACAGATGAAATATGTTTTAACGCCGCGAGTACCCATTATATAATGGACTACACGTCGAGGACATAATTTTTATAGTGAGATTGTGTAAAGGCATTTTACAGAACGAAAAGTTCAAATTTGTTAATGGTTGTTACGTAACGGAATGGTCGAGTTTTGATTCCATGCTTCCTGTACCCTCATCCCTCAATTGAAGCGAGAGAAAACTTATAAAATCCATTTTATACCATTTCTAGTCAAGGAAAGATACCAACTTTTTCTTCACATCATAGTATTTATGACTAGTACTTACAAACAGAGAAAATTATGATAAATCCATATATACGCCATATAGTTACCAAATGCCTACCACCAGACAGAAACTCAGAAAGTTCTCGCCTAACTTAGGGGTTTGAAAGCATGCAATAATAGTCTAGAAAAAAACAGCAACGACGTTCCGTCTGGCATTAAATTACTCCTAGTCACAAGAGAAGAAGCAACCGAAGTATAGTGGGTATTTTATACAGTCCATACTCCATAGTAAACCAAAGCTGAAAACTTCCCAAGATTACTATGGTAAAAAATAATCAGACTGTTAACTTAATTGCTACTAATAAAAATTAAGGTCACCTGCTATGACAGGCATATGCAAGAGTAGCATTTAAATCACCTAGTCCCCTTCTTCCCCAAATTCTACATAGTACATCACCACAAAGGCACAAACAATTACCATGCTTTCCAAAATCCCAAAACTATGAGCAACAAGCACTTGACTTCTCTCTGACACAAGCAGATTTTACCCAAGTAGTAAGACTTCCCAGTTCACTGCAACTTTAGATACATGTGAGAGTCATCAAGTCTGAGTTAGTTAGTTAGTGTGTGTGTTAGTGTGTGTGTGTGTGTGTGTGTGTGTGTGTGTGTGTGTGTGTGTGTGTGTGTGTGTGTGGTGTTTAGTGTTAGGGTTAGGTTAGGGTTAGGGTGCGTGCGCGTGTGTGTGTTAGTGTTAGGGTTAGGGTTAGGGTGCGCGCGTGTGTGTGTGTGTGTGTTGTGCTCGTTCTTTTGTTCCTCCTGATAAGTGGTATCACACTTGATTATCTGGAGCTGGTCCGTGGGCTGGTAGGCACATTGATTATTTACCAGCACTATGGTTTTAGATAGAATTAAGTTATTGAGCTGCTTCAAGTAAGGAGCCCCAACAGGCTCTCATTTTACTCCCCACATGGATTAAAAGGGAAAAAGGTGCGAATATTTGGTCCTTTTGGAGGACATCCTTTAAAAAGAAATTTAGCATGCATTACTTAGGCGAAAATGTGATCGAAAGAAAAGATCCAAACTAGTGATAATTTTGGGACCCGTTTCTACTATTTCAGACCTTACACCCATGCTAGACCCATTCGATCAAGGTAAGGGTTTGGATATTTAAATCCCTTTGGGTAGAATCTAGGTCCACATTAACATTTCGAGGAATGAGATCGGACCCAAAAGTGACCTATGTCCAACCCTTTCCCATTATGCCTCTGAAAGCCCAATGAGCTTGGGGTGCCCTTGCCTCCCTACTCGGAATAAGTTAACTCCAAAGTAGACGGAAAATTTGGTCTCACCCATAACAATCTTCTCCTCTTTTCATGAAATCGTGTACGATATAAGGAGGAGAAGCCTAAAGTGACTATCTTTAATTTGGTAGCAAGAGAAAATATCAGTGGTGATGCATTTGGTAGTATGGAAGAGACCAAACAACTTCAGTTTGCCAAACTTTCTCTTAACAAAAGGGAGTTGGAAGTAGTGTTCCTCTCCAAAACTCAACAAAGGGAAACAAAAATGACAATGATGATATGGTCGTATTGTAGTTTGATTTTACACTACCTCCGTCCCATCATTATCTTCATGTTAAGTTTTGTCACACACGCATATCAAGAAAACAATTAAGGTGGCAAAAAATTGGATACATGTGAATTCAAATTTTGAAAGTGGATAAAGAAAGAACGGTAGCAAGAGAGGAAGTAGGAATTGTGGATGAGAAAAGGTAGATGTGATGGAGAGAGAAAAAGTAGTTAGAGAATTCACACAAGGGGTGGGTTTTTTTACCAAAGGTAGGTAGCAGGAAGATAATTTTGGGACATCCCAAAATAGCATACAGGAAGATACTTATGGGACGACTTGGGTATTTCTTTACTTATGGATTATTGTTATGTAAGACATACTTCCTCCTTTTTAAAATAAATGCAACATTGGAGGGGAGGCACAAGAATCAAGGAGAGAAGAGAGATAGAGAGAAATAAAAAGAGATATCCGTGATGAAGAGAGATATACAGATAACTCAATGTCAAATAAAGTAATGTTGCATTTATTTGAAACTTCTAAAAAAGGTAAGTTTTTACAACGGAGGAAGTATTAAGTCGTGTAGCAATTTTCGGGTTTTCGTATTTCTTGTCAACATTTTCCTCCTAATTTTTTGAAAAATCCTGTTTTCCTTTCTGAATCTGTGCTACACAACTTTTCAACTGATAAATTCCAAGATACAACAAAATTACAACCTCCAAAAAAGCCTCCAAGTAACTGCAGTCCTCAAACGCCAATAATGTGGTCATCACACATTTGAAGTCTCACATTCTTTACTAACATGCATAAAAGTAGACCAAATACTGACTATGGAATAAGAATGTTATAAGTAGCTCAGTTCCGATTCTTTTTTTTCTTGACAATGCATTATAAGTTAAATGGCAGTCTTACCTGTTCAAAGTTTTGAACAGAAGCCGCACAAAGGTAGCCAGCACTTCTAGTAGCATCAAACTCATCTCTAAACTGTTCCACCTGTACAAGAGGAAACAAGTCAGCTATACCCAGAAAGTATGATTTGCCATTTGATGATTTTTTTCCTTTTCCTGGATCCCGGGGGGAGGGAGGAAAGAAGTTGCTGTGTGTGAGAGGTAAGCTAGACCTCCAATCTTAAGAAAAGAATTGCGTGGTCATGAAAGATTAAAATGCTTGTACCTCTTCAACCTGTGTGGGATCCGAATTTACTCCTACAAGTGGAATGCTGTCATCCATAAAGTGACTAGCTTTCAAGAGAGTGCCATCACCTCCAACAGTTACGACCAGATCTACATCTCGGATCGGACGAGATAAATCATTATGAACCATAGTTTCCCACTCAACCGACTTCCGTTGCAGGACTTCCTGACAAAAGCTTATAGCATCTTTGTGAACCTGTATTCTATTGTCCAAATGGCGTAGTATCTGTAATTTTGCATAAAAATTATTAGAAGACACAGGTAACAAATACAAGCAACACTTGCAGGATAGGTAGCAACAAAGAAAGAGGAAGTCATAGTACTGAATTCAATACAAATTCCATGGCTTTGGAGTTTAGACAGCACAAATTACTACAGTATAACACCTTGTATATATTGAACAAGCAATGATAAAATCAGCATATATGTATACAGTGTCAATACAAGTTGAAAAAAAAGAAAAGATTCCAAGTTCACTATTGAAAGAGAGAACGGAATCAATGATTGAGAAATCCACAAACAATCTTTTAGATACGCAATTTCCACATTTACTCAAGTTAATTTTATAAATATAGACATCAAACAAAGCAGTAAACACATGCACAATAATCATATTTCATGATAGTTGTCACAGCCAAGTCCCAAAGATTCATGTTACTGTGAAACATAATTTATTTCACTTACTTTGATATAAACAACCATCTGCCCAACTAAAAACTTTTCTCTTCTAGATTATTTGATATTCAAGACATAGCTTTGACAGAAAGTGAGAAATATAATAACATAATTTTACTATAGAAGAGGAGATGGGCAGCTAAAGTACTAAGCAGAATACAGAATTTTGAGGCCGTATAGTCAGCAAAGCTGATACAAACAAGAACATACTCATCAAGGTGATAAACTTAGGTATACTAACGAGAAATATAGAGGTGGACGATGGTGCCTTAACAACTGAAGTGACTCCAGCATAAACCACTTTGCTAATGGAGTTCAAACTTTATCATAATAGAATTTCTCGAGTCCTGAATCCATCTTTTAAACTACAAGCGGAAAGTTCTCTTGCATTGACGAGAACAGATGGCTTGAGTTTTACATAAGCTAGTGAGCTACATTATCAATTGCTTTTACAATCAGTCTTATATCTGTTAAGTTAATTCCAGCCAACAAACATTAACACAATGATACCAGAAGTTAGCTAATGTGAAACCTTAATGATCACCAGTGTGATCTGAAACTACCACACTAATCAAACCCTCCCCATCCCAAATTACGCCAAATTGAAATTAATAATGGCCAATATCATCACTAGCAACCTTTAAGTTATTTATTTATATATAAAAAGAAAATCACACCTCACCAACATTAACAATACTTCATCACAACAAAACTTCTCCAAGAATAATTAGAATAGCATTCCTCAAAAAAAAAAAAAAAAAAAAAAAAAAAAAAAAAAACAAAATATTTCCTATACCAATACATAAGATTCAATGTTTGAAAAAATATGAAAAGAAAAAATGGGAAAAGGAAAAACTTGAAAACAGATATCAATATTTTAGAAAACTGAAATGATATGATGCAATTGAAAGAGAAAAAGAAAGAACCTTGTTATTAGAGTTGGAAATTCCAGAAAAAGAATCAGAATGGCGAAGTGGGTGAACATCAAAGGGTTTAAGGAGCAACAACAGCTTTCTCCTGGCCATACTTTCTCCATGTAAAAGCATCCGAGTTTCTAGTTTTTGGGGCTCAATTAGTTTTGCCCAATTCACTGCTGATGCTGTTACAACCGCACGCATCACACTTAAGTAGGGATGGCAATTGGGCCGGGCGGGTGCGGAGGATGGTACCTCCACCCCCGCATCCGCATAAAATTCTCATCCCCATTCCCGCCCCACCACCCATCGGGGAATTTTTCCATCCCCACCCCCATGTACGTATTTATACCATCCCCGCCCCACCATCCGCATGGGTACCGCGTCGTACCCACTTCATCCTCCTCCACCACCCGCATGGGTATCCGCGCCGCGTCATACCACATATTTATATTTTGCAAGATAAAATTATTTATAATATAAGTATATAAATAGAATTTTAATAATAAATATGCGGGCGGGGGGGGGGGGGTGGCGAGCGGTGATGGAGCGGGCGGCGGGGGTGGGGGCGAGGGGCGGGAGGGATGGAACGGGTATAGCATAAAATCCACACCCGCTCCACCACCCATTGCGGGTACGATTTTAATACCCATCCCGCCCACCCCCGCCAAACCTGGACCCGTCCCACCCCACTTGGGTGGGGATGGGCGGATCTCTACTTGACCCGCCCCACTGCCATCCCTACACTTAAGCATTACTAGTTTACTACTACAACAACATCTACAAGACTACAACTAGCACTCTAGCAGATTGTAATGAAAAAGGCTGATGACTCTCTCCACTCGTGAAATGCCGCTTGCTGGGCATTTTTTTGACAACAGATTCACTTATACATGGTTCGCTAATTAAAAGGGTGGTCATTCGGGTCAATGGTAGAGTTCGTGTTTGATTTTGGGTCGATTTTTGGTTGTTCGATAAAATATCATAATTAGTAACTAGAAAATATAATATAAGTGTCAAATATTATGTCCAAATCAGGTTGTTTGATTTCTGTTCAGGTCGGTTATTTTTTTTTTTTTGGTAAACAAAGTCATTCATTCAAACCTTAAATAGTAGAGTTAAAAATATTACAATCCGAAATTAAGTGTTCAAGACAATAACTAAGGGGGGTGGGGAAAGTCCTAGTTACAACACATTCTACTTCCATGGCCCTACAGTTCTTCGCCATACTATTGCTACATGATTAAGTTGCCTCGAACAATGTTTAATCAGAACCTCCGGGCACTTCTTACTGCCTGCAAGAATTGATAATATTGAGACATATATCAAGTATACCTTCATTAATGATATCGACTGCGTTCTTACAATCCGAATAGATGATAGATTTTTGGAGGTTATGCGCCTCCACATGATACATAGCTTCCAAAATTACAAGGAGTTCTGCTTCAAAAAAATGATTAGCATACACTTTTTTTCCAAATCGCATAATCCATTGCCCCCTATTATCCCTAACAACCATTCCAAGACCAAGTACCATCTGGGGCCCAACAAAGGAAGCATCAACATGAATCATTAGATAACTCAAGAAGTGGTCTAGACCTAACGGGCGCAGCTAGGACTTGCTCGTTCTCTTTGTCAAAGGAAAATAGGACTACCTTAAGTGTTCCTTTGTCTCTAAACATAAGGTGTATTAATGAGTTTTGCATATTAAAAAACAGAGACGGAGTACTTTGCAATTATATGTAACTCTTGATCTAGGTTGAATCACGTGCTGACGTGCTAGTAATAATGTTGGTTTTCTAGTATTGATGTCGTCCCATTATGTTAATGTTGTCAATGAATCGAATTTCATTCTCGTAGTAGTAATTAAGCTTATCCAATATTCATTAGGCATAGTGATAAATTGGGATTAATCTCTCTCCCTTTTTCATTCCACCACAATCATATTTATACAACTTAAAGGACAAAGTCCTATTGCTAACCAAACTCGGTCTCCTAATCCTACTAGATATTGAATTATATATATAGAAGTCCTAATACCCCCCCTCAAGTTGGCGAGTGCAAATTCCGCACACCTAACTTGGACAATTGAAACTCGAACGACGTTCTACCAAGAGCTTTAGTGAAAATATCGGCTAATTGAAACTTGGTAGGAACATAAGACGGAGTGACAAGCCCCCCAGTCACGGCATCGCGGACAAAATGACAATCGGCCTCAATATGTTTGGTGCGCTCATGGAACACCGGATTCTTGGCAATATACAAAGCAGATTGGCTATCACAATATAACCTCATCCCTGTAGGATGCTGAACTCCAAGGTCCCCCAATAATTGCTTGAGCCATTTTAATCATAAACGATAGCAGCCATCGAACGATATTCGGCTTCGGCAGAGGAACGGGATACGGTAGGCTACTTCTTCGTTTTCCAAGAAATAGGAGAATATCCTAGCAGAACAAACCATCCACTCAGGGAACGACGAGTAATAGGACAACTAGCCCAATCAGAATCACACCATCCTTCCAGGCGAAGAGCACTATCTGAACGAAATAAAATGCCCTGGCCTGGATTTTTCTTCAAATATCGGACAACTCTCATAGCTGCCTCCCAATGCACAACTTTTGGTGCCTGAATAAACTGGGACAGAATATGAATTGAATATGCCAAATCAGGTCTAGTAACAGCAAGATAAATCAATCTGCCCATTAATCGGCGATATTTTTCTGCATCATCCCATAAAGGTCCATCAGCTATGGCAAGCTGATGATGCTGTTCCATAGGAAAATCCGCAGGTTTGGCACCTAGAAGCCCAGTCTCAGAAATAATATCTAAGGCATATTTTCTCTGACTCATAAATATTCCCTGTGGACCTCTGGCAACTTCCAAGCCCAGGAAATACTTCAAAGCTCCCAAATCTTTCATTTTGAAACATTTTCCCAAGTAAGTTTTGAAGTTCAGCAAAGCTTCCTGGTCATTCCCTGCAATAATCATATCATCAACATAGACAAGTACATTCAGCTGAACTGCGTTCCTGGTCAAAGTGAACAAGGAATAATCTGAATAAGACTGCCGAAAGCCATAAGCTTTAAGAGCAGTAGCCAATTTTGCAAACCAACATCTAGGTGCCTGCTTTAGACCATACAACGACTTTTTCATCCTGCACACCAGATTAGTACTCTTGTCCTGAAACCCAGGAGGAATTTTCATATATACTTCTTCCTCTAAATCACCATGAAGAAAAGCATTATGAACATCCATCTGATGAATCTCCCAATGTTTCACTGCTGCAATAGCCAAGAAAGTACGAACTGTCGTCATTTTTGCAACAGGCGCAGAAGTCTCATTATAATCAATACCTTCCTTCTGATGATGTCCAAATATAACTAATCTGGCTTTTAATCTCTGCAATTTCCCGTTTTCATCATATTTCTCCGTATACACCCACTTGCTCCCCAAAGTCTTTTTGCCGGGAGGAAGTGGTTGTAGAACCCAGGTACCTTGATCTTCAAGAGCTTTGATTTCAGTTGCCATGGCTTTTCGCCAACCAGAATGTTTCAGTTGCAAATACCTAAAACTCTCGATTTTTTCCATCATTGGATCTTCTGAGTCCCCGAACCTCTCGACGACGTCTCCTCCACCTACGACCCTCCACACCTATAGCCGTGGCAGCAAGCGTGTAATCATGCCTGAGACATCTGACTCGACCCCTTCTAAGCCTGATCCGGTGTATTTTTTAGGCTCCAACGACAACCCAGGTAATCTAATTACCCCCATACAATTGAAAGAAGACAATTTTGATGAATGGTCGCGTGCGATTCGCACGTCCTTGAACGCCAAACGCAAGCTCGGTTTTATTGATGGTACAATTCCTAAGCCTACTTCTTCCGAATGACTTGCGGATTGGAGTACCATCCACTCCATGCTTGTTTCTTGGCTGTTGAATACTATTTCTCCACCTCTCGTTGTACCGTCTCCTTCTACGAGGATGCGCATGACCTATGGAAGAATTTAAAGGAGCGCTTTTGCGTCTCAAACGGCACCCGCATCTGTCAATTAAAGTCCCAGATTAGTGACTGTAAACAGTTGCCTGGTGAATCTCTCGCCACCTATTACGGACGTATGACACGTCTCTGGGATGACTTAGCATCACAGGAAATCCAGCCGCCTTGCTTAAAGGGGGCATCTCACTGTGAGGTCGCTCAATTTCTCGCGCAACTTCGCGCCCATGACAGGCTTCACCGCTTTCTAATCAGATTAGACGCTGCCTATGGACCGGTTCGTTCGAACCTTCTTGCCCAGGATCCCCTACCCATTGTGGCCCGTGCCTACCAGTATGTGGCTCAAGAGGAGCGGTTGCGGGGGCCTTCTGCCTCGTCCTTACCAGCACCCGGCGACGCCTTGGCTTTCAAAACTGAGATCCGTAACAAAGATCGTGAAACACCCCTGCACTGCACACACTGCAACAGGGATGGTCATGACACGAGTGCCTGCTTTCAGCTCATTGGCTACCCCGAATGGTGGGGGGATCGCCCTCGTGGTACTCGTGGTGGGCGCTCGACGCGGGGAGGTCGCGGAGGCCGCGGAAGACCTTCCGGGGGTGCGCCTGTGGCTCGAGCCAACAAAGCCACCGCACCTCAACCGGACAACAGTGGGGCATCCTCGTCTACCACTCAACCCCGTGACACCGCCAGTGCTGGCCTTGCCGGTATCACCACGGAACAGTGGCAAAACTTGCTTGATTTGTTGAATTTACCAAAACCAAAGGAACGCTTGAACGGTAAGTGTAGTTGGATTTTAGACACAGGGGCAACACACCACGTTACGGGCACCTTCTCTTATTTACATAATGTAAGAACAATTGATGATTGTGGTGTGGGTCTGCCCAACGGTAGTACAGCTGCAGCAACGTATGAGGGAGATGCCCTACTCCCCGGGAACTTAAAACTTGTTAATGTCTTGTTTGTGCCTACTCTTGACTGCAACTTAATTTCTGTTCCTCAACTCTTAGATTCTGCAAATTGCATAGTTCAATTCACTAAATCATTATGTGTATTCCAGGACCGCAGGACGAGGACGTTGATTGGAGTGGGTGAACGACATGATGGACTTTTCTTTTTCCGAGGTGTTCCGACGGTGAAGATTTTAGCAGTTGATGGTCTGGCATCTATTGAAATGTGGCATAAGCGGTTGGGTCATCCTTCGGAGAAAGTTTTGCGTCATTTGCCGTGTGTGAGTCCTTCTAGTATTAGTAGTTGCAATAAGGATGGGTGTGATGTCTGTTTTCGTGCCCACCATCCTAAAACTAGTTTTCCTATTAGTGACAGTAGAGCTAGTCGAGTTTTTGAGCTTATTCATTGTGATTTATGGGGCCCATATCGAACAAAAGCTGCTTGTGGTGCTTCATTATTTTTAACTATAGTTGATGATTTTTCCCGCACTGTTTGGATTTATTTATTATATAATAAAATGGAAGTGGAACTTATGTTTCTGAATTTTGTGGCTTTTGTTGAACGACAATTTAATCAGACAATAAAACGTGTTAGAAGTGATAATGGAACGGAGTTTAATTGTCTGAAACCCTACTTTCTACAACAAGGCATTATTTTTGAGACCTCATGTGTCGGTAACCCCCAACAGAATGGCCGAGTTGAACGGAAACATAGACATATTTTGAATGTGGCCCGTGCTTTACGATTCCAAGCTCATTTGCCTCTGAAATTTTGGGGAGATTGTGTAGATGCTGCGTGTCACTTGATTAATCGCACCCCGTCTGCAGTTCTGGATTATAAAACCCCTTATGAGTGTTTATATGGCAAACCACCTGTTATGAACACTATTAAAGTCTTTGGATGCTTGTGTTATGCCTATAATTTACATCATCGGGGAGATAAATTTGCAAGTAGAAGTCGAAAGTGTGTTTTCATTGGTTACTCTTTCACTCAAAAAGGATGGAAAGTGTTTGACTTGGAAACTCAACAATATTTCGTTTCTCGTGATGTTAAATTTGTTGAGCATAAATTCCCTTTTCATTTACCTGAACCTTTCCCTGCCTCACCCCCTGGAGGGATGGTGATTGGTGAGGATGTGGGCGATGAGGAGTTCGCCACTCCCTGTGCTGCGGATCCCGTGGGAGTTGAAGGGGACCCGCCTGTCGATGTTGGGGTTGAGCGTGTCATGGCGCCACCCGAGGGTGCAGGGGGGGTCCTGCCGATTAGTGGGTCGGCCCTTGAGGCTCCGGTTGTGTCTCTACATGTGGAGAGTGATGTGGTGCCCGCACCAACTCGGAGTGAGGAGTTTCATGATGGGGGTGATGGATTCGAGAACATGGGGCGTGGTAGGCGCATGAAGATGCCAAATAAGCGCTTACGAGATTTTGTGACTCATACCGTTGTGCAAAAGAAAAGTTCATCTGCCAGTTCATCTGCTTCATTAAAGTCCTCAGGTACTCCCTATCCTATTACACATTATGTTAGTTGTGAAAATTTTTTTTGACAAGCATCGCAGATATCTAGCTGCTATTACTGCAGGCACTCCTCCGAAATCATTTAAAGAAGCTATGAAACATTCTGGTTGGCGAAAAGCCATGGAAACTGAAATCAAAGCTCTTGAAGATCAAGGTACCTGGGTTCTACAACCACTTCCTCCCGGCAAAAAGGCTTTGGGGAGCAAGTGGGTGTATACGAAGAAATATGATGAAAACGGGAAATTGCAGAGATTAAAAGCCAGATTAGTTATATTTGGACATCATCAGAAGGAAGGTATTGATTATAATGAGACTTTTGCGCCTGTTGCAAAAATGACGACAGTTCGTACTTTCTTGGCTATTGCAGCAGTGAAACATTGGGAGATTCATCAGATGGATGTTCATAATGCTTTTCTTCATGGTGATTTAGAGGAAGAAGTATATATGAAAATTCCTCCTGGGTTTCAGGACAAGAATACTAATCTGGTGTGCAGGATGAAAAAGTCGTTGTATGGTCTAAAGCAGGCACCTAGATGTTGGTTTGCAAAATTGGCTACTGCCCTTAAAGCTTATGGCTTTCGGCAGTCTTATTCAGATTATTCCTTGTTCACTTTGACCAGGAACGCAGTTCAGCTGAATGTACTTGTCTATGTTGATGATATGATTATTGCAAGGAATGACCAGGAAGCTTTGCTGAACTTCAAAACTTACTTGGGAAAATGTTTTAAAATGATAAATTGGAATTAATCTCTTTCCCTTTTTCATTCCACCACAATCATATTTATACAACTTAAAGGACAAAGTCCTATTGCTAACCAAACTCGGTCTCCTAATCCTACTAGATATTGAATTATATATATAGAAGTCCTAATACATAGTGAAGTCATACTCGAAATAATTGATTAAGAAGTTGATGATCATGAAAAAATTTATGGTTACAATCTAACTATTTTCTGACAGTTTTCTCCATTAATTGTCATCCATGTCTTAGTTGTTTCCGTAAAAGTTTAGCCTTAGTTTCTACTAGGGGTGAGCAAAAACCCGGAACCAATCAATACCAGTCGGGTTTAGAACCAGATTCGGTACAACAAGGCCTAGTTTCGGTTTTGAAAATTCTGACCTGGTCGTAACCGGTTACAGTTTCGATTCTCGATGTTTCGGACCCGGTACCTACTGGGTATTAAAATCGGTTCTAAAACTTAATACCCGTGGATTTGGTTCCAAAGCTAGGGACCCAACCCCAAATAAAATAAAATAAAATTTTAAATTTATAATAAAATGATATACTCATGAGATATAAGTTAAAAAAAGTTACAAGATTTAATACTCCTTCCGTCCCAAAAAGATCTGAACACTTGTTCGGACACGTATTTTAAGGTAATAAGTTGTAGTGTGGTTATAAAATGTTATTTTATTTAAAAAGTAGATGTGATAGGAGTTGGTGAGGTATCTTTTATTAGAGGAGAGAGAAAGTTGGGTAACTTTTTATTGATAAAAAGTAGAGTGTGGGTCATAAGAGTGTAAAAGAAATAATATAGTACTAGTGGGACCATGTCAAAAATGAAAGTGTTCAAACTAATTTGGGACAAACATAAAAGAAAAGTGTTCAGACTATTCTTGGACGGAAGGAGTATTACCAAGTAACTTAATTTAAGTAATATAGTGCAAAAAAATTGGAAAGTTGACTCGGCAACCAACTAGATATCAGGAAGTGTTCAAACAAAGTGTGTAGATTAGAGAAAGAAGTGGGGGAGTATTAGTTATCGAGCCCCCAAGTAGTGTTACTCTTTGGTGGAACTAGCTTTTTATTTGCTAGACACTATAACACCACCAAATTTCTCCATTTGAAAACTTATACTTTTGTAAAACACTTGGAGAAACTTGAGGGTATTATTGCTGCGTATAAATATCCTTTGGCAATACTATAACTTGACACACAAAAATATGCAGCGGAAACATCTAACTTTATTTATAATAATAATAGTTATTATTATCCAAAATAACAATACCAAATTGAAAAAAAAGGAATAAAGACTATTCTAGTTCTAGTTATTTTGAAAAGTTCATCCCATGCATCATGAATCATCATTGAACCTGAAAACTACTCCCCGTAAGGAAAGTAGCGCAAAGCCAAAACAAACAGGAAATACGAGTCAATTGAAATAGTGAGTACATATACATGCAAGACTTGTAAACTTGTATATAATTCACATACTTGCATAAACATGCTTTATTTCGTAATTCTTACAGTAATAATAATAATCAAAAGATAAAATCAATCCATTCTTAAATTCACGATAATAATATAATTGAAAAGTCGTTAACACAAAATAATGCCTTTTCTGCAATTATTCCATTAAAAGTGGAAAACAATAATTTAAGAACTTAATTAATCTTAAACCCCTTTCCTTAATCCCCAGATGCTAAGTGTGCACACCCTCTAATCTAGTATCACTTTATGAATACAAGACATTGGAGTAACATCAAAGCCAACTAGTGGACTTGGAAGAATCCTTCTTGAAGAAAGCCAAGGGGAAATTGTAATAAAAATAACATAGGGGTAAACCTTTCCTTTAATTAAAGAATTGAATTATAATAAACAAAATTAATTATTGGAAAAATAATAATTTATACTTTCAATACCAAATCTTGGGTTGACTTTATCAAGTCGCCCATTACCATGACCAGCAAGAGATAAAATTCCTTTAGAGGGTGTTTCGTATGGGAAAATTTGATGTAGGAAACGGATTCAAATAAGCATTTCCATTTCCAATTGTTTGGTATGAGTGCTAAGTAACATATACCGTTTTCGGAGGAAAACATAATCCTCCATTTGTTACCCTTATCAAACTAGTGGAAACTTTACGTTTCCTTCCTCAATCATAAACATCTCAATTGTTTCCATTCCACCATGTTACCAAACAACTATTTAAGGTAACAATTATTATTTTCATTTCCCCTCCTTATCCAAATCCTTTCCATTCCGTTTATTGTTTCCTCAATCATATCATAAACATCTCAATTGTTTTCGTTCCACCATGTTACCAAACAACTATTAAAGGTAACAATTATTATTTTCATCTCCCCTCCTTATCCAAATCCTTTACATTCCGTTTACATTGATTATAGCAAACGCCCTCTTAGAGAGCTTGAGCTACGCTGCACTAATGAACTAAATCAATTGAATATGTTTTTTATTTGGAAACAATTCAAATAAAGCTTGGCATATTATGAACGAAATTCAATATGCTAAGTATCTACTGCATGATAACCCAAGCGAAATGCTACTCGAAATGTTAGGCTCCCAATTATGATATATACATACCGATTTAGAGAGATAAGAAGATTTAATTAAACCAACTACCAATACTAACTCGTATAATTTGTACCAAAACATGCATGACTAATATATATAGGAATTAAACATCAAGCCACGTATACGTACCATGATAAATCACGACACAAGAAAATCCACTACTAACATAATGCTCACGAACGAAATCCTCCTATCAATTACTCCCTCCATTTCATTTTAATTCTTACACTTTGAGATTTTACACCATTCACAAGTTGCACTTTGACCCTCATTTGTGATTTATACATGAAAAAAAACATAGTCATGTGGGATCTTGTTAGATTCGTCTTAGTATGTATTTTATTAATATGTACTTTTTATAATTTTTACAAATACAAAACTAGAGATACATATTCTCAAAGTTTTGCATTGGCATGCGTGAAAAGTGTAAGTGTAACCATTAAAAAGAAACGGAGGGAATATAAACTAATTCTAATCAAAATGATGAATAATATATGAACTCGAAAAGAGCACTCACTTTAGAGAAAACTTTATTAATAACTCTCAAGATTTTTAGTGAAGAGAAAGTGAAGGATTAGAGGGATATTTATAGTGTAAACTAGGGTAGAAGAAGAGGTAAAACTTTTCCAAATCATTAAAACTAGGGTAAAAAGAAATACCAAAATCTAAAATATTTTCTTACACCTTAGTTGCCGTGCAACTGTAGGGTTCTGCAATTTTTTTTTGTTTTTTTGAATTTTTCTTTATTTATAAGAAATCTTTCCTAAAATCAATTTTGCTTAACTTTAAGGAGATTGTTAAATCTTCCCAAATCAAATAAAATTCTCATACTTTCTAACTTAATATAAACTTCATAAAGATATGATTTTTTTTATATAAGTTTTAACAAAATGTTTTAATTGTTGAAAGTTTCGGTTTTATTTAAAAAAACCAATTTTTTTAAACAACACTAAAAATATCAGAAAATTACACATTAAAATGTATAATCTGATTTTATTACCCAAAAATGAATTTTAGATTTTATAAAATTATTTATCAAGTATTTGTTTAAACAATTAATTAAATAATAAGATAATAACTAAAGCAATCTTTGTTAAAATTACTAAACCTTTATAATTCAAACTATATTTCCCTCCAAAAAGATTTGAAATGATTCCCTCTAAAGTGATTTTGAAATAATTTAAATTGATGTTTAATTTCAAGATAAAATTTAATTGTTTTAAATAATTACAATAAATGCCTAAAAATGCGGAGTATTACAGTCTACGCCCTTAAAAAATTTAAATTTTGTTTTCAAATTATGAATGCACATGTACGATGTAATGTAATGACTCTATATGCTCTAAAAATGTAAAAGCGCGCGAAACTCTATCACATTCTACCTTCCTTAAAAAGGGAGTTACTCCCCCCGTAACTCTACTAACCTCAATGAATAACTCATGTTACTTTTTACACATTTCGTCCTCAGCCTCCCAAGTCGCTTCCTCGGACTTGTGATTGGACCAAAGAACTTTCAATATCTTTACATCTTTGTTTCTAGGACTACCGACTTTGCTATCTAGAATCTTAATCGGTCTTTCCTCATAGGTCAAGGTCACATCCAATGCGATGGCTTCAGGATGCAATACATGAGAGGAATCTGCAATATACTTCCTCAATTGTGACACATGAATGACATTGTGTACCTTGTTTAATTCATTAGGTGATTATAAACGATAAGCCACCTTGCCAACCCTGGTCAAAATTTTATAGGATCCAATGTATTTTGGGGTTAGTTTACCCCTCTTTCCAAACCTCATCACCCTCTTTGTCGGAGAAACTTTGAATAAGACACTTTCTCCAACCTCGTACTCCTCATCCCTCCTCTTCAAATCAACATAGCTTTTCTGTCGATCTTGAGTAGCTCTTATCTTTTCTTGAATTAACCTTACCTGCTTCACGGTGTCCTCGATAAATTCTGGCCCAAGTAGAACAGTGTCACTTATATCATTCCAACATATCGGGCTTCAACATTTATGACCAAACAAATTTTCAAACGGCGTCATTCCAATACTTGCATGATGACTGTTGTTGTAGAAGAATTCAATCAAATCGAAATAATCTTCTCACAATCCTTGATACTCCATCACAACAAATTTACACTCCTTTTTCATCAAGTTAGTCATATGCCTCACGATTCTAGAGAAGATCGTCACAAATCTTCGGTAGTATCTGGTCAACCCCAAGAAACTCCTTAAATCATATACACTTTTCGGAGCAGGTCGTTTAGTAACAGCTTGAATCTTAGCGGGATCCACTAAAACTCCCTATTTCGATATCACATGGCCCAAAAGTGCAACTTCTTCCCACCAAAACTCACATTTGGAAAGCTTAACATATAACTGATGCTCCCTCAGCAACTTCGACGAAACTTGTCTTAAATGATCCTCATGCGCCTCCCTATCCTTAGAGTAAACCACAATGTCATCGATGAAAATGACAACTAATTTATCCATGAATGATATGAAAATTCTATCCATTAAATCCATGAAAACTGCAGGTGCATTAGTCAAATCAAAAGGCATCACCGTGAACTCATATATAGTGTCCATAGCGAGTCCTAGAGGTTGTCTTTGCGACATCATTCTCCGCAATCCTAAATTGATGGTAACAATACCTCATGTATATTTTAGAAAAGATTTCAGCTCCTCAATGCATAGCCTCAAAATCCCATCTTTCTTTTTCATAAACAGTTTCGGTGCACCCTATGCTGAAGAACTTGGCCTGATGTTGCCCTTTTCCAACAATATATCTAGTTGGATTTTTAATTCCTTCATTTCGGCTGGTGCCATTCGATATGGGGCCTTAGAAATTCGTCCGGTTCCGAGTACTAAGTTTATGGTGAATTCAAGATCTCTCACCGGTGGCATCCCCTGAATCTCGTCAGGAAAAATGTATGTAAACTCACTCATCACTAGTACCTTACTAGGTTCAACCTCTTCCTTATTTCTTAAACACTATATACATAACACAATAGGTACCTTTTCCTTATATAAGATTGAAGTTGCAAGGCAGAAATTATCCGTGAGCCCTTTTGTTTCCCTTCCTTCCTCTGAGTCACCCTAACCTTGTTTAGTCCGGCGAAAATTACCACTTGAGCTTCACAATTGATATGACCCTTATATTTTCCAAGCCAATCCATCCCAAGGATGACATCTAGACGGGAATTTTATTCCTGCTATAACTAAAGGTATTGCCTATATATACAACTTAGAACAATGCAATTCTTCTCCTAAGGGTAAATTAAAATTGACAGAAATGTATTATGGACTGACTAGTCCTAGATGCTCACCTAAGGTCCTAGTCATGAATGAATGCGATGCTCATGAATCAAATAGAACTTTAACAGGCATAGAATTGACAGAAAAAGTACCAGCTATCACATCAGATGTGGCCTCAGCCTCACGACCATTATTGCAAAGATGCGCCCACTGGTCTGATTATTATCATTCCCGTTTCTTGGCTTAGCACCCCCGGGTTGTTGTGTAGGGTTTGGCTGGTTAGAAGCTGTGGTCTTGTTATTTTGGGTAGGAATAGGTGGTTTGCCCTCATACTTCCAGTAACACTCATACCCATGGTGACCTAACTTTTGGCAATACCTACAGGTTACTAGCTTCCCCTCACAGTCTTTTCCTGGATGGTTCTTGTTACTCATCTTATAAGGAACACCTTTCTGGGCCTTTCTCCGCCTGATTGAGTCCTTAAATCTGATCATTGATCTTACCTCTAAGGTTTCTTGCATCTCTTCTTTCGTTTCCTCCCTTAAAAATTTTCTCATTCCCCTAGTTTGGATAATTGCCATTCCCTTTCCTCTTTTCTCTCCAAGAGTTCCCCACTAGTTCCTTCCCTCTAATCCCATATATATGGGCAGCCATCCCATATACCTCATCAAGGGTATTAAAGGTGGCCCCTCCTAGCTTGCCTTATAAAGATAGGGTCAAGCCTTGCTCAAATCTTTGAGCCTAAAAGCCTTAGTGGGTACTACCTCAGGTGCAAACCTCGTCTGCTCAATGAACTTACTGTAGTACTAAAAAATGGACATTTTGTAACACCCCGTCCTTCTACTACTAAGATTCTAAACAATATCTAATCAAGAACTACTAAAATGACGTTAGCGGAAATAACATCGGGACGGTTATGCTACTCTAAAACAATAAATAAAGATAATTCCTCAAACTCAAAGTTTCATAACTTCAAAAGAGAATTAATATCCGAGTAAACATCATAATTCTAAAATAAAAGAAATATCCCAAATTGTAACATATTATCAAAACCAAATACTATGAGACATGCAAGTCTCCCAAGAAAACTTAAATAAAGCTAAATGTCCTTGAAGGCTATCCAAAAATAGGACTGTCTATGATCCCCATAAAATTCATCTACCAAAAACAAAATCAGAAGCTTCTTCTCACTACAAACCCTCACTCTGCTAGCCCAAGCAATCACAAGTCTAGCATTCATTTCCATCTGCAAGAATGTATTAAATAATTCCACAGTTAGTGGGGAGTAACTAGCAGTTCTCCCAGAACAATAGCAATCAAAGCACGATTCAGAAGAAGATTATTACGAAAGGAATAACATGCTATCATTACATCAATAACATGCACATAGAAATCATAAAGCTCATAGATGAAACAAGTGATCATCAACATTAAGTAAACATGATAGAGTGAGTGACATAATTCTAATATATAATAATAATAATAATAATAATAATAATAATAAATCAAGAATTTAACAAGTTATTGAGTCAGAAACCGAACGCCAGTGATTCGCAAATCACTTCCTAAGGTTTGTCAGATCGCAATCTACAGGTCAGTCTATGGGCTTACGCTCCCCACTGCCTGTGTCTAAGAATGGCCAAACTCCCGATGCAGGGTAGAACACGCAGAGCTCCCTGACTCTCGGACGACAACAATTAACCCAGGTGTACCCCTAGTTCGCAAACCAGGTGGTTGGCATGTTCTTCACCGGGGACTACATCTATCCCACCGGATATTCTTATCTCAAAATACAATCATGCATACAATCCAAGTATCATTCATCTAAAATATTCATCAAAAAGGGATGCCACCCGGCCTTATACCCATAGTTCATCAAAACAGTTCTTCATAATTCCTCAAAATAAATCACTTATAAATTTTCAACAAATATCTCTCATAATAACACTTGAACATCTCCAAACATCATCAATGATAATATACTGGTTTTTACAGCAACCACAATTCAATCAACAATACACCACCAAATAACTCTAAATCATATTCATTAAAAGAGTAGTAACAATTAATCATTTTCTTCCATAAATCAAACATAAACATGTGGTTACCCAATGATATATACTGTAACCTACTGAAAATCAGCAACCCATAATATAATAAATTATGAATTATTTCTGATTTACAAGCCCTCAAACAATTTAAAAGTGTATCCTCAATTTCACAACAAAAACACCATAATAATTATTAAACTAATAATTTCGAGCAGTAAAATCATACAAAAATTATCATACGACCATAATGGCTCTACGGACCTGATACAATTTTTATTTATAATTTTTGGACTCCAAAAGTATTTTTAACAGTTAATATACAGATTCCTCAAATAAGCCATTATAATAATTAAAAATATAAACAGACGCCCAAAAATTACCAAAAGTTTAAATAACATGTAAAAACTCACGTAAATACATAATATTCAAAGAAATTAATTTTTCTGCCTCTAAAAATAATTTTCATGATTTATATACTGACATAACCGAAATTACAAAAACAGATATATCAATTAAATAAAATAGTAAACAGTAGGAAAACATTATTCTAAGTCATGGAATACATACTACGCATGTAACATGATCTAAGAAAAATAATTTCATCAATTTTAACAGTCGTTCCATAATTATCATGCAATTTAGCCAAAAATGCACAAAACACCAATTTAATCAAATAAATACTAAAAATCATGCGAAAATTATTTTTCTCTACACAGTATTAACATAGCATGTATCAAGTATATTCATGTCAAATTTCGTCAAAAATTTGATTCAAAAAGTATTTTAAATAATTCCTAGCGTAGTAATCTAATACCGAATAATACCCTAATCACTATGTAACTAAGATAACAACTAGTTACCTGGATCGTCGGAGGCGAGCTGAAAACTTCTGGAAAATCCCAAAATAGGCTTGTGATCCTCTCCTTCTTCAAATCCCAAGCACCAAGTATAAGAAAAAGGCAACAAGAACGATTCACGAACAATTAACAAGGAGTAGAAATGAAAAATTTTGAGAGAATAAAGAAGATGATGATGGCCGAATTACTTGGAGTATGGCAGCAAGGAGTTCTGATTTTCTAATCAGAATTTGAAGTGATAAAGAGTGGTTTAAAGAGGTTTAATTAGGAGAAATCATTAGGGGGTTATGGGAGTTACAAAGCATCAAAGAGTCACATGAAAAATAAAAAGAAAAGAAAGAAGAGAGGCCCTCCTTTTCCTTCACTTGGCTGGCTGCCAAGCCCAACACACCCACAAAAATTTTCGGCCCAAAACAACAATGATCCATGCTTTAAAAGCCCGCTACGCGATAAAACGATTAATTCCTAAATCGCGCCTAAACTTTGAAAATGCTTAATAATAAAAATAATTCTAATAAATTATATTATAAATATAAATGAAATAAACACATTAACACGCCATAAAAATAGAAATAATAATTCGGCTCCCAAAATTATAAAATAAAAATAATTAATTTAGAGAAAATAATAGTTTTAGAGAAAATTCTTGCGAAAAACTAGGAGCAAAATTATGGGTTGTTACACATGGCCCCATCATTTTTCCTTTGGCTCCACCAAAGGTTTGCCTCCTCTTTCAGGTAATACACTGCATTATTCAGCTTAAGCTCTTATGGGCATTTGATGGCATCAAAAATCTTGTCAAATTCCCAAATCCAATTTTCAAGCCTAGGTGGGTCCACTTTCCCATTGTAGTAAGGTGGTTTTGAAGCATACACCCTCTTAAAGACTTCTTCAAATGCATCTAATTCAATAGACTTCGAGGGTGGGGCATTCACACCTTGGGACAAGACAACTGCTATTTCAGTCAACTTTTTCAAAACAGAGTTCAATTTAGCACTACTTCCACCCCTATGCCTTTGAGACATCATCATGAGTAGATAACAATAAGACTTAGCCAAATAAACATCTAATAAACATATAATAGGCAAACCATCTCTTTTATAATGATCAAACTTCATACATAGTTTCTTTATTCGAAAATAACAATAACAACAACAACAAAATAATAACTCCATAAAGTTATTACATCAACTTCGTCAATTACTGACAATTATTTAATACTAACATGAAGATCCTATTCATAACAATTCACATATACCACTCCCTTCCTCCAAATTCTCTTTCATAGGCGGCTGGTGACAGAGGTGAATATTCAGGGCTTGGTGGCACCTATTTGAGAGAGTTAGACTGTCTTTTTGAAGTGTTATCTTTAGGAGTTGCAAGTGTATATTCTGGACTCTTAGAATGAACTAATGGTGGTGTAAGATGATAATATGATGAAGTTTCAGACATAAGTGAATCAAGTTTTAGAACTTTATGGAAGCATTAGCTGCAGACTCTAAGTTCTTATCCCAAGTCTTCTTTGAGTAGTACAAGTCTCCCTCAAATGCCAACATATTAGCCATTCATACCCCTTCATGCATGTGTTTGTGCTTATTCCACTCATTTTCATTTAATAGTACATCTTCATATTTCCTAAAAAGGTTTTCATGCTTTGGAATCTAGGTAACTGAATAAGAGCTAGTAGAATTTTACAAGGTTCAACCCTCATTATTTCTCTTCTTTCAAGTGAAGCTAAGAACTTGGCATAAGGATAAATTCCTTGAATAAAAAATGATATAGTGTGACAATGCCTCTTAATATAGGCGTCATCATAGAAAGGTTTCCTTACAAACTCAAGCATCTGAAATTTAATATTTAACCGGTAAGCATTTAATTTGCAAATAGTTAACCAAATAAAGTTGCATAATGCAATTTCTTCCTCCTTATACCACAAAAGAATAATCCTAAAAATGATAACGCAACTTAAAAAAAATCAACCTACTATATAGGTACTCAATTTTATATATAGAAAAGTCAAAGTCTATCACCTTCTTCTATTTATGCACATAAAATGCTAAAACGTTTCTTGCAAAAATTATTTTTAATAACTTTTGTTTTTCCAAATATGTTTTATAATGATCATTTTATTCATGACAAAGAATAGTCGGGCCAATAAATTTCCCAGGAAAGTGTTGGTTACACGCGACGTTGGTGAAAGCCCAAGCCTTTCCTTGCCAGTATCATTGCCAACCCAACTTATCCAAATCAATCATTTTTCCTCAAAATAATAAAACAGATTTTTATGCATAAATAATATAAATATGAAAAATATGATGATGTACTATTAAATGAAAATGAGTGGAATAAGCACAAACATGTGCATGAAGGGGTATGGACGACTGATATATTGGCATTTGAGGGGGACTTGTACTACTCAGAGAAGATTTGGGAAAGGAACTTAGAGTCTGCAGCTAATGCTACTATAGAAGTTCCAATAACTGACTCACTTATGTCTGAAGCCTCATCATCTCATCATCTTACACCATCATCAGTTCACTATAAGAGTCCAGAATATACACATGCAACTCCTAAATATAACACTTCAAAAATACAGTTTAACTCTCTCAAAGAGGTGCCACCCAGTCCTGCATACTCATGTATGTCACCTGCCACCTATAAAAGAGAATTTGGAGGAAAGGAGTGGTATCTGTGAATTATTATGAGTAGGATCTTCATGTCAGACTTAAATAATTGTCAGTAATTGATGAAATTGATGTAGTGACTTTATGGAGTTATTATTATTTTGTTGATGTTGTTTTCAAATAAAGAAATTATGTATGAAGTTTGATCATTATTAATTTAAGAGATTGTTTGCCTATTATATGTTTATTAGATATTTATTTGGTTCAGTTGTATTGTTATCTACTCATGATGATGTCTCAAAGGCATATGGGTGGAAGTAGTGATAAATTGAGCTCTGCTTTGAAAAAGTTGACTGAAATAGCAGCTGTCTTGTCCCAAGCTATGAATGCCCCACCCCCGAAGTCTAATGAATTAGATGTATTTGGAGAAGTCTTTAAGAGGGTGTCTGCTTCAAAACCCCCTTACTACAATGAGAAAGAGGACCCAACTAGCCTTGAAAACTGAATTAGAGAATTCGACAAGCTTGTTGATGCCATCAACTGCCCAAAAGAGCTTAAGCTAAATAATGCAATATATTACCTGAAAGAGGAATCAGATCTTTGGTGGAGTCAAACGAAAAATGATTTGATGATTGAGCCCAACTTTGGGTGGACCGGGTTGAAAGAAGCCTTGAGAACCAAGTTTTACCCTACACTCTTGAGAAAGCAGAAAAGTATGGAGTTCATCAACCTTAGGATAGGTCATGTTCATTTCAAAGTACGAATACAAAGGCATTGGAGTAACATTAACGCCAACTAGTGGACTTGGAAAAACCCTTCTTGAACAAAGCCAAGGGGAGATTGTAACTATTGGATAATAATAATTGAATTATGATAAACCTTTCCCTTAATTAAAGAATTGAATTATGATAAACAAACTTAATTATTGGATAATAATAATTTGAACTTTTAATACCAAGTCTTGGGTTGACTTTATCAACTCACCCATTACCATGATCAACAAGAGATAAATTCCTTTAGATAACTTGAGCTATGCTGTACTAGTATTTTTTGCACGCTATGCGTGCGTGTAATATTAACATTCTTTTTTTCAATTAGTTATTCATCAGTGCTACAAAAAATTTGATTCGAACAAACATTTATAATGATATTTAATTTTTTTAATATATTTTTCTTAATTCAAAGTTTCTTTGGTTTTTTCAGTTATTTGTTCATCATTATTCAAATAAAGTGGAAGAAATTGTGTATCAGATTCAATCGTTGAATATTAATAAAGTGGAGAAGTTTGATTTATATAATAGAGATTACCGAATAATACTCAACATATAGGTTTTAAAATATTATCATTATAATTATTAATATGAAATTCAAGTTTTTATTTTTCGTACGGATTGTTTCAATCAAGTTATATTGTCAATTTAATTTTTGATCTGAGTTTTTCACACATATTTAAGAAGAGGAAATCATTCTCCATGATTTAATATTTAATTGAAATTTGAAATTCAATTCTATTATTAACTTGTTCAATATATATGGCAGGTAGGAGGAAGAAAATGCTATTTAATATATATGATAATTTAAATCATTAAGGGTATATTAGACTTTTTGTAAGGGACACCATCTTCCTCCCCTCTTCACTTATATAATAGAGATTAATGCACTAACTCAATCGAATATGTTTTTTTAGAAACGATTCAAATAAAGCTTGGCATATTATGAACGAAATTCAATATGCTAAGTATCCACTGCGTGATTCCACCAAGCGGCTCGAAATGTTAGGCTCCCAATTATGATATATAAATACCGATTTATAGAGATAAGAAGATTTAATTAAACCAACTACCAATACTAACTCGTACAATTTGTACCAAAACATGCATTGATTAATTTATATAGCAATTAAACATCAAGCCACGTCTACGTACCTTGATAATTCACAACACAAGAAAATTAACTACTAACAGAATACTCACGAACGAAATCCTCCTAGCAATTATAAACTAATTCTAATCAAAATGACGAATAATATATGAACTCTAAAAAAATATATACTAAACTAACATATTCTAAACTTGTTTTATGCTCAAACAATAAAAACATTTTTTTTATATAACTTAAAAAGATCAAACCCTAGGAATTAAAAAAAACTCGAAAGAACGAAGAGTACTTACAAAACCTCACGCTAAAATTCTTCGGTGAAAAAAAAAAAGAACTACTAGCAAGCACTTGAAAAGAGCACTCACTTTAGAGAAAACTTTATTAATAACTCTCAAGATTTTTAGTAAAGAGAAAGTGAAGGATTAGTGGGGTATTTATAGTGTAAACTAGGGTAGGAGAAGAGGTAAAACTTTCCTAAATCATTAAAACTAGGGTAAAAGGAGATACCAAAATCCAAAATATTTTCTTACACCCTAACATGTTGCCGTGCAGCTGTAGGGTTCTACAATTTTTTTTTTTTTGAATTTTTCTTTATTTATATGAAATCTTTCCTAAAATCGATTTTGCTTAACTTTAAGGAGATTGTTAAATCTTTCCAAATCAAAGAAAATTCTCATACTTTCTAACTTAATATAAACTTCATAAAAATCTGATTTTTTTAATTAAATTTTAACAAAATATTTTAATTGTTCAAAGTTTTCGGTTTTAGTTAAAAAAAACCGATTTTTTTAGCAACACTAAAAAAACCCGAAAATTACACATTAAAATTTATATTCTAATTTTAATACCCAAAAATGAATTTTATATTTTAAAAAATTATTTATCAAATATTTGTTTAAACAATTAATTAAATAATAAGATAATGACTAAAGCAACCTTTGTTAGAATAATATAACCTTTATAATTCAAACTATATTTACCTCCAAAAAAGAGTTGAAATGATTCCCTCTAAAGTGATTTTGAAATAATTTAAAGTGAGGTTTCAAAATAAAATTTAGAATTATTTTAAATAATTACAATAGATGCCTAAAAATGCAGAGTATTACAGAAACTACTTTCCTAATATACGCATATATAAACAAATGGAGTCCGTTTTTTAAGAGACAGTCTCACGTTAGTGTTAACGTGAGACCAGCCGATGTCATGCTGACATCACGTGTGTGCATCTACCAACACTGAAATCAGTTAAGCGCTTGGACCTATTAGTTATGCTAGCCTTAAATTGCTTCTAGATGAATTAGTTAAGTGCTGAAGTATATTAGTTAAGCGGTGAAGTATATTAGTTAAGTGGTGAAGTATATTAGTTATATCATAAAAACCAGATCATAACGCATCTTATTTGTTCAATCACAACAATACCACATAGGTACATGTACAAAAGGTGGACTAGATATTTGCAAATAGCGAAGTGTGGAAAAGAGAAATGGATAGAGAAATTTATGGAGCATTTACAAACAACGTAACCCCATGGCGATATGAAACCACAAGAAAGCTCTACAATCTCATTCTCAAAATTCAAGATAATGAAGATGCAAGAAAGATACCGCAAGAAGTATACAAGACTACTGCTACAAGTATAACCAAAGTCCTCTTAACTACAAAACCAATTATAGAAGAACAATGCTTATCAAGTACAACTACATTGGTTATTTTAGACTCGGATCGTGCAAAAACAAATTAAAGGGAAGAAGTGTAAGGAAGAAAAGTAATTTTAAGAAGCCTAAAAAAATAAATTCCAAGAACCAAACCAAAATTGGTACAATTACTCCAAAAGCTAGGTTGTTTAATTTTAAGTTCTTTTTTTAGGTTATCTTTTGTATTTGACATTTTAGATTTATAAAAAAGCTATTTCTTCGTTTATATTGGAAACTAAATAATGCTCAATAGATCTTAACTAATTATAGAACAACACTAACTAATGTACTAGATATGTTAACTAAAAAATAATGTAAGTCCACATATAGACTACCAGCTCTAAACTATTGTGCTAAAATACTTAACTAATTCGCCAAAAATATTAACTAATTCGCCAAAAAAATAATCGTGAGAATTTGTGAGATGCGGTCCATTTTGAGAAACATATATCTCTTGGATGTGGGCAGGTCTCACGTTAATTAAGACTAATGTGAGACCGTCTTTTCCAAGAATTTGTGAAACAAATGTTAGTATTTAATATGTTTTTAAGTTTATCTCGGTGCATATCTTCATCACGCAAAAAAAGACGATCTGATATTAAGCTTTATGTCAGTTAAATTTTAGCTATTCTCTTTAACGAAGTAATTAGTTAAGTCTAGCAAAAAAAAATCGTTGTTTCTATTAGTTACGCACTTCAACCAATTAGTTAAGTAAAAAATCATAGCTATTGACTGGCCATAATCATTAACCAAAAAACCATAAACCAGATTACCATAACTATTAACCGAAAACCACATTGTCAACCAAAATACCATAAGCATTAACTCAAAATAATAACTTTTGATCCAAAAAAAATTAATATCATACCAAAATCTATATTAAATATCCACAAAACCGTTGCTATCAACCAAAAACCATAATATTAATCAAAACATATCATACCTATTAACCCCAAAACGACAATTATTGACCCAAAATCATAAATATTTAATTCAAAGCACAATAATTATCAATTAGAAAACCATAACTAATAACCATAAACCATATCTATATCCGAAAATCATAAATATCAATGTAAATATCATTTATCCAGATCCCACAATTATTAACCTAATAATCATAAATACTTATCCAGAACATAACTAATAACCACAAGACCAATTATATACTTAAGGTTTTTACGTTAGGTTTTCGGGTTAATAGTTAATTTTTTTTATCCAGATTCCATAAATGTTAACCTAATAATCATAAGTACTTATCCAGAACATAACTAATAACCCAAAAATCATAACTACATATAGTTGAATTTTAAAGGTTTTCATGTTAATATTTATTGTTTTTGAGGAATAGTTATATTTTTGGGTTTATAGTTAACAATATATCTTTGAAAGCCACTCCTACAGATTTCGTTTACATCTATTTAAAGAAGTTTAATTTCTTGTTAGTCAACAATTTTGGGACAAAAACAAAATCATGTATGGATACTCTCTATAGACTAAAGTAAATCCTTTAGTAAAAAAAAACTTAAATGGACCCGGTGCACACTAACTTAATGTGCACCGGGTTGGTAATTGATATTAACTTCATATAGTGAGTCTTATAGAGATATATTGAACTTATATACAATATAGTAGATTTTATTAACGGAAAACATGAGAGACATTATATGCAATGTAATGGAGGATTTAATTTTAATGTCTTAACATGCAAGAAGACGTAAGTTGTGTAGTATATATCTTGACACGTGCTTTAACATATAGAAAGATGTAGTTTTTGCATGATATAGTGAGTGTCTGAACTCTGAATGATATTGTGAGTTTTTGCATGATATAGTGAGTGCCTGAATGATATAGTGGATTCTTCAGAAATGATGTAGTTTTTGCATGATATAGTATGTTTATGAATGATATAGTGCGTTTTTTCATGATATAGTGGGTTTTTGAATTATATAGTGCATTGTTTAGAAATGATGTAGTTTCTACATGATGTAGTATGTTTTTGAATGATATAATGAGTTTCCGTATGATATAGTGGGTTTCTGAATGATATAATGGATTGTTCAGAAATGCTACGTGTTTTTGGCCTGATGCACACTAATGTTAACGTGAACTAGATCCACACAAGTCAGATATATCCTTTAGTAAACTTTTTGAGTGAAAATTACTACTATTTGTTATGATGCTTTGGTAATAAACCAAAACTACTCATGTCATTTTACAGTGATGGATATGGTATATTGGTTGATATGATGATTTTGAAGTGATAATTATAGTTTTTTTTTATTAATAGTTTATATTTTTGGGTAAATAGTTATTGTCAGACAACAATTATTATTTTAATTTCTAAGCTTAACTTATTAGTTTAAGCGCTTAACTAATTTCTTTAAGCAGCTAACTAATTAATGCATTGAGAAATTTTGGAGTACGCAATTAATTGGTTGAAGCGCTTAACTAATTAGTATGATGTTAAATCATCTGATCAAAGACTAGATGTTTTCATTATATCAACATTTCATAGCTTTCGCTACTAGATAACTAGAAATATTGGCCCAAAATATGTAGCGACAAGTGTATCAATCAAACTATTATATTTATTTTCGAACAGATAAAGTATTTTGTACTATTGATCTGACAAATTAGGTTTTTTATGTGTAGTTTATATATCTAATTACTAATTCTCCAACTTATGACATCATTGTAATATTCAAGGTAATCTGAAGACGC
The DNA here is from genome assembly GCA_947646795.1 of Beta lomatogona. Lineage (NCBI taxonomy): Eukaryota > Viridiplantae > Streptophyta > Magnoliopsida > Caryophyllales > Amaranthaceae > Beta > Beta lomatogona. The sequence goes on from CANSNZ010000116.1 coordinate 929,586, forward strand.
AAAATCAGTTCTTTCTCTATTGACTTGAAACTGGGAGCCAAATCAAGGAACAATATTTTCAATTTATGGGCCCAAAAAAAATCCCTAACCCCACTCATTTTACCACCCTAAAATCTTCAGACCAATTACAAATATTAACCCCCCCCTTCTCCTCCTCCTAAACCCCACGCTTTAAGCTATATATGCTCCAATCCATACCAGATGTGAGTATGTGACCAACCCAAATCATACCCGATGTGCCAACCCCAATGGACATGCAAAAGTGATTCAGATAATATAGCCTTTTTTTCATATATTTTTTCTTCGTTAATCTCCAATGTTGCAGTACATAAAAGAGTGATCCGAATATGGCATATCAACTAATCCCCTACACATCAACCAAAATTTTTAAACAAATTCTCCATCAAAACCCTAAAATGATATTCGAATCAAACATAAATAAATAGAATCTACTTGTGGCACAAACTAGAAGCACAATACACATAGGAAGGCAGGGCTTCATTAACTCGAACCAACTCGAACCCACTGTGTCTGAAGCACAGTTTGTCAAGCGTACACGTACTTGTCTTCTGTTCAGTAAGATATGCTTGACAGATATAACCTTCCAGATAAATTGACATGCCACAAAAAGGATAGCATCACACCAAAACTTTAACAGACTCCTACAAGGCTGCAAGATCTCCTAGATTACGCTCATCGCCTTCTCATTCCCCGCCCACGACCACGGAATGCACCTCCTCCTCGTCCTCTGCCTCCCATGGCACTTGCAGCAGCATCTCCTTGAGCACTCTCTGACTGCAGTACCGCAAAAAAAAAAAAAGAAACAAATTCACCAAATACTGTCACACAATTCAATGGATATGGATACTAGAATTGCATATTTCGCCTCTTCAATTAGAAAAGGCCCATTTGGGAATAACAATAACTGAATTATAATCTCCAGCTATTTATATCAACCAAGCACTACACTGATATCAGAAGCAAGAACTGCAGCTTAGAACAAACAATCACACTACTTTTTCACCTCTAGATCAGAACAATACAGAAGTGGAGTGAAGTAAACAGATACTCTAGGGTTGGAAATAATGTTAAGAGCTGGAAAAATTTAACAAGATATGTTCAATATAAGTAGACAACATTGATTTCTTTTACCTTGGGATTTTTCACGGTCTCGTCAACACTTAAAACAAGACAGGCGGCCTCTGTTGCCGCATTTATTGCATTAATCTGGAATAAAGAGAAACAGCCAAATTAAAACCAAAGAAAAAAGAAACATAATATGCTGCAAATACAAGCACAAACTCCCATAATAATACATACTTTCACAACTGCTGGTTCCCAAACAAAACTGGCAAATGAATCAGATATGCCTCCAGTGTTGATGTCCACCCCGTAACTAGCACCCTCACCTACAATTAAGACGGTAAAAATCAAGTAATTGTTCAATAGTTTAGCAATTCTAAGCATTCTAAAATATAACATACTTAAGCCATTGGACAAAGGAAAAGAAGCCAGCAGTACCAGAGGGAAGCGCATGCTTCTGTCTCAATTTGTTCAGCACGTCAGTTGCATCAAACCCAGCATTGTCACAAAGCTGTCTTGGGATAACCTGTTACACAAAGGAGCATTGCATGTATAATATTGTAAATAGAGAGGTAATCCAAGGATTAAGGTATATGCGATCAATTGAAAACAAGGACAATCAGCTATAGAGTTACAAATGGTCAGAAACATGGAAAAACTTTGCACCTTTATCTTTTCTTTTCTTTTCTTTTTTTATACCAAAAAGGGTAAAACTAATACACATCCCAGAAGTTGATGGAAAAAGCAAGCCATATCTATCACAGTATAAGAATGAAAGTATGAAGACCAAGGCATAAATGGGCTGTAAGGAATCCTTACAGCAGGCCATGGCTCCATGTTTAAAACATCTTTTTAGCCATGGAGCCATTTTAGATCACTAATGAAGGCCAAGGGAACTTTACGATGACCATGAGGACAGAAGCAAAAATCAGGACCAACCTCCAACGCTTTGGCATAAGAGTTTATGAACAGCTGAGATTTTCCTGCTATAGTCCTCGCGTGCTGTCTTAGGTGACGACTTACTTCCATCTGAAAATCAGAGCATATTAGCACGGAAATATACATCACAAATTGCAACAAAAAAATTACTTTTATATTATATAACATACATCTATGGCTCCCCCACCAGCAACAACAGTAGAGTTCTTAACAGCTCTTCTAACTATCATAATAGCATCATGCAGGCTGCGCTCTGCTTCTTCAATGAACTGAAATGACAGAATGGAAGTATATCACACAAATATGATAATGAAATATGATTTTAATAACATAATAAGCAGGCAATTACTAACCTGATCAGCTCCACCACGAAGAACAATAGTGGCCGTATGGCCAGATGGACATCCACTGAAAATATTGAACCTCTCATTTCCAACTTGCTTCTCCTCAAATACCTCACATGTTCCAAGAACCTTTTGAAAATCCAAAACTACTCAGAATACAAGTAAAGTAAACCAGATCTCATACGATAATGGCAGCAATCAAACTAATCACACCTCCTCGATTATGTTGTTGACTGATGTTTGGACGGTTCCGCCAGTCGCAGCAGCAACACGCTGCAAATCTTCTTCAGCAACACGACCAGCGCAGAAGATATCTCTATCAGCAAAATACTGCATAGAAGGAGAACTCAGCATGGTTGTAAACTAAGATTCAAGTCAATTTGTGAAATAGAAGTGTAAAACTACAAAATCACTTAGATAAATCCTTGACCACATTAGAAGACATTTTATGTTGCCTTGAAATATGGGCATACATAAAATATAAAAAAGTTCGAGGAAATGGCAACTACAGGAAAGTAGTAAATACATAGATACAGCAGAAATGCTGAAACTAAATTCACAAACACACATTAGGAATTTTCTGATTTGGTAACGTTATACATTAAGATAACTCGTGGAAAAAAAGTCCAAAAGGCAAAGGGGAGGAGAAGGCAAGAACATGTTTCGCAGAGACACTACAGCCAAATCCAAAACAGATAACACAAACAAGAAACAGAATTGACTATGCCAAAAAAAAATATATGGCAAACCTCAAAAACTAGTCACTAGGCATACAAATGTAAATCCAAAGAGAAGCTGAAAGACAGAAAAGATGACAGAAAGATGCATCACAAAGTGCGATCATCCAATCTCCATAGCAAAAAAGTAGATCAAGAAATTTGTCTGCTTCAAGCAAAAGACATAATTGAAGACAGGGAAGACGCACAGACCTACATAAGCTGTAAAATCATACGAAAATGGCAGACAAAAGCACTTAACAAAAGGAGACACACAAGTCGCAACAAATGCAAGAAAGAGAAAGAAAACCAAATAATATTTTGGTGATCCCTTTTTTTTTGCTCCATGCTGCTCAAAACACAGGTTTACACATGAAATTTATCAGTAAGAGTTGTCAAAACATAAATATATCTAGAAAATTAAAATTACAAGTCAAAATCTAAAAGAGGGAAGCTATGCTATATGGAACTTCACTAAAGAGAGAATTTTATAGGAAAATTTGTCAGGAACCACCTTTTATAACCACTTTTTTGTGAGAAACCACCTTTTAAAAAAAATTGCTTAATTATCCACCTTTTTGGTTATTTTTTTTGTTGGAAGCCACCACTTGCCGGAATCCGATGGTTGACCTCGATTTTCCGGCGTTGACCATCAAATTTTCGCCATTTTTTTCCAGATTTTCGCCATTTCTTGCTAGCATCTTCCTCCCTCGATTTTTTTTTTTTTTTTAAAAATTTCAGAGCAAGGGAGGAAGGGAGAAAGAGGAAGAAGAAGAAGGGGTGGGAAGGTTGCGCGGGGGGGTGTTGCCGGGGGATGCGAGGGGGAGGGGGTTGCCGGGGGATGCGAGGGGGGGAGAGGGGCTTAGGGCTGGGAGGGTGGGGATGGTCGTTTGGGGGGGGTTGTCGGCGAGTTGCGAGGGGGGGAGGGGGTTTCCGGGGGAATGCGAGGGGGAGGGGGTTGCCGGGGAAGCGAGGGGGAGGGGGGTTACCGGGGGATGCAAGGGGGAAGGGGGGGCGAAGGATAAAGGGGAAGAATGGCGAAAATCTGATGGTCAACGCCGGATTCCGGCAAGTGGTGGCTTCCAACAAAAAGAACAATAAAGGTGGCTAATTAACCTTTTTTTTTTAAAAGGTGGTTTCTCACAAAAAAGTGGTTATAAAATGTGGTTTCTGACAAATTTCGCAATTTTATATATAAAAATGTAAATAGACGAATTCACACCATAACAAGAACAAGGAAGATGGACTAGGAAATGCAGCTTATGGATGGGTCTTACTTGAAAACCAACTTGAGAAAGCGAGAGGGAGCAAGGCGATTGAAGCTAGTTCGGCTACACAAGGAGAAGTATATGCTCTTTTACATGGTATAAAGACATCAATCATTTCCAAATTAAAAACTTGGATATTTGGTCGGACTCAAAGCAATTGGTTAAAGGTGCTAGGGAACCCAGAACACAATATCCTCAATTCGAACTATTATCAAAGATATACTAAATTTTTATTTGTAGGGAGAGCCAAAGTAGAAAAAGCACACATTCTTGCTGTTAAAGAGCAAGAAAAGTGCAGATTTAGGTTGTAACTTTTATGTTGTTTTTCTATCTATCCTACTGCCAAAAAAAATTTAAAAACCACCCACAAGGCTAAAATTAATCCAGAATTATCTGCAGAAATCTAGATGTACATAACCCCAGCCCTACAAGTCATAGACTATTAAGCACACAAATCTCAATCGACTTGCATCGAATTTTCTTTTACCAAGAGAATTTTCTGTAAAAGTGTGAAATGAAGTAGAAATAAAAGTAGCGTATAATAATAATTAACTCTCCAAATGATGAAGAACACAGTTCTTAATTTCATCTACAAATAAAACAGTAACAAAAGACAAAACTTGTAGGTCGGTAGAATAATATAACAGCAAAACTAACAAATCAACTGTGACTAATTATGCAATAAAAAGGAGATCTGAAATAGGAGAAGGAATAGTACAAAGCTAAAGCATAAAACACCCTCAACTTCATGCTATTCAACAGATAAGATAACAGGCATCAAAAGGAGGGAGGAAAGCATAAGGGGGAAAAACACAGCGCCCACAAACCTCTCCTGACAGGAAAATAAAAACAGTCATACTTCCGACCAAGTACATGAACCCTAGCACACCACTATTTCTTACTCGGAAAGTCATATCTTTTCTAAGCTCTATGTGGGATAAGTCTTGCCTTGACCTTATCCTATCTTAAATCTACCTCTTCACTTAAAACCCATTAAAAAGAGAATCATATTACTCAACTCCCAACGCCTCACAAGCCCAAACAATCTAAATCTTGACTATCACATCTTACTGCCACATTATGGCTTAACTATTATCCCTAGACCCTATGTTCATAATTTTCTCACCTAGTACAATTAGCACTTCTAAGGAACCATGTTCATATCACCCACGACCAGCTTCTAAACTTAGTTCTCCAGGCTGGCTATAATACTACCCTATAAAGTATAAGTGGTTTGATAGATACATGATGGATTTGCTCATAAGCTTATAAGACAATTTCTTAGCATATAGACTCCAAAGAGTATTTAAGCACCCATTACCTTGCATGATACTTTTCTTCGTTTCTTTCTAGTTAATACGTTTTGACTTTGGCACTATTCACATTATTACTTTGACAATCTATTGTAATTTATGCTCAAAAAAGAAGTCATGTAGGGTCTTCCTAGATTTGTTTCAATATATATTTGCAAGATACAAGTTGTTTGTAATTTTTACTTATTGACAAATAAAGGTAACTATCAAAATTATGCATTAGCAAGCGTGACAAAAGAAATAGTTCAGCTAAAAAGAAACGAAGGAGGTAGATCATAACATATACACACTTTTAAAGGTGCAATATACAATATCATCATCAATCTCACCAGTACCAAGCACAATTGACCTCAAGCAATATGTGCTATTTCCGGAAACAGCATACATCCCAAAATCACATTTCAAAACTCACTCTTATTTCTACCTTAATTGAGACCCTATAGCTCTAAGGCATCTCTCCATAGTACTATCTTTTCATAAAAGTCATCTCTACAGCAGTCATTAACAAATACCATGAACCATGGCATGTTCTCCTAGATTATCTTCATCTAGATTGCACAAAGACGGAGACGGAAGGAGAACATAAATGGGGATGGGGACTAAAACAGGTACTTAGATACAAGATTAGGATATGACTATATGAGTACAGCAATAGCAAAGAATTTTTTTCAGAAGATAGAAATATCAGAGAAAATAATACAATCTGCAAAAATCATATAATATCACTAATAATAATTATTTAATTAATTAATAAAAAGGGTTGGCTTATTTTCCCAGAAAAACCAACAAGCCAAGAAAATAATTACTCCCTCCATCCCAAATTAACGGCCACAAATTTCTTTTGTGGCTGTCCCAAGGTTTTTGCTATATATCCTTTATCTATTTTCTCTGAAATTGAGCCCTTCACCTACGCACCCACTTCCTTCTCTATACTTTTCCACTTTTCTAAAATTTGTGCCAAAATAATTTGTGACAGCTAATTTAGGACGAAGAGAGTACATGAACTCTCAAAGTAGCTATGAAAACGGAAAAGTGAAATACTCAAGCACGTACTTGGGCTTGAAATATTCAAGCTCAAATCATCATTCAGCTGAACTTGCACCACCTTAGTGATCAGTGATCACAATCAAAGCAGGTAAATGCAATAAGTAGAGCTCATAAAGTTCAAAACAAAAATGGAATTTCATTTGCAGTACCAAAGAGTGAAAGCAATGTAAATAGTTGGCATTCAAAGCCACCCCAAGGGTAACGGGATTTGATGAATCCATAAGCACCACATAAACAATATACATAATCTGCACAAATTATAAGAAAAGACATGTTCAAGTCATTACCTGTGTTCCCAAGTCCCCAATTGCCAACCGTGAAAGAACAATTTTAGCACCAGTCTGCACACATTTCTCCAATTTATCATAGATGATATTCCATTCAGCATCAACAATCGACTGATACTGGGATGGATCTGAAAGCCTGCAGCAGAGAAGGATTAACACATAGACTAGCAAATACATATAATATGTCATCGGACTATTTATCCAACACATCTACCTTATCTCTGCATTTTCTTTCTCAGATTTCAGTTCCAATTCAATGTTCAACAGAAGTATCTTAGGTTGCACAAACATCTTAGGTTGTTGCTCAAAACCAGCATAAGAGAATGTCTTCTTAAAAGCTACACCATTGACGAGAAACGAGTCTCGCATATTGCCTCCTGGTACCTACAGCAAAAGCCAACCAGATTAACCCTGTGTCACAATCAAGGCTTCCATGAATTATCCAAAATTCTTTTGGGTAACAAAAGGGGAGCAAATACATAAACGTATTTACATATGGCTTAGTGTATGTGTGGATTGTGTGTGGAAAGAGAGGAAGAGAAAGGGGAGAGAAAGTCAGGTCCTACCAGCAAATACATGTTCCCTACAGAGGTTCTTCCTAAAGCAAGAAAAGAAGTAGAGTACTAACAAGAACATCCAAGAGTTAGGGGAGAGAAAGTCAGGTCCTACCAGCAAATACATGTTCCCTACAAAAGTTCTTCCTAAAGCAAGAAAAGAAGTAGGGTACTAAGAAGAACATGCAAGAGAAAGTCAGGTCCTACCAGAATATACATGTTCCCTACAGAAGTTCTTCCTAAAGCAAGAATAGAAGTAGGGTACTAAGAAGAACATGCAGGTTAATTAACTTCTGCTAAGCTCCACAAGGCTTACTTTTAAAAAGAGCGAGGCACCCTAAGGCGCAAGGCGAAGGCGCACGCATCCCATAGGCGAGGAGCACCTCAGGTGCCAAAATCCTTAAAAATCAATTATGGAATAGATTTTATACTCAAAACAATAATAATTAAAAAAAATAAGCTGCTATAATTAAAATATATATATATAAGATACTGCTAATGTATTCATAAAAATTAACTCCTCTAAAAATAAAATAAAAAGTTGTAAGTGTTTATTCAGAGAAAAACAATCTGACAGAGAAAAGGGAAACAAAAGGAGGCTGAGGACAACAGAACAGAAGAATAAAAAGGAGAGGAGAAGGTTAAAACAAAATATAGAAAAAAAGAACACATGACTACTTCTCACTCTTGAAAGTGGGTCACATGTCGAAGAAAGAGAAGGAGAAGAGAGAATCGAAGAAAGAGAATGAAAGGAGACCAGACCGAAGAGAGAGGAGAGAATGACTCACCTAGGAAGCTTCACCGGCCACGAACGCCCGGCAGATCTGGTGCCGGCCACTGTCGGACATTAATCATCGGCCAGTTCAGTCATACCCAGTTATAAACAATTTCCCAAATGCTTCTCATTTCGCAAATTAGGGTTTCTAAATTTAGGGCTTTGAATTTGGGGTTGGATTGAAGTAATTCATGCAATTAATTAAAGACTGGGTAAGAGATAATTTGAATTATTTTTTGTTCTTTCCATGTTTAAAACTCAGATCTCTGCTTTCTCTCGCTTCTTAACAAAAGGCGACTGGCCACTTCCTCACGCTAGTGCTTTTGCTACCTTTCCTATCATCCCCTTTCTCTAAATGTTTTCTTTGTGAGCCTCATGAAAGTGTTCACTCCTATTCTCAACCAGAACAGGTCAATTCCATATAAACTGGGACCAGAAGAACAGCTAGATCGTAGGAAACATGAAGAAAAGATGGAGCACAACGACACAACAAAACAACATCATAGCTGTGGATCAGCAAAGAGTAAGGATGGTCCAATAGAATTTCAAATCCTGATTCACAATGTAGTACAGATAGATTCCCCAAAAGGCAAGGTATAGTTTACACCTCAAACAACACGCCTCTCAATTTCCAATCCTTGTCAAATAAGAAATACAAAGCCATCTGCTTAGCCAACTGATCCTAATTCCAGCTTTACATATTTTGTGACTTATCACGCTCCACAAGTAGTTTGTTACCATACCATTCCACAATTTCATGAATAGAAAATTATCCTGATACACCATATTCTCAAAATGTCATTACCATGGACATAAGGACCACCACATAATATTAGAATTGGAGCATAACTTCAGAAATTATGTCAAGTAAACCATAATGTTGGTAATAGAATCAGGTGGTTAAGCAACTGGGTTGTGTTTCCTTGTTCGACAAGGCTTGGAAGTTGAAAGCATAAAATGAGCAGTAGACCTTCATCACCTCATATTACATAGGTCTATCAAGCTTCCTCCAAATGCCTCTACAAGTTTTTCTACTCTGCTAGACACTTCACTCTCTCAATGCCAAAAATACCTCCACCGAGGTAACTGATTAGATTGACAGCATTGTCCAGTAAAAGCATCACTTTGTACAAGAAAAATTGGAATTTGTACAGTAACATAGAAGGAAGAAAAGATAGGTGCAGCTATTATATTGTACATACTATAATCCTGTTAAAGATAATTTGATTAGTTTTTGCCACAGATGCAACAGCTGAAACTCCAGGAGAGAAGAGAAACAATGAAGGAATGACTAATTTGTATCTATAACTCGGCAGATAGACAAGAGGAAATACAAGGCTCAGAATACTGGAGTAAAATAAAATCATACAGCTCTAGTCAAAATTATCCATAACTCAACCCATAGAGACAGTTACCTTTTTAATTCCAATCATGCTCAACCTGTCATCAATTCCAACAGCAAGAACCGCATCAACAACCATTTGTGCAAAGAAATCTTTTTCTCCACCAATAAGCTTTGAGCTGAGTGTTGTTGCTGCACACTTGGCTAATAAGCTTTTCTTTTCTTCCAAACTATGTCCTTCAATGCTGACAGCCAAGTCTTTAATCTTCTCGATAGCCTGCATGTACATTCAATTTCCAGTTCCAAGGAATAACAATGATAAGACTCATCGTCTAACAATACAAAAAAATGATAAAATAATAACAATCATGCGAAACTGTGAATCAAACCAAATGGGCAGCAATTCGATAACTTCGGATCAAATTTTGTGGATGGACTCCGTCTTCAATAAAAGGCTTTGCCTCCTTCAAAAATTCACCAGCTAGTATAACAACTGTTGTGGTACCATCACCCACCTGCACGTTACACGTGATACAAGTACATAAATTCTCCAAATTCTGAATATCCTATATACTATCCAATCATTTGGTCAATATATGGAAAAAGAGTTCCACCAATTTAGGTTGTTATGCAATTGCAATGACATAAACAATGAAAAATAATACATAGAATTTCCAAATTCACTTCCACACAGATATATATTATATATAGAATGAATCAAACAGACAGAATCAAAACATTTCTAATAGTGAATCATTCCAAACAAAACCCATAGTTCAATTATTCATTAAACTAACCCAAAATTCAAGCAATTGAAACAAACTACATGCATGCAGAAATAGAAAAAATTTCCAACTAAATCCCAGTATTAAAGCATTAACAAAATAAATAATACACAAGCTAGAATCAGAAAAACATGAACAAATTTCATTTCAACTACTTCAACGAATTAAAACAACTCAAAAAAGCGCTACATCTTCTATCAAGTGTAAATGCTCCTGCAAACCTAATTTCTTCACATAGTTTCAACGCCCTCCATCCAAGTCATCTTCAGCCTCCCTTGACTTCTAAAATCTATCCCAACCTTCTATTAACCTAACCACTGCATTCTCTAAACAGCGGTGCACATGCCCAAATGACTGTAATCAGTTCTCTCTTATCTTACTCTCAATGTCCGCAACTCTAGCCTCATTCAACATTAACAAAATAAACACTACATAGATTTAAATCTGAAATATATGAATAAATCTATTTCACCGACTTAAACAAGCTCAAAATCACAATACAACCACTACACCTAGCTCAATCAACTTCAATTAGTAAATTGCACCGTATTCAAACTAGAACATTTCGCAACCTTCCACTATCCTGACTGGTGCATCCTCTAAATGACATCTCACATGCGCAAACCACAATACACTCATTCAAGCATTAACAAAACAAACAATTCATAAACTTAAATGAAAAACAGAGAAAAAAGTTAATTTCAACTACTTCAACGAGTTAAACAAGCTCAAAATCACAACACAACCACTAAATCTAGTTCAATCAACTTCATTTAGTAAACTGCAACATATTCCAACATTTTCCGACCTTCCACTATCCTAACCAGTGCAACCTTTAAACACCGTCTCACATGCCCAAACGACCATAACTAGTTCCCTCTTATCTTACTCTCAATGTCTACAACTCCGATCCTCATTTTAGCATTAACAAAATAAACAAGACACAAATCAAAAGAATCCAAACATTCTTCCTTTCAACTACTTAAAATCACAGCACTACAACTAAATCTAGTTCCATCAACTTCAATTACTAAATTTCACCAAGAACGTTTGGCAACCTTCCACTATCTCGACCGGTGCATCCTCTAAACGCCGTCTCACATGCCAAAATGACCAAACCCTCATCCAAACATAAACTTAAATAAAAAAAGTACGAGCACATCTCATTTCAACTACTTCAAACAGTTAAGCAAGCTTAAAATCAAAAGGACAACCACTAAATCTACCTAAAACAACTTCAATCAACTAACATTTCTCAAAAAAAAAAAAAAAAAAAAAAGCGTAGGTTACCTCAGAATCTTGAGAGCGGGCGATATCGACAAGAATCTTAGCAGCGGGATGAATAATATCAAGGAGCTTCATAATAGTAGCGCCATCATTAGAAATGGTGGTGTTACCTTTATCGTCATGAATAAGCTTGTCCATTCCTCGAGGACCTAGAGTTGTACGCACGACATCAGCGATGGCAGAGCACGCATTGATGTTGCTGATTAGTTGAGCTTTTCCTTGAGATGTGTCTGTGCCTTCTTTTAGAAGGATGATCTGTGGCTGCATCATCGCCGACATTGTTAGGTTTTCGCGCACACGAAGAAGAGTAGAAGAGGAAGAAGAAGGAGAAGAGAGTGTGTGTGGAGGTTTTTGAAAGTGAGATGGTTCTAGATGTGCGGGGTGGGTTTCTACTTTTCTACTGCGTAAAGTAGAGTGAGTATGAGTTATAAGCCCGAATAGACGTTCTGTTCGGGTCCAACACTCAATTCAATCTAGTTTTATGGGTTTTTTTAAAAGGAAATTTTGTTAAACAATTTGTGAACTAGTACATTTTAGGTTTAATTTTGTCAACGAATACCTGTAAGTATTTTAATGTTTTAATTTCAATACCTTTCCTTAAATTTTCGCCCAAATTAGTCAAGATTCCGGCCTTGACTTTATTTCGCCTTCTAATTTTTATTTTTTTGTCTTCCAAATGCGCGTGAATTCACTCTCCTCTTTCAACTCCTTCCCCCCTCCCTATTTTTCACTCTTCATCTTCTTTACTTCCCTTTGACCAACCTTATCTCACAAGCAATAAATTCTCTCACATTATTCTCTCACATTATTCTCTCTCATCTCTGTCTCCCTCATCCTAAGCATTGTTCTCTGCTACGCTGAGTCATTATCCTTGTGGAAAGCTACTCAATTTTCCTTTTTTGGACCACAAAGCAGCGAATCTAACACACATGTGCAAAGGTATTTTTTTCCCTTTTGTGTGCCTCTGTGTGCAATTTCTTGTTTATTTAACTGTGTTAATTACATTGATTAGTGTGTTGTTGATTAATTAAATAATATATTATTAAAAACTAAACTTCTCTAATTCGATATTGTGCAAATTCTTAATTTGATGCTTGTTATCTTAATTCCCTTATTCATTTATCACAGAATGATCAAGGACAAAAATGGAGTCAATTAGACAAAGACTTAACCTTGCTAGGCCTGCTAATTTAAAATATTAGTATGGGGGATTCTTTATGGAAAAGAAAAAGGGAAACAAACTAATATATGATGATGATGGGGTTTCAATATATATTAAGGAAAGGTAAGAGAATATTTGTAACAGGACATTCTCACACATCATTAGGAATGATTTGGGGTTCCCAAATACGGGTGTCATTTGCAAATAGTTAACCAAGTAAAGTTACATAACGCAATTTCTTCCTCCTTATTCCACAAAAGAATAGTCCTAAAAATAAAATGCAACTTAATAAAAATCGACCTACTATTTAGATATTCGAAAAAAAATCAAAGTCTATCATCTTATTTTACTTATGCACATAAAATGCTAAAACTTTTCTTGCCAAAATTATTTTTACAACCTTTTGTTTTTCCAAATATGTTTTATAATGAGTACTTGATTCATGACAAAGAATAGCCGGGCCAATTAATTTACCAGGAAAGGGTTGGTTACACGCAACGTTGGTGAGAGCCCAAGCCTTTCCTTGCCAGAAACATTGCCAACCCAACTTATCCAAATCAATCGTTTTTCCTCAAATAATAAAATAGATTTTTATGCATAAATAATATAAATATGAAAAGAATGCAAAACTCTCTAACCTATATGCCCATTCTTAAGTCTACCCATTAATTTTAGATTCCAGTTTCATATCCCTAGGCTTTTAAACTAATACCACTTTGTAACACCCCAAAATTTCTCCACTTTAAAAACTTATACTTTCGTAAAATACTTGGAGAAACTGAAGGGTATTACTGCCACGTATAAATACGCTTGGCAATACTATAACTTGACACACAAAAATATGAAGCGGAAACTTCTAACTTTATTTACATAAAATAATAATAAACATTATCATCCAAAAACCACAATACTAATATGAAAAGTCTAAAGACTACTAAAATAGTGATCTAGTTCTAATGATCCCAAAAGGTTCATCCCATGCATCATGAATCATCAATGGACCTGAAAACTACTCCCCGTAAGGAAAGTAGGGCAAAGCCAAAACAAATAGGAAATACGAGTCAGTTGAAATACTAAGTACATTTACATGCAAGACTTGTAAACTTTGTAAATATATAATTCACATACTTTTATAAACATTCTTTATTTCGCAATTCTAGTAGTAATAACAAAAGATAAGATCAATCCATTATTAAATTCATGTTACCACGAAATAATGTATCTCCTTTAATAATTACATTAAAAGTGGAAACCAATAATATAAGAACTTAACTTAAACAACTTTCCTTGATCCGCGGATCCTAAGTGTGCACACCCCTCCAAGCTATTATCCCTTTATGAATACAAAGACGTTGGAGTAACCTTGATGCCAACTAGTGGACTTGGAAGCACCCTTCTTGAACAAAGCCAAGTAGTAATTGTAATAAGAATAACATAGGGGTAAACCTTTCCTTTAATTCAAATAAAGAATTATGATAAACAAACTTAATTATAGGAAAAATATAATTTAAACTTTTGAAACTAAAACTTAGGCTTAATACCACTGATTTGCAAAAGTATATTATACTTTGAGTTAGCCACATGCAAACTGATTATATATTTTTTTTTAAACAAGTGAAACAATCTTTGGTTGTTATGAACAACATGTGTAGTCTACGATCTAACAAAGCATGAAAAGAACAAGCTTTTATCTAGCTTTAACTATAAGAAGATTTGATCAAGCTAACTACATATACCAATCTATATAATTTGTACTAAAACATACATAACTTGTGTATACTTAGCAATTAAAGATCAAGCCACGTAAACGTACCTTGATAATTCACGAAACAAGAAAATCAACTAGTAAGGGAATGCTCACGAACGAAATCCTCCTATCAATTATAAACGAGTTCTAATCAAAACGATGAACAATATATGAACTCTAAAAGAAAATTATGCTAAACTAACTAATGGTAAACATGATTCATGCTCAAACACTAAAAACAAATTTATAGAACTCACAAAGATCAAAAACTAGGAATTAAAACAAACTTGAAAAAGAGTACTTACATAACCTCTCGCTAAAACTCCTCGGTGAAAAACAAAACTACTCAAAGAGAGCACTCACTTTACAGAAAACTTTATAAAGAACTCTCAAGATTTTTGGTGAAGAGAAAGTGAAGGATTAGACGGGTATTTATAGTGTAAACTAGGGTAGAAAAGAGGTAAAAATTTCCTAAATCATTAAAATTAGGGCAAAAAGAATTTTGAACTTTTCTTACACATTACAAAGCCGCCGTGCAGCTAGCTGTAGATGCAGCAAGTTTTTTTCCTTGATTTATAAAAACTCTTTCCTAAAATCAATTTTGCTTGATTTTAAAGAGATTGCTAAATCTTCCTAAATCAATTAAAATCCCATACTTTCTAACTCAATCTAAATCTCATAAAAATCTGATTTTATAAGTCTTAACAAAATATTTTAAATATTTAAAGTTTTCGGTTTTATTTAAAAGAAACCGATTTTTCAAAACAACACTTATAAAAAATCCGAAAATTACATATTAAAAGGTGTAATCTGATTTTATCACCCAAAAATGAATTTTGGATTTTATATAATTATTGATCAATTTTTTTTTTCAATAATTAATTAAATAAATAAGATAATGACAAGAGCAACTATTGTTAAAAATTACTAAAATAACCTGTAAAATTCAAACTATATTTCGCTCCAAATTATTCCCTCCAAAGTGATTTTGAAATAATTTAAAATGAGTTTTGAAGATAAAATTTAGAATTGTTTTAAATAATTTCAAAAAATGCCTAAAAATACGGGGTATTACAGTCTACCCCCTTAAAAGAAGTTTCGTCCCGAAACTTAGAAAAATTTTCAATTTTAATAATTTGTTTTCATGCTAAAATTATGAATGCACATGTAAGATGCAATATAACGACTCTATATGCTCTAAAAATGTAAAAGTGCGCGAAACTCTATCGCATTCTACCCCCCTTAAAAAGGGAGTTACGCCCCCGTAACTATACTAACCTCAATGAATAACTCAGGGTACTTTCTACGCATTTCGTCCTCAACCTCCCAAGTCGCTTCCTCGGTCTTGTGATTGGACCAAAGAACTTTCAATATCTTTACATCCTTGTTTCTAGTACTACAGACTTTGCTATCTAGGATCTTAATCGGTCTTTCCTCATAGGTTAAGGTCTTATCCAATTCGATAGCTTCAGGCTGCAACACCTGAGATGAATCTGCAATATACTTCCTCAATTGTGACACATGAAAGATATGATGTACCTTGCTTAACTCATTAGGTAACTCTAAACGATAAGCCACCTTGCCAACCCTGGTCAAAAATTTATAGGGTCCAATGTACTTTGGGATTAGCTTGCCTCTCTTTCCAAACCTCATTACCCCTTTTGTCGGAGAAACTTTGAGTAAGACGCATTCTCCAACCTCGTACTCCTCATCCCTCCTCTTCAAATCGGCATAGCTTTTCTGTCGATCTTGGGGGGGCTGTTATCTTTTCCTGAATTAACCTGACTTGCTTCACGGTATCCTCGATAAATTCTGGCCCAAGTACAACCGTTTCACTTATATCATTCCAACATATTGGGCTTCGACATTTTCGACCATACAAAACTTCAAACGGTGCCATTCCAATACTTGCATGATGACTGTCGTTGTAGGAGAATTCAATCAAATCCAAGTAATCTTCCCATGATCCTTGATACTCCATTACACAAGATCTTAACATGTCTTCCAATGTTTGAATAGTTCTCTTAGTTTGCCCATCAGTAGCTGGGTGAAAAGAGGTACACATCAGTAGCTTAGTTCCCATTGCTTTTTGCACACTTTGCCAAAAGTTCGATAAGAACCTAGAATCCCTATCAGAGATGATGTTCTTAGGTACTCCATGATACTTCACTACGAACTTCACATAGGTCATAGCCAATTGATCCATCGACCAAGTATTCTTCATTGGTATAAAAACTACAGTCTTAGTCAAACGGTCCACTACCACCCAAATAGTATTTTTTTTCTTTCTTACTTTTGGGCAAGGCTCCCACAAAATCCAATGAGATAGAGTCCCATTTCTAGCTAGGCACTTCCAAAGGTTGGACCATCCCTTGTGGTCTATTATGCTCAATCTTTACCTTTTGACAAGTGATGCGCTCAAGTTATACGATGTTCTTGTGGTATTTTAGGTGCACATTGCTAAGGGATTTGTTCGTAATTGTTAAGGTTTGCATATAAAATCATCCTTAGCGGAAGTTCGGAGTTTTGCGATATAAGTTGTGTTAATGTTATGCATTCCGAGCTTCCAAGGTGAAGTGCATTTGAGCCGAGCAAAGCCCAAGCATCAAACTCCACCGCAAGCCCAAGCATCATCGCCAAGCCAGCACAAGCATCGCAAGCTCGCCAAGCCAAACCAAGTTCGGCAGCACAGCAGCAAGGCACCGCACCAAGCAGCCAGCCTGCCCAGCAGCATCACAGCCCATCGCTCGCCCATCGCTCGCCCAACGCACGCTCAGCCAGCGCCCATCGCACGCCAGCAGCTCGCACCTCGCGAGCATGGTCGCACCTCGCGACCTGTATCTCGCACCTCGCGAGGAATCTCGCACGGTGCGACCTGCGTGGTTTTGGCCCAGCTCTTCAGCTCGTTGCGAAGGCAGTAGCTCATCGCACGGTGCGACCTGTATCGCACCTCGCGACCCCTAGGTCGGTTTAAATGACGGCTAACTTTTGAGCCTTAGTATAAATACTAAACTTTGTTTTTAGACCTAGGGGGCAGCAGCCACAAGGAGAGGGAGTCTCCAAAACTCCACTCCTCTCTTGTTGTCTTCTCTTTTTAGTTTTTATTTTCTAGTTTAGTCTTTGTAGATTTCAATTATGGGATTGGCTTATGCTATGCCGATTGTAGCTTGAACCGTTCTTGAACGAGATTAATATGGAGCTTCAAGCATTATTGTGAGATCTTTCTTCTCTATGTATTTCCTTTGATTATGGTTTAATTTCTATGCTTGCTTTCTATGGTTTTTGCATGATTATGCTAGGAACGTTACTAGTTTGATTGTGTAATTAATCTAATGCTAGATTTAAGAATAGAATCGGATTGTTTTATTCTTTTATCAATTGGTAGCAAACTAGGGAGTAACTTAGATGCAGATCGTCTTGGTTATTTCTTGGGGAAATTGAATCAACTGTTGAACGTTTATCGCTTGTATGACGTTAGCGGTGTCGTTGGTTCTCTGTGTTTATTGCTGCTATTGGATTGAACTTAGACGCAGATCGGACTAGGTTATCCTTTAGTTAGGGTTTTATAGTCACGCTGATCGTGCTATTCAACTAAGAATAAGGAGAACACGAGATTAATTTTCGACAATAGATAATTATGGAAATAATTAGAGTCGAGGTTCAAGGATCGATAATGAATGGAAGTGTATGTTAATCGGATTCAAGATCTTTCCATATTGATTTCTCATTTTGTTTATATGCTAGTTAGTTTTAGTTTGTTCGTAAATCTACCTGAAACCCCCCTTTGTTATTATTATTAGGTTTCTCGGCCCTTAGCTTAATCTAGGTTTCGAATCACGCTAAGTACTAAACTCGTCCCTGTTTCCCTGTGGATTCGACCCCTACTTCCATTATACTTGTTTATTGTAAAAGAGAGTAGGAGAAATTTTATCTTTGGACGGGCGCGGTGCACAACGACACATCCGCGCCCGCCAACAAGTAAGACACTTAGCCACAAATTTAGCAACTTCTTTCTTCATGTTTGACCACCAAAAAGTAATCTTCAAATCCTTATACAACTTATCTCCCCCTGGATGCATTGAGTAGGGTGCGTTGTGAGCTTCCTCCATCACTTTCTGCTTAAGATCCCCTCGATTCTGAGGCACGCACCATCTTCCTTTGAATCTCAAACTGCCATCATCAAATATTTTGAAGTTAAGTGCTTGACCCTCTTGAATTTTCACCTTAATTTTCTCCAATTTATCATCCCCAGCTTGACTTTCCCTGATCTCATCAAGAATAGAAGGTTGGATCGATATGGCACCTAGTAGTTCTGCTATACTTCCAAGTTCATCTTCTGAAATTCCACACATAACTGATCTGGCAATATTATTGCGTTAATCGAATGACTAGTTTTCCTACTCAAAGCATCAGCCACAACGTTAGCCTTTCCTTCATGATACTGGATATCCAAGTCATCATCCTTAATGAGTTCTAACCATCTCCTCTGCCTCATGTTCAACTCCTTTTGAGTAAATATGTACTTCAAGCTCTTATGATCTGTATAAATCTTACAAGTTACTCCATATAGATAGTGTCTCCAAATCTTCAAAGCGAACACAATGGAAGCTAATTCCAAATCATGAGTTGGATAATTCACCTCATAAGGCTTCAATTGTCTCGAAGCATAAGCAATCACCCTTCAGTTTTGCATCAATACACACCCTAATCCATATTTCGACGCATCACTATAAACCTCATATTGTTGACTTTCATCTGGCAATGCGAAAATTGGTGCTGAAGTTAACCTATTCTTCAAGGTCTGAAATGCCTCCTCACACTCTGAACTCCAAACAAATTTACACTCCTTTTTCATCAAGTTAGTCATAGGCCTCGAAATCCTAGAGAAGTCATTCACAAATCTTTGGTAATATCCGGCCAACCCCAAGAAACTCCTTATATCAGATACACTTTTCGGAGTAGGCCATTCAGTAACAGCTCGAATCTTAGCGGGATCCACTGAAACACCCTCTTTCGAGATCACATTGCCCAAAAATGCAACTTCCCCCAACCAAAACTCACATTTAGAAAGCTTAGCATATAACTGATGCTCTCTCAACTTTGACAAAACTTGTCTTAAATGCTCCACATGTGCCTCCCTATCCTTAGAGTAAACCAGAATGTCGTCGATGAAAACAACAACAAATTTATCCAAGAACGTTCTATAAAATCTATGCATCAAATCCATGAAAACTGCAGGTGCATTAGTCAAACCAAAAGGCATCACTATGAACTCATAATATCCATAGCGAATCCTAAAGGTTGTCCTTGCGATATCATTCTCCGCAATCCCTAATTGATGATAACCAGACCTCAGGTCTATTTTAGAAAAGATTACAGCCCCCTTGAGTTGGTCAAAACGATCATCTATTCTCGGAAGTGGGTACTTGTTCTATTATTTAGTTCCCAATAGTCAATGCATAGCCTCAAACTCCCATCTTTCTTTTTCATAAACAGTACTGGTGCACCCCATGGTGAAGAGCTTGAAATGATGTAGCCTTTCTCCAACAGCTCATCCAGTTGGACTTTTAGTTCCTTCATTTCGGCAGGTGCCATTCGGTATGGGGCCTTAGAGATTGGTCCAGTTTCGGGCACTAAGTCTATGGTGAATTCAAGATCTCTCACTGGTGGCATTCCTGGAATCTCGTCAGGAAAAACATCCGGAAACACATTCACCACTGGTACCTTGCTAGGTTCAACCTCTTCCCTTATTTCTTGAACACTACACATAAACAAAGGGTACCTTTTCCTTATACAAGACTGTAGTTGCAAGGCAAAAATTATTCGTAAGCCCTTTTTCTTCCCTTCCCTCATGTAAGTCACCCTAACCTTGTTTGGTCCGGTCAAAATTACCTTTTGAGCCTTAAAATTGATATGCCCTTATATTTGCCAAGCCAATCCATCCCAAGAATGACATCTAGGTCTTGCATCTCATACTCAATCAAGTCAGACGGAAATTCTATTCCTGCTATAAGTAGAGGTGCCTACCTATACAACTTAGAACAATGCAATTCTTCTCCTAAGGGTAATGCAAAACTGATAGAAATGTATTCTGGACTCACTAGTCCTAGACGTTCACCTAGGGTCCTAGTCATGAATGAATGCGATGCTCCTGAATCAAATAGAACTTTAACAGGCATAGAATTAACAGAAAAAGTACCCAGCTATCACATCGGATGTGGCCTCGGCCTCACGACCATTTATTGCAAAGATGCGCCCCTTCGTCCGACTATTTCCATTCCCGTTTCCCGGCTTAGCACTCCCGGATTGTTGAGTAGGGTTTAACGGGTTAGAAGCTATGGTCTTGTTATCTTGGGCGGAATAGGTGGCTTTCCCTCGCATTTTCGAGAACATTCATACTCATGATGACCTAGCTTTTGGCAATACCTACAAGTCACTGGCTTCCCTTCACAGTCTTTTCCTGGGTGGTTCTTGTTACACTTCTTACAATGGAACACCCTTTTGGGCCTCTCTCCACCTGATTGATTCCTTGAAGTCTGATCATTGGTCCTAGCCACAAGGTTTCTTCCATCTCTTCTTTCGCTTCCTCCCTTAAACTTTTTCTCATTCCCCTGGTTTGGGTAGTTGCCATTCCCTTTCCTCTTTTCTCTCGAAGAGTTCCCCTCTAGTTCCTTCCCTCTAATCCCATACAAGTGGGCAGCCCTCCTATAAACCTCATCAAGGGTGTTAAAGGTGGCTCCTCCGAGCTTGCCTTGGAAAGATATGGTCAAGCCTTGCTCAAATCTTTGAGCCTTAAGAGCCTCATTGGGTACTACTTCAGGTGCAAACCTCATTAGCTCAATGAACTTACTGTAGTACTCTGAAATGGACATAGCCCCCATCCTAAGGTTAATGAACTCCATACTTTTCTGCTTTCTTAAGTGGGTAGGGTAAAACTTGGTTCTTAAGGCTTCTTTCAACTCGGTCCACCCAAAATTGTGCTCAGTCACCAAATCATTTTTCCTTTGGCTCCACCAAAGATCTACTTCCTCCTTCAGATTATACACTGTTTTATTCAGCTTAAGCTCTTCTGGGCAGTTGATGGCATCAAAAAGCTTGTCAAATTCCCTAACACTAGTAGAATAAATGCTTATTGCTGCGGTCATTAAGTGGCCTATTGCGGCGGTTTTGGCCGCGCAGCAATTAAGGGTGCAAAGAATAGGTAATTGACCTATTCTTTGCTGTTTTTGACGCAAAGAATAGGCCAAGATATTGCTTGCGGTTCCTAGCTAAAACCGCAGCAATAGGATTTTTTTTTTATTAAAAAAGTACAACGTATTGCTGTGGTTTTGGCTAGGAAACGCAGCAATATCTTGGCCTATTGCTGCGGTTGTTACCCAAAACCGCAGCAATAGGTCCTAAAAAAAATTTTTTTTTTTTTTACATTTTGCAATTAAATTTGAAAGATTAAAACCATGCAACTAACCCATCCACTATCCACCAAATTCGCAGACAAACTGAAGATGAAATGACATATAAATCTCATTAATATATAAAGATAAAAAAATTAGTTACATGAATAATACAAAATATCAAAAAGTTAAATGAAAAAGCAAAATTAAAAAAACAAGAGTTACAACTAAATGACTTAATTACAAAAAATATAATAAAAACAAAAAAATATTAAAAGAGATAAGAAACTGAAAATCAAAAAAAATCCTAAAACAAAAAATCTGTACACAGATCTAAAACAACGAAAAAAACGAAAAAAAAACCAGAAACGAAAAAAAACGAAAAAGAAAACGAAAAAAAAGGAAAAAAAAAAACAGAAACGAAAAAATCTCGCGTTCAACAGCTTAGCCACTCCCCTTCATCTCTCCATCATCATCATCAATAACAACAAAAATTAACTCCATCATCGCAACATTCATCGGAGCAGACTGATGGTAATTTGCGGCGAGGATGGTTTTTCTGGCATCAATCAGTTTCTTCGCTCGCGTTTGTCATTCATCGCGGCGAGGACGAAGATGAAGGTGAAATTCTCTTGATTGATTGATGCGAAAGAGGTTAATGGTTTGTGCCGCATTTATTGCAACTGTAGATCGTCGCCATTGATGGAGTATGATGAAGGATTGGATGAAAGTTTGGTGTTTATATGTGAAACATAAGAAAATTCGAAAACGTCTTATGTGAAGGTGAGGGTGAGAGGAGTGAGGGTGAAGGTGAGAGGAGTGAGGGTGAGAGGATAAAGTATAAACGGCGTGTGAGAAATGAGAAAACAGTGAGGAAAAAAGCAAACCCTAACTGATGATAGCACGCGTTTTATACTTTTTTAAAATATTTTTTAATGATATTGCTGCGGTTCTTGATAAAACAGCAGCAATATATTAAAATATTATTTTTTTAATATTATTTTAATATATTGCTGCGGTTTTTGACAAAGACCGCAGCAATAGGTCTGGTAAAAAAGTCAACTTTTTTCAAAAATTTTCTTGTTGATACCATATTGCTGCGGTTTTTGGCAGAAACCGCAGTAATATCTTTATTTTATATTTTACCTTTTCTTTTTACGTGAAATATTGCTGCGTATGGGTAAAACCGCAGCAATATCACCGCAGCAATAAGCAATTATTCTACTAGTGTAATCCAGTTTTCAAGACTGACTGGGTCCTCTTTCCCATTGTAGTAAGGGGGTTTTGAAGCAGACACCCTCTTAAATACTTCTCCAAATGCATCTAATTCATTGGACTTCGGGGGTGGGGCATTCACAGCTTAGGACAAGGCAACTGCTATTTCAGTCAACTTTTTCAAAGCAGAGTTCAATTTGGCACTATTTCCACCCCTATGCCTTTGAGACATCTTCCTGAGTAGACAACAATAGATCTTAACTAAATAAACATATAATAGGTAAACCATCTCATTAATAATGATCAAACTGCATACATAGTTTCTTTATTCGAAAGCAACACAAAAATGATTTTAGCAATAATAACCCCATAAAGTTACTATATTAACTTGTCAACTACTGACAATTATTTAAGACTAACATGAAGATCCTATTCATAACAATTCATAGGTACGACTCCCTCCCTCCAAATTCTCTTTCATAGGTGGCCGGCGGCAGAGGTGAGTATTCAGGACTCGGTGGCACTTCTTCAAGAGAGTTGGATTGTGCCTTTGAAGTGTTATCTTTAGGAGTTGTAGGTGTATATTCTGGACTTGTAGAGCGAACTGATGGTGGTGTAAGATGATGAGATGATGAGGCTTCAGACATAAGCGAATCCGTTATTGGAACTTCTATGGTAGCATTAGCTATAGACTCTAAGTTCCTTTCCCATGTCTTCTCTGCATAGTACAAGTCTCCCTCAAATGTCAACATATCAGCTATCCATAGCCCTTCATGCACGTGTTCATGCTTATTCCACTCTTTTTCATTCAATAGTACATCCTCATATTTCCTAAAAAGATTTTCATACTTTGGAATTCTAGGTAAGTGAATAAGTGCTAGTAGAATTTTCCAAGGTTCAACCCTCTCTTCTCTTCTTCCTTGTGAAGCTAAGAACTTGGCATAAAGATGGATTCCTTGAATAAAGAATGCTATAGTGTGATAATGCCTCTTAAAATAGGCGTCATCATAGTAAATATCCCTTACAAACTCAAGCATCTGAAATTTAAAATTTAACAAGTAAGCATTTAATTTGCAAACAGTTAACCAAGTAAAGTTGCATAACGCAATTTCTTCCTCCTTATTCCACAAAAAAATAGTCCTAAAATAAAATGCAACTTAATAAAAATCGACCTACTATTTAGATACTCGAAAAAAAATCAAAGTCTATTATCTTATTTTACTTATGCACATAAAATGCTAAAACTTTTCTTGCCAAAATTATTTTTACAACCTTTTGTTTTTCCAAATATATTTTATAATGAGTACTTGATTCATGACAAAGAATAGTCGGGCCAATGAATTTCCCAGGAAAGGGTTGGTTACACGCAACGTTGGTGAGAGCCCAAGCCTTTCCTTGCCAGAAACATTGCCAACCCAACTTATCCAAATCAATCGTTTTTCCTCAAATAATAAAATAGATTTTTATGCATATATGATATAAATATGAAAAGAATGCGAAACTCTCTAACCTATATGCCCATTCTTAAGTCTACCCATTAATTTTAGATTCTAGTTTCATATCCCTAGGCTTTTAAACTGATACCACTTTGTAACACCCCCAAATTTCTCCACTTTAAAAACTTATACTTTCGTAAAATACTTGGAGAAACTGAAGGTATTACCGCCACATATACATACGCTTGGCAATACTATAACTTGACACACAAAAATATGCAGCGGAAACTTCTAACTTTATTTATATAAAAAAATAATAAACATTATTATCTAAAAACCACAATACTAATATGAAAAGTCTAAAGACTACTAAAATAGCCATCTAGTTCTAATGATCCCAAAAGGTTCATCCCATGCATCATGAATCATCAATGGACCTGAAAACTACTCCCCGTAAGGGAAGTAGGGCAAAGCCAAAACAAATAGGAAATACGAGTCAGTTGAAATACTGAGTACATTTACATGCAAGACTTGTAAACTTTGTCAATATATAATTCACAAACTTTCATAAACATGCTTTATTTCGCAATTCTAGTAGTAATAACAAAAGATAAGATCAATCCATTATTAAATTCATGTTACCACGAAATAATGTATCTCCTTTAATAATTACATTAAAAGTGGAAAACAATAATATAAGAACTTAATACAAACCCCTTTCCTTGATCCGCGGATCCTAAGTGTGCACCCCCCAAGCTATTATCCCTTAATAAATACAAAGACGTTGGAGTAACCTTGATGCCAACTAGTGGATTTGGAAGAACCCTTCTTGAACAAAGCCAAGGGGTAATTGTAATAAGAATAACATAGGGGTAAACCTTTCCTTTAATTCAAAAAAAGAATTATGATAAACAAAATTAATTATAGGAAAAAGATAATTTAAACTTTTGAAACTAAAACTTAGGCTTAATACCACTGATTTGCAAAAGTATATTATACTTTGAGTTAGCCACATGCAAACTGATTATATTTTTTTTTTAAACATGTGAAACAATCTTTGGTTGTTATGAACAACATGTGTAGTCTACGATCTAACAAAGCATGAAAAGAACAAGCTTTTATCTAGCTTTAACTATAAGAAGATTTGATCAAGCTAACTACATATACCAATCTATATGATTTGTACTAAAACATACATAACTTGTGTATACTTAGCAATTAAAGATCAAGCCACGTAAATGTACCTTGATAATTCACGAAACAAGAAAATCAACTAGTAAGGGAATGCTCACGAACGAAATCCTCCTATCAATTATAAACTAGTTCTATCTAATCAAAACGATGAACAACATATGAACTCTAAAAGAAAATTATGCTAAACTAACTAATTGTAAACATGATTCATGCTCAAACAATAAAAACATGTTTTAATAGAACTCAAAAAGATCAAAAACTAGGAATTAAAAGAAACTTGAAAAAGAGTGCTTACAAAACCTCCCGCTAAAACTCCTCGGTGAAAAATAAAACTACTCAAAGAGAGCACTCACTTTAGACAAAAAATTATAAAGAACTCTCAAGATTTTTGGTGAAGAGAAAGTGAAGGATTAGAGGAGTATTTATAGTGTAAACTAGGGTAGAAAAGAGGTAAACCTTTCCTAAATCATTAAAATTAGGGCAAAAGAATTTTGAGCTTTTCTTACACATTACAAAGCTGCCGTGCAGCTAGCTGTAGACGCAGCAAAAATTTTTTTTTTCCTTTATTTATAAAAACTCTTTCCGAAAATTAATTTTGCTTGATTCTAAAGAGATTGCTAAATCTTCCCAAATCAATTAAAATCCCATACTTTCTAACTCAATATAAATCTCATAAAAATCTGATGTTATAAGTCTTAACGAAATATTTTAAATATTTAAAGTTTTCGGTTTTATTTAAAAGAAACCGATTTTTCAAAACAACACTTATAAAAAATCCAAAATTTACATATTAAAATGTATAATATGATTTTATTACCCAAAAATGAATTTTGGAATTTATAAAATTGTTGATCAATTTTTTTAAAAATAATTAAGGGAAATTCTACATGGTGGCCTCTTACTTTCAATTTTTCTATTTGGTGGCAGGCCAAAAAAAGATTTATACAAAGTGACATCCTACTTTAAGCAATTATACTTAATGACCCTAATCCACTTAAAACCTGGCTAACCACCTCACTAAGAGTGAATTATACATGCCCCTAAGTTAATTATCATAAAACAAAAAAACTCCTCCGTCGATTAAAAATCATGTCTCTCCTTCTCATAAACCCTCTCTGCCCTTAAGGTAAAACTCTTTCTCTCTCCTCCACACTTCTCCCTCCCAATCCATCCTCTCCCTTAGCTTGAAATTTCACATGCATCTCTTGCTCGTCTTATGGCTTGCACGACCATAGTTGAAAGAATTGGGATTTTTTTATTGTCAATATGCTCCATTTCTTCAGAATAATTGAATGTGATAAAGATTATTGCCTAATACAATCATCCAACTCTTTAAAGGCCCTTCCCCAAACCCTTTAACAACAATCAAAGGGGACATTTTTCATTCCAGTATTAATTTTACCAAAGCTCGAAAACAGATAAAAACACCAAAAAAGAAACAGACAAATATCAAAGCAAAAGTGTCTGTCAACGAGAACATAACTACAAAGGCAACTAAAGAACAGGCAAAACAGTCAAATTAGCATCCGAGACTATACTCGCATTAAATTGCAAAACACTCGATAAGCAAAAATAAGCAGATAGCCAAACACATATAAACAACATGAAACACCACCATTTTCCTTTTGGTTGATTTGTTCATTCACAGGTGGACCTACAACCGAATGTGATGCAAAAGATAAGTTTAGTAAAACCACTTCCATTTTCCTGATAAAATCACCACCATAACCACCAAATTCTGACATTACAAATACAAAACAATACATATACAAAGGTAATGTTCAAAAGCTTGCCCCTTTTCTTATGGCCCCCCTCCAACCAGGAAGATAAGAAAAACATACTTCTATGCAACTAGGAAAACTAGCCATAACCCATCCCCGTTTTATCTTCTTCCTTTTTTTTATTTTTTATTTGCAGTCCACCATACACACATTAAAACATGGCGGAAAACCTTTTTTTAATCTACAGTCCACCATACACAATCACTGAATCGTAATTGTTCACGAAATTAGAAGTTCAAAACATGGCGTAAAACGTTAAAAAAGCAGTGAGGATGGATGGGGAAGGAGAAGTGTGGAGGACAGAGAAAAAGTTTTACGTTAAGGGCATAAAGTGTTAATGAGAAGGAGAAACGTGATTTTTAATAGATCGGAGACTTTTTTCTTTTGTTTTATGATAATTAACATAGGGGCAGGTTAGTAATTCACCATTAATTGGGTGCGTGGTTAGCTAGGTTTTAAGTGAATTAGGGTCACTAAGTATAATTGTTTAAAGTAGGATGTCACTTTGTATAAATCTTTTTTTAGCCTGCCACCAAATAGAAAAATTAAAAGTAGGAGGCCACCATGTAGAATTTCCCAATAATTAATTAAATAAATAAGATAATGACAAGAGCAACTATTGTTAAAAATTACTAAAATAACCTTTAAAATTCAAACTATATTTCCCTCCAAATGATTCCCTCCAAAGTGATTTTGAAATAATTTAAAATGAGTTTTGAAGATAAAATTTAGAATTGTTTTAAATAATTTCAATAAATGCCTAAAAATACGGGGTATTACAAAGGTAGAATCAGAAGATGACATAATGATCCCAAATGATGTTGATACAAATGAAGACTCATAAGAAGAAGGGAGTTTGAGAGGAAGTGACGATGAAGCATATATGTATAAAACATACAACCCTGAGGTTGATTTCAAGAAGTCAGTGGAATGGGGATTGAAGTTTCCATTAAACAACGTTCTGAGGAATGCAATCAGGTATCATGCGATGAAACAAGGGTATGATTATTACTTTTTGCATCATAACAAAGACAAAATCACATTGTATTGTAAGTATAGATGTATTTGTGAATAAAAAGCTTCTAATAGAGTGAGATGCACTTGTACATTAAAAAGAAAGTGTACTTTTAAAATTCATGCAAGAAAAATGAGGGGTGAGGAGACATTTCGTATTATGAAGGTTGGAGCATGCTTATGGTTTTCAGAATGCTTATATGAAAGCAACTTGTGCTTTGTAGTTGAGCACTTTGTAGATTGATTTAGGGATGATCCTAAGATGGGTATTGAGGCTTTCACACTTAGAATTCAGAGGGACATAGGGGTTGATGTGCAGTACTATAAGCCATATTATGCTAGGCAAATGGCTTTGGAGCACATTCATGGAAGTGCAGCTGATCAGTATAACTAACTGATCTAACTTGATGCAGGGTTGCTTAATGCCTTCTCAATAGTGATTTCAGATGCTTAAGTCAGATACTATTGCAGGCATATCTAGGCCAATCATAAATTGGCACATCCTGAGAGGCATACATGATATGCTTTTGGAAAGCAGCAAGGGCTTCCACCTAGGTAAGAGTTAGGACTTCCATTATTTTAAGTTGGCGGATTAATCAAGGTCTAATGTGTTATTTGTCACATTTGTGCATGAAGTGCTTGAGGCCCAAATGGAGTCAATCAAGATGCTTTCTAAGGACGCATTCAACTATTTGAACAAGATACCACCCAAGCATTGGAGCAGACATGCCTTTTTAAGCAAGACCAAGTCAGCCATTGTAGGCGTGTTTCTATTACCTACGTAGGATGAGCGCGTATTTGACTACCGCATTGTAAAGATTTTGTTTTCAAATAAAGAAGAAGCCAACAAGTCTTTGAAGGAAGACTCGTAAACCTAATTGGATATTGGAAAACCATAGGGACAACTTAGGGACTCATCCAATGTAGATATCCCCGTCATGACTCAATAGTTGGTCATTAAACCAAATATTGAATTTGGGTGTGAGGGTACGAATATGATCAAGAATCAAATTCTCCCATGATGACCTCTACTTAATATCGATTCATGTTAAGATTTATGCCATTAAATAACCACATAATATTTTAATGCAATGTATAAATTAATCTATGTTGGTTCGTTAAACACACAAAAGATAAATTTTTAGTGACATGTTATTTTGCAATCAAATTATTGAGAACCTAATTCAATTGTCCAAATTATCTGAAGTTTAGAACATTTTTAGGTCTTTGATTAACAATAATAAACATGTGAGGTGATGAAAGTACTAAATCATGCAACATGCAAATGAATGTGAAATATAGAATAAAAGAAATATAAAAAAGAAGGGAGATTAGAAAAGAATGTACAACAAAGCATTAATTCTTTGAATATCTACATCATGACAAGTAAATTATTAGTAAAACAAGAGATTAATTGGAATTAACCATCAGGAATTATACCTTTGTCGCCTGAGCCTTGTATTACGTACGGTCTGCAAGATGAGCAATGTTGGAGCTTTAATGCAAATCAATGGAGTTTGAATGTAGATTGATGTGTTTGAATGTATGTTTGAGTGTTTGATTGCGTTTAATTATATGTTTGAATATGTATTATGAAGTGGTGAGAGGTATTAAGTCGTAGGAAACACGTTTGAAGACATCAAGCTATTATTTATACCGAAAACGACGTGAAAAAGATAGAATAAAACTGTGCACTAGACGCACAGCTTGTGCGCTAGAAACACTGGCTCTGCGCTAGGCGCACGGCCTGTGCGTCTTGCGCACTGGCTTAGTGTTTTTCATTTTCGTGCAGCAATGTTGATCTAGCCGTGTTTTGATTGTTTTAAGATTCTTTTTTATCTTTGAAGAAATCTATCTTTTGAAATCCGAAATCAGCTAACTTTAGGAAGAAAAAAAAATATGATTTTCGAAATATCCTTTACAAATTAATAATCGGGATTAATTAAAATTAAAATATTAAAAATACAATTAATTATCAGGAATAATTAATTTGGCCTCAAAATTGGGCTTGGACTTGATAAGTAGACTTTATATTTTCGCAAAGCTTTTGGGCTCAGCTTGTTCAATTGCTCTTCCATTGGACCGGACCAATTAGGATGACGATATATTTTATCATTGGGTACTATATGGGTTTGTGTCTACGGAAGTCCCCACTTTGACTGAGGGTCAGGAAACCAAAAGTTAAAGTATACGGTATCGGGACAAAGAACGATTCTAAACGCTCTGCAGTCTAGAACTAATCTATATATCGCCAATTTCTGCAAAACAAAGTTAGTCTACAAGACGATAACTACAAGCAATCTGATTAACTGCATGAGAAGATGTTAGCAGATAGGTGCAAACACTAAGACAAAATGCACATAATTATGATGCAGTATTGCAAATTTAGACTCTCTAAGGATACATGAGACGCTATGTAAGGATCAGGGTTATGCAAAGCTAAGAAAGATGGAATGTCATGCAAAGTCAAGGTTATGCAAGACTAGAAAAGGATCTGGATTGATAGAGATAAATAGGTTGAAATGGATTAGTAGAGATAGAAAGATCTTGAAAATTGTTTTGATCATGAATCGGGGTCCGCAAGTGAGGTCTGCAGATTACAACTCTTTGGGAGTTTGGTTAGGAGGAACCAGCACATATATAGGAAGCCCCCACTTTGGGAAACCTTATCTTGAATTAGGCACTCTAAGCCTAGATTAGAAGATGCTTGATTTACATTGAGCATTCGAAGGAGCATTCCTAGTTTTCTTCGTTGGTGTAGGCAAAGTCAGATATCGCTAGGGACCATGGAATTATCGAGAGTCCTTCAGGGACAAGGAAATTTTGGATTGAAAAATAAAATGTTTAAATTTGTGACTAAGGCCCTGTTCTATTGGACTTATTTTCAGCAAAAATAAGTAAAAATAAGTTCAGTTCAGCAAAAATAAGCTTAGTATACTATAATGTTGTAATTATTATATTTGTTTTCAATATTACTATTAATATTGTTATTATTATTTATATTATAATAACGATTAATTTGTAATTATTTTTAAATTTTTTATTTTATTATTTTATTTTATTTTATTATTTTTATTATTTTTAAGTTTTTTTATTTTATTTTTATTTTATTTATTATTATTATTATTTATTATTATTATTATTTATTTATTATTATTTATTATTTACTATTTACTATTTATTATTTATTATTAGTATTATTATTATTTATTATTTATTATTTATTATTTATTATTTATTATTTATTATTTATTATTTATTATTTATTATTTATTATTTATTATTTATTATTTATTATTTATTATTTATTATTTATTATTTATTATTTATTATTTATTATTTATTATTTATTATTTATTATTTAATATTTATTATTTATTATTTATTATTTATTATTTATTATTTATTATTTATTATTTATTATTTATTATTTATTATTTATTATTTATTATTTATTATTTATTATTTATTATTTATTATTTATTATTTATTATTTATTATTTATTATTCATTATTTATTATTTATTATTTATTATTTATTATGTATTATTATTATTATTTATTTATTATTAATTAATATTAATTATTTATTATTTATTATTTATTATTTATTATTTTATTATTTATTATTTATTATTTATTATTTATTATTTATTATTTATTATTTATTATTTATTATTTATTATTTATTATTTATTATTCATTAATTATTATTTATTATTTATTAATTATTATTTATTATTTATTATTTATTATTTATTATTTATTATTTATTATTTATTATTTATTATTTATTATTTATTATTTATTATTTATTATTTATTATTTATTATTTATTATTTATTATTTATTATTTATTATTTATTATTTATTATTTATTATTTATTATTTATTATTAATTATTTATTATTTATTATTTATTATTTATTATTTATTATTTATTATAAAACAATGTATTAGGGTTGTATTTCCCTCAAGACAAATAGAAATAATACTAAAAATATTAAAAATATAAATTTCATTGAACTTCATATAGCAGAATATGAATTAGGCAAAACCAATATACCACCAGATGAAGAAATATATGTGCTTGAATATGAAACAGATAATGATGAAATCAATGGAATAGAAAACCATGAAGAAAGTAATGAAGAAACAGATAATATTGAAACTGATAGTGATGAGTAAGGAACTACAACAAGTTGATTATGAAGAAGATATTACGGAACAACATAGAAATCAAAGAGCTATTTTTGATTTACAAAAATATAATGAATTAAAATATGAAGGATTTACTTTGTCACCCGATAAAATAGTAGATAAGAAAAAATTTGACTTCACAAATTTAACAAAGTATTTTAAAAAGAAAAAGCAAGAATATTTAGTCATAGCTGATAGGGAACATGTTATAGATATAACCCAAGTACAATGAAATACTAGAGTTCCTTTAATAACACAAGAAGTGTTAAATGAAGAAATAACAAAAATTAACAATACTTTAAAAAATAAACCAATTACATTTAGATTTGTAGAACTAGCAGCCATCGAAATAATAATAAAAGCATGTTTTAAAGAAGAAATAGATACTCCCTTAGAGTTAGAATTAGCTGATGACGTAATAAAAGAACCAAGTAGAGCAAGCTATTATAGCACAACTTAAAGGAAATCTTATTTATCGGAAAGTAAGATTCATAATTAAACCAAATTATTCTATAAGTTTAACTGACCAAAACATAGAAAAAGCATTAGTATTATATTGGATGCTATGTGGAATAAACATGACCAATGGATCAAAAGTTATGACAAGTACAATGTAAGAATGCTTATATTTTAACAGATCAACACCAAATTTATACCAAAAATAAATTGAGACCAATTACTATAGACACCCCTTTTACGGATCTTATTTTACCTATCGAAAAAGGATTAAAATTATATTCAAAACCAAACTATGAAGACCTAGAAATAGTAAAGAAACGATTAAGTATTTCTAGATCCAAACGACATTTAATTGACAATCTACCTATTCATCTAAAATCATATGAACATTATATAATTATACAAATAGGAACAAAAAACCTAACAAAGCACAAATAGACATCAACATTGAAAATAATTATATTCCTTTAGAAAAACTATCTCGAACATCAATGAGAATTTTAATAGATTAATTACCCTAACAACAAAGATTGCACTACAAGATATAAACATTGAATATGTTATAACCCTAAATAACAAAATAGTATTAGGAAAAGATTTCTTAGAAAAGGTTAAGCCATGGAAAATAAACCAAGACTATTTTGAATTTACATATAATCAAAACCAATATAAAACTAAAACAATAAATGAATAACACTATTCCCTGTTTAATTGAACTAGTAAAATTACAAAAACAGTTAGAAATAGCAAAAGAAGAAAATGTTTATTTCAGTCAAAGACTAAACTACGTTAGATTTGCAGGATGCCATCACTATAGTATACAATTATATTCTAAAAAGTTACAAGAGAAAACTAAAGACATAGAAATATTAGAACAGCGACTACATAAAATGACAAATGACTTAGCAATTCTTAATAAAAATGAGTAATTTGACCTATATACTTATAAAAATAATCTTTGACGGATACAAAAGTAGATATTATACATCAATGGTTGATACAGGAGCACAACCAACAATAATGAAAGAAAATTGTTTACCAGAATGGAAAAAATTAAACACACCATTTAGAATCAATGGATTTAATAACAATAGTAGTACCATTATCTTATATCAAACAAAGGTAAAAATAGGAAAAGACATCATACTCGGAACTAACTTCCTTAACCAATATAAACCTTTTAGTATAGGTAAAGAATTTGTCACATTATTTACTCCTTGTAAACATAAGTTAAGAGCTAAAATAGTCAAAAATAGAGAAAGAATGCCAATAGAATGGGAAAAATGTAAAATAGGCGAAGAAACTCAATTAGTCCAAAAAATGACAACAAAGAAAGAAAATATTAATAACTTTGAAATTATAGAAATAGGTATACTCCATTTAGATAAGCTTACTCCTTTAAAAACTCAACTAGAAAAACTATGTAGTGATAACCCTTTAGAAAATTGGTATAAGCATAAAACGGAAATACAAATGACATTAAAAGACCCGAGTAGCATAATATCACAAAAACCCTTTAATAATACCCAAAGAGATGAAAAGGAATTTAAAATGCATATAACGGAACTATTAGCTGGCCAATTAATTAGACCAAGCAACTCAAAACATAGTAGCAGTGCATTTATAGTTAATAATCACTCTGAACAAAAAAGAGGAAAAACCCGAATGGTTATAGATTATCGAATCCTAAATGAAAAAACAATTACATATAATTACCCTATACCAAATAAGATACTCAAAATGAGGCAAATACAAGGTTACAATTATTTTTCAAAGTTTGATTGTAAAAGTGGTTTTCACCAATTAAAATTAACCGAAGACTCTAAACAATTAACAGCATTCAAAGTCCCTAATGGATTTTATGAATGGAATGTATTACCTTTTGGATATAAAAATGCCCCGAGGAAGATTCCAAGCATTTATGGATAAATATTTAAATCAACTATCAAATTGTGTAGTCTACATTGATGACATACTAATCTATTCGAAAACTCAAGAAGAACATTATAAGTTATTAGAACAATTTATAGAAATCATTAAAACCAGTGGTATAGTTTTAAGCAAAAAGAAAATGGAATTATTTAAAACTCAGATCGAATTCTTAGGATTTGAAATAGATAAAGCTGGAATAAAAATGCAAGACCATATAGCTTAAAAAATTATAGAGTTTCAACAAGAAATTAATACTAAAAAGGAATTACAAAAGTTCTTAGGAATAGTTAATCAAGTTAGAGAATTTATCCCTAAACTATCACAATATACTGAACCATTAACTAAAAAACTAAAGAAGGACTACGATTTTAGATGGAATGATACTGACACAAAGACCTTAGAAAAAATTAAGGAATTAGTCAGAAAGTTACCAAAACTAAGTTTTCCCGATGAAGACAAAGAATTTACATGGATAGTGGAAACAGATGCTAGTGAAACTAATAACGGTTACGGAGCAGTATTAAAATATAGATATAAGAATGATAAAAAGGAATATGTTTGCAGATATCACTCAGGAACATTTAAAGCTAATGAAATCAATTGGGATATAAATAAAAAGGAGTTAAAAGCAGTAAAATATGGAATTAAAAAATTTCGTATAGTTTATAGTAAATTTATAATCGAACGAGATAATAGAACTGTTAAAAGTTGGCTAACCCAAAAATTGCAGGATTCAATTACGAGGAAGGAGATAAACAGGATTGTAGCAGATATTAACCAAGTATGAGTTTACTATTGAATTACTAAATACTAAAGAAAATTGTTTTTGCGAGACTATCTCTCAAGACATAGTTCAACAACCGATTATAGAAAATCGGGAACTCAAGATACAACTCAAAAAGATAATGGAAGAACTTGCTTCTATGAAAAGAGAAGCCACTTCCAAAGCAATCCTAATATGGAGCAAGCGAGATATTGGCACTAGCCAAAAAATATAAAAGCCGAGTTATCACAAGAAAAGTTAACTCCCCTTTCAAACGAAGTATGTCCCTACAAACCTATAACCCCAATCAAGCCAATAACCCTACTCCAGTTATCAATGAAATAAACTTTCCAAGCTTAATACCGAGATACTACTTCTTTTAAGGAAAAATTAACCTTAGGTACCAAACAAACAATGATCCCTCAAGTTCGCCAATATATAGATTATTTCTTACTTATTGCCAATAGGCTAAATACCTTCCCAGAAATAACCACAAAAGACCGCCATGGAGAAATCGAAGGTGGATATGTTACTAACCCTTTAAAAAGGGTAAACGAGTTAATAGCGTTGCCTGGTTGCAATGCAAATTTAATCAAAGCAACTTATGATTATGGCCTTCTTAATTCAGTATATACACCTGAATGGAGAGGAGCTATCATCAATTCCTAATCTATATAAAGCGACTAAAAGTTACTTGCATATTACAAAATCCCCTATGATTTTTGTAAGATGCAATACGCCCCTGGGCGAAGTTACTTTTTTCGAGATAAAACAATGTATTAGGGTTGTTAAAATGGGTTGTACAACACATTTTATCTTCCCCGAAGAAATTAAGGCACGACAGAATTAAACCACCATGAGATACCGGACCTCCTCGGGGAAAAGAGGGCGATCAAGATAAAAGCAATTTATGAAGCCTTGATTAACATGGTCAAGACTTATGTTTGGATAAACCATAAGGAGTTAAACACACTAATTATCTCTCAAAGCACAAGATATGGCCATGATGCGATCGAAACTATTAAGTCATGGATATGGAGCCTGCTCCACCCAGATCAAGCGCCAGTTACACGGTATTTACCAAGGAATTTTCTAGCTGAAGATACTTTGAAGAGATATTGCAGTTGGATGCAACAAAATAATAACCACTCATGTAAGATATGTGGAGTTAAGCAAACGACAATACCAATAATCGAAGATATGGACAGTTATGAAGATAAAAGGTGAATCATCTAACACTGCAAGTATCAACTACAGAGATAGAACACAGCGTACCAGAATAAAATATCTAATAAGATAAACACTGTAGAATAGAGATATTTTATCATGTAACAGATAAACTTTGTAATAGTTACTACACGACAAAAGATAGGCTGCTAACGCGAAAAATATGTGAATAGTGAATAGTGAACAATAGTTTTACTGTAGCACTTTTCACTGTAGCAAATAGTGTTTTGTAACAGTATGTAGTTTTTGTACGAACCGTTGTAATCCTTTGCTTATAAATAAGAGTTATCTGATGAGGCAAAATCATCAGAAGGCACTTGCCTAACTACTCTTCCATATTTTTCCTCTCAACATTTCTTCTCTATCTTACCTTCTTCTCTAAAAAACACGCTTCACCCCACAACTGGTATCAGAGCTTACTATTCACAAGATCGGAGTTACTTACTTAGAGCTAATTCATCAAGATATTTTACAGGCAATTATGGAAGCAGATAAGGTAACCCCTTTTCTTATGAACTAAATTTAAATTCAGTCCCCTAGTTTATAATAATACTAAGATCTGTTAAGATGATTCTATAATTTTATATAGGATGTATGCTATCTTAAATATGCTTTCCCCGATTAAGTAAAATCATGTTTAGAAACCAAGAGACAATTGGTAGCAGGAGCCCGTTTAGCCGTTGAAAATGAGAAGGCGTTGTAGGGCGTGATGCATAAAACCTATGTGGTGAGGTTGAAAAACATGAATTTATTTAATTATGCTTAAGTGCTTAAGGGTTGTCAAAGCGGATTAGCAGTACTTATATGAAAGCTGATAGAATTGTTATTAACCGATTAAGGTTTATTATAAGCAAAAGGGATTGAGTCTTAAAAACAAGTTCATAGAGAAACAGATTAATTACCTATTCACGTGTTTATTTGCTTAAATATTTACCTGATTATTTACTTAGCTTATGAGTTCTCTAATAAAAACTGTTAAACTACGTGTTGAATGGATAAATTATGCTTTACAAATTAAAATTGATAACTTAAAAGAACAATTAAGAGTTTCTCATATTCACGCAGCTAGAGTAGAAGATTTACAGTTAAGAAATATTTTAATTGACATACTACAAGAAGAACACATCAAGATAGATAAAATTGTACAAATACAATTAGAAATTGAAAAATTAATAGATTTCTTAAAACAGATAGAACTCAGCCAATCATTAATAGAACTTGAACAATTGATAAATTCAATATGACTATTAAAACACAAATAAACAACGTTAAAGATCATATAAAAATGAGAGATAACATATTAAATGTTCAAAATAGAATTATACAAGATAAAATAGATGATTTTGAAGAATACTTATATGAAGCTTACGGAAGAAAAGATAATGAAATAAAAGATGCCTTGAGAAAATATTTAATTAAGTTACAAGACAAGAAAAATAGAAACTTAATAGCTAAACAAGAACTTAAAAATTTACAAAATTCATTATACGTATGAGTACTAAATCACAAGTAAACAGAGCAATGACAAAAGCTAATTGGCAATACTTTATATCACTTATGCAAGCGGATATTAAAAGTTTAGAATTAAGTAATCAAAAGCAAATAGCTATCATTAATAAACTACAAATATTAGAACGAGCAACGTTGAATGATAATTATGACTATGAAAAAGAGTTAAAACCTTTTGATGATCAATTAGAATTATTAGAAATACAAATTAAAGAACAAGAAGAAGTGGTTAAGAAAATCATAGCAGATTATAAAAATTATAAGCTAAATAGAAAACCAGCTCTATGCTTATGAGTGAATTAGACAAAGACGAACACTTAGGTACTAATTTAAAAATAATTAATACAAATATTTTATTTATTATAAAATTACTAAAAAGAAAGTAAAAATACATCAGACAAACCAGAGTCAAGTAATACTAAGTTACCAATGGAATTAGAAGAACAAGGCTACGAAATATTAGGAAAGAAGATCACTAAAAAATATTCACAGTTATTTCCCGAATTACTTTTAAGAAAGAAAATCGAAGTAGAATATGAAAGAGTATTTAAACAAGAAGAATAATGAATAATAACGAAAAAATCATTGAAGAAGAAATTATTAGATATCCAGGACGGTCCATTTAAAATACATAAGACTAATCAAAATAGACAATTTGCGAAATAAGTGAAGGCACATTTTATTTAATTAAAGATCGAAAACAAATGATATTAGAAAATGAATTTGATAGAGAAAGAAGATTAGCGCTAGAAAATAATTTAGTACAACTAACAAACATAGAATGTAGCTATCAGGATAACAAAACAATCAATGATATTTATAAAAAATTAGAGAAATTAGAAAGAAAATACGATGAACGAATGAGAAAAATGGAAGAATCTATTAAAATAATACATCTTAATACCAAACAAATTTTAGACAAAGTCTATAGAGTAGAAAATAATTTTAATAACGAAATACAAAATCTTAAAACAGATTATAATAATAAATTTGATAAAATCGAAGAACAACTTATAAATAATATCAAAGATAATAATGAAATACCGAAATCCCCTGAATCGGATAATGAGACCCTAAATAATACTGTTATAGAAGCCTTAACTACGGAAATTGAAAGACTTAACGTAAACAATATAAATGTTTTACAAGATAATGATGAAACTTGTTACGAACAATCCAGTCAAGAATTTAGATATTCAAATTATTTAGAAGCCGACTTTAACTCGGATAACGATGAAGAAATTAATGTACTCACAAAAGTCTACAACGATGGCAATTATGATCATATGGAAACCGATAGAAGTTATAAACCTACCTTTAAAAAGAAAAAATATTATGATTACAAGTATAAAAATAACGACTATATATGGAAATATCGAAGAAAAATAGAAAACGACTACATACCAAGAGATAATCAAGCCGGAGAAACTTTAAATTTAGATTGTTCCATAAACGCTGAAATAGATATACAAAATTGGGTATCTAGGATAAGCTGCTAAATTAATCGAAGCTAAAATACACGTTAGTGCGGCAGCAAATTATATTGAAGCCACAATAACGAGAATAGCTAAAAACTTTTTAAATAATATAGGCATAACAGAATTAACGGAATTAAGAAGTACCAAAATAGAAGGAATCGAGATGACAGATCCAATTCAAATGTTGAAAAAATATGAGAGAATAATTCGAAGAGAATTTGGTAATCCAAATACGGATTTAAAACATGCTATAGCCAAAAAAGAATATTGCAAGTCCCAATTATATAATATGCAAATATGTTCTATGTGTCCAGAAGATTTAAATAAATATACTTGTGCATTCCAAATGAATTATTATGAATTAGGAACCGAAACCCCTGAACAATTAGCAGTCTTTCGAAAATTATATTTTGAAAAATTACCAGCACCTATAAATACTATGGTACAACAAGCTTTTTACACAGAACCTAAAACAGGAACTTTAGGAGAACAAATAGCTTATTTACAAGCATGGTATAAAAACTATTGTATGGAAGTTAATAACCTAAAAGAATTTAGAAAACGAGGCTAAATTTAATGACTGTTGTAAAAGATATGAAATACCAAAATTTGGTTGTTACAAATCAAATAAAAGATATACAGCAAAAAGACCTAAATTGATGCGAAGACGATACAAAAGATTCAAACCATATGGAAAATATAAAAATAAGAAAAGATCAAATAAAAATTATTTTATTAAAAGAAAATTTTATAAATATGCTAAAAACCCCAAAAGATGTAAATGTTACAATTGTGGACAGATAGGTCATATAGCAAGAGAATGCAAAACAAAGACAAATAGAAATAATACTAAAAATATAAATTTCATTGAACTTCATATAGCAGAATATGAATTAGGCAAAACCAATATACCACCAGATGAAGAAATATATGTGCTTGAATATGAAACAGATAATGATGAAATCAATGGAATAGAAAACCATGAAGAAAGTAATGAAGAAACAGATAATATTGAAACTGATAGTGATGAGTAAGGAACTACAACAAGTTGATTATGAAGAAGATATTACGGAACAACATAGAAATCAATATATCATACATGAGTGGTTATTATTTTGTTGCATCCAACTGCAATATCTCTTCAAAGTATCTTCAGTTAGAAAATTCCTTGGTAAATACCGTGTAACTGGCGCTTGATCTGGGTGGAGCAGGCTCCATATCCATGACTTAATAGTTTCGATCGCATCATGGCCATATCTTGTGCTTTGAGAGATAATTAGTGTGTTTAACTCCTTATGGTTTATCCAAACATAAGTCTTGACCATGTTAATCAAGGCTTCATAAATTGCTTTTATCTTGACTGCCCTCTTTTCCCTGAGGAGGTCTGGTATCTCATGGTGGTTTAATTCTGGCTGTGCCTTAATTTCTACTATAAGTTTTCCCGATGAAGACAAAGAATTTACATGGAAGAATCTATTATTATTTATTATTATTTATTATTAATATTATTTATTTATTATTATTATTATTATTTGTTATTATTTATTATTTATTATTTATTATTTATTATTATTTATTATTATTATTATTTATTATTTATTATTTATTATTTATTATTTATTATTTATTATTTATTATTTATTATTTATTATTTATTATTTATTATTTATTATTTATTATTTATTATTTATTATTTATTATTTATTATTTATTATTTATTATTTATTATTTATTATTTATTATTATTATTTATTATTACTTATTATTAATATTATTTATTATTATTTATTATTTATTATTTATTATT
Organism: Beta lomatogona; assembly: GCA_947646795.1. Taxonomy (NCBI): domain Eukaryota; kingdom Viridiplantae; phylum Streptophyta; class Magnoliopsida; order Caryophyllales; family Amaranthaceae; genus Beta; species Beta lomatogona. The sequence goes on from CANSNZ010000116.1 coordinate 971,641, forward strand.
TATTATTTATTATTTATTATTTATTATTTATTATTTATTATTTATTATTTATTATTTATTATTTATTATTTATTATTTATTATTTATTATTATTATTTATTATTACTTATTATTAATATTATTTATTATTTATTATTATTTATTATTTATTATTTATTATTTATTATTTATTATTTATTATTTATTATTTATTATTTATTATTTATTATTTATTATTTTTTATTTATTATTTATTATTTTTTATTTATTATTTATTATTTATTATTTATTATTTATTATTTATTATTTATTATTTATTATTTATTATTTATTATTTATTATTTATTATTTATTATTTGTTATTTATTATTTGTTATTTATTATTTATTATTTATTATTTATTATTTAATTGCAGGTGGAAAAGGCTTTGACGTGGGGCTAGGTTAAGACTGGAGTCTATGGCGGGATCTAAAAAGAGCATGCTTCTGAATTCTAGAAAGTCAAATCATTGGACCTTAATTAAATTTTTTTTTGAAGCGGTCGGACCTCAAGATGAGGATTCCTACGTATCCCTATGGAATCAGACCATTCGTAGTCCCGGATCTAAAGAGTATGCTTCTGAATTCTAATAATTTTTTTTTTTTTTGTGCCCTGACTTTTGCCCAGGCCGCCTTTTCTGGTTTTCAACCTAGCAGGCTTGGACATACCTTGAAGAAGGAATTAATATTGAAATGAAAGGTTGAAAGGTGTAAGGTTTGATGTTTAAGGACTTAGATGAAGGTTTAATTTTTTTTTTTTTTTGAAAGAAGATGAAGGTTTAATTGGATGTAGGCCAAGGTAAGGACTATTTTTTTTGGATTATATGGATAAGATTTTGAAGGATTTTGGAATGAGGGGTAGAACTTGTGCACAAGCCCCCATAGCTTGACTTTTTTTGCCTTAATTTGGCTTTTTCTCGCTTTTGCATTTTTGCTTTGTGCCTTTTCTTTTGTTTTTTCTTTTGCTTTTTCTCGCACTTTGAATTTTTCACCTTTTATTTTTATTTTTGTCTGGCATTGATCTTTTCATTGTGTTGAGGCTTGCACACAAGTTTTTGTTGGTTTAGGGTATTGGAAGGTTGGAAAGATATTTTGTGGAGCTTAATTGAAAGGTTATTTTGGGTTAAGGATTAGGAAGTTAATGTCTTAAGGGATTTTTTGTTTGGGTTGTATGTAGATGGCTTATGGATGATGGCTTAGCTTTTTGGAATGATGGAGGGAAGAGGGAATAAATAACTCTTAATCCACAATATATCTTTTTTATATTTTTCAATTTTTCAATTTTTGATTTTTATTAATGAAGGTCATTAGAGTGATTTAAATTTTATCATTGAATTAGAAGCATAAATAAAATGATGGAAGACTAATGAAAATGAAAAGAAAATGCAATGATATATTAATAATTTGAAATAAATAGATAAAACATAAGGCTGATAATCATGAAAGTCCTGACATAGACTCGACAGCCTAGGAAATAAAGGAGCTAGGGGAGGGATTATCCGACTCAACCTAGAAAACTAGCGCTAAATGACTAAGCCTCCTACACTGTTTAGGCAGTGCCAAGGGTTTGTTGTCGTTGCTAACTTTTGCTGCAGGAGGAATAAGAAGTTTACCATTGTCAACCATATCCTCCAGAGCATTCTTTAAGGCCCAACATACAAATGTTAGATGCCCGTTCCCTTGGTGATATTTACAGTAAGAGTTGGGATTCCATTTCGGAGATCGCTTCTCAAATGCAGGGTCTGCAGTTTGGTGCGACGCTTAAGTGTGTTCCTACTTCCTAAGGACTTTCCTAAATGCTGGTTGCAAAGCATTTCTATTGAAATATTCATATGCATCACTTTCCCCATGGTTGAATGGCAATTCATTAGTGATAAATATTTGGCAAATTCATCAATCATACAATCTCTATTATAGGAGAGAGAGCGGACTTTGCATCGGGCATCTCACCAGCATACTCGTGGAGTTATGTCTGGGTGTTTCGGTCCTCGCCACTGCTAATATTCTTTGCCGTAAGGCCATCTTTGTTGGTCAAATGATGACCCAAGGTTCCCGTTCCACCGCCGTTCCTCCAATTGTAAGTCGTAGGTGGGTTGACACTTGCGTTCTTGTAAAGTTGGCAAACGCACTTCTAGTTTATAGGTTCATTAGTTGCAACCTTTTCAAAGAATGGCCACACCCATGACACTTTTTTGGTGCCCTAAGGTTGTGAGCCACCAACTTCGTCGTCATCGTTGGCCACCTCGATTTCACTGACATCCTCTACTCCCTCCGTCCCAGAAAGATATGAACACTTGTTGGGACACGTAGTTTAAGGTGATAAGTTGTAGTGTGGTTATCAAATGTTATTTTATTTAAAAAGTAGATGTGATAGGAGTTGGTGTGGTATTTTTTATTAGAGGAGAGAGAAACTTAGGTAACTTTTTATTGATAAAAGGTAGAGTGTGGGCCAAAGATGTGTAAAAGAAATAATATATTAATGGTGGGACCATGTCAAAAAAAGAAGCGTTCAAACTAATTTGGGACAAACATAAAAGGAAAGTGTTCAGACTATTCTGGGACGGAGGTAGTACTATATTTAAGTAAACATAACTTAGTCAATGTCGATTAAGATAATTACAATTAATTAGCTAAGTGATAGTTGATTTACATAATTATTATTATTGCTTAAACAACATTAATTTACCATAATCATGATTAATTATCTTAATCATTGATGATGAACATATAATCGCAATTAAGTAGCTAAGTGATAGTTAATTTACATAATTATTAGTGCTAAAACAACATTATGTTATAATTAATTACCTTAATTGTTGTCTATTTATATAATCATAAAAACACTAGCTAAGTTATAGTTGATTTACAGAATTATTATACATAATTATTATTGCTAAAACAACATTAGTAAACAATATTATGATTAATTATCTTAATCATTGACTATTTATATAATCATAAATAAGTGATAGTTTATTTACATAATAATTATACATAATCATTATTGTTAAAACAACATTAATTTAACATAATCATGATAAACTGTCTTAATCATTAGCGATTAACATAAAAGCAAATAAATAGCTAAGTGACAGTTGATTACATAACTATTATAAATAATTATTTAAAACTAATCAGGTTGTTGCATGTTTGAAGTCAGTGGTTGCTGGCACGGTGGCTGCCCTGGTATTTCTATTTCATCTAACAACTTGTGATTTAATTCTTCGAGAAGTCGCTATTGTCGATGGACGGTGAATTAGAAGAACCACCTCTCCGGCTGCTAGATACACCTCTCTTACCTCTTTCGATTTTTTTTTTGAAAAACTTAGACATTGTTTTTTATAGATGGAAACTAAAGTGTAAAAGTAATATGATATTATTAGCACAAATAAACAAATAAAGTAGTAAAGTAATATATTGAAGAATTAAAAATTTGCTAATTAGACAATAAAAAGAAAAAATATTACTGTAAGAATTTAGAGAAAGATATAGAGAGAAGCTTAAGTATCAGAGATTGAGAGAGTATGAGAGTATGACTATATGAGATTTAGAGAATATGAGAGTTGTGAAGAATGAGAATGCATGGTGGAAGGGTATTTATAGGATTTTTTTAGAGCGAAAAAATTGAAGTTGAATTGGGGTGGAAATGGGTGATAATTGATAAAATGGAGTAAATGGATGATAATTAACCCATTGGATGACTTGGATCCCGTCAATTGAGGGGCAGCAAAATGCAATTGTAGTAATAAAAGAAGATAGAAAGTAATAACTTATGAGACACATACCATGCTATTTCTACCACAGAAATGATAAAATTCAATAGTGAGCCATTGTTGCTTCCTTGCAAGTTAATGAGCAGGCTAAAATAAACATCAAAACAAATGAAAAAAAAATAATAACAAATTCCCCCCCCCCCTCTCTCTCCTCCGTTACATACATTTTATTTTACCCTCCCCTCCCCTTCGTGAATTCTTCTTCGGTCCTTCCTCTGGTGATGGGCCTAGTGGCCATGACTAACTACCTATTTCAGCCACGTAAAGTGGTAAACTATCTGACCCAAGGGCTACGACAACCACCATATACACCTACGCTAGTGGTCCCGTTGCATGAACGTGAAGAACAGGTTGTAGCAGCTAGGTTCACCCATGGTTCACTGTTAAGTGTGCGGTTTAACTACGGTTAAGTGGCCGGTTTAGCCCATTGTTCAATCGACGGTTCGGCCTTCGATTAGCGGACGGTCCGGCCCACGATCCGTGGCGGTTCTTGGGCTTGTTGTGGGGTTGGTACGTGTCATTTCTTACCCCAACTTTTTGACCCACAAAAAGCGCTTCTCCCATAGTTCTTGCTCGATTCACGCTCGGCACTGAAACGGTTCAATGTAATACCCCTCATGCTTTATAGGAATTAACAATCCTACTCATTCCAGCAAGATGCATCTTTGCTTTAGGGAGCTCATTTTCTTAGTAACTCCAAAGTGAAGTGTGCTTGGTTGGGATTAGTCCAGGGAGGCAGGGATGGATGACCTCTTGGGAAGTTTCTCAGAGTGCACATGAGTGAGGATAAAATGCACCGGAAGAACTTGTATTGGTTATTGAGGACAATTGTTAGTCCTGGATGCGCATTGGTGACGACAGACTCCACTCCGTATGGGTCGGGTGTTACAAATGGTATCGGAGTAACCCCGTGACCGCGTGTTGATCGTGTTGGATCGTTGATAATTGATCCTAGGTCGGCCGCCCAGGTGGGGAGGATTATTCCTGGGGCTACATGACCGGATGCGGTCGAATATGTGATTAGTTTCCAAGCTGGGGTGACCCACAGGTCGCTGTAGCGGAATATGTGGAGTCCTCAGGCGCCTGTCCTCAAGTCGTTATGTAATACCCCTCATGATTGCTTTAAAGGGATTTAGCAGTCTACTCATTCCAACAAGATGCATCTTTCTTTTAGGGAGCTCATTTCCTTAGTTACTCCAAAATTAAGCGTGTTTGGCTGGAAAAGGACAAAATACGCCGCAAGAACTTGTATTAGTTATTGAGCATAATTGTTTGCCCTAGATGCGCATTGGTCACGATAGACCTGACTATGTGTGGGTCGGGTCTTACAGTTCAAGTCCGGTCAATGCTCCAGGGTGCGGGTTAAGGCTAAGCCCGCCCAATGGCCACCTCTAGGTGCACCGCACGAGGTCCCACTTAGCTGGCAGACTTCCTTACTACAGGGATGTGCTTAACGATTAGAAAAACGAGCATGTACCTACGCCCTATTCTTTCATAACTTGTGTACATTAGTATACCTTTCTTCCATGCCTAATTTTATAACTCTCTTTCTTTGTAGATGACTTGGCGGCTGTATTTTGAGGCGATCTGACCGACATGTATAACAGACACTCGCTCCACTTATTTATATCGACATTGTGGAGTATCATTTCCCAGATCGAGTCATGCACTAGTTTGGATATGAGCAGACGATCTCGGCTGCTTGTGATACGAGAACGAGTCTCCATGGCATAGATCGGCGGTCGAAGAACAAGAACTATTCACTCACACATCGGCCCTACATGAAGGAGTGGAGATAGCGCGAGACCAAACTTGTTCAAGGCCCTCCATTCAAGGGTCATACTCATGGCATGGTATCGTCGCATGACGAGGCTGCGCATTACTGATCCCATGAGACGACCACCTTCCACGCATTATCAGCCGGCGTTCGCAGACATAGTCTTGGTATGTGTAAGACTTTTAGTTTCTCATTTTATTTATTTTTTAAACTTGTGTATAGTTTATCATTTATTATGCAGGCACATACTCTATTTGATGTTGCTCATAGATGCAAGACTGAGGCTGCAGAGTCATTGTCCCCGGATATGGGGCACCAGTTGTGTAATATCCCTCATGATTGCTTTAAAGGGATTTAGCAGGCTATTTATTCCAACAAGATGCATCTTTCTTTTAGGTAGCTCATTTCCTTAATTACTCCAAAGTAGAGGTGATCATGGGCCGGGCCGAGCCAAAAAAAATTGCCCATTGACCGGGCCGGGCCGGGCCCAAATTCGGGCCAAAAAATTGTGCCTAAAGCCCGTTATTTCGGGCCGGGCCGAGCGGGCTTTTTCGGGCCAAAAAATTAGCCTAAAATGTCTTTTTTGCCTTGTCCAAAGGCCGCCCAAAAAAAAAACCGGGCCGGGCCCGCGGGCCAAAAAAAACTGCCCAAGCCCGCCCAAAAACCGGGCCGGGCCGGGCCGGGCTGATGTTGATCAGCTCTACTCCAAAGTTAGGTGTTCATTGTCCCCGGATATGGGACACCAGTTGTGTAATGCCCCTCATGATTGCTTTAAAGGGATTTAGCAGGCTACTCATTCCAACAAGATGCATCTTTCTTTTAGGGAGCTCATTTCCTTAATTACTTCAACGTTAAGTGTGCTTGACTGAGACTTGGGAGTAGTCCAGGGATGGGTGACCTCCTTGGGAGTGTCTTAGGGTGTGCATGAGTGAGGACAAAATGAGCCGGAAGAACTTCTGTTGGTTATTGAGGACAGTTGTGGCACTGGATGGGCATTGGTGAAGAAAGACTCGACTCCGTATGGATCGAGTATTACAAATGGTATCAAAGCAACCCTTTAACTGCGTGCTGATCGTGTGGATAATTAATCTAAGGTTAGTCGCCTAGTAGGGGAGGATTCTGGGGCTATATCACCGGTTGCCGTCGAATATGTGATTAGTTTCCAGACCGGGGTGACCCACATGTCGTTGACTGAATATGTGGAGTCCTCACGCGCAACGAGGGCATTGCTGTCCTCAAGTGGGGTTGTACGTAATACCCCTCATGATTGCTTTAAAGGGATTTAGCATGCTACTCATACTAACAAGATGCATTTTTCTTTTAGGGAGCTCATTTCCTTAGTTACTCCACAATTAAGTGTGTTTGGCTAGGGTGCCCATGAGTGAGGATAAAATGTACTGGAAGAATTTGTGTTGGTTATTGAGGACAGTTGTGGCCCTAGATGCACATTGGTGACAAATAGACTCGACTCTGTACGGGTCGGGTGTTACAAGTTGTATGTGCAGACACTAAAGACCATGAGGGGGCTCTCCATCAACGTTGTTGGTTGAGTCGGACAATGACACATCTTGCGATCCGTGCCAACTTTTGCTGCCCACACATCCTCTTCTACACCTCATCGTATTCATGTCACCACGACATCACTTGTTTCGTCTCCACCTTGTTAGAGGACGTATCAACGATGTTCGACCACTACTCCTTCTCTTGACATCATTGTGAAGCTTGATGAGTCAACACACCTAATTCATCCAGATCTACCTAAGAGAAGAAATGGGAGGTTTAACATTTTCACTTTGTGCTTGTATATTTTATTTAGTTAGTTGATTATCATTTTTCTCCTGGATTATGCACTTTCATTGCAATCTGAAAATTACGTTATATTTGTACTATATTATTTGGAGTATTAATTTTATTTAAAATTTCATGGATTTATTCGCTCTTAAAGTTTGATGATGAAAGTGGTATTGTTGGATGAAAATGGTGTTGTCGGATGAATTTGAGCTGGTTTTGCAGGTTATATATCATGTTTGTAGGTTTTGCAGGTTATATAGCCTGTTTGCAGGTTTCGTTTTGCCACTTTGGCCAGTAATGGGAAAGTAACAGGGCTAGATGTAGTAGCTATTGCAAACCACTACTGGGAGTAGCGATTTACATGGGCCAATATGGCATGTATTCCTGATATCTAGTTGTCTATTGACCGCTAATCAAAGTAGTGGTTCTTGCTCATTGATTATTACTGGGAGTAGCGGTTTTTGCTTCTTGACAGACATTGAGAGTAGCATTTTATACTTCTTGACTGAGAGTAGTGATTTAGTTAAAATATATAAACGCTATTCCTATTAGCGGTTTACTATGGTGATATTAGAAAACAAAATTTCTCGCCCGTTGAAGCAAAGCAAGTACTTGCTTTTGCATTAGGTAAGTAAAATATTCTTCTTTTTTACATCTTCATTCACTACCTTGTTTTGATTTTTAATCCCATTTAAGAGTAGAAACAATGACAACTGACAAGATCCGAAAAAAAGAAAAAGATAAAAACATCACTCTAACCCTAAATCTAACCACCCTCGATTACAATTCACAACTCTCTCTGTAGCTTCATCCGATCCAGTTCCACACATTTCAAATTTCCACCATCACTTTACTTTCTTCGAATTTGAAGAAGAGTGAGGGAAAAGGATTTCGCCCAATTTTTAACTTCATTCGACGAAGCCGGAAATCTGGATCTTCCGAAATTCTTAAGGTTTGTTTTGGAGTTATTTTTATACAAGTTTTTAGATTCTAATGTTGTAGCTTTATACATTTTTGAGGAGGAATTCAGAATTTATATATTGTATGTTAATTTTGATAATATTGTTCAACTCAAAGAAACTAAGATTTTTTTTGGGGGGGGGGAGGGGTCACTTGAAGAATTTGCAGCATCGTGTAAGATTTCATGTTAATTTTGTAATATTGCTTTTAAAAAATATATAAAGTTGGGTTATCAAGGGTCATCGTCCTTGTTCATTTCTAGTGGCTAATAATTTGTAATAGTTGTGTTATTTGTGTTTTAGGGTCTGTTTGTTTTGGAGGAAAACGCTTTTACTCAATTCCGGTTGTTTGGTTGGATAACGGATTTAGAAAGGGAAACGGTTTTCCCCAATTGTATTTTTTTGCCCCAAATGTCTCCTGGTGGCAGTAATGGACTTACATATGCTTGTTGAGAGATACAATTGGAGGTATATGCCTTCACCTTCTTTTACTAAGGGGGTGTGTGGCTGGATGGAAAACATTACTAGTGGATAGTGGTTTCCATGAAAACCATTTTCCAAAGCAAAAGGCAATTCTATGTTGATTTTCCTTTGTTTGGTTGCAAGGAAAGTTTCTTTTTAACCCATTTTTCTTTGTTTGTGTTGTGTATTGTTTGATAGAGTGACGGAAAGTGTTGCTTCCCTTGCCTCGCTAGGGGAAAAATAATTTTTCACCCTTGGAAAATGAAGTTCAACCCATATTTTCCCTCCTTGATCCGATCCAAACCAAACAAAGGAAAATAAGGATAGGTTTCGCGGAAAGCACTTTCCTCCCAACTAAACACACCCTAAAAGGGAGTATATAGTGGCTTATGGTTGGTTCCGTGGTTTGCTAATGGCCTATTTTATCACTTTTGAGTTTTTGACCAATATTTATGTTGAATTAGTAGGCCAATTGTTTATGATAGTAATTTTTAAAGTATAAATGTGCAGATGTCTGCATTTACTTAAAGGGGTTTGCTTTGAGACATTAGAATAGCTTGATTGTACCCACCTTTTCTACTTTGATTATATGGGTCATGGACTTAGGTTTTTGTTCTCGTATGTTATTCTGAAAGAGTGACGATAATTATCTTTCAAAAAACATGGGGCTAGTAAGAAGCTTTTTCTTTCCAATTGTAGTCAGTGGCGGATGCATGTTGATGAAAGTGGGGTCACTTGACCCCACTTGGAGAAAAATAATATGAGAAAAATCCTAATTTTTATTGTATAAATGTAGATAAAAGTGTTAATTAGTAGTAGAAGAGACCCCACTCAACATTAAAAAAAAGGACAACGACCTACATTAAAATTACTGTTTCGTGTACTGATGATTGGTGACCCCGTTGCATATAATTTCTAGATCCGCCGCTGATTGTAGTATGATCAAAAGAGGCTCTTTCTTGTTAAACGAGTAAGGTTGTGTACAACTGACATGTATGCTTCGCTTAGGCTAGAGCTTTGTTGGAGGCATTGGCATTGGCATTGGCATAATCATATGATAGGGTATGTGAGACATGGGAGTAGTAACAATGATTGTGCAGTGTGTGACTATAATATTTTATCTTGTTCAATGTTCATAGTTTCGATCCCTTTGCTACTCATAAATTTTTCCATGGTTAGCCTAATAATGCAAATGAGATTGAAGTAAAGGATTGAATTTGAGATTATGGTTGCGTCAGCATAAGTGCATCTAGGAGATAAATGTAGATTTAATAAACAAAGGTTCTTAACTTCTTATATATTGCCAACATGGTAAGTTTATTTCCACTAGTGGTGCAGCACAACACTTGGTTTTGCCGCAGAGATTGCATCTTCTGATTCTTTTATGGGGGCTGGGGAGCGTTACCGATACTGTGTTTGGTAACTTAGTTAGGTTGGTATAAAGCTAGCACCTCTTTGCTACGTTAGTATAAAAATTGTCGAAATATTTGTATAAAAGATAACAACCGGAGATTACGTCTGATCGTTGGTTGTAGCTCACGCGTAAAACTCGCTACCTTTATCATTTTCTCCTTTTTCTCTATTTTTGTTTATTTTCATTCGTTTTCACTCCATCAATTGCGAAAGTGTCAAGGTAGTTGGTCTAAACATAGGTAATTGACAGGAATAGAGTTTTGGATTTCATGGAAGGAAGGTAAAAATTGAAGGAAACTTTCAGATTTCTTCCTTTTTACTCATCATATTCATTCCTTAATTAATGGTTGGTACTTAATAAGTTTTGGATCCCAATGACCTACCCCTTTTCATTTGCAATTTTTCTAAAAGAATAAATAAACCTTTTCTTTTTGCTCACTTGAACTGCTGCTACGCCTTGCTTCCATTGGTTTGCCTCCCAAGCGATAGAGGAGAAAAGAAAGACATGGGCAGGGTTTATTATTTTATGGGCATGAAGAAAGAAAGGGAGAGACAGAGGGGGGGGGAGGGGGAGAGAGGGGCGGGGGGGGAGGAAGAGGGATGAGGTGTAGTTGAAATATGATAATAAGCTCAAATCTTGTGCATCAGGCAAACTCTTAGGCCTTTTTTAAGAATAAGTTCAGTTTTCAATTAGTTTTAAGCAGTTTACCGCGTAAGAGGTAACACTAGTGATAATTAGTAGAACTAAAATCTGTTCCATCAGTGACATCCAAAATAAATTAGTATAAACTAGTCTAATCAGTAGAAACAATTGTAGATTAGTAATAATCAGGTAAAGTGAACAGGAGAATTTGAATGGTTTGGGTTGCAATGGTTGTCTTGTACTTGGTCTCTGTCCATGTTCAAAACTAGTGCGCTATAATTTTTTTTTTTTTTTTTTAGGGAAGAAGGCAATACTTGTGCTTTCATAATATCTAGGACCTTATATACTGTCTTTAGTACCTGGATGTATCAATTGGTCAAAAGCATTTAAATATTGTTTTTAATTCTCCAGATATTGAAATCTAGCCCATGTGATGGAGATAACGAGTGAGACAGTGATTAAGAAACCGAAACGACTAACTTCGGTTGTTTGGAATCACTTTGAAAGAGTAAAGAAGGCTGATATATGTTATGCTGTTTGTGTACATTGTAATAAGAGGTTAAGTGGATCAAGTAATAGTGGAACAACACATTTGAGAAATCATTTGATGCGATGTTTGAAAAGATCCAACTATGATGTTTCTCAGCTGCTTGCAAAGAGACGGAAAAAGGATAACACCGTTACCCTTACAAGCTACAACTTTGATGATGGGCAACCCAAGGATGAACATATTCCAGTTGCTGCTATTAAGTTTGAGCCAGAGCCCAAAAGGGAAGAGGCTATATCTATTGGGAGTATGAAGTTTGACCAAGAGCGAAGTAGAATGGATCTTGCCCGTATGATTATTTTACATGGTTATCCGTTGGCCATGGTTGACCATATTGGCTTCAAAGTATTTGTAAAAAATCTGCAGCCAATGTTTGATATTGCAACAAATAGTGCACTAGAGCTTGACTGCATTGCAATCTATGAGAAAGAGAAACAGAAAGTCTATGGGATCCTAAACAGACTAAGGGGCAGGATTAGTGTTGCTGTCGATCTGTGGAATTCACCCGAGAATGCTAGATACTTGTGCCTTACGGCCCATTATGTTGACGAAGAGTGGAAGCTACAGAAGAAGATACTAAATTTCATCATGATTGATGCGGCCCATACTGAAGACATACACTCAGAAGTCGTTATCAAATGTCTGATGGATTGGGACATTGAGCGGCGCCTTTTTCAATGACATTTGGTGACCTTTTCACCAGTGATGATATTGTCTCCAGAATTAAAGATCATTTATCTCAGAATAGGCCTCTTCTGAGTTATGGCAAACTGTTCGATGTGCGTTGTGCTGCACATGCTCTGAAGTTGTTGGTTGGAGATGCAATCGATGCACTTTGTGAGGTCATACACAAGATCAGAGAAAGTATTCGTTATGTAAAGAGTACGCAAACAATGCAGGGGAAGTTCAATGAATTAGTCACCCAAGCTGGAATAGATAACCAGAAGAACTTACTAGCTGACTGCCCAATGCGATGGAACTCGACATCTGTGATGCTAGAAACAGCATTGGCATACAGAGCAGCTTTCTCTCTGTTGCAGGAGCATGATTCTGCCTATACAGCTGGTCTATCTGAAGATGAGTGGGAATGGATGAATTCTGTTACTGGCTACTTGAAGCTTTTTGTTGAGATAACCAATGCGATTACCAGCAATAAATTTCCAACTTCAAATATATACTTCCCCGAGATATGTGATGTTCATGTACAGCTGATTGATTGGTGTAAGAGCTCAGATGAATGTATCAGATCTATGGCCGTGAAAATGAAAGCTAAATTTGACATCTATTGGAAGAAATGCAGTTTGTCATTAGCTATAGCAGCAATCTTAGATCCCAGATTCAAGATGAAGTTGGTAGAGTATTACTATCCTCAAATCTATGGTAGTAGTGCAGAAGATAACATCAAAGAAGTCTCTGATGGTATTAGAGAGCTTTTCGACGAATACTCGATTGGTTCAGTATCAGTTTCAGTTGATCACGGTGTTGGAAGCAGTAATGGTGGTATTGGGAGTGACTCCAGGGATCGATTGAAAGGTTTCGACAAATTTCTCCATGAGACTTCACAGGGTAAAAATGCAGTTTCAGATTTGGAGAAATATTTGGAGGAACCAGTCTTTCCTCGTAACTACGATTTCAACATATTTACATGGTGGAAAGTTCATACGCCAAGATATCCTATCCTATCCATGATGGCCCAAGATGTTCTAGGTGTTCCCATGTCAACAGTTGCACCTGAGCTGGCTTTTAGGACTGGGGGCAGGGTTCTAGACCAGTATCGCAGTTCTCTAAGTTCAGATACTGTGCAGGCTTTGATATGCACACAAGATTGGCTGCGGACAGAAGTAGAAGGTGCTAAACACGATTCCCTTTTTCCTGTAATTTTGTCTAGTTTATGTGAAACTGCTGTTTTCTAACTGTTGTTTCTGATACAGAATCTAGTCCACCAGGTCATAGTGCTGTGCCTTTGTGCATTGAAGCAAGTTAGTGCCATACCATGGTATGCTTTTCAACTTGGTTGTATTTCTTTTTTACATGTGGTTCAAGGAAATTTTCTGCTAGTTTTTTAGTAAATGATGTCTCTTCCTCAGAGGCTGCCGTTGTTAATCTCTTGAATGATTGGACTATGTCAGGATAAATGATCTGCATTCTGGCGTCATTCTTGAGAATTGTTTACGCAATGATAAGAGTTTACTTTTCATTTGTAGGGTCAGATGGCAAACTGCGTACAGATTTATGTCAATCCAGTTCTGGGTGAACAATTCAGATTTACCCTTCTGGGTTAAATTTCTGATGTGTTAGATTTTAGGATTAGATAATTGCTTTCTGTTGGTGGAAAGGTTTTTGTACAAATTGCTCCTTTCTCTAACTCTTGTGGAGGATGATATAGCATTCTTAGAAAAGTAATTAATTGTAGTAATGTTTTATCTTTGCTTGTGCATCGTGAATTTGTGATCGTGTGGGTACTAACTACCCAAAAAGACTAGGCACCGTATAGCTTTAAATAAACGCGGTACTTTTTATGTTTGTCCCCTCCCCAATTCTGTCTTTATAATCTTTCCTCCAACTAATGCAGCAAGTAAATTGGGCGTACATTATTACACGCACCAATGTTATTTTGAAGTTCTTGGGTGCATTGTCCATGTATTGATGGTGCTTCTGGGTGTGCAATGTATTGAAAGATGGGAGACGGCAACAGTTCCGGTGTAATGTCACAGTGTTTTCACCCAACAGACATATATGCTTGGGCATGTACTACTAATTTTTTTTTTGTGTGGAAATGCTGGTGCATGTTAATTTTGCTTTTCTGGTAAGGTTGGGATTTTTTGAATCATAGAACTGATTTAAAGGATACATCGATATTATACGGCTAACTTCTTCGCATGGACCTTATTCTTCAGGGCATTTGATGGAAGGCTGGCAATTAGTAAATTACACTCAAGTTATATAGGGGTATCTAATCCCATTTGCTCCCCTAGCTTTCGTCCTTATTTTTCAGATCAATAAGAAACATCATGAGCTGTCCCATTATAAAACCAATTGTTGTTGATACCTTCTTGTTGGCTCCTTCTCCTTCTTCCACAACCTGAACTTGAGTTCCAGAATTGCGTTGTGCTTACCAAAAGTACTTGTTGGAAATTACACTCAAGTGTTACTTTGGCTTCATAAATACGCTTTGCTTTGATGGCTTGGTTTCAGTTTTATGGGGGTGAATTTTTGTAGATTTTTTTGAAAAAATAAAATAAAGGCTATGATTGACAATTCCAAATCTGCATTGGCAAAATGTGAATGCATTCATGCTAATGTATTGACTTATAGAGAGTAGAATACAACAGTGATATGGGTATGATTCGATTCGAACATAAGAGTCTATATTTCAAAAAGTTCTTATCAACTAAATTAGTTGTAAGATTGAGATTTACTCCCTTTCAGAAATGCAAAATTTGATAGCAATATATAAAACTCTTTAAATTGTATCTTCTTTTGATAATCTCACTATTGAACTAACACAAAATAGTCTCAAGAATAAGAGTGCCTTCTCAAAACATTCTCATATGATTTATAACCTGTTAAGTATGTTACTTTCTCTCTTTTCGTTCACTTCTAAGTTGCGGTTGTCGATACCAATAGTTTGAAAAAACATTAGCTTAAAGACCACAATTAACTTGAGACAGTGAAACTTCATAGAAAAGTTGTTCTCATTATCAACCAAACAAATTTTGCACTTCTTATAAAATGTTATCATATAAAAATAATAGCTTTTGGCCTGTTCTATATGAAATCAAGCTCACAAAAAAGGATCAAGGCTTGCTTTCGTAAGCCCATTAGATACTTCCTCTCTCTTTTCTCTATTGCAACTCTGCGTCACTCTTTTCACACAAATTATTATTTACTAACTAGCATTTTGGCCCGGGCGATGCCCCGGGTCAGTTACAATTATGAAATGTATTATTATTATTCATAAATTTTATAATTGATTGTATTAGCTTTTTCGTAATAATTTGTCTAGTGTAAAATTGGAAAATGGACGTTATGACATGATAAGTCATGTTTGAAAAAAACTTCTAAGGAATTGGGGATTAAATAACAATTTCAATGGAATTAGGGTAAGAGAATCTTATTAGTTAACAAAGTGTTACAGATTAAAAGGCTTGTCTATGTCTTTATAATTACATATAATTATAAGACTTTATTATGTTTTACTTTAACATTAAGCATTAAATTGTAGTGGATTAGTAGTTGAACCCTCACATTTCATTTCAAAGGCCATGTGTTTGAATCCTACTAACTACAAATTGTTAATATTTTAAAATGAGATTATAAACATGTGTATTAGAAGCTTGAGAAGAGTGCTACGTGGCACCGTTCCTTTGATAGAACGTCTTTTAATATATTTGTATAATTCCTTATAGTTATATGAGAGGACATATAGAAAGAGATAAAAAAAAGGAAAAATTGTTTTAAATAAGCCAACCTTTGCGCAGTGTTCATAAAATAAGTCAAACTTTGGTTTAATCCTGACTAAGTTAAGCTTGTATGGCTATTTTCTTCTATTGAGTTTAACCTATTTGTGACTTGTTTAGTAGGTTACATGTGATGTGCGTTACAATGTGATTGGTTTGCTTTTTTTTTTGTGTTTAAATTTAATTCTGATTTTTGCATAAATATTAAAAAAAAAAAAAACAATCTTCCCCCATCTTTCTCTTTCCTCCCCCTCCAGACCATCTCTCTCCTCCACTCCCTTCTCCACCACCCCTATCCGCCTCTCACCATCTCTCTCCTTAATGTCATCGACCTCCACAACAACCTCCTTGTGGGGGGGGATCCCCTAGCAGTTGTCCATCCTCGACCACATCACCACCTTCAACGTCTCCTTCAACTGCCTCTCCGGGATGATCCCGCCTTCCATCAGGAATCACATTGGGATATGCCCCACTTCAATGCAACGTCGTTTCAGGAGAACAAGGAGCTTTATGGGTACCCCCTTGAGCTATTCAAAAGCAAAAGGTTGTCTCTAATGGCGATTGTTGGGATTGCGCTTGGAAGCAGGCTTTTGAGCCTTGTTGTTAGCTAAACCGTTAGGGTTTTAGGTGGTGGGTTGGGTGGTTAGTGCTATGGTTTAAGGTCGTGGGATGTAGAGGTGGGCATGGGCCGGGCCAGCACGCGGCCCGGCCCGTTGTCCGCTACATGGGCCGCGGGTTTGTCACGGTCAAGAAATTTTATTTCAGACCCGCACCGGCACGAGCCCGCGTGGGCCGGCCCGCGGGCTGAACGCTCCTTTCCTTTGTTTTTTAGCCTAAAACTGTCAAAAATACAAAAAAAAATATAAAACACGGGCTAGGCCCGCAGGAGGCACGAGTCCGGCCCGTGGACAAAATCTGAAAATTTCAAGCCCGGCCCGACTCGGCCCGTCATTTCCCCAAGCCCGCGGGCCGAGCACGTGAACAGGCCCGGCCCAGCCCATGCCCAGGTCTAGTGGGATGGGTGGTGGGTGAATTGGGTGGTTATGGTGGGGGTTTCGATTGGTGGTTTATGGATGGTAATGCTAGTGGGTTGGGTGGTAGTTGTTGGAGGGAGGTGTGTGTGAGAATTACTCCCTCTGTATTTTTTTATCTTTTTCACTTAGAATCTTGACACTATTCACAATTAGAGAGAATCTTTTAAAATTTTCTCAATATATAAGAAAAAATATAGTCATGTGGGGTCTTGTTTGATTCGTCTCAATGAGTATTTTATTAATATTCAATTATTATAATTTTTACTAATATGTAATGAAAGATATTTAAGGTTGAATAAGTGTATTGGCAAACGTGCAAAGTCAAGGTAGGAAAGATAAAAAAATACAGAGGGACTAAAAAAGAAGATAAGAAGTAAAAAAATTAAATCAAAACGTAAAATAAAACTGAAAACCTATGGTTCAGGTTGTAAGTATTTTGACTCATTAGAAAAGAATAGCCCTACAAGTTTAACTTAATCAGGAATAATCAAAAGGTATACTTAAAATGGAAAGACCGTCCAAAGTTTGACTTATTTAGAATAATTTTTCCAAAAAAAAAAGAACATATAATAAGAGAGATATAACATTAATGTTAGGAAAAATTGTAAAAAATAATCCCAAGTTTCAGGTGTCTTCCCATATTAATCCCAAGTTTTAATTATTTTTGAATAATCTGAAGTTTGGGAGTCATCTTCCCATATTGGTCCAAAATACCTATAATCGTTTGAACCAATTTTAAAAAGTTGATAAGACACCATTTTATTTAAAAAAATCACCTCTAATCGCCTTCATCACCACTCCACTATTAAAATGAAAGGCAAACGGAAATGTTTCAATCGGCGTATTGACCTTTAAAACGAGTTTTAAACCGACTTTTTCACTAGGGGCCAAATAAGGAAGACTACTAACAAACTTGAGATTATTTAAAAATAATCCAAAGTTGGGATTAATTTGGGAAGATGGCCAAAACTTGGGATTATTTTTGACAATTTTTCCTTAATGTTATACGTTGTAATAGAGTAAAAGAATAAAACTTGACCCAGCCCAAATTAGCAAAGGATGAGCATCAGTATATCAAATGGGTTTATGTTGTTGGTTATTAAAAAGTCAAATGTCTCTCCACAATTCTGCAGTAGTGTCGTCCACACGGATGTTTGTGGGTTCATATGCCATTTCATCTTGCTGCATTAACAGATTCCATCATTTTAAAGCATTTTCAACTTTTCTTCAACCAGCCCATCATCACCCCTCTAACAAACACACTTTCAGGTGCCACTCTACCAATAATCAGGTTTTTCTCTCTTTTGTAAATTTAGGTCTAATTTCCTCTTTCATATTTCTTAATTTTTTTTTTCTTTTTGATTTGGGACATATCAATGTGCTCCGAATTTTTTAAGAGGTACAAGGAAAAATTTCAAATTGCAGAATTGTTTTAAACTTTGAATTTGAAGAAAATTGAGGGGTTTTTGAGATGATTTATGTGAAAGCCTTTTTCATAAATGTTTTTGATTTTAGTGGGTTTCATGTTCTTGTTGGATCCTCAAAACTACGACATGGGTGCGGACTGTTTTCAAAGTATTTTTGGATTAAAACGAGTAATTTCATAAAATAGTCGAGTTGGACACTTGGACATGTACCGCGAGCAACATAGTTTTTCATGTGGCTTGCTGTCTCTTTAATTGCAAATTGGTATTATATTTTCTAGCTGATTTTTTTTTTATATTATTTTGTGACATTGTCAATGTAATATAAGGGGTAGTTGAATGTTGGTGAATTGTTTGCTCATTGTTTCCTTATAAGTTAGGACTCATCTGAACATTATTCTAGTGATAGCATGTAGCAAAATGCCCAATTTTGAATAACTAGTGGTCCCTATAATAATGAGTATTATCTGATATTTTGATTGACTTATGGAATTTGTTGGTTGACTCTTAATTTTATTCAACTTTAATACAAAAGGGAAACATATGAAATATTTTTCTATTTAAAGTTTGAGGACAGATGATCACTTATCATGGTTATTGAGTCGAAAGTTTTGGTCATGACTTTGTTTTGGAAGTTTTAGAAATGAGTAGATCATGTTTTTCTATTTTAATCTTCTATTGCTCTCTTAAGATGGACTGCTGGGTTGGTGTTTCTTTCTAGCTGTTAATTGACACTCTACTGGATACGGGTAGGATTATACTGAAAAATGGTGTGATTGCTATTAATTATGTTTCAAGTGTTCATGTTAGCTGTTGGCTAGGAGATAAAACCTTGTTACGTCATGAATACCTCTTAATTTGTGTTCATCTGATTAGAAAATGTGATTAAAATACACTTTGTGCATGTTTGGTTTAACTCATGGAATGGTTTGGTAGTGGAATCAAATAGAGGGAAGGAATGGCAACAATAATTGTTACCTTTGTTGGGTCTTTGGTTCCATAATGGAAAGGAAACAGTTATAGGTGTGGGATTGAGGAGGGTAACATAATTTGGGAGTGAATGTCTATGCCTTAAGTGAAAGAATTTTGGGGTTTGTCCATCAAGCAAACAATCCTTGGCTCACTGCATAATTCATGAAGTACAGTGGTCAGGGTGGAATGTAAAATTGCAAGTAAATCATTGATCATTCGCTCGTGACGGGAATATTAAGATTTCTGTGGTGGACTTGCTGTGGAGCAATTGTTGTGGCTAGATGATTGTTTGACTTGGTCACTGTTCATTGGAGCATTAATGAATTCAGTTTTCTTTGATCCTACTTATGATTTATTGGTGATTTCGCAATGTACTTCTGTTACCAAAAGTATCAAGTGACTTTGTTGACAATTTTAGTTCACTCAGGTCTTTATAAGAATACATTCCAGTAGATGCTGGATCAATTATAATTAATCGAAGTGAAGTTGTTGAACTTATCGTATTATTTGAAGCTGTAAACACCACAGAAATGATGACTTCCTTACATTTTGAGTCTGTTAATGTTTCTATCTGCTCACCTGAAAAACTGTGTGATTACTGATACTTGCTAGTTCTCTTTATTTCCAATATTTTTTTTTAAAGAAGGCACTGGTACTCTTAAATTGTCAATAAGCTACTTAGTGATCTCTTACAGGCTGATTTTGTGGTTGGTGATGCTCCTGACTATCAGATCCCCTCATGTTTTTTTCTTTTTCTTTTTTCGGGTGGGGGAGGGGGGAGGGGAGTGTGATAAAGGTTAAATGGTGCTATGGTTATCATGTTATGTGTGTGTGTATGTGCGTAGTAAATTCACCATCTTCTCGAACTTATGTGTTCAAACTGGTCATGTAATCATAATGCATCATTAAAGAAAAATTTTACTTCTAAGTTTTACTCAGTGGTAATTCACCCCTTAAAGTTAGATAATTTTTTTTAAAAAAAAATGATTTTGTTATTAAGTATATGTGACAACATAATACAATATTCATCTGCAATGGGTAGATTACTCACAAGAAACTCAAAGTTTCTTTAAGTCATCGATTTTTTCACCATGTACCACTGAAGTTTAACAAAATGCAGTCTAATTATATTTGTGGAATACTTGAAATCTATCAGCAAGGTGTAAAGAGTCCTTAACTCTGACAATTGGAAATGCACACATCACAGACTTGAGGAAAAAAGTTTTCTTAGAATGCTTTAAGATTATCTTAGAACCTTTACTTTAAGTCATAATTGATATTATACTAATGAACTAAGGTGTTTTTTCATCACTTCATGAGTTAATGAAACGACCAAAGGGATGCATATTGGGCACATGTGATCTTTTAGTGCATGCCTCACTTCATGAAGTCCTCTTCATGCGGCATGCTTTAAGATCTAAATTCTGAAGGCTGTCATCTTTGTTCTGCTTTCAGTATTCCTTTTGAGGACCATATGTCTGATTTGCTTTCAGTTTTCTCACTCGAGATACTAGGTTGAATCTGATGCTTTAGAAAGAATGATTACTCACTAAACATCTTTGGCTGTTTTATATATTTCTTTAACATTCATTTTTCACCTTCCTGACTCGTGCTTTAACTTTTCAGCGGGAAAATTGTAATAATACAAGTTTTCCCACCCATCTTCCTACAATGCCGGGAGGGGAAGTCAGTGCGCCTCCATCAGTGGTTCTGCCGACAGCAGAATCCATTGAAAATGACGAGGCCTGGGTGTGGGGCCAGATCAAGGCTGAAGCCCGTCGTGATGCTGACTCAGAACCTGCACTTGCCTCCTACCTCTACTCCACAATCCTTTCTCATTCCTCTTTGGAAAGATCGCTCTCCTTCCACCTAGGGAATAAACTGTGCTCCTCCACTTTGCTGTCGACCCTCCTGTATGACCTCTTCCTTAACATCTTCTCGTCCGATTCTTCTCTGCGTGTTGCTGTTGTTGCAGATTTACGTGCTGCCAGAGTCCGTGACCCGGCATGTGTCTCCTTCTCTCACTGTCTTCTCAACTACAAAGGCTTTTTGGCTTGTCAGGCTCACCGTGTGGCCCACAGGCTCTGGAATCAGGAACGACAGCCCCTTGCACTTGCTCTTCACTCCCGAATATCCGATGTCTTTGCTGTCGATATCCACCCTGCAGCTCGAATTGGAAAGGCAATCCTCTTTGACCATGCCACTGGGGTGGTTATTGGAGAGACAGCAGTAATAGGTGACAACTGCTCGATTTTACACCATGTGACCCTCGGGGGAACAGGAAAAGCTGTGGGTGATCGTCACCCAAAGGTTGGTGATGGAGTTCTAATTGGTGCTGGGGCAACAATTTTGGGTAACATTAAGATCGGTGATGGGGCGAAGATTGGGGCGGGATCAGTGGTGCTGATTGATGTTCCTCCAAGGGCAACAGCAGTGGGGAACCCAGCAAGGTTGCTCGGAGGGAAAGAGAAACCGTCAAAGAATGCGGATGTGCCAGGAGAGTCTATGGATCACACTTCTTTTATTTCGGAGTGGTCCGATTATATTATATGATAATATATTGGTAGTAGAATAGTCATTGTACAATATATTCTGCCTCCTTCCTGTAGTTGCTAACATCTGAACTCGTGTTTCCTTTAGTCTAATACTAGTTAGGTCTTGCCTTGGATTTTTGCCTTCTGCAGGATGAACTTTCCATCTGTTTGTTGGCTGTATTTTTTTTGTTCATTAACATGCAGAATACATGCCATGAGATAGTGGTATGTTATCATAGCTTATTTAAAAAAAAGACAAGTTGATATACGTTCAAATAAGTCAAATTTAGTTGAATATAACACGCTCTAAGTTTATTTTCGTAAATGAACTATAATATGAATTTCGAAGTCCGAAAAATTCAAAATGTTTACCCTAGATTCTAAGTGATGTTTTTATGAATGAAAACTGAAAATAAGAAGTAAAAACAAGGATAGTACTCTTGAGTCTTGATTCTCGCAGGAATCAGAGGGTTTCTTCCTATTCGCAATTAGAAGATGAATACAAGTCGCAACACGTATTGTTTTGGTTAACAACCAAAATAAGCAACGCTTACAATTATCGAATCAACTCTCTCTACCTTTATTATGGTTAGGAGGCTATATTTATAGAAGAAGAAACAAGAAGACCCTGCCCTCCAAGCTATTACATCATACGACCAAGTAATCATTTTTGTAAGGAAAATTTCTCCTAAACTTAAGCCGAAAATCTAGCTAGAACTTAAGGAAACAATAGCTTTAAGGAAAGAGGTGCAACACTTTCCTTAAATACTCTAAACCACACGCCTAAGCCTAAGCTATTACAACTCAGATTTTTCGGCTCTTATTACAACCAAACTAAAATAAAAATGACTCAACGACATTAACTAATTTAACTAACAAATATAATAAAAGATATACTGACGCAAGTCCAACTATCTTTATTTGCTTTCGTAGAATTGTTGCATGGTTTTACTTTGCTCTTAAAGTGAATGTTTTACATGTAACGAAAAATATGTCTTTTATTATGTTTGTTAGTTAAATTAGTTAATGTCGTTGAGTCATTTTTATTTTAGTTTGGTTGTAATAAGAGCCGGAAAATCTGAGTTGTAATAGCTTAGGCTTAGGCGTGTGGTTTAGAGTATTTAAGGAAAGTGTTGCACCTCTTTCCTTAAAGCTATTGTTTCCTTAAGTTCTAGCTAGTTTCTAGGCTTAAGTTTAGGAGAAACTTTCCTTAAAAAAACTGATTAGTTGGCCGCGTGATGTAATAGCGTAGAGGGCAAGGTCTTCTTGTTTCTTCTCCTATAAATATAGCCTCCTAACTAGAATAAAGGTAGCGAGAGTTGATTTGATAATTGTGAGCGTTGCTTATTTCGGTTGTTAACCAAAATAATACTTGTTGCGACTTGTATTCATCTTCTAATTGCGATTAGGAAGAGACCTCTAATTCCTGCGAGAATCAAGAGTACTATCCTTGTTTTTACTTCTTATTTTCAGTTTTCATTCATAAAAACAACATAAAAACGTCACTTAGAATCTAGGGTAAACATTGTGAATTACGTATGATTCAGAGCTATAACGAAGTAACAGTAACCAGAAACATTTGCGTAAACTTTCTGGCAGATTCAATCAGTTTTAAGGTAAACTTTAGGTCACTCGTTCTCCTAGCATATAACGAATTTTTGAGAGTTTCTTGGCTTAAAATTGGACTACTTTTTGTCTAGTTTAATACTGGAAAGTTTAGTAATTTTTTAAGAACTTTTGCTAATTGATTGAGCACGTTTTGGATAATTGGTCAAAACCGAGCTATTCTGGACCAGTTTTGTGAGAATTAAAAATTGCGAACAATTGGCTTTATATTTTTGTGTGAAATCTTGGTCGAGTGTTCCAAACACATAGGGATACGTGCGGATAAAATTTCATATGATTTTGGGTAGTTTTGAATAAATTCGTAGCCTGATCTATTGACAAAATATCTGGGCAGTTTTATGTCAATCTGAGAATTATTCTTGTATGAACGAATTTTTGCTTATATGATGGATTCGATGTGCAATGATGTATCAACTTCTTTTCAAGAGGCTTACCAAAGATTTGAAAGGGCTAAACAAGCACTACAAAATCTTAGATATCCACCAACACTTGAAGAAAGATTGGCAAGACTCCAAAAGGATAAAGAGGAGATTGAGATGTTGATTCAACATATCCAGAGATCAAATTCTTGTTGATGATGAAAGTACAAAAGAGGCTCAAGAATTTGTTCTTAATGTTGAAGAAGAAGAAAAGGCTGAATCTTTTTCACATTTGGATAATAAATATTTGATTTTGGAGGTTCCAATCATTGAAGAAAAATTACCTATCTCATGTTTTCCATATGATTTGTTCAAGGAACATAAATTATTGCATGAACTAGTTAAAATCTATGTTCATAGTAATTCAAGTTCTCGAGACATGGGGTTATTTGTTCAAGGTCGCTTAAATCTTTGCTCGATCTTTGATTTATTGCAAATGGTGATCTTGTTGGTGATCATTCGATTCATATGGATGATTTCATGGAGTGGTTTGAAGAAACTTGAGGTCAAGTTTTTTTCAAGAGTGGGAGAATGATGCAAGTCCAACTATCTTTATTTGCTTTCGTAGAATTGTTGCATGGTTTTACTTTGCTCTTAAAGTGAAGGTTTTACATGTAACGAAAAATATGTCGTTTATTATGTCTGTTAGTTAAATTAGTTAATGTCGTTGAGTCATTTTTATATTAGTTTGGTTGTAATAAGAGCCGGAAAATCGAGTTGTAATAGCTTAGGCTTAGGCGTGTGGTTTAGAGTATTTAAGGAAAGTGTTGCACCTCTTTCCTTAAAGCTATTGTTTCCTTAAGTTCTAGCTAGATTCTAGGCTTAAGTTTAAGAGAAACTTTCCTTAAAAAAACTGATTAGTTGGCCGTGTGATGTAATAGCTTGGAGGGCAAGGTCTTCTTGTTTCTTCTTCTGTAAATATAGCCTCCTAACCAGAATAAAGGTAGAGAGAGTTGATTTGATAATTGTGAGCGTTGCTTATTTCGGTTCATGTTAACCAAAACAATACTTGTTGTGACTTATATTCATCTTCTAATTGCGATTAGGAAGAGACCCTCTAATTCCTGCGAGAATCAAGAGTACTATCCTTGTTTTTTACTTCTTATTTTCAGTTTTCATTCATAAAACAACATAAAAACGTCACTTAGAAGAGCAAAGTAAAACCATGCAACAATTCTACGAAAGCAAATAAAGATAGTTGGACTTGCATCAAACTATTACTAAGGTGAACAATCAAGAGAGTTTTAGAACATCAATATAACTCATAGTTGTATGCTTCAGGTTTTAAATCCCTAAGTGAACAAAGTTTGAAATATCATTTCATTTCTAGTTGTCTATTTCTAAATTTATTGTGGAAATTTACTCTCTTATGATATGCAATTACATTACTGATCCATTTAGGGTTTTAGGTTCCATTACGAGTATATAGTTAGCTTTGAGATTTAGGAAATTTGTTAATCTCCTCGTGAGATCGCCATTTCCTTAATCTTTATTACTTGTTAATATTTTTAAGGTTTAAGAATGGGTTTTAATTTAATAAGGTAAACAATACGCGTTAACTCGGATCGGTTGTGATTCGAGCACTTGTATGGACAATATTTATGACCTCATGATAATTGCAAATTGTAGTACTGAATCACTAAGTAATACTCGTCAAGATTATCAAAACGAAAACTTTCTGTGGGTATAGTACTCATAAGTGTTCAAAACTAAAGCACCTTCAATTGGATCTGCTCAAAAATATAAATATGCTCTTCAAGATCCATCAAAATACCTATAATAGCACAGGGAGAACATACAATGAAGATAATCTACTTCTACACTACATAAACAAGAAAATCCCTTATTATGATGCCATAATTAGTTAACAACTAGAGAGCTTTCAATCAAACTAGGTAGACTAATAAATTTTCTCCCTTTGCCATTTCTTTCTAGAGATCTTCCTCGAATTTCAATATCATTGATGACATCCAAAAACTGTAATATCGGGGAATCGACATAAGTTTATAATAAGTTGACAACCCAAGATAACCACAGGCACAATCGTTTTAGATTCAGACTTGATATCTGTATAACTATAACTTGTTGGTCAATCTTCTAATCAACGAATTAAGTAGACCATTAAACTGAATATATATCAACAACATTTAATGAATGTTCCACACAATACTAATATGACATCCACAAACACGGCAATCAACATAACAACCATACCGATTCATCAATTAGAGCGCGGAATACTGTAGCTCATCTGATTGCTATCAGGGGTAATAGAGTAACCATTCTACTAATAGAACTACAACAAAATAGTTTCCACAAGACATAAATGTATATCAACAAGGTGCTGTCTGCTAAGACATTCAAGTTAACTTCAAAGCCTAAGCCAAAAGACATGCATACATGAAAAGGCCATCAAAGTTCTTTGTACGTCCAAGAAACAATGTGTTTAAAATACCATGATTGATGATTATCAGAGACTTATTATTGCCTTCTATTCATCGTCCTCTTCAGAGTCGCGGCAAATACAGGCCCAAACCAATCAATTTGAGAAACACCTGATCCATTTTGTGAACCATCAGTTGTTGCATTGATAAAAGCACCTTCAAACTCAATCTTACAAGCTAAAGAGCTCCTTTTAATCTTAAATAATGCCCTACAGAACCTATGTTCCTTCTAAAGTTGAGCCATTTCCCCTTTATCATAGTCCGCATCCAAGCCAACAAAGCAAGAAATGTAAAGCTGTTCCAAAACATTTGCATTACAAAAAAAAATATTTCACCAACTTAATATCATAATCACCCCCTTTAATATCTGATATCTCTATACTCTTAAGCTTACTCAACAAGCATGTAGGAATTGGGGTATCCGAATTCCCCTCCTCCTTGAAAACAATCAAGCTAAGATGTGTCAGATTACAAAAACTTGACCAAACATTAGCAGTTACATGATCAACAAATATAGCAAGATTATTCATCAAGTGCAACGATTTAACACTCGAAATCCCTTGAAGAAAGTCCGGTACATGGGCAAGATCCTCTTCATTTCGAAAACTCGAAAGCCGAAACGCAATAGAAGCCTTATGCAACAAACTTGGATACTTAACAAAACAATAACACGCAACAAAGTTGATCACCTCAATCTCTTCCATTATGGGTGCATCAATTAGAAACTTGGTATTACGTGACAACGAAGACGACCCATTCATTACAACCGTCAAAGACCTCAACTTATAAGAGGAAATATCAACAACTTCATCCCCATTCAAGTCCATTGCCAAGAACAGAGTCTCCAATAACGGGCAAGACTTAAACAATGTCCTGAATATTCGAGTGTCGTCGAAACAAAGCCGCAAATCGAGCTTCTTTAAACAAGGAAGATTAACAGCACCAAATTGAAGCAATGTGCATGAAAGATTCCCCATCAATGTGAGTTCCACAAGTGATTGGGTTTCAAAGACACAAATTGGGAGTTGAATATAATATTTAGAAACATTGTCGTTCAAGTCTATGATTAACTCGAGTTTGGCCACATTTCTGGCGCATATAATAGTAACCCAAGATTTAAAAGAAAAGGAGATGGTTTGGAATTGGTCATTTTTATGAAGAGGGTGGAAAAAGTGGAGATGGAAAGCTGAGATGTGAGGCGAGGTGAGTTGTTGGAGAACGTGGTGGATGGTGTTGGTGGAGTGGTCGAAGAAGAGGTAGGGAAGGAGGGTCCAAAGGGAGACCTAACGACGGGATAAGATGGAAGTGGTGACGACGGAATAAAGAGGGAGGAGAGAATATATTTTGATTAGAAGGGAGTCTGGGAGAGAGGATAATCGGTCTTCTTATGAGTTGCCATTGTTTCTCATGGGAGGATCGTTTTCGGCCAATTTGGTTTCTCTGAGTTTTTAGGGGTTCGGGGAAAGAGGGGAAATTCCTAATCGCTCATTGCTCATTACTCATTGCTCTCCTAAGGGATAGGGAGGAGCATATAATATGTCTAGGGGTGCTCGGTCAATGTTCTGCTAAAATTCGAATCGAGTTGGATCGACTTAAAATTTTAATGAGCACGAGTTGAGCATGATCCCGCTCGACTCGATAAGCCTTTGAGCAACTCGATAATTAGTTTATAGTATTTTTTTTCTAGATATTAAGTCTTTTTTATGTAGAAAATATACCTATATTAGCTAAGAGTATTACAAGTAGAGAAATAAAGGCCTTTTATATCTAAAATGTGGAAAATATGAATCAAATAACTCTCTTTTTTCTATATTTGAATCATAATAAAATTAGGAGACTCGTTAACAAAAGAAGCACCAGATTAGAAAAAAAAAGAGAGAGGAAGGAAGCAGCAAAACCGTAGAAAAGGTGCAACGTAGGGGAATATTAGTCCCACATCGATGGTCTAACATGAGATGAAAGCTATCAAGGTCTATAAAACATTACTCTTACCCAAGCAATTTATTCATGTCCCTTATGGGCCTAGTATATTATTATTGTATATGGGCCTTACTAAGATATGGATTTAAATGATGACATTGGTTTGAATACTTGGACTGACTTTGTCATTAGCTTGGCTAGGTTCGAATACTTGAGCCTCTTGAACTCGAGCCAAGCTATTCGAGCAAACCTAGCTCAAGTCGACTTGAGTGTCGGGTCGAGTTACAACCAAACTTAATGAGCATGAATCAAGCAGGGGTTTGGCAAGCTTAACGAGCCACGAGCTGAGCATGAGTCGAGCAGGGTTGAGAAGTTTTCGAGTCGAGTCGAGCAAGCCTCTACTAGCGATCTACTCGCTCGATTAACACTC
The DNA here is from genome assembly GCA_947646795.1 of Beta lomatogona. Lineage (NCBI taxonomy): Eukaryota > Viridiplantae > Streptophyta > Magnoliopsida > Caryophyllales > Amaranthaceae > Beta > Beta lomatogona. The sequence goes on from CANSNZ010000116.1 coordinate 1,000,286, forward strand.
ATACATATCACATTCCTCCTATGACATTTTTGTAAATAAATGAATTAAGTAAATTTTAAAAAATTAAAGATAAAATAAATGAAAAATGTTGTATTTGAAATTATTAATATTATATAAGAAAGGATAAATGTTGTACAAAAAGTTACTAATATTGTGTAAAAAAATAATTGAATCTTGTTCATAGCATGAACACTTATATGTTCCTCTTAGAGGTGATCAAATAGCGGGTCGGGCCGGGCCACCCCTAAAAAAATGCCCATTAGTTGGGACGGGACGGGCCAAAATTTTGTGCCCAAGGCCCGTTATTTCGGGCCATAAATCGGCCAGGCCGAAATGTAGTATAAAAAGTCATTTTTGGCTTGCCCAAAACCCATCCCAAAGCAAAAAAAAAAATTCGGACGGGGCCGAAACTGGGCAAAAAATTATGTCCAAACCAAGGAAAAATTCGGGCCGGGACGGGCTTATTGATTAGCTCTAGTTCCTCCTAAGGGGGAATTACGCAAAGTTTGGGGAAGACTGCTGCCCAATCTCGAGCGATTAGGGCGTGTTCGGCATTTGCTTTTAGCGTTTGGACTAAGTCAAAGTGTTTGAAGATTGAATATAGTTTATTTTTGTTATTTTTTCTAAACTAACGACTAGTTTTATCAAGCACTAATTATCTTAAAAGCAATTTTCTAGTCAAATTCTAACAGCTAATATTTGACAGCTACACTACAACTAACAACTACTTTTTCCAAAACACCCCATGTGCTACTCTTGCATGTATTAGATCATTTTAGTAAATCTTAGTGTTTGAAAATACAACATTTACAAACTACAATACAACATTTGTAAATCAGTATACAACATTAATTGATTTGCCTATACCCATGAGAGTAAAAATAATACATTAATAAATAAACACGTAATATGGGTGCTTACATATACAATATTCTTTTTCTCTAAAATACAACTTCAGTTTTAAAAATACAACTTTTATAAACTACATGCAATTCAATATTTATGAACTAATATCAACATGCCAATGATATGTGTGTTTTGAGAATCAAGGTTGGCCTAGTGGTTGTGAGGTCCTCCTTCCACTCCTATGACAGGGGTTCGATTCTCTCCCTTTGCAAAAAAGATCCCCAATTTCTCCACCTTCTTGCAAGGGAAATTCTCCATACGGAAAAAATGATATGTGTATTTTAGTAATATATTAGTTCGAAATTTGCCAACTATCGTCGGGGGGCCTTGAAAATGAGAAACTAGAGTAAGCATTGGCGGAGCCAGGATTTTAAATTTGGGGGTGCACAGTGACAAATCCAAGAAAAATCGAGATAAATTGATTTAAAACTTCAAATTGTGTAGTACTTGTTTAAATATTAAAGAATATCGATGTACAAAAGGACAACTAAAATTCTGAAATTCTTCAAATAATTTTTTATCCGCAAAAAATTAAAGAGTAGAGCAGCATGTGAATTAAAAAAAAGGTAAAGTTATACAAGAGGAAAAAAAATGGAAAGATAATAATCTTGAAAAGATGTTGCCGTCAAAATAAGTGGAAAAGAAAATTAAAGAAACAAAGGAGCCAAAATGCTGCTTAAAGGAATTGAACTCGCGTCACTATTGGGTAAAGAAGCATAACGCATCCAGCAATCATACCACCAAGCTAAACAACTTATTTTGTCTTAATGCTGTACGGTTTACTTATAACTTTTCTTCTCCAGAGCTTTGCCAACAATAGATCCTTTACTGTTGTCTCCAAAGGTAACACTTCCACCATCATAGGTTGTGAGTGCTAGAAATTGCTTCTTATCCCCGGACATGTGTCTTGAGCAACCACTGTCCAACTACCAAAAGGTACTATCTCTCACTTTAGCCTGCAAGAAACAATCAAACATTAGATATAGGAACCCAAACTTTCTTGGGTCCCTTTCCAGAAACAGTTGACTCTAGCTGGTCCTTTCTCATCCAGACCTGTTTTAATATGTTTGTTGTTTCTTTCAATACTTTTCTTCCTACCTGGATAATTAAAGATCTTATGTCCATTCATACCATAGTGATAGCACACATGCATGTCCTTTGCAAGGACATACTTACCTCTTTTGAATTCCTTGATCCAAGTGGTTCCCCTAGGGTGCCAGTTGGTCTTGGTTTTCGTTCTGGAATAACCAAGACCAGCTGTACCACTGTTACCTTCCATGGAAGTGAGATGGTTCAAGGTATTCTTTGCAGATAAGAGTTTGTCTACGTGCCTTTGGCTGTTTTGAACCTCTTTGTCCTTGGTATCAAGAACTCTCATTAGAAAGACATTTTTTTTTCATCCATAACTTTGAAATCTCTTTTGATTTTCTCAAGATCAAACTCGAGTTTTGAAATTAGTGAGTCATTTGGCACGTTGACAACCACTTTCTGCTTACCCTTACTCACTTGATGGATCTCTGAATACAAATCATATATTTGACCTTCATACTAATCAATCATCTTTCTAACTTCAGCACAAGGATCTGCAGGGGAAACAGTTAGCTAGGCAGTCTTGAGCGTAACAAACTCTCTATGCAATTCATCTGCATCATCAACCAAAAGGTTAAAAACATGCTGTAAATTAGACTTGCATATAGTGTTTGCCTCACTCTTAAAAGCCATAAAATTCGGGGGACCATCTGGGTTAAGCAAATCATGCAGAGGGGGAACAGTTAAGTTTTCTTCACTATCACTAGGATCATCCTCATCCCTTTCTAGCAAAGAAGACTTAGTTGTTTCCAACTCGACCTTGCACTTGTCAAGTGCAACCAGGGCCGTCTTAAACATTTTAGAGGCCCTGTTCTAATCTTAAAAATTGGGCCCCTTATATTTAGAAAAATAAAATTTTCATAATAAAAAAGTATGTATTAAAAAATTTATCAAAATACGATTATATTCTTACGAATTAAATCCACAAAAACTTAAACTACTTTATTTAAATGGTAAATAAAATCTCAATACAGTTTAAAAAAAATCTAAATAAAATCTCATATCCAGATTCATACTTTCTAGTTTTAGGAGGCATAGGAAAAAAAAAACTAAGGTGTGAATTACACAATCAACAACTTAAGACATAAGTGAAAGTGGAAAAAAAGGAGCGAAACAACCTGGCAATTGAGCAATAGTACTCCAACTTGTGATAAATCTATCCCAATTAGTCAATTACTAACCAATAATTTCAACCTAAAAAATTAAAGAAAAAAATCTCATTAGTTGCTCAATTGGTGAACAACATATTGCATACACAAAACACAATTCCACTTCCCCTCAAAAAAAAAAAAAAAAAACATAATTCCACTAACCCTTAAAATATTACATAATTTACATTACATCATTATTCATTAACAAATTACAATAGGAGAGTAATCTTACATGTCAATTAGACAATTAACATTTACCACCTAACTCATGGCTCACTTTCTTCTTCAATCTTCAATCGGTTCATAGTGGCCAACATATCAAACATTCAAACTAAAAAATTAATAAAATTCTGATTAGTACAATTGAACAATATCAAACGAACTTTGTCTATGCTTTCTTCTACCTTCGGGTTTCGTCAAATACTCAATTGCCAAACCGCCAAGATTTGAGAACGAAGTGCCGACGAGACGCCGAGATTGACAAACGAAGGAACAAAAGCGAAATTCTCCAAATTTCAACCTCCTACTATCTCGTTCTTCTGGTTTCTTCTTCCCAAATTCGTAAAAACCAAAAACATTAAGGTATGAATCTTAGTTTTTTTGTCCCTCAATTAGGTGATAATTGATGAATAAATCGGCTAGAATTATTCATATAGTAGAAAAAATTAGCAGTTAATTGAAGATTTAATTGAGAAATCAAAATTGATTTTTCCATATTCTTCATAACCGTTGACGGAATGAGTGAGAGAATTTTGGGAAGTTGTTAATAGAAATTGAAAAATTAAAAATATCCAAGAATTTCAAAAGATAACAAATTTTGGAAAATTGCGTGAGTTACTGATTTTTGGCAATGATATGGAGCGAGAAATTAGGGGAAGTTAGAGAGGAGTTGATGATGTCGTTGTTCCTGTATGTACAGTGGGAGAGAAGACGTTTTTTTTAAAAGGCTGGGCTTCGATATTTTGGGCCCTCAAAATTTCGAGGCCCTGTGCTGATGATGGTCTGTTTGCACAGGCTATTGGCCAGCCCTGGGTGCAACTTCAAGCTTAGCCACTTGATCCTTTAACTCGATACACACTTGCTCTAAGTGATCACAACTAGCAATAGTAATATCAAATTCAATTTTCTTTTCTTTCAACTCACATTTGCCAGTTATGTAAGCTTCACTTAGTTTAAGACATTCATCTAACAAAGAATCAATACATTCAAGCATATTATCTCTATCATAATGATGCATGTGTTCATGAATTTGTTCCAAATTTACCTTGCATTCACTGAGCACTTCTTTCTTTGCCATACAAAAGAGATTTGATATACTGTTCCCCTTTCTGGTTGTAAGATCGATGCCTTGAATCTGGTGAAAATGCGGCTCAAACGGAGGAATCGAATGTTCGCCTGGTCAACCGGGCGAGTCACGCCCGACCGGGAGGAGTCGCCCGGGCCAAAAAAGATAGTCAAAACCGTTTGCGCTCCCGACCGGGCAGGTCCTGTTTTGACGCGGGGAAGCGATTTCGAGTCGGGGTATAAATAGGCCTTTAACCTAAATCGTTAATTCAACGATTTAGTTCATAATCACATCTGTAATTTAAGTTTTCCTCCATATTAATAAATCAGTTCTCTCTCTGTCTGTGGACGTAGCCAACACTCCGTTGGTGAACCACGTTAAAATCTGTGCGTGATTTCTCTTTGTTTTGCATTCAATTATTTGTTCTTTCTCACATCTGTCATAACAAACTGGTATTAGAGCTTTGTGTTCGATCCGGGTGAGAAAGATGTCTGGAATGAATGTGAAAATCGAAAAATTCACTGGGAGAAACAGTTTCAGTCTGTGGCAGATCAAGATGCGGGCTTTACTGAAGCAACAGGGGTTGTGGGCACCGTTGGCAAAGAAGTCATCGGATTCAGATACCGCTGAGATGGCACATTCAACGATTATGTTGTGTCTTTTTGACGACATAATTACTGAGGTCGCGGAGCAGGAAACCGCCGCCGGTCTGTGGTTGATGTTAGAGAGTCTATACATGACGAAATCTCTAACCAACAAGTTGCTTCTGAAGCAACGTCTGTTCAGCTTGCATATGCAGGAAGGTATGTCTCTGAGGGACCATCTAGATAAATTGAATACTATCTTACTAGATCTTCGTAATATTGATGTTAAAGTAGATGATGAGGATGCTGCTTTAATTCTATTAGTATCTTTGCCTTTATCGTATGAGAATTTTGTGGATTCTTTTATTGTTGGGAAACATAATCTGTCATTAGAAGAAGTAAGATATGCTCTTCATACTAGAGAAGTCTGTCATCAAGCATCTGGTTCTAGTACAGATAATCAGACATCTGGATTAGTTCTGCCTGGGGGTAAGGGACAAGAAAAATTTGATAAAAAGAAATCGAATCATAAAAATTCGAATTCTAAGGGTCCTAAACCTAATGATGACTGTAATTACTGTAGAGAAAAAGGGCATTGGAAAAATGAATGTCCTAAGAAAAAGAAGCAGCAGGACAAGAATGAAGATTCTGCTGCTCTGGTAGAAACTGATGGTAATTCTAAGGAAAATCTGGCCCTAGTTGCTAATAACCAGTCACATTTTAGGGATGTGTAGGTTCTTGATTCTGGGGCATCGTATCATATTAGTCCATGCAGGGAGTGGTTTTCAACTTATGAGCAGATATATTGGGGCAATGTTTCTATGGCCAATAGTGCTGCCTGCAAAGTAGTTGGAATACGCTCCATCAGGTTGAGGACTCATGATGGTACATTATGTACCTTGAACAAAGTTAGGCATGTTCCACTGATGACAAAGAATCTGATATCTTTGAGTCTTCTTGACAGTAGAGGTTTCAGTTTTCAATGTGAAGGTGGAGTTATGAGTGTCTGCAAGGGTTCGAAGGTGGTTCTGAAAGGTATTAAAAATGGTACCTTGTATTTTCTCCAAGGTTCTACTATGACAGGTTCCGCTGCTGTTGCATCATATGAGGTTCACAAGGAGGATATGACCAAGCTCTGGCATATAATGCTTGGACATATGGGTGAAAAGGGGATGCAAATTCTGTCAAAAAGGGATGTTCTGTGTGGGCAAAAGGTGCAGGATCTAGAGTCCTGTGAGCATTGTGTGTTTGGGAAGCTTCATCGCAGCAAGTTTCCAAAGGATGTGCATACTACAAAGGGCACACTTAGTTATATTCACTCTGATTGTTGGGGTCCTTCCCGAGTTGAATCTATTGGAGGTCACATGTATTTTGTGTCAATGATCGATGATTATTCAAGAATGACTTGGGTAATTATGATGAAGCATAAAAGTGAGGCTTTCAAGCATTTCAAGCAGTGGAAGGCATTGGTGGAAAATCAAGCTGAAAGGAAGATCAAAAGGCTGCGTATTGATAATGGTCTAGAATTCTGTTGGTCTGAGTTTAATGAGTTCTGCAAGAATGAAGGCATTCCTCGCCATCATACTGTCAGGAATACTCCACAACAGAACGGGGTAGCAGAATGCATGAATCATACATTGTTGGAGAGAGCGAGGTGCATGCGCTCTCTAATGTTGGGTTAGCTAGAAGATTTTGGGCAGAATCTGTAAGTACGGCTTGCTATCTGATCAACCGTTGACCTCACACTGGTATTGATTGTAAAACACCTTATGAGGTGTGGTCTGGTAAGCTTGCAGATTATTATTTGTTGAGAGTTTTTGGCTCTACTGTTTATTATCATGTAAGTGAGGGTAAATTAGAACCTAGAGCTAAGAAGGGTGTATTTGTGGGGTTTGGGAGTGGAGTTAAGGGCTATAGAATCTGGTCACCTTCTGAGAGTCGAGTTATACTTAGTAGAAGTGTAATATTTGATGAAAATTTTATGCTTAACCCCACTGTGAAGTCCATGGCGGTGTCTATTGGTAGTAATGTTGATAACCAGGTCGAGCTGCAAGTCACTCATGATGAGAGTGAATCACAGCACCAAGGTGGAGAAGCTCAACATGGTGCTACTGAATCTGAATGTTCTATTCATCAATCAACCTCATCTGAAGCACATCGAACTAGCATAGCATTTGATAGAGCTAGAAGAGTTGGTGTGGAACCTCCTAGGAGGTATGGTTTTGAGGATATGGTTGCTTATGCATTGCAGGTTGCTGAGGAGGTGGAGGTAGATACTCATGAGCCATCCACCTACAAAGAAGTTGTCTCAGGTAGTGAGTCTGCTCAATGGCTCGCTGCAATGGGAGATGAAATGGAGTCTCTGGATAAGTATCAGACTTAGAAGCTAGTCAAACGTCCTAAGGAGAGAAAGATTGTCACCTGCAAATGGGTTTTCAAGAAGAAGGAAGGGACCTCACCTTCTGAGGGGGTCAAGTATAAAGCTCGGGTAGTTGCAAGAGGGTTCGTTCAAAGGGAAGGGGTTGATTATAATGAGATTTTCTCACCAGTGGTCAGACACACTTCCGTCAGGGTGCTACTAGCAATATTGCACATCAGGATCTTGAACTTGAGCAACTAGATGTGAAAACAACTTTCCTACATGGAGAGTTGGAAGAAGAGATTTATATGACTCAACCAGACGGGTTCCAAGTTCCTGAAAAAGAAGACTATGTCTACAGACTGAAGAAGTCCTTGTATGGGCTAAAGCAGTCTCCTAGGCAGTGGTATAAAAGGTTTGACAGCTATATAATTGAGTTGGGCTACAGCAGGAGTCGGTATGATTGTTGTGTGTATTACAACAAGCTGGATGATGAATCATTGATTTATTTGTTCCTGTATGTAGATGATATACTTATAGCTGCAAAGTCCAAGTCTGATATTCAGAGGTTGAAGGGTCTTCTCAGTGCTGAGTTTGAGATGAAGGATTTGGGTGCTGCGACAAAGATTTTGGGGATGAAAATTTATAGGGAAAGAGATCAGAGGAAGCTTTTCTTGTCACAGAAAGGCTACATTCAGAAGATTTTGTCAAGGTTTGGCATGTCAACAGCTAAGCCTATAGATACTCCAAGTGCCTCTAATAATTATTCGTCTGTTATCTGGTTCGTTGTGAGAGGATTCAAGTCAAGGTGGAGATTTGTAAGATAGATGCCTTGAATCTGGTGAAAATACGGCTCAAACGGAGGAATCGAATGTTCGCCCGGTCAACCAGGCGACTCACGCCCGACCGGGCGGAATCGCCCGCCCAGGCGAGAGCCCGGGCAGAAAGATCGTCAAAACCGTTCGCGCGCCTGACCTGGCGGGTCTTGTTTTGACGCGGGGAAGCGATTTCGAATCGGGGTATAAATAGGCCTTTAACCTAAATAGTTAATTCGACGATTTAGTTCATAACCACATTTGTAATTTCTGTTTTCCTCCATATCAGTAAATCAGTTCTCTTTCTGTCCGTGGACGTAGCCAACACTCCGTTGGTGAACCACGTTAAATCTGTGCGTGATTTCTCTTTGTTTTGCATTCAATTATTTGTTCTTTCTCATATCTGTCATAACACTAGTTCCATCAGCTATGTTGTTTCCTCCTTGATCCATAATAGCAGTCATGCAAGTTTCATGATTAGGGGGCTCATCATCATCTTCTGATCCAGAATTAGAGTCACCCACATGGCTGCTATCATAGCCCTATTGAACGCTTTCTTGTCATTGCTCTTAGACAACGTGTCCTTCCACTTTGGACAGTCACGAATGATGTGACCAAAATCTCCACACTTGAAGCAACCTACTCTTGAAGGGTTAGTTTTCTTTAAGTTCTTACCTTTAAAATTCTTACGCTTAGCCATCATAGCTATATCATCTTCTTCTTCTCAACTATTCCCTTCAAGGCAATACCTCTGACTGGTCCCTTATCACTCTTAAACTCAACAGCATCTCATGAGTCATGAGGGAACCAATCAGTTGTTCTAGACTCAGCGCTGTGAAAATTTTTTGCTTCATAGATAGCTGTTACCTTAGCCGTCCATACATCTGTCAAACTTCTCAGAAAAACATTTGCCAAGAGATTTTAAATCATTTACTGTAGTCATAAATCTACTAAAGCAATCATTTATTTTTTTCATCTTTAATCATATTAAATGCTTCGTATTTAGACATGAGTAAATCAATTTTAGACCTTTTTACCTCGCTGGTTCCCTCATAGGTAAGTTCGAGGGTATCCTAGATCTCTTTGGCGGAGACACAAGCAGATATTTTGTTTGTCTCATTCTCTCCAATAGCCTGTTGCAATATGGACATGGCTTTGGCATTCTTCTCCAGCTTCTTGTAATCAGTATAAGTGTATTCGCTTTCCTTCTTTGTTACTGAGGAACCATTTACCTCCTTGGTGATCTCTAATGGTCCGTTCTTGACAACTAGCCAACATTCATAGTCAATGCCGATGATGATATTCTTCAACCTATTTTTCCACCAAGCATAGTTTTTCCCATTGAATTTAGGGGTCTTGTTGTCATATCCCATAACATTCATTTCTTGAGTACTCATGATCTACTTCTCTAAGTGTTACCCTATTAAGAAGATGATGTGATTTTTGTTGGCAGTTCGAACTCTTTTTGTGTTTTTATGAATTTATGGACGATTGGCGGTTCGAACTCTTTTTGTGTTTTTATGAATTTATGGACGAACAACAATAAAATAAAAGGGATAGACTCTTAAATCTAGGTTTAAGAGATTCTCTTGTGAGTCTCGACTCCATGATCACACAAATCTCGGTTTGTGTATGTTGAACACTCAGTTCTAATGCAAGCAAACAAGCTTCACACTTTCTTAAACTCAAAAACAACAACTAAATTTTATTAATGAAGACTCAGCCTTTAAATAGGCGTGTAATACCTGCAAATAAAAACAACCCTAGTCCTACTAAGGCTAGGTAAACTAAGAGAAAGATAAGAAAGAAATCAAACACTCCTAATCCAATTGGAACAAGCTCCAACTTGGACAGCAAGCAAGCCACGCCTACCATACTTCTAGGCGTGTACTAGAACTCGAATGCTACTAAACTCCTACTCCAAGTAGGAATCCTAATCCAATTAGGACTTGGACTTCTAACTCAACTAGAATTTCAAACAAACTAAAACATTAAAAAGACTCCTAACAGAACTAGGAGTTCTAATCCTACTAGAATTAGGAAAACTAATCCTACTAGAACTAGGAAATACCCAAATCCTAACAGAACTAGGATTGTAGGAAACGAGCCATCTCTCACATGCATCATCCCCTCTCTCTTGAAAACATCCCTTGTCCTCAAGGGTCTTCCAAGCACGGCACCAAATCAACTCCTCCAAGTGTTGCACAGATGCCACGCCCCAATAAAACCTTGTATGTGTCGAACCCAAGCTTCTTAACAACCTTGAAAGGACCCTCATCCATAGGCGCATTATTCTTATGATCAATATGCAGTTTTTGAGCACTAAGAGAAAGCCACACATAGTCCCCTTCACTTAGGCGTGAGTCTCGTCGAAGATGCAGCAAATTAGCCCTTCTTTCCTTCTTGTTGCTTGCGGTTTCTAGCATCTCTTCTCGGCATGAGCTTAGACAAAAATTACCACCACCATCTCGCACAGTTGATGCACTCTCCTTAGGCACAGGCAGCACGCTTCTCTTTGGTGGCAACGGTTTGAGGCCAAAACGCTCCCCATCCTTTAGCACTGAGTACACATTCTCTCGGCCATTATGTATCACTTGGCGATCTGATTGCCAAGGTCTCCCAAACAGCAAGTCACAAGCACTCATAGGCAACACATCAAACCACAACTGATCCATGTAAGTGCCAACTCTAAACCCCACCAATGCACGCTGATTCACCCATACACCCCCATCATCATTTAACCAGCTCAATTTATACGGTTTAGGATGCACTTGCGTAGGCAATTTCAAAGCACTAACAACAGTTCTAGCAATCGCATTAGTACAAGACCCCGAATCAATAATAAAAGAGTAAGTGTTACCATTGATTAAGCACCTTGATTGAAACAAGTTTTCACGCTGCTCATGTTGACGATTTTCAACTTGTTGTGCTACTAATGCACGCCTAAGTATCATGCTCTTCCTTTCAACTTCCGGTTCAACAATATTGGTAGCCCAAAAGTTAGGATCAGCCATATCATGGATACTAGTTTCAGGTGTCTCCTCAATCTCCACAAGCCTTGCTGCCTCGGCTTCCTCTAGTTGCTTGGACAGTAGGCTATAACGCTCTTCCATTGAAATTAGCATGCGGTTAGGACATTGCTTGGCCACATGTCCTTGGCCTTGACACTTGAAACACACCACCTCCCTCATCCCCTTTTGACCAGACGTGAGAGTTGAAGGTGTTTTAGGGCCCTCCACCATCGGCACACTACTCCCCTTCCCCTTATCAGTCATCTCCACCTTAAGACTAGATGAAGATTCAATCTTGCCCGAAAAAGGAAACCTAGACAGTTTGCCCTTGGCCTCCCTTTGCTGCCTTTCTACTTTACTTGCTAATTGACATAATTCATCAAAAGTGTTGTAGACTTGTAGTTCCACGCAATTAGCTATAGGTTTAGCCATGCCACTCAACAGCTTCGCCATCTTTTGCTCTTCATTCTCCTTACAGCCACACGCTAGGTAAAGCTTCTCAAAATCAGTCACATACTCTTCAATGGAACGGTGATCTTGCTGAAAGGAATTGAGTCTAAGATAGAGTTCTTGTTTATACGACTTGGGAACAAATCATTTCCTCATCTTCAGTTTCAATTCAGTCCAAGTTTTGATCTTTTCTTTCCCTTCTCGTAATCTTTGGACTTGGAAGGAATCATACCAATCCGAGGCATAATCTGTAAGCCTTAGAATAGCATGAGAAAAATGCTGCAACTCATCCATGTCCTTATGATCAAACATCCTTTCTATCCTCCTCTCCCAATTCAAATAGGCTTGGGGATCTTTTAATCCATTAAACTCCGGAAGGTCTCCAATCTTGATCAATTCACTCCTGCCTTGGCGTTCTCCCCTCTCCAAGGTGAGTTTATCAATCTCCCCATGAAGTTGCAGTATGTGTTTGGCATAGTTATCACTCCTGGCCTCGTTCTTTTCAAGCCTTTCAAGCAAAGCATCCAACTTTTCCATATCGGAACCCATAACAATCTGCCAGGAATTTTCGTCAAAAGTTTGAGATCTCTGTGACTTCGTTACAGATCGGATTAGGCTAAAATTTTGACACGATGTATCCCTGTATGTTAGCTTTTCACAGAACCAAAAAAATCACAATTCTGACACCGGACGCGCCCTCACGCGCCGTCACAATGAACCCTGCTCTAATACCACTTGATGTGATTTTTGTTGGCGGTTCGAACTCTTTTTGTGTTTTTATGAATTTATGGACGAACAACAATAAAATAAAAGGGATAGGCTCTTAAATCTAGGTTTAAGAGGTTCTCTTGTGAGTCTCGGCTCTAAGATCACACAAATCTCGGTTTGTGTATGTTGAACACTCAGTTCTAATGCAAGCAAACAAGCTTCACACTTTCTTAAACTCAAAAACAACAACTAAATTTTATTAATGAAGACTCAGCCTTTAAATAGGCGTGTAATACCTGCAAATAAAAACAACCCTAGTCCTACTAAGGCTAGGTAAACTAAGAGAAAGATAAGAAAGAAATCAAACACTCCTAATCCAATTGGAACAAGCTCCAACTTGGACAGCAAGCAAGCCATGCCTACCATACTTCTAGGCGTGTACTAGAACTCGAATGCTACTAAACTCCTACTCCAAGTAGGAATCCTAATCCAATTAGGACTTGGACTTCTAACTCAACTAGAATTTCAAACAAACTAAAACATTAAAAAGACTCCTAACAGAACTAGGAGTTCTAATCCTACTAGAATTAGGAAAACTAATCCTACTAGAACTAGGAAATACCCAAATCCTAACAGAACTAGGATTGTAGGAAACGAGCCATCTCTCACATGCATCAGAAGAACCTGCTCTGATACCAATTGAAGGTTTACAATGTACTTAAGAGGGGGTGAATTGAGTATTTAAACGATCTGGTGACAAATTCAAATTCTTTCGATTTAAGGGGGAACCAGTTGGGCTGGTTCCTGACAGCGGAAACACGCGAACTTGAAAGTAATAATGAACACACCAAATTTAACGAGGTTCAGCCAAACAAGGTCCTACATCCTCCTACCCTAGTTTTATTATTAATTAACTCTGAAAAACAAGAACACTCTCGCACTCTCTTGTTTCCCTTACTCCAGGGAAAGAACACACCCCACACTAACTCTAGCTAGTGTGCTATTTCGCACTTGAACTCACAAGCAATCACAAATGAACTCACAAACATTACCCAATCTCTAACCCCTTTATTAGAGATTTAATACACACAATTTCTCTTAACTCACGCTTTCTTACAAATCAAACAAAGAGTAATATGAAGCTCTATAAGATGCGTACTCTATTTTAGGAAACTGTTTTAGCTGTTCTATATGTGAAGGCTCTCGAAAATACTCAATAAAATCCGGGAGAGCATCAAGGGTGAAGGAGAATAATGATTCAATATTTATAGACCAAGGTCTAACCCTTATGCGTGCCCTAAGTCAAGATATCAAAGATATGATAATCCTAAGTTATGGAAAGTATATCTTGAACAATATCTTTCTCGGATGAAAGATATTATCCAAGATATACACACGCTTTAAGGCAAGTAAATACTGAGTAATGATTCTTAAGGCTGGGAAATATTTCTTATATAGAAAGCATTTGAGAAAATATTTTCTAAATATTTTCTAAAAGCCAGCTCAATCACCCGGTAAAGTAACTAGTACCGAAACCTGTTACCCTACTTACTAGTGTTCTGAGTATGTAACCAACTGGTTCCATATTGAAAACCCTACTCTTTCACACTTCAGAACAACACAAACAATTCCACTAGAAATATGAAACGCAAATATTATATGCATGAAGACCTAAGATGAATCAATTATGAATCCTAAACTATCTTTATGCACTTCAATCTTTGAAGCTTCCCTTGAATCAACAATGAAGAACTTTGTCTTTTCCTCGAACAACTTCGAGAGGGCTTCTTAGTTTCAAGTCTTAGAATAACCTGTTTGCTACACAAGAACACATCATAGCATAGCAAATAAATATTCTTTTGGTTGTTTCATTATACAATCAGGAACAGTTGGACACTCAGCTTTTTCCTAATAGCCTAGAATCACTTGTAATAACAACTGTACCCTACAGCTGTTTGTCATTATTCAAAACCTAGGGGACTCAACACTCTTCTCCTTTGTGTTTATGATAAAATCTAGAATAGTGAATTACGGAAGTTTATGGCTTCATAGAAGCTATCTGAAACTATGTTTCAAATAATGATTTGACTATGTATACTTGTAATAATTTATAAAACATATTGATTATCGCGTTTTGAAGAACATTATTAGAAAACCTAGAACTTCAGGTTTATACAAGTTATGATTATGATTTAGCTTGAATTGTCATACCGCCTTGGGAACTCTCGTATATGATTTGGCAGTACCCATATATTAGTCTGTAAATCATATATAGAAATCTTTTTTGCTTTCGTAGCTTGTGTGTATACGTATATTTCTAAAAAAATATATGTTCGACTTTGAGAGTTTAATATATATACCTATTAAGGTGTTGTAAGGATTTTCGTGAGTACGTTAATTGTACTCTTCAAGTACGTCTTTAATTCTTCTAGATATTCTGTTTCCTAAACATTGTATGTTGATTACCTTTATAAATTATCAAACCACACAAATAAGTTTCAAGCCACCAAAAATGAGTTTTTGGTTTGACAGTGTGTGTAGGCGTATTTTTATTCCCTACGCAGTGCAAGTGCGTATTTGACTACCTTATTGAAGTGTTTTATTGAAAAACGTTTTTGAGGTTGCTAACAAGTCTTTAAAGGAAAACTCATAAACCTAATTGGATATTGGGGAATTATAGGGACAACTTAGGGATTTATCCAATGTAGATTTCCGCGTCATAACTTCATAATTAGTCATGAACCAAAATTGAGTTTGGGGGTGAGGGTACGAACATGATCAAGAATCACGTTCGCCCATTGATGGCCTCTAATTATACGATTTATAGCAAGTTTCATGCAATTAAACGACCAAGCAATCGATTTCAACACCCTAAAAGAGATCAATCTAGGTTGGTTCATTAAACACATAAAATACTAATTTTTGAGTCACATGTTATTAAGCACTCATAATACTGGGATCCTAAACCAATTGTCCAATTATCTTCCTAGGCGTTAGAACATTTATTTATGTCTTGTTATTAGCAATAATAACATGTGAGGTGATGCAAACAATAAATCATCAAAACATGGAAATATGTGCAAAAATATGTAAAAGAGATCAGAGATTATGGCATTGATGTGAAACAGGTCTTTGAAAAGTGTGGATATAGACGTAGGTTTGGTTTTGTTTGGTCGGACCTCTGATGAGGTTTCCTACGTATCTTTAGTAGAATCAGACCATTCGTAGTTCAGGAAAATGAATGAAAAGCTGCCCTGACTTTTACCTAAGTTGCCCTTTTGAGTGTTCGACCTAGCTGGCTTTGATTCATCCTGTATGGTTTATTCATATGCGATATGGTGGTGGGTAATGTATTGTTTAAAGTTTGGTTATGGAGGTCAAAGTCGTTGGTGAAATTAAAGGTTTAGAAGGTTTATAGATAAACTAAAGGATTTGGAAAGAAGTACATTTAATAAAGCTATTGATGGGCTCATGTGCAATACTTCTTTTTTTTTCTTTTCTTTCTTTTGCTTTTTTTCGATATTTTTGCTCTTTTTCACGATTTTTTTCATCATTTTTAGCTTGTTATTTTCTTTTATTTGTTGTTGCTCTTTTTTTCTTTTTTTTGTTAGCCCTATATATTGATGTCAAATGTACTTCTAGTATGGTAGGTTAAAGGAAGAGGAATGTTATGTGTTTAGGTGATAAAAGTTGGAAAAATGGCCATGGTGAAAGGAGGGGTGCCTTATTTAGAAAAGTCGCGAGAATTATAAATTCATTTCTTTTTAAGGTGACAATCATGACTGCCATTATGCTCATTAATGCAAAGTTAAAAAATAAACAATGAAAAATAAATGCTCATTTATTAATAGTAAATGAAGAATACATGCAATAAAGGAAAATCACATATTAGACTAGGCAGATAAAAAAAAAGAGAAGTAAAGCAGAAAATGAAATCCTAAGTCTAAACTTCCACCTTGTGCAACAAGAGGTTTACGTCGCTTCGATCTTCATGAAGTCTCTTTCTAAAATAAAAGCGAGGAGGTGCATACCGTTTGCTGATAAGATCTAAGCGAGTCCAACTATTTTAGTGAACATATGCGATTGGGCCTGGAGTAATCCCAACAAGAGATATGTCTACACTTCTATGGCATTGAGGTCATTATCTTCGTTGGTCTGAGCGTTTTTCAGCAAATCATCCTCAATCTGGATACCCACATTATACACTCTTGTAAATCAATCTAGACCCAAATATTTGATGTGGTTTCTGTATTTAGGGAGGATGTTAGAAACAAATATTCGTACCAAGTCTTTTTCAGCGGACCTTGACACTATATGGGTTGCTTTCTCTCTCCACCTGTTCAAATAAGTGGTGAAGCCTTTATTTTCATCTTTTTTGAGAACCTCGAGCTCTCTAAGGGAAGTATGCAGTTGGGTGTTTGATTCATATTGCTTCATGAAAGCAGTAGTAATGTTCTCTATGTTTTAATTTGCCTAGGATCCAAGGAATAGAACCAATTTTAGCAAATTGGATCCAACGACATTGGGAATATTGTTGGGTACAATTCAGGGTCAACCGATTTGATGATCATGGTTGCACGGAAGTTCCTTAGATGATACTTTGGATTATCAGTGGGATGGAATTTGAGGATGTCAATCGTAGAGAATTTTTCGGGGAGTTGTTCCTTTAGTTTGGTGTCATAAATGGGCTCATGATAGGAATTGGCATTGGTTACCCTATTAACAACACTCTTCATTTTCTCATTTAATCCGGGAGATTCACCAGATTCAACCTTCTTCATTCTTGCAGGTATTTCTTCCATCATACTAGTAATCTTGGCTAAGGTTCTAGCCATATCAGTGATTTATTGTTCAGTATTTGGTGGACCACCATTTCAACGTCTCTTGACATCTGCATGGAGACTTAGAGAAAGAAGAGGTGGAAAGAAGAGATGAATACACTTTTTACGAAGTAATTTACAAAGTTTGAGCTTGTAGGAACAAATTAACATCTCCTAAATGGATGATTTTTTTATATGCAATGAATGGTTTAACTACCCCTAGGATGCATGAATGATTTGTTTTTTGTTTGTTTCGAATGAATGTAACTAGACTTTATGTATAACTCTATCTATGTGTTGAAACCTATAAAGGTTGCCTACATATCCTAAAGAGGAAATCAGATTGCTTGTAGTTCAGGACTACTAAATGCAGAATACATGCTACAATATGAGGAGTGTGTATGCAATGAGACTCTTAAATGCCTAAGAACTCTAGTTATGCATGACGTGTATAAATAATGGACTATGCAATGCTGAGGGACTCTAATATGAATGCAGTTCTAGCAGACACAAAATCCTATGGACTTTAGGATTTTAGACTTTATAAATTTCTAAGGATGTTGGAATCCTAATATGCATGAGAATGTGGTAGACCTAAACTGCTAAAATGGACAGAATTCTAATGGACTTAGACTCCTATTACGCATGAACTTCTATGGATTCTAGACTCCTAAGATGGTAAGAACTCTAATGACCCTAGACTTCTTAGTTGGATTAACTTAGACGGGGATAAGACTCCTAACATGAATGGAGTTAGCCAAGGTTAAGAATTCTAAATGGGGGTGAAATTGTGGATGATCCTAGACATCTGGACTAGATAGACTTCTAATGGAGTTAGAATTCTTAAATGGATGAGATTTTTGTAATAAGATGGTCACTAAAAGGAAACCCTAAAATATGAGAGGGAAAGCAAGGAAGGGATAGGAGATAGAGATAAAAGATGGTGATAGGATTTTCCAAAGGGAGATATAGAGTTATGAGATGTATTTTCGAAGAAAAAGATAGGAGATAGGAAAAAGATAGAGATTAATTTTTTTTTTTTTGGAATGAGAGGAAAAAGATAGAGAATTTTTTTTTAATGGATAGGAAATAAGAAAAAGATGATGATAAGTTTCCGAAAAAAATTGAGATTTTCGAAAAAAGTGGAAAATTTAAAGAGTCCAAATGAATGTAGGACACTTGGCCATCACAATGGCCAAATTGAAAATAGCATGGGACACACAGGATGAGCGCCACACAACAATGTGCACCAGGCGCATCATGATGCATTTCACGAACTTTTCTATGATGTAGTTTGACAATTTAGGGGAAGTTTTGGTCAATTTGGCAGTTTTGGAGACGCGATTTTTAGGTGTAATACATTCAATGTTTAAACATGCAATAAGTAAACTCTAGTGGAAAAATCATCGGATCCGGTCAAAATAGGGGTTAACTGGTCCGATTTTGGGTGAAAACTGGATCAATTAGTGGTTAAGTGATTCGGTTTTCACCCAAAAACCGGATCAGTTTGGTTACATTAAGAAATAAAATAAAATTTACGGTGTGCATAGAGGAGACATTCCAACGTAGGAGACATTGCACCGCAATTCTAACTCAATCATTCCAACTCAATTCCAACACACATACAAGGATCCAAATGACCAAATCCAAATAAATATGAAATTAAACATGATACTGATTAATAACCAAAAAATAAAAAACAATTACACAAATTAGAGCTAAAATAACCAAAAATTACAAAAATCAATTACACACATAAAACCGAAAAAGAACCCAAAAAGAAAAAAAAAACCAGCATAATTACAAAACAATTACAATCTCGAAATTAATAATACAATATAATTTCGAAATAGACCCTAAAAAACGCAAAGTAATGAACAATCTACAAAAAAACTGAAACCCTAGATCTAAAACGAGCAAAGAATTGGTGGAATCGAGTTTGATTTCAGAATTCGCCTCTACGACACGAGGTGTTGCGATGGAGAACAAAGAAAGCTTCATGGTTAGGGTGGTGGTTACGCAGCGTAGCGACGAGCCTATGGTTGTCGAAACTGGAAATTGAGATGGTGGTTGAGCGATGAGCCTCTGTTCTTCGTGATAATTGGAGCATGAGTTGTCAGAGATGGTTTCATCATTCTTCAACCTCTGAAATTGATGGTGTTTGTGGTTGATGTTTGTGGTTAGTGGCGAGGAGAGGAGAAGAAAGGAGAGGAGAGAGGAGAGGAGAGGAGAAGAAAGGAGAGGAGAGAGGAGAGAGGAGAGAAATTGATGGGCTTGGATGGTGTAGCGTTGGAGGAGAGGACAGATGAGAGAGGAAGAGAGAGGTAAGCGAATTGGGAGGTCAGGGTTTGGAGAAGTGAGGAGATTAGGAGGGAGATGGGAGAAAATAGGACTTATGAGGGAATTAATGTGTTGGCCCAACTTATTTATAAGCCCCAAAAGTAACTGATCCGGTGATCTGGGCCAACCGGGCTAGTTACTTGAGGAGACAAGTGAAGCAATGAGAGCCCTGCCCAAAAAACTTTAGCTGATCCGGTTCGGCCCTTAAGTGGATCAACTCTTGTGTGTCAGATGGGCTTTTAAACAAGCAAATTGGCACGTAACAAATATGTAAAGTTATCAACTTAAAGTCAAGTTCTACGTTTAAAACTATGGTCAGGTTTTGGTTTAGGCTGGAAAGGGTCTATGACTACGAGATTGGTCCTATGCTTCGTATCTATCTTTGCTTAAAAAGATGACCGCTTATCGGATGCACTACAGTCTCTCGTTAGGAACAAGATAGCAATATCATGGTTGGGTAGGTTCGCTTATGACTAAGATCCAACACTATCGCTCAGGAAGCTCTCTGGAGGGACAAAGCACAAAACCCCCTAGGAATGGGCTTATGCATAGAACATGCGCTAATAAGGCAAGGATAATGACTTATAGTGTCTATGAAAATAGCCATGCATATGCAAAACTATACATCATTTAGAAGCATAAAAAAAGGAATGAATCATATTTTTCAAGTTTCACCTACTCATCAAAAATTATTTTTAATCCTGCCCAATGAAATTGCCAAATTGTAGGCATATTTTTATTGCATACGCGGTGTGAGCGCGTATTTGACTAACTCATTGAAGGGTTTTATTGAAAAATATTTTTGAAATCGCCAACAAGTCTTAAAAGGAAGACTCATCCATAAACCTAATTGGATATTGGGGAATCTTAGGTACAACTTAGGGACTTATCCGATGTAGGTTTCCCCGTCATAACTTCGTAATTGGTCATGAACAAAAAATTGAGTTCCAGGGTGAGGGTACGAACATGATCAAGAATCATATTCGCCCATTGTTGGCTTCTACTTAATACGATTCAGTTTCATGTAATTGAACAAACAAGCAGTCGATTTTTTTTTTTTTTTTTTTATAGTAAAAATGTAAGCTTTAATTACCAAAAAGAAACCAAATACAGGGCACCCAAAAAATAATACAACCTAAAGTAATGCTAGTACAGTACACTAGCATCACTCAACCAACCTACTCCAAACAACTATACAATTACACAATCAAATGTTGCAGCCAACACCTATCCTCAGTAGACCATTTGACATCCACACGACTTGAATTCTACATATTACATCAATCTGAATGTCTCTAACTACCAGATCATCTTCTGACAACATCATGCTAGAGAGCATGATTTCTACACCTCCAGATTTGATAAACAAGTGCAGCTAATATTGCATAGATTACTTTATGTTTCCTCTTGTGTCTTAATTTTCTTCCCCATCTTTTCCAGCTAGTGTGGAGACTTTCCTGGGTGTACTTCTTGATTCCAATCCAGCTCATTATACCTTGACAGATGATACTGCTCACATGACATCTAAAACACAGATGATTACATGATTCAGGAGCACCTCTGCATATCAAACACAAATCATCATTACAAACTCCAGCATCAACCAATCTGTCCTTTGTCTTCAATTGTCCAACCATCACCAGCCATGCTATAAAGGAGAACTTAGGAAGAATAAATTGATTCCAAACCTAATGATTCCAACCAACTCTATGCTGTTGTCCTTTTAACCATTTATACCCTTCTTGTACAGTATACCAAGCAGTCGATTTCAACACCCTAAAAAAAAGATTAGTCTAGGTTGGTTCATTAAACACATAAAAAATTACTTTTTTGTGACATGTTATTTAGCAATCATATTACTGGGATCCTAAACCAATCGTCCAATTATTTTATAGGCGCTATAATATTTATTTAGGTATTGTAATTAGCAATAACAACATGTGAAGTAATGGAAGCAATAAATCATCAAAACATGGAAATATGTACAAAAATATGTAAAAGAAATTAGAGAGTAAGAATTTATATAAAGACACAAATTTGCTTAAAGATCTACATCATTGAAAATAAAGTTAGTAACTTCAAGCAAATAAAAAGGAATTGAATAAAATAAAGAACCCTGAGGAATATAACTGGATTGCCTTGTTCTTATGAACTTCAAAAGAGCAATCCTCAAAGCTTGAAATATGAAATCAATGGAAGTTTGAGTTTATGAAGTTTTTAAAGTGTTTGAGATTGTTTTCGTAGTTGAAATTTGTAGGATAGTCCGTGGGAAATTGTGCTGTAAAGTCATTGTAACCCGCCATAAAACATTCGTCGAAAAGCACGTCTATTTATAGGAAAACAAATCCGAGAATCGGGCGAAGAAGATAAGAGAAGCATGCGCCTGACGCATGGAGCGTGCCCTCCGCGCATGAGTGCTGGGCTCCGTGCACGGCCATGCACGTCGCGCATAAGCCATACGCTTGGGCAGGCTTGCATCAGCGCATGTTTCCCTGCATTTCTTTATATAGCTGATTTTCTCGATATTGCGCATGTGCATCATGGTGCACTTGACGCAACACAAATCTAAATGGATTTTGTTCGTTTCAAATATTCCTTTTTATCTTTGATTAAGTAATATTTTTTTG
Organism: Beta lomatogona; assembly: GCA_947646795.1. NCBI lineage: Eukaryota > Viridiplantae > Streptophyta > Magnoliopsida > Caryophyllales > Amaranthaceae > Beta > Beta lomatogona. The sequence goes on from CANSNZ010000116.1 coordinate 1,022,431, forward strand.
GAATCGAAAATCAGTCATCTTACGGAATAATATTTTGATTTTCATAATATCTTTGAATTTAAGAAATATTTATTAATTATCATGAATAATTATTATTTATTAAAAAACAATTAATTATCAGGAATAATTAATTGGGCTTTTCGAAAATAGCCTTTAATAAATGCAATTAATTATTATGAATAATTAATTTGGCTTTTAAAACCAGGCTTGGAATAAATAGACTTGTGTTCTAAAAAAAGGTTTTGGACTTTAGCTCTTTGGATTGCTTCCCTTTGGAGCGGACCGATTAGGACGATGGTATGTATCATCGTTGGATACTCAAATGGGGAGACACAATTAAGTGTCTATTAAGAAGCTCAAGAGGTGATCAAGGTTCATTAGTGCGATAAGACAATCGTCTTTCGGATGGGCTAGGTTGGAGAATAGATGGGTTAAAAAAGTTTCTTATGGTATATTACTGTATCTTTTCGGAGATTTTGTGAGATAAATTTAAAAAGGATGTATATATTTTGTTTTGTTATATTGTGGGCCTAAAACCCACAAGTCCAAGATCCGGTGATAAGTTATAATTTCGCTGCAAGTGATTGTAATTCAAGGTGTGTTTGATGTTAATTGAAATTATTGAATGCTAAGTTTGATTAGGTAGCAGCTCGGGAATGTAGGCTGTTACAATGATGATGTTTGAGAAGCTACAGATGGGCAAGGCAATTAGAGAAGTGCTCTGTCATAGTACTTCAACAAGGTTGACGAGTTGGATTAAGGGATGATTGATGCATGGATGACATGGTGACGCAATAATACTTTCTCAGTGGGTAGTAAATTTGAGATGGGTCAAAAGTTCGATTCTTTAGAGCAATTGAAATATTATGTGAAAGTGTACTCGATCTCCGTGAATCAAAATTTTAGAGGGTTGGAGTCTAAGCCAACAAAATATGTTGTTGAGTGTGTTAGGAAGGTGTGTGGGTAAAATTTCATAAACTTTACTCTATGATCTAAGTTACGTATTTATGATATTTTTGTGAAGTAATTATGAATATATGGAGTAAAAATAAGGATAATACTCTTGATTCTCGCAAGAACTAGAGGGGTCTCTTTCTAATCACAATTAGAAGATGAACACAAGTCGCAACAAGTATTGTTTTTGGTTAACGACCGAAAGAACAACGCTCACAATTATCAAAATTAAATCAACTCTACCTCTTTAAGAGGCTATGCATGTATTATTTATAGATGATGAGCAAGAAAACCTTGCTCACCAAGCACCTACATGGCCGAATTATACAACGGAGATAAAAGGAAACTTTCCCCTTAAAAGTAGCCTAGAATCTAGCCTAAAATTAAGGAATAATTAGATTTAGGAAAATGCAAAATTTTCCATAAACCTTACCAAAATCACACGGGCACAAAGTAAGAAGAAATCTCCTTGCTTGCCGCCCACTTTTAGACTAATTTAGGAAAGATTCTTCTCTACTTGCCTTATTTAAAACTCATGCCAACTAAGACTCTTAAGGACCAAATTAATATTTTATTTTCGGAACCCTTTTACATGCTATTTATTAACCTAAACAACTCCCCTTTGGCCCCTGAGGTTAGGGGTTCGATCCTTACCCCCAACATTATGCTGGGGTGTTAGCATGCTGTGCATGCCTTACCAACCAATGTGTTGGTGTTTCCTACAGGCTAGTAGCCTTGTAGGGGTTAGTCCTTGATCAAAAAAAAAAAAAAAAAAAAAAAAATTAACCTAAACAACTCAACTACTTTAACTAACAATTTAAAGGCATATTTTTAGTTCCATGTAAAAACTTCACTTTAAGAGTAAAGTAAAACCATACATTGACCCTAAGAAAGCAAATTAAGGTAGTCGACTCGCATCAGTGGATGTCCTTGAAGGCTACGTGCAACTATAATTCCTTATGATGTGTTCCGAATCGTAAGTACCGAGGCCCACATGCTACTAACGGTGTATGGGACATTAGCTCATGTGATCATCTTCTCATCTGTTATGAATTATTGCCAACCTAATTGAGGATTTCATTTGCAATGATCCTTCTCTGACAATTAGTTAAAGTCTTGTCGGGTTTTAGATTTACTTCGAGCCTTTGCTTGAGTCCTAGATTGAATTTCAAGTCGAGCCTTTTAAATCGGATCAAATTTGACAAATTTAACTAGTATCCAGAAGTAGAAGTATTCATTGACAGTTGACCATTAGAGTGTTCAGTTCTAATGGAGTCACTAAAATTAAAACAGATGTTGGATCTCATCATTAGCCCTAAAAACAAATGATTTAAATGTGTTTAGGATCTGAATAGTCTCATAATTCATAAAAGAAGATGCTCCATTATGCTTGGACGTCACATGAAAATGGAACAAATATAAGATGCCGTGGGACCCACAATCTGTTATGTCTACTTTGTTCGAATGGTCATATATTGCACACATCTTATTAACTTTCTGGCTTCCCCTTTTGCCTTTGTAAAAAGCTTTGCTTTTTGTTTTGATCGCTAATTCGCTACCAGCTAAGATGCGCTTAAAAAACATAGAAAGGTTCCAAATGAAAAGTTCCATGAATAATCTTTTGAACTGCTGATTATAAAAACTATAATGAAAAAAAGTAAAAAGAAAAACAGAAATCTTTGGTACTGTAATGTCCTACTACTGGCTACTGCCGTTGTTTCTTCTGTACTACCCAACTCCTTTTACCATGTCTTTTGTAGTTGATAAGATATGATTTTCAATCTCAAGTCTTAACTACTAAGATCAAAATCTTATTTAAAAAAAATTAGAAAATAAAACTTATTTTTGGGCAGCATGACAGGCTGTTGTGTACTTTAAGTCTTTACTACTAGCCTTATATCTATGTATTTGCGTGTAAAAGTATATAAAAAATTAAATTAATTGTATAGAAGGTTTATCTTTGCATTTTGTTTCTAAAAAAATTGTTGTTTAATTTAAATGTGTAATTTTTATTTCCCCCCTCTTTTGTTTAAATGAAGCAGATAGTTATCCCTTTTTTTCTATTTTTGTTTTCTATTTTTTTGGTGTCCCCATGTGTTACCAACTTACCATATACTTTTACCTCCGTTTTACAATAAGTGAAACACTTTCCTTATATGGAATAGTCACAATAAGTGAAACCAAACTCTAAATGGTAAAAAAAGTTCAATTTTATTACAAATATACCACCAAAAAATAAGAGGGGACCACAACTTCCATACTTCTTCACTCTACTTTATTTTGGTCCCAACTTTATCTTTCTACATTCCTTGGTAACTCTCCACTTTCTCTATGTTTCACTTATTGTGAAACCGAGGAAGTATAATAGAGATTATACAAGAGGCCAAATTGTTATTTTAAAACTTTGTTTATCTACTACATGAAAACCAATTGAAAATTTTCATTTTGGATTTTTTCAAAATATAATTTTTAATAAGTAATTTCGAAAAATGATCTATAATAAGAGTCATTTAATGAAAAATCACCTTATAAACATTTGAAAATATTGGCCTATAGGATACAAATTATAACTTTGTTGCAGGAATAGTACGAACTAAAGTGAATAGACTATACAACACCAACTACAATATTGGATTTGCACACAATAATGGTACCAAAGTGGAAGTTATTCCTCATAGTTCATGCATGGTTTCTTGGCGAGCACGAAAGAATTCTTGGACAGTAAGGTAGTTTAGAAAAAAAGAAGAAGCATGAATTTGAAGAGTGCTAGTTAAAGAAGGACTTGTTAGTAGAGTCTTAGTTTTGTTAGAACTATCCATATCTTAGAATGTTAAGGAAATTAGGTCTTTTGTAAAGATTCCAAGTTATAATGGAACTCCCAAAGTCATAGTGTGGTTAGAATTCTAAACTTGTTAATTATAAGTCAAATCTTATTAAAAGTCTAATCTTGTTAGAATTCTTTTGCTTATAAGGTTTTAGTTTCCAACTTGAAAAAAAATTACTTGTTTTGAGCTTTTTTTTTTTTGAGGGGAAAAATCGAAAGCTGCATTAAGATAGGGACATAAAGTCCATCAGTACATACGATGCAATCTCAGAGGGAACATGGTTCTCCCATCTTTGTTCAACACCAAAAGGCACAAGTCTAGCGAGGTGATGGGCAACAAAATTACCTTCCCTACGCACATGAGACCATTTAACAACTTCGAAAAACCTACATAAAGATAAGATATCCTCCAGAATAGAATCAAGGTCGGAAAAGAAAACAACACCTTTCGAAAGCCTTGAGACAAGAGACTTACAATCCGTCTCAAAAATAACATTAGGATGAGAATGAGAACGAGCCAACTTAACTGCCATACACAAAGCTTTCCCCTCCGCCACTTCCACAGGCCACCATGCTCGAACACGCCTACTCGCAGCCCATAAAACCCTCCCTTCATTCCTTGCCACAACCCCCAGCCAAATCCAACCATCATCTCCCACAGAAGCATCCGAGTTCACCTTGATCACTCCCTCCACCGGGGCTACCCAAGAACTAGAGCTGCTGCCAGCACTTAAACCCGTCGCCCCATAGATATGTTGAGCGTAGCTCACGTAATCCGCAAGGGCCTTGCGAGCCTTATCCACCAAGAGCAGGTTCGACATTCCCTCACTACCAAAGGCAACTTGGTTTCGCCGAAACCAAATCATCCAAGCCGTAACACCAATCGCAGCAAGCTTCTCATCACTAATATTTTCCCAAGCCTCGAAAATTTCCAGCCAACTTATTCCGTTAAAATCCGGCATCACCCCACTTAGCCCAGCGAACTCCCACGCCTCCCTCACATGGGCACACGAGAAGAGAGCATGACTAGGGGATTCCGGTTCAGCATGACAAAGAGGACAACTATCATCATCAATTAAATGGCGATACTTGAGGAGCGATTTTACCGGGAGAGTAGAAGAGCAAAGCCTCCACAAAAAGTGACGCACTTTTGGAGAGACATTCAAGCCCCAGATACGGACCCAAACTTGATGAAACTCGTCAAGATTACCACCTTTACCTATCATATAAGCCGTCTTCATCGAATATCTCCCATCCTTGGAAAAAGCCCAACAAAGAGAATCCTTCAGCAGGCGCTCACTAATAGGGATAGCTAGGATCGCTCTCGCCTCCTCCTCCTCAAAAGCCCCCAAAATAAGCTCAGACTTCCACTCGCACCTCTCTACATCCATAAAATCATTCACCACATTGATTCCCGGGATGGGTTCCTTCAAAATAAACCTGCTCTCACCATTACACACCCAAGGATCACTCCACACCTTTATACTCTTCCCATCACCAACCCTCCACAATATACCCTCTTTTACAAGAGCTTTCGCCCCCCAGATACTACGCCACGCATAACTACCAACAGGACCCAAGAAAGAGTCTAAGAAAGAGGAGGTAGGGTAGTACTTAGCTTGCATAACACGAGAGAGGATAGAGTGAGGAAACTAAATCAGATGCCAAGCTTGTGTACCAAGGAAAGCCTCATTGAAGACATCCAAATCACGGAAGCCCAAACCACCGAAACACTTGGGTTTGCACAACGCATCCCAACTCTTCCAGTGAATTTTCCGCTCCGAACCTTTTTGACCCCGCCAGAAACGAGCCATAGCCGCATGAACAGTCTGAATCACACCCACAGGAATCTTATAAACTCCCATCAGATAAGTGGGAATGGCCTGAACCACCGCCTTCAAAAGAACTTCTTTGCCAGCTTTAGAGAGAAGCTTCTCTTTCCAACCCTAGAGTTTCTTCCATATCCTATCTTTCATCTCCGAAAAAAGAACCTTCTTCGATCTCCCTGCTAGGGTAGGGACCCCCAAATATTTAGAGTGACGCTCAACATGTCTCATGGCCAAAAACTCAGTCAGCTCCTGTTTCTGCACAGCACACACTCCTTTTCTAAAAGACACCTCCAACTTTTCAATATTGATTATTTGTTCGGAAGCAGCTTCATATTTGTTGAGAATATCAACTATCATCGCGCATTCCTGTCGGGTAGCTCTAGCAAAAAGCAAACTGTCATCAGCAAACAAAAGGTGAGAAACTTCGGGACCATTTCGACTTGCTCTAACCCCATGAAGTTGCTTAAGACTAGTGGCTTTACTCAGCATCGCAAGAAAAAGCATCAACAACTAGGATAAACAAGTAGGGGGATATAGGATCACCCTGACGCAAGCCCCTGGTGGGAACCACAGAGCCACAAACATTCCCATTCACCACAAAAGAATAACGCACCAAAGAGACACAGTTAATAATCAGCTGGACCCAAGAAGCTTCAAAACCAAGTTTCAGGAGAAGGTGACAAAGAAAACTCCACTCAACCCGGTCATAAGCTTTACTCATATCCAATTTCATAGCAATGTGACCCCATTTCCCTCGAAATCTGTGCTTCATAGAATGAAAGATCTCAAGAGCAACAAGAGCATTATCAATTATCTGGCGATCCGGAACAAAGGCATTCTGGTTCTCAGACACAATCTCAAGCAAAATCAACTTGAGCCTATTAGGAACAACCTTCGAAGCCAGCTTATAGATAACATTGCATAAACTAATAGGTCGAAATTCAGATACCTGGGTTGGGGACTTAACTTTCAGGATCAAAGCAACCAGAGTAGTATTCACACTGTCAGGAGGTCTGGTTCCATGCACAATACCAATCACGGCAGCAGCAACATCGTCACCAACAATGGCCCAAAATTTCTGGTAGAATATGGCGTGCATCCCATCAGGGCCCGGAGCCTTGCAAGGGTGCATTTGGTTCAAAGTCGTCCAAACCTCATCCTTAGTGCATTGACGGGTAAGATCAGCATTCATCTCTGCAGAAACAACATAAGACATGGAAGATAGCACTTCATCTATACTAGCCTGAGAGGGATGACTAGTAGAGAATAAAGTGTCATAATAAGCACAAATAGTGTTTTCAACAACATCATCATCAGTTTGCCAGACACCAGAACTATCAAAAAGCCCCTGAATATAATTCCTGCTTTTTGTGCTGGGAAGCCTTATGATGAAAGTACTTAGTGTTCTTATCGCGGTCCTTGAGCTCAGCAACTCTAGACCTCATGTACCAATAAGCTTCTTGTTTCTCAAGTAAATCATCCAACTCTTTTTGCACAATAACATTGCGATCACTAGCCTCCGCAGATAACCCTCGTTGAACCCTCTTTAGATGATCCTCAAGCTCGCTTATTCTCTTGCCGAAATCGGCAAACTTGCCCCTGCTCCACCCCTCTAAATCAGCAGCCACACGCCCCAATTTCTCCACCACCGTACCAGCCCCACACAAATCCCAAGAACTCCGCACCACCTCCATGCACTCCGGATCCAGCAGCCATGCTGTTTCGAAATGCCTGCGCTTATTGCGCTTTCTCCTTCTCTTGTTCGAACCCAGCACACGCAACAACAAAGGGGTATGGTCAGATTTAAAGCGAGCCAAGTTCTCCACTCCTACTTCAGCAAACATCGAACACCAATCGGGATTAGCAATAAACCGGTCAAGCCTTTCACGAAGGCGAGTTCGAGGGTCTTTTCCCCTCTCCAAAGTATACCACGCTCCCGAATAACCAAGGTCCCGTAAACACAACTCATCCATGACATCCCAAAACCCCAACATAGCTCTCCTTTCACTCTCCACTCCCCCTTCAATCTCACTCATACACAGAACCTCATTAAAGTCACCGCCAAACAACAAAGGACCCTCATAATCATTAAACGAACGCATGAGATCCCAAGTGTGATGTTTTTGAGATGATTCAGGCCAACCGTAAATACCAACAAAACGCCAAGTAACATTGTTACCGCACACTACATCCCCATAAATATGATGGCGCGAAAATGAAACCAGAGATAAAGTGACTTTATCACCCTTCCAAAATAAACACAAACCACCTGAATTCCCCACACTGTCAACATAGAAGACGTTTGAGAAACCCAACCTTGTTTTCACAGACTCAACAACATTACCACCAATCAGAGACTCAGAAATAAAAAGCAAATCAAGGCTATATACATTGCTCCACTGACGAAGCATACGAACCGCCCGGGGGTTGCCCAAGCCTCGACAGTTCCAACATAGAAGATTCATGGCGAAGGGCGGGGTTGGTCATGTCCAACCTCCTCCTCGACAGTTAAATTCCCACTGCCAGTAACATTCTCACACACAAGCTTGCACTTTTTTCCACCATGTTCCACCAATTCAATATCATCATCCACCAACATTTCCTCGGTAAGCTTACGTTTGTCTCTAGAAATTAAAGATAAAGCGGCAGCAGTATTGGTACCCCCCACATCAGTCCCACCCTCACAAACAATTCCCTTACATCTTCTATTTATTTTAACTTTCAGACTCTTCTTCTTTGGTTCAGTACAACCAATAGAAAAAAGCAAAGATGTTGGGGAACTTACATGATTTTCGGACAGAGAAGGTGCGGTCAAAGGGGAGAAATCCCGAGACTACTTCTTGACCATGGGAAGGTGCTCTTCGCACCGAGTCTGCTCCTGCATTTCGTGGCCTGACTCACCACTAATCTCCTCAAGTTGGACCGGGCTGGGTTGCTTTCTCCCAACCCCATTAAAATCCAAAGATCGCGGGCGAGATAAGAAAGCTCTCTCTTCCTCCTGTAGCCAAACACCCCATTGCTTATCCTCCTCCCCCTCTTCAGCAGCATCCGAATAGTCCCGTTCGATATGCCCTATCACCCCACAAAAGTAACAAAACGAAGGAAGACGTTCATATATGACATCAACCATCACCACATGGCCTCGAGAGTTTCGGATCCTACATACGTGTCGAAGGGGTTTAGTGATATTCAGGGATACTTTAATGCGAGCAGATTTGTCCCAAGCCACCCCATTAGTCTCAGTCTCCAGGACATTACCAAGACTATTACCGATTAAACGAACATGTTTCTCGATCCTGTAATCCATTGGGAGATTATATGGGCGAACCCAAAAAGGACAGTGAGTTAGGGCAATATCCGAAGGTTGCATCGAACCCTCGATCTCATTCATCATAACCAAATGTTGGTCGAAGGTCCAAGGGCGACCTTGTAACACTTTGATCTGATCCCGAACAGTTGCAAATTGGACGACGAATAAGCCGTTTTCGATTTTTCGGAAAGTTGGAGTCCTCGAAATTGACCATATCTGGCCCATAGTTCTTTTGAAAGCTTCAAAATTATAAGGTCTAGAAGTAATCACTCTCCCGACAATGGAAAGGTCAAGAGAAGAATTTTCAGTTTTATTATTAATATCTCCCACAGCAATGATTGTGTCCTCGTCCTCCGTGATTCGAAGGTTCGCACACTTTGACAAGATTTCGTCAGCCATGGCTGACAATCGACCCCACCACAGGGTCTCAGACTTGCATAACGAGACTGGAAACGCTCGAATTTCAAGACTTGTCACTTTTCCACTCAAACCCTAGGGAGAAAACCTAGAGGGAGACTTTTTCAACTACTGACACATGACACTTGTTTTGAGCTAGTTAGGAGTCTTTTACGTCTAGGAAATTATCTTTGCTTGTTATAGTAATATTAGCAGTCTTTAATAGGTTATAGGCGTGTAATTAGGAAGATAGAATTTTGATCTATTTTCCTACTTTGACATGGATAAGGAGCTATATATCAATTAAGTTTTGGTTTGTATTGCCTATATATAAGGCGTCTCTATGATCAACAAAATAAGTGAATGTTTATGAAACTTCTATCTTTGTTTATATTTGGACGTATTTTTCCTAATTTTCATAATTTTTAGAAAGTGAATCTAAAATCAATAATCTTAGCTTTAGGCGAGTAAAAGCTTTTGTGAGGATTATAGCAATGACTAAAATGATATATAATGAAATGAGTACAACACATCCACATCGTTTTGAAAACACCAACTTGTTAAAGAGGGAAATATTAAAACTAAGTGAGATTATTGTGAGTTAGTGAGTGAAACTAACAAATTTAGTCTCAAATATATTTCTTTTATTTGGTTCTAAGGCAAGTGAAGCCATAAAATTAAGTTTGGAATCCCTAGGGGACGTGGATGAGTGAAACCCTTGGAGGACAAGGCTTGAATCCTTGTCGGATTCACATCACAGAATGATACATGACTCGATGAATGCGATGAATTTTTTCAAAGCTACATATTTTAATTAAATGTTAATTTAGTTATCAAGGTAATTTAACACTCTCTATATCTCTCTGGCAGAATCTACAACCTCTGAAAAACCAGGTGTCATTGCATGCAGTAATTACTATAATTGATGTGTGGATTAGTTACCACTTATTTTAGTTTGTGCTGCTATCTGTATCAGAACTATAGTTTGTGTTATACAATCTAAAGTTTTTGGTCAAGAACTTCCTTCGACTGTGAAGAGGTACTAATGTTGTTATTTTTTTCACTTCTTCCTCTCTATTTTTCTTCTTTCACTTTGGAATTCACCTGACATCCCCTAAATCCATTTCTAAATGCCTTCAATTATGAATGCTCTTCTATGTAAACCTCCAATCTTGAAATTGTAAGTCTTTTCAATTGACAACATTTTGTGTAATAATAGGACATGAAGAAAGTTCTTCCTATAGAATATTACCTTAATTGGATAATGAAAAGTAAGAGAGAAGTACCAAAAAGTAAAAGATATAATGCAAAGAGAAAAGAGAGGAGTTTCAAAAAGTAAGAGAGAAGTTTCGAATTGTAAGAGAAAGAGAGAGAGAGAGACGCGACAAAAAATGAATTTACCTTGATTTCTTCCCATATTCGACATCGAAAGAGCAAATAGGAACGGAGGCAGCACATAATAACAAAGACCATATATAATTTGACATGATCAAATTAGGATCTAGATTCAAGTCTTTCTAATACTCTCTCAAGCAAAATTTCGAAACTATAGTAATTAACATCCTTGCCTTATATAAATATTAAATTGACACATAAACTATAGTAAAGTAATTAAAATTTAATTCTAAAGTAACTAAGTATACTTAGAGCGTGATCAATTCACCTTATCTTTTCAGAACTTGTAGAAACTTATTGGAACTTATTGAACTTAGAGGTGATAGATAGGCCGTGTTGTGTCTATTTCGTGTTCGTGTCATTTACTAATCGTGTCAAAAAAACCTTGACACTAACCCGACCCATTTAGCTAATCGATGTTGAAACCTCATGACACTAACCCAACCCCTTTAATTAAGCGGTTACTATCGACCTATTTAACCTATTTATTCAAAATCTCTAAAAAAAATTTAACAATATAATAAATTGATTTTTGTATGTCAAATATTTATCGATCCATGTTTATTTAGGTAATAACTTGCTAGTATATTAGAAAGATTTAAAGAATTCATTAATATTTTACCAACTTATACCCTAAATGGTGCTAAAAAATGTTAAATTTTCCTATATGTTTAAGTTAAACGTGTAAAGTCGTGTCAGTTTCGAGTTGAAAATCTCAACACTAACTCAACCCATTTATTAAACGGTAAAAACCATGTTAACCCGTTTAACGTGTTGAAGAAACTTGGCACTCAACAATTTTTTTGTATCCGGTTCGTGTCGTATCAACTTTTGACAACTTTAATTGAACTTATCAAAACTAATTGGAACTTTTTATATATATATGAAAAAAACTAATTGAAACTTATCTGAATTTATTGGAATTTAAAGGAATTTATTGAAATTTATTTTATCAGGTGTTGAAACTTATTTGAGCTAATCTAAACTTATTAAAACGTATTGAAAATCATCTACAACTTATTAGACTTGAAAAACCTTTTTCTAAGGTGAAGAGTAAGTACCCTTACTTGAGAATACTCCATGACTAAAGCATATTATCTTACAAGCAAATATCACTTAACACCAAAACAAAGTTTAATTTGTTGAACAACCCAAATCAAATATTTTTCAAAATTAAATTAATAATATATCTTCGGTCGACTCTCCATTCGTGCATCAATATAACTATAACATATATGACTCTTATTTCAAACAAATTATGATCTATATTCAATAAATGTTATTAAATATCAAATAATGAAGCAAAATCTATCTCTAATCTTTGTACTTAAATTATATTTGGTCGTTAATGGACTCCAATTATTTTTATATATCTATATGTGTCATTGTTTAGACTCTAATTTTGCTTTATCTATTTCTTTATGTTTGATGTACCATGCTTATATTGCTATCTTAAAACTCTAGTGTTTTTTTAATTTATGGAACCACATGCTAAAATTATGAATAATACAAATGTGACATTGTTGTTGCTGCTGCTGCTGTTGTTGTTGTTGCTGTTGTTGTTGTTGTTCTTTGTTCTTGTTGTCGTTGCCGATGCTATTGTTGCCGATCCTTTGTTGTTCTGCTTTATTCTTTGTTGTTGTTCTTCTTGTTGTTCTTGTTGCAATTGTTGTTATTGTTGTTGTTGTTGTTGTTGTTGTTGTTGTTGTTGTTGTTCTTTTCGTTGTTGTTGTTATTCTTTGTTGTTGTTGTTGTTCTTTTGCCGCTGCTGCTTTATTCTTGTTGTTGTTGTTATCACTGTTGTTGTTGTTGTTGTTGTTGATGTTTATTTCGTTTCTTTGTTGCCGCTTTGTTGATGTTGTTGTTCTTTGTTGTTGTTGTTCTTTCTTGTTCTTCTTTCGTTGCCGTTGTTATTCTTTGTTGTTGTTGTTGTTGTTGTTGTTGTTCTTTGTTCTTTGTTCGTTGTTGTTATTCTTTGTTGTTGTTGTTGTTGTTGTTGTTGTTGTTGTTGTTGTTGTTGTTGTTGTTGTTGTTGTTGTTGTTGTTGTTGTTGCTGCTGTTGTTGTTGCTGTTGTTGTTGCTGTTGGTGTTGCTGCTGCTGTTGTTGTCGCTTTCCCCTCATGATATTGGATGTCTAGATCATAATCCTTTATCAATTCTAACCATCGCCTCTGCCTCATATTGAGGGCTTTATGAGTAAATATGTACTTCAAACTTTTATGGTCAGTAAAGATCTTACAGGTTGCCCCATAAAGGTAATGTCTCCAAATCTTCAAGGCGAACACAATTGCAGCTAACGCTAGATCATGGGTAAGGTAATTAGCCTCATAAGGTTTCAACTGACGCGACGCATACGCGATTACCTTCCCATTCTGCTGCAACACACATCCCAAACCATTCTTTGAAGCATCACTATACACCTCAAACCCCTCGTTCCCATCAGGCAGGGTCAAAACAGGTGCAGAGGTCAAACGCTCTTTTAAAATCTGGAAAGCTTCCTCACATTTTTCACTCCACTCGAATTTTGACTCCTTTTTCATCAAATTGGTCATTGGCCTCTCTATCTTCGAGAAATCTCTCATAAATCTTCTATAATAGCCAGCTAGACCTAGGAAACTTCGGATATCAGTCACATTCTTTGGAGTTTGCCACTCACTCACAGCTTGAATCTTAGCAGGATCTACAGAGACTCCTTCCTTAGACACGTAGTGACCCAAAAATGCTACTTTTTCCAAACGACACTCACACTTAGAGAACTTGGCTTACAATTGATTCTTCCTAAGCGTCTCCAATATAATCCTCAAGTGCTCGTCATGCTCATTCCCATTCTTCGAATAAATCAGGATATCATCAATGAATACCACAACGAACTTATCTAAGAACTCATGGAAAATCCTATTCATCAAGTCCATAAAAATGGCAGGTGCATTAGTTAACTCAAAAGGCATTACAGTGAACTCATAATGACTATAACGAATCCTAAACGCAGTCTTAGGTATATCCTTATCAGCTACCCTCAACTGGTGATACCCCGAACGCAAATCAGTCTTCGAAAACACGCTCGCTCCATTCAACTGATCGAATAGGTCATCTATCCTAGGCAAAGGATACTTGTTCTTGATGGTTACATTGTTCAATTCCCTATATTCGATACATAACCTCATACTCCCATCTTTCTTCTTAACAAACAACACAGGAGCTCCCCAAGGTGAAGCACTAGGCCTAATATAACCTTTGTCGAACAGCCTTTTACAATGCGTCTTCAATTCATTCATCTCCGGAGGTGCCATTCTATCGGGTGCCTTAGATATAGGTGCGCAGGAACTAAGTCTATGGTGAACTCAACAGCTCTAGCAGGCGGCATACCCGAAATCTCACTCGGAAACACATCAATGAACTCATTCACGATTGGAACATCCTCGATATTCACTCACGCTTCTTTACTCACATCTTGCACACTATAGAAAAATAGCTCTCACCCCTTTTTCATCAACTTCTTCACTTGCATCGCAGAAATAACCCCAAAGTTCTTGGACTTCCCAAAACGTCTATACGAGGTCAACTTCCCCAAAGGGCTTCTTAAAACTACTTTTTGAACTTCACAGTCTATCTTGGCCTTATATAAACTTAGCCTATCCATCCCAAGAATTACATCCAGGTCTCCCAGATTAAATTCTATTAAATCAGAAGGAAAAACACAGTCTCCTATCTTCAGAGGCAAATTTTTAAACAACTTGGTACACTTTATGGTATCACCAGTAGGTATACTAACAAGCAATTCAATCACCTCAAAATATACTAACCCCAGACTTTTAGTAACAAATGACAAAACAAAAGAATAAGTCACCCTCGAATCAAATAACGCTTTAACTAGCACTGAGTTAATAGAAAAAGTACCGAAAACTACGTCGGCAGATCGTTCAGCTTCATTGCGACTCATTACGAACAGTTTACCCAGAGGCCTTGTTCTGGTTGTTGCTCTCACTAGCAGGCTTATTGTAGCTCCCTTGGTTGTTCTGTGCCCCTACAGGCTTCGAACCCTGATTTCCTGACTGGTTAAATCCATACCTCACTTGGTTACTACCCCCATTGCCATTTTTTTTTTTTTTTTTTTTTTGCTTAGCAAAGCACTCATACTCCCTATGGCCCTTCTTCTGGTAGTAGTTACAGGTCACTGGTTCTCCCTTGCAGTCTCTACCAGGATGGTTATTACTGCACTTCTTACAATGGTACACTCTCTCATATTGACCCTTATTATTGTAGCCCTGGTTATTCCTACCTTGGAAATTCCCATTCCTGTTCTCCTTGAAATTCCCTTGATCTCCCCCAGCATTGAAATCCTTTCTTTTCTCACCTAGTACAACACTCTTCTTGTCACGCCTCAACTGAAGACCATAAATGTGGGCGGCTCTCCCATACACAATATCTAGGGATGAAAAAGTTTCACCACCTAACCCCAGCTGAATTTCCTCAGTCAAACCTTGCTCAAACCTTTGAGCCTTTAATTCCTTAGTGGCTACTACTTCAGGTGCAAACCTCGACAGTGCTATGAATTTGCTATAGTACTCAGAGATGGTCATGCTCCCCATCCAAAGGTTGATAAACTCTTGGGCTTTGTGTTTCCTCATAAAAGCAGCGTAAAACTTCCCTCTCAAGGCAGTAATAAAAGAATCCCAATTGAATCCCTCAGCAACACTCAGTCTAGCCCCATTTTCTCTCCACCACAAATCAGCCTCATCCTTTAGGTACAACACAACCTGACCTACTCTCATATTCTCAGGACAGTTCACAGCCCTAAAGATTTTCTCAAAGTCTCTAATCCAGTTCTCTTAAAATGTAGGATCAGCTTGCCCCTTAAAATATGGTGGTTTAACCTTGGCTAGCCTCTCAAACATGTCCCCAGCAGAGTCGGGACGCTCAGATCTCTCCTGAGTAAAATTCTCCTCCAAAAGGCGTACAGCAGCAGCTAAGTCGTTATTGTTGTTTGCCATTCTAGTGCGCGACCTGAAATTAACGTACTCTACTTTAGGTTCGAAACATAACTTATATGCCATTCTCTACAAAGGTAACATTTGATTTGACCATAAAGATCGCATCAACAAACAATTTCTCATGAAGTTACAACAATATTACAGAATAATTATCATCAATCATCCATGAAGAATATTCACATTAAGAACACACAGCTTATGAACAATGAATAAAAATTCAATCATAACAAATAAATAAAGTATTCCCATTCGCGTGCCCAAAATAAATTCTTGCTCACTTGGATAACTAAATTTTTAACTTTTATTCCTCAAAAGATGCTAATAACAATTTTTCTCAACTATAATTCCGTACTTTTTCCTAAAAATAAATTAAAGGTATTATGAAATAAATTTAAACCACTGCTGGACGAATAATCCAACATTTTATTCTTTAAAGCATAAATAAATAGGTAAATAACCTAAGGTGAAACATCATCGGTCCTATCCTTTGATTCCCTGTAGTTCTCTGGAGTAAAAAGCTCATCTTCCAATTCATCAATGTCCTCAGTATTATAATAAGCATATCTTCTAAATCTCGTAGATCTCCGTTTAGGTTGAGACTCGTCCTCCTCTGGCTCATAATCAGTCTCATATCTGAAAGCAGCATGGTAGATATCACTCCTGGTCTGTCCTCTAGCACGGTCAAACTCATGAAGAATCTCATCATCACTATCAGGCATGCCTGCTCTTACATACATTACGCATAATGAACTCTAGTTCGGTGTAGTTATCATCATCAGACTCATAACCTCCATCACTCTCATCATCACTAAGCACAATAGGGTTGTAATAGCTCCCTACTCTAGTATCTTCTCTTTCAGACATGGCTAGGAATCTATAACAATAAATATAACTTCTATAAACAATTGGTACTCTCACTTAACGTATAATCCCAACAATCAACAATAAGCAAGAATAACCCACAACATAAAGCATAGAAATAACATAAACAGTTAGCAGGGAAGAAAAATATAATCATGCTGAACTAACTATTTCATGCTAAAATATAATATTTCTATCCTATATGCCCATATTATACTACCCATCTCTCATAAAATAAACCAGAGTATTGAAAATTATTTAAATAAATAATTAAAAATGAACAACATCATAAAAAGTACATGGTTCGAAAATTTGAACATAATAAAGAAAATAATAATAATAATAAAAATTTCGGACACTATAATAAAAAAAATTCGGACCTTATTAAAAAATTTTGAGTCGAAAACAATCTTAGATTCTTGAAAAAGACTTTTCGAAGGTAATCTAAATACCATGAATAAGTAGGAGCTCAATTCTAAGAAATTCATTTTTAAGTAACTAGCTAGTTAGGCGCCTAAAAACTTAAAGTTGGCACGAAAGGCCAATAAAAACCTAAAGCTCTGATACCACTTTGTAACACCCCGACAATTCTCTCTTTTCAAAAATACCTTTTCAAATAAAACATAGAGAATTATCAAAGTATTATCGCCCGTGTGAAAACGTATCGGCTTATTCAGAATTTTGCAGCGGAAAACATAATGATAACTTTAAAAACTAAAACTTAGTCAACAACAAAGTCAACTCTAAACCAACCAACAAAACCAAAGTCAACTTAAAACCAAACCAAACCAACTATGAAAATATAACTCAAAGTATTGTAAATAAACTACACAAGCTCTCCAAATTCTCGATCCCAATGATGCATCATCTTCAAACCTGTAGATAGACAATGCACTATTGATCTCTAGAGACTTGTGTAGACAAACTAAAAAGATACCACTATAACAGACTTAAAAATCGCCTAGAGAAAATTCTCCGCCTATAATAACCAACATAAATTCATAATCAATACACCATGAATTTACAACAATAATATAAAACTTTAAACCCTTCTTAAAATTGTTTAAAAACTTTTTCCATCATTAAAACTTACTTAGTACAACCTCCTAGTATAGTACTACTATACTAGATGATTAAAAACCCTTAAAACTCATGTTTAAATCATAAAAACTCCATCAACAATACTCTTTCCAAATTTCCAGAAACATAATATACAATAAAACTCTTTTTAAACATATTGAAACATGCTTATAATCATAAGAAAACCCAAAACCATAAACTATAACATGATACTATGGTTTTCCAACATGTAAAACCCTAAAAATCCATGCTTTGATATTTTTAAACCCTATTTTAACATAACAAGTAAATCTGAAATTTTATTTCTTCAATACATAATTTATATAATCTTAGATTCATACACAAATCATCAAATTATAACTTTTTAAACATAAACTTATTAAAACAAACCCTAAAGATACAAACTTTGCATTAAATAAAACTTGAGGATGAAGAAATAACAACCAAACACAAAGAGGAGGGAGGAAGGACAGGCAACCAAGGGCGGCGGCACGAGTCGGCGGCTGGTGGTCGGCAGCGTTGGTCAGCCGGAAAGAGGAAGGAGAAGACCGAAGAGGAAGAGAGAGGAAGGAAAGAAGAGGAGGGCCAAAAGTGAGGGGGAGGAGGAGAGAGAAAATAATGTGATTAATGTGTGGGGATTTGTGTAAATAAGGGTATTTATAGTTTCCCCCATTAGGGGTCCAACAAAGAGTTGGGCTTTGATGGGTTAATTAAATGAGAATGACCATGGGTTAAGCCAAAAGGTTTGGACTCCTCACACCCATTTACAAACCCTTTTCTAAATCCAATAAGTGTTTCAAATATTTCAAATACTTTCAAAGCATGATTTTAATAAGATATTTGACTTGCATAAATCATTAAAATAAATCTTTTGACTTTCCAATAGTCAACCTTTGAAGAAATAAATCGTTAAAATACCTGAATATATTTAAATATAAATAACTATACATTAAAATATAGGGATATTATCTCAGATAACCCTGACTTATAGGCCTTTTTCCAATATAACCCCGACTTTGGCAGCCCTGTCTCCGATAACCCTGAACTTAATTTTTGTCATTAAACCTGACGGAATTGTTAACGGCGTTAACTATTTTCAAACATTCATCCTTCTTTCTCTCTCTTGTTCTTCATCTCTTCTCTTTCTCTCTCTTGTTCTTCATATCTTCTCAAGAATTCACCCTTCTTTCCCTCTTAATATTCATCCACTCTTTAATGTCTTTATCCTTACTGTAAAAAGAAAAAAAAGTACTCATAATCAAACCTCTTTCCTTTCTCACCAAACTAAATCATCAAAAATAAAAACAAAATCAAAGAAACAAAATGAAGCTATTAACTCGCTTCTGCTCCTCCGCCGTTTCCCGCGACAATTCCGACGACTCATCCCCTTCTCCGGCAACAACCTCCACTTCCACGTCACCATTCTCCTTTGAATGACAACCAGAAGCAGCTTACAAAGTCACCTCGCCCTTCACTGCCATCTTCCCGCCTGCTTTCTTCTTCTTTTCTTCCTCCATGGAAGTTGATCTTCACCTCCTCCCTCTCTTTCTCCTCACTTCCACCATTTTCTCTCTCCTCCCTTCTTCTTCTTCCCTCCAAAACGACCCGGCATCACTCCTCCAATTCCGCCATGAATCTGACCCATATTGTTCCTCCAACTGGGTCGGCGTTAATTGTTCTTCAAATGGCAACTGGGTGTTTGGGCGTGAGGTGCTGATTTGGTTTTTTTTTTTGTTTTTTAATTGTGTGAGGCGCTGCCATCAATTGCTTGGTACTGATTCTTTAATTTTGTGTTCGATTCTTCTGCTAATTTTGGGTTGTTCGAATTTGGGGCTTGTGTTCGAATTGGGGATGTTTAGGGTTCGATTTTCTACAGTTTTTGGTGATGGTATCATGGCACTGTGGAGATGAAGAACAAGAGAGGGAAGAAGATGAAGAACAAGAGAAATATGGGTTTAATTAAAAAAAGTTAACACCGTTAATAATTTCGTTAGGTTTAATGATAAAATACAAGTTTAGGGTCATCTGGGGAAAAAAATGTCAGGGTTATTTGGGAAAAAGGCTTATATGTCAGGGTTATCTGAGATAATATCCCTAAAATATATTTATAAAATCCAATAAATTTACGGGGGATAACAAAATTGTCAACATGGTAGTGGCAAACTATGGAAGCCTTCTATCAACTGCTCGTCATTCATCAATGGTGGCGTCGGCATTTGCAGCAGCGTCAAACTTAGTGTTGGGTCCAATTACAATTTTGTTGCTCTTAATTTATCGGCACATAAATGCTCAAATTCGTAAGAAAGATCAATTCAATTTGGCGTTTATAATGAGAGCTGCTTCGTCAGATTATTATTCAACTCTAGATGGTTAAGCGGTGAGATTTCTTCCTCCCCATATTGAACCGCACTGAGGTAAAGTCCTTTAGGGCAATAAAATTTGCACAATATGTTATACTGGTCTACTGGAATCATAACATTGCTCTATAAGACTTCAGCAGCAATGCAGCAACAGGACACAATATAGCAAGCTCAAACTTAGATGATTAGGGATTTTCGGGTAGTGTTTGTTGTGGTTTTTGAGAGTGTGGTGGTGTACGTGGTGCGAGGGGTGGTTTGGGAAGGTGGTTAGGTTGTTTTGGGGTTTGTGTGTGGGGTTTATTGTGGATATGTGGGTAGTTAAGTGGTTCAGGGGTTTGTGGTGGGTGGGGGTGGCTTCAGGGAGGTGGTTATGGTGCTGGTTGGGCTTATTGGTGGTGGTTGGGAGGCTCTGGCAGCAACAATTATAGGGTGGTGGTGGTTAGGCAGCTTTGGGAGGTTGGTGGTTGTTAGGGGGAAGAGGAAGAAAGAGAGGTTGGGTGGTGGTGGTGGTGGGAGGTAAAAAGAGAGAGGAAAAAATAAAGGAGGAAAAACGTTTTTTTTTTTATAATTAAAATACAATTATATTGAAATTAATATATCAACGAATGACAAAGTGACACGTGGACGTTTAACCTGTTAAATAGGTTAATAACAGGTCATGACTTGTTAAAAACCAATAGTTGTTAAAGTTTAGCTTATTCCAGGATAATAAAAAAATTGACTTATTTTTAGTAGACGGGGCAAAGATTGGCTTATTTATAACAATTTTTCCTATGTATTATAAAAGATAAGTTCAGATCTTATAAGATAAGTTTAGATTAGATAAGTTCAGATCAGATTAGATCAGAAAAAATAAGTTCAGATCAGATAAGTTCAGATCAGTAAAAATAAGGTGAACTAAACATAGCCTTAGTCTATTTTTTGTGCTGATCTCATGATTAAGAAGATTCAAGTGATGGTTATGAAGAGTATTCAATGTGTTAGTCCTAAGAAAATATCACATGTGGATAAGCAGTGGCTTGATGATTTATATAACACCATTGTATAGTAGCTTTTTGGTTTCCTTTGCTTAGGGGGTCCAACCTAGTTGGTTTGCCTAACAAAGGAAATGGCTAGGTTGTATAATTGTTTTGTTTGGTTGAATATATTTTCTTACTTAGCCAAAAAAAAAAAAAAAAATCTGATATTGTGATAATACTATACTCATATTCCTACTATACATTGTAGAGCCTAATCATAAAAGGATCTTACTTCGAAGTACTATTTTAAGCAGTCTACAATGATACAAAAATATAATATTAAAGTTTGTTTGTTCAAAGTGAAACTATAATTTTTTTTTCAATATCTAAAAGGTCTATACAAGTACTTCTATCTTTATACAAGTCTATTTTTTTTAGTCTTGCTTTGAAAGTTTTGTGACATAGAAATTCGAGGTGGCACTCATAATGCTACCAAAAAATTCATATTTTTATATATAATTTAATTTAATTTAATTTAATTTAATTAAGATTATGAATTAAATTTGCGCTTTCTAATAAATGCTGAAGATACTTTCAAATTTTACCACCCACATTGTACATGTCTTATTTTGTTAATTTCAGCGAAAATAATATGTCGTCAATTATGTTTTCTCATACCCAAATGTTTTCAACGTTTATTTTATAGCAAAATGCAGAGGGTGTATGTTTCTTATAACCGTTGTAGTTTCATTAGACAATAAGTATTGTATACACCTGGTTTAGAATAAATGTATTGTCATACCTGTTTATATTTAGCTAAAATGGGTCACTTTTAAGTCAAAATGGATCAATTTTCAAGTCAAGAAAGGTCACTTTCAAACAATTTTGACTTTTAACATTAAATGAGTCACTTTAATGTAAGTAAAAGTGACTCATAATAGGGTAAAAAGTTACCCGATTGTGCAATGAATTATACATTCGTGTGCTTGAATACTATTAAATACGAAAAGAATTTATCTACATTAGTATTCAATCATGCTTTATATATTTGAATGGGGCTAGTTTAATTGATACTCCCTCCATTTCATATTATAGGACGCACAACACTTTTTTTGTTTCATATTATAAGGCGTACGGCTACTCCAATGCAACTTTTTATTTATTTTTTGAGCGGAGCAACTTTTTATTTTTTAAGTAAAGCTTATGCCGCAAATGCAGTAGTACTGCCATTTCTTTCCCAAGACTTTTCTCTCTCCTGCATGCACTACTCCATTGCTTCATCTTCCGTATTTTCCCAATGCAAATTTCTCTCACCCATTAATGGAGTTAAGTTTTCTTCTCCTTTTTTTTTTTATTTTCCCGCGTTGTTACCTCCATAATTCCTATATATTCAGAATAGATGAACTCAAGTCACCTATATATTCAGAATGGATGAACTCAAGTCACCTAAAAAATAATTTTTTTGTGAAATTTCAATGGATACTTTTCTAGAAATTCAAATATGATGGTTCAAGAGTCAATTGAAGAAGTGATTGAAGATTAAATTGAGAATTTTGTCCAAGGCTCCATGGAAATAGAGGAGATAGTTGAAGATTCAATTGAGGAAATTGTCCAAGACTCCATGAAAATGGAAGAGATAGTTGAAGATTCAGTTGGGGAGGTTGTCCCGAACTTATCGGATTCTCAAGAAACAATTGATTTTGAAGATTTATTGGGTAAAATTGTTCCATAATCTATGGATCCAGAGAAAATAGTTAAGGACTCCATTGTTTTTGAAGAATTAATTGGGGAGGTAGCTCATGATCAAGGGTTAGATGACACCACACCATTTTGGAAAAATTCTACTTATGAAACCTTAGTTGAAGCCATGATACGTATTTTAATTCCTCTATGGAAAGGACGGGAAAAGTGATGGTGGTTTACTTAGAAAAAAAAAATTAGAAAAAGAAGACTAGAAACATTACCTTTTGGTAGAGTTGAAGAAAATATCACGCTTTATAAAGTTTCACGTTTTGTTTATTTGTTTGCTCTATGATGGTATGAAGAGAGAGAATATATATCATGAGTTGAATTATGATGGTATGAAGAAATGGATCATTCACCATATAAAAAAATAAAACAAATTGTAAAAGTAACAACAATAACCAAAATACATATAGTTATGATATTATGCTACAAAATCCACCTGATCGAGGCCAAATAGGTTCAACTAATTGAGGATCGCACTTCAACTAAGATGGTAGTTGGCCAATCCTTTCCAATTATAAATTTTTCATATGTGGAGTACGATACTTTTGTCCACCTTCTACTCGCAGTATTTCTATCATTACTAATTGTAGTGTTAGATATATGTGGTTCGACCTCTTTGCCGGATAATTATCAAATGCTTTCTAAACGGCAGCTAGAAGCTCTTCCAAGTTCATAGGTGCTTCCTTGTGTTGTAAACTCTGAATAGCATTAAAAAGCCAATGTCTAATATATTCAAATCTGGAGAATTTGGAGGTTGAAATGTATATCAAGCTTAAGTTGCGAAGCAACTTGGCGAAAATCTGGATCATTAGGATCGACATGAGTTCTTGCATTGTCTTGTTGAATAAATATTGTCTTTCTTGCAAACTCTTTTTGCCATCTTCTCTTAATTGCCGTCAAGAGTTTGGAAATAAATGTTTCTTTTGTTACTTGTCTAGTCACCGAATTCATTGGCTTTGTGATCATTGTTCCCTCGGGTCTGTTCGAACTACTCCTTTGTGTTGTTTGTATATCGATAAAAGGAAATATTCCTATTTTGCCAGAGAAGATTACATTTCCTTCTAAATCAAACCTTGGACGCGCGGTTGCAGCCAAAAACATAACTTTCCCAATAAACATTTTGCTTTTAGTAGTGCGCAATCTTCTTCATCGGGTAATAGATAATAAATCTCGGATTTTTTTGTCATATAAAACCATTTTTCATCAATATAAATAATGTTATCCATCCCCTTGAAGGTTGGATCATGTGGTATGCTACTATTTTCATGCATCGAAGACAATTTCTAGCTTTTTTATTTTCTTCCGTCAAAGAAAACTTGATGGCATTTGAATGTCGTTATATTTTTCCATCCTTCAAAAGCCTCCATAATGTGGTTGCATTTGTTTCCAAAGCATATCCTAATGACCGAAGAGTTTTCCGTTTACTAAGAGGTACATCACGCACACGTTCAAGATCAAGTTGGACTCTTTTCACCCACAATAATTTCTTGTCTTCTTGTGAGATGCATCATTTACGCCACTATTATTTCCTTATTGCCAAATGCGTTGAATCATTCATATTGAGACAGAGAAATGAGATGACACCATATGTGATACTCCTTTTTTCCACTTCTGTTAACACTTTTCAAAAGAAGCATGTCGTATATGGCTTTCCGTTGATAATTGTCCAAAAAAGTTCGAGTATTATTGATTTGACCTTGTATTCCATCACTTAACATTTGACCTTATTCGTCAATCAAAGAAAAATAACACAAATCAATTTACACATGAAATAATGAACAACCCAATTTTAACACACACAAAAATGACTTTGATTTGCATGCCTTTTTAATATAGTATAAAAAGTACAATACTCCATCAATTAAAATTATTATTAAATTAATTATAATATGGCTTCAACTTACATGAATTTACAATATCCACTAACTGTTCAATTACATCAATTGCAACACGAGTAGAAAACAAGATACCATGACTTTCCAAGCTTTAATATATTTACACATTGGTTTTGATTAGATTTTAAAACAATTGCACTTGTATCATGATAAGGAATTAATTTTTGATTAATTTTAAATCAATTTCACTACTATCATGCCAAGGACCACAAAAGCAGCACATATGAGACGACGGTAATACAAAAAAAGCCAAAAGTGGAGTCCATCAAGGTGCAAGCTTTATTTCAAGATATATATTAGCGAATGTCGGAAGAATGTTCGGACCAACAGCAAAGCGGGGTAGTGCGCTAGACGCAGACTGGTGCGTCTGGCGCACTGCGCTGCGTTAGGTGCAACATATTTGCGTCTGGCGCAAATAGACGGTTTAAAAAATTATTTATTTTTTATTTTTGTTGTTGTAAACTCGTATGAACTAAAGGAGGTTTTGATTAATGAGGGGGCCGAACCTTGTACAAGATTGCCTACGTATCCAAATAGGAATCAGGCCGCACGTAGTTCATGCTAAAGAATTGGATTATATAATATTTGCAAATAAAAAACCCAAACCCAACACTTCATCATCAACAACTAATAGGACAAACATATGAATAAATTCCAGTAGCTTTACCTCCATTTGGACTGAAATTTGGATTTCCATCACCTATATAGAAGGAACCCTAACTCACTCACCCACCCACTCCTAATTGTTTCTTTCTCTCCTCTGTTTCTCTACTATTCTCCACCCTACCATTTATTGTAGTCTACCTATGTTTGGTTGAGAGTCTCATGGCGAAGAACCTCGAAGAAATAATCGTTGCTCGAAGAAGACCGAAGCTTGAAGGAGACCGAAAGAAGAAACACTGCGAGAATAGATCCAAGAACAAGTAGTATATTTTTTTTCATTATTTTCGTCATTTGAATGTTTTAGTCTTACAATTAATTATGTCGATTATTTTTTCTTTATTATGTAAATTTATTTAAGTTATTTTCATTATTTACAATGTTACAAATGTATTAATATTACGTATTTACAAATATGAAGAATATACAATTATGAATTGTTTTAATTTGTACAATTTGGTTTCGTTTGGATTTTAGAATAAAAAAAGAAATTTCGGATTGGGTCGTTGGATCTATTCGGTTTTGGTTTTCTAATTTCGGTTTGGTTTGAGATGAATTTCAGTTTGAGTTTGAACTTGAAATGCTAAAACCGTATTTACTTCAGTTTGGTCTGGTTTTGTCCCAAAACTGAACTGAAAACCGAACTTGCACCCCTACCTGCTAGCGCATGTTTTACACGTGGGACTACCCCAGGGGGATTACGCTTTGTTGTCCTTCCGATAAGCTTCTTGAGCGATAGTGTTGGAGCTTAGTCATAAGCATACCTACCCAACCAAGATATTGCTCTCTTATTCCTGACTTGAGATAGGATTGCGTCCTACTTGTGGCCATCTTTTTAAGTAAAAATATGGAGCGTGGGATCATCTCTTTGCCAGGGACCCTTTTAAGCCTAACCTTATCTTCACCATAGTATTAAAACATAGATCTTGACTTTAGGTTGGAACCGCATACTATTTCTTGACAATTTCACATTCTTAATTGCTTGTTTACTATGTTCAACATGCATTCCCTTCGTATTCCCCTCAAATCAGACTAAAAAAATCGAAAAACGACCAATAAATTGTCGAAATGAAAAACCGCTTCACGAAGACCATGCGCCAAACACACAAATCTTGCATCACACGCAAGGCGTTCTCCAAGCGCATGACCTTGCATGGTACACAAGCTTCTTGCTTGAGGTGCAAGCTACTTGCGTCTGGCACAAGTTGCACATCCTTCCCGCAACTCAATTTTGACGGTTTATTTGTTGGTTTTCGAGCCATCTTTGCGTTATCATTCA
Source organism: Beta lomatogona (assembly GCA_947646795.1). Classification (NCBI taxonomy): domain Eukaryota; kingdom Viridiplantae; phylum Streptophyta; class Magnoliopsida; order Caryophyllales; family Amaranthaceae; genus Beta; species Beta lomatogona. The sequence goes on from CANSNZ010000116.1 coordinate 1,048,973, forward strand.
TGATCACTTTTACGTCATCCTTTCCAAAGAAAAATTTAAAAAAGATAAATTTAAATCTTTTCCATGCATATCATCTAAGAGCAAGTCTATCTTTTGGGTCCATCTTGATAAGTTATCATGATAGAGTTTTGAGTCATCTCTCATCTTATTCCATCTTATCCCTCCTCTCCAACCTATCTCTATCCTATCCTATCCTTTTACAAAAAAAAAAAAACTTTTTCAGGATCAACCCTTTTATCATCATCATCATCAACTTAAAAATCATTTTCAAAAAAAAAAAAAATTCATCCCCAACTCCAATCTTCTAATAATAAACTTCTTTTTTGAAAAAAGTAAAAACTAAAAAGAAAAGGGTCCATTTTAAAAACACAATGAATCTCAACAATTTTAAGCCGAGCCTTATCAAGTTAATCCAAGAGTCAATGCATTCATCTTAAGCCCATGCACGTAAGTCTAGCTCATGTCAAAATATAGGTCCATTTACATCTTTATATGATCTTTAGTCTAAGTCAAACCCTTGTAGACCTAATATAAGTTAACCCATGCTTACATCTTCATGTAATCTCAATCTAAGTCTATTCCTAGTCAGTTCCAAAGTCAAGCGCATATAGAATCAATCTAAATCCTAGGTCTAGTTTGCATCTTCATGTGAGCCATAATCAATCCTAATGTCTATCCCATAGGACCAAGTCCAAAATTTGAAACCTCTTTATTGCCAAAAAGGGCCAATGTTTGAGTCTAACTTGCTTATATCTTCATGTAAGTTCAAATTCAAGTCCTTCCTATTGCCATAAAGACCTAATCTTCAAGTCTAGCCTGCTTGCTCTTCATGTAACTTCTCTAAGTCTAATCTTCCCTTTTGCCATAAAGGTCCAATCTTCGAGTCAAGCCTGGTTACTGCTCATGCAAGTTCAAAGAATAAAGGCCCAATGTTTGAGTCTAGCTTGCTTACTCCAAATGTAAGTTCAAAGTGTAGTATTCCCTATTGCCTTAGACTACTTACTCTCCATGTAAGTTCAAAGTCTAGTCTTCCCTGTTTCCATAAAGGCCCAATAATTAAGTCCAGTCTGCTTGTATTGTCCAATTTTAGTCCAGTCTATATCTGTATATGCATATAGTTAGACCCATGTCTTCATTATGGTCAAGCCCATCCTATTCCAAAACCCATATCACTTTCAAATCATCAATCAATCTCAAAATCATTTCTCTTTTCCAAAATCAAATCTAAAAACTTACAAGTGGGGTCCATTCGATTTCTATTCACGACCGATCATGAGATTACACCTTAGAACGCCCATCAGAGAGATAAAAAGGTCACCAAGGCTCATCACACGTACTATTGTCTTTTTCGAGGAATCATATGAAACTTATGAATTATCATCTAAAATAGGAATGAATACTGAAAAACTCAATGCCATCATGGCTAAACTTAAACTGATGAACTCTCATCTTGAGAAACAATACAAAGAGCTCAAAACACTGAGAGAACAACTATAACCTCATGAAGAAGAGTGCAATGAGACTCCACCACAACCTCTTTTGTCAAAAATCTAAAACCGATCTGTGATTCAACAAACTCGAGCGATTGATCCTGTCAATTCCTGCAATGGAGAGTCAAGATCCTGGCTATGACATCATTGATCCTAAACTAAAGAGAAAGCTCCCTTAAAAGGTAGCATTATGTGACCTCCCAAAATTTAAGGGGGTCGAAGACCCACACGATCATCTAAGAGCCTTCTCCATTTCTATGGCTCTTAAAGGCATGAACAAGAATATGTTTGCTTATGTATTTCCCTTAACTTTGGATACAAATCCATCCATATGGATCAGATCATGGAACAATACAAAGCTGAATTGAGACTACATCAAAGAAGAGTTCCATAAACAATATCGCTACAATGCTCAACCTCCAATCGTTCTTCACGAATTGGAACTGACTAGGCGAAATCACAATGAGGACTTTGTCACCTTCCTTATTAGATGGGGGGAAAGTCCACCCAAATGATTAATAGGCCTTATGAAGAGGATTGAGGCCGCCTGTTGATCCATAACTTGCAGTCCAAGTACGGAGATCACATCAAATTCCAACCTATAGATTCCTTCTCCAAGCTCTACAAGGTTGGTCTACTGATCGAGGAAGAGGTTCAAGCTTCTAAAGATAAGTGTTACAACAACAACAACTTCTCCAAGAAGAATAATGACAACGAATTTTTCACCATATACCCCCGATAAATTTTTTCATTTACCATATATCCTCGTGCTTTTCAAATTCACCATATACCCCTTAACCTTTTTTTGATCATTAACCCCTAATTCCCTTACTAAACCCTAATTAACCCCCTATTTGAGTCATTAACCTTAATTTGACCACCATTAAACACCACAAATGGCCCCTTTTATCATTGTTCCTCCATAACTCTCTTACGTGTTGTTTGAATGCTAAATAATTAGGGTATATGAGTGAAATAGAAATTAATTACGGTTTAGTAATGGAATCAGTGGTTAATGATCAAAAAAGTTGATATTCGTTAATCATTAAGGCGCATGGTAGATTATCATGAAATTGAGGGGTATGTGGTGAATTTAGAAAACATCGAGGGTATATGGTGAATAAAAAAATTTATCGAGGGTATATGCTAAAAAATTCGTAATAACAACCCTTCTGCCTCCAAGAGCAATGAGATCAATGCCTTGAATACTAAAAATACGGGTTTTCATGCATAAAGGCCCCAAAGAGCCTTCACTCCCCGAGGCATGTCACTTGAAGAAGCTTTCAATAATAGGTTTAATGGAAGAGGTTAGCCCAACTCCAGACCCTGCTTCTGGAAAAAGGTCTAGAAAATGAAATCCCAACTCCTATTGCAAATACCACCATGGAAGTGGTCATCTAACAACTGAATTTTGGACCTTATAGCACACCCCGTAAGACATGGTTGAAGATGGTAGACTTCCCGTTCCTCCTCCAGGAAAAATCAGAATCAACAGCAACCCCGTGGGTAATGTCTCAACAGTGCAAGGGGCCTAGTAATTTATTTCTAGTTTTCAAGGTTGAGTCGGATATTCCTTCCCTAGCTCTTTCTTTCCTTCCTTGTCGAGTATATGCCATCTAGTATATTATTTTGTCTGCTTGCCATTAACTTTCATTAATAAAATAATTTCATTTTCCTATTCATTAGCCTTCCATTATTTATGCTTTGAATTTGCTGATGAAACCCTAATCAATTTGAAAATTAAATGACCTTTGTATATATATATATATATATATATATATATATATATATATATATATATATATATTACTATTCTTAGAGTAACACTAAAAGAGGGGGGTGAATTGTAGTTTTTAGTTTCTAAGGAAATTTTTGCGGAATTGAAAAACTAATTAAGAAAGCAATAGGAACCATTGGAATCTTAACCGAGGAACCTTCTTGATACTCCTTAAGAAGGAAAACGTCACTCTTCTTTTATTGCAACGCCTATGTTACTGACAAATCATATTTGTATAGAGTTTTTAGGCATAGGTAGCATTATTAGAGCATATTAATTCATATAGTTGCATTTTAGGTATCATTTTCATAAATTATCCTTTTTGTGCTCTATTACTCTTCGTTTGTGGGTTTTTTAATTTTTCAGGTAGTTTCATAGCTATCTGGATGCTTTCGAAGCAAACTTGTACGATCGAATTGGATAGTTGTTGCAAGGAGAGTTGATGAATCGAGGTTTTCGATCAATGAATACATGATCATGACGTTTCACTCGAGCTCTACAATCATGTGAAGTGAAGGTAGCCTCCATGAGGGACATGACATAGCTTTTAGGGATGGATTTGAGCTAAAATTGAAGAATCACGGTTGTTTGCAAAGAATCAGCTTGACACATGCTGACTGTTTTTCTCATAATTCGAGTTCTACTTATCGAATTCATGTGATTCAAGTTGCGTTGGAAACAAGACTTGAAGAGCTTCGCAACGGTAGGTCACATGTCACTATGAGATGTTTATAACTCAAGATACAACTCTCGAAAGTTGACCCTGCAAATCTGCCCGCGAACCAGCGCCCAATGGCTGCCCTTTTGCACGATTATTGCGTGCTGCTGCTCCACGCGCTGGGCCACCAGCCGCCACTGATCGGATCACCCGGGGTCGTGAAGCTTTTCGTCGTACTTAACATTTGCTCTCCTATTTTATTTCCTTATCTTTTATTTTGCTTTTAGATTAGGTTAGAGGAAAAATATAGATACTAAAAGGGAGTATGCTTTATTTCCCTTATGCTTTATTTTCATTTAGAATTCTAATATTACGTAGTTTTCTCTCTTCTTCTCTCATGAACCCTAATTCTTGTTTTTCTCCATTAATGTAGTCTTTCAAGGTATTTTCTTTCATTCTCTCTTATTTATCTATTCCTTTTAATTATGTTTCCCTTTGTAGATTTAATTTTTATTCTCTATTACATGTTTGAGTAGTTTAATTTCTAGGGTTTTGGCAATCCATGTTTATACTATGAATCATTATTAATACTTCTTTATGGTTTGATTAGTCATCAATTTCTCTAATTGATTAGTGCTATTATTGTTAATCGTGCAACCTGATCAATTGTTTGATTAAATCTTGCTAATAAGAGTTAGAATTGAAAGATCGACTTTTAGAGGCTTACCTACAATTAGCAAATCTGATTATGTTAGCGATCATACTGCATATGTTGATTTGAGAACGTTAAGACCCGACCATAGGATTAACAATTGCTCTAGATATGTGACTAATTAAATTGTTGATGATATTTTTGATGGATGGTAAACTAAAAACATGGTGAACCATTGCCCTAGATTTTTTTTGTTTGATTATCATTATTTTCATGAGTTTAATTCCTTCAATCCCAAATCTGTGACTGTGTTTAGTTTTTCCAAACTTGAAAGTCGGATTAAAATAACCATCTCCCTGTGGATTCGATCCTACTTACCCTACTATATTGTTAGAAGGTTTAATAGGATTTATCTTTGACAGGTGTACGTCAACTTATCAAATTTTGGTACCGTTGCCGAGGAGACGCTATTGTTTTTATTGTTTTATTTAGTTTTCATTGTTGGTGAGACTAAACTGTATATATGTCCTTCCTTTTTGTAAATTGTTTTATTCTTATTTTCTTTATTTTTCATATCATGGAGTCATATTATCATTATCATGGGGATACTTCTTTTGATTGGCAACATAGTCGTAATTCTTGGGATTCTCATGTTCTCAATTTTGGTACATCATATCAAAATACTCCCAATATTTGCATGAATTCTCATGAATTACCGTATATGTTTCGTGAATCCTATATACATGCTAGTAATTCCAGAGCAATTTTTTCTTTCTCAATATGAGAATGAAGTGTTTTGGAAATACTATCATACACTTGGTGATTTTGTTGGTCCTAATCATGGAATTAAACTACAGGATATGTACCTAGTGATTTATAAGGGGTTAAATGAAAAAAACTAGGATAGTGGTAGAATCTATGTCTAATGGAAGATTTCTATTCCAATCTCCTGATTATTGTTGGGATTTAATTGTGTGGTTGGCTAGGGATACTTACCACTGGGAGATGCTTTTATATACTAAAATAATTCATTCACCCCAAACTTACATTATACCATATCCTTCTTGTTCAAATAGTCACTATACTTCTTATGATTTTTCTTTGTGTGATGTGACACCCGTAAATGGTTTTGACCCCTCTTCACAATATAAATGTCAATCTGCTCAAAATTATTGTCCCCGACCATATTTCCATGATGATGATGAGGATTGGGTAGAAAATGAGAGCTATTGGGATGATGATAAGATTGAGAGAAACACGAATGTGATGGATGTTTTGCAGGAGGAAGAATCCTTGGATGAAAATCCTTCTATGGAGAAGTCTAAAGTTATTTTTTCATTAAAAACTTTTCCTTTTATTTTATTGAAACTCTTTCTCATAATAAAACACCTTTTATTTTATAAACCAAATACTTAGATACGTGTGTTCTTAGTTCTCAAATATTAACTAATACTCTTAAATATGTACATAAATTCTAAAAATTAAACTCTTCACTTTTAGTCTTCATATTCGATCATCTAGATGAAGGTTCAAACAATAGCTTCACTTCATTCCAAACTCTTGGAACACTGAACCGTAAATACTTATGAACTTGAGAGCTTTCTTCGTGCTCTTGGTCTTCTTATAACTTAAAACATGTAGCAAATTGTCTTATAATTTAGGCTTGAACTTGCACTTTCAAAAACATGTCTTTTAATGGAACATGTGTCTTTATCTTGTTCCTATTCAGAAACTCATTCCACCTTATTCCAACTAAGGAACTCAGGAACTCTCCTTCAAATCTACACATTTTAAACAAAGACATTAGAAACTTAAAATTTTGTTTGTCGTCATCAAAACCTTATAGGGCAACAATATTTCCCTTTTTTTTAGTGATGACAACCCCAAGCAAACTTTTAAAGAAGAAAGTACATCAAGTAAATTTATTAGAAAATCCTTTGAAAAAACTAAACCATTAGAAACATTAGCCAAAACTAAGAATGAAGACTTATAAAGTAAGACAAAAACATAGAAACTTATCATGTTTTAATCCAAAGTTTGCATTCTTTTTTCCCTGTTGGCATTATAAAAAAGGTAGCATAGGGAAACAATTTGTCCAAACACAATACTATACTTAGAAAAATATAGTTAATTCGAGTTAGTATCTAGGTGAAATAAGTTCATCACACCGTTTATACTAAGGAACAAAAAACAGTTAGATATAAGAAAGAGGAGTGAAGTTATGCATAAGTTCCAAAAGCAACCAAAAGAAACATTGTTACCCAAAATATGTTATATTATTAAACACAAAAGGAAAGAAAAAACAGACAAACAAATAAAGAAAAAAAAAACATTGTTCCGAACTTAAATAAAATAGATACAAAATTGAATTTTTAGGAACAGAGGGGAGGTTTAGGCAGTTGGCTCATTGTAGGTTTAGGATCAGCGACTTCTTCAAAGGCAACTTCATCAATTTTCTTCATCATAGCCTCTTCAGAAGTAGTCGCATATGTTAAGAGCTTGAAACCCTATTTGTAGATCGGAAGCCATCTTCATCCAAGGCCCAACAGTAGATTGCAAGCTTCTATTTAACACTTTATCCTTATATGAAAATCTAATAAAGAAATAAACAACTAAAAATAATACACTATAGCGGAAATATCGCCGAGACAGAAATGTCACTCTAAAGGTTCAAAAAATCATTATTATAACGAGAAAGATAACATCCTTAAGTCAACAGTCACTAAGGAAATGAAAACTTCTAAAAATCCCAAACATAGAAATGAAATATCCAAAATCCGTTGTGGCAAAAACACCCACAAAACCAAACCAAACTACTTAAAACCTGTGAGGCTAAAAGACCTCCTATAACCATCATTGATGTCATCTACAAGGACTAAAACAAGGAATTGGAAAAATTTCCTATCTTTATTTCCCGTGCCCAAATCGTAATCAACCTAGCCTTTAATTCCATATGCAAAATATATAGAATACAACAAATAATCCACAGTCAACGGGGAGTAACTAATAGTTCTCCCAACCCAATCAGGATTCACAGAAGAATTAAGTAAGCCATAGTAATCAAGAATCAACCACAGTACAATGACAAGATGATATCATGACAAATCCAGACAACTGGGAGTCTAAAAAGAGTTTAACAAAATAATAGGAAAATATACATAACCACATCATCATCATCAAATGAAAATGTTCATTTCAAAAATAATATAGCTTTTCATAGTTTATAACGCTAGTGGATCGCAACCCACTTCATATGGATATGTCACTTCGCAACCTCCTAAACAACCTATTGTCTTACGTTCCCTACTGTCTAAGAGCAACTTTTCCAAAGAAAAACTCACCTAATTTACAAAAAGATAAAAATAAATCTTTTCCATGCATATCATCTAAGAGCAAGTCTATCTTTCGAGTCCATCTTGATAAGTTGTCATGATAGAGTTTTGAGTCAACTCTCGTCTTATTCCATCTTATCCGTCCTGTCCAACCTATCTCTATCCTATCCTATCCTATCCTATCCTTTTACAAAAGAAACTTTTTCAAGATCAATCCTTTTATCATCATCATCAACTTAAAAATCATTTTAAAAAAAAAATATTCATCCCCGTTTCCAATCTTCTAATAATAAACTTCTTTTTTGAAAAAAGTAAAAACTAAAAAGAAATGGGTCCATTTTAAAAACACAATGAATCTCAACAATTTTAAGCCGAGTCTTATCAAGTTAATCCAAGAGTCAGTGCATTCATCTTAAGCCCATGCACGTAAGTTTAGCTCATGTCAAGATATAGGTCCATTTACATCTTTATATGAACTTTAGTCTAAGTCAAACCCATGTAGACCTAATGTAAGTTAACGCATGCTTAGATCTTCATGTAATCTCAATCTAAGTCTATTCCTAGTCAGTTCCAAAGTCAAGCGCATATAGAATCAATCTAAATCCTAGGTCTAGTTTGCATCTTCATATGAGCCATAATCAATCCTAATGTCTATCCCATAGGACCAAGTCCAAAATTTGAAACCTATTTATTGCCATAAAGGCCCAATCCTTGAGTCTAGCATGGTTATTTCTTCATGTAAGTTCAAAGTCAAGTCCTTCCTATTGCCATAAAGACCTAATCTTCAAGTCTAGTCTGCTTGCTCTTCATGTAAGTTCTAAGTCTAATCTTCCCTTTTGCCATAAAGGTCCAATCTTCGAGTCAAGCCTGGTTACTCCTTATCCAAGTTCAAAGAATAAAGGCCCAATGTTTGAGTCTAGTTTGCTTACTCCAAATGTAAGTTCAAAGTGTAGTACTCCCTATTGCCTTAAAAGCTAAATCTTTGAGTATAGACTACTTACTCTCCATGTAAGTTCAGAGTCTAATCTTCCCTGTTTCCATAAAGGCCCAATAATTAAGTCCAGTCTGCTTGTATTGTCCAATTTTAGTCCAGTCTATATCTGTATATGCATATAGTTAGGCCCATGTCTTCATTATGGTCAAGCCCATCCTATTCCAAAACCCATATCACTTTCAAATCATCAATCAATCTCAAAATCATTTCTCTTTTCCAAAATCAAATCTAAAAACTTACAAGTGGGGTCCATTCGATTTCTATTCAAGACTGATCGTGAGATTACACTCCCATCAGAGAGGAAAAAAGGTCACCAAGGCTTATCACACGTACTATTGTTTTTTCCGAGGAATCATATGAAACTTATGAATCATCATCTAAAATAGGAGATACTGCTGAAAAACTCAATGCCATCATGGCTAAACTTAAACTGATGAACTCTTATCTTGAGAAACAATACAAAGAGCTCAAAACACTGGGAGAACAACTAAAACCTCATGAAGAAGAGTGCGATGAGACTCCACCACCACCTCTTTCTCAAAAATCTAAAACCGATATGCAATTTAAAAAACTCGAGCGATTGATCCAGTCAATTCCTGCAATAGAGAGTGAAGATTCTGGCTATGACATCATTCATCCTAAACTAAAGGGAAAGCTCCCTTAAAAGGTAGCATTATGTGACCTCCCAGAATTTAAGGGGGTCGAAGACCCACACGATCATCTAAGAGCCTTCTCCATTTCTATGGCTCTTAAAGGCATGAACAAGAACATGTTTGCTTATGTATTTCCCTTAACTTTGGATACAAATCCATCCAAATGGATCAGATCATGGAACAATACAAAGCTGAATTGAGACTACATCAAAGAAGAGTTCCATAAACAATATCACTACAATGCTCAACTTCCAATCATTCTTCAGGAATTGCAACTGACTAGGCGAAATCACAATGAGGACTTTGTCACCTTCCTTACTAGATGGAGGGAAAAGTCCGCCCAAATGATAAATAGGCCATATGAAGAGGATTGAGGCCGCCTGTTGATCCATAACTTGCAGTCCAAGTACGAAGATCACATCAAATTCCAACCTATAGATTCCTTCTCCAAGCTCTACAAGGTTGGTCTACTGATAGAGGAAGAGGTTCAAGCTTCTAAAGATAAGTGTTACAACAACAACAACTTCTCCAAGAAGAATAATGACCACGAATTTTTCACCATATACCCCCGATAATTTTTTTCATTTACCACATATCCTTTCAAATTCACCATAGACCCCTCAACCTTTTTTTTGGTCATTAACCCCTAATTCTCTTACCAAACCCTAATTAACTCCCTATTTGAGTCGTTAACCTTAATTGACCACCATTAAACACCACAAATGCCCCCTTTTATCAGTGTTCCTTCATAACTCTCTTACGTGTTGTTTCAATGCTAAACAATTAGGGGAAATGAGTGAAATAGAGATTAATTAAGGTTTAGTAATGGAATCAGTGGTTAAAGATCAAAAAAGTTGATATTCATTAATCATTGAGGCGCATGGTAGATTATCAAGAAATTGAGAGGTATATGGTGAATTTAGAAAAAATCGAGGGTATATGGTGAATAAAAAAATTTATCGAGGGTATATGGTAAAAAATTCGTAATAACAACCCTTCTGCCTCCAAGAGCAATGAGATTAATGCCTTGAATACTAAAAATACGGGTTCTCAGGCATAAAGGCCCCAAAGAGCCTTCACTCCCCGAGGCATGTCACTTGAAGAAGCTTTCAATAATAGGTTTAATGGAAGAGGTTAGCCCAACTCCGCACCTGCTCCCGGAAAAGGTCTAGAAAATGAAATCCCAACTCCTACCGCAAATACCACCAAGGAAGTGGTCATCTAACAGCTCAATTTTGGACCTTATAGCACACCCCGTAAGACATGGTTGAAGATGGTAGACTTCCCGTTCCTCCTCCAGGAAAAATCAGAATCAACAGCAACCCCGTGGGTAGTGTCTCAACAGTGCAAGGGGCCTAGTAATTTATTTCTAGTTTTCAAAGTTGAATCGGATATTCCTTCCCTAGCTCTTTCTTTCCTTCCTTGTCGAGTCTATGCCATCTAGGATTTTATTTTGTCTGCTTGCTATTAACTTTCATTAATAAAATAATTGCATTTTCCTATTCATTAGCCTTCCATTATTTATGCTTCGAATTTGCTGATGAAACCCTAATCAATTTGAAAATTAAATGACCTTTGGTTAATGAAAAATAGAAATATATATATACATAGACACACACACACACACACACACACACACACACACACACACACACATATATATGTATATATATATATATGTATATATATATATATATATGTATGTATATATATATGTATGTATATTTTACTATTCTTAGAGTCACACTAATAGAGGGGGTGAATTGTAGTTTGTAGTTTCTAATTAAGGAAATTTTTTCGGAATTGAAAAACTAATTAAGAAAGCAATAGGAACCATTGGAATTTTAACCGAGGAACCTTCTTGATACTCCTCAAGAAGGAAAAACGTCACTCTTCTTTTATTGCAACGCCTATGTTACTAACAAATCATATTTGTATAGAGTTTTTAGGCATAGGTTGCATTGTTAGAGCATATTAATTTATATAGTTGCGTTTTAGGTATCATTTACATAAATTATCCTTTTTGTGCTCTATTACTCTTTGTTTGTGGGTGTCTTAATTTTTTAGGTAGTTTCATAGCTATCTGGATGCTTTCGAAGATAACTTGTACGAATTGGATAGTTGTTGCAAGGAGAGTTGATGAATCGAGGTTTTCGATCAATGAATACATGATCATGACGTTTCACTCGAGCTTTATAATCATATAAAGTGAAGGTAGCCTCCATGAGGGATATGACATAGCTTTCAGGGATGAATTTGAGCTAAAATCGAAGAATCACAGTTGTTTGCAAAGAATCAGCTTGACACATGCTCACTGTTTTTCTCATAATTCGAATTCTACTTATCGAATTCATATGATTCAAGTTGCGTTGGAAACTAGACTTGAAGAGCTTCGCAACGGTATGTCATATGTCACTTTGAGATGTCTATAACTGAAGATACAACTCTCAAAATTTGACCCCCGCAAATCTGCCCGCGAACCCGGCGCCCAATGGCTGCCTTTTGCTCGATTATTGCGTGCTACTGCTCCACGCGCTGGGCCACCAACGGCCGCTGATCGGATCACCCGGGGTCGTGATGCTTTGCGTCGTACTTAACATTTGCTCTCCTATTGCTATTCTAGTATGAACACTAGACAAACTACAAGAGGGGGGTGAATTGTAGTTGAGGGGATATTTTCTAATTGAATTGCGGTATTAAAACAAACTGAAAGTATAAAGAGAAAAACACACGAGATTTGTACAAAAAAAACTTCCTAGGCCCAATAAGAAGAAAAACCTTGACCACGAGGGATTTTGACTCAAACTCTCTTTACTATAATAGGCCAAAAGACTCGATCTTTTACAACCTATTAATGGACCTTCTCTGTTCCTCTAGGAACTTGTTCCCAGTCACCTACTTCCCCCTGAACTGATGACACTCACTTTGACTTCACTCGAAATCTTCTCTTTTCTCTCTTTCTTTCTCTCTCTTAATTACAAGGATATTCTCTAAATTTTCTCTCACCCACACACTATGAATATTACAATGTTATGTATTGTAGAATAAGAGAGGAAATTACACGAAAAGTTTCTAAGTTAATAATGAATTTTTCGCTCAAGAAAGTTCTTCTTCTTTTCAAGTAAATTCTCCCTTTTATAGCTGCTGCAAATCTTCTTCTACTAGACATATTGTGCTCCATGTTCTCCTCAAATAGCGTGAGTGGAATAATGGAGATCATGGCCTGATTTTCGCTGCATAACTCCACGAACATTACAACGGTAACTAACCACCTTCCACTATTCGTTAGTGGGCGTATCTCCAGCCAGTGATAAGCGAGTGGGTTGAGTTAGTTAGAGAGCTTTAAGCAAGTTAGCTCCACAATATATGCCACGCACTTTTCAACCTATTATCAAGCAAAGCAACAACAATCTAATAACTAAGAATCTTTTATTCAAAGATTCTAAGTTACTAGATATATCAAACATATCTTATAATAATAATTCAAATGTATAAAATAATGTAATGTTTATTTTTGCATTTATATCTTGTGGAGAAAGATTATTTATTTTCGCAAAATAAAAACTATACTACAACCTAAGTATTTGGCATCATCAAAACATGGAATACAACAATATTCCCCCTTTTTGATGATGGCAAATATAAGGCATAAAAATATAAAATAATCAAAAACTAAGAAACTAAAGAAGAAAAAAGTAAAATAAGCTAAGCAGAGTAAAAGAATTAAGAGCTAATGACTTTAAAAAAAATAAAACAAACAAACTAACAAAGACTAAAAAGTAAAACTAGCACTAAACTAACATAAATCAGTCTTGAAGATAAGGCAAAGAAAAATCCGAAAATCATCACCTAGAAACTAAGAAGATTAGAATTGAATTTTTATGTACCACTCTACTTCCCCCTTTTGTCATCATCAAAAACAACTAAGTACCCAGCAGGACTCTAAGAGTGCATCATATACAACAATGTCAAGGCTTAGTAGCTCAAACATTCATCTAATAATACTAGCCATCCAAACAATTTAATGAGCATAGCAAGATGGGATCAATGCACTTAGACATGAGAAATGCACAAGCTGAGTTCATGATGAAGATAAAAGAAAAAAAAAAAAGAGAGCAAAAAGAAAAGCAAGAGAATAAAAGATAAAATAAGATAAAAGAGATAAACCAAAACAATTTATCACCAGAAACTGATGTGTGATACACATCCAAGAAGGTGATAAAAGGATAGTAACAACAAACCACCATTGTTTAATACACAACCCAAAATAAAATTAATATTATTTCAGGATTTATAGGAAAGGAAAGGGAATTAGGGCTTAAAGGGTTTGGGGCGAACAACAAAAGAAGCGACCACAGCGTCAATCTTCTCACGAACTGCATATTCTCCTTTCTTCACTGCTGCTAGGATCTGCTCCTGTTGAAGATCAACTCGGGCAATCCTGGCTTCAACACCCTGGACTCTTGTGTGCAGGAGAGACAAAGAATCCTGAATTGAATGTAGAATCCCATGGAGACCAGTAGTGGAGAGAAGGGGAAAATCAACAGTCCTTGATCCTGAAGGAGCTTGATCCTCCTCCAGATCAATATAAACAGCACCCTGACCCTGTTCCTTGGGAGCCTTGGTCACAGTAATTCGTTGGCTCTTCCTTACTGACTTAGGTCCTTCAGTACTGACCTACTCCTCAAATTTCCTCTTGTTCCCAGTCTCTACCTTCCCCTTAGGTTCTGCCACCTCAAATTCTAACTTCCCACCCTGTACCCTCAGAGACAGCCTGGATAAAGCCTCTTTGGTAAAATAGTTATCAGGCTCTAAGTCAAAAGAAGTACTAGAAGGGAGTTTGATTTGGTTCTTTTTGAGGATAACAGAAATAAGGTTGACATACCCCACTTTTGTGTTCTGGGTAATGCAGTAGGAGAGGTGAGAAATCATTAAAGCAGGGAAGTTGATTTTTATATTCTTAGCAAGGCAGAACATTAAAGAGAGATCCATGAGGCTCGCTTGAGTCCTCTTGGAAATTCTAGGCAAAATAAAGCGCCAAACTAAGTGAAACAGAAATTTGTGATAAGGAGAGAGATCTTTTTGATCTAGGGACAAGTCAGAATCCTTACCCCCAAAGAAACTCAGTACAGTAGAATTTGAAGCACCATTAACATTCAACTTAGCCTTACCCTTGACATACTCCTTGTACCCTTCAGTAGGTACCTCAAACCATTCACCTAAGTTCTTTTCAGTGAACTTAACCAGTTTCCCATTAACAACAACACTAATGCACAGCCCCTCGTTATTCTCGAAACTAGCAATAAATTCACTCATCTCACTCTCATAAAGACCCTCATAAAAACTCAACACTTTAACCCATATTTGAAACTTAACAAGATCAAGAAACTGACCCCACTTAATTTTCTTGCACCAGGTGAAATTAATGCAAAACCCAATTATATACTTGGAAGATTTAGATTTCTTACCCCTTTTAGTAGGAACCAAGACTTCCTTTTCTTGCTCTGTTTCAGCATCATCCACATCGTCTTCCTTCTTTGGAGAGATTACTTCATATTCAGCCGAATTTTCTTGAGAACCCAGGGAATCTTCATTTGAATTAGAAGATTCATTCTCGCTTTCATTGTAATCCACCAAAGGTGAAGATTTTTCGGCCAGAAAATTTTTTACATCATCGGAGGAATTTCTTTTGGGAGCCATTTAGGGTTTTAGGTGAAGAAGATGAAGTTGACAGATTTTTGTGAGAGAAAGAGAGAGAGAAAGGCGGTTTTGTAGAGTTAATGGTTTTGGGTAAAAGAGATTTGGCGTGTAAATTTTGGTTTGATTTGATGGGTTTTTATATTGGGAAGGTTTATGGGGGATTGTGAAGAAGAATTAAATGCGGCTTTTTCCTTCCTTCTTAAATCCGTTGAAACATTTTATTTTTAGGTTGATACATGAACGCTGGTGAAGCGTTGCCAAAAAAAATTATTTGCGGGGGATGAATGAAGAAAGATAATAAATTGATGAAAAAGAAAAAAAAAATCGAATAAAATAAAATGAAATAAAGATAATATTTACGGAAAGAAATAGAAGGAATAGAAGGTGTGAACTCATGCATGTTACATGTTCAAGCAATATGTACAGTAACCTTTCTATTTTTTGCTCAAGTATATGCATGGACAATAAGGGGAGTATTATGAAGACTAATGTGAGTCCTTTACAATGACTGTGTAATGTATGAATAAATTCACAAAATGTTGCTGGCCACTTAGTGTAATCTTGTAACTAAGGGTTTTATTTGAAATAGCACACTTAATGAATTCTAATCATCCCTAGCTCTAAGTGAATTTTCTCAAATTTTTCTCTAGGAAGTGGTTTAGTCAATATGTCAGCTATTTGATTTTCAGTTGGACAAAATTCAACTTTAACAAGACCTTTTTCTATAATATCCTTGAGGAAATGGTGCCTAATGTGAATATGCTTGACCCTTGAATGATGAACTGGATCCTTAGAAATACAAATTGCACTAGTATTGTCACAATAGATAGGAATGCCAAAGTCTCTTACTTGTTGCTTGATCCAAAGGATTTGGGAACAAGATGCAAACAGCAGCCTACATACTCGCCTCCCGTGTGGATAGGGCAACAATATTTTGCTTCTTTGAGCTCCATGAGACCAAGCTTGTTCCTAGGTACCGGACAATGCCCGATGTGCTCTTGCGGTTAACCAAGTCTCCAAAGATAGTCCGCATCCGAATAGCTTACTAGGTCAAAAATATCACTTCGAGGATAGAACAAACATAAGTCATCGCTTCCCTTCAAATACCTTAGAATTCTCTTAACTGATGTTAAGTGAGATTCTTCGGGATTTGATTGGAATCGAGCACATAAACCAACACTAAAAGAAATATCGGGTCTACTTGCTATTAAGTAAAGTAATGAACCAATCATACCTCGATATTGCTTCTCGTTTACACACTTATCATTTGAGTCTTCATCTAACCTTGTTCCTGTTCCTATGGGAGTGTGGCTGGTTTTTGATTGTTCCAGTCCATATTTCTTAAGCAGTTCCTTGACATATTTTTGTTGATGGATCATTATTCCTCTTTCAGTTTGCTTGATTTGCAATCCCAAAAAGAAGTTCAACTCTCCCATCATACTCATTTCAAACTCACTACTCATAAGATCAGCAAACTCCTTACACAGAAGATCAATAGTAGCACCAAATATTATATCATCATCATAAATCTGGACAACTAATATGTCTTGTTTCTTTTGATCGAAGGAACAAGGTTCTATCAACTTTACCTCTTATGAAATCATGTGAAAGCAAGAATTTTGACAACCTTTGATACCAAGATCTAGGAGCTTGTTTCAACCCATAAAGAGCTTTATCAAGCTTGTAGACTTAATTTGGGAGTTCCGGATTTTCGAATCCAGGAGGTTGTTCCACATAGACGTCTTCAAGTAAAAAACCATTTAAGAATGCACATTTGACGTCCATTTGGTACAACTTAAATCCCATAAAGACAGCAAAGGCAATCAAAATTCTAATTGCTTCTATTCTAGCAACAGGTTCAAAGGTTTCATCAAAATCAATACCTTCTTGTTAATTATAGCCTTTGGCTACAAGTCTGGTCTTGTTCCTTACCACTGTTCCATGCTCATCAAGCTTGTTCTCGAAGACCCATTTAAGTTATAACTTTCTGGTTTTTTGGTTTAGTCTCCAGGTGCCAGACCTTGTTCCTCTGGAACACATTTAGCTCCTCTTGCATAACATTAATCCAATCAGCCTCTTTAAGCGCTTCCATATGATCCTTAGGTTCTGTCATAGATAAGAAAGCGTGAAAAGCACAAAAATTCTTCATTTGGGATCTCGTTTGAGTTCCCTTTTCAATATCACTTATTATTAATTCTAAAGGATGAGAATTTTGGTGTTTCCAAGGCTTTGGATCAAATCTCCTAGTTGCTTCTTGAGTTTCTTAAGGTGATTGGTTCACTTGATCTTCTTCTGGTTCAGGAGCTCTTTGATCTTCCTGAGTTCATCCTGTTGCTGGTTCCTCGTAAGGATCAAGAATAGGGTTATCTGGATCAGGAACTTGCTTCTTCTCTTAACCTTCAGGGGTTAGTTCCTCATCATAATGATTTAACTCATCAGGACGAGTCAAACCTATTTCAAAGTTATCACTATGACTCTGTTCCTGCAAGGAGTTAGTCTCATCAAATATAACATGGACACTTTCCTCAACACACATCGTTCGCTTATTGTAAACACGATAAGCCTCACTACTTAAGGCATATCCTAGAAAAATAGCCTCATCACTTCTAGCATCGAATTTTCCTAAGTTGTCCTTTCCATTATTCTGTACAAAGCATTTGCATCCAAAAACATGAAAGTAAGCGATATTGGGTTTTCTTCCTCTAAGGAGCTCATGCGCTCTAAACCCGGCCCGGCCCGCGCGCGGTTAGGAAGATTGGCCGCAATCTGAGCGGTAAGGTGTCTTCAAAGTGATTGGTCTTAGCATGACACGATTGATGATATAGCATGTTGTATTCACTGCTTCAGCCCAAAAATTCTTCGGAAGACCGCTTGCAATAATCATCGTCCTTGCCATATCCTCAAGGGTCCGGTTCTTCCTTTCGACTACACCATTCTGTTGTGGTGTTCTTGGAGCTGAAAAATTATGAACTAAACCTTCATTGTTGCAAAATTCATCAAACTTGGAGTTTTCAAACTCCTTACCATGGTCAGATCTTAAATGCATTAATTTAAAACCACTTGTTCTTTGAATCTTTTTAGCAAAGGTTAGAAATTCATCAAACGTTTCATCCTTACTTTGAAGAAAAATAACCCATGTGTATCTTGAAAAATAATCTACTATGACTAATACATATCTCTTACTAGATCGGCTTTGGATGCGTACAGGGCCACATAAGTCCATATGAAGAAGTTCCAATGGACTTTGTGTGCTTACCGGCCAATTTCTTGGATTTGAATGAGGATCTCACCTGGTTGCCTTGAACACATGAATCACAAACACCATGGTTCAAAGACTTAATTGTTGGTAAACCAACTACCAAGTCCTTACCACTTAGTTTATGCAGTAGGAACAGGCTTGCATGACGACGACGTTTGTGCCATAGAAGAGGATCAACTTCGATCACACTTAAGCATGTGAGATTATTCCTCGGAACAAGGTTCAGGTCGACCATGTAGGTGTTCCCTTTCCTCGTCCCCTCAAGGATCTCGGTTCCTGTACTTTCATGGCTGACTACACAAGACTCATTAGTAAACTTCACTGAATTTCCCTTATCGCAAAACTGAGATATACTAAGTAATCTATGCTTTAAACCCTCGACCAAAAATACATTATCTATGGAATGTGACTGAGATTTACCAATCTTACCAACTGCTACTATGTTACCTGTAAGATTGTCTCCAAAGGTCACAGTTCCTCCATTGAAGACTGAGAGTGAGAGAAATTTTGATCTATCTCCTGTCATGTGCTTAAAACAACCACTATCGAGGTACCACAGGTTGTTCCCCCTCACTTCAGCCTGTACCATAGCAAACTAGTTAGTGGTAGGAACCCAGTCTAGCTTGGGTTCCTTTGTTGGACTTGAGTCTTTCTTAAATTTCCAAACCTGTTTCACTAGGTATGTGTTCCTCTCAATACGTTCTTCTCTGGTGGAACAGTCAAACACAATGTGACCATTGTTCCCACAGTAAGAACATATTTTACTACTTGGCAGATCAACATATTTTTTCTTTTTGTTCTTTTTCTTGTGATTGAAACCTAGACCATCTCTTCCTTTGTTTTGATACTTTTGTATCCATGTGACTGGGTCAGGAAGCTTGTTTCTTGAGGGTTCTAGTTTCTTCCTTAATACCATATTTTCTTGAGAAATATGTTCATAATCATTTTTTAAATTTTCAGCAATGTTTCTAGTATTAACTGAAGAGACTGTTCCTTCAGGAACAAACAGTTTCAATTCTGCCAATTCCAAATTCAAAAGATAATTTTCGTTTTTGACTTTTTCAAATGCTTCTTGATAAGCTCTACTCTTGTCAAAAAGTTCAAAGAATCTTTTTTCAGTATCACATTTTAATGTGTTAAGCCAATTAGAATGATTCTTAGTGACTTTCAAGGCATTAGTTAATTGATCTCTTTTTGCGCATACATCCTTGTAGTCATCTAAGGTTTCTAATAAAAGTTTTATTAATTGGCTTTTATTAAGTTCTGTAAGTTCCTCTTCAATGGCATTAAAACTTACCTTGGGGTTTGATGATTCCACTTTGTCCTCGATATTCGCCATGAGACATAGATGGGCATTTTCTTCCTCGGTCTGTTCCTCGCTCCTCCTCTCGAGTCGACTCTCCCCATGCCGCAACCATGGCTCATTTCATATAATTTCTCGAAAAGGACTTTTGTTGTTCCTTGCCCTTCTCTTTGTATTTTTCTTTTGCTTTCTCGTTTTCCCTTTGAGGACACTCCTTGATGAAATGATCAAGGCCTTCACACTTATGGCAACTTAGCTTCGTTGGTTTCTTTGTGACCTTTCCTTTGTAATTCTTGTTGAAGAATTTCTTGAATCTTCTTACTATGATAACAGCTTCTTCATCGTCAGTTTCTGAATCTTCTTGTTCCTATGACCTGAGAGCCAGAGCCTTAGGCTTTTATGATTCAGTTTCATGAGTTTCTAGATGTAACTCATGGGTCATCAAGGAACCAGCAAGTTATTCAATGTTGAAAGTTGTGAAGTCCTTGGTTTCCAACAATGTCGTTGTCTTGGCCATCCATTTCTCATCTTGTGGAAGACTCCTTAGTAACTTACGAACCTGTTCCTCTAGAGATATATTCTTTCCCAGAGAATCAAGTTCATTTATGATGTTTGAAAAGCGAGTGAGCATATCTTGAATAGGCTCCTTTTGTTTCATGTGAAACAATTCGTACTTATGCATGAGCATATCGATCTTTGATCGCTTCACTTCGCTTGTTCCTTCATGAGTGATTTGAAGGAGTTCCCACATTTGCTTTGCAGTCTTGCATCCCATGACTCGATTGTGTTCATGGGGACCAAGACCACAATGGAGTAGCTTCTTGGCCATGTTGTTCATCTCCATTTTGTCGAAGTCCTCTTTGTCAAACTCGACAAGGGGTTTAGGAACCAGCTCCCCTTTCTCGTTCTTCTTTGTGACCTCAAAGTCGCCAATTTCAATTACCTTCCATACTTGGTAATTTTCAGCTTTAATAAATATCTCCATATGATTCTTCCAGTATGGATAATGTTTGCCATTGAACATAGGTGGGCGTTGAGTTGAATACCCTTCATGAAGCTTTTCTCCCGTAGTGTTCATTGTTCCAGTACAATCTCCTCGGTGTTAGCTGATTCTGGAGGTACTAGGCTCTTATACCAATTGTTATTCTAGTATGAACACTAGACCAACTACAAGAGTGGGGGTGAATTGTAGTTGAGGGGAAATTTTCGAATTGAATTGCGGAATTAAAACAAACTGAAAGCAGAAAGAGACAAACACACGAGATTTTTACAAGGAAAACTTCCTAGGCCCAATAGGAAGAAAAACCTTGACCACGAGAGATTTTAACTCGAACTCTCTTTACTATAATAGGCCAAAAGACTCAATCTTTTACAACCTATTAACGGACCTTCTCTGTTCCTCAAGGGACTTGTTCCTCAAGGGACTTGTTCCTAGTCACCCAGTTCCCCCTGAACTGATGACACTCACTTTGACTTCGCTCGAATTCTTCTCTTTTCTATCTTTCTTTCTCTATATCTTTCTCTCTCTTGATTACAAGGATATTCTCTAAATTTTCTCTCACCCACACACTATGAATATTACAATAATATGTATTGTAGAATAAGAGAGGAAATTACACGAAAACTTTCTAAGTTAATAATGAATTTTTTGGTCAAGAAAGTTCTTATTTTCTTCAAGTAAATTCTCCCTTTTATAGCTGCTGCAAATCTTCTTCTACTGGACATGTTGTGCTCCATGTTCTCCTCAAATAGCGTGAGTGGAATAATGGAGATCATGGCCTGATTTTCGCTGCATAACTCCACGAACATTGCAACGGTAACTAACCACCTTCCACTATCCGTTAGTGAGCGTATCTCCAGCGAGTGGGTTGAGTTAGTTAGAGAGCTTTAAGCAAGTTAGCTCCACAATATATGCCACGCACTTTTCAACCTATTATCAAGCAAAGCAACAATAATCTAATAACTAAGAATCTTTTATTCAAAGATTCTAAGTTACTAGATATATCAAACATATCTTATAATAATAATTCAAAGTGTATAAAATAATATCTTGACTTAGATTAAATAAATAATCTTTCTCCACAACATATAAATGCAAAAATAAACATTACATTATTTTTGGAATTTTATATTTTTCGCAAAATAAAACTATACTACAACCTAAGTATTTGACATCATCAAAACATGGAATACAACACCAATTTTATTTCCTTATCTTTTATTTTACTTTTAGATTAGGTTAGAGGAAAAATATAAATACTAAAAGGGATTATGCTTTATTTCCCTTATGCTTTATTTTCATTTAGAATTCTAATATTACGTAGTTTTCTCTCTTCTTCTCTCATGAACCCTAATTCTTGTTTTTCTCCATTAATGTAGTCTTTCAAGGTATTTTCTTTCATTCTCTTTTATTTATCTATTTCTTTTAATTATGTTTCCCTTTGTAGATTTAGTTTTTATTCTCTATTACATGTTTGAGTAGTTTATTTTCTAGGGTTATGGGAATCCATGTTTATACTATGAATCATTATTAATACTTCTTTATGGTTTTATTAGTCATCAATTTCTCTAATTAATTAGTGATATTATTGTTAATCGTGCAACTTGATCAATTGTTTGATTAAATCTTGCTAATAAGAGTTAGAATTGAAAGATCGACTTTTAGAGGCTTACATACAATTAGCAAATCTGATTATATTAGCGATCATACTGCATATGTTGATTTGAGAACGTTAAGACCCGACCGTAGGATTAACAATTGCTGTAGATATGTGACTAATTAAATTGTTGATGATATTTTTGATGGATTGTAAACTATAAACATGGTGAACCATTGCCCTAGATTTTTTTTTTGTTTGATTATCATTATTTCCATTAGTTTAATTCCTTCAATCCCAAATCTGTGACTGTGTTTAGTTTTTCCAAACTTGAAAGCCGGATTAAAATAAGCATCTCCCTGTGGATTCGATCCTACTTACCCTACTATATTGTTAGAAGGTTTGCTAGGATTTATCTTTGACAGGTGTACGAGAACTTATCAAATTTTGGTACCGTTGACGGGGAGACGATATTGTTTTATTTAGTTTTCATTGTTGGTGAGACTAAACTGTATATATGTCCTTCCTTTTTGTAAATAGTTTTATCTTTATTTTTTTTATTTTTCATATCATGGAGTCATATTATCATTATCATGGGGATACTTCTTTTGATTGGCAACATAGTCGTAATTCTTGGGATTCTCATGTTCTCAATTTTGGTACATCATATCAATATACTCCCAATATTTGCATGAATTCTCATGAATTACCGTATGTGTTTCGTGAATCCTATATACATGCTAGTAATTCCAGAGCAATTTTTTTCTTTCTCAATATGAGAATGAAGTGTTTTGGAAATATTATCATACACTTGGTGATTTTGTTGGTCCTAATCATGGAATTAAACTATAGGATACATGCCTAGTGATTTATAAGGGGTTAAATGATAAAACTAGGATAGTGGTAGAATCTATGTCTAATGGAAGATTTCTATTCCAATCTCCTAATTATTGTTGAAATTTAATTGTGTGGTTGGCTAGAGATACTTACCACTGGGAGATGCTTTTATATACTAAAACAATTCATTCACCCCAAACTTACATTACACCATATCCTTCTTGTTCAAACACAAAAGGAAAGAAAAAACAGACAAACAAATAAAGAAAAAAAAACATTGTTCCGAACTTAAATAAAATAGATACAAAGTTGAGTTTTTAGGAACAGAGGGGAGGTTTAGGCAGTTGGCTCATTGTAGGTTCAGAATCAACGACTTCTTCAAAGGCAACTTCATCAATTTTCTTCATCATAGCCTCTTCAGAAGTAGCCCCATATGTTGAGAGCTTGAAACCCTATTTGTAGATCGGAAGCAATCTTCATCCAAGGCCCAACAGTGGATTGCAAGCTTCTATTTAACACTTTGTCCTTATATGAAAATAAAATAAAGAAATAAAAAATAATAATAGACTATAGCGGAAATATCTCCGAGACAGAAATGTCACTCTAAAGGTTCAAAAAATCATTATTATAACGATAAAGAAAACATCCTCAAGTCAAACAATCACTAAGGAAATGAAAACTTCTAAAAATCCCAAACATAGAAATGAAATATCAAAATCCGTTGAAAAACACCCACAAAACCAAACCAAACTACTTAAAACCTGTGAGGCTAAAAGACCTCCTATAACCATCATAGATGTCATCTACAAGGACTAAAACAAGGAACTTGTAAAAATTTCCTATCTTTATTTCCCGTGCCCAAATCGTAATCAACCTAGCCTTTAATTCCATCCGCAAAATATATAAAATACAACAAATAATCCACAGTCAACGGGGAGTAACTAATAGTTCTCCCAACCCAATCAGGATTCACAGAAGAATTAAATAAGCCATAGCAATCAAGAATCAACCACAGTACAATGACAAGATGATATCATGACAAACCCACACAATTGGGCGTCTAAAAAGAGTTTAAAAAAATAATAGGAAAATATACATAACCACATCATCATCATCAAAGGAAAATGCTCATTTCAAAAATAATATAGCTTTTCATAGTTTGAGAAAGAATATAACGCTATTGGATCGCAACCCGCTTCCTATGGATTTGTCACTTCACAACCTCCTAAACAACCTATTGCCTTACGTTCCCTACTGTCTGTGTCTAAGAATGACCATAGTCCCGATGCAGGATAGTACCAAGCTCAATACTTCCTAACATCTTGGACGACGACATAACTAAGGTTTACCGCTAAATCACAACCTAGGTGGTAGCCTGTTCTTCACGGGGACTACGTCTATCCTATCGGCTATCTTATCCTCAAACAAAATAGTAAAATAATATACTCTTCAATAATCATCAACAATTCATCAAAAATACAAGGATACCTATCTTACACCTAAGTCTGCAGAGAATCCTGGATTGCAACCCAAGAAACTCAATTCAGTCATTCTTCTAAAAAAATATCATCAGGAAAATAATGATAACAGCAAAGGAGCTCATAGACCCCTCAAATGTTATCGTAAATCAATAAATATATTCCAAGATAAAAAATAAAGGAAAACTTCAACATCATAATCAAGTCATCTCAATTCTGCTCTCTGTATGAGTTTAGGTACAAGGTTAATTACAACATAAGTCATAATGCCCCTTGTAAAAAACTCTTGGAGAAGTTGTACTAAAGGTAGTACTACATCCATCCCAGAATAGTCTGAACACTTTCCTTTTATGTTTGTCCCAAATTGGTTTGAACACTTCCATTCTTGACATGGTCCCACTATTAATATATTATTTCTTTTACACATCATTGGTCCACACTCTACCTTTTATCAATAAAAAGTTACCCATCTTTCTCTCTCCTCTAATAAAAAATACCCCTCCAACTGCTATCACATCTACGTTTTAAATTAAATAACATTTGATAACCACACCACAACTTATCACCTTAAACTACATGTCCCAACAAGTGTTCAGATCTTTCTGGGACGGAGGGAGTATTATTCTCCCTCGAGTACTATAACGCCGACAACTTATTAAAAGTAACAAGATCATACTTCAAACTACAATGTCATACCAAACGGCAATCATAAAACAATGCACATGCTCAAGTATCCTCAAATCATAAAGATTATTCCAGCAACACAAATAACAACACTTCTATAATTTATCGCAAACAACACACCAAAAAGAAATGATCTTGGCCTTAATTTTAGAATGATAAGTAATACGACATCAACAACATGATAAATCTGAAAATATATTAATATCATCCAGCATAGAATAAGCAGAACCAACATGAACGATTAAGTTAACATATTACGACTAACAAATAAAATTGACTAACAAACTGGTCTGGGAAGTGGCAAAGAATCCACTGATTTTTAAGGAGTAAAAAACACGGGGTGTTACATTTTAAGTCTACTATTAATATAGGTCTGGGAAGTGGCAAAGAATCCACTGATTTTTCACATCCTTGACTGGAAATTAATATGAGCATTGGGAGTTCCAAAAGCAGAATATCTTGAAAAACCTCCACATGCCGAAGGAACACCTGATTCAGCAGGTGGTGTTCCTTTTTCCTTAGGAACAACAATAACAACTTTCTTGGGAACTGATACAGCCTTATTAGGAACAAATGGTTTGTTCCTTGGAGAGGTAATAGGTTCCCCATCAACCTCTTCTCCTTCATATTCTTCCTCTCCCTGTAATGTCCAGAAAAACAGGTGGACCAAGAGCCTTAACCACTCTTGTGACTATCCTCAAACTCTTTCTTTTCCCTTTGGAAACAAGCTAGCTTTTTCTTCTCAGGCTCTTCCTCCTTCAATCCTTCTTCTTCTACTCCTTCATCCTCTAACTCTATTCACCCTCTTCATCAACAACCTCCCTAGCAAAGATAGTCTTTCCATTTTCAACAATTTCAAACAGAGATTCAACAATGTATCCTCAATTAAAATTTTTTCGGGTATAAGGGGCGTTGGTTCATATCTTTTGACAAATCAATATAAAAGCTTAAGAACACAACGATCAATAATGATCCATACCCTATTTTTAGATTAGGGATACAACTTTACATAACCTTGACCTTGCATAACGTCTCATGCATCCTTAGAGAGTCTAAGTTTGCATCATTACATCTTCATTGCATTATTATTTGAGTTGCTTGCACCCATTTGCTAACATCTTCTTTTGCAGGCTAATAAAATTGCTTGTATTTATCGTCTTGCAGACTAACTTTGTTTTGCGGAAACTTGCGATATCTACATCGATTCTAGATTGCAGAGCATCTATAATTTTTCTCCGTTCCGACAAAAATACTTTGACATTTGTTTTTACAAATCTCAGTCAAAGTGGGGGGCTACAGTAGACGCATAATCGTGTCTCCCCAATTTTGTACCCGATGATGATACACACCGTTGTCTTAATTTGTCTGATTTAAAGGAGAGCAACCCAAGGAGGTAAGCCCAAAATTGTTTAAGAATCTAAAGTCTATTTATTAATTAAAAATATTTTAAGCCTAATTTTAAATAGCTTAATTAATTATTCATGTAAATTCATTGTATTTTTAATGATTTCAATAAATATTTTCTAAATTAAAGGATTTTATGAAAATCAAATTTTATCTTCTAAAAGGATGATTTTCGAATTTAAATGATACTCCCTCCGTCTATTATTCACCAACTTCTTTTGGCACAGATTTTTAGGAGAGATAGTATGTGGTTCCTAAAAAGAAAGAGAAATTATTAATTTATAATAGGCCAAAATAGAGAAGGATAGTGGCAAATAGAAAAATTATGCTTTTTATAGAAGATAATTATATAAACCTAGTGGATCCATTCCAAAAACAAAAAAAAAAGAAGCTTGTAAACTAATAAGAGACAACCCAAAACGGAAAGAAGCGAGTAATACTTAAAAAAGATACAAAGAATCCTTAAAATCGGATAACAATAAACCCGGATCCGATCTATGGATGCACATGCATGCTGTCTAACGCACCGTTTTATGCACGTGCAACCATCGGGCTGTCAACAAAACAGAGAAACGCAAAAAAAGCTTGCGTCAACCGCAGGCAGCCTGCGTTAGACACACAAGCATATTGTGGAGCGCAGACTCCTTGCGCCACGCGCAACGCTCGTGTGTGCAGCTCACACGTGTTTTTTTTATCTTTTGCGCAATTTTCGGATTCTTATTTTCCTATAAATAGGCCTTATTTTCACCCAGTTTTGTGACATATTGTCAGACGATTTCCTGTACTACACTTCAAATATGTTCCTTTAAAAGCACTTCAAACACTTCACACAACATTCAAAATCTCCATTAATTTCAAGCTCCAAGATTGCTCCTGCAGAAGATCGTTATCCAAGACCCAGGAGGCACTGATATATTCCCGAGGGTCCTTAATCTTTAAATTCCAGTTTGATTGCTTGAAATTACTAACAAGTTTTTCATGATTTTGATCTTAAAATAATTCATGTCCTTTTGTATATCCTTATCATAATCTCTTTTTCTTTCTTTTATAAATTATTATTCATATGTTTTCATACATTCATGATGTTGATTTTATCAAAAAAGGGTTTGAATTGTGTGATATTAATTTTATATCATTGGTGTTGTCATTAGATTACAAGAAACGGTTGATAAAGCTATTTAAAGAATGAAGTGAACGAATCAAAACGAATCAAAAGGACTACTACCAATTGTTTTTTTAAGAGAATTAACACGAATCTAGAAAAATTGTTAGATTGTGATTTAAATAAAATATATTTTTGAGGATAATTTTATGCATTGTTGGATATTCTTGAATTCTTGTATATTATTGGGTTGATTGATTTTCGTGCCCCACCTCCCCCCCCCAAAACTTAAATCCTCGATCTGCCCTGAACTCGACTTCTTAGTGGAACTTGAAAAGTAAACTCTAGAGTATATAATAGGGGGTAACAAAGTAGGTTACCTATTATAGTATATAGAATTAAAATCCCAAGTGGGCAAGTGGTCAAGATTTTTCTCCTTATATTGAGATAAGGATCGATTTTACTTGTAAAAATCTCTTGTGTTCCCTTACTAGTTTTTTATTCCGCGAAAAGTTACGACTCACACTATAGTTCACCCCCTCTCATAGTGTTCCCATTCAAACAACAAGGATAAAGTATGGCAAGGAGTATACTAGAACTTTCTAAGCTACCTAATTCTATAGGATTAAAATTGTGTATGAGAATTTTGTGTTAGTTTCAATGATAGTAGCCGTGCGTCTCGTTAGACTCATCAGAGGCGAATCTATCAAATTTTTAAGTGGGTGCACTACAGTAAAAAGAAGGTGATTATTGAGATTGTTAAATTTAGAAAAGAGATTAAATGTGCTCTTCAAAGACTTGAACTTGGGACCAAGTGGGTGCACGTGCCCCCAGTGCCGAATTCACCATTGAAACTCCTTTTTGCTATTTGGCAATTGCCTCTCTTTTATATGGGGAAGTGTCCCCTACAAGTCATTATCAAATAAAATACCGATGCTCATATAATTGCAGAAGTGCAAGTAAGCTCGGGTATGATTATCAACTCGTACACTACACATAAGAGTTTATTCATTATACATCCAGGTGTAACATCTGCATGATACACCCAAATACTAAAATCGGTTGATTTTCTCATTTGGAACTCTCTTTTTAGTATATATTTTACTTATTTGGATGATTTTAATTGAGTAATGAGAAAAAAAAGCCTTACGTATACCATATTCACGGTACGTCCGTGTCTATGATAAAATTTGTACTACAGATACAAACATAATCTTAATCGAGAAAAAGAAGCACAAAACCTAAGAAGACTAAAAAAAAGTGAAACTTTTGACCTAAAAATAGGATTTCGTTGTTCATGAGTGGAAAATGCAGACGTCAGCTGACCTGACAAATACTTTCATCTTTGCTCATTTATTATCCCTCTTAACATAAAGTTTTGAAAAACCCAACATTTCTCAGAAAAACAATTCACATATACTCCATAGTCCATATAAATATGAAAAAATAAGCAAAAAAAAACAAAACAAATAATGGTGGTTTCACCTGCATGGCTTCGGTCCATTGGAACCGTATAAAGCTTACACGAGGATCCCATTTGATATGCTTTCATCTTTTTTACTTTCTCTCTCCTACTCTCTCTGCCACCCAGAATCTCTTTTTTTTTTTTTTTTTTAGCAACACCGCACTAGCGATATTCGCTTCTCAACTTGCTCCTCTCACCAATTCTTGAATGTTTATAAGATTTTTTGGGGTCTGAAAATTTCAAAATTTATTGGGTTGATCAAAGTTCTCAACCATTTTCTGACGGTTTGACTAATTGGGTAAAGCGAATAATCATTTCTGTTTGCTTTTCTATGTGGCATTGTTGATTTTATATACTTTTTTTTACATGGGTATTTGTTGTTTTACTTGAGTTTTAAGTTTATTGGGTGATTAGAGATTAAATTTTCAATTTTTGTATTAATATAGTTGATTTATAATGTGAGTTATGTGGTGGCCATTTGTCATTTTTCTTGATTACTTGTTTTTTTAGTATTTATTTGATGATTAACTGTATTTGAAGGCAAGCTATTTGAGAAATTTGCGCTGAGAGGTTCCTTCATTCCTAAGTTTATAGTCTGAATTCTTGGAATCTGCTTGATTATTACTTTTTTCTTTTCTTGTTTGATATTTCAAGGATGGTTGCTTATGACGATTCATGTTAGCCGACCCCATATCGTATTGAGACTAAGACTTTGTTAATTATATAATTCGTTACAATCCGAAATATAATTGTCAATACAATAACTAGGGGGAGGGAGAAAGTCCTAGTTACATTCATGCAATTAGCAATACTACTACACTTCTAGGCTAAGGAATCCACAGTCTTGTTTAGTCTCAAGGACTTTCTCTGTGTAAGCTGATATATGTTGGGAGTAAGTGAGAGTTATAGCAATATAATGGATTTTATGACTCTCCTGCGTACTGTTGTCATTGATTCATTGCAGTAGGTAATTCTTATGTAATAGCCTGTGCTACTATTAGATTGTGTGTTGATCTTGGACGTAGATTAGATCTCTAGGAGAATTGGATGTTCTTTGCTTCTGATTGAAGTGTAGTGGAGAATTTTTTTCCCAGGGGTGAATTTTCTGTTTTTCTTTGTGGATTATAGATTGAGCATATGCCTGGAAACAAGTATAGCGGTAATTCTAACATCCCGACGAGTAGAACATCGAGACTCCTTGAAGTAAGGCAGCTAAAA
Organism: Beta lomatogona; assembly: GCA_947646795.1. NCBI lineage: Eukaryota > Viridiplantae > Streptophyta > Magnoliopsida > Caryophyllales > Amaranthaceae > Beta > Beta lomatogona. The sequence continues at coordinate 1,079,576 of CANSNZ010000116.1, forward strand.
AGAACAAGCAGGGCATCAATTAGCAACGAAATTTCGGATAATAACAAGAGCACGGAGCTTCGTGGGCATGATTTTTCGCGGGTAGAAAGATACTTAGAAGATGCTGTGGCTGGGAGTCCTTATGAGGTTCCGGAACAATTGCCTACCCAGAGACTATTAGTGGTTGCTAACCGGTTACCAGTATCTGCTGTTAGGAGAGGTGAAGATTCATGGTCACTGGAAATTAGTGCTGGTGGGCTGGTTAGTGCTCTTTTAGGTAATCCAACACTTGCATTTTGTCCAATATGCCAATTCTTATATCATGGGCATGGAGATGGCTTCGATAAGAGTTTTACTAACTAATTGTGCTGCTTTTCTTTTAAAGGTGTGAAGGAATTTGAGGCAAGGTGGATTGGTTGGGCCGGTGTTAATGTTCCAGATGAAGTTGGACAAAAAGCTCTCACGAAGGCTCTTGCAGAGAAGGTTTGAAACTTTTAATTGACTACTGCACCATGTCAATGTTTTGTTGTTGGTATCTTCTGGATGATATTGAAGGTTTTTTGTGCCTTTTCAATTTAATAAGCTTTCTTATTTGATTGCAGAGGTGCATACCTGTTTTTCTGGATGAAGAGATAGTGCATCAGTATTATAATGGATACTGCAACAACATATTGTGGCCTCTTTTCCATTATCTTGGTCTTCCTCAAGAGGATAGACTTGCTACCACAAGAAGTTTTCAATCTCAGTTTGCTGCTTACAAGAAGGCAAATCAGATGTTTGCTGATGTGGTAAATAAGCATTATGAAGAAGGTGATGTCGTTTGGTGTCATGATTATCATCTCATGTTCCTCCCAGAGTGCCTTAAAAGGCATAACAGTAAGATGAAAGTTGGGTGGTTTCTCCATACTCCCTTTCCTTCGTCTGAAATACACAGAACCTTGCCATCACGTTCTGAACTGCTCCGTGCAGTTCTTGCTGCTGATTTGGTTGGGTTAGTCATTCTATAGTTTTTACTATGTTTTGTTACTGTCCAGATCTTTTTAAAGTCACAAATGTATTCAAGTTTTGATCAGTTCACATATCATCTCAAGAATGCACCTGATCTTACTCTTACAGCATCTATTATATTTAGACTGACCCGTCTGTCAAATAGCCTGGAAGTGCTGGCTTCTCATCCTTGATTAAAACTTGTTACTAGAATATGAGAATTGAGAGGGCTAGGATGGTGGATTGTCCATGCTGTCTTCTAACTTTGACATTATTCAGCAGTTTAAAGATTTTATTCAATCTAAGAGAATTTGTTCACCTGTGCTGTTATATTGCTTGGCTGAATACGACATTTTCGTATTTGTACACTCTTCGATGAAGCAGTATCTGTTAAAGACTTTGCGAGTAAATTGTCTGAGTTTAAGTGTCCCGTACTTTCTTTCCTGTAATTGGCAAAAGAACTGGCTTCTAGAGTGTGACTTTTTTATGATAGAATTTCCTATGAGGATGTTCATAGTTCTGCTTTTGTTTCTTTATTGCTGTTTGGTGCTGGTAAACTGCTTGTGTGTTAATTCATTAAGCTGTTGCTGCTTGTTTTTGCTGCTCTTCTAAAAGTTGTGGAGCTTTTGAGTTAACAATTCACCATGATTCTGAGATCTTGGGCTGTGATTTTTTTCAACAGCTCTGTTAGTATAGCATATTTACAGATTATTACCTAGTAGAGTAATATTTTGTGGATGACATGAGCATACTAGACAATCATATGGCTGCTTTGTTCACTTCTTAGGCTTTTCTTGCTAGCTGCATAGTAAAATATAGTTAGTTTATCCCAATTCAGTTTGGAAATGTATTTTTGGTGAAAGGCTTTTGGTTTGTGAGGATGTTTCTGGTTTTCATTTTTTTGATTATGCAAGCGTGGATGCCAATTCAATATATGAAAATGGAAACCCTGTAGTCAATATTGAGGTCATATTATTGATATACGCTTCAAAAGATCTGTCTTCTGCTGTTCTGTAGTGTTGCATTTGAATTATTTTGACAGCAGAAAATTATGTCTGAGCACCAACTGATAACTCAGTATGTTTTCTGTTCGATGGTTCTACATATCAAGTTGCATTTTTCTTCATATTTTTTTTTTTTTTTTTTTTACTCAACGTTGATTCTTGCAGTTTTCATACCTATGATTATGCGAGGCACTTTGTTAGTGCTTGCACTCGAATTCTTGGGCTTGAAGGCACACCCGAAGGTGTAGAGGATGAACAAGGAAGATTGACTCGTGTGGCTGCTGTATGTTCAAGCAATATGTATTTTTTTTTTCTTTTAATGAGTTCTTTGATTAAGTAAAAGCTGATATAGTGCTTAGATTTTGATACTTATCCTTATTATTTTGCAAAGCTCTTTTTTATATTTCGTTCGTATTGCTTGAATTTTGCATGCCATGGCCGAAATTCCAGTTTCCTATAGGAATTGATTCAGACCGTTTTATTCGGGCACTTGAAGTTCCTCAAGTTCAAGAGCATATCAGAGAATTGACAGAAAGATTTGCTGGCCGGAAGGTATTTTGATGTCTATCTTGAGCTTCGTAGTGTTTTCTCATGAATATTATTATGTATAAACTCTATTTTTGGCGACTCTGACTTCTGTTTTTAATAATTACTTTGGTGAAGTTTGTGACAATGAGAAGTGCGGTTACGTTATGGTATCTTGAATATAATTTCTTCAAATATTCTATCATGTGTGGTTTTAAGCTAGGTTGCCTCCAGTGGGTGTGGTTGACTCTTTTCTTGTTTCTAGCATGTGATGAAGAATTGTTAAAAAAAAGGGATTTTTTATAACCCAAGATTGGTGATGTGGACAAGAGGAAATCGGAAACATTGATAGATGAACTTTTTTTTTTTTGGGGATCATGATAGATGATGCTAGTCTTGCTCTAGACTAGTCTACTTTTTTTCTTTTTATTTTATTTTATTTATTTATCGGACTTTATACTAGTCTACATAAAAGGCTAGTTTTGATCCTCTTAGTGGAAACAAGTATGGAATGAGTATGAAAGATTTTTTGTAAGACTCTAAACTAGTCGCTTTTATTGAGAAGCTAAGGTATTGGATTTTATTATATGTATCAATTTACATGTTTTATGTTCGGTCATTGAACTCACAGTTACATGCTAAAGATCTCGAATACACCACTAATTAGTATAGGAACAAAATTACTTGCCTTGTTTTGCCACATTTGTCCATTTCACCTGTCAAAGTATCACTATGCTACTAGTTTACATCATTGTTTATATGAATTGTCACTATGGCAGGTAATGCTAGGTGTTGATCGGCTTGATATGATAAAAGGAATTCCACAGAAGATACTCGCCTTTGAAAAATTTCTGGAGGAAAATGCTTACTGGCGGGATAGAGTTGTTCTGCTTCAAATTGCTGTTCCAACAAGAACAGATGTTCCAGAATGTAAGATTCTGTCAATCCCTCCTCCCTTCCAAACAGGAAGAAGAAAATAAGACAGCATCAACAAGGAATTGCTATTTGTTTTTGCATGCATATTTTGCTGCTGTTCAAATTATCTGCTGCAACAGTATATTACTGATAGAAAGAGCATATGAGCTTCATGCTGCGTGACATTTTGTTTAACATCATACGAGAATGTTTCAGTTGGTGTCTGCTATCAAGTTACCCATACTGAGTATCTTTATAATCTTCATTTAGCAGTATTATCTTTACGAAGCCATTTCGGGGATGTGAGTTGCTTTTATACTTAAGAAATATGAAAACAATCTTTTGCTTGTGGAAATAAGTGGAACTCAGGATAGTTTCCCAAGTCAGATACTCTGAGGTTGAGAAGAGAAACATATTTCTGAAAAAGGTAAATTTTCCTTCTAGATACATGCTTTTGGCTCCTTCGCAGCATTGGAAAATTGGCATTTTCTGTTAGAAAATACTTTCAGCCTTTTACTAAACCTAATTGTCGCTAGAAGTCATACAAAAATTAGGACTTTAAGTAATTTTATATTGTAAAATCTATGCCTTTGTGCAAATGGTGAAGTTCAAACATGGCTTCTTTGCCTGTTAAATTCTGCTATATTTATTCTAGATGAAGAAAATTTTTTGTAATGAGAGGAGAGAAAGTACATCAAGAAGGGGACCGTACACTTTGGTGTATCTCCATTTCCAGTAATGAGATTGGCTTATGTTTCTGATTGGTATCTGGCCCACTTCCCATCATTACTTGCATCAGGCTGATATAAGACTGTTAGACCTGCTCTAACAGTGAAGGTTAAAATTCTGGTATGGTTGTCCTCTGTGTGTCGCTTCTTTAAAAATGATGGGTTATTCCACCCTAGCTCCCTTCTGTCCATCGTCATTGCAGATATCTGAGAGAGGGCAATTTATTCAGATGCTTCTGGGTATGTCTTTCTGATGCTTTTTGTGAGGATGAAAGTCCTTGGGTTGGATGTCTTTCAGGAGTCACTCTGGTATATTCTTTTTGTGCTGAAGTGGTGTTGAGATGCTGATTTTTTACTTAAGATGCAAAACGATTTGTTTATATGCTTAGGGAACATCTGAAGTTCTGATCTCTTGGCAGGTGTTGGACAATTTGACATTCAGACCTGCCACAAATAATGGCTTATAATAGAGTTGGCATCCTAGAAACTAAGGAATTAGATTTTCTATGTCCATGATATGAAGGATGTTTTCTCAAGGCAAATAATAATTATAGATAAGAAATTGTGAGGTTGAAGTTGGTGCATCGAACCATGTTAGGCTTGCTTAGGAAATCTGATGTTGATGAAGTTCTTGATTATCTTGATGATCTATTTCTGATGATATTCAGTTCTAATTTCATTTGGATATATAAAGTCGTGCTAGTGGTGATAGTCTGATAAAATGTGGTAACAAAGAAAACCAAAACGAGGAATAAGGTTGTGATACAAATTCTAGCAGAGCCATTTGACATATTGGGTTGATTGAGAATATCAATCAATTAGGAATCATTTATTCTTGAATTATGACTAGTTATGAGGCTCCTTTGACTAGTTATTTGTCTGAAGTAAAGGGAGAATTGTGTTTGGGGTGGGATAAGGAGCTTAAAATTCATTGGAGCTTCTCTTTGGGAGGGATACAAGGCTCTTTTTCAGGTCTCTCAGATTTAAATTTTTAGTGAATATCAAAAGTTCCTTGCAAAATATTTAAGATGACATTAGTACCAATAACAAGTTTGCAGAAATAAAAGCCAAGCAAAGTTAAATCTCCTGATGTGTGTCATATGTGAGTGGGAGTATTGGGATTACTAGTATTTGTATCCGGGAGCAGCATGCCTCCTGTATAGTACGGCTGTTTGAAGTGTTTCCTCAATATAAAGAAACTTTAATGTTCAATTGTCTGGTTTTTTTTTTCCCTTTCAAAGGGAAATTAGTGGTTGAAATCTGAGCTGGCAATCAGGTAGGGACATGTGATAAAAATGTCTCCAATCTAAAATTTTTAAATTCAACTTGCTTGTAGCCAAGAGGGGTTTTTAACTATTTATACACTATCTGAATTGGGTTGATACAATGATAAGCTTCTAGGATAGCTGCTGAGTTAGGGCCATAGGAGGTGATAGTTGCTGAGTTAGGGCCATAGGGGGTGATAGCTGCTGGGTTAGGGACATAGGGGGTGATAGCTGGTAAAATAAGAAATGGCAGCTGTCCCTTATCCTTTACTAGAAGACCATTCCCTGTTTGATAACAGACTGACAAAAACAAAGGGACTTTGTCCAAGGATGGAATCAGGGAGCTGCTGAAAACCAAGCATCTCTACTGCAAATGAAGAAGCACCCATTGGGGTGAGAGAGCTTCAATGGAGCTGTACAACAGAGGCTGGCGAGGAGGTCCTAACGGAAGGATCAAATTTTTGTAGTAATTCAAACTCACTCTTTTCACAAGGAGATTGTTTGAAAAAGGAAATACCACAAACTTTAGCTGATTATTGCATGATGAATTTATAAGATATGATTGACTCTCTCACCAAGAGATGGGCTTTCGGGTTTGGACCAGGGTTTTTTCTTGTTTGGCGGCAATGGTTTTCTAGAAGGAACTCTTTGGAAAATATATTATTGTCTTCTATCCTAACTCCTAAGTTGTCTCATGAGAGTTAATAAAATCTTTATTTCATTACTAGGTTTCCTGTTGATGTATCCTTCCTCTTTGGGTGTACCTTATACATGATGATTTGGTAGTCTTCATCTTTAAGAAGAGTGAAAGGGGGGGGTGTGTGGAAGGAAAGAAGGAAGGATTGCTTTCTAATAGCATCTTTGAGGCATGTTGTTTACTTCTAGGTATCAATCTGATTGGTTTTAAGTAACCAATGATTTTATATATATTCTTGTTCTACTCTTTTCTTCAATTTAATTTGTCTCTTATTTCTACCTTACTTTGGTTATTATAAAAAGGTATCATGAGCTTTCTTACCTTAATCCTCTTGTCACGATGTTCAAAGTCTGGATTTTGGACGACGACTAAATTAATCATCTCACAGAGTGTCCTTCAGGGCTTTAGCTCTTAGTTGTTAATTTGGGAGCTAATTTCCTGTTGGATTGATCTTCTAATAGAAATAACATTTTTGCAATCATAGTTATGAAGCAGCCTTTTTGTGGTTGTACAAGTAAGGCTTGGTAAAGCTACATGCATCTAGCACTCCTCACCGCATCAGAGCGGGGTGTTACAACATAGACATTGAGAGGATTTAAATTTGGTTCATGTAGGCACAATATCATATATGGTCCATGTAGGAATTAGGGTAACAAATGGTCCTCTATATTTGAAATCAAGAATAAAGGGGATTATTTATTGGAACAAAAGGGTGAAAAAGGGGGAACCTAGGATCCAGTCTGAAGATTTTTTTTTATTCTTCATGTTTTGTACATATGGGCTGTTGGCCTCTTTTGTTTCTTTCTGTGAACGATAGTTCCCAAAACTCACTTAGGTCGGAGTTTTTTTGGATGGTGGTTGTGATGATGTCATTGATAATGATCTTATGTAGTCCAGTTGAGAACTTCGTTGGAGCATATGGTGAATTCAGTGATGCAGTAATGCTACTAGATTTCTTTTCGTTGCTAGATGGATATAACATAGTGTCTTTGTGAAGCATAAAGTTGTGACTCGTGATAGATTTCTGAAAAGCTAGCATAGAGTTGTGCTAATTTTGACTATTACCCTTTTTGGAACTTTTGATGTGATATGGAGTTTTTTACCTCTGCCATGTTGTATTGAAAATCCTCATGCCTTTTGTCTTGATGTAAAGAAGGTTTTACTCTTATTGAAACATATATCATGTTCCAGTAATTCTAATTTTTTACACAGTCACTTTATTTAGTTGTGCTCTATCTGTTGCTCAAGTGTATGTTCTTTGCCGCCAGATCTCCTCATTTTAGTGTGTAATATTAACATTATATTTTATATTGTTGCAGATCAAAAACTTACGAGTCAAGTTCATGAAATAGTTGGACGCATTAATGGGAGATTTGGAACTTTAACCCGTGTTCCTATACATCATCTGGTCTGTCTTTAACTCATAACATGATATTTTATGTCTGAAACCTTTATAGTCCTGGCTTTGTTTATTGCTCTGCTGTATGAGTTGCGATTTTCTTCCAATTAGAGCTCCAAAGGGTTATAGCTGTGTGTTTTCCTTTCTCCAAAGATGTTAGTTTGCAGCCTTTATATATCTGGAGTCAAAATTGTATATACATTTTCCATTAACGTAGTATTTGTTTCTCGTCATTTAATATTCCGGTGATGTTGTTGCTGTTGCTGTTAGTATTAATGTAGTATTATTAATGTTGTTCATATCTTAAGTCTGATATGAGTGGGTTCTATCATATATGGTTGATATCCTTTGGAGAGTCGGAAGTAACAAGCTTCAAGTTGAGTAGGACTCATTAATTGAAACTTGGCCATTTCAATAAGGGAAACCAAGTTGTAACGATTTTTTGAGTTTTCGTTTCGTGAAACTTTGTCACAGAAAGTCGTGATAAAATCATGTCCTTGGTGCATTGGAAAGTTTTTCTTACCCGTTACATTTGTTGCTTTGTCAAAATATGCCAAAAATAATTTACTAGTAAATTACATACTTATTGAAATATATTGTTCTATATAAATATTCATCTATCAAAAATATAACCCACTCATATCATGATAGGTTTGTCATATCATGTTCAAAGAATACTATTGAGCTTAAAACCTTTTGTCTGATTTTTGTTCCAAGAACTCACACCACGTTGGGCATGATTTGTTTTATTCATCCATTACAAGTCCTTTTTGCGACGACATGACTGATTCCGCAAATGGGACCACACCCTCGTTATTGTAGGACTAATAAGTGATGGGGATATCACCAATGTGTATATATGATCAGCTAGAGGGAGAATATGGAAGAGATCCAATGACAACATGCATGAAAGATTTTCTATTAGTGAAAGGTAAACCACACCTATTTGTATACCTTAACATATGACTCAGATGGACACACCATCCACTGTAGCACACACGAGCTACTCTCAGCAGCTGTTGTGGATTATACCTCCTTCAATGATCTTGTTAAAAGGAGCCTAAAAGGATTTTAGAGAGAGAAAGTAAAGTGAGTGAGAGGAGAATGTTGTGAAAGTGGTGTGATAATAGTTGCCTGAAGTATGGTGTATGCGATAAGGTAATTTCAGGTGTCCCATAAATGTCATCGTACCTATAGGCAACTTTTGGGATTGGTACTTTCTGAATCCCTAAATATATTGTAGCCAATAATTGGTGAGCCATTCAAAATATTAGCACTTCTCATGCTGAGGTTGGTCATTGTATGTTAAGTTAGATGTGTCTTCAACTAGCTATCTTCTCCTTTGGGAAAAAGGAATGCTGATGACATTTTAAGCATTATTCCACTTTAAGAAGGATGCTACTGCTTATATAGAACGCCCGTTCACCACAAATATGTACCAGGTTAAGCGAGGTGACCAAGCAATGAGTTACATGGTTGTATGTTAGCTAGCGACGGGTGTTGCAGACTTGTAGTAACTCACAATTATGGGAAGGTTACTGTTCTATGCATACATAAGTGGCTTAGGTGGTGAGATTGTTTGAACTGTCCGATTGGTAAATCACGATGGTTTGCATTGAATGGCTAATTTTCCATCGACCATATTCTTCAGTAGGTTGACCTTGTTCACTCAGGAGCTGTATGTCTTTTATGTGGGTTGAATGTCCATACGTCTGTCCAAGCTGGCCAATCAGGATATGCACATAAGCTTAAGTTCCCACCTTATTCTTTAGGTTGAATTATGCCACAACACCAGGTACGTGGAATATAGCTAGAGCAAGGCCTCAAACTTGGAAGTTAGCGTTGGGACGGAGGTATGCTGAAAAGGATTATCTCAACTGTTTTTGGGTGCATGATACAAGACGGAGATGAACCTGCATGTAGAAAGCTAAACACTCACCCTTTTGCTTCTTTATTTTATCGTTATGCTGGTCCCTCGAAACAATATACTACCAGTTCAAACTGGTCAGTGTTAGTGTTGCATGCATATGGATCTCTCTGCAGTCCACATGTTGCCCACAGGGATCTGTACAATGATGTCTGTTGGTGAAACAGTTGAGTTTTAAATGAAAAAGAGGGATTTCACTTATGTGCATGAAATTTAAATTTCTTATGGAACTTTCTGTATACAGTATTCCATCATAGCTAGTTTCATATCTTCCCAAGGGAAGAACAGTCATCCATCCATCAAACATCTATCTCTGTTTTTCCTCCTGATTTAAAGGGAAATAGCTGGATGTGACCCTGTGAAAATATTTTTTTTGCATGATTTGTGAGGTACATTTGTGACATAGTATGCCAGGTTCACATAAAATTCCTTCTACCTTTGGCTATATTCTTAGGTTTCCCACCCAAAAATGCTGAGATGTAAGCTGAACGAGGTTTTTAATCTATTTGCAGGACCGTTCTCTGGACTTCCACGCCTTATGTGCTCTGTATGCAGTGACTGGTATATCTTTTTTTTTATTATTATAATAGACATCTCAATTATCGAATTTCTGTGGTTTTTAATTTTCTATTCAACTTGGTTTGCATTTATTCAACTGAGGTTTACTAATTTTAGTTGAGAAGCCAATATATGCAGCTAAAATAGAAACTTGCTGAACTGTCCTGAAACTTTAATTTCACTTTTGGATGTTTCACAATACATCATCTCCTTTCAAATATAATTACATGGGTTTGAAATGCAATCACAACCCTCTCTCTCCTCACCCTTGGTTTGTGTGCCATGTAGAAATGGTGCATGTATTGTGAAACGGAGATAGTATATCTCATAGATTAAAGCATATAAAATTCAAGAGAGACTGCTACATAACTCTTACAATGTTTTCTAGAATAGATTCCTTGCATTGCATGTTGGAACTCATACTAGCTATATGATTAGAAGATAAACATAGCCTTTGAATTTCACTTCTCAGGCATAGATGGGTGCTCTTTAAAGTTGTCGAAGAGTACACGTACTCTTACAGTGTTAAAAATGGGCTTTGCTTAATGAAATGAACAATATCCTCTCTAGATCCTATCCGGAATCTTCCTATTTTTCATTCGACTTACCTTCTTCCACACCCTTTTACTTGCGTGACTTAACCTTCGGGTGGGGCATAATTTTCCAAACCTCTAAAGGAAATTCTCGGGTTTTGCAGCTAAAAGGTCCCGTCTACAAGGAAGTGAGCCTACATCATTCGATGATCAAGAATTAAGCGATCCTCTCTTTCATACCCTTGATACTCTATGTAGCTACACCTACTAATAGAAGGGGCCTCCAACTGCCAGGTATAGTGTAAAAGCAAATTCTCATTATCAACCTTAACTTTGAAACATGATTCAAAAGAACCAGAGAGAACATATGAGGATTTTGCACCTCATGCTCATAAGTCATAATGTATTCAAACCTAGGTTTGTGGATTGGCTTAGGTAGGAGCTTTATGAGATTCTCATTGAAGTAAAAGACCAGGAACTTACTAATAAAGGCGCCTTCCGTTGCCAAGAATTGTTTAAAAGCAAATTCTTTGCCCATCTCCAACTCAATCAAGTTTAAGAGGAAAACACCTTCACTAGCACCCCAAACCATCCTTTGCCTTGGGTTTGGCCAGATTTTCCGGTTTAAAATATGTTTCTTTTATCATTCTCAATGTCATGTCGAAGAAAATCACTAGTCTTTATCTCCAGGATATTTATCATAATTGAACCATATGGATCTTCCCATTTAAGAAAAATAACCCCTTTTATACCATTAAATTCAAGGCGCTTTAAAATTTAAACTTTTTAAAAGTGATCTCAAGCCCCTCAAAGTCTCTAAACTTTAACAAAATGACACACTTATTAAGAGAACTCATGGGATGAGGGGAGAGAGAGAGATAGAGAGAAAGAAGATAATATTTGCCCATGTGATTAGAAGAAAGATAAAGAACGCCACTTGCCAGAAAATGAGATCGATTTTGGTTCTCTGCAATATAACTAAACTTCTTCCATGAAGGTTGAATTATGATCTTCATGGTATGTTGCTAGTTGCTACTCCCTAATTGACTCCGTTCTTGAATTATCTCCACCTAGGGAATTGTCCTCCTGGATTACATTTCGAGGAAATTATAGGGGGTGGAGGATGAAATGTAATAGAAATTTGAAAGAAGATAGAGATGGATGAAGTAACAAGAGGAAGTGTAGGAATTGTGAGAGAAAAAAAGGTGGGACCTCCATTATGTGAGGCTCGGGAATATATTAACCGAAGTAGGTAGCATGAAGATAAGTTGGGGACAAACCCATATGGTCAATCAGAAAAAGAAGGAATATGTGAGACGGAGGGATTGTTTTTTATTGACATTCAGCACATACAAGGTTATGTCGTTAAATCAATCATCATGGTACAAAATTGTTAAACTTGTTACACCTGAAGTTGCTCTACTTATCTAATGCTTTCTTTAATCTGTCTGTACTGTACATGTAGTTGATGCCAAGTAGTAGGGTGGGAAGCACTTTTCAGATGCAAGGCCTAATGCAGATGATGTCTTTGCTTGTAGGGGTATAGCTACATTGTACATACACTTGAACCCTCCCCCTCCCCGCAGAACACAGATCAGAGAATAGTCCAACAGTTATGTAAAATAACATGCTTTTCTTTTCGTATTGGAAATTATGCTTTCAACATTTTCTTGAAGTTTTTACTCCACTTTAGTTTCATTAGGATCCTCTTTAAAAATCTCTTCAAGTTAAGGTTTTCAGTTTGGACCGAAATCCTTTCAAAGTGCTTCATTAGCTCCATATCCAGTTAGAGAAGGTTTATAGCCTGTGATTGATATGTGACATTTTGATTATAGTTGGGCTCTTTTCCCTATTTTGTGAGGTTTCCCATCCTTGTTTAGTTGTTTTCTCACCCAATTGTCATGTGCTTCAAATCTAGTTTTATCTGGTTTCACACTAGCTGCTTGCAGTTTTGTCTGTTTCCTACTGCCATCTGAATAAATTAGTCCAAAGGGAAAGTTATTTTTAAGTTTCTGAATTTGTATGAAAATTATATGCCAAATTTTTCTAAAGCAAATTTCAGATTAATTATGTGTACAGTTTTTAATATCTTTATATTTTGTTGTCTTTTCAATATCTCTTACCAGATGTAGCACTGGTCACTTCATTGAGAGATGGCATGAATCTGGTCAGTTATGAGTTTGTGGCTTGCCAAGATGTAAAGAAGGGTGTACTCATTCTTAGCGAGGTAAGACCTATGATATATATAAATGCATATACATGCATCCTGTTCCAAACTAAACTCTTTCATTTCATTTTACCTGGATAACAAAGTGTCTGGAGTCTGGACTCTGGAGTCCTTCTGAGGCAGTATCCGACAATCTAAGTAGAAATCATTGTAAAAACAAACTGCATGATAAATAAAATATTTTCTTCTATGATCAATGTTAGATCCCCTCAAAAAGAAATTGATCATTGTTAGTTAAGTGGAGTTGGACCTTGACTGAACCTTTCAAATAATATATTTAATACACATTGGTCTCCTAGATTATGCATGTGTGGACTGTAAGATTACATTTAATGATATAATACTAGTCTAAGATATCTACATTTCAATACTATCAGTACATAAGATTGCAATTGGCCAAAGGAAGCCCAGCTTGTGGAGGAGGGGGGAGGGAGTTTAAACTCTCTCTCTCTCTTTCTCTCTCTCTCTCTCTCTCTCTCTCTATATATATATATATATATATATATATATATATATAAAACAATCTTTATATGAGAATTTTAACCATTTTTCCTTGCGGAGCCAATCTTCAAAAGGATTGCATTCTAAGGAAAAGGGTTACCATGTTTTTTCTTAAAAAAGGATTACACTTTAACCAAAATGAATTGTTATTCCACTGTTCTCATGTTCTCATATAAGGAGTATTCTCATAGGAACTTTTGTGTGTGTGTGTGTGTGTGTGTGTGTTGGGGGGGGGGTTGGTGGCTGGTGGTGGGGGTGGGGGGTGGGTGGGAGTGTGGGTGTGGGTGTGGGTGTGGGTGTGGGCGTGGGTAACAGGGCAGGCTGAGTAGCAACATAAAAAAAAAATTCAAAAGCTGGGCGTGATCGTTATTCTTCTTCCTTAGTTGTGTTGTTTGTGCACACATATGGTGAATAATTTGAAACTTATAATCTGGGACATTAGGTGAGGGATATTCTTTTCTTTTGCCTTCATTTTTAGCTATTCTGTATTAAGATTTTCATCTTCCAGAATCCAGGGTATCTCAGCTTCATCGTTGTTCAATTCTTCATTTCCATTGAGTTTGTCCCAAATCACCTTTCTATATGCCATAAATTCTGAAACTTTGACCTGTTTCAGATGTTTTTTATGCATATTAACTTTCACAACTTGTGTTTCTAATTAATAGTTTTGAAGTACAGCTCTTCAGTAAATAGAGCACAAACTAGTTTAATAAGAAGCTATTTTTTTATAGTTCACGACAAGTAATATTTTGAATGTAGAAAAAATATCACCATGAAAATAATGAACATAGGCTTTGTCATTCGGGAAACCAAATGAACTGCCTATATAGGCATTGCCATAATAAGAAAATGTTTTCATCATTCTATATGGGTTGTCAATTTTTTGTATCTGGAAAAAATTTCCATGAAAATAATGTACTTAGGCTTTGTAATTCGATAAGCCAAATGAACTGCCTATATAGGCATTGCCATACTAAAAAACATCTTCATTATTCTAGATGGGTTGTCCCCAAAAGCATGTTTAATGGCCAAGTTCAATATGCATTTCTTGTATGAACAGTTTGCTGGGGCAGCACAATCTCTAGGCGCTGGAGCTCTCTTGGTGAACCCCTGGAATATCACAGAGGTAGCTGCTGCAATTGGTAAAGCCTTAAATATGTCAGATGAAGAGAGAGAGAAAAGGCATCAACTTAACTTCAATCACGTTACAGAGCACACTGCTCAGGAGTGGGCTGAATTTTTTGTAAGGTATGTTAATGTGGATTCATTTCCATTCATCTTTGTAGTGAAGTACTAGGTTTGATTACTTTTTGTCCTCATGGGACTCAGTTTCATCGCCATCGGTTAAGATGTTTCAGCACTTGCATAAAACAGTTCAGAAGAGTGGCACAGTAGAATTTTGGCAGGATAATATTACAATTTCTCAAATATTCCAGAACTGAGATGTTATGAAAATTTGATGTTCGATAAATATTTAACTTTTACCTAGTAATTCCAATGCTGTGCTCAAACACTTACTTCTATGAGACTTCTGAAATCCGGTAAGCTAATGAAGCTGATGTCAGAATAGAAGGATGAAGTATAGAACAAAATAAATTTTGTCAAAAACCACCACTAAGTGGATACTGGATCCCCTAATCTCAAAATCATCCCTATATATTATATATAAGATGTTAGGTATTATATTTATTCCCTCTATTCAAAGCCAGCTTTTATTGTTGTTCATTCAAAATGGTAATATTTATAATTTACAGAAAAGAAAGAGATAATTGCAGCCACCACTTCCATTTCATTCTCTTGCCTCTATAAAGAAGAATTTCACCATACTACTCTCTAGCCATCAACACTATCCCAATTTCGAAACCACATCTCAGCCCACAACAGCCACCATTTCCCATGATAAACACCACTGGTAGCCAGCACTACCCCAACATCCACAACCGACTGTCATGCCTATCTCCTTCATTTGTCAAAACGACCACCTCATCCCGGCTACTGATATATTCGGAAAAAAACATAGAGTAACTTCATATTTAATCATCTATTAAAGGTTGGAAACCATCAGATGGTGGCATTGAGTTGATAGAACAGTATTTATGGGTGGGGTTTTTTTAGTTTTCTAGTTGGCTAGTGATTTTTGGGAATATGGACCATGGTATCCAATAAGGGTTGGCATCTGACTAGAACTCTCTATAACATTATTTGTGGAAGTCACCAACTTTTAGGCTGGACTTGCCTTTTGGCTATCTTGTGGGCTCTTATGTTGGAAAAAAAAAGAAGGATAAAACCTTCTGCAAGTAAGCCTTTATTGGAGCTTCTTTGTGAAAGTAGATAATATGAGCTCTGTTGCTTGCCTCTCTTGCATACATGCTTCTGGAGCTTTATTAAGTTTCTTCTATTAAATGTACAGTGTGACTAGACTGCTGGAGTCCTCTATCTCTACATAATATTTTATGGAAGTTTCCTGGTCCTTCCTTGTACCCTTTATTTTTCGTCTTAATTATTTAGAAAAATTTTCTCTACCTAAAAACACTATCCATGTATACTTGAGTAGTTAAGATATTCATGTCCACCTAGAGTTCATTCTTCATTTTCATTGGGGTTGTGGGGTTTTTTCTACCAATTGGGGCCCTCCCTTCACCCCCCCCATGGGGATGGTCTACAGGGTTCATAACTACTCCTCTTACTATTAATGAACTAACTACACTAAATATTGATGAACTGTTTAGAAATAGAATTCATAATATTCTAATTAATGATTATAATTACCAAGAATTTGAACATAAAAAAGATACATTTATTAGCGGACCAATGTTACTAGACCAAAAAATTAGAAATTCCATACTTTTAATACCTAAAGTTCCCGAATTTTTGGGATTTAATTACCTTTTTCCTAAAAATCAGAAAAAAAATTATTTACTTTCCGAACAAGGCCAAATTGGTTCAGAAGATCCAGAAATTTTTTTCAAATTTTTAATTGATACAATCCTAACGGATTCCTTTACTGAAACAATTCCAACAGAATCGCTTGGAATAAAAGAAATAAGTAAAAAAGTTCCTCGTTGGTCATACAAATTAATCAACGATTTAGAACAAAATATAAGACAACATGAAAAAGGCATGTCGACGGAGCATCAAATTCGCGCAAGGAAAGGGAAACGTGTTTTTAGTGTTTAATAAGCAAGAGAATCTGGATAATCCGGCCCCTAATACCGCGGATACATCGGAGCAACCAGGCGAAATAGCTTTGATACGTTATTCACAACAATCTGATTTTCGTCGAGATATAATCAAGGGTTCCATGCGTGTTCAAAGACGTAAAATAGTTATTTGGGAATTTTTTCAAGCAAATATACATTCCCCACTTTTTTTAGACAGAATAGATAACTCTTCTTTTTTTTCTTTTACTTTTTCCAGATTAATTAAACGAATTTTAAAAAATTTTATGGGAAAAAATGCAGAATTTCTTATTTCTGATTCTAAAGAAGAAGAATTAAAGGCAGAAGAGATAAAAAAAGAATCCAAAAGAAGGGGAAGAAGCAAAAAACGAAAAAGCACGAATAGAAATATCCGAAACCTGGGATAGCATTCCATTTGCTCAAGTAATAAGGGGTTTCATGTTAATAACTCAGTCAATTCTTCGAAAATATATTGTATTGCCTTTATTGATAATAGCAAAAAATATTAGGTGCATTGATATTTCTCTTCTCAATTTTTTTAAGGTTTTTTAGTTCCTCCTGATAGAAAATTAAAGTGAATATATATGGCTTGTTAGGTGTTTTGAATCAAAGAAACAAACTATGAATCAAGATCAAAGTTTGGCCACTGAGAGTAACCTAACCTCTAAAGGTCAAAGTGGCGTCAAATTCTGTTTGTAATGTCCGTAGATTGTTTATTTGAAAGCATCAAAGATTCAACCACCAGCAACAAAACAAAAAAGGAAACAAGTCCAAGAAAATAGGTATCTTGATATTGTATTAACTCATGATTAATTCACAAATAGTATTATTTGTAAACTCCAATTCATTCTATTATATCTGGTATCAAGTCCGAAATATAATAAGTAAAGAATTGTATAGTGAAAGAAGTTTCCCAAACAAAGACTGAAAGAAATTGTGTACAACCAATTAATTCCACATGGCCTTGGGCAAGCTTTGTGACTAACTTTTCTACTCCTAACCTGTTCCATACCTTAGAAGAAAAATCCCATCAAGTGATTGCAAAAGTATTGCAGACCAAGTAAAAGAACTAATTAACCAGCTAAGGATCGAAAACGTGCGAAAAAACATGGTTTTCAGCTATTGGTTTAAATTGTGTTTTAACACCCTTTTGCATATTTTTGGGTGCTTGTGTAAGCTTGCAGCCCCATGGCTTCCTCACTTGAATAATGCAGCAACTATTAAAGGTGAGAGGAGAACTTTCCATCCAATGCATGTCAAAAGAACTGCCAATGTAAAACCTTTTTAAGAATAGCTCATTATCACTCATTTAACTAAGTGGTTCTATGTCACCTACCCTCTCTCCCATCCCTTCTGATCCAATTGCAACCCTCACTTCCTCACTTAATTTAGGTTGAATTGGTTTTAACAATTTTGCTCCTTTTGATGAATTAGAACTGATAGGGAAAACTGAAAATTTTAACTATAGTTCTCAAGACACACTCAAAGAACTACAGGATCTTGATACAACTAAACAAGACACACTCAATTTAGTCTATCAATCCTAAACAACCAAGACACACTCAAGTTGTAATAGGGGTTTTGAGACACACACAAAGGAAAATTTCACAAAGAAACACTTTTTTTTCATTCAAACTCAAATCTGCCTTTCATTGATCCTTTGCTCACATTATATAGGAGAATGGAGCAGTAAAAGGGAGGCCAAAAGACTTCAAAACACACACAAAAAAAAAGTCCAAAGTGGACAACCTTGGGGGTTACAATTCTCCTAAAATAACTCCCCTAATTAAGCACCCTAAATGTAGCTGTTACAAAAGGGGTTATAATCAGCACACAAGGATCTTAAACACACTCCTAATCATCCTACTTAGCTGCCCTAATTGAGTTTCCTTAAAGAGTATACTCAAGGCTTTATTACATGCTTAAAAATAACAACAAAAACAAATAAAACCCAAAGAGAACTTGGCCTTCAATTCACACGTCCAACTCATGTCCACTTCTTGTTGTTGCTGCAAATTTAGGTTGGGCTTCATTTATGACATGCAACACTTGAATTCGGCGTAAAACTTATCCAAATTAAGTGTTTGACCACTTTTTCCGTAAGTTCAGAATGTGAACTTATTTATGGACCTATCAAAGTCCACGAAATGAGCCAAATTGACCGAATTATGGCTGTTAGAAATATACCTATCAACACCTGATAGTTCTAATTCGTCATATAATGCATGGGCTTTTCTTTTGGACCTTGGACTTGCATCACCTTCTCACTTCTGCTCTTACCCATCTTTAAAGCCTAAGAAGTGGATTGAGTTGATTGATGAGTGAATAGAGATATCTCAATCAGAAGAATAGTGGTTGATCAAGGGAAAAGGCTGGTTATCAATGAGTTGCTGAGGATTTTTTGGGGGGTTAGTGATCTTTCGGAATGTGAAGTGAGAGAATGTGAGTCAATATGTATGACTAGTCTTATTGGCAGAAGGAAGACTGGGAATTAATATAGAGTATAGTGGAGCAGGTCAGCAAAGCAGGGATAACTTTGTTAAAGGTTGGAGTAATCATCTAAATATTTGCAGATCTTGGTGCCTTCTCCAATTCTTCTGGTTTATCAGAATGGGTGATCGAGAAAGTGGTGACCTGAAGAAGAGTGGTTATTAATTCCAGTTTCTTTCTAGAAACATACAATTCATCTTTACAAGATAATGCGATATAAAATCGTGGAAACATAAAGCAAATGGAAACTTTTTAGAAAATGATAACATTCTGGACATTAATGCTGTCAAAGGCCTCATGTTTACCCTCTTGAGAATGACAGGTTGAGTCTCATCTTCTATTACTTAACAATTCCTTATGTTTGAACATTCTATTGGTTCATACTGGCATAAAATTATCTTCAAGCAATGTTTTAAAACAGCTAGCGGTTTTTTTAATTTTCATTATTATTCAAGAAGAGTGAGAGGGGGTTATACTAGCCAGCCATTGATTGAGTTAAAGGCCATGGGAATAGAAAATGGTTAGTGCCTTCATCAATTGAAGTTAATAGTAGTACTTCTGCTGATTCCTTACAACTTGGCTTCTTAAATTAATACACTTTGATTGAAATTAAATGAGAGAGAGAATGTAACGAAGCCTTCCCAGTTATATGTAGAGAATAAATACTCCTGTAATAAAGCATGAAAGAGAAACATTGCACGGTCAGGGAAGTACATAATCATTTTCAAATAGGCATTTGTAGTTAGATGAAAACATGAAGCCTGTTAATATTCTGACGCTTGATTTTATCTAAAATTCTAGCTATAATGTTTTTTTCATTTTAATAGTTGCTTCATTTTGTAGTGAGCTGAACGACACAGTTGTAGAGGCTCAGTTGAGGATAACACAAATCCGCCCTGTACTTCCTATTGAATATGCTGTTAACAATTTCCTGAAATGTAGTAATCGGCTACTCATACTGGTATTGTACAGTTTGCCTTTTCTGTACTGTTTCCTTCTTTCTTAACTCAGGTGCAAGTTTGATTGAAAATACTTTGTGCTGATTAGATCAATTTTTGCATGTATGCTTAGTTTAATTTATATTAAAAATTCAGTCTGTTCCATACCCTAAGCCATTTCTTTTGAAAAAGTAGAAACATTGTTGAAATATATCTGTACTCTATTAGGCTTAATTATGACTAGTGTCTATGCTGCTGTGGTTGTTATACGGGCAGCCCAACAGTCAAGCTGGGGAAGCCCTTGCTTTATACCCTGGTTAGATAATCTTGTAACCGTGTAACTGTATGCATGAAAAGAACTTGGAGCAGTTGTTATCTTACCTTTGAAAAATTTTGATACTTGGTGGTTGTGTGTTTGAGGCTTCGAGCCCTAAAAACAACAGAGACATACATTTCACTATAAATCCTTGTTTTATGTCTCTTCCTTGTTTATTTCTCCCTTAAGGCCTTAACTATGAAGCTTGAGAACTGTGGAGTTATAATCCGTTTTAGGGAGAATATTGTCCTTTTTTGAGATATTATATGATAATCTTTTTTCCAGAAAATGTAATCGAAGATTGACCTCGCAAGGAAAAAGTGGTCACAATTTAGCCAAATGGATTACATATTGGTTAAAAAGGATTATATATTGGTTAATTAGAGCTACAAGGGTTGTTGATGTAATTAGTCTATGGACCTTTGGAGTCATGCGAATTATTTTCTCTGTCAAGAAACATTGTTTACATATGTGATGTTTGTAATCTAAATATAACTTTAAAAGTAGATATCTTCAGTATGAATAATTTATAATTTTTTAGAGGTGGTTGATTTTCCTTTTATACATATCTATCCATAATTTTACTGCAGCCAACTATATTGATCTGTGCTCTATATTCCAGGGTTTTAATTCTGCATTGACTGAAGCTGTTGATACTCCTGGTAGACGAGGTGGAGATCAAGTGAAGGACATGAACTTTAAGCTGCGTCCTGAACTGAAAGGGCCTCTAAGTGTGCTTTGCAAAGATCCAAAATCTACGATTGTTATTCTCAGTGGAAGTCGCAGAATGGATTTAGATAATGTACTCAATTTGTCCTATTCTTTTTTTATTATTATTATTTCTGCTTCTTGGATCGATTTCTTGAGCAACTTGCTTGTCTATGCCTTTGTGGTTTACCTAAACGTTCTGTCACTAAGAAACAATGTCAAGCGATTCGCTTGTGGCTCATTTTGTAAGTGGTAATAAATGGTGCTAATAATTGGTGGTAATGGAAATTCATATTTTTGTGTTAATTTGCAATGGAAGTCCCGTGTTGATAGCCATGGTAATGTTATTTCATCCCAAAATATCACTTCTTAAAAATTCATGACCATCCATTACCACTTGGGAAGGTAGCATTGAGTTGGATGAAATATTGTAAAGAAACTCACATGTTTGAGGTTTTTCCTTGCAAATTACATATGATTCCATTACCATTACCGTCATTTTGTACCATTTACCAAACGGTCTGTAATAGAGTTGTATTTTATTATAAAAGTGCCTGAGGGATATGGATCTGGATTCTAACTTTTGTAACTACTGCTTCTGATATGTATTGTCCAGAACTTTGGGGAGTATGACATGTGGTTGGCAGCAGAGCATGGAATGTTTTTACGGCATACAAGAAGAGGAGATTGGATGACGACGATGCCTGAGCATTTGAATCTGGATTGGGTTCCCAGTGTATATGTACTACCTCATGTCCCTGCCTCATGATATAATAACATTAACATTACTGAGTTTGAAAGTTAGCTTTATCTGTTTTGATGTCGATCTAAACTCTTTGTACTGTGGCTGTTTTCTTCTTTTTTTTTGGCAGCATGTTTTTGAGTATTTCAAGGAAAGAACTCCTCGCTCGACTATTGATCCTCGTGATATTTCCCTTGTATGGAATTATAAATATGCTGGTACTTCTTTTGATCCAATTAATATCTTGCATTTTTCTCCCCTTTCACCTGTATGTTTCTTCTTTGTGTGTATTATGACTCAGCTTCTGCAGATTTCGAGTTTGGAAGATTGCAAGCAAGAGACATGTTACAGCATCTTTGGACGGGCCCTATTTCAAATGCATCCGTCGAAGTTGTGCAAGGTAGTAGGTCTGTTGAGGTTCGACCAGTAGGTGTTACAAAGGTAACAAGATCTTTTATGATGGATTTATATAGTTAATTCAATTCTGGGAAGGTGCTCTACTAAATTTTGTTTATTCTTTCCTTTGTGCTTCTGGATGCAGGGCTCTGCTATTGATCGCATATTAGGGGAAATAGTGCACAGCAAACCATTGAAATCACCAATTGATTATGTATTGTGTATTGGCCATTTTCTGGAAAAGGTAAATTTCAAATCTCTGATTTAAGCATTTTGCATTGTTGCTGTAGCTAAAGAAAAGAACTACGGTTCAGGCAGACTTTTTTGCTTAGATTCTAACACCGTGAACTTTTTCCTTCATTAAACCCTAGCCATAGTTTTCCAAGAAAACCTACCTAGTGCCAATTATTGGCTTTTCGAGCTGTAAAACAAGTGATGTGTTCTGATGACTGCTTGATTGACTACTATTCAAGGATTTCCCTAATAGTTTAGACATCCAAGGAAACTCACTGTGTGTTTATGCTTATCAGCTCATTCTGGGCATTCTTTTCGTGTGCCGATCACTCAAGCTTTCAAGCGTTGAACCTAGATCAGGAGATGTCATCATCTAAGGTTTGGAGTCATTAGTGAACCAATGTCTGAGCTTTGATTCTTTTAAGTTCATAGAAACCTCTTCTATATTTTCCGGGAACAGATTGGGAAACCGTTTCTGGGCTTGACTTCGTCTTCCAGTTTTTGTGTTACCAAGAAGCCAAAGGCTAATGTGAGTGAGACCCATGTGACCCT
Source organism: Beta lomatogona (assembly GCA_947646795.1). Taxonomy (NCBI): domain Eukaryota; kingdom Viridiplantae; phylum Streptophyta; class Magnoliopsida; order Caryophyllales; family Amaranthaceae; genus Beta; species Beta lomatogona. Next base: position 1,102,376 of record CANSNZ010000116.1, read on the forward strand.
CTTTATGGACGCTCTTAGTTACCTTCAAACTTATTCAAGTCCTTAGTTACTTCCTCAATCTTGATTATTCCTTATTTAAATTCTGAACGTGCAGAATAGTACCATAGGCACTTGTTAAGTTGTTATGACCTTTTTGTCTTTAATCAAATTTGGTAGGTGAAATTAATGTGATCATTTGATTATGTAAATACGCCTTGTTCAGGAATAGGGTGAAGGGCATAGAGAATAGCCAACTTACCCAGAAATAAGATGTGTCCTAATGGAACTCTCCTTTAGCTGTCGGAAAATTTTAATGTGTATATCTATATGTATAGAGAGCTGTGTTATGAATGATGGAATTCGAGACAAAGAAGTGACTGAGAAGGTGTCCTCAACTGATCAAAAGTGAGAAGAGAGATAATCACTAAAAAAATCAAGTCGTATTGAGATGTTTTTTTTCTATTTGCGGCCACTGCCATCAAACTTGATCTCCACTTTCAAATTTTTCATTCCCCATTCAAATTACTTCTAGGTTTGAATGAACTTAGCTTCTTTCTTATTGCTGAAACGTTTTGGATAATATAATAATGTAAAACATGCACTTTGTTGCCTTTCTATAGATCCATCATCTGTGGTTGAAGGATAAAGTTATCTATTTGACCATTCCATATTTAAGGGCATATTTGATGAATTGTCCCTTCTGATGAGTTTCCTACTCTCTCTTCTGATTCTCACTCTTCCACCTTGTTCCAAATGTTAATACAAAGAAGAAGAATCAAGGATGAATCTTAATTTGGGCGTGTTCCTGCACATGGCTTCTTCCTTTCTTTCCTTCTCTCTCCCACTTTTATGTACTACCTCCGTTTGTTTTTAATTGTTACATTTCACTTTCACTTTGGGGGATAAGGCAATGCACAAAAAAACATGACAAAGGTGCACCAAAATCTGATTTTGGTTTGGGGAATGTGAAAAAAAAAATTAAAGTATTAGAGGAGAGAGAAAAGTGGGATAGGTGGGATGGTTTGTGGTGGGTTAATAAAAGGGGTGGTGGGCGGAATGAGGTAGAAAAGTGAGTGAATCTGATGTGACATGTTACTACTTACTATATATATAGATAAAGGGAAAGTATAACAATTAAATAGAAACGGTCTAAAAGGAAAGTGTAACAATTAAAAGAAAAAAAACAGGTAGTAGTTTACTATTTCCTCTCATGCAACAACGTATGTGCAGTCTTCATGAATAGAATTTTGGTTGGATTTTCTTGTTCTCGTATAAGGAACTTTCTCGTTGTTCTCGTATAAGGAACACCTCTTATCAATATAGAGCCACTTCTTTTTACTCTCTCCTCAGTGGCAGATCCTTGGTGAGCCGAAAACTATATACATTAAATTTTCGTGAAATTAAAGTCAAGGACTATATTGTAAGGCTCTCACCAAAAAAAAAAAAACCCAATTTTGTAAGGCAATTATATACAAAGTGCAAATTGGAAACTTAAAAATTAAATAAGCAGTATTTCCACCATTATTTGAAGCGGAGAGATACAACTTATACTTTCTTCGTTCTTTAAGCATTACAAAACTTCGACTTTTACATTTACCAACACACTACTTTTTATCCATTAATATCTTAAATTATTTATTAATTAAAGATACAAAAGGTTTATGTTTCAAAAATATACATTAACACATAACTAATAAGATTACAAAATAACAAACATTTGTTTTTATACATTTTTTTCGTTTTATGTTTATAATAATATATGTTAATACTACAAAAATAGAATTGTTATAATTGTTAGAAAAGGAGAAAGTATAATCAAGATTTCAAGCGCTACTTACAAAAGAGTAAAGAATTGAAAAAGGAATAACAAATCCAAAACCCCTAAAAAGACAGAAAAAAACATAAAGCTTATGACCTTACCTGAAAAGAAAAAGAATCAGCAGTCACCTCACCTCTAACACCAAAAATAAAGAAAAAAGGTCTTAAAGAAAAAAAATTGAGACCAAAATTGTTGCTGTTTGTTGGAGTCGAACATGGAAAGTGTAAACAAAAATAGAGGAAAGCGCCCTCCAAATACAAAAGCAAAGAAAAAAATAAGAGTGTAAGCAGAAAAAACACCGGCATTTAATGGATTCGAACGCGGGCAAAAGGGCACAGTTAGTCAGTTACCAAATTATGCCATTTCACTACCAGCTCAGCCAATTTATCTAGTATCGTCAAGTGTGCAGTATAATTTATATATAGGAATTTTGGATCATTTACCCCCAGAACACCCCTTGGATCTGCCCCTGCTCAAAGGCCCTTTAAGAAACATTATTATCTATGCCTAGACGGCATGATTGCTTCTCATTGTGGTGAAATTGGTCAATCTCGTGGTGGAAGGAGAATGCTTTTGGTATAGATTTCATTTTACTGGAAGTGAAATTGGTCATGTTGACACAGATCAGCTTCAGCCAATCAGTACAACCAAACCCGTGTGAGTAATTAGTAACTCTAGGGATTTTCCACTCATATATTAGAAGTATATTACTGTCCATGTTGGCTGTTAAATTGTTGGATCTTTGTTAAATATGACTTTCAGCTTCAAACTATGCCTCGGATTAACTTAATTCGCGGTCCAATTTAATTGAATTGTTTTTCCAATTATGTGCAGGATGAAGATGTGTACACGTTTTTCGAGCCAGAGCTTCCCTCTGACAATGCAAGCCACACAAGATCCAAATCATTTGATGCTGCTTTGAAATTTCCTGAAAGGTCGTCACCTAAACCTCCAGCCAGTAAAAGTGGTTCAAAAGCATCACATGGGAAGAGCCATCGTTCAAATCAAAACTCAGAGAAGATGACAAATCATAGTAACGGTGGGGGGAGTCTCACGGAAGCAGCCATCAGAGAAGACCTCCTGGAACGTGCTCGACCTTAAGAAAGAGAATTACTTTTCCTGTGCTGTCGGGAGAACTCGAACCAGTGCTCGTTACACTATCGGGTCATCAGATGATGTTGTTTCGTTTTTAACAAGATTGGCTGAAGCATCTTTGTCCGTGTCATCATCAACTTCAGCACCTCGACCAGGATGAGTTTTTGGAATAATCTTGATCTATACCCTGATCTAAATTCTTTAAGCATTGTGGATGCTTGTTACCCTATAGGCATTAAAAATAATCAGAATGATTGGAGAGCAGTTGTACAAGGCATGTCTTGACTGTTCAAACTGTGTTAGCTGATATGGTTAGTCCTAATTTTATTTTAACCTCACAAATTTCATTGTCATATCTAGCCCTTCATGATCAATTGAGTGGAAGATTATTTCCTTAAACCTCGAATAACCAAGATGTTGCGCTTGAAGCGTGTGAATTAGCCTCTGATTCTGACTATAAATCATCGAAACGAGCTTCGTGTGATAAGAGTATGGTTTAAACACATGCTACAAATTGAATGTTTATTAGTCAAGCTAGAACCAACCATAATTAGAGAAATAAAGAACCAAGAAGTTTTTATAGATCAATAATTCTTTTGTTGAAAAGCAATGTTTTTCCATAAATGAATCTACCATGGTAATAAATGAAACCTCCTGATGTTTAGGGTGGGTAGCTGAGTGGGATATTATTGAGGCATACCTGACAGATTTGAATTTTCTTCCTGCAGCATTACATGTCCTCCGATGTTTCTATTGAGCTATGTCCTTCCCATCAAGGGATCCATAAAGAATATAAGCTAAATAATGTTGCAATTGCTGATATTGAGGATATGATAAGGGATACTCCCTTTGTTTCATCTACATTTTGATTTTCATCAAAACAAAGAATTGGGGGGTGGGGGGTTTTTTGGGGGAGGGGAGTTGGTGAGAGAATTGGAAACGATGTGGAGTACGGAGAGAGAAACAATTATAAAGTAAGGATATGTGAATATTAAAATGGTGGGCTTCATGGACCAAAATAGAAAAGAACAATTGAGTAAATCTTTATGAAACGTACTAAACAGGAAATTGAGTATTTGCGAAATGAATGGAGTAATTGATCACGGTGGTTTGAGTATGTGAGACGTTGATTAGATGATGCACCATCGAAGGTGTAAAGATTTTAGGGGAAGTCAACGGGAAATCAAAGATAACTTGGATAAGGTAAATAATTTCTTTGTACGAAAACCCAATATAAAATCACAACCTATTGTGACAGTGATTGGGTTGGTTGTCAAAACACAAGAAGGTCCCTCGAAAGGCTCCCGAACGTTTACAAGTAGCTCGTTATGAAGACCTTTACTCAAAAGCAAAGAAGTAACTTCTTTATAGACAGGGCGTACATTACCAGCATTCCTGGGTGTGCGTTAAGCCCAGGATCTTATCGATACTCTTTTTGCTTTCGAACGAATAGGTTCCTTTCATAGGCTAAGACTTTGAAGGACATTTGGCGAGCGAATCACTCGAACTCAAAATGTCTGGAAGGGAACCGGCTTGTAATAAAAGCACTCTCGATAACTCGGCTCTATATATGTATATGATTCAGCATGCCAACTATTAAACAACTTATTAGGAGACCTTGTTCCATCGGTTGATAGTTAATAAAAAAGAGGTTCCTAGACAAAGTGCATCCGTCGAAGCAGCCCATGCTGTCTTCACAATCAAACTCAAACCCCGGGTCGGGGAAAGTTCATACGAATTACGGAATTAGGCGTGATATTCTTAGTCAGGCGGTTAGCCAATACCAATGGAAAGAAATGGTTTAATAACAATTACGCTCTCGAATCATGTAGCCAACCTCGTTTTATTGAAATTTAGAATTTGGTGTTGTTATATATGCCCCACATAGTGGCCCATGGCACCACAGGGAGTCGGAGCATACTGTTTTAAGAGAGGTATAAGTGGGAATTGTAGCTGATGTAATAGTCGAAAATCTAGCACCAGTTCAGCACAGCACGAATTTTCCTAGGCCAGTGCCAACCGTCCCACTACAGCACAGCACGGACTGTATTTATCTCTGGCATGGAGGGTAGCAGGATATCATTCAGAACGCTCCTTTTGATGGCCAGTTTAGTCTGGTAATAATTCGATACTTAAATGATTCAGTTTATGTTTAGTTGCTAATTCAAATAGAAAGAACGACAGTTCCTTTCCACCTTCGAAAATGAGCTTCTACAAAGTAATTCACAATAATTTCCATGGAGAAGTCACAACTACGACCGTACTCTTCAAACTGCATATTTTATGATTCAAAGGAGAGTAAAAAGAATGCTTGTTCAACCAGAACACACAACAGTTCTAATCCAAACACATAATACTTCAAACTTGCTAATACAGGGTTCAATTGCAGTGAATGATGATGGGATCAAAACAATGAACAGATACAACATATTCTTTTGAAACAATTCGACAATAGATTTATGAAATTACACATGGGTGGGCAAAGTACAGAATTCTTATGTGTGAAACAATCTCGTCGTATTTCCTGAAATAGGATGAGGAGGTGTAGTCGCATTTAAACAGATGACGTTAGAAGATAGGGGAAAAAAAATCGAAAATTGAACACCTAATAGAATAATTCTAGTGCAAATCTAGGTACCGGAAACAACACGAAATGAAGCTAATAGTGAATGCTTTCGCCCATAACCCACTCGATGTAGCTACTTGGCAACATTGCCTACCGGTAAAAAATGCAATCTGTTTACTACAACAATTTTGAATAATGCATAGTAGAAGATCTCACACTCTCAAGCAGAATAGTTGGTTTTCTTGTTTGGCTCAAAAACATACTTGATTAGCGAGTCCTTGATATGCAGCAACTCAGGGAATTCTTTATTTAACTTGGAGGCATCCATCTCATTGTTGCTTCTTGGGGCAACAATAACCTTGGCTTGCTCTTCAAGTGTGAAGTTCGCCCAACTGAAGTTCGGGTCCATGTAATTCTTGTACATCTCGAGAATCTCGTTGTGGCTAACCACCCCTGGGTTTGTGAAGTTCCAAATGCCCCTGAGATTCCGCTTTGCCATCTCAATGGAAATGGGTAGAAGCTCATCCAAAACTGTCATGCTGTTGGGTATGTTGACCACCTTGCTGTAGCGAGAGATCTTTGTGATGAAGTTTCGTGGGTTGTTGAGGTCTGAGGATATGGGCATTCGGACCCTGAGGGTGCAAACATTATCGAAATCTTTCAGAAGCTCCTCCACCTCATAAAAAAAATAGGTCAGATACAAATCGAGTAGGTAGGGAATAAGAAAAGACTTTAGATAGTACATAAAGTAGATGCAAATCGATCAAGGACTAGAAAAATTACCATAGCCTTTGTCTTTGAGTAGAAAGAACCAGTGAAGTTGGGTGTGTCCTCCTCCTTGAAGCCAATCCCGGAGCCCAAAGGATGTTTAGCATCATACTCGAAGATGCAGCCAGTTGCAAAATTCATCATAAGTAGCCCATTCTCTCTGCAGACATCAGCCAAGGTCAAAGTACCAGCAACATTGGCACGAATTGTGTCTGTTTTGTGAGATTCACACCAGTCCACATTAGGTCTACCAGTCACACCAGCAGCATTGAAGACATGAGTAGGCTTAAGATTCTGGATATCAGCAATAAGAGAAGCTCGGTTTTCCAAACGACCCTTTCCATACTCAAAAGCAATACCTTGCTTTTCACACAATTGGCCAAGTAGACCACCAATCCAGCCAGTTTTACCATAGATCAAGAACTTGAGAGACGGCTTACGAGGAGAATTGCAGTTCTTGGAAACAGGTACTACCATCCGAGATTGGTTGTTGGGAAATTCCGAAGAAGCAGCATTCTCATTGTCTGCTTCCTCAAAATGCCTCTCAATGCCACCAGGCATCATCAGCATTCTTGGATGAGGAAGCAATGCTCCTGAGACATCACCCCACCAATCTGGATTACTCGTATACCACTCCATCGTCTTCTTCAGACCCTCTTCCCAAGTGGTACGCTCTGACCACCCTAAGATCTTCAGTTTCTCATCATCAAGGAAGTACCTCTGATCGTTAAATGGTCGGTTCTCAACAAACTTTATGCTTGTTTCCGGATCCATTGAGAACAGTTTGCATACATCCGTGGCCACATCAATGACTCTCCTCTCCTTCTTCGTCCCAATGTTGTACACATGGCCAACTTCTCCCTTGTGGAGAATGAGCTCAAAGGCCTCTGCAACATCCTCACAGTAAAGATAGCTTCTCACATTAGATCCATCACCATGAATTGGAAGATGCTTCCCCCTCATGGCGAGAAGAATGAATTTCGGGATCAGTTTCTCAGGGAACTGGTTGGGTCCATACACGTTGTTTCCTCGGGTTGTAATAACTGGCAAACCATATGATCTTCCATAAGCCATAACAAGCATCTCAGCACCAGCTTTTGTAGCAGAGTAAGGGTTTGTAGGAAGAAGCTGAGAAGCCTCGTGATTACCCACAACAGCATCCTCATCTGTCTCCCCATAAACCTCGTCTGTACTAACATGGATGAACCTTCTAATCTGCCCAGTGACCTTACAGGCTTCTAGAAGGACATGAGTACCGTAAATATTGTTCTTGGTAAACTCAAAGCTATTACCAAAAGAATTATCAACATGGGTTTGTGCTGCAAAGTGCATGATCGTATCAATGGACTCGGTGATGAGAAGGTAGTTTACAAGATCGGCACTAGCAATGTCCCCCTTGACGAATTTGAAATTTGGGGATGATTGAGAAGGGCGTAAATTCTTAAGGTTTGAGCAATAATCGAGCTTGTCAAGCACGACAATCTTGTAATCAGGGTAACTCCTAACAAGTCGATTAGCGACATGGGATGCAATGAATCCAGCCGCACCAGTAATAAGAATGTTCTTTGGGGTGTATGACGACATAATGCACCTCCTTCTATAACAAACATGTCACAACCATAATATAAGTTCAAAGAAAAAGCATGACAAAACAATAACACTTCTAAACCAATCTTGACATTCAGATCACAAAACATAAGATATCCATGTTTTACTTCATTATAAACATCAACAAAATTCCAGATCCAATATTAAATATAATGAACATATTCCAAAAACATAAAGATGAACAAAAAAAACACAGCAGCGATCAGATCAGCAGCAATGCAACATCTATCTACGTATGGGGGAAGCTTTCCTAGAAATATCAACTAACAAAGCCAATAAAAGATCTAATTCCTACTCAAATCCCAGATCAATTATGTTTAATTTAACAAGAAAATTTAAACATCTCTACTTAATATGAAAAAAATGGCGGGGGAAAAGTAAGATGATCAAACAAGCAAATCAAGCAAAACAAATGATTACCCAGATAATGAAACATCATAATTAGTACAAACAAACTGATTGATCTTTCAATATAGCTCAAAATTTTCAAGTTGAAGCGCAAAAATCAAGAAAAATAATGAAAGAAAACTTACTTTTTGACGACAGAAAAAACTCCCCGTCAAAAGTGGAGGAAATAATATAAATTTGAGAGGAAATTTGGGGATAATTTGACGACACCAAATTTTTTGGAGGTGAGAAGAAAGAGGAGCAAACCACGAAGATTTGCGAGATTATAGAGTGAAGTTAGGAAAATGGGAGGAAGCCATATATAGAGGTTAAGACAACAAACAACTTTGGGATGGTAGGTTTGGAGTGAGGCTGTGAGAAAATGTAATCATTTGATGTAAACTTACATATAAATTCAATAAATGTGAGCAATGCTACCTACTTTCATTTCATAAAAAACCCATCAACTTTTCATGAGGGGTTGGCTTGGTTGGACAATGTTGTAGTAATTATTTGTTGTAATTTTTGTAAATGTTACTCTCTTCGTCTTATAGTAGTTATTCTTTTGCTTTTATAAAGTTAAAGTTTATAGATTAATCATAATCTTTCGCTGATGTATAAATGAAGTTTTTGTGTGGGCTCTGATTAGATATATCTTAATAAGACAATTTTTCAATGGCTACAACAAATTATGTAGTTTGGACCATTCATTTTTAATCCTATATCCCCACCAATAAACATAGATCCACACCATTCATTAAGTTGATTTTATAATTAAAACTTATACATCAATAAATTTGTACATCAAAATACATCATTTGGCTTAAATTCCACAAATCTTTGTTAATGGTGATAAAATAAAATAGAAAAACATAAAGGAATAATAATCCAAAAGGAAGAAACTGATTTTTTTCTCCATTTTTCTATGCTTTTAATGTTCAACTAGACCAATGGACAAGAATAATCTATAAAAATAAAGGGCTAAAATTTCACTAGTTGTTGTAGCTACATTTTTGTTGTAGCCATTGAATACTTTAAGTTATCAACTTATTTTAATTAATTTTATTAATAAGTAATTAAAGATATAGTTGATCAAAGATATACTTTGAGATAATTATAAAACACAAGGGTAAATACATAAAGTACAGTACTTCAAGTGGGAGGCATTAGGGTTGTGCAACGACCGGGTCGGGACCGGACTCGATCGGAATTTGGACCGGGCCAGGACGTAAGATTCCGGTCCGTTCCTCATCCACATAAAATCACGATTCCAGGGTTTTTGGTCCGGTCCGGTCCGGTCCAAACCCGAAAAAATCCCGATACGGACGGTGGACCGGAATTTCTAATTATTTAATAAAAAAAAGTGTAAAGGTTAAAAAAAAGTATAGAGGTTAAAAATTTAGAAAGCTTATTGAATTAGTTATATTAAAATTTAATAATTATAACAACAATAATCTTAACCCTTTATTTATATAGATTAATCTTGTCCATTGATCTAATTGAATCTTACAAATATAGGAAAACTAGAGAAAAAAATAACTTTCTTCCCTTCGGAGTATTTTTTCTTTCTTTCTTTAGATTTTTTTATCACTATTAACAAAATTAATGTATAAATTTTAATTATAATTAAAATATAAATTCAACTTCTTGAATGGTGTGGATCTAAAATTAAAAATGAATGGTCCAAATTATAAAAGTTACGGTGGCTACAATAAATTATAAAATCATCCCATCTTTTATGAGTTGTAATGTTTAATTTGTTTATATTATCACCAATGCATTAGTTTGTCCAAGAATATCTTCATTTACATATTAGTACAAGTTTAAAAAAAAAAATTGATATCTTATTAATTAATTAATATACATAGAGACAAAACTAACATGCAACATCACACGTGAAGATATATATTTTTTGAGGCCCCAATGGGAACCCCTTGTAGTAAGAAGAAGGGCCTCTTGGATTATAGACCTATCGCAGTCGGTCACCAGCCATTCTACACAGGTCAACGCTTGAGAGTAGGGGGGGATTAAGGGAATCCCTACTCCCAAGCACAAGTAGGTAGTGGAGCTCGAACTTGTGACCTCAAAGTCAAAAGCGAGTTCCCCACCACCTCCACCAAGCAAGTTTGGTTATATATGTATATATATGTATATACAAAAGGAAAAATAAACGCAAACAGTCCCAAGTATGACCCATCTTCCAAAAACAGTCCCAACTATTGAAAATCCAGGAAAAGTCCCAACTTTGGGCCTAATCTTCCATAAATGGACCTATAAATGGACCTTGTAACCTGTTCACCTCCTATAACAGGTATATTGTATAACACGTGACATGCACGTGATTTTTAATGAATTTTTATGTTTTCCCCTTTTTTTATCTTTTCATTTACTGATAAAATTTCACATTTTTTTTTCCTTTTCTTAATTTTCCGTGTTTTATTTATCTTCTTTCAGAAAAAAAATTGCTTCTCTCTCTTTATCCTCATAACGTTGAAAACTATTTTTTTTCCTCTTTCTTCTATCATCCATTTTCGGTTCTTCATCTCTGTCTTTCCCTTTCTTCTGTGTCTTTTCCTTTTTTCTTTCTCCCTATTTTTACCTTAAAAAATTGGTGATTTCCCAAAATTCAACTGGTTCCTCCTCCAATTGGGGTGGTTACATGCAGTTGTGTGATTGTGGAGTTCCAACCGAAATTCGAACTGTGACGAAGCAAAATACAAACTTCAAAAACTCGATTTTGAAGACATTACAAGCAAAAGAAAAATAAATCGACTTTTGTTACCTCCTTCCCTTTGTTCATCTTCGTCTTCTAGCCTATTCCCACGAGCTTCATGTGCCTCCATTTCCATTTGCTGGGAACAGAACTAAATTTCAAAAGAAAAAAAAAATCAACTGAAGCTTCTGAGCTTCAGTTGAATTTCATCAATGGCGGCTCGTCAATGGTTGCTCCTGGGTTGACGCGTTTGAGGAGAAAGAAAAAGAAAAGGAAAATAAGAGAGTAAATGAAATGAAAAAAAATGTTTAATATTTACCTGGGAAATGAAAATAAATAGTAAATGAAATGAAAAGATAAAAAAAAGGGAAAAACATAAAAATTCATTAAAAATCACGTGCAAGTCACGTGTTATACAATTTACTGTTATAGGAGGTGAACATGTTACTGAGTCCATTTATGGAAGATTAGGCTCAAAGTTGGGACTTTTCCTGGATTTTCAATAGGTGGGACCGTTTTTGAAAGATGGGTCATACTTGGGACTATTTTGCGTTCATTTTTCCTATATAAAATTAATTAGATTTTGGGTTGTTTATAAAATTTGACCTTAAACGATAATGTACAAAATAAAAATGAAAGTATATATGTATTATATCTTCCATTAAAACCATAACTAGGTTGTATTTCATACGTCTTACAATTTTTCTAAACTTAACTTTTTTTGGAATTAGTCGATCCCACGAACTGTTGCATAGGTAATTAACAATGGAGTATGATCTTGTAGACACAGTCACAAATTGAAAGTATAAATGGATGATTGGGTCCTTTTTAAAATTCTTGTTTTTTATTTATTGTCATTTATTATATACCTAATATTCCTTTAGATCATTAGAATATATGAGATAATTTTCGATCAAAGAATAAGTTCTAAATTTTTAGATTTGAGATAAAAAGGTTTCGGACTTGCAAATTTGTAATATCATCATCTATGTTGATTTTGAGGATCATGGAAATGGTGTGGAGTTAAGACCTATTGTATGAAGGAGGCTCTCACTCGTTGCCTCGGTGGGTGATTCTCATGATAACGCCAATGATTCAAGTAATCAAGTTATTATTTATCCTGCATTTAGTAAGTGATGAAAAATACTCTGACCAGTTGCTTAGGTGTGCAAGTATAATAGCAAAATTTAACAATTATGTTAGTTTGATGCCTTGAATCTCGTCAAACGGAGGTTTCGCAGGCCCGCCCGGTCAGGTCGGGCAGGTTTCCTCGACCGGGCGGGGTCATCGTCTTCAGCAGGCTCTTAAGGCAAGACGCTCGATCAGGTCGGGCGGGCACGCCCAATCGGGCCTCCTTTGTGAATCACGACCGGGCGAACAATGCCCAATCGTGCCCAAGACATCAGCAGGTTTGAAGAAATTGACCGCCCGATCGGGCGACTGGGTTCTTTACGCTGCTTGGCGATTTCCGAATTGGATTCTCTTTTATGGTTTTTCTTGTGGGGTTCTTTATGTTATAAAAGGCCCTTTTTTGGTGTTCATTATTTTTGACACAACTTATGACACACTTTTAGCCTCTAGTATTTTAGGACCCCTTGTAATTATTCTCTCTGTTTTTCTCCATCTTAGTGAAGAAGCTCGAATCCCCCACTCCGTGGACGTAGGTCTATTTTGACCGAACCACGTAAATCCTTGTGTTTTTTTCTGTTTATTTTCTTTATTACTTTTCTCATCCTTATTATTTCATTGACTTGTTCCGCATTAATCAAACTACAACACCCCGTTTCCTAACAAACTGGTATTAAGAGCTTGGTTGTTTAAGATCTTAGGTGTTTATTGAACGAGTTTGATTCAATTATGTCAATGAAATTCAACATTGAGAAATTTGATAGGCAAGTAAATTTTGGCCTATAGCAATTAAAGATGAAAGCCACCCTGGTTCAAAGTGGCTGTCACAAGGCTCTTGAAGGTGCATCCAAAAAGCCTTCGGGTATGACGGATGATCAGTGGGAGGAGATCGATTTGAAGGCACTCTCGGCAATTCATTTATGTCTATATAATGAAGTTTTGAGAGAGGTTGCCAAGGAGACGACTGCTGCGGGTTTATGGTTAAAGTTGGAGACACTTTATATGACAAAGAGAGTGACCAACCGTCTACTACTCAAATCTAGACTTCATGATCTCAGTCTAGAAGAAGGTAAACCGCTCGAGTCTCATCTAGATCAATTCTTCTCTATTATTATGGATTTGCAAAATATCGATGTTGAAATCGATGATGAGGATATGGCTATTAGGTTGTTGTGTTCTTTACCGCCTTCGTATAAGCATTTTCGAGAAACTTTATTGTATGGCAGAGATGATTTGAGTCTGCAGGATGTTAAGGATGCCTTAACTCAGATAGATTTAATTGACAATAAGTTGGTTAATAAATCTAATAATCCTTCTCAAACTAATGCTTTGGTTGCTCATGGTGGAAAGAATTTTGGCAAGAATAAAATCTGTAACTATTGTCACGTGAAGGGTCATGTGAAAGCTGAGTGTTGGAAATTAAAGAAGAAGAATGGGGAAAAGTCCAATGAGGACCAATCCGCCAATATTGCCAACGATGTCTTTGATGATGGTGTTGCACTTTAGGGTTATAAGTGTTAATTTGGGGTCTGCAGGTTTCTATGATCTCTTCATATTTGGTGCCCTTTTGAGATCTCTTGATGAAACGAGAAACCGTGTGGATTTTGCTATGGAGTCTATGATAGATTGCTTTTGAGTTTGTAATAAAGTAGCAATCTTGGTTATGCATTAGATTTTGTTCTAATTATGCTATTTCTTATCTCAATTTTGGTACTTTTGTGTTTTGATTAAGTACAATGGCAATTTAGAAATTATTGTTGTCATTTTATTTTCTAGAATTGCTTGAGTTTGTTGTTGAGATGAAAAAGTGTTTGAAGAGAGTTTGGTCAATTTGAATAAAGCATGTTTGGCGTTGGTGACTTTGTACTCTCAATCTAGGCCATGTAATGGTTTGACATACGGAGTTTTGCGTTTCGAAGACGCATCGGTACACAATTTATAGAAGATGTCCGTTCTTGATTGCCTAAAGTGAGTAGGCTTATGAAATTTTGTTTGAGGTGGAGGTTCTATGGTTTTTGGGTGAGCATCACTTCTTGGTTCAAGGTGGAGTTATCTTGTTTGATCTGTTTCAATTCAAGGTGGAGATTTGTTAGTTTGATGCCTTGAATCTCATCAAACGGAGGTTTCGCGGGTTAGCTCGACCGGGCGGAGTCGCTTGTCTTCAGCAGGCTCTTAAGGCAAAGACCCCGATCAGGTCGGGCTGGGAACGCCCAATTGGGCGTCCTTCGCGAATCACGATCGGGCGAACGGCGCCCAATCGTGCCCAAGACATCAACAGGTTTGAAGAAATTGATCGCTCGATCGGGCGGCTGGGTTTTTTACGCGGCTTGGCGATTTCCGAATTAGATTCTCTTTTAGGGTTTTTTGCGGGGTTCTTTATGTTATAAAAGGCCCTTTTTTGGTGTTCATTATTTTTGACTCAACTTATGACACACTTTTAGCCTCTCGTATTTTAGGACTCCTTATAGTCATTCTCTCTGTTTTTCTCCATCATAGTGATGAAGGTCAAATCCCCCACCTGTGGACGTAGGTCTATTTTGACCGAACCACGTAAATCCTTGTGTTTTTTCTGTTTATTTTCTTTATGGCTTTTCTCATCTTTATTATTTCATTGACTTGTTCCGCATTAATCAAACTACAACACCTCGTTTCCTAACAAATTATGATAATATGCATAAGTCACAAAATGATACTATATTAATTATGTAGAAGTGTTCCCCTCAAAAAAAAAAAATTATGTAGAAGTGTTGGGTATCATATGAAATATTCCTCAAAATGTTACTTTGACCAATCTAAAAAATAATAAGTCCCTAGTATGTAAACTGGGGTTCTTTCATTGGCACATTTGGAAAGAACGCAATGCTATCATTTTTAACAATGACTCTTGGAATTCATTAAGGGTCTATTATAAGACGTGCTTTGGGTATAACGAATGGTGCACACGTACGAATTTTGACACCAGCCTACAACTTGGTTCTCCCCTAACGGGAGCTCCACTCCAATCCCCTTCCCCCCCATCTTTTTCTCTAGTGGCCTGGGAGCCACCTCCTCCTGATTTCATCAAACTTAACTTTGATGGGTCCGTCAACAATTCATCAGCTGCAGCCGGAGTAGTCCTTCGCAACAACGAGGGTGAGCTCCTCCTTGCGGTTACTTTCAACCTTGGCAACACTCATGCATTTGTAGCGGAAGCTATGGCCTTACATCATGGAGTAAGGCTGGCGCTCCAACAACAGATTACAAATCTCTCGCATTGAGGGTGATTGTCTATTGGTTATCAACGCTCTCAAACAATCGTGGGCGACACCTTGGCAAATTGATCACATCATCAAGGATAGTATTCTCCTCCTCCGACAATTCGACTGTTCATATTCAACATGTTTATCGCGAAGCAAATAGGGGAGCAGACTGGGTGGCTAATGTTGGTCACTTAGTAGATAATTTTTTTCAGATTACCCCCGTGTAACAATTCGGTTTTACATCAAATCCTTGTAACTAATACATTGGGAGTTCCCCTCATGAGGAGGGCCTCCTAATATCCTTTTTCCTTACCATATAAAAAAAGGTTCCTACATCTCTTATTCCCTTAAATCTTCTATGGTTTGGCACAAATAATGAAAGATTATTGTCACATGTGCAAAAAATAAATATTGTGGAAAGTGGAAACAAGAGCAATGGTTTAGTACAATTTAAAAACAAAATTGTGCAAATTATTAAGCAACGAATGGAATATTCACAAAACCATCGTTGTTTGTGTCGTAATCATCGAGTCAATCGCATGTTAAGTGCGAAAGTTCGTTGTAATTGTAAAAAATCATCAGGACATACGATTATTGGTTGGATCGTCGGAGAGATATGTACGTAAACAATTTGTATTCGATTTGATAAAAAATACACCCCCTCTAAATCCAATAAGATGAGAACATGGTGTTAGCTTTTTGATGATTTTTTAAAAGACTAAGAAAGGTAGGATGGAAGAATTGTCCAATCTGTTGCACGTGATCAGCCAACTAAACACACCGACGGTCAATTGCACCGAAACTAGCATTACTACATCCCCATTAGAGAACCATATTACTAAATTATAGAAATCCAACGTTGAGATGTGATAATGCATTATTGCTTCATCTTGTTTACCAAGCTTGCATTTCATTTCCTTTCTTCTTTTGCAATATACTAAGTGTATTTGGACCAGGGGCGGATCCAGGATCTCGAGTGAGGGGTAGCGTAACTTTACGATTCTGTCGAATACCCAAAAAAAAAAACCACAACTATTAAATTCAAAATGTTACAAAATCCAAATATGTCATAGAAGTACTTTAATAGTATAAATGACAGTTTTTCACTATGAGTTCTCAAATTTTGGAATAGATCTACAAATGCATCAACTTTTACATCAGAAAACAAAATTTTCCCAAGATAAGTAACTAATAATTCACAAAAAATGTAGTTCACTAACAAGTAACAAATGACAATTCATACAAATTATACCTCACTAAAAAATCACGAATGACAATTCACGCAAATTATAACTCACTAACGACTCACTTAAGGAGTAATTAACAATTCACACAGTTATAATACACTAAAAATTAGTTAACTAACAATATACATTATCATAATACACTAATAATTCAATCAATATAAATTCACTAACAATTCGCCTAATTAAAATTCACTAACAATTCGCACAATTAAAATTCACTAACAATTGCGCAATTAAAATTCACCAACAAGGCAACAACTCACTAACAATTCACCAGCTATAAATTCATTAAGTCATATATTGATATATCTTTAGGTTCTATGCATCGAGTTACCAATTTACCCAAATTAAAGGTTACCATTTACAAACTATGATATTAAGAAAAAAAAAAAAAACTAACCAAAAGGAAAGAATCACCCTTCTTCTGCTTGCTCTCCTGTCTTCACTAGCATTCTCGTCTCTACTCGGTCTTCTAGATCCAATTTTAATAGTTTACATACTTTACATCAATCAAACGTATCATTTAACCCAATTAGTCCTGTCAATTGCAAGTCATTTACTTGCCTTCTGATGAGTTGCATCAAAATCCTCTTTGTCCTCTCATCGAAGAGAAGATGGAGATTGAGAAGATAAGATGAATTAGGGATCCCTTCTCTCCGAAGACGACACTCCGGCACAAAATTAGAAACTCAATTATGGTGATTAGAGAACAACGAAAAGGAGGGTGAGAGAGAGAGAGAGAGAGAGAGAGAGAGGAGAGAGAGGAGGCAAAGGGGAGAGAGGCGGACAGAATTAGGGTTTGGCTGAACTCACTCACTGCACGCTTTCCGCCTTTCCCTCTCAGTGTTTTTTTTTTTTTTTTTTTTTATATAAAAAAATCAATTTTTTTAAAAAAAAAACAGGGGTAGCACGTGCTACCCCTTGTTACCATGTGGCTCCGCCACTGATTTGGACCACAATGTTTGATAATAAAGCTAGTGGTTGGACTTGGGTCTAAGCGATGCCTCGGAAATTTAGTAAGATAAAAAAAGATGTATAGTTTAAGGTTGCCATTTGGTCACAAGCACGAGACATAGTTTAGTGGTTAGATCATGAAATTATAAATTAAGAGGTCACGGATCTGAGACCTGTTATGCAAATTTTTTATTATCTTTTGAGGGAATGTTGTTTTAGCGTATGATCGCCGTATTGGAGATAAAGCGGCGTCACATCAACGTATAAGGTGGGGTGACACGTGGCGGTTTGCAACGCGTGCTCACACATTTTCATAATGGTACAGATAGGCTTTAGCCTACGTAATATTCGAGATATTAGCCATATTAAGAAGTAAGCTAGAAAATCTAAGAGGCATAGGACTTTCATTACACAGTTGAAATTTAGGATAGATGAAATTTCAGAGGTTGGCCTACACTACAAACAGGGGTCAAAGTTCAGTGTACGATTTGGATATAGGGCTAGTCCAATCTGATCAGAACAAAATTTGGATTATACTTTTCCAATCCAAATACAAACCAATTAGAATTTGAGTTCAAAGCAATCCAATCTGAATTTTCAGACACTAGATTGGATCCGATCCGAATTATCCAACTTTTTTAAACATTTTTTTTTCCAATGAAATAAATTTGGCGCAAGCATCAAAATGAAGTGTTTGATAATAGAAGTAATTCATACAATCCCATAAAAATTCATTAATAAACTAATAACAACTAATATTCATTACAAACACATAATTTATTACAACAAAAGGTTCAACAACAGTATAACAACACGTTTAACTATTATACAGCAGATTCAAATTTACAGCAGCAAGTTAAGGTTTTAACTGTTAGGGAAAGGAAAGGATTGTCGAACCATTTGGATTTTTTTTTTAAGAAAAAATAATTAAGCCCACTCATAAATATACAATATAGGGACTATTTATTATTCGGTTATTTTGGATTTTTGTATCTAATCACCCTCAATCCAATCCAATCCAAAAATTCGGTTTTTCAAAAAACCTTTGTTGGAGTACAAGGTGACACTCAAGAAGGGAGGGGGGGTTGAATTGAGTGACAAAATTTAATCGATTTATGCAAAAACAAAACTATAGCACTGTGCCTCACACTGTGTTAAATACTCGCAGACTCGTTTTTAATGTTTTTACTCAAATGAACTCGAATCAAAACTAAAAGCAAGGAAATCAAATAACAAAACACGAAATTTAACGTGGTTCAATTTCACCTCTGAGATCTACATCCACACTACCTACTCTTTTATTATTTGGATCTTAAAATATCAATCTTTTGATACAATATGATTCCCCCACTACTAACTCTAGTAGTGCTGTAACACCCAGACAATTCTCTAATTTATAAAATACATTTTTCCCACAAAAAATAGAGAATCACCAAAGTATTATCGCCCCGTCGCTCGTGTGATAACGTATCGGCTTACTCAGAATTTTACAGCGGAAAATAAATAAAGTACTTGAAATCATTAATTAAACTTAAAAGATAATTTAATGTCTAAGAACCATAATGTTCTCAAACTAAGTCAACCACAAAGTCAATTCCAAAATCAAACCAAAGTCAAACCAAACATAAAAGGTAAAAACCATGGAACATAATTAAACCAAAAATATAAAGAGTATTTAAAAGAGGCCAAAAACACGGGCTCTCCAAACTGTCTCCCAAAACCCCAATGGATGCATGATCTTCAAACCTCGAATGGTCGATGCTATATTGATCCTAAAAGACTGCTCGCCAAATGGGGTCATTACAGGATCAATAAGGCACAACCATGATCGATACACAAAAAAGCACGTAATCAGCAAAGCTGAGTACATACTTAATAAATAAAACACATAATCTAACATGATACTAATAAGCATTAAATCATGGATAAATACTTCCTCCGTTTCATTTTACTTGCTACACTTCTCAATTCACGGACTCCTAGGCAATTTTTGGAGAAGATAGAGGTAGAGAGTAAAAAGAAAAGAGACCCATGTGAGAGGAGAGAGATAGAGAGAGTTTATTGCCCAAAAAGGAAGTGTAGCAAGTAATGTGAAACTTCCCACAATGGAAAGTGTAGCGAGTATTATGAAACGGAGGAAGTAATTACATAATAAAAAATTAGACTCACTAGACTGAACTTGACTCCACAAAACCTGCAGATTATTTTATTAATAAATTTGAATAGTCAATGGATAGAGTTGTCCAACCAAACCTTGTCTTCAATTTAGAAGACGAAGTACGGACGTGACTCCGTATTCCCGCGACCAACGATATCGAGGTACTAATTAAATAAAAATAGGACACGATGATCAATCCGGCCCCATGGAAAATCATGGGCTACCACCATGTTCTCCAACTCATACTAGTCCAATACTTCAGATGTGCACAAGTCTAAAATTTATTGCTATTCAGTTTTCACTTTACGTATTAACATTTTATTGGATGTTGGGACTCACAACAGTAAGACAACCAACACAAATAACATGAATTCACAAGATTCCAATTTTATCTTAGGATTAAAAACTGTGATCATACAACTCAATTGGCCCAGAATTAATCCCATTTATTTATTGACTAAGATCAATAACAACCAACCTTTATTTGTTGACTTAAATCAACAACCAACAAACCTGTTAATAGGTAAATATCCAACTTTACTAAATAAGGCCCACGATCCTTATAAAGTAAATAATATAATAAATTCAAGGGAACAACATGATACATTTCATGATCCAATAAACAATACATTTATTAATCCCTTATGTGAATTAATAAATTAAACGTTCCCAACCCACATGCTTGCATCTATCATCCACATAAAGATGTAATACTTCATACTAGGTAACAATCAACATGATTCACACAACAGTATAAAACATGCAAATCCACTTAAATATAAGCCACATATGAACTATAAAAAGTTCCCTACACATGATACTGTATCAATCCTAACCTTAGGACATGATACTAGTCTCAAAACACATAGGCATGTACGTACCCTGTGTAAACAATACGGGAGGCCACTTTCTCAACTTAGAATTCACCCAAGGTGAAATCTTCTCCTACCAAATAATAAAATTTCCACTAAAAGTACACCAATAAAAATTCCAGCAAGGTATAACTTCTTTAAAACTCTTTTAAACACACTTTAAAATAAGTACTCAATTTTCATAAACTATAATATAGTACTATAGTTTTTACTCTTAAAACACTAAAAATCCATGCTTAAATGTTTAAAAACCCAATATATATATATATATATATATATATATATATATATATATATATATATATATATATAGGTGTCAAAAACTGGGCCGACCCACGGGTGAACCCGCATGCGACCCAGACCCAACCTGTTCCAAGCCGAGAGTGGTCGGTTGGAAAGCCGACCCATTCCGACCCATCATCCACCTGTGCCTAATTGAACCCGTGGAATTGGTAGCCCAACCTGAATTGGGCCGACCCGGGTGGACCCGTGGCCGTTGCACCCGAGAACAACGACCCGAGCCCAACCTCGTTCCCGACCCAAAACTAACCCGCACCCAACTTCAGCCCGCCAATGACCCAGTTAAACCCACCCTAATTATCACCCGACCCGGTTGTGACCCAACCCGGTTAGCACCCGACGCAGTTGTGATCCAACCCCGCTTATCACCCAACCCAGTTACCACCCGACCCAACTAAACCCGACCCAAGTAAACCCAACCCAAAACCATTCCGACCCAATGCAACCCGACCCAAAACCATTCCGACCCAGTTTTCTTCCTCTCAGCACATGCTATGAGTAGTAAGCATTAATTAGCTATTAAAAAAAAAAAAAAAAAGTAGTAACCAACTAAGCATTAATCGCCTACATTTACTCCCAACCCCCAAACTCAACCCCCCACGCCCCACCCCACGAAATTCAACCCCGCTCGCCATAAGTAATCTGGGGCTACACCTCACGGCATTCATCATTTCATCTTCATCCTCATCTTCATCTCTCTCTAAACTTCTCCCTACTCCCACGAAATTCAACCCCCAAATTCAACCCAAAAAAAACGAAATTCAACCCCCACCAAAAAAACGAAATTCAACCCCAAATTGTACTCTCTAAACGGTTCCTAGTGTTGCTACCATAAGTAGGAGCTACCTCCACCTGAGTACCCTCCATAGTAGCCACTGAACAACCTATCCAGTTTGACCCCCTCCAAAAAAAAATCTCAATTTAAACCATAGTTATTTCCAATAGAAATCCCCAAAACTAACATATTATAATACTGATGAAAATTCACATCACCAAACTCTCCAACATCATCACACTTAAACAAAACAAAAGCAGAAACTCCACCTGTAAATCTAAGCTATCACCTCGAATGTTTCTAGCATCTAAGAAATCCCCATTTGATTAGGGTAGATATTCATTAACTAAATAAAACAAATACTACTAGAAATTGAGAACATAAGAGATCAATAGATAAAAATTCTCACATTAACTTGGTTTTAAGCTTCTATAAATCTACTAAATTGTAAGAAATCAATACATAATACTACTACCCTTTTTAAATCAGCAAGCAATATAAAACTACAAAAAAAAATTAATGATCAAAATCAACAGCATAATATACCCATTATATACTATGATAATTCTACTATGATAATACATAGATTTGAGATAAACAACTACACAAATTAGGCTCTTTTGCCTCGAATCCTCCTGGCAAGCTGGATATCCTTAGGCATAATAGTTACCCTCTTAGCAGAGGTTGTTTCCTCAAAGAGATTTACACTTCAGCAGCTTCTTGGAGAGCGGTTGTTGGGGCTTGTTAGGGAAAATAGAAATGAACAAGGGTCACAAGACAACAATCTTCTAGGCGTGGATCACTTTCCCAAAAGTAATATTCCGACCCTAATCGTAAAGCACGGGTTCACGGAATTCACCTTCGAGATACAAAGAAGAAACAATAGTGGTCACGCTTACTATGAACACTATTCAATGAAAATGAGTTTGTGAGATTTTGTAGAGATGAAGAATTTCTGATTTTGATCCTTTAGAGTTTGAATGCAAAAAGAGAGAAGTAGTTTTCTCAACACCCTTCATCATATGAGAGACCTCATATATATAACAATGCTATACTGTTTCAGAAAATCCGAAACGATACATTGACAACCGTCAAAACACGCGAAATAACGCAAAGAGCAACAAAAGTCAGAGACACCGTCGCGATGCTCGTCGCGAGCTCCAGCACGTCGCGAGGGGCGACACTGGTCGCGAGTCGCGACCAGTCCTAGCCTTCCCACCAAACCAGTGTGCTGCTGGTTGGCTACCACATGACTGAGATGTGCGAGGCTCTTGCTATCCTGCTGGTTTGCTACGTGAGGAGCGAAACTGCTGCCCTCCAACTCTAGTTTCATAAAGTTCTCATCCAATATGCAAGAACATTTAATGAACCACATATAGCATATCATTACATATATTATTCGAGTAACGACACCATTACCAAGCAACTCAAACAATATATCATGAACTAAACTAACTTTATACTCTAAATCTCCAACAATCCTCCCCCATTTAGAGTATACAAAAATAGTTATTGCACAAGCATCATCAAAACAAAAACAACCTCATGCATAAATGAAAATGTACAAAGACTTGAACTTCCACTTAGTATAATACACATTCCAAGCATTCGTATCCAAATGGTGTCGATAAACGATTGAACCATTAGCAACACATAATGAAAACTTGAAGATATTACACACACAAGATTAACTACTCATTTTCAATATATACTTGACACTAATTAGCCATGTGTCCATATCAATTCATAAGTGCATCAAAGCTATGCCTCACTAGCTCCTTGAAGCGGTCAAACTTCGCACTTACATAGGTAGATCTCTTAGAAAAGCATGCTCCTGTGACAAAGCACAATGTCAAGAGACCTATTAAGATTAAACAACCTCTTAAACCATCACAGATCTAAAGAACTTTACCTTGGATGATTATACAAGTTCTTTCAATCAACAAATAAGGAAATTAATCTTATTGAACTCTGATGTGTCGTATTTTATATAGATTTTAGGTGCATTTAGGTTGCATTATAGGAGCATTTAGATGCATTGTAGTTCATAATTGCATACTATTACTTAATTTGCGAAATATTACTCCATTTGTGTGTTTTTGGTATTATTTGATGAATTTCAGGTATTGAAAACATAATTGGAGTATTATTGGACAAGCTTGAGTACTTGGGAGCAAGCTACATTGATAAGGATCACTTTAGAAGTATTTGAGTGCAAATTGAAGCTCAATTGGAGTTGGAATTCATTGAAAGAATTATGGAAATCGAGTTATGTTCACTCTTTTGCCCATAACTTTTGATTCAATACTGATATTGGGTTGATTCCAACGGCATTGGAAAGTAGGCTTGAAGATCTTTCCAACGATATATTGCACGGCCCGAGACGAGTTGTATTTTGAGAGATATGGGCTTCGCAAGTTGGCCCAGTCTGCCAGAAATTTCTTACGCGCACGCGGTTTTGATAATTTCGACCATTTAATGATTTATTTGGTTTCCTTATCTTGTAAATTTGGTTCCCTACTAGTATTAGGACTTAGATCTATTATCTATTACTCACTTTTCAATATCACGTTATTTTTCCTCTCTAGTTTTCTCTCTAGTTTTATGCCCTAGTTTGTTTTCTATTGCTACTTTGGAGATTCAAGACTCAAGCTTTCTTATTCATCTTCAATATTAATCAAGTTTTATTCTCTTCTCTTCTCTCTATTATATATTAATTATGTTTTCTATTATGTTTATTGCTCTTTTTGCCATGATTAGTGAGTAGTCTTTTTATCTAGGATTGAGTTGAGCCCTAGTATGGATTGATCATGTAAATTATTCTCTAATTCCCATGTAATTCGATTGTATGTTTAGGGTTTGATAAGATTGTTGTTATTGTCAATTGTGCATCTTGATTTAGCCCTAATTTATATTATCAACGAAAGTTGGAATTGAGATTAGGAATATTTGTTTGATGTTAAATTGTTATTTTATTAATTGAGTTCATCAACGAAAGTTGGGTCTTAATTTAGATAATCTTGTCATTGATTTGAATTCTCCCATGAAAATAGGTGAGAACTAGAATTGAGAATTATTTGACATTGGTTCTTAATGCTTCTAATTATGTATGTAAGCCATGAAAATAGGAGACATACATGTTAGTTAGGCCTTTTGCTATCACGAAAGTGAGCTCTAGGTATTGAGGAATGACCGAGTATTTAGTTTCGGTTCGCAGCTGTGCTTTATTACTCAGTCATAAGGGAATGTCAATCTCGCCTAAGCTATAAGTGAATAACTGGGATGTGAGTTATATTTTGATCAATTCATATTAGTGGTGATACTTAATCTTAGTGTTTTAATTATCATATTTTGTTATTAGTTTATAGAGTCTTCTGGATATTTGGAATGTGTAGCTATTTCATAGTCTAGAGTCAACTAGTGTTTAGTCTTGCACCTCCCTGAGTTCGACCCGTATGTGCTACGACACCGTTCACTTGCGGTATTAAAATAAAACCCTAACAAGTTTTTGGCGCCGTTGCCGGGGAGGTAACGGATTAGAATTAGTTTGATTATAGATTTAATAGACTACATTGTATATACTTTTATTTTTTTTTCTTTTGTAAATAACTCTTTTTTTTTTTTTACTTTTGTAAATTTCTTCCTTTTCATTGTTCATGGAGTCATATTATCACTATAATAGGGACAATTCTATTGATAGGGCCAATGGTTATAATTCTTTGGATTCTCATGTTTCTTATTTTGATACATCGTGTCAATATAATTCCAATTTTTGCATGAGTTCTAATCAATTACCTAATATGTTTTGTGAACCCCATTCACATGCTAGTAATTCTAAAGCAGTTTTCTATTTTCCTCAATATGAGAATGAAGCGTTCTGGAAATACTATCATAGGCTTGGTGATTTTTTTGGTCCTAATCATGGAATTGGACAATGGGATATATGCCTAGTGGTTTATGAGGGGTTAAATAAAGAAACTAGGATAATTGTAGACAAATTGGTTAATGGAAGATTTATGTCTCAATCTCCTGATTATTGTTGGGATTTAATTGAGTGGTTGGCTAGAGATACCTACGAGTGGGAGATGTCTTCATCTGCTAGACCAATTTCGAAAACATTCTCCACTCCTTCACCTCAAAATTTCACTACAACACCTCCCTACTGCTCTACTTGTCACTCTACTTCTCATGATATTTCTCTATATGATGTGACATTAGTAAACGATTTTGATCCCTCTCCCCATTATGATTGTCAATCTGCTCGGAGTTATAGTTTCCACCCATATATTTATGATGATGATGATGAGGGTTGGAAAGAACTTGAAAATTATGGGGATGATTATCAAATCACGGGGAAGATCGATGTAAAGGACGTTTTGAGTGAGGAACAACCCTTGGTTGAAAATCCTTCATTGGAGAAGTCTATAGATGAGAGTGAAGTTATTCGTGAGTCTTTGTCGGTTCCACCAATTGTTTTTGAGCCTCATGTTCCTTTCTCTCGAAAACTTGACCTTATTCCTTCTTTCCCTATATTATACCCCCCATCTTTCCCTATTTCTCCCAATTTGGACGACTCTTGTGATCTTGTTACCGATGTACATTTAGTTTTAATTCCTTCTTTTGAGTCATGTAAAAAGACTAATGATTTTTCTTTTTCTTACTCTTGTAAATATAACTTTTCTTCTGATTTTCCTTTTTTTAGATTTAATAGCTTTTTAGAACTAGTTTATTTTGTTTTTCCTTTTCACTCTTACATAATAAGCTCTGAGATGTTTGCGGGGACATATGATAAACTTCTTAGAGCGTTGAAGTCTTCTCGCATTAGTCTACTGATTTTACATGGTCGTGCGGGACCTTCATAAATTTGCGCTTTTCGGGAGGCAACCCGAGTTTACCTTCTTTTCATTTTCTTTGATTTTTCCTTTTCGTGTGATCTTATTTACATTGATGTTTTTGTGTTTGTTTTTGGTGTGTTTATAGGTTTAAAAAAAAAAATGTTCGTAGAAAAGAAGCTGGTAGACGACCTTCTACAACACGAGTCGCGGCACAATTCCCCAGCTCGCGGACAAATGCCGAGAACATACCGCGACTCGCGGCGAATACCTCGACTCGCGGCAAATACCGCGACTCACGGTGTGAAACGCGACCCGCGTTTTTAGAGGTCGAAATATTTATACACAAAAGCTGGGCGAAGCAAGCAACAGTCTATGCCACGGCTTCACCGTGGTCTGGTACTGTGCAGCTTCCACGCCCCCTGCTATCCTTGTGCGATGCAGCATCACCTCCCATCACCATCACCAGCACATCTCCGTCATCCTTCCCTCCTCCACCACCACTGGCCGCCGTGTCCAGCTTGCGCACACCAACAACCACCTTCCTCCCCTGTTTCCTTTCGTTTTTCTCCTCCACTCCAGCTCTCCTCTCTCCCCTCCTTCGCAATTTCCTTCTAACCACCATCATCATCACCGCCTGCCAGCCACGACTCCGGGACCACCCCCCACAGCCGTCGCATCACCCGCGCCTAGTTCCTTCTCAGCCCCGCTCGTGGTCTCTTCAGCCGTGCCTAGTTCGCCTCCGACCACCACAGCACTGAATTCTCCCCGGCACCCTCGAAATTCCATCACCTTGCCTTCTCGTGGTTCGCAAGCTGTTGATGCCCAATTCTCTTCCCCTCTGTTCTGTTCTTTCTTATGTCTTCTTTCTTTCTCCTTTTTCTTTTATTTCTTCTTTTTGTTTTCTTTTTAATTTTGTATTATTCTGATTTCTAATCTCTCTTTTCCTTTCTTTTTTCTTTTCTCCTTTTTTTTACTCCCTTTTCTTTTTCTTATTACTTTTTCTCTTCAATACCTAATTTCTTTTCTTTTTCCCCTTTTTCTAATTGATGGTTGTTGCAGGATCCGCGCAAGTCGACTACAAATTGTTTCAAGTTGGTTCTCAAGAAGCATTGCGATATAAATTTTGAGCTTATTCGACTCTTTTTCCCATTAAATTGGGTAGTAAGCCTCTTTATTCTATTTCGTCGATGCTCTTGATGTTCCTTTCAATTTTTGCTTGGATTTTTGTTTGTGTGGCTCTACTTGTTGGATTTTTATACAACCTTGATTCAATTCTTTCATTGTTGGGAATTGCATGTGGCAATTTTGGTGGATTGTGGTGTTTGTGGGAGTGCTTGATGATTCGGTGATTATTGGGTCGCTTCCGGTTCTTTCTCTGATCTTGCTTATTGCAGTGAGGACACTGTCAATTTTAGCTTGGGGGAGGAATATTCTATCATTTACTGCTTTCTAGTGTAGTTTTTATTGCTTTCTTAGGCTGTTGCACGGTTTGTACTGCTTACTAGGAGTGGGAGTTTACGTGTAACCAAAAAAATTGTACTGCTTTCTTAGTTGCATCAGCATATTAGATTTCATCTCATGTTAGTTGGATTTATGGGACTATTGCTAGCACTATTTGAGAACCTTGTTGATATCCAAACTACGGTCTTAAGCGTAATCCATCTCATTCATGATTCTTCAGAGCATAATTGTACCGCGATTGATTGCTTGTGGCAAGATTGATTGATCTCTCTCTGGCTTGATTTAACCTTATTCTTTAGACATCTTTACCCAAGTGAGCTTTTGTGCCTATAAACTAACGTATCTGTGTCAGTTATGTTCTTTCATGTGTGATTAGTTCCTCATTGTTGCATGGATCTTGACTTTGACTTGGTACTCTTTGATACTTGACTTTATAAGCATTTGGATATGATTGAGGCGTTTTTTTTCATTGTTCTGAGCTTTCAAATATATTTTCTTTTCATATATGTTATCCTTTCTCTAGCCACGCTGAGCCTTTCATGACTTTATTCTGAATCAATCTACATTACAAGCCTCTAGCCTTTTATGATTTCTCTACCCAAGCCTTGCTAAGTGGAGTAGCATTAAAGTTTATGTATTGAGCTTGTATTCGTGGTTTTGCGGTGATTATTGGAAGAAAAGATGTTAAGGAAGTTGCTTGAAATAGTGTGGAAGTATGAAATGAAAAGAATGATGAAGAAGTTGTGAAAAATAATTCTAAAAAAATGAAAAAAATAGAATAAAAGTTGAATGAAATTTGTTGGAATTGATAAAGATGGGTACTCTCTTGATTTAATGGTAATGTGTTGTTGAACTTCTAGTATAAGTTTTTGTGACGTTTGCATCTAATGGCCATAGATGTTAAGTGTTGTTTTCTCCACTAGTTGGCTTTTAGCACCACATTTCCAAATACATTTCCTACCCATAACCTCATCCCCATTACAACCCTTGAAAGTCCTCATGATCTTTTCGCATTATAATTTCGAGTGGAGAGTGAGTCGATAGTCAAAGTTAAAGAGTATATGTTTCATTTGAGTCGACATGGTTTAGGTTGAGTGACATTGATTATGCCATAAACACACGAGAGTATGAGTGCACATGACTATAGTGAGGTTTCTCAGGTTTGGTTGAGTCTAGCTTGGGGGAGATGGTATGTGGTATGCTAGGAGAGTTGATTGCATTACATGACGTGCTATGCGACTTTGCTTGAGAATGTTTCAATGCTTGGTTCGTGTAGTAATTGTATCTCTCGTGTTCTCAATTGTGTGCTTCGCCCTATCGTAGTCCCATATTGTAGGTTGTCTTTCTTTTCCAATGTCTATGTCTAATTGCTGGAGGACAAGCAATGGTTTAGCTTGGGGGAGTTTGATGTGTCGTATTTTATATAGATTTTAGGTGCATTTAGGTTGCATTATAGGAGCATTTAGATGCATTGTAGTTCATAATTGCATACTATTACTTAATTTGCGAAATATTACTCCATTTGTGTGTTTTTGGTATTATTTGATGAATTTCAGGTATTGAAAACATAATTGGAGTATTATTGGACAAGCTTGAGTACTTGGGAGCAAGCTACATTGATAAGGATCACTTTAGAAGTATTTGAGTGCAAATTGAAGCTTAATTGGAGTTGGAATTCATTGAAAGAATTATGGAAATCGAGTTATGTTCACTCTTTTGCCCATAACTTTTGATTCAATACTGATATTGGGTTGATTACAACGGCATTGGAAAGTAGGCTTGAATATCTTTCCAACGATATATTGCACGGCCCGAGACGAGTTGTATTTTGAGAGATATGGGCTTCGCAAGTTGGCCCAATCTGCCAGAAACTTCTTACGCGCACGCGGTTTTGATAATTTCGACCATTTAATGATTTATTTGGTTTCCTTATCTTGTAAATTTGGTTCCCTACTAGTATTAGGACTTAGATCTATTATCTATTACTCACTTTTCAATATCACGTTATTTTTCCTCTCTAGTTTTCTCTCTAGTTTTATGCCCTAGTTTGTTTTCTATTGCTACTTTGGAGATTCAAGACTCAAGCTTTCTTATTCATCTTCAATATTAATCAAGTTTTATTCTCTTCTCTTCTCTCTATTATATATTAATTATGTTTTCTATTATGTTTATTGCTCTTTTTGCCATGATTAGTGAGTAGTCTTTTTATCTAGGATTGAGTTGAGCCCTAGTATGGATTGATCATGTAAATTATTCTCTAATTCCCATGTAATTCGATTGTATGTTTAGGGTTTGATAAGATTGTTGTTATTGTCAATTGTGCATCTTGATTTAGCCCTAATTTATATTATCAACGAAAGTTGGAATTGAGATTAGGAATATTTGTTTGATGTTAAATTGTTATTTTATTAATTGAGTTCATCAACGAAAGTTGGGTCTTAATTTAGATAATCTTGTCATTGATTTGAATTCTCCCATGAAAATAGGTGAGAACTAGAATTGAGAATTATTTGACATTGGTTCTTAATGCTTCTAATTATGTGTGTAAGCCATGAAAATAGGAGACATACATGTTAGTTAGGCCTTTTGCTATCACGAAAGTGAGCTCTAGGTATTGAGGAATGACCGAGTATTTAGTTTCGGTTCGCAGCTGTGCTTTATTACTGAGTCATAAGGGAATGTCAATCTCGCCTAAGCTATAATTGAATAACTGGGATGTGAGTTATATTTTGATCAATTCATATTAGTGGTGATACTTAATCTTAGTGTTTTAATTATCATATTTTGTTATTAGATTCTTCTGGATATTTGGAATGTGTAGCTATTTCATAGTCTAGAGTCAACTAGTGTTTAATCTTGCACCTCCCTGAGTTCGACCCGTATGTGCTACGACACCGTTCACTTGCGGTATTAAAATAAAACCCTAACAAACTCAAGACCCAACGTCTTATTGGGCGTTAAGGTAAGATTCCCTTACTCGTGATTTCCAAAAGGCACCAATCCTAAACCGATTGCCATCCTCTTTACCGTATCTCTAGCTAACGCCTTAGTGAAACAATCCGCTAGATTATACGTAGTTCTCACATAGTCAACAGTGATAGCACTATCTTTGAGAAGTCCTTGGACATAACTATGTCTCACACCAATGTGTCTTGACTTACCATTATACACTTGACTATAAGCTCTTGCCAATGCTGCATCACTATCACAATGTATAGCAATAGGTGATATTGGTTTTGGCAACAAAGGTATCTCAAACATGAGATTCCTTAACCATTCGGCTTCTTTGCTTGTCGATGGCAGAGCTATAAACTCCGATGTCATTGAAGAATCCGCAATGCAAGTTTGTTTCTTAGAAGCCCAAGATATCGCACCTCCCCCAAGGAGGAATGCCCATCCACTTGTGGAGGAATGATCTTCTC
Source organism: Beta lomatogona (assembly GCA_947646795.1). Taxonomy (NCBI): domain Eukaryota; kingdom Viridiplantae; phylum Streptophyta; class Magnoliopsida; order Caryophyllales; family Amaranthaceae; genus Beta; species Beta lomatogona. The sequence goes on from CANSNZ010000116.1 coordinate 1,133,702, forward strand.
TATTAGAGATCCAACTTGCATCCGAATACCCTTCTAAAACCGAAGGATATCCACTATAGGGCAAACCATAGTCCATAGTTTTCCTCAAATACTTTAACACTCGACGAATAGCTTGCCAATGTTCCATACTAGGATTACTAGTATACCGACTCAATTTCCCTACCGCAAATGCGATATCCGTTCTAGTACTCGTCATAGCATACATCAAACAACCTATAACCCTCGCATACTCAAGTTGAGACACGGCATTGCCATCATTTGGCAATAATTTTTCACTCGGGTCCATAGGAGTTGAAACAAGAGAGCAATCACTAATATTAAACTTCTTGAGCACTTTCTCGATATAATGAGATTGTGACAAGATCAATTTTCCATTGTCTCTCTTAATTCTTATACCTAAGATGACATCCGCCTCCCCCAAATCTTTCATGGAGAATTGTGAAGATAGAAAAGATTTTGTCCACTCAACTTGTGACAAATCCGTTCCAAATATCAACATGTCATCTACATATAGACAAATCATGACACCATTACCGTTGTCATCAAATTTGCTATAAACACACTTGTCTGAATTATTCAATTTGAAACCATTAGACAACACAACCTCATCAAATTTTTGATGCCATTGCTTTGGTGCTTGTTTTAGCCCATACAAAGATCTAATCAACTTGCATACTTTATGCTCCTGACCTTTCACGACAAACCCTTCCGGTTGTCGCATGTAAACCTCTTCCTCTAGTTCTCCATTCAAGAACGCCGTCTTGACATCCATTTGATGGATCACAAGCTTATGAATAGCCGCAAGAGCTATTAATAACCTAATAGTGGAGATTCTAGCCACGGGCGCATATGTATCGAGATAGTCAATACCCGGTTTTTGTGAAAAACCTTGAGCCACTAAACGGGCTTTGAACTTATCAATAGTTCTATCTACTTTCTTTTTCTTTTTGAAAATCCATTTACACTCAATTGGTTTACACTTAGGAGGTAAATCAGCTAAAACCCAAGTGTTATTTCCCATGATGGAATCCATCTCATCATCAATTGGCTCTTTCCAAAAAGCGGCATCTTGAGACCTCATAGCCTCATTAAATGTTAAAGGATCCTCTTCCACATTAAATATATATGGAAACTTAGTCACTATGGAACTCCTTGATCCTTCAACCAAATATACATGAAAGTCCGGGCCGAAAGATTTCTCATTTCTCGCCCTTTTACTTCTCCTAGGTTGTGATGATGTTGACGCAACATTCTCATCAAGAGTTTGTTCATGAACTTCTTGATCAATGTTAGTTTGATCAAGACCAATTCCTTGATCAATGTTAATTTGATCAATTGCTTGAATATTGGTATTAGGAGTGATATCCTTTGGTCTAGGAATTGATGAATAACGTTTTTCATCAAAAATTGCATCTCTTGACTCCACAATAGTGTGAATTGACCAAAAGTCATTTTGTTCTATAACATAGAACCTATAGGATTTGCTATGAAGAGCATACCCTATAAAGATGCACTCAACTCCCCTTTCACCCAACTTTTTACGTTTGGGTTCCGGCACTTTTACAATTGCCCGACATCCCCAAACCTTGAGATAACTCAAGTTTGGTTTTCTTATATACCAAAGTTCATATGGGGTAACCTCGTTCTTTTTCATTGGAACTCGGTTTAAAATATGACAAGCTGTTAACATAGCTTCACCCCAAAAACCATCACTTAAACCCGAATAGGATAACATAGAATTTACCATTTCTTGCAAAGTTCTATTCTTTCTTTCGGCTATACCATTTTGTTGTGGTGTATAAGCCGCTGTAGTTTCATGTATAATGCCAGTAGATTGAAAATAACTCGGGTCATAGAATTCACCACCCCTATCGGTTCTAAACCGTTTAACTTTGTCACTTAGTTGTAATTCAACTTCATTTTTATAGATCTTAAACTTATCAAGGGCTTCATCCTTAGTAAATAACAAGTATACATAACAAAACCGAGAGTAATCATCAATAAAAGTTATCATGTATTTCTTGTTCCCCAAGGAAGGAGTGCTATGAAAATCACATAAATCACTATGCACCAAATCAAGCAATGAAGTATCTTTTTCTACATTGTTTGTAAAAGAATTTCTAGTTATCTTTGTGGCGGGCCGCGCTTGTCGTGAACGCCGCCCGTCCAAAGATAAAATTTCTCCTACTCTCTTTTACACTAAGCAAGTATAACGGAAGTAGGGTTCGTATCCACAGGGAAACGGGGACGAGTTCTATATTTAGCGTGAGATGGTACCTAGATAACTCTAATGGTCGAGCAACCTAATAATAATAACAAAGGGGGGTTTCGAGTAGATTATAACTAAACTACAACTAACTAGCATATAAACAAGATGAGAAATCAATTTAGGAAGATCTTGAATCCGATTAACATCCACTTCAATTCATTATCGATCATTGACCCTCCACTTTAATTATTTCCATAATTATCCATTGCCGAGAATTAATCTCGCGCTCTCCTTATTCCTAGTTGAATAGCACGATCAGCGTGACTATAAAACCCTAACTAAAGGATAACCTAGTTCGATCGCGTCTAAGTTCAATCCAATAGCAGCAATAAACACAGAGAACCAACATACCTGCTAACGTCATACAAGCGATAAACATTCAACAGTTGATTCAATTTCCCCAAGAAATAACCAAGACGATCTGCATCTAAGTTACTCCCTAGTTTGCTACCAATTGATAAAAGAATAAAACAATCCGATTCTATTCTTAAATCTAGCATGAGATTAATTACACAATCAAACTAGTAATATTCCTAGCATAATCATGCAAAAATCATAGAAAGCAAGCATAGAAATTAAACCATAATCAAAGAAACTAAATAGAGAGGAAAGATCTCACAATAATGCTTGAAGCTTCATATTAATCTCGTTCAAGAACGGTTCAAGCTACAATCGGCATAGCAATAGCCAATTCCATAATTGAAATCTACGAAAACTAAACTAGAAGATAAACACTAAAAAGAGAAGATAAGAAGAAAGAATGGAGTGTTGGATATTCTCTCTCCTCAAGTGTGTGTGTGTTTTAGGTCCAAAAACAAAGTTTAGTATTTATACTAAGGCTCAAAAGTCAGCCGTCAATTACGCCGACCTAGGGGTCCCGAGGTGCGGCATGTGTCGCACCGTGCGATGAGCTACTGCCTTCGCAACGAGCTGAAGAGCTGGGCCAAAACCAAGCAGGTCGCACCGTGCGAGATTCCTCGCGAGGTGTGAGCAAGCAGGTCGCGAGGTGCGACCATGCTCGCGAGGTGCGAGCTGGCTTGCTAGGCGGGTTTGGCTCGAGCGCTGGGCGCGCGCATGGCGTGCGATGCTTCGAGCGCTGGGCTGGGCAGCTTGGGCGAGGCTGCTGGTGAGCTGGGCGTGTGATGCTTCGAGCGCTGGGCTGCTGGATGGCTCGACGATGCTGCTGGATGGCTCGACGATGCTGCTGGTTGTGCGATGCTTGGTTAGCGGGTGTGCGTGTGATGCTAGGTGCCGCCGAGCCGCCGAGCTCTACTTGGTTGGTGATGACGAGCTTGCGGTGATGCGATGCTTAGGCACACGGTGGAGTTCCAAGAGCTCGGAACTTTACAACTTTAACAACAATTAATATACAAAATTCCGAACTTCCGCTAAGGTCTATTTATATGCAAACATTAACCATTATGAATAAATCCCCTAGCAAAGTGCACCTAAAGTAACGTATATACACCGTATAACATGAGCGTATCAAATACCCCCACACTTGAACTTTACTCGACCTCGAGTAGACTCAAAATGAGGATCACCAAATAAATCATCACCCAAACTAACGACACCAACCTACACTCCCCATCAACTACATCATCATCATCACATCTTAACAATCATCCGCTCAAAAACCTAAACGTAAGGGACGATGATTCCCCACACTTAGATTCGAGCTCACCTGAAAAATAAAAAGACGCGACAACAATAATCACCAAACGACAACCAAAATGTGAGCTCAAATCCTGAAGGATCTCAAAGGAATTGAACTCACTCCAACGCCACAATCAAAATGACAACTCGCCTAAAACTTCAGAAGATAAACTACTACTACTATTACATCCAACCTATATAAGCAAGCCATGGAACAAAGACAAAAAGGGATAAATTCCATGCTTACTCCCAAAAACAAACAATCAAAAGAAAGTGAAAGCCAAAACAAATCTCCGGCAAATGAGTTTCCAAAGTGTATAATTCTCTCTTAATCTCTCATTTTGCCTAGGAGCCCTTTCGGGTTTTCATCCTAGCTTCTCACATTTTTTCATCTCACCATCTTACCCGCTCACTATAAGCCACTTTTTTGCATAAGTTGCCCTTTCGGGTTTTCAACCTATCCGGGCCCCCATTTTTGCCCGAGTCGCCCGCCCTTGCGGGTTTTCAACTCAGCGGGATTCTTTTCATCATTTTTTTTTGTTTTAAATTAAAAGTAATAAATACAACATAGATACATGAGACTGAGAATTCCCTCCCCCCTACTTAAACTACACATTGTCCTCAATGTGTCGATAATTAAAAGAAAAAGTAAAACTGAAAATGGGGGGGGGAAATTTGAAAATCGGGTAAATCGAAGATCGAATCCTCAAAACTCATGAAAAGCAATCCGTCAAACTCAAATTTCTTAACAACACCAACTCAAATCTCTCAACTCAACTCACGACCCTCTCCCTCGAATCACTCAAACAAATGACAAATTCAAATTTTGTTTAGATTTTTGAGATTTGCTCCTAGCTTAAGAGATCGAAAAGATACATTAACAATCTCAACCCTCTAGTTGTACCAACTCCTAGCTATTGAAGTCCTCCCAACGGATTTCCTTTTGTGGATTTTGGTTACAAGTGAATTAAGATTGGTTGTGGATCTTTTTAGTGGTTGGGCGGTGGGTGAAAGAAAATTTGTTGTGGTGGTGGAAATTTGATGAAAAATAAAAGAAAAAGAAAGAAAATAAAGGGGTCTCGGGGTCTCGGGTTGCCTCCCAAGAAGCGCTGTTGTTTAAAGTCGTTAGCTCGACTTAGTACCTTGAGCTCAAAAATTGGGCTTGTGCTCCATATGTGACAATGGAGGCTCCATGTCAACCTCCAATTCGAGTACCCGCAAAACAAACGGAGAAGAACTCTTGCAATGCATCGTTAGTGGTACAAGGTGTCAAAACAAGATGGTAAATCAGGAGGCTTTTTCCGCTCTTTCAACTCCGGCCCCATAACCTGCATGTTAGTAGGAGATGCACAATCCTCAACAATGTCAAGAACATCATGCAAAATGAGTCAACAATGTTAATAGAGCAAAGAGGGTTATCATCCTTAATCAAAGGCTTAGAATCATTGATTTTAAACGCCTCTACCTTTCCCTCAAATTCCATGGTCAAAGAACCAGCGCAAACATCAATTTTAGTGCAAGATGTTTTCAAGAAAGGTCGCCCCAAAAGGATGGGGGGCGGCATGCTTATCGGGTTCCATCTCCAAAACATAAAAATCAGCGAGGAAATTGCAATTTCCCAACCTTAACTAACACATCCTCTAATTTACCCCTAGGATAAACATTGGATCTATCAGCTAATTGAATCACCACACCAGTTTCATGCAAATTGCCAAGTTTCAAAGACTTATACAATGAATATGGAATCACATTAATTGACGCACCTAAGTCTAACATGGCTTTAGGAAACATGGTGTCACCTATGGTACATGGGATGGTAAACATGCCTGGGTCCTTGCACTTTTGAGGCAATTTCTTTTGAAAGATAGCAGAGACATGCTCGCTAGCCTTCACTTTTTGCACTCCCTTTTGTTTTTGCTTTCTTTTCGAAGTACATAATTCTTTAAGGAACTTAGCAAACCTAGGTACTTGATTTAAAGCATCAAAAAGGGGAATGTTTACCTCACATTTACGAAAGATTTCGTTAATGGCATTGGTGCGATCTGTTTTGCGGGTTTCTCTCAATGCCTCGGGAAATGGTGGCTCGGGTTCATATGGTGGAGGAGGTGATTTTTGGACTTTCTCCTCTTGTTGAGGTGGCAATGATGTACAATCTGCTGTCGGTTCATGCTCGATCACCTCTTCCACTATATCTTTGCCTCGAACCGCCAACCGCTCTTTGCTTGCAATTTCCGCTCCACTCCTCAATGTGATAGCACTCACGTTCATCTTAGGGTTGAGTTCTATTTGGGATGGAAACCTCACCGAATCCCTAGCCTCTAACTTGGTTACGGCTCCCCGCAATTTGGCTTACTTGGCTCTCCAAGTTCTTGATGCTCGAACGGGTCTCCTCCCTGAAACCGAACCATATTTCCCCTGCATGTTAGTAACATTTTTAGTTAAAGCATTAATCATATCCTCTCGTAGACATGCCGGTACTCGGTCCCTCGTGGTTGGCCTTGCGGCCGAAAATATGGAGCTCCTTGCTCGGTGCCCTCGAATAAGGAGGTGGTGGGCGGTTATCCGCCTTGTGGCGTTTCTTGGTTCCCGATGAGTTCCCGTACCTCAAATTAGGATGATCTCGCCATCCCGAATTGTAGGTACCAGAATATGGATCATATCTTTTCGGGAAACCTTGGCCCTGAAAATCGGCCGCCTTAACCTCTTCACTCGGTTCTTGTAGATGAGGGCAAAAATCAGTTGGATGATGTGAAGAGCAAATGCCACAAGCCTTCACTTGGTGAGTTTTCTCTTTCACTATGAAGTCTCGCATCACGGATGTGAGAGCTTGCACTCGATCTTCCAACTTAGAAGAACTAGAACCCTCGGAGACCACACGTCGAGTTCCGGACCTTCTACTAAAGCGCCTCGAGCTTTCAAGCAAGCTCATTTAACAGTTCCTTAGCAGCGAGTGCAGTTTTATTCACAATGGATCCACCACTTGCTGCATTGACCATCCTAGCATCCTCATCACATAAGCCATTATAGAAGTATAGCACCAAATCTTCCTCTGAATAACCGTGGTATGGACAGCTAGCACATAATTTCTTAAACCTCTCCCAATACTCATAAAAAGACTCATCACCTCGTTGCTCAATGTTACTTATCTCCTTCTTCAATGTAGATGATTTCGAAGTGGGAAAGTATTTCTCGAGAAAGCTCTTTTTCAATTGTGCCCAAGTGGTGATGCTGTCGGACGGAAGGTAGTACATCCTGTCCTTTGCTGCGTCTTTTAGCGAAAAGGGGAAAGCTTTAAGCTTGCTTCTATCTTCTGAAACTCCACTTGGTTTCATGCTGCTGCATACCACATGAAACTCTGACAAATGTTTATTTGGATCTTCACCATTTAGCCCATGGAATGAGGGAAGCAAATGTATCAACCCCGACTTTAGCTCAAATGTGTCCCCCACTTCCGGTTTCGGAAATGTGATACACAAAGGTTGTTGGTCAAGGTTAGGAGCAGTGAGCTCCTTTAAAGTGCGGTGCTCAACTCTAGGAGGCATCTCTTCTTCAAATTCAAGCGAAAAAGGGAGCTCTCTAAAGTTTTCACGCAATTCTCTTCTCAACCTGAAAAGGGTTAGTTCTAGATCTCGATCGTACTGCAAAGGTTCTTGGTTAGTAGCACGAGTATTAACCATAAACAAAAACCATTAGCAATACAATCCAAAAGCATACACTAAATATAAACAAGTAACACCGTGTCCCCGGCAACGGCGCCAAAATTTGGCGGGCCGCGCTTGTCGTGAACGCCACCCATCCAAAGATAAAATTTCTCCTACTCTCTTTTACACTAAGCAAGTATAACGGAAGTAGGGTTCGTATCCACAGGGAAACGGGGACGAGTTCTATATTTAGCGTGAGATGGTACCTAGATAACTCTAATGGTCGAGCAACCTAATAATAATAACAAAGGGGGGTTTCGAGTAGATTATAACTAAACTACAACTAACTAGCATATAAACAAGATGAGAAATCAATTTAGGAAGATCTTGAATCCGATTAACATCCACTTCAATTCATTATCGATCATTGACCCTCCACTTTAATTATTTCCATAATTATCCATTGCCGAGAATTAATCTCGCGCTCTCCTTATTCCTAGTTGAATAGCACGATCAGCGTGACTATAAAACCCTAACTAAAGGATAACCTAGTCCGATCGCGTCTAAGTTCAATCCAATAGCAGCAATAAACACAGAGAACCAACATACCTGCTAACGTCATACAAGCGATAAACATTCAACAGTTGATTCAATTTCCCCAAGAAATAACCAAGACGATCTGCATCTAAGTTACTCCCTAGTTTGCTACCAATTGATAAAAGAATAAAACAATCCGATTCTATTCTTAAATCTAGCATGAGATTAATTACACAATCAAACTAGTAATATTCCTAGCATAATCATGCAAAAATCATAGAAAGCAAGCATAGAAATTAAACCATAATCAAAGAAACTAAATAGAGAGGAAAGATCTCACAATAATGCTTGAAGCTTCATATTAATCTCGTTCAAGAACGGTTCAAGCTACAATCGGCATAGCAATAGCCAATTCCATAATTGAAATCTACGAAAACTAAACTAGAAGATAAAAACTAAAAAGAGAAGATAAGAAGAGAAGAATGGAGTGTTGGATATTCTCTCTCCTCAAGTGTGTGTGTGTTTTAGGTCCAAAAACAAAGTTTAGTATTTATACTAAGGCTCAAAAGTCAGCCGTCAATTACGCCGACCTAGGGGTCGCGAGGTGCGGTACAGGTCGCACCGTGCGATGAGCTACTGCCTTCGCAACGAGCCGAAGAGGCTGGGCCAAAACCAAGCGAGGTCGCACCGTGCGAGATTCCTCGCGAGGTGCGAGCAAGCGAGTCGCGAGGTGCGACCATGCTCGCGAGGTGCGAGCCGGCTTGCTTTGGGCGGGTTTGGCGCGAGCGCCGGGCGCGCGCATGGCGTGCGATGCTTTGAGCGCCGGGTGCGGGCGGCTTAGGCGAGGCTGGCGGTGAGCTGAGGCGTGTGATGCTTCGAGCGCTGAGGCTCTGCTGGATGGCTCGACGATCTTTGCTGGATGGCTCGACGATGCTGCTTGGTTGTGCGATGCTTGGTTAGCGGGTGTGCGTGTGATGCTAGGTGCTACTGAGCTGCTGAGCTCTACTTGGTTGGTGATGACGAGCTTGCGGTGATGCGATGCTTAGGCACACGGTGGAGTTCCAAGAGCTCGGAACTTTACAACTTTAACAACAATTAATATACAAAATTCCGAACTTCCGCTAAGGTCTATTTATATGCAAACATTAACCATTATGAATAAATCCCCTAGCAAAGTGCACCTAAAGTAACGTATATACACCGTATAACATGAGCGTATCACTTTGTTAACATGCTTGTTCTACACTTCTCTATATTTGGATCAAAAGAGGGAATCAAATCATGCTTAGACATGGAATACAACTTTTTATAGTTAACATGACCAAGCCTATTATGCCATAGAGAAGAATTGTCATTAACAACAAAGCAAGTATCTTTCAAAGCATTCAAAATACTTAGTTTGAACATACTATTAAAAAGATAACCAAGTCCTACAAATGTACCACCCTTAGACAATATAAATTTATCAGCTTCAAACACCATTTTAAAACCTAACCGATTCAAGGTAGCACCGGAGACTAAATTTCTCCTAAGTTCCGGAGCATACAATACATCTCTTAAAATAAGAGGCTTTCCGGAACTAAACACTAATTCTACTTGTCCCACACCTAGAACTTTAGCTGTAGAATCATTGCTCATGTAAAGAACTTCTCCATTCTCAACCTCCTTGAAAGTCTTGAATAGAGACCGCTCCTTGCATGCATGTCTTGATGCTCCCGAATCGATCCACCATGAACAATCATCCTGTACACAAAAGATTTCAGAAATCATACACACAAAATTTAGATTTGAATTAAGTGAAACTTGTGTACACATACCTTGCTTGGTATGGGTTTGGCTAGACTCGCCATTCCCACCATTCTTTTTGTTCATCTTCTTCTTCCAAATGGTGCAATCCTTCTTGAAATGATCGGGCTTTCCACATTCCCAACAACCTCGTTGAGCACCTCCACGAAACTTAGGCTTCTTCCCATAGTTGCCTTTGGTGAAATTGTTAGCCCTCTTCTTAGGATAAGAAGACTCCTTTGATTTACCATCCTCCACCATGTTAACGGTGGAAGAATTAGGACTGACATCCTTTTGTCCATCTTGGACCCGAATGCCCTCTTCAATCCGAAGATGAGCACCCAATTGTTCAACATTCATATCGTCTTTCTTATGCTTTAGAGAATTTCTAACATCATTCCAACCGGGTGGTAATTTGTCAATTATAGAGGAAACAACAAAGGTCTCATCCATCACAATGTTGTGTTGCTTAAAACTCCCTAAGATTCTTTGAATTTCATGGAATTGCTCCATTACCGACCTAGAGTCTACCATTTTAAAAGCATTGAACACTAGTGGAAAAAAACGGAAGGGCTGCGTTTTTGGCCAGCAGCCCTTTCCGTAGCAGCCCTTCACTAAAAGTGAAGGGCTGCGTTTTTAAACCGCAGCCCTTTACAATGAAGGGCTGCGGTTTTGACCATAACCGCAACCCTTTTGATTTATTTTTTTTTTTTTGCATTTTTTTACTCCTAAATATATCTACTTCATGTTGATATTGTTTATTAAGATTAGTATCAAATCTTAACTCTTAATTATACAGCGTATTAATAAGCACAAAAAAAATAGAATCATGGTTTCTGACAAAAAGAAAATAATGGAAGTCATGCCAGTTAACCTTGCTGCCAACTAAAACAAAATCAAACAAGTGATTCCAACTATGCAGAACAATCCAAAACAGAAAAGATTGAAGTATATAGAACACAATTTTGGAACACACATTGCCCCACTATGAAAAGCTTATGCTAAATAACATGATCAACTTTAATCCATACATGAAAATCATAAATCTGAGCCATTAAAACGCAAACCCTCCCAACCGAAAGTCCCAATATCAAAACGAAAATAAAAAAAAGGAACGAAAAAAAAAGGGAAATGAAAAAAAAGGAACGAAAATGAAAAAACAATGAACAAAAATGAAAAAAAATGAACGAAAATGAACAAAAATGAAAAAAACGAACGAAAATACAAAAGAGAAAAATTATAGATCTGAAATTACATGAACATTAATCAAACACAAAGATCAAGAAATTATAGATCTGAAAAACGAAAAATCATCCCTTGTTGCTGCCGTTGCTTAAGCGGAGTTCGACGACGACGAAAGGATGGCTGGAGTTCGAAGGACGAACGACGAGGAACAGCGCGGCGCGGCGCGGCACGAACGACGAGGAACGAATATTCGCTGCCGTCGGAGGGTGAACGATGACGAGGAACGATCTGAGAACGAATATTTGTTGTCGTGGAAGGAGGGAGGACGTGAGAGAGAAGGGAGAAGGAAGGACGTGAGAGAGAAGGGAGAAGGAAGGAGGGTGAGGGAGAAGGAAGAACGTGAGAGAGGAAAGAGAATGAGGGAGATCTCCTTCCAAAATGAGCCCGCTTAATATGTTAAGCCCGCGATTATTTCCTTTCAAAATTTTTTAAAGAAAAAGCCCATAAAGGGCTGCGTTTTTTAAAAAACGCAGCCCTTTATTACTTAAAAGGCTGCGTTTTTTTTAAAAACCGCAGCCCTTCACTAAAAGGGCTGCGGTTTTTGCATTGACCGCAGCCCTTCGTAAGTGAAGGGCTGCGGTTTTTGGGCTAACCGCAGCCCTTCACTAAGAAGGGCTGCGTTTTTCAAAAAAACGCAGCCCTTGCAGTGCAGCCCTTCCGTTTTTTTCCACTAGTGGAAATTACTAACAAGAAATTTCTTACTAGAAGCATCTTCGGCCATGTATTTACTTTCTAGTTCATTCCAAAGAATCTTAGCGGATTCAACAAATTGATAAATATCAAACAAAGCATCGGACATACCGTTAAGGATGTGGCCATGACATATATAGTCATCATTCTCCCATTTGTTCCTCCTCCGAATTTATTCAACAGTTTCATTTTCCACTTCCTCGGGTTTGGGAGTGCTCAAAACATACGCCACACTTAACGAAGTGAGAAGGAAATGCATCTTCTTCTGCCATCTTCTAAATCCAACACCTTCGAACTTGTCAAGTTTGTGAAAATTTACAGACATTTCACGAATTGAAGTCATCTTGCAATGTATATTACTTTTGGATTGTTAGGGAAAATAGAAATGAACAAGGGTCACAAGACAACAATCTTCTAGGCGTGGATCACTTTCCCAAAAGTAATATTTCGACCCTAATCGTAAAGCACGGGTTCACGGAATTCACCTTCGAGATACAAAGAAGAAACAATAGTGGTCACGCTTACTATGAACACTATTCAATGAAAATGAGTTTGTGAGATTTTGTAGAGATGAAGAATTTTTGATTTTGATCCTTTAGAGTTTGAATGCAAAAAGAGAGAAGTAGTTTTCTCAACACCCTTCATCATATGAGAGACCTGATATATATAACAATGCTATACTGTTTCAGAAAATCCGAAATGATACATTGACAACCGTCAAAACACGCGAAATAATGCAAAGAGCAACAAAAGTCAGAGATACCGTCGCGAGTCGCGACGAGCATCGTGAGTCGCGAGCTCCAGCACGTCGCGAGGGGCGACACTGGTCGCGAGTCGCGACCCGGTCCTAGCCTTCCCACCAAACCGGCGTCTTTGTTGGTTGGCTACCACATGACCGAGATGTGCGAGGCTCTTGCTATCCTGCTGGTTTGCTACGTGAGGAGCGAAGCTGCTGCCCTCCAACTCTAGTTTCATAAAGTTCTCATCCAATATGCAAGAACATTCAATGAACCACATATAGCATATGATTACATATATTATTCGAGTAACGACACCATTACCAAGCGACTCAAACAATATATCATGAACTAAACTAACTTTATACTCTAAATCTCCAACAGGGCTGATTTCAGTGGGGCTTCTTCACTTCACCGGTTGTTGGGGCTGATTTCATTATTGAGGAAAGAGAGTGGGGATAATGAGGTAAGTTGAAGATTGAGATTTAGGAGAGAGAATTCCTAAGTTTGGAAATGAGGCGGGATGATGATGTTTGGTGGAGATTGGGGCTTAAATAGGGGATGAAGATAAGAAGAGTAGTGGAGAATGGAGACGAAGGGTTTGAAGAAGGAGGTGAGAGTCGTTAATGATGGAGCTAATGCTAATCAAAGGTGGAGATTTTCATAGAGCATTTTTACATTGTTTGGTGTTGTGGATTGATGACGTGGAGACATTTATACTTCCCGCCTTATTTATTGGTGTTTGAATTTTCCCAATTTTTTCATGGTTTTAAGCTTGTCGAGTTTGAATTTTTTTTTTTATTATTATTAGCTTATTGACTTACACTAATAAATTGATCTTATTCAATGACAACTATTTCAATATAATACATTTTTCTTTTCAATATGTATTTTATTTAAAAACGATTAACTTAAATGGTGTATTGTTATCTTGAATTATCAACCTACATTTACACATTGATTTTTAGTTCAATTGGATGGTTTGAGACTTTGAGTTTCGAAATGAAAATTTAAGAACAACCAACTTAAATTCATTATTGTTATCTTCTACTAACTTATCGACATACATTGGTTAATTCATCGACCTCATCCAATAACAACTTGTTTTAATTCCATTAGATATTTTGAGTTTTGAAACGTATTTAACTTATGATTAACTTAAAGTCTTAAATGTATTATTGTTACTTTCTTTTAGCTTATTACAAGGCATGCGTATTGATCTTATCCGATAACAACTTGGTCTTCAGTTTCTATATGAATATAACTGAATGACAATTAACTTAACTTAAGTACTGTTACCTTAAACAAAGTTTTGACTTACATTGATACATTTATCTTATATAGTAACAACATGTGTCAGTTCAATAAAATAGATTGTTGTATTGTTATATTGAGTTAGCTTGTCGACTACCATGGACATGTTTGTTTAGTTCAATAAATTTCACACAATCATACTTCATTCTTCGACTTTACATATTATTATGTCTAATATTCTAATCTCATATTCTCATTTTTTAATTTATAATTCGTTGATTCAACTCATCTTTAACTCTTTTTGTTGTTATATAGTGAGATTGTGAGAGTGAGTAAGTTACTGACTAACTAAATGGCTAAGTCATATAATATAATCATTAATCAGTATGGAGTATGGACTTATAGATCATGGTTGTTAATTGACTTAGATCAATAATCGATATGGACTTATGGTTGTTAAATTGACTTAGATCAATAATCGATATGGACTTATGGTTGTTAAATGACTTAGATCAATAATCGGTATGGATTTTAGAATGAATGGCTGATATTTTAGAGTGAAGACTTTAGAGAATTCTAAGATTTTAGATGTTAGAGAGTAAAGAAATGAAGGGCTCATATTTTATATTGGCTAATCAATGGTCTCAAACCATGATCCTTGATTTATTTTTTGACCAATGAACATCAAGAGTTACCAAGCACATGGATTTCAAAATATCAATGGTTGGTTTTTATCTTTCTCAAATCAATGGTTAAGGTTAAGTTAAGTATTCTATTTTATAATTTCTAAATTTATAATTCTAGACAACTAATCTAGACTTCTAGTATTGATTTGTTTAGTTATTAGTAATTTAGTAATCTACTTAAATTTCTAAACTATTATTAATATTATAAATTAACAAAAGTTATAAACTTTAGAAGTTTAATTAGTATTTTTAATATTAAACAAGTTGAATCATGTAAAGATGATTATGAATGACGTGAAACTGTTAAGCCAAAGTTGTAATAGTGTAATTACCGTAATACCGATACGACGATTCGTATAGAAACTCAAATAGACGGATAATCAAATAGACTCGAGACTCCTAAGTCCTATGTTACTATCTTAGTATATTTTAAGATCCACAACTGATCAATGTCAAAGACAATCAATCTTATGATCATTTGATTTATGTGAACCTTAACTTAACGAAAGTCGATCAACAACCGTTTATTATGGACCGTTTAATAAGATCGGCTCCTATGTTACTATCTTTTGAGATCAACAACCGAAACATCAACGATCTTGATCCTCCACTGATATGATTGGTATATATTAACAATGATCTACTTTCACAGTTTCAATTTTCATCCTCTACTGATATGATTATGTATCATCTTGATCACAGTTAATCAGTTATCATCTTCATATTCGATTAACGTTGATCATTGTTACTTGTTTAGTTGTTCCATGAACGATGAATTTTGTTAGTTAGTGACTTAGTAAGAGTGAGTAAGTCACTAACTAACTAAATGTTTAAGTTTAATAGTTTATTGACTCTAATCAATAATCGGTATGGACTTATGCCTTAGCCCATATGGTTGTTACATGAATACTTATGCAATCATGAATAAGAATAACCCGATGGCCAATAGCCAATAGCCAATAATATAACTATATAAATTATAATTCTTAGTTTAGTAACTTTTTAAATTAGTAATATAAGTATCAATGTATTATCACAAAATTCACAATGACTCAATCACAATTCACAATATCAGTATATCACATGTTAATTGTTATAACTTTCGACTTCGTAACTTAATACTACCTCCGTCCCAGAATAGTCTGAATATTTTCCTTTTATGTTTGTCCCAAATTAGTTTGAACACTTCCATTTTAGGCATGGTCCCACTAGTAATATATTATTTCTTTTACACATCTTTGGCCCACACTCTACCTTTTATCAACAAAAAGCTATCCAACTTTCTCTCTCCTCTAATAAAAAATACCCCACCAACTCCTATCACATCTACTTTTTCAATAAAATAACATTTGAGAACCACACTACAACTTATCACCTTTAACTACGTGTCCCAACAAGTGTTCAGATCTTTCTAGGACGGAGGGAGTATATATATATATATATACATATATATATATATATACATATATATATATATATACATATATATATATATATATATATATAATTCCGACCCAAGTCATTCCGAGAGCAGATTTAAACCGACCAAAGTCATTCTGAAAATCGATTTCTGCCGACCCAAGTCATTCCGAAAGCCTATTTATTCCGACCCAAGTCATTCCGATACCGATTTCTTCCGACCCAAGTCATTCCGAAAGCCGATTTATTCCGACCCAAGTCATTCCGATATCGATTTCTTCCGATCCAAGTCATTCCGAAAGTCGATTTATTCCGACCCAAGTCATTCCGAAAGCCGATTTCTTCCGACCCAAGTCATTCTGAAAGTCGATTTCTTCCGACCCAAGTTATTCCGAAAGCCGATTTATTCCGACCCAAGTTATTCCGAAAGCCGATTTGGGCCGACTTCACCTCATTCCATTCCGACCCAAATTCACCCAACCCAGATACCGACCGACCCAGTCCCAGCCGACCCAGTTCCGAGAGCCCTCTCACCCAATTGAACCCGACCCAAGTCCATCCGACCCACCCAGTTCCGACCCATGGCACACTCTCACCCAAATTATTCCGACCCAAATCATTCCGACCAGGTTGGGTCAACCCAAACCCACCCAAGTGACCCAGATTGACACCACTATATATATATATATATATATATATATATATATATATATATATATATATATATATATATATATATATATAATCTGAAATTTATTTACTTTAACAAACTAATTATATAATCTGAAATTAATATTAAAATAGCTAAAGATACAAACTTTAAAATATAATTAAATAAAACAATACTTAAAACATGAAATCAATTAACATCATAAATAATAATAAGAAAAGAGAGGCAATAAACCAAAAGAAGAAAGAGGAACAAGGGCGGTCGAGGAGGAGGGGGCGCCGACAGGATGCGGTGCCAGGCGTCGGAGTTGGCAGCGGCTGGAGGTGGCACGATCGGAGGTGGCGGCAGTCGAGAAAAAAGAGGGAGAAAGAAAATCGGGTGAGAGAAAGAGAAAAAAAAAATTAGGGTCTGGGGCTTGCTTTTTTACGAGGCAAAATTTGTGAGGGGATAATGTATTTATAGGTTTCCATTAAAGTCCAAAGGCTAATGGGCTTGCTTGTTTAGTTTAATGAAAGATAATGACATGAAAAAGGCTACAAAAGGTTTGGGCTCCTCTATCCCAATATTAAAATCATTTGTACTACTACTCAAACTTATTTAAATTAATTGTTGACTCTCAAAGTCCATCTTAGAAATAATTTAAATACTTTGACTATTTAAAACATTAAATAATCATTGACTTTAAAATAGTCAATACTTAAGAATTTAATTATTTAAATACTGAAAATACTTATAAATATATTTTAAATACATTTATAAAATTCATAAAATTGTGGGGGAATACAGTATACCCCTCCTAAAAGAAGTTTCGTCCCGAAACTTGGCACGAAAACTCTCACAGTTTCAAAATTTTACTCAAATCCTCCAGTTGGAAATACTTGTGTCACAACATGTGCACACTTTAAAACCACTTGTGTCACTACATGGGCACATTTTCCGAAGCAGAAAACCAATTTATTTATCGCCAACATGTGCAAATCGACAAAAATAAGCATAAAAATGCATAAAAATACCATAAAATAAGGCAAAAAAGCGCGATATTCTATCGCATTATACCCCACTTAAAGAAACGAGTTATGCCCCCGTAACTCACCTCAATGAATAGTTCAGGATAATTCTTCTTCATTTCATCTTCTGCTTCCCACGTTGCCTCTTCGGTCTCATGGGTAGACCAAAGCACTTTCACGATACTCACGTCCTTTTTGCGTGTTCTACGCACCTTTCTATCCAAGATTTTCACATGTCTTTCCTCATAAGTGAGGCTACTATCTATCTGGATACGTTCGGGTTCCAGAACATGATCCTCATCAGTGATATATCACTTAAGTTGAGAAATGTGAAATACATCATGCTTCTTCTCAAATTCCATTGGTAAAGCCAACTTATGGGCTATTTCCAACTCTTTGCAAAATCTCATATGGGGCAACGTACTTGGCACTTAATTTGCCCTTCTTACCATATCTCATCACACCTTTCGTCGGTGATACTTACAAGAACACCTTATCACCAACAGCGAATTCATCTTCCCTTCTCTTCAAATCAGCATAGCTTGAATCAACTTCACGTTCTTGATAATTTCCTCAATAAATTCAGTCCCCAATACTATCTTAGAAGTATCAATATACACCTTGAATCAGTCATTTCCATCAGGCAGGCAGGTTAAAACAGGTGCGGAGGTTAAACACCCCTTCAAAGTCTGAAAGGCTTCCTCGCACTTCTCATTCCACTCAAACTTCAACTCTTTCTTCATCAGACTAGTCATTGGCCTTGCTATCTGTGGTATCTGATTTTTTACTGTCTTAATTAACGATCTGAATCCCACGAAAGTCTCTCATTGGAATATGAGTTTTAGAAAACTTGGAAGTCGCCACCCTTTAATATCTGAATAGGGATAGATTTATTTAATAAATCGTTTTAAAATCAATTTCAAGAAAAATCATTTAAAACGACGATGACTTCATATGGATAAGGCTTTTCTGAAAATTGGTCTTTCATACCATGAGATAGGTTCGGGGTTTAGGTTAAGAGGTGCGAACATCTGGAACTCATCTCCTCTTCCGTTCTATAGAACGGGCTCTTACTAAATGCGTTATTTTCCATTTTAAAGTAATCATGGCTATTAAAAAGAAAGAAAATCACATAATTACATAATTTGCACATATACACATCAACCATTTTATTTTAGGACCAATATATTATTTGTTCATGGTAGGTTTGAGCACTGAAGTTGCACTCCATACCAATTATTGCGGGATTGGAATCCACTCATGCATTAAAACCATTGTAGTTCGATCTTATGTCTCACCCTAAATGGCCAATTTCATTGGGGAAGAAAAAGGAAACAGATTATGAATAACTCACCTTTTAGAATTAGACAAATCTATTAGGAATAAGGTCATCACTCCAATTAGTGATTGAAATGGGATCAAGATAATCACCTTAATTAGCGATTAAATATGAAGGAGGATTAAGATAATAACCTCAATTAGTGATTAAAAATGGATGTTAAGATAATCACCCTAATTAGTGACTATACTTAAGAGGAAAGATAATCACTTTGATTAGTGATTAACAATGAAGGTTATAAAGTAATCACCCTAATTGATGATTATTCAAGGTTTAAGATAATCACCCTAGTTAGTGATTAAATGAAAAAAAATAATCGTCCTAATTAACGATCATTAAGGTTTAAGATAATCACTTTAATTAATGATTAAATGAGAAGAATAATCGTCCTAATTAACGATTATTAAGGTTTAAGATAATCACTCTAATTAGTGATTAAATAAAGAGGGTTAAATTAATCATCTTAATTAGTGATTAACCAAGGTTTAAGATAATCACTCTAATTAATGATTAAATATGATGAAAGGTTAAGCTAATCACCCTAATTAGTGATTAACCAAGGTTTAAGATAATCACCCTAATTAGTGATTAAATTAAAAGTTTGAGTTAACCGCTCTAATTAGCGATTAATCGAGGATTGAAATAACCACCTTAATTAGTGATTACGTTTATGATTTTTAAAAGGTCATAGAATAAGAGGTTTGCTTCCTAATTGAAGGCTTTTGAGAAATAATCTTAATTGAAGATTATTAAGTCATTTAGAGAGAAATTATCAATTTGATATCAAATTTGGAGATTGTGTTTGGCTAATTGGAATTTGGCTATTTAAAGCGAGACACGTGAAACGGCCTAAAATCAATTCGGAGATCATAATTACCAATCTAATTATGTCAAAATTATATGATTGATCCATTTGAATATGCGGAGAACAAATTTTAAAATGTAAGATGGATCATCATACAATTTAACTTAGTTAGATTTGCAATTTTTCCTCTTAATTGAGATTGGGTCATTTGATTCATATACTATGATATATTGGCCCAACATGCAACATTTGTAACATTGGTTGCTCATTTTATTTAACAAGGGATCATGGATTTATTTATGAGAATTATGCATAAACATCTCCATGTTTTTTATTAATGAGTGATGTAATAACTATTTACAAAGAATTATTATTACAACAAAATGTACAAACTCTATGATCTATACAAAATCTTCAATCTTGATCTTCACCATGAGGCTCCTTGATCATCATCTCCTTGAATGGGCTTTGGAGTTCATGTTTATTTGTAAACTTGTGAAAGACCTCTTTGATTTTGATTTTTTAAGACAATTTTTATTGATTTTTATTTACATGATAAAATGAGACATTTTAAGAGAAACTTAAGATTTCATGATTTTTAAGTAACATTTTCGTATGAAAAGAGAATATATTTTTTTTATTATGAAAGTTGAGTTAATCCCTTTATTTCATTTTTCAGATTGCACTTTTGTTCTTGTACTGACTTGTAAAATTCATAACTTTCTATAGAAAGGGTTAAATTGAGAATGTGACACATCTATGGATAGATCAGTGAGTTATTTATGTGGTGTCAAAATGTCACAAGCTTTTAGTGACAAGTTGAATTATGGTGAATTTTATGCCAAAACTGATCAAAACAATTGCTTTATTCAATTTGTTCTTTAAAACCTAACTTATTGAACTTATTATTAAGTAAATTTTGGTGTGAACAATCTAGACACTTTGAAGAACTAGACTGGATATTTTCGCTTGAATTGGACACTTTTAAAACCATTTTTTATTTATTGTCTTAACTGAAAAGAAAATCAGTCTTCTGGAATTTAGTGATTTACATGAACGGTTTTGTAAAAATGAGATTAAATTTTATAAAATTCATATGAACATGATTTTTTATATTTTTTGAAAGCCACTGATGTTTTCTTTAAACTTGATGTTTTTAGTTTTGTCTAAATGATTTTTATTTTGAACTTTATTGACAGAATAATCTTAAGTGGTACTGGACAAAATCAGTTTTACACAACAAAGTTGTATGATTTTTAATTATTTGTACAAAATTCATTTTTTAGAAAGTCGAAAGCCCAGTTGCTGGAAACATCTTGCACTTCATAGGAAAAAAGATAAATCCTACAAACTACGTAATTAATGCAGACGAAAAAATGAAATAAAATAGGAAAGTAAAACGACTATAATTACAACATCACATTTTATATGGAGATGTTTATACACAATTTTTCTTGAATTTTTTATGAAATCATTTTTGGTGATGAATAACAACTTGATTAAGGAAAATCACATAATCACATTGTTTCCTAAGAGTCACCCAATTAGAGATGACTATTCTAGGTGGGGTGATTTAAGGTTGGGAACCTATAAGGACTTCCACATACCTAAATCACTCCAAAGATTAAAAAATAATAAGAAGAAAACAAGGAGAAAGTTAGTAGATGATTAAGAAGATAATCAAAATAAACAAGAATTTTAACTTTACCTTGCTAGCTCAATGATGCACTTCCTTTTTGTCAATTTTTCTACCTTTTTTTGTGATTTTCTTAATTTCTAAGTGAGTTTCTAAATTCTCTTAATTAATTACTAACTTAAACTCTTTTTGTGTTTTTTCCTTTTGATGAACTCTTTTACTTACTTATTAAGACTTTTGCTTAGATGAAAAGATTAAGGAGGAGAAGAATAGTAGAGAAGATGAGAGTGAAGTTGAATTGTGTTTTTTTCAACTTGGTTTTGAAGTGAAAAAAGGAGGGTATTTATAGAGAAATGAGGGAGGTGAACTAGGGTTTCAAAGAGGTAGAAAATCATATTTTTCACCCAAAAAAATTATGATTTTCTTCATCCTTAATCACCCTAATGACATCACTCTAATGACCTCACCCTAATGACATCATCAAATCTCTTTGGAAACACAAAAATTCTTATTCTTTTTGGTTTTTCTCATAAATGATGCAAAATCAGATTTTCTGAAAATATTCTTCACCAAACATCATAATACGTAAAAAAATGCATCGAAAAACGTGCAAACAAAACTGATTAGGATGCTGCGCCAAACGCAGGAACCTGCGCTAGGCACAGCGCCTTGCGCTAGGCGAAAGGTTCTGCGTCTAGAGCAGGGCATGCTTGTACGCTTGGCGCACAATCATGCGTCTAGCGCATGATTTTGTGCTTGGCGCACACTCGAATCTTCCGGATAAAATCCGGATTTTCCCCCTCTTACACATGGGATTTGATTCTTATTTTCACATCTTTTCATGATTCTTATTTTTTAACTAATGGATAAAGGATGTGATTAATGGATAAAGAAAATATCCTTATTCTATATCCAATCAAGAAAACTGATTAATGCCGGTTTCGAGATACGGCTAAAATCCCATCGCCTAATCGCGACTCGTTTTTTTCGTTTTTCCGAAAGACTAACTTAAACACATTTAATGAAAACTTGTCAAATTAATAAAGACGAGCATGATTATACTATGAATCATTTTATTAACATGGTGATTGTAGCTATTGGCTATGAATCATAGAAAATTATATTTCTAAGCTGAAATCGCACGATCAATACGCAAAAATGAAAAACCGCACGACGGAATGAAATTCGCGTTCTGGGGCGCGCGCTCCACGATGCATGATGATTTTTGTCATTTTTATTTCTTTTCAAAATCTTTCTTTATCCCAAAAAAAGGGGTTCAAAATTTGGTGTCTACACTATCTTTGTGAAATCTTTCACAAATCTCCTATAATAGTCGACTAATCCCGAGAAAACTTCTTATATCGACACATTCTTCGGTCTAGGCCTCTCACTAACGGATTGTATCTTCACCTTATTCACAAAAACTCCTTCCTTAGATACATAATGACCCAATAATGCTACTTTCTCCAATAGGAACTCACACTTAGAGAACTTTCCATACAATTGGTTTTTCCTAAGCGTCTCCAAAACTATCCTCAAATGTTCATCATGCTCTTCTTCACTCTTCGCATTGATCAAAATATCATCAATAAACACTACGATGAACTTATCCAAAAACTCATGGAATATCCTATTCATCAAATCCTTGAATATAGCTGGTGCATTGGTCAAACCAAACAGCATCATTGTAAACTCATAGTGACCATAACGCGTCCTAAATGTAGTCTTAGGTATGTTTTTATTGGCTACCTTCAATTGGTGATACCCCGAACACAAATCGAACTTCGAGAACACACTTTTTCCATTCAACTGATCGAATAGGTCATCTGTCATAGGCAAAGGATATTTATTCTTAATTGCCACATTGTTCAACTCCTTATAATAAATGCACAACCTCATACTTCCATCTTTCTTCTTCACAAATAGCATAGGTGCTCCCAAAGATGACGCACTAGGCCTAATATAACCCTTCTCCAACAATTCTTGCAATTGTGTCTTCAACTCGCTCATCTCAGGAGGTGCCATTCTGTATGGTGCCTTCAAAATAGGTGCAGTACTAGGAACTAAGTCATGGTAAACTCAACGGCTGTGTTAGGTGGCATACCAACAATTTCATATGGAAACACATCCAGAAACTCATTCACAATCGGTACATCCTCAATCCTTAACTCAACTTCTTTGCTCAGATCTCGCACACTACAGAAGAATAACTCACACCCTTCTTTATTAACTTCTTCACTTGCATTGCGGAAATAATCCCAAAACTCTTAGGTTTCCCAAATCGTATATATGAAGTTGACTTTCCTTAAGGACTCTTCAATACTACCTTCCGAGCTTCGCAATCTATCTTGGCCTTGTAGGAACCTAACCAGTTCATTCAGAAAATGATGTCTAGATCTCCCAAATTGAATTCTATAGGATTAGAAGGGAAAACACATTCTTCTATCTTTAAAGGTAATTCTCTATACATCTTAGTACACCTTATAATTTCTCCAGTAGGTATGCTTATGGGTAAGTCAATCACTTCGTAGTCTACTAACCCTAAACTCTTTACTATGGAGGAGAAATAAATGAATAGGTCGCTCTAGAATCAAATAATGCTTCAACTATAACGGAGTTAATAAAAAAGTACCAGAAACTTCATCAGCAGACTTTTCAGCTTCGTTGCGACTCATCACAAACAACTTCCCCGGAGCTTTGCTCTGGTTGTTGTTGTTGTTGTTGTTGTTGTTGTTGTTCCCATTAGCAGGCTTTTCGTAGCTTCCTTGACCATTCTGCGATCCCATAGGCTTCAACCCTTGGTTGCTCGCTTGATTGTACCCAGACCTTCCTTGACTACAGTTCCCATTACCATTCTGTTCTCTCTTCTGCTTGGTGAAACACTCAAATTCTCTATGCCCCTTCTTCTGGCAGTAATGACAAGTCATTAGCTCTCCTTTGCAGTCTTTACCAGGATGATTCTTGTTACACCTCTTGCAATTGTAACTCCTCTCAGACTGGGTCTTATCATTAAAACCTTGGCCACTTCTCCCTTAGAAATTTCTATTCTCATTCCTATTTCTCTTAAAACTTCCTTAATTTCCACTAGCATTGAAATCCTTCCTTTTCTCGCCTATCACAACATTCTTCTTATCACGCCTTGATTTTAGTCCATAAATATTGGCAGCTCTTCCATAAACAATTTCTAGGGACGTAAAAAGGTCTCACCTCCTAATCCCAATTGAATCTCTTCAGCCAGTCCTTGCTCAAACCTCTGAGCTTTCAGTTCTTCGGTCGCTACAACATCAGGTGAAAATCTAGACAACGCTATAAACTTGCTGTAATACTCATAAATAGTCATACTCCCCATCCTAAGGTTTATGAACTCTTGAGCCTTTTGGTTCCTCATAAAGGAAGGGTAAAACTTTCCTCTTAAAGCAGTAGTAAAATAATACTAATTGAAGCCTTCCTCAGTACTAATCCTATTCCCATTCTCCTTCCACCACAAATCGGCTCCATCTTTCAAGTACAACACAACTTGACCCACTTTCATTGCCTCAGGCAATTCACAACCCCAAATATATTGTCAAACTCTCTAAACCAGCTTTCTAAAAACGTAGGATCAGCCTGCCACTTAAAGAATGACGGCTTAATCTTAGCTAACTTTTCGAACATGTCCCCCGTAGGATCAGGATGCTCTGTCCTTTTTTGAGTTAATCTCTCAGCCAAAAGGCAGAAGCTAAAGCGACATCGTTGTTCGACATTCTACTTCGTGTCCTGAAATTTAACGTAGGTCTACTTTAGGTTTCTATTCACAACTACTTGTCATTCACGACGAAGGCATCAAATTGATTTGATCATACAAGATCGCATCAAGATAAAATTCAATGGAATTCTAATAGCGCTAAGTTCATCACTATAAACCATAAACGATCATGTATTCACTAATGTATAATTATTCGCATCAATAATCACATAAGGATTAAACAAAATCGACCACAATAACTAAATAAAATATTTCCCATTCACGTACTAAAATAAATTCTTGCTCAACTCGAATAGTTAAATAAGTACTTTTATTCCTCAAAAACAATAATAATAATAATATTTCTCCAATCCAAACATTATTAAACTTATTCCTCAACAAAGTGAAGATACTCAGAAAAATGTAAACTATTGTAGCTTAGCTACTTATTTAACTAAACTAATCTCAGGATATGAATAAATAACTCTATGGAGTAACATTATCATTTCTATCCTTATCTTCCTTGTACTTCTCTAGAATAAATATCTCATCTTCAAAATCTTCAAGGTCTTCAATAACACAATGATAATTTGGCTCTTCGGCCCTAATCGACCTTTTAATTCTTTTGGGTTGAGGTTCATCTTCCTCCAACTCTTATCACTATCCAGATAAGATCTCCAAGTAGCGATATAAATATCCTTTTGGGTTTGTCCTCTAGCATGGTCAAATTCTCGAATGCTTCATCATCGTTATCAGGGATACCTACCTTCAAGATACGTCGCATATCAAGGTCTAGACTGGTATAGCTCTTACTGTCATACTCCACGAGTTGGAGTAGCTTCCCACTCGGTCAGCTTCACTATCAGTCATGCTAAGGGTCCACTTACGGTTGTATACGACATATATAATAAACAATACTCTCAATTAGCGTATATCCTCAACAATAAATAATAAGCAAATAAATAAATAATTTAAAGGCAGGAATAACATCAAACAGCTAAGCAGGGAAGAAAAACACTGAACATGTATCCAGGCAAATAAGCATTAAACAACACTTCAGCTGAGTAGGCACTAAACAGACATTAAGACTAAAAATAACTGAACAGACTAAACAGAACATTTAAATGCAGACATATAACATTTCTATCCTATGCCCTTCCTATTCTACCCATCACTCAAAAATTTAATAAAGTAAATAAGATGAAAACTAAATTCATAGAAATAATTTTCAAAGCACAAAATTTTCGAAGAGAAAAAAAAGAGAGCATAATGCCAAAAATAAAATAAATTTTTTTTGGACGTACTAAATAAATTTTCGGAATTAAATTAACTACAGAAAATAATAATAAAAATTTCAAATAATAAACTTTCGAAAAAAAAAAGAAAACCGTAAATAAAAAAAATTCGACTAAAACAAAAATTTTCGAACTAAAAAAATTTCGAGCCCTAAAAAAAATGTTTCGAATTCATCAAAAGTGATTTAAGAACAATGAATAAGTTGGAGCTGTTTTCTTTGGAAATTCTTTTTAAATAACTAGGCGCCTAAAAAAAATTGATTCGTACGAGTGGCCAATAAAAACCTAAGCTCCAAGATACCACTTTGTAACACCCCGACAATTCTCTAATTTATAAAATACCTTTCTCCCACAAAACATAGAGAATCACCAAGGTATTATCGCCCCTGTGATAACGTATCACCTGACTCATAATTTTGCAGCGGAAAATAAATAAAATACTTGAAATCATTAATTAAACTTAAAAGATAATTTAATGTCTAAGAACCATAATGTTCTCAAACTAAGTCAACCATAAAGTCAACTCTAAAAACAAACCAAAGTCAAACCAAACATGAAAGGTAAAACCTTTGGAACATAATTAAACAAAAAATATAATGAGTATTAAAAAGAGGCCAAAATACACACAGGCTCTCCAAACTGTCTCCCAAAACCCCAATGGATGCATCCTCTTCAAACCTGGAATGGTCAATGCTATATTGGTCCGTAAAGACTGCTCGCCAAATGGGGTCATTACAGGATCAATAAGGCACAACCATGATCGAGACCCAGAAAAACACGTAATCAGCAAAGTTGAGAACATACATATATAATAAATAAAACACATAACCTAACATGATACTAATAAGCATTAAATCATGGATAAATAATAACATAATAAAATTTTGGACTCACTAGACTGAACTTGACTCCACATAACCAACATATTATTTTATTAATAAATTTGAATTGTTAATGGATAGAGTTGTCCAACCAACCTTGTCTTCAATTTAGAAGACGAAGTACGGGCGCGACTCCATACTCCCGCGACCAACGATATCGAGGTACTAATTAAATAAAAATAGGACACGGTGATCAATCCGGCCCCAAGGAAAATCACGGGCTACCACCATGCTCTCCAACTCATACTAGCCCAATACTTCAGACGTGCACAAGTCTAAAGCTTATTGCTATTCGCTTTTCACTTTCAGTATTAATATATTATTGGATGTTGAAACTCACAACAGTAAGACAACCAACACAAATAACAAGAATTCACAAGAGTCCAATTTTATTTTAGGATTAAATACTGTGATCATACAACTCAATTGACCCAAAATTAATCCCATTTATTTATTGACTAAGATCAATAACAACCAACCTTTATTTGCTGACTTAAATCAACAACCAACCAACCAACCTGTCAATAGGTAAATATCCAACTTTACTAAACAAGGCCCACGGTCCTTATAAACTAAATAATATAATAAATTCAAGGGAACAACATGATACATTTCATGATCAAATAAACAATACTTTTTTCAATCCCTCATTTGAAATAATAAATTAAACGTTCCCAACCCACATGCTTGCATCTATCATCCACACAAACATGTAATACTTCATACCAGGCAACATGATTCACACAACAGTATAAAACATGCAAATCCACTTAAATATAAGCCACATATGAACTATAAAAAGTTCCCTACATATGATTCTATATCAATCCTAACCTTAGGACATGATACTAGTCTAAAAACACATATGCATGTACGTTCCTTGTGTAAACAATACGGGAGGCCACTTTCACAACTTAGAACTCACCCAAGGTGAAATCTCCTCCTACCAAATAATAAAATTTCCACTATAAGCACACCAATAAAACTCCAGCAAGGTATAACTTCTTTCACTCGGGGAAAAAAAAGGAAGGGCTGCGCAAGAAGGGCTGCGGTTAGACTTGAAACGCAGCCCTTCATGGAGTATGAAGGGCTGCGGTTTTAAGGCTAACCGCAGCCCTTTATGTGAAGGGTTGCGGTTATCCTAGAAACCGCAGCCCTTCATACACGAAGGGCTGCATTTTCTAGGATAAGCGCAACCCTTCCTATCCCATTTCAACCTTTGAGTTTTGCGCGCAACACACAAGTAGCACTCACTCGCAAATTTCCCTCGCACACTCAGCTCACCCCTCTCCCTCTCCCTCACACTCACTCGCACACTCACTCCTCTCCCTCACACTAACTCGCACTGCCATCACCGGAGCACCGACACATCGCCGGAGCGCCGTCCCATCGCCGGTGCACACTTCTTCTTCTCTTCTCTCAGCGTTGCCTGAGCTCCTTCTTCTATTTCTCCTCTCTCAGCGCGCCTTGACGCCACCACCACCACCACTACTGCATTGTCGGTAATTCCCCTCTCACTCTCTCTCTTCTTTGTTTTATTTAATTTCTCTTCTATTTTGTGTTGTAAAAACCGATTGTAGGGGGGTGGGGGGGGGCTTGTGGAGGTGGGTAGGGGGTGGGGGTCTTTGGGTGAGGGATGGGGGATGGCTGGGAGGCTAGGCATGGGGTGGGGGGGAGGGCGGGGGGATCTTTGGAGAGGGGGTGGGGGGGGGGCTGGGGAGGCTGGGCATGGGGTGGGGGAGGGCGGGGGATCTTGGAGATGGGGTGGGGGAGGGCTGGGGAGGGTGGGCATGGGGTGGGGGAGGGCGGGGGATCTTTGGAAAGGGGGTGGGGGATGGGTGGGGAGGGTGGGCATGGGGTGGGGGAGGGGCGGGGGGGAGGTGGGCATGGGGTGGGGGAGGGCGGGGGGATCTTTGGAGGGGTGGGGAGGCTGGGGGATGGGGTGGGGAGGGCGGGGAGGCTAGGCATGGGGTGGGGGGGGGAGGGGGGGGGAGGGTGGATAGGGGTGGGTGAGGCATTGTTGTGAAGGCATTGTTGTAAGTTGTAACACATGTTTGGTATCACTACTATCTTTCATTTTCTTTTTTGTTTTATAATGTAACTATGTAGATTTTTAGGCTTCGGAAACGAAAATTAAAGGTCATTTTACGCCTACATGGCGATGGAATGCTCTCCACATTTGTAACACTTCTCACTAGCTCCGCCGCTACCAGCTGATGGGCATTCCATTGCCATGTGACCTGATTCTCGGGTCATTTTAGGCCTAATTTAGCCTTTTCGCTTCCGAATCGTACTTATCGAGTCATGTAACCCCAAATTCTTTGTGAACATGATTATATGAGGTATAATGTAACTATTGTGTAGAGTTTTAGGCTTGCATTTGTTCTTGGTTGAATTTCGGAAACGAAAATTAAAGGTCATTTTACGCCTACATGGCAATGAGGGATTGCGGTGGGGGCGGTAGTGGCGGTGGTGGTGGGGGTGTTGTAAATGTGGAGAGTCGGGTCACATGGCAATCGAAAGCCCATCTCGGTGCTCTCCACATTTATAACACTTCTAACTCCGCCGCTACCGGTGATGGTCATTCCATTGCCATGTGACCTGATTCTCGGGTCATTTTAGGCCTATTTTAGCCTTTTCGCTTCCAAATCGTACTTATCGAGTCATTTAACCCCAAATTCTTTTTGAACATGATTATATGAGATATAATGTACCTATTGTGTAGATTTTTAGGCTTGCATTTGTTCTTGGTTGCATTTCAGGTCAAATTCGTACTTATCGAGTCATTTAACGCCAAATTCTTTTTGAACATGATTATATGAGGTATAATGTAACTATTGTATAGATTTTTAGGTTTGCAATTGTTGTAGGTTGAATTTTGGGAACGAAAAGGGCATTTTTGGCCT
Organism: Beta lomatogona; assembly: GCA_947646795.1. Lineage (NCBI taxonomy): Eukaryota > Viridiplantae > Streptophyta > Magnoliopsida > Caryophyllales > Amaranthaceae > Beta > Beta lomatogona. Next base: position 1,163,884 of record CANSNZ010000116.1, read on the forward strand.
ATTTTAGCCTTTTCGCTTCCAAATCATACTTATCGAGTCATTTAACCCCAAATTCTTTTTGAACATGATTATATGAGATATAATGTACCTATTGTGTAGATTTTTAGGCTTGCATTTGTTCTTGGTTGCATTTCGGGAACGAAAATTAAAGGTCATTTTAGGCCAAATTTTGCCTTTTCGGGTCCAATTCGTACTTATCGAGTCATTTAACGCCAAAATCTTTTTGAACATGATTATATGAGGTATAATGTAACTATTGTGTAGATTTTTAGGTTTGCAATTGTTGTAGGTTGAATTTTGGGAACGAAAAGGGCATTTTTGGCCTATTTTAGCCTTTTCGCTTCCAAATCATACTTATCGAGTCATTTAACCCCAAATTCTTTTTCAACAAGATTATATGAGATATAATGTACCTATTGTGTATATTTTTAGGCTTGCATTTGTTCTTGGTTGCATTTCGGGAACGAAAAGGTCATTTTAAGCCAAATTTTGCCTTTTCGGGTCCAATTCGTACTTATCGAGTCATTTAACGCCAAATTATTTTTGAACATGATTATATGAGGTATAATGTAACTATTGTGTAGATTTTTAGGTTTGCAATTGTTGTAAGTTGAATTTTTGGAACGAAAAGGGCATTTTTGGCCTATTTTAGCCTTATCGGGTCCAATTCCCTCCCCCCCCACTGCCACGGCCCCTTCCCCTCCCCCCTGCTTGCCCCTCCCCTCCCCCACCTGCACTGCCCCCTCCCCTCCTGCTGCCCTTCCCCTCCCCCCCACCGCACACCCCCTCCCCTCCTTTGCCCCTCCCTCCCCCCACTGCCCGGCCCTCCCCTCCCACCTCCCCTACCCACCCCCCCCCCCCGCACCCACTCCCTCCCCCCTCTTGCCACGCCCCTCCCCCCCACCGCACGCCCCTCCTCCCCCCCCCGCCTCTTTGCCCCTCCCCCCCGCGCCAACCCTCCCCCCACCGCACAGTCCCTCCCCCTCCCCCACCTGCACACCCCTCCCGTCCCCCCCCCGCACAACCCCCGCTCCCCCCCCCCGCACAGTCCCTCCCCTCCCCCCCCCATTGCACACCCCTCCCTCTCCCCCGCACAGCCCCCTCCCCCTCCTGCTGCCCCTCCCTCCCCCACTGCCCGGTCCCTCCCCTCCCTCTTGCCCCCCCCCCCCTGCCTGCCCCTCCCCCACTGCTTTGCCCCCTGTACGGCCCCTCCCCCTCCTACTGCCCTTCCCTTCCCCCCACTTGCCCAGCCCCTACCCTCCCCACTGCACAGCCCCTCCCCCCCTTATGCCCCTTCCCTCCCCACTGCACGCCCCTCCCCCCTGCTGCACCTCCCCCCCCCCTGTACAACCCTCCCCCCACCGCACGGTCCCCTCCCCCGCACTTTTGCCCCTTGCACAGAACCCCCTCCCCACACCCCACCCCCTTAGTGGCAATGTTAATTTTAATTTTTTGTTATATTAATTCATTATTTGTACAATTTCAGGGAGATGTCGGATGTGCATACGGATAACACCACAAGTGATGCTGAACACACTACCGAGGATGAGTCTTTCGATGCGAGAAAGGAACGGGGTAAATTGTCTCGATTTCGCCGTGAAGAGATAAATGCACAAATGCCTAGGAAGTCATTGGCGACTAAAAAGAGAAAAGGAAGGGGACCTACAAAGTCACTAGGGAAACACACAAATATGACTTTGGAGTACGATAGCATGGGTCAACCTTGTGGAAAGTGGCGTCAAAAGTATGGCATGCAAGTTGGCATTTGCATGCATAAACTCTCCATTTTGCACTCATGGAAAGAGGTGCCCGAGGGATTGAAGCGGTGTCTATGGGAAGATACCATGGTAAGCTTCAAGTACAATAACGTGTAGTTTCTTAATTATTTAGTTAAATATATGTGTAATATTACTTATAGCATATAAATTACAACATTTGCGAAAACTAATTTGTGAACTGCGTTTTTTGTAGAATCAATTCAATATCGAAGATGATGAAGCCAAGAAGAATGTATTTCTATCCGCGGTTGCCCATAGATTCAGAGATTTCAAGGCTAAGTTAGTGTCTGGGTGGATCACTAAGCGGAGGAAAGTAGTAGGTACAAAGAAGAAGAACATCTACGGCGGAGAAACACAAGCCGATCCTGAGGCTTCACCGGAAACTTCATCTGCACCATCCAAATTACCATTTCAAATATGGAAAACTATCAAACCTGAAGAGTGGGAAGCATTTGTTGCCAAGATAACAACCCCACAAGCTATTGTAAGAATATTTTATTAAGACTTAATAAACTTAGATCCAGTATTATTGTATAGCACCGTACGTAGATAACCTTTGTTTATAATTGTGTGTTTTAGGCAAGTCGTGAGAAAAGTAGCTCGAGTGCAAAAGCTAGGAAGTATTATCATCATTTGGGTGCTCATTCGTACAATGAGGCGAGAGAGAAGTGGATGTTCAGCCATTACCCCACAATAGGGTCGACAACGGCAACGGGGAGTGGCTCAATGACGATAGTTGCACGGCCTCGGCAACCGAGATAGAGTCCTCGATTGGTGGTGTTCGATGCATGGAGTTGATGCAAAGGGAAACAGAGTCTTGCCGACCCCGGAACACAACGGATAGCCAACGCCATTGTAAGTACAGATTATATGGTTATATAAGGTATATATAATATAACTTTTGCGCTCACAAGCATTTCTCTCTTATACTTATGTAGATTGGCTTGAAGGAAAAAGAGGCAACTGGTGAGTTCACTCCAAAAGGACACATTGATGCATTGCACGAAACTTTAGGACCGGACCACAGTGGACGCGTGAGGGGCGTAGGAGGTGTCCGCCTCGGTTTGAGAAAGGTATATGGTGATCAATACACTACGGCGACAAAATCAAGTGTAAGTAGTGTGAATTCGGCGGCGTCGGTAGATGTGGAGGCTATGAAAGCTGTAATTCGGGAGGAGCTAAGGGAGGAGATGACCCATAACTTCAACGCCATTTTGGAACAAATGGGTTTACCGACTTTTGCTGCATTCAAGAAGGGTAGTGATACTACACCTAGCCAGCCTGATCCACCTGTAGGACCCGAGTTGAAGGTAATAACTTAATCCCTTTGCTTTGTTAAACAACTATTGTTACGTTCTTAAATGCATGAAATTCTTACTATATATATGTTGTTTCATAGACTAACTATAAATAGAGTTTTATTTACAGGAAGAGACACCATGTGAACTATTAGCTCGAGGAGATGGTTATGATAGTTTCATCCTCGTAGCTCATGGCCATGCACAACCCCCTAGTGACCGAGTACGATTGCATAACCAGTTAGTGGATCATAATCACTATGTGGTCACCCTTAATGAAATTGTGTCAGGTTTCGAAGAATTACCTCTTCCGTTGCCGAAGCCGAAGTTGGTCTACGATTACTAAATGATGCCCTTGGCAGTTATGTTCTGTGGCCGCGTGCATTGGTGCGGTTTTCAGATGAGGTACAATGATTAACATTCATATATATATATGCGTGTTTTCTTTTATAGTTCCTATGATAGTCAGTAATATCTTTACTTTTAACTAAATACTAGGTTTGGGGGGAAGGCCGACTCACATGCCAGGAAGGGAAAGAAGGCATGTTCACCTTATAAGAAAGCAAGTTTACGTGATGAAGGTGAACGAAATGTGGTGACGGGAAATGTTTCTAAGGCAAAAAATCCACTTATTATCGATCCAGAGGTGGTGCGGAGCCTTACTACGCCATGCTTTTGGTTACATGAGTGCGCTAGCGATTTACCCGATGAAAGCGCAATTGAGGTTGCTTTGGAGGAGCAACAATTCCACTACCTTGAGGACTCATCAACATTCATTTCGAAGGTTGATATTAAAGAATTCTTATGTGGGGTAGAGTTGAATGTTTCCATGATATAAACATTCATGAGGTAATACATAAGTATATAAATTAAATATACATATACATATATATGCCTTAAGTAGTTTTCAAATCCATAATAAGTAATTGTTGGTTTACTTTTAATATAATCAATATAATTTCTCAGGTTATTGTACAATGAATTGCTTGCAACATCTAGTGCAATGTTTGGTTGGTTATGTCCAAACATAATACGAGATGACAATTGCTTACAAAACAAAGCCGAAGTGAAAGAGTATCTCGACATGAGTTTCAAAGCATCATCTCGTTTTGGATATCATCAGATCATTCTTGTTCCTTATATTGAAAAGTATGCTTGTTAAGCTCGCTTTACTTTTATTATTCGATACTTAAATTGACCTATTAATTGTTCTACGATTAATAATAACTATATTTTCTTGTTGTAGGGCTCATTGGACACTGCTTGCGATATGTTTGTCACTTAACGAAGTCTACCACTTTGATTCTTTGCGTCGACAACCACCACAGACCTTACTAATCAAATCATTGTTCAATAGGTAGCCTAATCGAAACTCAATATATGAGCACTTATTAATATTACACATTATTCATCATCTTTAAATATATAAACAGTTAGTACATCTAATCTTATAATAATGTTGTTGATGTAGTGTGATGAAGCATATTAGTGCAACAGAACTTCCAGCACCAAAAGCTCCTGTTTGGATATCAGTCGAGGTAACATGACTAATTTATTTGTCCTTATATAGAAACACTTTTAGCCACATACTACACATCTAATTAACATGAATGTCATTGGATGCATCCTTTGGTGAACATTTAGTGTCCGCAACAAGAAGATGGACTTGCATTTGGCTATTACGTCTTTGAGGTACATGTTCGATATCGTCAACCAGTGCACTAACGCCGATGATCTTCAAAAGGTATGTAACTTATTAGTATATGTTAGTTTAGATTAGATCGATTGGTAATAAGTATTAATTGGTTTAGAAACCAAAGTAGCACATGCATATATTTGGGAACGAAAATGTCATTTCTAGGCCTATTTTTGCCTTTTACGCTTCCAAATCGTGTTTATCGAGTCATTTAATCCCAAATTCATTTTTAACATGATAATATGAGGCATAATGTAACTATTGTGTAGATTTTTAGGTTTGCAATTGTTGTAGGTTGAATTTTGGGAACGAAAAGAGCATTTTAGGCCTATTTTTGTCTTTTCGCGTCTAATTCGTACTTATCGCTTCATTTAACTCCATTTTCTTTTTCAATATGATAATATAAGGTATAATATAACTAGTGTGTAGAGTTTTAGGCTTGCATTTGTTTTTGATTGAATTTCGGGAAGGTATATGTCATTTTTAGAACTACTAACTACGGTACGTAAATGATTGAATTCTTATATTATGTGTTTATTCCTTGGTTGTTTTGCAAGGTTTATATGAATAACACACCACGTTTGAGGGCCTTCACCACAGACGAATTACATGAAGTTTGGGATAAGTTGGCGTCCCACATTTGCGATGATTGCTTATGATACATCTACTAGTTTGTATTAATTCTATGTACATTTTTCACATTATTAAATATATACATATTTAAAGTTAATTATTATATTACGTTCAAAAACTTGTCATATATTATTATTGCAATTTGATCGTTTTTTTTGTGTCGAAGGGAGTTTTGGGCGGGGGTGGGGTGGGGGGGGATACCATGGTGGGGCTCTTTGGTGGGCTATGGGTTGGTTGGGTCTTTGGGGTGGTGGCGGCAATGGGTGGAGGAGGTGGCGGAGGGTGGCCTGGGGTGGGGGGTGCGGGGAGTGAAGGGGGTGGGGTGGGGTGGGGGGGGGGGGGCGGGGGCGGGGGGGAGTGCGGGGGGTGGGCGGGGGTGGGGGGGTCTTTGGGGTGGGCGGGGGTGGGGTGTCTTGGGGGGGGCGGGGGGTGGGGTGTACTTCTTGGGGTGGCGGGGGTGGGCGGGGGTGGAGGGTGCAATTTATTTTTTAAAAAAAAAAAAAAACTTGAATGTGAAGGGTGCGGTTTTAAGCCTAAACCGGACCCTTCACATTAATAGAGCTGCGGTTCATATATAGAAGGGTGCCGGTTTAAGCCAAAAACGCAGCCCTTCATCCTTATAAGGGCTGCGTTTTTGGCCTAAACCGCAGCCCTTCGTTGTGAAGGGTCTGCGGCTTGACCCTTCTTATCTATTGAAGGGCTGCTATGGAAAGGGCTGCTGGCCAAAAACGCAGCCCTTAGGGCTGTTTTGACCGCAGCCCTTCCTTGTTTTTCCACTAGTGTTTAAAACTCTTTTAAAATTACTTTAAAATAGTTTTAAAGATTGAAGTACTCAATTTTCATAAACTCTAGTATAGTATACTATAGTTTTCACTCTTAGAAAACTAAAAATCCATGCTTACTTGTTTAAAAACACAATTTAAACATACATATATATATATACATATATATATATATATATATACATACATATATATATATATATATACATATATACATATATATATATAATCTGAAATTTATTTACTTCACCAAAGTAATTATATAATATGAAATTAATATTAAAATAGCTGAAGATACAAACTTTAAACTATAATTAAATAAAAGAATACTTAAAACATGAAAACAATTAACAGCATAAATAATAATAAGAAAAAGAGAGGAGATAAACCAAAAGAAGAGAGAGGAACAAGGGCGGTCGAGGAGGAGGGGGCGCCAGCTGGCTGCGGTGCCGGGTGTCGGAGCTGGCAGCGGCTGGAGGGGGGCGGCAGTCGGAGGTGGCGACAACCGAGATAAAAGAGAGAGAGAAAGAAAATCGGGTGTGAGAGAGAGAGAGAGAAAGAGAAAATTAGGGTCTAGGGATTGCTTATTTACTAGGCAAAATTTGTGAGGGGGTAATGTATTTATAGGTTTCCATTAAAGTCCAAAGGCTAATGAGCTTGCTTGTTTAGTTTAATGATAGATGATGACATGAAAAAGGCTACAAAAGGTTTGAGCTCCTCTATCCCATTATTAAAATCATTTGTACTACTACTCAAACTTATTTAAATTAATTGTTGACTCTCAAAGTCCATCTTAAAAATAATTTAAATACTTTGACTATTTAAAACATTATAATCATTGACTTTAAAATAGTCAATACTTAAGAATTTAATTATTTAAATACTAAAAATACTTATAAATATATTTTAAATATATTTTTAAAATTTATAAAATTGTGGGGGATTACAGTATACCCCTCTTAAAAGAAGTTTCGTCCCGAAATTGGCACAAAAACTCTCACAGTTTCAAAATTTTACTCAAATCCTCCAGTTGGAAATACTTGTGTCACAACATATGCACACTTTTAAACCACTTGTGTCACTACATGGAAACATTTTCCGAAGCTGGAAACCAATTTATTTTGCACCAACATGTGCAAATCGACAAAAATAAGCATAAAAATGCATAAAAATACCATAAAATAAGGCAAAAAGCGCGAAATTTTATCGCATTTTACCCCTCTTAAAGAAACGAGTTACGCCCCTGTAACTCACCTCAATGAACAATTCAGGATACTTCTTCTTCATTTCATCTTCGGCTTCCCACGTTGCCTCTTCGGACTCATCATTAGAGGCAAAGCATTTTCATGATACTCACATCCTTTTTGCGTGTACTACGCACCTTTCTATCCAAGATTTTCACAGGTCTTTGCTCATACGTGAGGCTACTATCTATCTGGATATGTTCGGGTTCCAGAACATGATTCTCATAAGGGATATATCTCTTTAGTTGAGAAATGTGAAATACATCATGCATCTTCTCAAAATTCCATTGGTAAAGCCAACTTATAGGCTACCTTTCGAACTCTTTGCAAAATCTCATATGGGCCAACGTACTTGGCACTTAATTTGCCCTTCTTACCAAATCTCATCACACCTCTCGTCTGTGATACCTTCAAGAACACCTTATCACCAACAGCGAATTCAAATTCCTTTCTCTTCAAATCAGCATAGCTTTTCTGCCTATCTTGGGCAGCTTGAATTCTAGCTTGAATCAACTTCACGTTCTTGACAGTTTCCTCAATAAATTCAGTCCCCAGTATTACATTCTTACTAAAATCATTGCAACAAATGGGACTTCTACACTTTCTTCCATACAACGTCTCAAATGGTGCCATCTTGATGTTTGCATGGTAACTATTATTATATGAAAATTCGATCAAATCCAAGTGGTCCTCCCAACTTCCTTAGAAATCAATCGCACACGCTCTCACATTTCTTCCATAGTCTGATTGGTCCTTTTAGTCTGACGAACTGTCGAAGGATGAAACACAATACTCATCTTCAACATCGTTCCAAGATTCAACTGGACCTTTTGCCAAAATTTCGAGAAGAATATCGAATCATGATCTGAAATAATGTCCTTCGGGAATGCATGCAGTCTCACCACGCGCTTGAAATAATATCTTTCGGGACTCCAAGATTCAATTTTTCCGAAAATCTTTATCAAAATCGTTTACTTAAAAATCAGTTTTTACAAATCATTTTTTTCGAAAATCTTTATATTAAAATCTTTTCTTTTCAAAACTAATTTTCGAAATTCTTGTTTTATAAAAACTCCCCTTTTTATTCTTTAAATATAAAAGGGATATTATCTCAGATAACCCTGACATATAGGCCTTTTTCCCAAATAACCCTGTATTTTTTTTTTCCCAGATGACCCTAAACTTGAATTTTATCATTAAACCTAACTGGATATCTAACGGTGTTAACTTTTTTTTAATTAAACCAGATTATCTCTCTTGTTCTTCATCTTCTTCCCTGTCTTATTCTTCATCTCCACACTACCATCACCAAAAACTGTTGAAAATTCGAACCCTAAACAGCCCCAATTCGAACACAAAAGGCCCCAAATTCGAACTACCCAAAATTAGCAGAAGACTCGACCAAAAATCTAGGCATATTCGACCAAAAAATCTGGGCAACAATCGTTCCTCTTTTTAGTGGTTGCTGCTGCCACAAGCTTTTGTTGGGTTGAAATATGGGCAACAATTGAGCAGCAGCTTCTTTTTCCCCCACCTTTCGACCACCACCGACGAACCCAGCAACATCTTCTTTCCCCCCATTTCGACCACCACAGACGAACCCCGCGCGCACCACTGCATATCACTACCTGCACTTCTGCTTGCCGCCCTTTGCCATTAACAGTGATTGGGGCAAATTCGAACCCTAAATTAAACCAAATCTGGGCATTGTTGCGTCGCTGTCACTGTTGCGTCGCCATTGTTGCATAGTTGCGTCTCTGCCATTGTTGCGTCGCTGTCACTATTGCTTAAGTTCTCATCTCTCCTTTTATTTTTGTTCCACGAATTCAATTTGTAGTGTAAGTTGGGTTATTTTGTGATAACTTTCAGTAATCAGTTCAGTTCTGAATTTTGTCTTTGATTTGCAAAATCAAATTGCGGTGAGCATTTGTTAAGATTAAAGAGAGAAAGTAGTGTAAACCATTGATGAATGCTTGAGAAGTGATGAAGAACAGGAGAGAGAAAGAGATGAGTTTTGGTTTTTTTTTTTTGTTTTTTTAAACAACAGTAAGTATTTTAGTTTGAAAAATGTTAACACCGTTAACAATTCCGTTAGGTTTAATGACAAAATACAAGTTTGTGGTCATCTGAGAAAAGAAATATGCCAGGGTTATTTGGGAAAAGGGCCTATATGTCAGGGTTAATTGAGATAATATCCCAATATAAAAACATGAAATTAATATAATTACCTATTTTCCTAACTCTAAGAAAATATTTAATCATCTTAATTTCATATTTCTAGCTAAGCATAAAATTCCTATAAGTTAATTACATTACATAAACATTACTAAGAACATAACTAGACCTAAGCTTCCATATCTTCAAGTTCTTGAGCTTTCATGAACATCCAATCTTGATAGCTTTCTTAGATCACTGTTACATACATACATGTTATAGCACAAAGTGTTTATCATCATCAAAACAAATTTAAACTTAAAATCACAACAATTTCCTCCATTTTGATGATGACAAACACATAATACTTCCCCCTCAAAAATGCATCATTAATCATATTTGAGGAAAAAAAAATCATAAATCATAACACTACATTTGATCAAACATACAAAACTTAGATAACTTGTCACAGATTAATCCCAACATTAGTTTTTGTATTATACCCATCTTTCCCCTTTTGACGTTATCAAAAATGAGAGCAACAACATGTCCAGCTACACAAAAAAAGATATAGTCATCAAAATAAGCAAGTAGCTCAAGCAAGTAAGCTAGTGATGCTAGTGCTATGTCATAATCCAATTCACAATCCGAAGTCATGAAGCAAAAAATTATCCAACTAACAATCCGAAGTTATGAAGCAAGAAATAATCATGAAATTACACTACAATAAATTGCCACTTGTGCCACGGTAAGAATCGTGGCCCAACTTAAAGAAACCCGTGGCTATGTAATCTAGCCACGGGAATTTTGGAAAGTACTCCCGTGGCACAAGTGGCTGTGGCTAAGATTTTGCCACGGGAAAATGGAGGGTTTGGTGTAAAGTGAAGTGTATGCCACGAATACTCCCGTAGCTAAAAATATCCTTTGCCAAGAGTATTACTGTGGCTACAAAGCCTTTGACTCAAGTACTATGGTGGCTAAAATAATCCCATTGCCATGAATTTTATCGTGGCTAACAAATCTCTGGCTAGAGTTTTCTCTCATGGCTAACCAATTCACTAGGCATAAGATCTCCCGTGGCAAGAAGAGAGTACACGATTCTATATATCTTACCAATTTCATATGCCAAATATATATTATTGTGCAAATAAATATATATAGTAAATCGTAATTTTTAATATGGAATAACGAAATATTATTATTACTATCAAATTTCTAATATCTTTACATTAAAATGTACTTGAGATAAAAAGTTCCATTGACAACTAAATAAAAATCCTATATTCTCCTATCTTTTTACATAAATTATAAACTACATAGTACTTTAATTGTAACTACGAATGCGTCTTTTGCTTGATAATATGTACCCTCTTTTTTGAATCTGTAACAAATAAAAAACAATTGTCAAAATACTATAGTGGCATCCATTAATCATGCTTAGATGAAACACAAATTAAAACCAAACAAAATGCAATAACAATATGAGTGTCTGGTTGAATTCTCCACGTCTACAAGGATCCACTAGTTGGCCTGCTAATCTCCTCTTTCTTTTACTTTTTTCCTTTTGAAAATCAGAGCTGATTGTGCCCCCTAAATTTCTGGAGCTAACTGCAACATAAAAATATCAAGGCTAACTTAGCAAAATCATCTGTGCTAGTACTCTGGGCTTCTAATTTGGGAAGTTCTGTGAGCTCTCTTCCCCATACCAACTAACAATAATCACAGGGCAGTTAAAAATCACAATGTGCACGAAAAAGAAAATTGAAAAAGAAATATTCTCAGACAAAGAACTAAAAGCGACATAATTAAGCTCGGAATACACTACAAGGGAAAATAGGGACATCTGCATAACACAACTGAAAACAGAGGGATTACGTGCATTTACTCTAGTTTTATCGTTTCCTGATAACCTCTGCAAATGCCATGACCCATTATATGAGTGCATTGCTACTACTGTCTCCTAAACTATAGTGATTACAACAAAATTGAATGCCTTCCAACTGTAAAATTCTTGATGCAATAAGTGAAAAAAGAATGTGGACCAAAAAATCTTGCCTGGATTGTAGTCAGAATACGAAGCTGAACACAACCCCTTTCACAGCCAATAAAACCCACAAAATTCACCTCTTTCACAGCCATTGAAGCACCATTGAAATACCTACTACAACCATCCCCTTTTATAGCCAATAAAACCCACAAAATTCACCCCATAAAACCACTTCATTTCCACCAGAATACCCTCTAAACGTTTACAATAACCAGCCATTATAACACCAAATATACAGCAGCAAATATCACCCTAAACCTACAAGGATACCAATGTATTACCTCCAAAACCAGCAGCAAAAAGCAGTAGCAAACCATCCCTAAACAACCCTTAAACTGACCCCTAAACAGCCTCGAATACTTCCTTCTACCTCCACATAAATCAGCCTTAAACCTGTAGCAATTACACCCTAAAAGCCCCTCCAGGAAGATATAAGAATGCAGGTTCTGAAAGGAGGAATGCACTCCAGGAATAATTAAAATTAGCATTTTTAATATTATAAAAGATAAGTACTTACTTTAAGCCGAAGAACCATCATTCGAGGAATCATTATCGTCAAATGTATCCAGCCCAAAAGTTTGTAGTATACGCTTGAACTTATTCTCCCAAACCTTATTGTTTGCCGCAATTTTTCGATCTACTTCATTCCTAGTTTTTTCGGCTTATTTCTTGGCAAACTCACCATCTTTCCTAGCTTCTCCAACTTCCTTTCTAGCATCCTCGGCCTCTTTTCTAGCATTCTCAGCGTCATTTCTTGCTTCTTGAACTGCTTGTTCAGCTGTCTTTTTAGCTTTAACCACCTCTTGATGAAGATCAATTCGGGAAGGCTTTACTTGAAAATGCTTTGTAATGCTTTTTCCTAGTCCATAAGCTCACAAATTCCCATGCGTATCTTTGCCAAGTACATCTAGAAATATTTGTTCATCCATCTTTTCATTAAGCCCTTGTTCTCTTTGTTCCATAAGTTTCTTCATCTCATCCTACAATTAGCATAATGACAAGGTAGATAACATCGAATATAGTATCTAGAAAAGAACATCTCAATATGTCATAAACTTACAACTGCATGCATGTTTTTGGCTAGAGATTCAGCATTAACCAACTTCTTTGATTTTCTCGTACGAGATCCAACCATCACATCAAGTCGACTACACTTCCCTCCATTTTTCTTCTTCTACATTAAGTGATATGGCAAAACCAGTAAGTGTATGAAGCAATCTATAAATCTACTTACAGTTTCTTGCTTGACATAACTTTTACTACCATTGTATTGAGGCATCTTCTGGAAAAGCCTACTCTTACAAGCTTTATTGCTCTTTTCCTAAAGTAATTCGAAGAAAAAATACACATTTGATATTAAAATAATTCATAATCTTTTATACCTGAGACTTAAGATAACTTCAAAAATCCACTAAGTATTTCCAATCTGTTTTATTCATGTCCTTAGGCTTATTCTTCATGCGGTCGTCTTTTGTTGTCAGATTTGGAGCATCGAAATATTTGTGTTTTAATTTATGCCTGCTATCTCTAAATAAACGTTGAGCATGTGCCAAGACACCTTCCTTCCGATACTCTGGATCATCAAATGGGCACTTCTCCTAATAGATAAACCAATGTAAACTATTAACATTGGCCAAAACCAAAGTATTATAATAACAACATATAACATATGATGAGGAATCACCTTAATACATGTCCACAAATGATCTAAGATTTCAGATGTATACTCTTCCCAACCTTTAACTTGTACGGGACAAACGAAACAGTTTTGTACTTGTTGACCCAAGAAGTAAGTATATCAAGAAGAATGTGGACCAATTGGATCACCATCCTTATCAAACTCCACAATGATTTTTTCTCTAGGAGGTAATCTTTGTAAGCTTTCTACAATATACCATCCCTCTTGTTTTTCTAATGGTACCTACATATATAGAGTGTAGAAAAATCATAACTTTAAATGAATAATATGACTCTAGAATAACATAAGCTTTCTACTATAAAGAATCACAACACCAAACATGAAAGAGAATATAACTAGCAAAATTGTAAGTGTAAATGCAATTTGAGAGTTTTAAGTCTTAGACTCTTCGTTGGGCTTCAAAATTACACCTGAAGAGTTTTAAGTGTAAAGGAAAAAACCTATAAACAGAATATAAAAAAAATTTATGCCACAAAACACCCCTCCATTGCAGCCACATTTTGTACCAAAATTTAGCAACCTTTATCCACTAAAACAAAGCATCGGTATAAGCATCATTCAACATAAAATATAAAACCAAATGTAGCAGCAAGAAGCCACAAATTCAGCACTATAAACGCCACCATAAACCACCATTTCCATTAATTTCACACACCAAATTGCCACTATTCCGCCATCAATAAAGCAGCAGCCATGAAGCTCCAAATACAATAATAATTCGAGCATAAACAGCAGCAACAAGTGCCCACAAAATAGAGTAACATAGAATAATATAGGTGTAGACACTTCTTGAAATAGTGTGCAAACACCATTCTTTTGTGCCCAATCACAGTATATCAAGCACACTAAAGTCCAAATTAATCAAGCATAAACAATATCCGATTGTTCGCCGACCATTTGATTGTGTGCACACACCATTTCATTGGGCCCAAACAAAACACAACTATATTGCTGTGTACCAGATTAATAATGGTTTTACATAATTTCAAGGAAATTACAAGTCTAGATAAATATGATCCCCTTGAGCATTTGAAGGGTTTGTGAAGCTCATTAATGCCTGGTTAAGATCATGTGGAGATGCATACTCAGGTCCCCCTCCTTCACCAACCTATCTATCTTGGTCATAGTTTGTCTCCATATTGTCTCTATTTGTTCTATCCTCCTCATTTTCTGGTATAAATAAGTGAAAATAAAAAAAAAATCGATTTCCCCTAATAAAATCTCAAAAGAATAATAATAGTCATTGTAAATGTCTTTACCTGTCTCTATTTCAGCATCTTTATGGTTTCCACTCAATTCTTGACCCGACATATCTACATTAAAAATGGACAAAAAAAATAGAAATTTCAAATGGTTGACATTAACTAATTGAGTCACAAATATAGAAGCTTGAAGGGAATAATATCATCATTGCCTTGAGAGTTATTCAATTGATGATTGTTTCCAATGGCTGCATATAAATTTGGAGAAAAAAAACGATTTTACTTAGGACAAGAATCAACATACACCAAAAAACATGGCTCAATGCCACTATATTATAACAAAAGTATCAGTGGCTGATTGTGCTATATTAAAAAATATTGAAATAAACAAAAAGCAAATAGATGGACCTTTTTTTACAATCTCTAAGGCTTTTGAAACTGATTCCAATTCATCGTTTCCCATTAAGGCTTCTTGCTGCTTCTTGTTCATTTTAAGAAACTTGGCAATTGACATTGGTGGAGTAAAACTACTTCTTTCGTGTCCTTTTGCCTTCTTAGTATTAGCCTGCAACAAATACAAATTCATTAACGAATAACCAATACTACTAACTCATTAATAAAAAATTTCATGCAATGTGTAACTAAATATCCTTGTTGAAATTGGCAGTCGGGGCTCTGTTTCACATTCCTCATCCGCGTGTTCATCATGACGAATATCCTCATCGTTAGGGACAAAGTCATCATCTTCTTGGGTAGCCTTTATTTTCTTGTTTCTTTTCTTCTCCTTCGTATTTTCAACCAAGCTTGTCAAAGATGACGCGATATGTTTTATGCCCAAAGATTGCATTTTCTCTTTGTTAGCTTGAATTGTCATCAGTCGCTAATTTTCATAATCATACACCTCTTTTGAACTTGTGTTTCCTCTGCCTTTAGCCATTTGAAAGCTGCTTTAAAAATAGATGTTTCAAAATATCCAAAATGAATTTATAATAGTATTACAGAAATATTGCATATTTACATGTCGAAGGCAACACATACATGTTGCCATAATTTAGCAAATTGATATCAATTAAACAAGACAAGTACTCTATTTTTAACACCTATAAAGATATACGGTTGTATAGTGAAGAACACATGTATAGAGGCAGAAAATTAAGATAATTATTACTCATTAGTAGAAACTAACACTTCAATTAATAAACATAATAACAACAATATAATTATTACTCCCAAACATTAGTTACTAATATCATCGTCATCATAAAAAATAACATATTCATTCTCATCATATTCTTTAGGGTAATTTTCCTCGGTAGCATCTACGATCATATCACCAATATCATCTCTTATTCCAACAAACTGATCATCAATGTCCTCCACATCTGTTGGTGACACAAATGTACCATGAGAGGTCCTCGCTTGATTTTGTTGTAATGCATCCTCATCTGGTTCAATCAATTCCTCTTTTGGAACATTGTAGTGATGCCTTGGTTGGGTCTTCACGACAATAAACCAATTGGGATCAAATCCATCATTGACATTAAACACTTGTTGTGCTTGGGACATAAGCACAAAAGATTCTTTAGTAGGTAACAAACGTTGACTATTAGCACTAACATAGCCATGTTTGTCAACCTTGATACCTCTACCAACCTTGTGAACATCCCACCAATTGCAACGAAACAAAATCACACGTTTTCCATCCAATTATTGTACCTCAAGTATTTCAGTAAGGATTCCAAAATAGTCATCTTCCCTAGCCCTAACAATTCTTTTGACCATAACACCACTATTTTAGTTGACCCTCTTTCTTTCAGTATCCTTTGGGAAAAATCTAAAACCATTTCAAAGGCATCCATTGAAATATTGAACACCTTTTAAAGGATTTAAAGCCAACGTTCGTAAATCTTTTACCACTTGATCATCACCTTCCTGAGGTAAATCCATGACCTTTAAAAAAAAGAAGAAAAAAAACCATCAACCTAGTATCATCCAAAGGTAAACACTAACAAAACCAAACTTTTGACATACCCGTCACAGAACCATTCTATCAAATTTTTGTCAACCGACCCTTGTTCGTATTCACTACGGGAAAAAAAGAACCTTCGTCATACATAATAAAGGATTTATCTTTTTTGAAGATATTTAAAAATATATATATAAAAAACTCATACTTTAAGTATCCTTGAGCCTCTTCACAGTTCTTCTGAAAGAGATCTACATTTGGCCTTCCCCAAAACAGTACCACATGGTGCAAATATTGATAAACCTTGATAATCGTCACTATTTTCGACAACCTTCCTTTCAAGTTGACTAAATCTCATTTCTATGTCATGTAGATACTTTGAACAAAAAAGCATATTTTCCTCAATGTTGTAGCCTTCAGCAATGGAACTTTCTGGCCTACTTTTGTTTCGAACATAGCACTTAAATTTGCGCAAAAGCTTAAAAAATAGTAATGATGTTTAAGAAAAAAAATTTAATTACTTGGAAAGTCAAGTGAATTAAAAATATTATATAAGTATTACCTTTCAATTGGATACATCCAACGATATTGAATTGGTCCACCAATTTTTGTTTCCTCAACCAAGTGAACACACAAGTGGACCATGGCAGTAAAAACAAAAAGGGAAGGAAAATCTTTTCCATCTCACATAAAGTGATAACAATTTCACTTTCAAGATCATCTAAGTCTTTTGAATTTAGTGTCTTGGAACAAAGGTCCTTAAAAAAGGAGCTTAACTTCACTATAACTACATACATTTTCGGTTGTGACACTCCCCGAATTGCAAGCGGCAATAGTTGTTCCATTAGCACAAGACAATCATGGGTTTTAAGATCCCATATTTTTCGCTTCTCAAGGTTTATGCACATTGAAATGTTGGAAGAATACCCAATTGGAACCTTCATAGCCTCTAAGACCTTAAAAACCTTTTCCTTCTCAGCCTTAGACAAAGTGTAAGATGCGGGAGGAATATGCCACTTTCCATCTTTCAATTTCGGAGATAAATGCTTCATAATTTTAAGCTTATCGTGTCTAGCCTTTAAAGTATCTTTTGATTTCCCATCAATATATAGTAAAGTGCCAAGAATGTTGTCTAGGACATTCTTTTCAATATGCATGACATCAAGATTGTGACAAATTAAAAGGGTACTCCAATAAGGCAATTGAAAAAAATATACTTTTCTTCTTCCAATTATCATCTTTTTTTGGAAAAATTTCATTTTTTTCCGCATTTCATGACTTCGAGGTCCCTAACATGAGCTAAAATCTCAGTTCCATATGTCTTCTTAGGAGGACCCCTTGTTTTTATTTCCCCATTAAAAGATTTACTAAATCTCCATTTATGGTATGTTGGAAAAAAGCGACGAGTATCCATATAAGAACATGATCCTTGATTTGGTAATATAATGGAGCTAGTTTCAATCATACAACGAGGACATGCCTTATAACCCTTGGTAGACCATCCGACAAGTTAGCATATGCTTGGAAAATCGTTGATAGTCATCAATAATGCAGCACGAGATATAAAAGTATGCATTCTAAGAAGCATCATAAGTCATAGCGCCCGTTTCCCACAACTCCTTTAGCTCCTCAATAAATGCTTGCAAGTACACATCAATGTTATTGACTAGCCCACTTTTTCCAGGAATCAACAAAGATAGTTTATTGTACGGCTGTTTCATACACATCCATGGAGGCAAGTTATACACAACAAGAACTACGGGCCATATACTATAGTCACTTCTAAGCCCACCAAATGGATTGAACCCATCACTAGCTAAACCCAACCTTACATTACGAGAGTCGAAGCAAACGTAGTATGTTCTTTATCAAAATGCTTTCATGCCTCACTTGGCGGTGGGGTGCTTCATGACTCCATCATCTTCACGTTTATCAAAATGCCATCTCATGTCATTCGATGTTTTGGATGACATGAACAACCTTTGCAACCATGGTTTTAGTGGGAAATAGTGTAAGATTTTTGGAGAAGATCTATTGCGATTTGTACCACAAATGGAACATTTTTCTAAATCAGCATTCTCCTTCCAAAATAGCATGCAGTCATTTTCACATGCTTCTATTTTCTCATAGTTGAAGCCGAGATCAGTTATAATCTTTCGTGCTTCATAATAATTCGATGGGACATTAGCACCTTTGGGTAAAGCATTCTTAAACATTTGAAGCATACTAGTAAAAGCTTTATTAGTCATGCCATCCATGCATTTGATTTGAAATAACTTCAAGATGAATGACAATTTAGAGAACTCATCACAACCAGGGTATAAGGTTTTGTGAGCATCTCTCATCAAATTTACAAAGATCCTTGCCTCTTTTGTACCCTTAGTGTATTTAGGAAGAATGGCCTCAGTTGATTGTTGCTCCTCATCAAGATCGTCATCTACATCATTATTCGTGACTTCGGGACTAAATCTTTCATGGATCATCCTAAATATATCATCACTACTACCTTCACCTAAATCACTCCTACTTCTTTTAAGTGGGGGTTTATATTCTCCATGATAAATCCAACGAACATAGCTTCGCACAATGCCATTAAGTAGCAAATCATTATAAATTTCTTCCCTTGTTTTATGTTGACTATTGTTGCACCGATTACAAGGGCAAGGTACCTTTTATCCTCTTCTCCTATGTCACTACTTAAGGCCAAAAATTATTGAAAGCATAGTCAAGAAACTCATTAACTCCATTTAAATATAAATCATCAAATCTATTTTCACATTCCATCCGAGTAATCTTTTCTTTTGGACATCTGAATCATCCATGATTGAGAAGATTTCTTACTACAAGATCGCAATAAAAAAAATCTTTATTAATCGGAAATAACACTAATATATAGTTCAAGTTTGAAATTAGGACAATCATTTACAGCAAACACGAAGCAACAAAAAATACGAGTAATGGGAAAGTACCAAAATCATGTCGTAGAAAAAATGAGAGATTTGCTTCAGCTAAAATATGGAAAGCAGGTGAAACTAAGTATTTCTTAAGTTTATTATACTTTTGAATTTTACATACACAATCTCAAATACCAACTTCAAGCAAGCACACAAGAAACCCAAACCAGATGGCAAAGATAAAACCGATAGGTGCAACAAGAGTAATACAATTTCAAATTATGGAAACAACAGAATGAAAACAAAATAATAAAAATAAGACAACTAGGAGATAGCAAAAATATCAAATCAAGCAGTAACTTCTAAAGTTCGATTCATGGTCCGCCATGACCTGCCTAAAGTCTAACCTTGTAGAAACAAAACCCCAGAAAAGACAGCAGCAACCAGCTGTAGAAACGACACACAACAAACTCAAATCAAGTCAAAAATCAGCGTTAAAACCCCAGTAAATATAACAGTTCTTGCAGTCCTAAAAACACCACTAAAACAGTGGCAAAAGCTACAAAAATTTATTATAATCAGTCCCTAGAAACAACCCCAAGTTGCAGCACTGATAACCTCCCAATTGTCACAAATTAGAACCTCAAATCATCCCCAAAACCTGCAGAAAATAGCCACCAATTTCAGCCTAGTATTTTCTAAGTTAACAAGGAGTGAAAAATAATTTTGCTTGATTTATCCTAGTATTTTCTAGTATGTCATCCTAGTATTACTACCCAAGAATATTCTCCTGATTTTTGGTGTGCAAAATAGTGGGAAAGGACCATCACTCAGAGCAGTAGGAAGCTTATATATACATCACTGGCAGAAAAGGTTCCTTTCTACACTTCTGACTTGCTCGTTGACTATTTAACTAGATATTCTAAGGCAAGAAATTCATGGACCAAAACAAAGTATTTCCAATTCAAAATATGATTGTTTAATCACTCAAAATATGATTGTTTAATCAAATCAGTATTACAGATTAACAAACTCAACATGAGCTCCATATCACCATATACATCTTCTTGAGCCAGTGTTTGGTTAGGGCGATAACCTATCTCGTGGAAACATGTTTGATTGTTTAAGTTTGTTTGGGTTCCATTATGAAAGTGATACATGGAAGTAACATATTAGCAAAAAGGAACCATTTGCATAATAGTAAGAAAAGTTGATGTTACTAGGCAGCTTCACAAAGATAGTAAGAAAAGTTGGTGTTACTTGGCAGCTTCACAAAGCCCACTTTACACACCATAGCAACAACTTTATAATGGATCACAAAAATTTATATGAAAAAAATATTATAAAATCCACACCAAATTAAATCAACTAAATCCTTAAAGCAGATATGTTTTCATTTGGAAATTAACATGAACAAAAACAAGCACAACTCCCCTCTCGCCACTTGCCTACCGCCCACCCTCTCCAACACTCTCCCCAATCACAAAAGATAGACTGTCCACTCAGTCACCTACATAGTTTAATGAGCTTGGTTCACCATGCAAATCTCATGTCATCAAAATATATCGCTTATATAAAATTGGCTATATAAAATTGCCATCATAAATGCCACAATAAAATTACTAGTAAAAGTGACACTAACATTATACAATAGAATAGACAGGAAGTAGGGAGTTCTCAAGTGCTTAGAACCGTGTGTAGCAAATTGCCAATCACATTCTAAATCAAATACAAGCAACCCTTGAAAACCCCAAAGGCATGAGATCAAAGACACTAGAGATACCAAAGACAATTGTATTTCACAAGCACACAAAGTGAGAGGTGTTATCCCAAGAATCCAGTCATTCCTTTTCAACCGCAACATCCACAAAAGCGGGAATGACTACCAATAATGAGTTGCCACCATTACATTGAGTAATCACCTAAGACACCCGACTGAAATTTATCATCCCTGTCTTCCAAGAATTATGCTTTCTTCTTCAAAATCTGTAGAATTGAGGGTTTTTTTAAGAAGTTGTGTTAACTCCCAAATAATTTTTTTTTTTTTTTTTTTTTTGGTGATCAAAGAGGTCAGAAAAGCCCAGCAAGCACAAAGCCAAAAGAAAACGTAAAAAACCAGGAAAGAACTTTCAGTATTGCGCTTAATCGGGATACATTGAATATTTTACATAACAATTCGATAATTGAAGAAGTGATTCAATTGCTTAAAGAAAATTATTAAACACAACTGAGACAGAATTCGGATATAGTGAAAGCAAAATCGGGATATATTGAATATCTTACATACAACACAAAACGACTAAAATAGAAAATTGCACACATAAATCCCTAAAATAATCAAAACACCATGAATAAAGAGAGAAATGACGAATTACCAGTTCAACTTCAAGGATATGCGCAATTCTACAGGATGAAGGACAGACAAATTGCATTTAGACTGATGACGAGGTCAAACGCCTCGGACTCTAGAGTAATTGAATGCAAAGCGTAACTCCGTAAGCATGGGTTCTTCGTCTTCTATTCTCTTTGGAACAGATGTCCGAGAAGATTTCGGTTAACAAAGAAACGCCAGTCAAACAAGAACGATTGAATTGCAAAGAATACAAATTTGTAAAAGCCAACCGATTGAATTGCAATCTTACCAACAATGGTGTGAGGGAGAAGTCCGATTGTCAGATTGCATGCGAGAATTGTAGTGGTAGAATCTGTTGTGAGAATTAATGGCGGTTTTGAAAATAAGAAGAATAGAGTTAAATGTGTGAGAAATAGCTTAGCCTCAACCGATTAGGTTTAAAACTCGGCCAAAATTCCTTCTGCCGCCATAAGCATATGATTAGCGCCAATATATTGGGAATTGCAAAAAAAAAAATTGAGCTAAATTTTACGTTTAAGTAAGAAACAAATAGTGAACCAAATATGCTTAAATATGTGTGTTTAATAAGTTAATTTGAAAATAAATATAAAGAAGAATAAATAAGTTAGTAGATTTACAACAGATTTATTTACTTAAAATGCATTATTTATATATAGATTTATGTGTTCCTAGTTGGTTGGTAAACACTTTTTTTCGAAAAAGAACTCAACATTTCTATAAAAAATGTTAAAGTATTTTAACAAAAATGGACCACATATACCCTACTTTTAATATGTATTATGTTTAATATACTTTTATATAGAATAACAAAGTTTGATGGCTAAATTTGTGATGAAAGGTATATTTATTGCCATGAAATTATATGCCACTATATTCTATTTTTCGGTGGCCAAAATAGATTTAGCCACGAAAATTTGTTATGTAGCAATAATCGTGGCATAATTTCTTACTCGTGGCACAAGTTTAAAGTTCGCTACAAGAAAATATCTACCCGTGGCATAATCTTGATATTTGCCACGGGAAATTATTTACCCATGGCATAACTTTTTCTTCTTCATTAGATTTTGTCTTACTTGTTTATTTTTCCCGTGGCTAGATGCAATTATTCCACGAATTTTGATTTCCTATGGCATAATTCGTGGCACAAGTGATGATTTGTTGTAGTGATTAAAGATCATGGCTGGTAGGCTAAAAGAGTAAAATAAAGATAGGTAATGCAAGCTTGAAGATTTGAAATGACAATTGGCTCAACAAGTGCTTAAACCTTTCTTCTCAGATTATCAACTTCTGCAAGTAAACACCATCGGACTTTTCTTCAATGCGGCACTGTACGTGATTCTGTGCCACTGAAGAATCTATTCCCTTTCAATAACTTAACTTCAAAACTGGTGACCAAAGTAATGATCATCAAAACTGTTATATTTTTCTTCACCTTTGAATTGACGTCTAGGATTTATCTAAAACAAGTGTCTTACTCTCCTTTTCTTCTTCTTCTTCCTTTTTTTTCTTTTTAAAAAAAAAAGGAGAAGCAGACCATATAATATTACTAGAGTCAATCAATAAGAGATCAAATACACTAAGTTAATTCAGACCTCATTTTCTTTTGTGATATATCTCCTGGCACTGTGCCTTGCACATTGTGAATTAGTACTTTTCATTCTTTCACGTATTTGTGTTTCATTCCAACCTTATCATGTTCCCCCTTAACTGATGCGTCTTTTCTTCCATCATCTTATCAAGATGTTCTTGCCCTATAGATTATCATGAATCAAGACTAAAAGCACTTGTTGAACTTTGGAGCAATGGATAAGTAAAAGAAGGATGTGATAGGGAAATGAAAATGAAGTAAGACATGTGAAAAAAGAAGAAATAATGAGGCACAAATGTCAAACTCATAAACAAAAAATAGGAATATCGGGCTAGAGATCAAGCTTGCCATAGGAGGAAAGAATTAGCATTTCATAGCTTAATAATTGGGCAACTTAGGATCATATAGCTTATTAGTTCGGCAACTTAGGATTATACTATTTGGACAACATCAATAGCCTTTTGTGAGTCCTTTTTGTATCATGTAGACTTTTTCTCACAGTGTTTCACAAAGACATGCACTCTACTCCAATAAACATATTTAAAGGAGGACAACAGGCATAATACTCAACTAATTTCCCGAAATTAATCCCAAAGCCACGAATTATCTTGTAAAGCACTCATGCATGAAATTCAACAGAATTACCTTGATCACACAATTGCGATATGCTCAACAACTTGAGTTTCAAACCACTTACCAACATCACATTATCTATGGAGTGTGTTAAGGATTTGCCGACGTTTCGAATACCAATTATTTCTCCCTTTTTGTTGTCGCCAAATGTAGCACACTTTCCATGGTGCGTTACTAGTGAGAGGAAGTGAGATTTATCACCAATCATATGTCTTGAGCAGTCGCTGTCGATATACCATAGGATGCTTCCTCTCACATTCACCAGCAAAAAGATCACTTGTTAGTTTTAGGAACCCAAATTTGCTTGGTCCCTTTTTCTTTCATTGAGCTTCTAATAGATCTTTTCTAACCCATTTTTGATTCACATACTTTACATTTTTCGCAACACATTTTTTATTAACATTACAATTACCCATGATGTGTCTATTTTTTCCACAGAAGTTGCAAATCATATATTTAGGTAAACCAACATATTTTCTTTTTACGAAAGTCACTTTCAAAATTATTAGCACTCTGCCTTGCACTGTGTCTCTGGTCATT
Source organism: Beta lomatogona (assembly GCA_947646795.1). Lineage (NCBI taxonomy): Eukaryota > Viridiplantae > Streptophyta > Magnoliopsida > Caryophyllales > Amaranthaceae > Beta > Beta lomatogona. Next base: position 1,188,412 of record CANSNZ010000116.1, read on the forward strand.
ATATCCTAAACAAATTCTGTTTCGATTGCTAGTAAAGCTAGACATATAGTCTAAGGCTTTTTGACAAGCTGACCATTCTTCATATATTTTTCGAGCAATAAGCAATTGTGATTCTAAGAAATTAACAGAAGTGTGTAAATCGTTATTTCTTTTTCTTGAAATTTCCAATTCTCTTTTTGCTTTATCAAGTTCATCACTTAACTTAGCATCATGATGTAGCTTAAGTGGAACAATTCTGTTCTCTGTCTTGATTCTTTCAACTCAGTTAACTCATGATTTAAAGGTTCAATTTGATTTTCAAGATCCGAGTTTTTGACCTCTAACACAGCGTATGGCACAGTGTTGTTAACAACTTCTTTTACAAGAGACTTTTCGTACCTTAAGGCGTTTAGCTCAATATTCTTCTCTTAAACAGTTTTTTCAAGTTCATCATTCTTTTTCATTAGTCCTTTACAGTCCTTTAACATGTCCTTATATTCTAATTTCAACCCAATCTTTTGCTTAGTTAAGTTTTTCACTTCTTTTTTCATGTTTGAAAATTCATCATTCAATTCTTGACAATCGTCAACGACATTTCCAAGCAAAGCAACAAGTTGGTTTTTTGAAATAAGATGAAGGTTTTAGAAAAAATGAGATTTACCTCACTATCTTCCTCCTCATCAAGTGAGGTCGAATTCTTAGCCATAAGACATAAGTGTGAGTCATCCAGGCACTATGCCTTCCTCTCATTTAGACATAATTTTGCTTCATAGCACGTGCCTCTGACTATTCTTCTTTAGAATCCGAATCTCCCCAAACAGCAGCAATCATTGCTTTCTTGAATTCCTTCTTTAGTTGCTCCCTTTTTTTCGTTAGGCTTCTCATCATCCCATAGGGGGAATTCCTTTATCCCGTGATTCACTTGAAACAACCAGAATTAGTAGCACCTTTCTTAAAGTTACAGGTAGTGCTCTTACCTTTGAAATTTCCACCTTTACTAGGATTGTTGTTTTTGTTCTTTTTGATAAATTTTTTAAATCTCCTAGTAAGAAGATCAACATCATCATCGCTATCACTATCTTAACTTTCCAATTCAGTTCTTAAGGCTATACCCTTATTTCTTGGTTCATTTGTCTTAGTATCTAAAACAAGTTCATGAGTCATTAATGATCCAATTAGTTGTTCTAGTCGAGTTTTGTCAAATCCTTAGCTTCTTGAATAGCAGTTATTTTAGGAAGCAAACGATCTCGTTAAACTTCTTAAGACCTTTCTCATAAATCTTCGGAAGTATAGGTTTTGCCTAGAGAACGCAATTCATTAGTGATTAGTGTAAAACGGGTGAACATCTCTTTAATTGATTATTCCTTATTCATAGTAAACAGTTCATATTGTTGCACAAGTAAATCGATTCGAGACTGTTTTACCTCATTCGTATCTTCGTGGGCTAATTCTAAGGTGTCCCATATCTCCTTTGCCATAGAACAAGCGAGAGATCCTTGAGTATTCATCGGTGTCCAATTCCATATTCATAGTAAACAGTTCATATTGGAGAATACTCATAGCTTTGAAGTTCTTTTTGGCTTTTGCATAATCGACGAATCATAGTCGTCTTTATCTTTGTCAACCATCTTTCCTTCAACATTTTTGGCTTGGATAAGGATTGGTCCTTTTCTTATGACTTTCCAAAGCATTCATAATATGATCCTTGGATGTAGATCCTCATTGTAGCCTTCCACCATCCGTAATCTTTTCCATTGCAAATCGAACAATTTGAGTATCTTTCTCGAGAGTCATCTTGCATGTTCGTGACTTCTATTCTCTAGGGATGAGCCGTTCGAGAATAACTCTGCTCCGATACCACTTGTTGAAGTACAAGGTGAGACTCAAGAAGGGGGGTTGAATTGAGTGACAAAATTTAATCGATTTTCGCAAAAACAAAACTATAGCACTGTGCCTCACACCGTGGTAAATGCTAGAAGACTCGTTTTTAATGTTTTTGCTCAAATGAACTCGTTTCAAAACTAAAAGCAAGGAAATCAAATAACAAGACATAGAAATTTAACGTCGTTCGGTTTCACCCTCGATATCTACATCCTCACTACCTACTTTTTTATTATTTGAATCTTAAAATATCAATCTTTTGATACAATATGATTCTCCCACTTCTAACTCTAGTAGTGCTCCCCAACACCTAACTCTAAGTGTTGCTACTCTCTATAATAATGAAATTATAGAAAGATTAAGTACTCACAAGTGTGCTTCTTAGATAAGCAAATCGAGGAATGTTATAATCGTTATTAAGAATTTTTAACTCACAGGAACTCTGTGCTATGCTATGTGCTATGGGGATCCGTTTTCAGCTCTCAAAAACTTATCAATCTCTTTCTTAAAAACGTATATACTTCTTCTGATCTTTATCCCTTATATAGATTATCAAATACTAAGAATTATTCTCAAAGATATGATAATCTTATTGAATAATTTTTATTCCTAAAATTAAGGGATAAAAATATTTTCTTTTCCAAAATCAAAGATTATCTTCTATTTAATAAAAACTGATTTTTGACTTTTTAGAAAATAAAGATTCCTCCTTATCTTTTGCCAACTAAAAATCAGATTTTTCAAATCAATTTTTCCGAAAATCTTTATCAAAATCGTTTACTTAAAAATCATTTTTTACAAATCATTTTTTTTCGAAAATATTTATATTAAAATCTTTTCTTTTCAAAAATAATTTTCGATATAAAAACTCTCATTTTTATTCTTTAAATATAAAAACATGAAATTAATATAATTACCTATTTTGCTAACTCTAAGAAAATAGCTAATCATGTTAATTTCATATTTCTAGCCGAGCACAAAATTCCAATAACTTAATTACATTACATAAACATGAGTAAGAACACAACTAGACCTAAGCTTCCATATCTTCAAGTTCTTGAGCTATCATGAACATCCAATCTTGATAGCTTTCTTAGATTACTGTTACATACATACATGTTATAGGACAAAGTGTTTATCTTCATCAAACTAAATTCAAACGTAAAATCACAACAAACTTAATTCGAATCCAATCGAACATAGTTCGAGTCCAATCTAAATTACTAATTCGGTTTCGATTGGATTGGATTTCGGTTTTTATCCGAATAAATTTCACCTTTAACTACAAATGCGATAATAGTATTGGAAAAACGCGAGGTTAAGATATAGGTAAAGTGTTAGTTTGGGGGCAATAATGTCAATATACTTATTGATATCAATTTGCATCAAATATTATCATTTCACCAATTAGTTTAATGGTTATAAAAAGTTATTAGACTTTATAGGCTTGGGTTCGAGACTTGATTAATCCATAAGTTTTAGCTTCCCTCATGAGCCGAGTTTAATGGTTATATATGTATTTTGATAAGGAAAGAGAAACTAGGTTAGCCCTAGGACCAAGCTAACACATCCTTACGGATGATAGAAAGGAGCACAGGGTCATCTAACTCGAACCATTGATGAAGAGTAAGACACGAATGACCTTTATGCGCCAAGAAATCCGCCTCGATAAGCCTCCCTAAAGCAGTGGTTGAAAGAACCATTGGAGAAAAGATAAATATCGCTACCTCGCATCACAAATAAAGTTGTCAATCTCCCGGGGGACTTTCCAACCTTTTTAAGACACGAATGACCTTTATGTGCCAAGAAATCTCGTTGCTCGATTAGCCTCCCTAAAGCAAGTGGTTGAAAGAAACATTGGAGAAGAGAGAAATATCGCTACCCGCATCACAAATAAAGTTGTCAATCTCCTAGGGGACTTTCCAACTTTTTCTATGGGAGTTAATAACAACCAAATTACCCCCCTCAATACAAACATTTTTCAAACCTAATGCCAAAGCCGTCTTAACACCTTCACACATACCCCAAGCTTTCGCAACCAAAATCCAAGAGTTAGCAGCTACAAATTTGGCTCCCATAATAATAATAAACCCAAAAGAGGCCTCACTCGAACTCAACTTTGAACCATCAAAATTAATCTTACACCAATCTGGAGGAGGGGGAGGGGGGACCACCGGACCTCTTTTGACATCCTACTTTTTGTGTGATTGACATATCTAAAGGTATGGGACTCCACTCCGTGTAACCTATCCATACAACCTTTAGCACGACTCCAACTTCTAACAAATTCCTTAATGAGAGCAACAATTTTAAAAGGAGACATTCCATCCTGATTAAAACACACTTTATTACGAGAAAACCAGATATACCACCAAGAGAAGGCCAACTTACAAATTTGATCCTTTGAATAGAAAGAACGTAAAGAGGAAATAATATTACAGGCCGACTGATTACCATCCACTAGACGGATATAAGGCCACTCACTAACTTGCTGTGATGAAAAAATAACATCCGGTGTAAAAGGACAATGAAAAAGAAGATGAGAGATATCTTCTAAGTGATAATTACGAGAACACACTAATGAGGAACAAAAGCATGACTTTTCTCCAAACGAACTTTGGCGGGGAGATCATCTAAACAAATCTTCCAAATGAAAAATTTAATCTTAGGAGGAATAGGGAGATCCCAAATCCAAAGGAAACTTACTTTAGAAGCTGGGTTAATACCATAACCTTGGATGAGCTTTGCTCCTGATTTGACAGAATAGATACCATCGGGATTAAGACCCCATATCAATATATCCGAAAGATTTGAACTTGGAAGAAACATATGAAGGATATCTTGACCAATAAGCGGCGAAACCAAACTATTAACTTTACCTATGTCCCAATTTCTATTAGAAGAAATCACTTCATTAACATATACATTCTCCGAACCCTCTATAATAGGACATATCTCCGAAATAGGAAAAGGATAGACCCAATTATCATTCCAAAAAGAAATAAGAGAACCATCCCCAACTTGCCATCTGAAAACCTTTCTTAAAAGTGTCTCTAAGACTTAGCAGTTTTCTCCATTGCCATGAAGAGTTAGCATGAAAGGAATATGACCAAAGCGATTCCTCCTTTAAATACTTATATTTAATCATACTCACCCACAGTTTTGACGGATCTCAAATAATTCTCCAAAGGAGCTTCATTTGCAAAGCCATATTAGACACATGAGCCTTCCTAATACCAAGCCCCCATAGCATTTAGGTTTGCAAATGCTATCCCAACCAATAAGGTTAGAGCCACTTGACTCCAGATTTTTATTCCAGAAGAAATATGTTCACTCTATCAATATCTTCAAGAATCGACTTAGGAAGCTAGAAACTTTACATTTGAAAAGTAGCCTTAGCTAACAGGTTGGAATTAATTAACACATCTCTATCGGCTTGAGAAAGAGAATTCGCTTTCCATTACTTAACTGTTTTTGGGATTTATCAACTACATCACCAAAGGTTGCTTTAGTGACTCTTTCATCAATAATCAGGCAAACCTAGATACTTTCCAAAAGAAAAAGCATTCTCCATAAGCAATATTTGCTTAAATCTATCACATATCAGTGGAGAGACATTTTTTGTACATTGAAAATCCGATTTATGAAAATTAAACAGTTGACCTGACATTTGACAAAATTTATTCAAGATATGTTTGAATATAGTATACCAGCTCTACTCCCTAGCTTTAGCAAATATCATAGTATCATCAGCAAATGTAAGAAAGGGAATATTAATTCCTGATCTGCCCATACTTTAACGCCAAGATTTTTATCACTCGAGAAACTGTAATGATGAAGTTGCCTAGTAAGGAGTTCAACACTTAAAATAAAAGATAAAGAGAAAGGGGATCCCCTTGACGAAACCCTCTAGAGGGAGAAAATTTCTCACCTGGGATACCATTCACTAAAACCGAGAAAGAAACAGAAGAAATACAACTTTTAATCCAACTAATCCATTTCGGATGAAACCCAAACTTCTCTAGCTTAACTATAACATAGTCCCACTCAATCCTATTATAAGCCTTCTCCATATCTAGTTTGATAGCAATCCATCCTTATTTACCACCTCTATTTTTAAAAGAATGGAAAACCTCATGAGCTAATAGAATATTATCTTGAATAATACGCTCTGGAATAAAAGCTCCTTGAAGCGGGTGAATAATTTCCCTTAAAGAATGCTTAAGACGTTTAGTCAAGACCTTAGAAATTACTTTGTAAATAGTTGAACAGTGACTTATAGAACGAAAGTGATTTCAACATTCCGTGTTATCAATTTTTGAAATCAAAGTTATAAACGTATTGATTCATTTCGAGATAACATCTTCTACGAATGGAAAAAAGCTTTAAGCGCCCTTATAACCGAATTACCTACTAAAGGCCAATAATTTTGGAAGAAAAACGGGGAAAACCATCCGGCCCCGGAGATTTAACCGGGAGCGATCAAATGCAGATTTAAATTCATCACCTAGAAGAGACTTCAAACAATTGCATCCAATTGGATACACAATACTAACCATCACATTTAATGCTAGGGTTTGCTTGTAGCAACAAAAATTGCAGTCTAAATCCTTAGCACGCCAAAATCTTGAAGAACAAATGACGAAAATCATCCCAAAATTGAAATTCGCCACGAAAAAGGCAATAACATATAATCTTCTCACTTTGTCACTCAGACTCGCATTAAATGAAGAAAAAGACACACTCAAGCGAAAATCCCCAAACTTTACTCTAAACCCTAGCAACGGAGAGTTAACTGTACCATTCAACTAGAAATTTGGATAAAGGTACTTAAAATCATCATTAATAGCCCCAAATAATAGTGTGAAGCGAGAGATTAGTTAACTTTAGATGCACACGAACTCTACTTTTGTATACTAGCTCGACTAGAACGAAATTGAATTTAGCGGGGCTAAAACCTACTAACCACTCTCTCGAGATAGTGACAACACTTAAAGAAGAATTCATCATACCAAAGAACCAAAGAAGCAAACAATTGGAACGAAGCTGGATTAGAATAGTATAATTTGAGGAGAAATTTGAAGGAATTTGGGCTAGGGTTTACTATCGGGGGAATTGGGGCTTTTTTCGCTTTTCTCTCTCTTTTTCTCTTTGTAGCTTTCTCTCTCATCTTTTTTTTTTCCACTTATCTTTATATGATATAAAGTGATATTTTCTAAGTAATCTTATCGGAGTTACCTTTTTTGTACTTAATTTAACATATTAAAAAGGGTAACATTAAGTACTATATCTTGATTTTAGTACAAAAAAATAACTAACACTAAAAGGAACTTGGTTCTAAATCAAATATTACCGATGAAGCAAATGTGGAGACTGTGTAACAATTCTCAATTTTTCACTTCTAGGATTTTTTATCAAAAATGAATCCCGAATCTAAATTTGGGAGCCAGACAACTTTCATTCTCTTATAATGCTTCGTGGGGTTTACATGGTCTAATAAAAGCTGATAATCTGCTTTTCCTGAAAGTTGGTTATGGAACAAAAGTGAAGGTTTTTGGATATCCATGGGTTTAGGGTAACATCCTAATTGCTAGATGACAAATTACTCTAAACCACATTGTTTCAACTAAGGTTTCGAGATATAATTTATTCAAGTTCCTACACTAGGGATCCTATATATTAAAGTTCATCGAATGATGCATTCTTCACAAATTTCAGCTATATATCTTCTCTAAGAGAACTTCGTCGTTCTAGACAAGAGGATTACATGTATTTATACCACCACAAATCCAAATTCCTTCACTACAATGACAGGGTATTCTTTTCTGATGAGCAGGCAATATAATCTTCCTTTATCATCTCAGTCTTCTTTATTTTTTCAAGATTCTATAGCATCTTCAATAGTACTCAAATGGAAAATGTTCATATGGAAAACTCTCAATGATGGTCTTTTCTCTCAAATTTAGTCTTCCTAGTAGAGGTCTTACCCTTTTGCTCAAAGCGTTTGGAGAGGGGACATCTTATATCTCGCTTCTTTCTACTAACCATGCTTCGTTCACTTTCAAAGAATGATCATGTTTTATTTCCTACGTTTCAAACGTGAGGAAGAGAGCAAGTAAATTGAGTTTATCTTAACTATTTGGAGCCTATGGATTCATCGTAATTATTGATCCTTCGTAAACCAACCAGCTCAAGTTGAAGAGGTTGAGAATTCTCTCTGTAAGCCTTGAACATCACTTTTCTTCTCAAGATCGATCAATGTTCAGAATCAAGACTTACGGTTTCTTCACCCTCCAGAATTAAATGCTTCTCATCCACCAAGTCTCTTTGTTGCAAATTTGGGGAGGGACTATGATATGAAACTGCTATATATGATGTTCAGTTGAATACAACATGGATTCTTAATGATCCACACAATACCGAACCCCAACAACTTCATGATGTGAAAGGGGGTGGATCTTATGGTATTGCTCATTGAACTTTACTCGCAAAAGCGCAAGCTTGCTTAGAGCATATCCAATGGTTGCCCTATGGTTTGTGGTCATCAATATTTTACTTCCTTACTCTTCCAACTCATTCATACCCTACTCATTTCAATCCGATATATTTCTCTTACTCTCAATGGTTGCCCTCCAATTTGAGGTCATCATATTTCTCTCTCCTACTTTTTAATACACCCCACCATATTTTCTCTCTCGTCCAATTGAATCATAAGTCCACTATATTATTATTTATGAATAATTTAAGTTTAGAACACTGAATTTTGATGGTAATTAAATAATAATATTTTTTATTAATTATTATTAGATAAAATTTTTATTTGATTTATTTAATTAATTCGATTTATCACTTGAATTGTATGGCATTGTAGAAAATGGATGTTTTATATACCATGCATTAACCAAGAGCAACAAAGACAAAACATATTATAAAATAGGTAAACAACAAAGCTACTAATAAAAACAACACTACGCCTTAATTAAAGCTTGGTTTCTCCGAATTTCATCCAACTAGGTCTGACTTGAGGCGGTCATGCATGGGCTTGTCACGAACTCGAACTCTATTAGTCATGTATGTTTACGAGTTTGCAATGCGATTCTCACTAGTTTCACATCTAAATGGTTCATTGACATTTTGCCCATTATGTTGACTTGAACTAGGACGTGGAGCTTCTCATAATCATTGGGATCATAATGAAGGGAATATAATATTTTTCCTAACATCTCTCTATCACGAGCTAAAGCAGGTTGACGAACTATAGCAAATCGAGCTTGTAGTATTCCAAATGCACGTTCCACATTATTCCGTACACCCTCTTGACGTTGGGGACAAAGACCTTCCTTCTTATTCCGTGGAAGGTGTATTGTTGTGGGTATAAAAGCTGCCCACTAAGGATATATACCATCGGTGAGGTAATATCCCATATCGTATTGGTGGTCAATTACAACATAGTTAACTGTAGGTGCACGACCTTCAAAAACATCGTTAAACAATGGATATCTATCGAGAACATTAATATCATTACACCTACCTAGTGTTCCGAAGAAAGCATGCCGGATCCACAAATTTTTCCACCACCATTGCATGCAATCAATACAACCCATCATGCTTGGAAACCCCCGTTGTTCACTGCAAACAATAATCTATTAAAACATTTTTCAGTAGGCCTTTTCAGATATTCATCACTAAAGTGGGAGACAACCCCTTCACCAAAATGTTGCAATGAATCTCTTGCAATAGACAGACTGATTCGTAGATAATTATCCACTGAATTAGCTGATGTGTTGTATGCTAACAATCGTATAGCTGCTGTGCACTTTTGTAATCCAGAAGCACCGAGTCTACTAGTGGCGTCTGACCTTTGTCTAAAGAATTCATTACGACTAGTTAAAACTTCCACTATACGAGAGGAAGACATGTTTTCACATGCGAAATCTTCGGCGGAAATAATTTTGAGAGAACACAGAATTATCAGCAAAGTAGTCACTCCATAAACGGTCATGTACACTTTCACCATCTCTTGGAACTAGAGTCCTTGGTACCCTAGGAACTTGATTAATCGCAACATAGATTTCAGATGGATTGGCCATTACGAAGCCATCCATCATCTGATCCATCAAATGGTTTGCTTGTCTACACCTTTCATAACGTCTTCTATAATTTGGTTGATTAGAATTGGCAACATTATTAGAATCAGAGGATTCGAAAGTTGAAATATGGTTGTTGTAACTTGATTCAGTTGCCATTTTTTGGTGTGTATGTATGAACGTTCTTGTGTGAAATGATGAGTATAGTAAAGCTTAACATCAAACTAAATTTAAACACACGATGTCTATCGTTATAGCCATCAAAGAATGACATTTTTTTATTTTAAATCCACCAAAAAAATAATGCTCCAAAAATTGAAAGGTCATTTCGTCAGAGTTTGTCACTAAAGTCACATAATAATGCATCTGAAAATTGCAGTGAGTAGTCCTTCCTTCATTTCTTTGTTTTCTTGCAAGTTATGAATATTATTGCATCTGATCACCAACATCGAGTAGTCAATTCTTTTAAAAGGTTGAGTAGTCACTTTATGTAGTTGTAGATAGAGCAATAAATTTGACTGCATATGGGTAGTCACTTCATGTAGAACTTAAATTTATTAATGAAGTAAAAAAAACCAACAATTTTGGAATCATTTTTTTCAACACATAATCATTAACTAAAAATAATGTGTTCATACAAGAGCTTACACAAATAGATAACGTCTAATTAAAACAACTTAAGTACAAATAGATCTACCAAATTACTTATCCTGGAAATAAAACCTTAACAAGATTATTTTTCAATTCTTCTTCTTGTTCTGTTAGGTATATCTTTGATGAAAGGACTTTGAATAATTCCAAATTAATCTTTCTTCATTTCACTAATACATTATCTCTCTCTAGTTGCATCCTTTCACGTTCGATATCTCTGTCATGTTTTAGCCTAGCAAGTTCCATTTCAGCTCCACTTGTCCTTGACAAATTTATTTCAGATACTAAATGCACCCATTGTTGAAATGCCTCTGGAGGCATGTTCATAACTTTTCCCTCACCTTTATTTTTTTACAGACCCATTGCTAGGAGGTTGGTTGGAACAACCTATATCACCACTGGTTAGTGTATTTGGGTAAGTTGAAGTGAAGAAGTTACCATCTTCATTAATTTGAAACCTCTTAAAGCCACCTTCTTGGGTTTTCGTCTTCTTCTTGCATTTCTTGACAGTACTCCCAATGGGCTTCAATTGGTCTGCTCCCCTTATAATTTCCCAACAATGATTGTCTTGAAACTCTGCGTGTTTCTTTAAGTCACTCTTGTATATGGCAAATGCAGTATTCAAGACATCATCGTCAGATTGACCACTTGTTCTCCTTACCTTAGCATGAACATATGCTTCAACAAACTTTGAAACACTTCTATTAATCCTCTTCCAACGACTTATAAGGGGCTCCATTTCTCTCTCCTTTAATAAATTAGACTTCCTAATCCCTTGCACCCTTTATGTCCAACATTTGTTTCTTTAACGTCTAACTTGGTCAAATGTATCAGTAACTCTACCCAAAACGTATTTCCCTTTTGGTTTGTACCAACATATTTGTCTTGACTAACTTGCAACCATGATTTTAGAAGGACTTGTTCTTCAGCGTGCGACCAAAATTGTCTAGACATTTTTTCAGCTTGTGTGTCTCAATCTTCATCATCATTGTCCTCAATCTTGTCTTCTTCATCATCATCATTATCACCACCTTCTACTAATGCAGCACGAGATCGTCATGAAGTATCGAAGTCTGGAAGTGGCTCTCCACCTACCTACGAGTGAAAAGGGTGAGACATCGGAAATACTGAGTCAGTTTGAGAATATTGGAATTTCTCAATTGAATTTGGAGGAAATTGGGTAAACGAATTTGGATTTGAGAAATTTAAATTGTGTTGGGGATATTATGATTGGCTGTTTTGATTAGGGGAACCTAAGATATGCATAGCATAATTTCGATACTTTGAAAAATTTTGTAACTTGGTTTGCATTTCAAATTTGAGATCTAGTTGAGAATAGTTTGGATTAGTTTGAGATTATGTGGCATTTTTGGATTTTGAGGGGTTTTTTCTTCCTTCAACTTTTTGGATCCATTTTGATGAGATAATATTATCTTTGGAGGGTGGATAGATTTTTATAAAAAAAATAACTGTATTTGAAACAAATAACAAATAGATTATTAGACTAAAATAAGAAGAAGTGTATGAAAGTATATCAATACTGGTCTTCATTTATAGAAGAAAAAAAAAAAGTTGTTGTAGACTTTCTTTTCAAAAGAAATATATAAAGCAGCAATATTAACGTTAGAATGCTAAAAGGTACGTAACGGTCAAAAAATCAGAACAACTATCAACCATTGGATTGAGAAAATGAGGACCGTTGGATGCTCTGATTGGTTGGTATATTTATGAAAAAGTAACATATGCACAGTACATTTTCTGGCTCACTTTCCACGTGTAAGTGTTTTGCTATTTGCTTCTCTTTTTCTTTTCGTTCATGGGGAAGAGTTCGGCATACAAATTTTAGCCCATAATTTTCTTTCTCCTGTTATTTTATTATTACTTTTTATGCCTATCTTCTCATAAACCCTTAGAAGGGCAACTATTGGGGTTGCTCTTAGAGCATATCCAATGGTTGAAATCTTTTAGGAGTTATTCAAGTATTTTATTACTTTATCTTTCCTCCACATTACTTATACCCAACTTACTCAAAGCCTCTATTTTCTTACTCCCAATGGTAAGACCAATTGTTTGGGTCATCAAATTCTCTCTCATACTATTTACCATACCCCAACATATTTTCTCTCTCCTTTAATTCATCCTAATTTTCACCATAATTATCAATTTTGGTTAACTAAAAATATATTATTGACTAATTGCTCTAATTCAATAATTTTTTAATAGTGAAGCCTAAACCAAAAAAAAGTGTGTGGAAATACCTTAATATTGGGCTCTATTGGTAGAGGGAGAAAAAATAGAGCCATTGATAAAAAAAATTGAAAAAACATTAATTTTTTTTATTAAAATATGACCATTATTCGATATATAACAATAAAAAATCATCAATAATTCTCAACAATTGTAGCTGTTGAGATGAAGCATTTTAAGCCATTGGATGCTGACGCGTGTCCAATAATATCGCGACATGTGGCGCTGTTATTTTCCCAATCTCAATTCCAACACTCTCTCTCCTGCTGTGAACGGTTCATCTACATAAACCGTTTATTGTTCTCTCTCCTCTCCTTTTTCTTGTTTCTTCTTTTTTTAATATATTTTTCCTTCTCTCTCTCCCTATAAACCCCTTGGGGTCCAACTTCTGGGTGCTCTTAGGGGGTACTACTTGGGCCCATAATAGCAACATTACTGCCATCACCTTTTATACTGATTTTGTTTATCTTGTCTTTATCTTGCAGGGTTCCTTAGTCAATAGTCCCCTACATTGAACTGCGCTGGACCATCTTAGCCATAAAGGAATTAGCTAGATCCTAAATCCTTTCAGTGGTGCATGTTCCACAATGTTCAGCGGGATTTCGTTCGACAAGCACATCATCATAGGGCTAACATCTGCTCAAGAAATAGCTTGCAATTTTCCAATGACCTTTAGTTGATTTCATTTAACCTATGTCAAAAAAAAAGGAACTTGGTCCATAATAAATGTATTTTAAATCGGGTTTGTATGAGGTTTTAAGAATACCTTAAATATCCTATAATCCTAGCATGATACTCCATTTGTTATCTATGTAGAAATGAAAATGTGTCTTTGTTGAGTTCCTTAATTTACTTTGTTTTGAAATGATGACAAACGATTGAGTTATTCTAACAAATAGCTAAGTCTCTTAGCCTGTTGTGTTCTCTACTGTTCCTTGTCAAGACAAAGTTTAATGAAGATCATGATATCTCCAAGAGAAAAGCTTGAGACTTGAAGCGCATGAAAATAGTAAATCGTATTATTCTTTATATAATATTGTGTGCATGATAAGTAGGTAAACTAATTACTAGACTATTTTTATTGAGATGCCAGTATTGTTATGAATACAGGAACCAACTAGTTATTATTCATAATACTACCAGCTTAAGGAAACAGTTCGTCAGAACTGTTAACTTGGTTGATTTAGAGTTTAACGTTTTAGATGATTTTATAATTGATTGAAGATATTTCCTGAAATATTTTTGGTAAAAATATGTGCCAAAGGGGAATATAATCATAATATTTGGGAATTCGTAAGAATATCTTGGATATTTTCTTGTTTCATTTATGGAAACTATATACTATGTAAGATACTTTTCCATTCGCTTTTGTATCTTTGGAAAGTATCTTGCAGCCAAGATATGGCCTTTTCTAGGTCACGAAATCACTCACCCAAAGCCTATAAATATTATTTTATTCTCTAATATTCATTGCTTCTCTTCCAAAGAAAAGCCGATTGATAATTTGAAGAGCGCCCCAAAGAAGAGTTAAACCATTTTTTTTTATTTTAAGTACACACTAGGTTTTCATTATCTTTTACTTAGCTTTTGTGTGAAATTATTATTGAAATAATCCTTTTGTTTGTAATTGAACCACTAATAGGTTAGTGGTTGGAGAATTTTCGTGAGTTCAAGCGCGAGTGCTTGTGAGTTAAAGTGCGAAGTTAGCACATCTAGAATTTGGTGTGGGGTTAGCTACTTAGCTATTTGTCTGGAGTAAGACAAATTGCTTTTGAGCTTGTTACTTTTGTTCTTCGGAGTAGGTTAACAAAAGTGACTAATTGGTGGAAGACGTAGACTCTGAGTTGAGTAGAACCTCGTTAAATCTGTACATGTGTTTTAATACTATCGTTTTCATTGTTCAAGTGTTTCCTCTGCAAGAACTAGCTCAGCTTGTTCATCGGATCGAAAAGGTTTTGAACTTTGTTTGCTAGCGTATTCAATTCAACCCTCCCCCTCCCCGGCCCCTTCTTGAGTACCAGGTGAGCCTAAAGTCTTACATTATGTACTCCCTCCGATCATCAACTGTATTTTCATTTATGTAGCACTAGAAACCAAGAAAATATGAGTTTTTTTTTTTTTATTTTTACTTGAATTTAAGAGATAAAGTTGTTTAGAAAGTAGAGGCATTAGTATGCGATAATCGATCTTATAGGCCAATGATGTGTTTGGAACCTCACTTCAAAAATAACAAGAATAACACAAGAAATTGTTAATGGTGGTATAATCCACCTCTTCTTTTCTTAATAAACAGCAAAATAACAACTACAATATATATTTCTTCCTATAAATTGCATTCAAATACCTCAGTACTATTATAATATTTTACAAGATCACCTAGTACTACTATAATATGTAAACTACCATAAGACTTCTAAACTAAACTAATTAGGAAAAATTATAATTGTTTCCTACTTAAACTCCTAGATATAATACTACCTCCGTTGCTTTTTAATAGTTATACTTACACTTTTCACGCATGCTGATGCACTACTTTGAACTTTTATATCTCTAATTTTGTATTTGTAAAAAATATAAAAAGTCGATATTCTAAAAGTACATATCGAGACGAATCAAACAAGACTCCACATGACGATATTTTTTCTTAACCATAAATCACAAATGATAGGCAAAAGAAAATTTGTGAATAGTGTCAAAAGTGAAAGTGTAACTTTTAAAAAGGAGGTAGTATATCCTAGTTAAGTAAACTTCCAAAATTACAACGACTTCTCCAATAACAATTTCTCACTTTAGGTAGACTTCTAGTTAATGTTGGTGTACTTCTTGGAGTGCAAACCAATAATCTCATCATCTAAAGCCAAGAACATGCCGGATCATATGCAAAAGTTGCTAGTTTAGATAATATGGAATTTCGATCATCCATCAATATACTTTCCTTTAACATGTACAAATTTCTGGAATTTCTTCTATCCTTCGAATTAGCAAGTTACCCTACGTTACCTTCATTACACGTAATCATAGCCCAAGTCATATAATATTCTCAAAGAAATTAATTTTATACCAAATCTTAATATGTTTATAACCTCTCCAAGAGTCCTGGTTGTACCATCTTGCTCAATTATCAATTTACCAATGCTTGAAATCGACCTTAATCTCTTCCTCTTTATATAAGATTGGTAGATCCCGGACATGTACTAACATATTTCTTAATTAATTAAACCTTCCTTCTTCTCGAAAATATAATTACAAAGCACACAAACACACACACTTCTCTTTAATCCCTTATCTTCTTCAACCATTAATGTATCACTTAATTTGTACATTATTCACCTGTATAATCCATAATTGGTCCCCTCTTTTCTCATCACCCTTCACATCTACAAATTTTCTCATATCTTATTTGAACTCCTTGGAAGCATATTTCATGTGTTCCATCTTCTTACAATAGTGACTCTCCTTATCATTGTCATCCCTTTTTCGTCTAGAATGAGATATAGATTTCTCCTTCCAGTTGTTTCGATTGTTACAATTTCCCCCTTTCTTCCATTCACGACAATAACATTATTGCCCTATTCATTGGAACTATTTTAATACATCAACTTCGTGCGCATTTAGTACTGCAAAAATGTTATCTACAGTCAAAGTAGTTGGACTTCCCAAATAACTAATAACAAACTCGTGATAAGCATTCTATACTTCCTTTTAAGGAGGACAACAAGCAAATTTAGGGATTTCTCTTCTTCTTCACATTTTTTATCTAAGATGTACAGTTTTGTTATCATTCCATCAAAAATGATCATATGATCTTTAAGACTAGTACTCTAATCTCTTCCATATCCAAATCTGTTGGTGCAAAATCAGTTCGATGACCTTGCAAACAAGTCAATGGACACCCAATAGTTTAGTATTGAATGCCTTGGGAGACTTAGCCCCTGGGGGTTACCGGTTTTAATTAGATAAAACCTTGCTAACGTACTCTCGCTGCAATTTAATTGATAATCAAACTACAACAAATTTAATTTCAGGCGAAAAGCAATAAATAGAGCAAACAATAATTAATCTTTTAATTAAAGTATAAAATTCTCATACATGCCACAAACTTCAAGATGGATTTTACAACACACAAAAGGATAAGCCAGGCTGGACAACTAAAGGGGAGACACGAAGACTGTTATCTCTATGGTTCCTTGCTTCAATCGGAGAATTAAAGGTCTTGGTGCTAGAACATGTTCTATGTCTAAAGAAGTAAATTATAACCCCAGAAGGGGGTTGGCTATGCTAATGCTAGGCTATGATAAGGAAAAAAGAAATGCAGTTTGATGGATTATTTGTTGTATTTTGCTTGATAATAGTTTCTCTATTTATAGAGAAACATAACATGTAACTTCTATACACGCTTGGGCGGGAAAATGCTTGAATCATATTTGATTCAAACTTCAACTGCTTTCTGGCGCTGAATAACTATCACCCTATAATGCGTGTTCTTCTTCATGTTGAACCGTCTTATGATTACCCTTTGGTTACTTGTTCTTTTATTGCCCTTGACTTTCATCCCTTCGTAGTCTTGATGGTCTTGCTTTGTTGATCTTGACTTCTATTGACTTCGCCCAATGGGCCTTATGCTTATGTTGAGCCTTTATGTTAAAGCGAAATTAAACCTTTTGAGGCTTAATTCAATGTACCACCATAAATGTTACTTGACATCCGAAAATAGTAGTAACAAATTGCCCCCCTGATTTGTGGAGTGATGCACTCAACACTACACAAATTATTAGGCGAAGGGGACTCTAATGGTTATAGCCAATATCATTCAGTAGTATTCTGAATATGATTTCTTCCATTGTTCTAAGGTGATCAATAAATGCTCTTTTTGGTTGACTAAAAGTAGTTGGGAAGAATAACTTTTCATGTATTCCTTCACCGTTCTTTCTAGCCATTGTGAAATCCATTAAGAAAGTTTCTTCAAGATGCGCACTTGCAAGGTTATTTGGTGATAACCAACAAGGATTTACATCATAGGTCATGAGATCATACCAAATCTCACATGCACATTTTTATTTTACTAAATCTCTTGATGATGACCCATCCACCATTCTGTAGAATTTTACTTTCTTTTTAGTTCCTTTGACAAAGAGCCTCTTCAGATATCTCCAAGGAATGTTAGGTTTCCGTATCTCTTCTGTAATGGCTTTACCCCATGACTTGCAAACTAGAAGACACGTTGCCTGATAATTCCTTTCAAGTTTTGGAAATATCAATTCTTTCATGAGATCTAGATTGGACCCTATTCGGAAGGTCTTAGATTCTCTTTTATTCTCTGAGTTATATTGCATAACAAGATTGTCTCCAAAGTGTTTTTGAACAGAGGAGGTTCATTTTATAGATTCATGCTTAATAAACTTATTCTTATCTTCATATATGATACTTAATGCTTTATGGTGATTCGAGCATTTTGTCGGGTATATCTTTTGGAGCAGTTTGACGGAACATGGGAAGATGTGTGTAATCCATTTTGGTCTAAGTATGAGATCTTTGGGAGATCATATATTTAAAGACTTAGGCATTATAACCGTTTAATAATTATTTCCTAATTGTTTAATTTCATAGGAAACTGAAAATAGTTTTTTGTGGAATACCATTAATAAATGGGTGTATGATTGATTCAATTTGGTGAATTAAAAACTTGCGCTAGAGCGAATTAACCGTTAAAAATATATTATTAACAAGAATACCATTTGAGGTAATATTGTTACATTTGATACTATGACTTATCTTCTTAGAGATAAAGTCACTAAGATCATTTTAATTAAAATGGGTTGTATCTAGAGATAACATTTTGAAATGTTCCCCGCACAATATCTTTACCATCATACTCGTACTCTATAGCTTCCAACTCGTACCCCGTATTGTTCTTGGTGACTCGAATTAATAGTCATCTTCAAGGGAGTACCGAACCTTGCTTCAAAGAGATTTCTTTGATAACCGCCATCCTAAACATATCTCCTATTAAGCAACAAGCAGTTGAACATCCATGAAGGGAAGTGACTTTCTTGGAAAAGCAACTTCCATAATTCACACACACACTTAAAGTGAATTATTCTCCCTTGATGTTCGTTTTGTCCCTCTTCCATCCTATCCACTTTGAGGGAGGACTTGGTACTAGAAAGAACTAGAGTTTTTGCATACATCCAGTTCATTCTTTGAGGTCTTGGGAAGTTGAAAGTAGTGGAGATTTCCTTTCCCCACTTTTTGCAAAATGTTAGCAGTTTGTCCTGTGATTCTTCTTCCAACTTAGGCCAAATATAGAAGGATAAAAAATCCATATTAGAACCATCCTTTGTAGCGCTTGAGTCAACTAATTCAAGGTCTTCTGACTCAATGACAGGTTCATCTCCAAAGACCTGTGCCATCTTCTCTATCCATTTGGTCCTTTCATTTGTAATAAAAGACCCCTTGTCTTCTTCTATGCCATTAAAGGCATGACAATGATTGAAGCAGTCATCATCGAATTCAGCCACCAACTTTGCGTAGGCTTCATTCTCCATTTTGATGTTTTGAGATAAGAATGTTATGATAGCATACTGTGGCTATGTTTCTTTAAATAACCAAGTAATCTATCCAACGGTAATTTTTGTAATAACTTCTTAGGATCGGTTACTGGTTAATTACGTTTGGCTTAAAAGAAATTTTGATTTCTTTTTTATTGTCATTGGTTTTAAGATTATATAGAATAAATCAATTTATTGATAAATCTAAAACTTCATATTATATATTTTAGGT
This sequence comes from Beta lomatogona, assembly GCA_947646795.1. NCBI lineage: Eukaryota > Viridiplantae > Streptophyta > Magnoliopsida > Caryophyllales > Amaranthaceae > Beta > Beta lomatogona. The sequence goes on from CANSNZ010000116.1 coordinate 1,208,037, forward strand.
GTTTGTGCCTAAGATTAATCCCATGAGTCCACTGTTCATTTTATGAACAATATCATTTAAGTCCGCAATTTTTGCAATTTGGAGATATATTGGAAAAAAGGAATAACAAAGTACAATAACAATTACTTCATACTGAAATAATCTTGTTTAATCATGAAATATATTTTAAGAAAATATTGATTAACTAAGTCAATAGATACATAGTTTCCTAGGCAGGATCTAAACTACGCACTATCGCCAGAATCACTAAGACATTGCAAATATTGCTTGATATATCTAGCACGGAGATGGGTGAAACTAATGATGATTTGTGGTTCCTCATCTTCATTGACACCAGGATCATCATCATTCGAGTAATCTTCACCCGGGAATATAGGGATACCTCCTCCCAACAAACTTTCATGCCACAATAGACAAGTTTACTTATATTGGATGAGTTTTTTGATACTTTTATCTTCTTCCAATTGGATTACCATATAATTTCTGTTGAATATGCCCAAGCTACCTTCACAGATTATGGACTTGCGGTATTTCAATGTGAGTTCAGGGGGAAAGTACTGTTTTACAATGCATTTTCCCCATGCTTTGCAGACGCTCATTAGCTTCAATAACTCACCTTTTTCCAATTTTGGCCAAAGATTCAATGCTAGGAAGTCCACATCGCTTCCAATGATAGTAGCATTGGACCCTTGTTCCTTTAAATCTCCAGGATGGACCTTTGGATCCTTTCCATAGAGTTATGTAATCTTAGACTGCCACTTCTTAGTCTCCTCATTTTTGAATTCCTCCCAGTCATCTTGTGTTATATCTATATTAAATCAATGCCTCCAACATTCCCCAGGAAAGGATAAGGGAGAGATTTTATTGATTAGCCATGTTCAAAGATTTTTGGGTTTTGATGGTAAAACAAACATGTTAGGAGTAAAAACCTCAGAATTAGAATAATGTATTTATAATACAGCCATTATAACTGTCATCCCCATTTTTTAGGGATAAGTGAGGTATAAGATATTATCTATCCAAATAACGTGTTACATATTTTTATAACTAACCTCTTCCATTTCAAGTTAAGGCCTTAGTGGGTAAAATGGATCTGCCCATTAACCCCTCAATGTGTCATTTCACTTCTAGAATTTGCCATTAATGGCGTATGAAGTTTGAAGGTAATTATTACTTTTTGAAGTAACTTTTTTTACCTCATTAATACATTTTAATAGATTTAGCATCCCAAGAGACACTTCATTTTTCTTCATTTTAATTTAAGCCGTTGTGTGTGCATTATTTGATTTGACAGTTTATTTCTTTGAAACAAGATATTAATTTAAACAATTTTGATTGAGTAAAATAAATAAATAAATAAATAAATAAATAATGAAAACATGGGATAAAATAATAGAAATTCGGGCAAAATATAGAAAATTAGATTTCATTAACTAAGAAATTTTTTACAACCTAGGATTGAAATATTTATACTAGATAAAAATTACAATCTATTATTTAGAATTTTTGAATTCTAAACTCTAGGCCCAGATCTCTACGATGTCTTTTGGAGATGGTGGTTTGTTGCTATCCGTGTCTTCATCGGAGGCTGGCTCCGGAGGAAGACCATCTTCATCATCATCTCTAGCATCATAGCCAGAGTCATCCCCAGAAGGGAAAGAACCGCTCTCTCTGCTGAAGGTGTCCTCAGGATATTCTGAGACCCTTCTTCGCTTGGCGGCGGGTTCGTCGTCATCTTCATCCTCATCATTATCATTCCTCCTCATCTTCTTTTTCATATTCTTCCTTTTCTTCCTCTTCTTCCTCTTATCTCTTCCCCGGTATCTCTAGAGGAATGAGGAAGTGCTGGTCAACCTCTTGTGGGTTGACCTCCTGGGTCCCAGTGATACAAGACTCCGCCAGAAGGTTGTGGAGCATCCATTGTTGAAGAAGAGGGTTTTTTGAGAGAGGTTGTTTAGGAGATGAAAATATTGGAGGCGTTGATCAAGAGATGAGTAGTGTGTCATTTGTTATTTCACTGACCCCTTTTTATAAGGTGATTTTTTTTTTACCGTTTCCTGGAAAATGAAAAGTTATGCATTCTTTGGAACGGGCTTCTAAGTAACACACCCTTTGGAATGGGCTTCTAAGCCACGCACCCTTTGGAATGGGCTTCTTTAATATGACTTCAGGACTTTGCGTTTTAATTTGGTATAACTTGGCTTTAACATGGCCTAATGAAACATGACCCAAAATGAAACATACCACGCATTCTGCACGTGTCTTCTTCTTTTATTGTTTCATTTTAGTTGTCATCCCCATTCATACCTTTTTCAAGGATTTTAGGAAAATTTAAGATCTTTCATACCATTTTAATATATTTCCTTACGAATTCACATCCATCACCAAAATTTCAATTCATTATGAAAGAATTCATGAAGATGAGATTCGTGAAGTGCTTGCTAAAAACGTGATGCAATGCAATCTGAAGCAGCTCGTAAATTATGCAACGCCATTAGAGTGAACCTTGGGACTTATAAGTCTCAAGTGTTTAGGTATATGACTGACTCTAATACTCCTTTAGAGGACAGAATTGCCACTATTGGTCCTTGTTTTCCTTTCAAGATTCAAAAACCAAAGCGCCAAATAGTCTTAGCGAGCCAATGTTACCCATTCTTGGACCATATTATCTTAGAGGATAATAAACCCATAACAATTCCTTTTGCCGCAGAATCCCTCCAACATTTGCATTGGCCCTTAGCCAGCAAGCCCTTTAAAGGTTGGATTTCAGGAGTGGATGCAAGAGCATGGTTTCTGCGAATGAAACCTTTTCATGACAAATGGTCCAAGAACAAAATATTGACCTTCTTGAGACTAGCTTCTTATGAAACCATTCCCTTTGATGGAGCTATGTCCACTGCCTTACTAGCTTGTTGGGACCCTACCATCAACTGCTTCTTGTTTCGATGGGGGCAATGACTATATCATTGGCTGATGTTGCCTTTATTACTGGGACTTCTCCAACAGGTAAATATGGATTTGACCTTCCTATCTTTCACCATGTTAAAGAACACAATCAGCTGCATAGTCAATGTTAGTCCATCTTTCGCCAAATCGCTAGTCCCACTACTTCCAGCAAATGTGGATTTCAGAAATTTGTTGACTTCTTCATCAATAAGGAAGCCAGTGAGGAAGTAACTTCTCAAGAAGAAATACTTTTTCTTGCTTTTGCATTTTCCAAATTAATGATGTCTAGAGCTGGAGGAGTAGTAACATTGTGGCTATCTCTAGCTGTTAACATCTCCTCTACTTCTGACGAAGTAGCTTTGGCTCATGTTCTATTAGGACAACTTTATAGATGTCTGTTTAGGAGTAGATAATCCTTTAAAGGTTTTGAAATTCATACCTCTGAGTCCCCAATGTTCTCTACAGACAAGGGATTTGGACCCCAATGGCTTTTGACTTGTTGGGGCCACATATATCTACCTTGTTTGATGGTTCTTATTCCCTCTTCTGCTTTTGAAGCACCTAAGGGTTCGGAGGAGGAATATCTTTCTTTTGATCCCCTTTTGTTCCTTTCTAGCTGTTATGGTGAGGCCAGCTTCAATCTTGTATCTCCAGATGAGGTTTGGCATCCAAGCTTGATTTTCATGTACTTCTTGGTTTTTAAGTCCAATCCTAGTATCTGGAACATTTTTCCAGGCAAGATGGCTGGTTTTGTTGAAAAAGAAACATGGCGCCATCAACCAGTGCCTGCTTGGCTACAATCCCTTGACATCCACTCTAGTTCCTTAGGGAGTGGAAACTTTTTGAGTAGTGTTCTTAGGTCTAGAGATTTAATAGTTGCTGAGCCTGAGTACTTTGGTTTTGAGCCTTACAATCCACAACTGGTAGCTAGACAATTTTGATTGGTCTAATCGCTAGCTATACCTTACTTCTTGATTCGCAATGATCCTTGGACTTCAAGGGGTTGTTTTGAAGAGGGTAGAGTCCTTCAAAGTAAAACTCTCAACCTTACTTCCTGTAGACACCAAATTTTGAACCCCTTTTTTCGGATAAATAAATTTTTTGAAAAATAAAAATAACAAAATCGTCATGCATCGTGGAGCGCGCCCCTCGGAGCGCGAGTTTCATTACATCCCATGATTTTTTCGTTTTTGTTTATTAGTCATACAGTTTCGGCTTAGAAGTATAATTTTCGTGAGTCGTAGTCAATGACTACAACCATCATTTTAATAAAATGAATCATAGTATAATCATGCTCGTCTTTGTTAATTTGACGAGTTTTCTTTATTTATCGTAAGTTAGTCTTTCGGTAAAATAAAAAACGAGTCGCGACTAGGCGTCGGGATTTTAGTAGTATCCCAAAACCGGCATTAATCAGTTTTTCTTGATGGTAAAGTCCTTGTTCATTGGATAAAGACTAAGAATATATTCTTTATTCACTAAACACATCCTTTATCCATTAGTTAGAGAATAAGAATCATGAAAAGATGTGAGAATAAGAATCAAATCCCATGTGTAAGAGGGGAAATTTGGATTCTTTCCGGAAGAATCAAGTGCGCGCCAAGCACACAATCACACGCTGACACATGATTGTGCGCCTAGCGCACAAGCTAACTCTGCGCCAGATGCAGAACCTTGCGCCTAGCGCAAGGTGCTGTGCCTAGCGCAGTTTCCTGTGCTAGGCGCAACACCCTAATCAGTTGGTTTTGCACGTTTTTCGATGCATTTTTTTTTACGTATTAGGATGTTTAGGGAAGAATATTTTCTGAAAATAAGTGATGTCATTTGGGTGATTAAGGATGAAGAAAATCAGATTTTTGGGTGAAAAATTTGATTTTCTACCTCTTTGAAACCCTATTTCACCTCTTTCATTTCTCTATAAATACCTTCCTAAATTTCACTTCAAAACCAAGTTGAAAAAAACACAGTTCAACTTCACCCTCATCTTCTCTACTACTCTTCTCCTCCTTAATCTTTCCATCTAAGCAAAAGTCTTAATAAGTAAGTAAAAGAAGTTCATCAAAAGAAAAATTTGCAAAAGGAAGTGCATCATTGAGCTAGCAAGGTAAAGTTGAAATTCTTGTTTATTTTGATTATCTTCTTAATCATCTACTAACATTCTCCTTGTTTTCTTCTTATCATTTTTTTAATATTTGGTCTTATTTGGGTATGTGGAAGTCCTAATAGGTTCCCAACTTTAAATCACCCCACCTAGAATAGTCACCTCTAATGGGGTGACTCTTAGGAAACAATGTGATTATGGGATTTTCCTTAATCAAGTTGTTATTTATAACCAAAAATATTTTGATAAAAAAATTCAAGATAAGATGTGCATAAACATCTCCATAAAAAGAAAACGTGATGCTGTAATTATAGTTAGTTTTACTTTCCTATCTTATTTCATTTTTTCGTCTGCATTAAATAATTAGTTCATAGTCTTTAATATTTTTCCTATGAAGTGCAAGATGTTTCCAGAAATTGGGCTTTGGAATTTCTAAAAAACGAACTTTGTTTAAATAATTAATGATCATACAACTTTGTTATGCAAAACTGATTTTGTCCAGTACCACCTAGGATTGTTCTTTTAATAAAATAAAAAAATAAAATCATTTAGATAAAACTAAAAACATCAAGTTTGAAGAAAACATCACTAGCTTTTCAAAAATATAAAAATCATGTTCATGTGAATTTTATGCAATGTTAAATCATTTTTACAAAGATGTTCATGTAAATCACTAAATTTCAGAATACTGATTTTCTCTTCAGTTAAGAAAATAAATATTTAATGGTCTTAAAAATTTCCAATTCAAGTAAAAATTTCCAGTCTAGTCATTCAAAGTGTCTAAAATGTTCATACCAAATTTCACTTCAAAATAAGTTAAATAAGTTGGATATCAAAGAACAAATTGAATAAAGGTGCTGTTTTGACCAGTTTGAGTATAAAATTCACCATAATTGAAGTGGTCACTAAAAACTTGTGAAATTTTGACACAACATAAATAACTCATTGATCTATCGATATATGTATCATATGCTCAGTTTAACACTTTGCACAGAAGGTTATGAGTTTTGTAAGTCAGTACGAGAACAAAATGGCAATCTGGAAAATGAAATAAAGTGATTAACTCAACTTTCATAAAAATGTTTTCTTTTCATACGAAAATGTAAGAAATATCATGAATTCCTTAAGTTTATCTTAAAATTACTCATTTTTATCATGTAAATAAAAATCAATAAAAATTGTCATAAAAAATCAAAATCAAAGAAGTTAATTAATCTTTAACTTCCACAAATTCACAAATTTCACAAATAAGCATGAATTCCAAAGCCCATTCATGGAGGTGAAGAACAAGATTGAAGATTTGTATAGATCATAGTTTTTGTACATATTGTTGTAATAATATTTTCTTTGTAAATAATTGTTGCATCACTCAATTAATAAAAAAAAAATGGAGATGTTTATGCATAATTTTCATAAATAATTCCACAACTCTTTTTAATAAAATGAGTAACCAATGTTACAAATATTGCATGTTGGGCCAATATATATATGAATCAAATGACCCAATCTCAATTAAGAGGAAAAATGGCAAATCTAACTAAGTTAAACTGTATGATGATCCATCTTACATTTTAAAATGTGTTCTCCATATTCAAATGGATTAATCATATAATTTGACATAATTAGATTGGTAATTATGATCTCCGAATTGATTTTAGGCCGTTTCACGTGTCTCACTTTAAATGGCCAAATTCAAATTACCCAAACACAAATCTCCAAATTCAATCTCAAATTGATCATTTCTCTCCAAATGACTTAATAATCTTCAATTAAGATTATTTCTCAAAAGCCTTCAATTAGGAAGCAAAGCTTCTAAGACCTCTCGAAAATCATAAACGTGATCACTATTAAGGTGGTTATTTCAATCCTCGATTAATCGCTAATTAGAGCGGTTAATTCAAACTTCTTTTAATCACTATTTGGGTGATTATCTCCAATCATTATTTAATCACTAATTAGAGTGATTATCTAAAACCCTAATAATTGTTAATGAGGACGATTATTCTCATTATTTAATCACTAATTAGAGTGATTATCTCAAACCGTAATAATCGTTATTTAGGACGATTATTCTTCTCATTTAATCACTAATTAGAGTGATTATCTCAAACCCTAATAATCGTTAATTAGGACGATTATTCTCATTATTTAATCACTAATTAGAGTGATTATCTCAAATCCTAATAATCGTTAATTAGGACAATTATTCTTCTTATTTAATCACTAATTATAGTGATTATCTCAAACCCTAATAATCGTTAATTAGGACGATTATTCTTCTCATTTAATCACTAATTAGAGTGATTATCTTAAACCCTAATAATCGTTAATTAGGACGATTATTCTTCTCATTTAATCACTAATTAGAGTGATTATCTCAAACCCTAATAATCGTTTATTAGGACGATTATTCTTCTCATTTAATCATTAATTAGAGTGATTATTCTAAACCTTAATGATCGTTAATTAGGAAGATTATTCTCCTCATTTAATCACTAATTAGAGTGATTATCTTAAACCTTAAGAATCATCAATTAGGGTGATTATTTCCTAACCTTCCTTGTTAATCACTAAGCAAGGTGATTATCTTTCCTTGAATAATCAATAATTAGGGTGGTTACTTATTTCCTTCCTTATTAATCACTAATTAAGGTGGTTATCTTAATCCTTCTTATTTAATCACTAATTAAGGTGATTATCTTAATCTCATTTCAATCACTAATTGGAGTGATTGTCTCATTTAAAATAGATTTGATTCATTCTTAAAGTGATTTATGCATATAGGGTGAGACATAAGCTCGAACTACGACGGTTTTGATCCATGAGTGGATTTCGATCCCGCAATGACTGGTACGTAGTGCAACTTCAGTGCTCCAACCTACCATGCACAAATGATATATTGGTCCTAAATAAAAATGGTTGATGTGTAAATGTGCAAACTATGTGATTTTTATTTCTTTTGAATATGATTACTTTAAAATGGAAAATAACGCATTTAGTAAGAGCCCGTTCTTTAGAACGGAAGAGGAGACGAGTTCCAGACGTTCGCACCTTTTAACTTAAACCCCGAACCCTATCTCATGGTATGAAAGACCAATTTAAAAAAAAAATCATTATCCATATGAAATCATCGTTTTAAATGATTTTTCTTGAAATTGATTTTAAAACGATTTATTAAATAAATCTGTCCCTATTCAGATATTAATAGGGTGGCGACTTCCAAGTTTTTCAAAAACTCAAAGTCCAATGAGAGACTTTCGTGGGATTCAGACCGTTAATTAAGACAGTAAAAAATTGGACACCACGGGCTGGCGACTTCACTGGGGATCAAACACTTCCACTAGAAGTATATGAGGTTTAAACCTAAACAATGCGTTATTGTCTATATGTATATATAATAAAGAAAGTTAATCATGGCTATTCATAATTTAATTTTTGTATATAGCATGCTTATGTGAAAATTACGTGTGCTTGGTAGTTTATCGATCCATACACGTGCACTCTTTTTAACCATTTTCTTATTAGGTCTGATACCTCTGTCTATTGGCAAGGGTCAGAATTTTAGAATGACAAATTAATGAATTAAGGGCGTAAAACCTGCATCCGCGAGATATTGCGACCGGCTCTGTCAGGAGCATCCACCCTCGATGGACACAATGGAAGTGACTCGAGGCCACTTTAACATAATCTCTCCTTAAATGAATCACCTTTTAGTTGACTTCTAGGACACAAGGATCAATGCACAAATGTCCTTTATTTATTTCAGTTATTGAATAATGTGTAAAAAAAAACTTTCAAAAAAATATTTTCCTCAATCTGTTTTCAGTCGATCAATATTTTGGTAATCATTAAGTATAGCTGAATTGCTGCTGAAATAATTATTGAAATATTAAGAGTATTTTTTTATTTTGTGTCATAAAAAATCCTCAGTCTGTTTTCAGTCGGTCAATATCTTGGTAATCATTAAGTATAGCTAAATTGCTGCTGAAATGATTATGAAATATTAAGAGCATTTTTTTTTGTGTCATAAAAAAAATATGTGTGCTCACCCATTTTCAAAAAGCTCACATTCATTTCATAATTCTTTTCGATACAAATTGGTTTACCGAAAATAAAATTGATTTTTAAAAGAAAATATAAATTTTCCTGTCTTGAAAATATGATCTCAAAACAAAAAAAATATATATAAATCAAAAAATGAAAAATGAAAAATGACAAGTCATAATCACGAGTTCAAAACGTGTCATGTTTAGGAATTAGAATGTAATTAAAAACATGGTCTAAAAACACGAGATGTCTAGTCTAAAAAAAATTGACTAAAAAAATGTGTCTAATCAAAAAGGGATAATCATTTTAAAAAAAAAAAAAACAAATAAAGGATTCTTCCATTTCCTGCTAAAAAAAATATAAAGGAAAAATTTCATTAGTCATTTACAAACGTTATTAGTATGTACATTTCAGGTACTTCGCATTAAAAAAAAAAAAAACAGGAGAAAACTGAAACCTGCATCACTTCACAATGTCTGATTCTGGAAAGCAAATTCAGACTAAAGCTTCCGCAAAGGGCAAAGGCCGTTGGAGGTCTATTAACCAGATCTATGCAGACATAGAAGAATCTTTGGGAACCATGTACAGTCGTCTGAAAAGACAGGGCCTTCTAGAAGCGAAGCATCACTGTTACACTTTGCCACCACCAGGGTTGAACATGGGATTATACTGTAATTTCTGCCATCAGTATGGACACGAAACAGACCGGTGTGTTGACCTTCGACATGCCATCCACCAGCTAATAGAAGATGGAAAGATTCCTATTCCCCCATCATGGGTACCCCTAATTGTGTCCTTCACTAAGACCGATCTTTCTAAGGAACTAGATCCTCATCAAGCTCTGTACATCACTTTGAAATGCAATGGGCGAGAAATGACCAATGTGCTAATAGATGATGGATCGACACTTAATATTTGCTCCAAAGGAACAGTTTATGAGTTTGGGTATAATAGCACGTTATTAAGTCCTACTGATACAATATTGGGAGCATACGACAATTCTTCAGGAAGGATTATAGGAACAATCAATCTTCAACTGGGATATAAAGACTGGATTTGTGATGCAGATTTCACGGTTGTCGAAGCTTTGACCTCGTTCTCTTTGTTGTTGGGGCGACCATGGCTCCATGCGAACAAAGCCGTTGCCTCTCTTGCACACCGGAAACTCAAATGCCCAACAACATCGGGAATATGCAGAGTTTAGAGGGACCAGCTCTGGACTGGTACTATTCTTCAGATTGTGTAGATAGGGCTAGTTGGGAAAATGCTAGCCAAGCCTTTGTTAATTGGGCTCTCGAGCATAAACAAACTGATGTCAAGAAGTTCAAGCTAGTCACTTTGCATCAAGGCGGCTTGGAAACTTTTTCGCACTTTTGTTCAAGATGCGCTTACATTCGCACCCAGCTTCGTGTCTCTGTAAATGATCGAGAATTCATGCTGATATTGCTGCGAAACCTGAATGATTTCTATCATCGTCACATGGTTACTATCAAATACACCTCCCTCAGCCACATGGAACAACATGGTTTCGACATCGATACTCTAAAATTGCAAGTAAAACGACCTCGGGAAGATCTTGAAACTCCCAACACAAATCCAAGGGTATATGCTAAGATGGATGAACCATTGAGTATGGTGTATGATCGTCTTCGGAGGCAAGGTATACTTCAAGTTCCAGAGCATGTGCACTATTTACCCCTTTCTGGAACAGACATGAACAAACTCTACGCTTATTGTCGTCAAATTGGGCATGGCACTGATCGATGCCATGACCTTTACTACAAAGTGCAAAGCCTGATTGATCGAGGCATCATTAGTCCAACCCACAAAGAAATACCTGCAAAGATGGTGTCATCACGTCCGTGACCGCAATCCCAAATCGATATCTTTCGCAAACTGGTTGAACAAGGTAAGATTCATCCACTTCCTAGACGCCCAGGGGCAAGTCCCGTAGGGTTAGATCTTCACAAGTACTGCCATTATCATCAGTTGCATGGTCACGACACAAACCAATGTCATGCTCTCAGCTATCGCATCAAGCAAATCACCAACATAGCTCTTGTCTACCGCAAAGCTACTTGATCGTCTTCCAGAATGAGAAAAAGTCTTCGGTAAAAGTCCTGTAGGGGGTTAGCCCATTAAAAAAAAGTTATTCTTTCAGCTTGTTTGTATCAGAGAACTACGTGCAGCTTGAATCCACATTATCACTTACACTTGCACTACGAGATCACTCCACCTATGTAACACCTGGGGTATGTAGGTAGCTCAATATGAGTCTTTGCCGCTTTATTAAATAAATTTTTTTATTTCTTTCTAAAAAAAAAAAAAACGAACTACGCTGAGTCTGATTCCCCATAAAATACACTTGGAGCAATGGGGATAGGTAGGCAACCTTCGGGTTCGACTCAAATATATTTACCATTGTATTTCAGGCAATATGATCAGAATTCAAGATGTCAGTCATCACAGGAGCAATTTCAGAATGCTGAATTGACGCATCAATGGGGATACATGCCCTAATTTCTATATTTTCTGTCTTTGTTCAAATATTAAGCAGGGAATGGAAGAAAAAAAAAATATGTTTTCAACCTCAAGGACAGTAAAATCATTTTAAAAGGTCAAAATAAAGTAAAAAAATAATAATAATAAAAAAATAATAAAAAAGCAAAATTGCGAAGGTGGACCATTCCAGTCAAAATATGGCAAAGTTGTTTTCGAAAATTTTCTTTACTCTGCAATGCATTCTGCAATATGTAGCCTTCTTTTCTTTCTTTTAATTCTTTTTCTTTACCTTTAGGTCCAAAAAGAAGAAATTTGTCCTTTCTCTAAGGATGACCAATTACCGTCATAAAACAAATACCTCAGCCATACCCACGAATGCGGTCAAAGAGCATGTAGGGATTACCATGCAACCTCTATCCAAAGGATTTCAAATTATGATGAAGATGGGTTATACTCATGGAATCGGATTAGGGCGTGATGGTAGGGGAATGAAGTAACCAATCCCCATAGTAGACAAGCAAAACCGGCATGGATTAGAATATGATCCTGGGAGCACTTCTCAGAACATCAAAAAACCTTTTGTTACCCTTAATGGTCAGTTCATTCTGCAAGGAGATACTGAGCCGTACTATGAGTTTTCAGAACCTTGGCTTAGTAGGAAAGAACAGAGGATTTTACCGGGATTAGAAATATTCTTCAATGAGGCTAGATACCTGGACTTAATCGAAAGTTGGTTTGTCCAAGAACAAAACATGAAAAAAGAAAATGATTGGGTGGATAATCTGGAACATGGAGTCCTTAAGAAGCTTTTTGCTTCTGCGTCCTCTAGAAAAGGGGATTTTGTCGGAGTCTTTATGATACCTTTTGGCGAAATCATTGAACATAAGTGGAGTATTGAATGTCAGGCAAAAGACGGGCCTATAAAATTTAAAATGTTTTTAGGAAACCATCCCCCACACCCATCTCATGAAAAAATACCTTTTCACCTCATTCAGATGGATATCATATCGATAGCTCATCTTCCAGCCAATCTGCCTTACATACCCAGTTAGAAGACTCTGAAAGTGAGGAAATTGAATGTGAACCTTTATCTAAATACATTTGCATGCAAGATGTTACTTCTGACAGTGAATTTAATAATGATGAATCACTTGATAGAACTGAAATATACATAAAACCCATGGAAGAATCCATTTTAATTAATATTGGTACAGAAAATGTTGTAAAAGAAGTCAAAATAGGATCATCCCTCTCCCCAACTGAACAGTCTATGTTTATTGCATTATTAAAAGAGTATGTAGATGTGTTCACATGGTCTTATGTTGATATGCCTGGTGTTAATAGAGAAATTGCGGAACATCACATTCCGTTACATCCCGAAAGAAAGCCTAAGCAGTAAAAGCTCCGCCGAATGAAGCCAGAGGTTAGTTTGAAAGTGAAAGAAGAAATCTAGAAACAGCTTGATACCAAATTCATCCAAGCTGTAAAACATCCAAGTTGGCTCGCCAATATAGTGGTTGTACCCAAAAAGGATGGGAGAGTTCGGGTATGCATTGATTTTCGAGATTTGAATGCTGCATCACCAAAGGATTGCTTTCCTCTACCCCACATCGATGTTCTTGTTGATAGTACGGCTAGTCATGCAATGCTTTCCTTCATGGATGGATTCTCAGGGTATAATCAAATACTCATCGCTCAAGAAGACATGAAAAGACATCTTTCATCACTCCATGGGGCACTTTTTGCTACCGAGTTAAGCCTTTTGGTCTCAAGAATGCCTGAGCCACATATCAAAGGGCCGCAACCACTATCCTTCATGACCTCATCCAGGACATTATGGAAATTTATGTAGATGACATGATTGTGAAAAGTGAAGATCGTGAGGGGCATATTCCTGCATTAAGGTCCTTCTTTGAAAGAATCAGGAAATACAATTTAAGGCTGAACCCTCAAAAATGTGTGTTTGGCGTCACTTCGGGGAAGTTGTTGGGAATCATTGTCAGTCAAGACGGCATCAAAGTGGATTCTGAAAAGGCAAAAGCTATTCAAGGACTACCTCCTCCAAAAATAGAAAAATAAGTAAGAGGATTTCTCGGCAGAATTCAATATATTAGCAGGTTCATCTCACAACTCACTATGAGATGTGAACCTATATTTAAGCTGCTCAGAAAAGGGGCATCCCATGAGTGGAATGAAGAATGTCAGGAAGCTTTTGATTCTATGAAAGAATACCATTCAAATCCACCTGTTCTAATGCCACCTAGACCAGGAGAACCTCTGATTTTGTACCTCACTATCACATAAACAACTATGGGAGCTCTCTTAGCCCAATATCAAGAGGGAACAAAGAAAGAGGTTGCCATATAGTATCTCAGCAAGAAGTTCCTTGAGTATGAGAAGATATACCCCACTGGAAAAAGCATGTATCTCCTTGGTCTATGCCACGAAGAAGTTGAGGCATCACCTTCAAGCTCATACTACCTATCTGATCTCAAGACTTGATCCAATCAAGTATCTGTTTGAAAAACCCATTCTTAGTGAAAGATTGGCAAGATGGCATGCTATGCTTTTTGAGTTTTATATTCAATGTGTCAACCAGAAATCTATTAAAGGACGAACCATATCCGAAGCCCCAGCAGATGGACCAGTGTCAGGAGATGAGTGTGATGATGCATTCCTTGATGAGTACTTATGCTTCATTGACGATCCACAATGGTGCATGTACTTTGATGGAGCTTCTAATAGGAGAGGTAATGGAGCAGGTTTTTTGTTAGTATTTCCTGATGGAGTCCATATTCCATTTGCTGTCAAGCTCGATTTCCCAACAACAAACAATACAGCCGAGCATGAAGCCTGTATATATGGAGTAAAGGCCGCCTTGGTAGCAGGGGCGAGACATCTCACTGTGTATGGAGATTCTAATCTCATCATATCTCAAACAATAGGGATTTGGAGGGTTAGAGATGAGAGACTTCAGCTCTACATAGAGTACATTCAAGAATTGATTCCTTATTTTGATGATATCAGCTTCAAACATCTTCCCCGAGAACAAAATAATTTCACTGATGCTCTAGCCAATCTCGCCGTTAATTTAACATGGGAAAAGGGTACAAAGATCCAGTCAGTTTTAATTAAAGAAAGGAAGGTACCAACAGTGACGGTAGCACAAATTGTCTCCGCGCTGGTTCAACAAGATAATGATGATGATGTCTGGTACAAGGATATCAAGAATTTTCTAGAAACAATGCAATATCCAGAGGGAAGTGGCAAGAAGGACCGCATAGCCATTAGAAGGCAAGCTGCTCATTTTCTCATACTAAAAGGCAGACTGTATCACAAGGGGTTTGATGGTACTCTACAACTCTGCGTAAATGACAGCGAAAAGCAAGTCATCATGGAAGAAGTTCATGGAGGGGAATGTGGACCCCATATGAATGGAAGAATGCTGGCTCGTAAAATTTTGCGAGCAGGTTTTTATTAGAGCACTCTAGAAGGTGATTGCATCACCTTTGTCCGCGCCTGCAAGCAGTGTCAAGTATTTGCTAACCTCAATCAGATGCCACCAGTGTCATTACATAATATGACTTCTTCTTGGCCGTTTTCATGTTGGGGCATAGACATAATCAGACAAATTCATCCAAAGGCTTCAAATGGGCATCAGTATATTCTTGTAGCAATTGATTACTTTTCGAAGTGGGTTGAAGCTGCATCATTTTCAAAGCTAGGGGCAAAGCAAGTATCGAAATTTGTGATTAACAACATCATCTGTCGGTATGGCATACCTTTTTAAATCATCTCTGATAATGGATCACAATTTGAGGGTCATCTGAAGACCACTCTTGCAAAATATGCAATCAAGCATCTTCAGTCCTCACCTTATCGTCCCCAAACAAATGAAGCGGTGGAAGCAGCCAATAAGACAATCAAGACTATTGTTGTCAAAATGACTGAAAAGACTAGGGAATGGCATGACAAACTACCATATGCCCTTTGGGGATATAGGATATCAATGAGGACTCCAACTGGAACAACCCCGTATTCTTTGGTTTACGGGATGGAGCCAATCCTACCAATTGAGGTGGAGATACAATCTCTTCGGTCGTAGCAGAAAGTGAAATCTCGGAAGACTAGTGGCACAAAACTCTCTATGATAAGCTTGCATTCGCAGATGAGCGCCGACTACAAGCATTGCATAACATACAACTCTATCAATGTAGAATTGCTCGTGCATTTAACAAAAGGGTTCGAGATAGAGACATTCAAGAAGGTGATCTAGTTTTAAAAGAAAATAGAGCTCCGTTGCATGATCCTCGAGTAAAATTCAAGCCTAACTGGTCTGGACCATTCCTGGTCAACCATGTCACCACGGCTGGAGCAGTGAAGCTAATGGATTTTGATGGAAATGAGTTCACCCATTTCACTAATCTTGATCAGTTGAAGAAATATTACACTTAGGCATCAAAGTAATTGTAATTGTCATGATCAAGTAACCAAGCAGTTTGTGGGTTTTGTATCCTATCTGGTTATTCTTAATAAACATGCCATGAGTTTCTAGATGTTCATATGATATATGCAAAAAAAAAAAAAAAAAAAAAAAAAAGGGAAAAAAGAAAAAAACGGAAAAAGGAAAAAAAAAAGGGAAAAACGGAAAAGAGGAAAAAAGGAAAAAGGAAGATGATGAAACATGTCCTTGATTGTTAAGGTTTATATGTTATGCTTTTATGTGTCATATGGTTAGTTAATTATGATTTGCATGTCATATTTAATGTTAAAGTGTGCACGTGTTTAGAATTGTGTTCACATTGAATTTCTCACAAGCAGATAATTCTCACAAACAAATCTTTTATTCATCCCAACTGGGTATTTCATTTTATACATTAAAAGACATAAAGCCTTCATTTCCTACAAACTCAAAGAAAAAAAGGAAAAAAGCTAAAAAGAAAAAAAAACAGCATAGAAAATAAACATGACCATTCTCTCAAACCCTTATCCTCTTCATGGTAGGCCCGTTTAAATCTTTGCCTTGACCAATATTCGCTAGAAGCCATTGTAGGTAATCTTCATCAATCAGTGGAAAGGAAGGTTTCGGTAGCGCTGATATAATTTTAGCCCCCTGCCATATAGTAGGCATTCTCTGAATACCACTCATATCAGCCTCATAAGTGGTACAAGATGGAAGAACCTGGAGGGCAGGAATGTGCTCTTGCTTCCAACCAATTTGCCTTAGACATCTCCATAGAAGGTAGAAATTGACTTAGCAAAGCCCGGGTAATTGTACATCTCTCGACCAGAATTGCAATATACAATTGCACTAATGCCAAGGTGGCTTGTGACCCACTTTATGTCTTGATGTAGGAAAAAATCCTCCCACCCACCATTTTTGCTCGGTTGATAGAAGAAAGGAAGAAGGCCTCTCTCCCGGACATGACTAGTTTTGTAAGTAAGACTCTTGTGAGGTTTTATCAGATAAATTTTTTCTAATAGCCATAAATGAAGGGCTAATGGACATCCCTTCACAAAGCTTTGAGGGTTTCTTTTGAGTTCATCTAAGCCAAGGAACATTTCCCCAAAAATAAGTGGTCCAAGACGACCCCCGCTAACAATTTGAGGAACAAGTGAAAGACACCGAACATGGCATGTATTTAAAGACCATTTAGTGAGGGTACTTCCCAAAATCATAAGAATGCAAGCATTTTCTCTAGCAATCCTATAGTTGGCATTGTTAGAAAATTGCCAAGTGCCAAATTGGAAAGTCAATAATAAGTTGACAAGAAATACCTCGCCATATTGTAGGTAGTTTCCATGAAGATTTTCGGAAGATATAAAATCATTGCTAAATCTCCCGAGATCCTGGTAGGAGATCTAGGCGTGATAACTAGACCATTGGATGGTAAGCCTAGTAAACCTTCGACCTCTTCAACAAGGGGCACAATCTCCCGGTCTCCAAAGCAGAAGATATGGCGAGTTTCATCCCAGAATTTGGAAGCCGCATGAATCATGTCGTAACAAATAGAAAGTGAAAGCAAAGGCATAAGCACCTTAGTGAAGCGGGAAGAGGAAAAGGATTGCCTTGGTTGCTCCAAGTTTCTTGTGATCCCCGAGAGTTGTTTTTTCTCCCCACTCCGCATTTCATTAGCTTCTTCATAAGTAAGAACCATTTTTGTGAAAGGAAAATTTAGAGAAAAGATTGGAGTAGTGGAAGTGGTGCATTTGGAAATGAAGAACTATGCCCCTTTTATAGATGGAGAAGTTGATCATCCATGATTTATGCCACGGACAATAGGTTTGAGTATTGTCCATAGGATAATAAGGAGCATCCTTCACAATGGTTAATGACCAAGCATTTGTGGTATGGCAATTTTTACTAAAGCCGAACATAAAAAAAAAAAAATGTGTCAATGATGAATCAAGAACGTTGATACAATCCCTTTTCCTAATGATTATCCAAATTAAAATGACCTTGATCAATCTATTTTATATAGTGGTCATTATTTTCTGATAAAGCAAATAAGCATTATGCATGAAAAATTTTCTGAAAGATTTCGGAAAAAACAGATAAAATAGATCCATATGAGGTTTCGTCCACCATAGAAGATAATAACCTTTGGTCAGCCCTTTTAGGTGACAAGATTTAACAATGTATCACTCTAAGGTGACATGACCTGACAATGTCCTAATTTAAGGTGACATGATAACACATGGAGTCATAAAAAGTAAGTAATGGTGACTTGACAACTTGTTTGTCATCAAGGCCATGGAAAACAGTAAAAACTGGAGTCGATCTGTTAATTGTCGTAATTTCTCACATTAACAAAAGACGAACTCAGAAGAGTCCCAAAAAATGTGATTGCTTTAGAGGTCACACCCTTAAGGAGCAATAATGAGCTTTTGACTACCTCTGTGTTCAAAGGCTCTTCATCAACTTCACATTCTTCTTCTGGGACTGGTTTGCCTTTCTTTCCTCGTGAATTCATTTTAGACTTCCTCTATATGAGTCCATGTCCTCATAATACTAGATTTCACTCTCTTGCTAACTTGGCTTCTCTACTTTATGATGCAAATGGAAGCACTGAAGAAGCAAGTGTGATGAAAGTGTTTGATGGAGGGAAATAAGTTAGTTTGCAAACAAATATGATCGTGAGGAATCAGCCTGTGGACCAGCCTGCCACTACTAGCAGTGACCACTCTTCTGAGCATATAAGACAAGAAGAATCTGAACATATAGGATAGGAAGACAAAATCTGGGAACTTTGCTTGACCTTAATAGATAACCCTTATGATCGGGTTTCTGCACAGACACTCAAATAGATTATGGAGTTCCTAACCTCTCAAGGCTTTGAGCATTGGATACCCTGTCTTGACTATGTCAAAGAGACCCTTCTTCTTCAGCAATGTAATTAATGCTGAAACAAGAGTTCAATCTCCAAAGTTCTGAGCTCAAAGACTTCAGGAAGAGGAAGCTTCTTTGGAAACTCAAGCCAAGTCCTTCAAAAACATCAGTAAGCAGTTTCAAGATTCTTTTAGTTCTTTTGATCAAAAACTGAAGCTACTTTCCGAGGAAAGGCCATCTCTACAAAATCGCCTAGCTCAGATCAATAAAGAGGAAATTAACATCATCAATGAGAAGTCTTCACTTCAGAACTCCATTGATACTAAAGAGAAGAAACTACACCAAGGACGAACTAAACTTGCCAATTTAAGGCAAGAGATGTTCAAAGATATGGCTGTACAGCAAGGTTTGATTCCCCAGAAGGAAAAACTTTGTAATGCTTGGTCAGCCATTAAAAACCTTAGTTTAGCTGTTAGACAATGTTGGAATGTTTAGGATATAACATTTTTATTAACGTTGTAATGTTAATAATCCTTTGCTGTTTGGAACAATTCTGCATGTTTTTTGTTGAAATACAGGATCATGTTGTTCCCATATAGATTGATGATATTTTTTTAGAAATTTACCATTCAAGGCTCTATCTTTTATGTTGCCATCTATATCCATTAATATGTATGCATTTCCAGACCTTTTCCTATGAATGATAAAGGGACCTTGCCACTTAGGTGACCATTTCCTTAATTGTGGATCTTTGTAAGCTGCTTGTGGCAAAAATATTTTCCAAACCTTGTCATTCTCCTGGAATTCTTTAGGCACTAATTTTATTTTTTGTAGGCCCTAGCAACCTTTTTTTTTGGATTCTCATTTTGGCTAAAGCTTCTTCCTTAGAGTCTAGAGCATCCATAACTTTAATGTTCATCACTTGTGAATAGTCATCTCCTAATAATCCCAGTTGTTGGGCTACTGGGATCACTGGAGTGTGTCCATAAACTAAGTTAAAAGGAGTAACTCCCTGTTTCTTCCCTTTTAGAGGTCCTGTAAGCCCATAGGGCATATAGTAGTAACTCATCTCATTTTTTTGGATTTTTATCTATTAGTTTTGAGATCCCTTTTACAATGATTTTATTGGTAGCTTCAGCTTGACCATTTGCTTGAGAATTGTTAGGTGTGGAATGCAACTTGGTAATCTGAAACTGATTGAGGTAATATAGCAGGTCTGGATTCATGAATACTGCAGCTTGATCAAAGGTGATAGTTTCTGGAATCCCAAATATTGTAAAGATTTTCTCTTCCAAGAAATTTATTACAACCTGGGTATTGATCTTGTTGAAAGCCTAAGCCTCTACCCATTTAGTGAAGTAATCAGTCACCACTAGGATGTATGAATGCTTCTTAGTGGATGCGGGGTTGATTCCCTCTATGGCATCTACTTCCCATCCTCGAAGGGCCAAGGCTTAAGAATGTACTTAAGTTCGAGGCTGGTGCCCTACTGATGGGTCCAAACTTCTGACATCTTTTGCAACCTTTAGCATAATCTATACAATCTTTTCTCATGGTGGGCCAATAAAAGCCATGCTCGTGTAACAACCATCTCATGTTTAGGCCGTTATTATGAGCTCCACATAGCCCTTGGTGAATTTCTGCAATGAGGGTTAGAGTCTCTCCAGCATCCACACATCTTAAAAGTAATCCTTCTGGATCCTTTCTGTGTAGTTCACCAAATTGTATACAAAACTTGGTTGCTGCCATTTTGATTCTATTTGGCATTTTTATCCCAGTTGGGTTCTGGAGATAATGGATAATTTCATCTCTCCAGTCCTTTTCCGCTCTTAATATTGAAATTCTATAGACTTCCAATATATTTTTTGATCCTTCCTCATCAGTTTCCCTGAGAGGCTCTAGGACTTTCTCCTGGAGAATGATATCTTCATTTTCTGAAGGTATCTCCTCCCTAGCATAAGCTATTTGAGACAACTGATCTGCTACTTTATTTTTTTTCGTTGGGAATGTGTATAAAAGTGATTTCCTTAAATTGTTTAGACAACTTTTGTGCTTTCTTTCCACACTCCTGTGATACTGATGATATACACTTGAATTCTTCTTTCATTTGGTAAATGACCAACTGAGAATCCCCATATATCTTTGCTCTCTTGGCCCCCAATTCTAGCAGCATCTCCAATCCAATTAACAAAGCTTCATATTCAGCTCTATTGTTGGTACATGGAACTTTGAGGGTTACCGCTAGCTTAGTTGGGATCCTACCAAGAGATAAAATATATATCCCAGCTCCTACTGTTTCTTTAGTGTTAGACCCATCAAAGAATAAGACCCATGGAAGGATATCTTCATCAATGATTCCTGAATCACAGCAAGGATGGGTTGATAAGAAATTAGCTAGAGCCTGACCTTTTACTGCCTTTTGTGGCACATATACTAGGTCAAATTGCAATAAATGTAACCTCCATTTGTTTAACCTCCCTTTTATAAAAGGTTGAGATATCATATTAGGGCTATGAAAAACTGATCCAACCTGTTTACCGAACCCGAATACGACCTGAAATAAGCGGGTTTCGGTAGAGATTTTTGACCCATTTAAGTAAATGGGTTGACACGACTTACCCAATTAATTAAATGGGTTAGGTTAAGGTTGACATTTTCAACCCGAAATTAACCTGCTTTGACCTGTTTAACTCATTAAAATATAAATTTCCTAAAAAGTTGTGTTAAAGTTGGTGAAAATTTTAAAAATACTAATTGTAGAATGCAAATAATGAAAAGAAAATCTAATCATGCATATTTTATGTGAATTTATTGTTGAAAACTAATAAGTTTTAATAAAAATTTAATAGTATACATATGTAAATGGGTTAAACAGGTTATATGGGTAACCCGTTTAATAAACAGGTCGGGTCAAGGTTGAGTTTTTCAACCCGATTAATAAACGGGTTAGGTTTGGGTTGGGACATGTTCAACCCGTTTATTATTAACCCGAACACGACCCGATTTGATCTGTTAATCAGCCCTATATCATATATTTTATGAGATCTGTTGGAGATACTACTTCTACTATGAAGGCCATGAAATAATGTATGAGTTTAATTGATGCATCATATAAACACAAACACCATTTTTCTGCCATGGTATACCTTTTTTCTGTATCATGCAAGATTCTACTTGGGTAGAATATGGCCTATTCATGTCCCTTTTCATTTTCTTGAGTAAGGAGACTACCAATTTAATCTTTACAGGCAGACAAATACAACCTTAATGGTTTTCCATTTTGCTTTGGAGGGATCAACAGAGGTGGACTTGCCAAATCATGTTTGATTCGGTCAAAGGCCTTTTAATGCTCCTCTTCCCATTTGAATTCGGATTCATGTTTTAATCTTAGGCCCTGTTCTTTTGGACTTTTTTTCAGCAAAAATAAGTAAAAATAAGTTCAGTTCAGCAAAAATAAGTTCAGTTCAGCAAAAATAAGTAAAAATAACAGCAGTTCAGCAAAAATAAGTAAAAATAAGTTCAGTTCAGCAAAAATAAGTTCAATTCAGCCAAAATAAGTTCAGTTCAGCAAAAATAAGTTCAGTTCAGCCAAAATAAGTTCAGTTCAGCAAAAATAAGTTTAGTCTTGTCTAATGTTGTAATTATTATTTTTGTTTTCAATATTACTATCACTATTGTTATTATTATTATTATTAATAATATAATTATAATAACGATGAATTTGTATTTTTTTTTTTTTTACTTTTTTTTTTTTATTCATTATTTATTATTTAGTATTTATTATTTATTATTATTATTATTTTTATTTATTATTATTTATTATTTATTATTTATTATTTATTATTTATTATTTATTATTATTTATTATTTATTATTTATTATTTATTATTTATTATTTATTATTTATTATTTATTATTTATTATTTATTATTTATTATTATTTATTATTTATTATTATTATTATTATTATTATTATTATTATTATTTATTATTTGATATTTATTATTATTATTATTATTGTTATTATTGTAATTATTTATTATTATTATTTATTATTTATTATTTATTATTTATTATTTATTATTATTCTTTATTGTTATTATTATTATTATTATTATTTTATTATTTATTATTTATTATTTATCATTTATTATTATTATTATTATTATTATTATTGTTATTATTATTATTATTTATTATTATTTATTATTTATTATTTATTATTTATTATTTATTATTTATTATTTATTATTTATTATTTATTATTTATTATTTATTATCTATTATTATTATTATTATTATTATTATTATTATTATTATTATTATTTTTTATTTTTTATTATTATTATTATTTTTATTTTTTTATTTTTTATTTTTTATTTTTTACTTATTATTTATTATTTTTTTATTATTATTTATTTTTTATTTATTATTTATTATTATTTATTATTTACTTATTTATTATTATTTATTTATTATTATTTATTATTTATATTATTTATTATTTATTATTTATTATTTATTATTTATTATTTATTATTTATTATTTATTATTTATTATTTATTATTTATTATTTATTATTTATTATTTATTATTTATTATTTATTATTTATTATTTATTATTTATTATTTATTATTTATTATTTATTATTTATTATTTATTATTTATTATTTATTATTTATTATTTATTATTTATTATTTATTATTTATTATTTATTATTTATTATTTATTATTTATTATTTATTATTTATTATTTATTATTTATTATTTATTATTTATTATTTATTATTTATTATTTATTATTTATTATTTATTATTTATTATTTATTATTTATTATTTATTATTTATTATTTATTATTTATTATTTATTATTTATTATTTATTATTTATTATTTATTATTTATTATTTATTATTTATTATTTATTATTTATTATTTATTATTTATTATTTATTATTTATTATTTATTATTTATTATTTATTATTTATTATTTATTATTTATTATTTATTATTTATTATTTATTATTTATTATTTATTATTTATTATTTATTATTTATTATTTATTATTTATTATTTATTATTTATTATTTATTATTTATTATTTATTATTTATTATTTATTATTTATTATTTATTATTTATTATTTATTATTTATTATTTATTATTTATTATTTATTATTTATTATTTATTATTTATTATTTATTATTTATTATTTATTATTTATTATTTATTATTTATTATTTATTATTTATTATTTATTATTTATTATTTATTATTTATTATTTATTATTTATTATTTATTATTTATTATTTATTATTTATTATTTATTATTTATTATTTATTATTTATTATTTATTATTTATTATTTATTATTTATTATTTATTATTTATTATTTATTATTTATTATTTATTATTTATTATTTATTATTTATTATTTGTTATTTGTTATTTATTATTTATTATTTATTATTTGTTATTTATTATTTATTATTTATTATTTATTATTTATTATTTATTATTTATTATTTGTTATTTATTATTTTTTATAATTATTATTTATTATTTATTATTTATTATTTATTATTTATTATTTATTATTTATTATTTATTATTATTTATTATTTATTATTTATTATTATTATTTATTATTATTATTTTTTTTAGTTTTTATTATTATTTATTATTTATTATTTATTATTATTAATATTATTTTTTATGATTTATTATTTATTATTTATTATTTATTATTATTAATATTATTTTTTATGATTTATTATTTATTATTATTTATCATTATTATAATGTATTATTTATTACTATTATTTATTATTATTTTATTATTATTATTATTATTATTTAATATTATTTATTATTTATTATTTATTATTATTAATATTATTTTTTATTATTTTTTATTTATTATTTATTATTTGTTATATTATTTATTATTTATTATTATTATTTATTATTATTATTTATTATTATTATTTATTATTATTTATTATTTATTATTTATTTATTATTATTATTATTTATTATCTTTATTATTATTTATTATTTGTTATATTATTTATTATTTATTATTATTATTTATTATTTGTTATTTATTATTATTATTATTTATTATTATTTATTATTTATTATCTATTATTTTTTATTATAAAATAATAAAATAATAATAATAAGTATTGATAATATTATGTTAATATTTATTTTCGATGCTCACTGTTAGGAGTTGACCCGATCGAAATTATTATAATAGTAAGCATCGATAATATTATGTTAATACAATTTAGTTCAGCAAAAATAAGTTAAGTTCAGCAAAAATAAGTTCAGTTCAGCCAAAATAAGTTCAGTTCAGCCAAAATAAGTTCAGTTCTGCAAAAATAAGTAAAAATAAGTTCAGTTCAGCATAAATAAGTAAAAATAAGGAATCTTTGCAATTCCTTCTTATTAGAAGGTGGATTGGGTGCCAATACTGCCTTTGCCTTGTTCTGGTCAATTTCCATTCCATTTTTATGAATGAGGAATCCTAAAAGGTTACTAGCTTTAACTCCAATTGCACATTTGAGTGGATTCATTTTCAGGTGATACTATCTTATTCTGGTGAATGATTTAACCAAATGCTCTTTATGTCCTAAAAAGTCATTTGACTTTACAAGTATGTCATCCACATAAACTCCCATCTGCTTCAACCATTTCATAAGTGTCACCATTCCACAAAATTAAGACTTGGTGGAGTGATGATGGAATAGCATAGTTATGGTGTAACCGATCTCTTCCTAAAATGCATTATAATTAGTGTCACTTTCGACTATGAATAAACCAGTATAGGTAGTTTTAGTTCCTACTCTAATCTTTAGGATAGTCATTCCTTCCACTTTTTCTGACAAACCAGAAAAACCTTATATGTTCATTTGTATATTATGCAAATCCTATCTAGTTTTTCCTAGCTTTCTAAACACAGAGAATGGCATAATATTAACAGTGGCTCTGGTGTCCACTAATACTTTGCCTAATCGAACTCCCTCAAAATCAACATTTAGAAATAAAGCTTTAGTGTGCTTATTATCAACATCAACTGACCTAATGATTTTATCTATGATTAATTTCTCTAGGTTAGCTTTTGAATTTACCTGGCCTCTCTTCTTTGTCAACTTCATCTGCCCATGATGTGGTGTTGGTCTGGAATTCTGATTGATCTACTGACTTTTTAAACTCTGTTGGTAGCAATGCCCACATTGCACTGCACGTTTTGGCTCTCCCCCATTTTTGTTTGACGCTCATTCATCAGTGGGTCCCCATCCAACATCAAGTCACTGTCTGACACCAATATGTCTAAATCCTCATATCCAAACTCTGAATCATAATCCTCATTAAAGCCATTTCCTGGTATCTCTTTCATAAGAGAGTCACCTCCTTGAGACTGCTGGCCATCATTCTTCATAGATGATTCACCACATTGTTCCTCCTCTAGAGTTAACAATTTAGTGATGCCAGCTTGTAGTGCCTCTTCATCAATTCTTATATTTGCAATAAGGGACTCCTACACATTTTGATTGCTAATTTGAGCCCTAGCTGCAGCAGCTTTTGCACTTAGCTCTTTCATCTTTGATGTCCAACTCTTAGGTAAGTTTTGGACATCTTGTAGTGGCAATGGCTTAACTGCTGGTTTGATTTTTATCTCCCCTTGGTCCCTATGGGACTTCACCCGTCTTTTAAGAATTTTGGGAATAGGAGTCTGACTTGGTTCCCTTCTTTTCCTTTTGAGGAAGGGCCTAACTGGGGCTATCATATTTCCTTGGTCCTTGACTTCTTGACCTTTTCTGGAACGGACGCTGATAAGCAGGCATATAAGCAAATCATTTGGAATGATCTGAGTTCTAACCATTTCGAAGGTTACCCTGTCTACACATTATGAGCACATTTTATTCTTCATAGCCTTCAACCCTTCTATTGCCCTAGTCTGCAATGGGATTTTTTGAGCAACCTCCTTATAGGTTTTAGCTATTTCCTCATGCATTACCGGGTTTGGAGTTGGATTGGACTTAGCAGGCGCCTTAGCTTTGGCTAAGTTGGCCTTATATGTTTCTAAGTCTCTGGCGTGTTGTTCCATTTCTGAGACAACCAATCTTTTGAGATTTAATTGCCTAGTCAGGAATCCTCTGAACACTTGGCACTAATCTGTTGTATGTGACCCATTCATGTGTCATTTGCACATATCTTCCAGCCCTTCTTCATTGGCTATTTTTGGCATAACCAAGATTCCTTCATCGAGCAATCTGTTGAAGAGCTGGTTACCTATTTCAGTAGCTTGAGATGCCTGCAAGGTAACAGTAAACGCATTATTAGCTTCTACCATACCACAAAAAAGTTCAAATGGTTCATCCATTCTAACTACATTCACATCTTCATCATTAGGAAACATGATATTTTTTTTTTGTCAATTTCATCCTGGATCTTATTTCTAAAAACAATGCACTCAGAAGTATCATGAGTTACTGCATCATGCCATTTACAGTATTTTTTACCCTGAACTTCTTGAGCAGTTCTTACTCTATGCCTCCTTACCAATTTTATCTTTTTGTTAGATAACAACCAGTCGAAAATAGCATTAGCTTTTTTAGCATCAAAAGTATATGTCCTCTTCTGTCCATATTTCATATCCTTTGGAGCCAAAAACTATTGATTCCCTAAAGGAGAACATTTGTAAGGTACTCCATGAATGAATCTGCCACGTCCACTTCTTGTGCAGTTTCAAAGTGGAAGGGCTCTCATTCTGAGCAAAGAAACTTTGGTGCCTTGCTGCACTTTCAGCTTGTAGGTTTCTCTCATACCTTACGACTAATTCTGCTAATTCAACAAAATCACCAAAGGCATGACCATCAAACCTCTTCCTAAACTGAATTAACATTCCTTCTTGAGCCATTTGTACAAATTCTCATTCAGGAATGCTAAACATGACACCTAATCTTAGCCATCTTGAATCTAGATAGGTAGTCTTCCACAGACTCTCCTAACTTTTGTTGGATTCTGGCCAGATCACTTAGGGTCACTCCTGGTTCAGTGCATGCAAAATGATTTGTAAATTGCACTTGCATGTCAAGCCAGGAGTGAATGGAATTGGGTGGTAAATTGGTGTACCACCAAAAAGCAGTCTCAGTAAGAGACATAGAAAACATTGTAAGTTTTAAGAAATCATTGTCAGTTGCTTCTCTACACTGACAATTGAACCTAACTAAATGTTCTTCAGCAAAAACTCTATCATTTTCGGAGAACAAGGTAAATTCAGGTATCTTAAACGTTCTAGGAAATGGATTTGCTTTATCAGTCCATTCAAGGTAAGGTTTTTGACCTGTCTGCCTCTGATTTATCCTAGAGGTATCACCTACTAATCTTTGGACTAGTGCCTCAACTTGTGCTGCCAATGGATCCTGATGCCTTCCTGGGTATCCTATATTCCCATACCCCATGTTTCCTACATGATCATATGCAGGGTTAGGATTAGGATTGAAAGGTTGATTTTGATAACCTCTTGTAGGAATCTCCTAATTGTGTATGAAGGTATGATTGGCTTCTCCTTGTGCCATTTATGGCAGAGGTGTATTTCCATTTATGGGCAAGGTACGGTGTAGAAGGAATACCTGCCATAGTTGGTTGATTAGGAGGCGTATATGCATATAGTGTACTATTGTTGTTTGCAACAAAAGTGCCTTGCCTCTGTCCTCCTTGTAATGGTCCAGGTTGGTGTGTGTTGTCACCAACTTGTCTATCACCCATAGAAAGCGAAGGTTGATTATGTCTTGACGCCTGGTGCCAGCCGGGCTCCACGCCCGCTGCCATTCCATCATTTCTCCTAAAATTTCCATGATTACCCTCTCCATGGCTTATGGATATGGCCCTTGTTTGATGCACATGGGAGGAACTTTGTGGATCGCTTGAGATAGGTGGATCCTTAGTTTCAGGATGGGAGAAATGTACCCTTGGAGGGTAACCTATTGGAGGAACGTCTGGCGCTGTGCCATAACTTCCCCTTGCTCTATTTGTTGGAACCTCTTCTAAGGCCTTAAGTAGTTTCTTATTTAACTGATAGTGTTTTTCGACTAGTGGTTCTAGGTGAGTAACTACCTCAGTAGCAAGAGACTTGGACATTGTCGTGAAAGTTGCACTCATAATATCATTGATATCTACAAGTATCCTATCAATTTGCCTAGAGTTAATATCTCTATTCTCTTCACTTATCCTTTGGAGGATATCCGTGAAGACCCTGGCAAACTCATGGGCTAGAGTTTTGTAGTTAGAGTCAAATTGTTGTCTCTGACTCTCTCTGGCTTCTAATAGCAAATTCTTTACTACCTCCATGAACTTTCCATACATTTGGTGTATAAGCCCACGACCAGTACAACTTGGAGATGAGACATCCCTTCGT
Source organism: Beta lomatogona (assembly GCA_947646795.1). Classification (NCBI taxonomy): domain Eukaryota; kingdom Viridiplantae; phylum Streptophyta; class Magnoliopsida; order Caryophyllales; family Amaranthaceae; genus Beta; species Beta lomatogona. Next base: position 1,237,400 of record CANSNZ010000116.1, read on the forward strand.
GGGGTCTCTCCAATTGACTCTTCATGACTGGTGAATTAGTTCCCCATTGCTACCATGTACCCTTGTCTCTGGAGGGACAGAAGAACTAGTTTCCATGTTGTGGAAATTAGATTCACCCTGAGCAACTTCTTTATTCATCTTAGAACGTGTTTTCGACATTTAATAAAAACAACAATAACTGTTTTCTACAGTTAATTTTCAAAAGTATGAAGAAGAAATTTCACAATTTGATTATGAATCTTCTTCTCCCACTATGGTCGCCAAAAAACTTGTTGGTGCATGTTGACCTTGCAAACAAGTCAATGGACACCTAATATATAAGTAATGAATGCCTTGGGAGACTTAGCCTCTGGGGGTTACCGGTTTTAATTAGATAAAACCTTGCTAACGTACTCTGCTGCAATTTAATTGATGATCAAACTACAACAAATTAATTTCAAGCGAAAAGCAATAAGTATAGCAAATAATAATTAATCTTTTAATTAAAGTATAAAATTCCCATACATGGCACAAACTTCAAGATGGATTTTACAACACACAAAAGGATAAGCCAGGTTGGACAACTAAAGGGGAGACACGAAGGTTGTTACCTCCATATTTACTAAAGGGTAGTCTTGATGGTCTTCCATGTTGATGTTGGCTTCTATTGACTTCGCCCAATGGGACTTATGCTTATGTTGGGCCTTTATCTTAAAGCGAAATTAAACCTTTTGAGGTTTAATTCAATGTACCACCATAAATGTTATTTGACATCCAAAAAATGGTAGTAACAAAATCGTAGACATTTTTCTTCAACGTGTCAATGACTTCGACATGTAAATTTACTCCCGTGCCTCCAACTTATCCTACGGAACATCAGGTTTCTCTTCATCGGAAACATAATATTATACATCCACAATTTTTTAATGTTTGCACCATTTTCCTTATTTGAAATTTGCATATTAATTGCACCATATCCGTTTAGTTTATTCATTTTGATATATTCACACACCATATATCTAATTGTATCTTTTACACGTTTTATATTTACCATTGTTGTCCAACCTTTTCTCTCTCTTTTGTTTGTAATCAAATGGCCCAATATTTACTAGATTTCTCAATATTTGTCCAATAATTGTGCCCAACTCAACCATAGAATCAAAAATAACTTTATTCTTCCTTAGAAAAAATTAACAAGGGCAGTCACAACTATGCCTCCCCTGCAATAGAAAGTCCCAATTATCGAAGAATCTACAGTGGTCCCAACTATTTCGTGTAGTTGACACACGTGGTCCTTATGGATAGGTGACCGGTTGAACCTGTTCAAATTTTTTTCTTTTTTGTTTTTCCTTTGTCAATTACACTTGCTGGACTTTTTTTTTTGGTAAAAATAGCAAACAACTTAATTCAAATAATTAAAAAGTGCTTTACAATTCAATACTAAAACATCCACACAATAACTAGGGGCATTGGGGAAAATACTAGTTAATTATATTACATCTACTATTCGCATAGCATCTATTCTTAGCTAATACATTCGCAACCCGATTTTGCTCTCTACCACAATGTTCAATCTTCACTCCCACAATGTGCCTCCACTACTTTCTGCATTCAGATACCACACTCATATACTTATCAAAAGTACCCCCATGAGTACATAATATGTTCACTGCATTAATACAATCAGAGAATATGGTAGCATGGCTATAGTTATACATGGAGGCTATAAGAAGTCCCTCATGAATGGCCAATAACTCCGATGAATGGATGTCTAATGTGAAGCTACATTTTCCAAAATCAAGCAACCACTCCCCCTCATTGTTTCTCACCACCCCCCTAACCCTATATGGTCCAAGGTACGCACAGAGAAAGCATCGACATGATATTGGATGTTGGAACTAGATCTAGGTCTAGACCCTAGGGCCCAGGCTACAGGGATTGTCCTTTGTAGCGCGAGAGATACGCTCAATGGCCCTAATGCGCTCTAAAGCCAGTCTCGAAGCCTTAAAAAGAAGCCCCTAGATAGTAGACGGTGGAGTCCCTTTAAAGCTACATTCATTTCAAATTTTCGATGAATACCCTCTAAACGTTGAGAAGGTTCAACCACCGAATACCCTCTAAACGAACCCTCTATTTCTAAGTTAAACGCGAGCCATTCACTCGTGGAAAAACATCATCCGATCCAGTCAAAACCAGATCCGATTTTAGGCCGCGTCAGTTGAGAACCGGATCAGTTATCGACAAAACTAATCCGGTTTTCACCAAAAATCGCGAGAGTTTGTAGTTAACTGGTCTGTTTTTTTTTGTGAAATCGGATCAGATTTGTTTCATTAAAAATATTAAAAAACAAACCAACTACAACATCAGCCACACACAGAGCCATCGAAAATCGAAATAAATTAAATCAAAGAATCAAACATTATACCATCCACTAATAATAGAAAATCGAACATTAAGGCATCCACGAATAAACGAAAATCGAAAAATAAACCCTCAGATCGAAAAAATAAACCCTCAAATTGAAAAAGTAAATCGAAATAAATTAAAAAGGCTAAATCTAACCCAAAAAAATTAACGAAAATTACAAGAAAATGAAAATATAAATGAAAATAAAAAAGAAATCAAACGAGAAACCTAGAGAAACTAAACGAAAATCAATCGCGTTTCTTCCTTCGCATTTTGTGCTTCGCCGACGATGAGAGAGATGGATTGGGAACTTCCTTCGCGTTTCTTTGCCTCGCCATGTGGTTGCTCTTGTGGTTCTGGTGGTTTCTCTTTACTTCGCGTGTATTTTTGTGGTTGTTGGTTATTGTTAGGGAAGCGAAGAGGGAGCGACGACTGACTGATGAGTGGTGAGGAGAAAGGGTGAGAGTGGTGGCGTGATTCTTTGTCTCAACGGTTGATAAGAGAGCGGGGGCGGGGATTCCTCACTCTGATTCGCCCAGTTCGCCGTGATTCTCTATTGAGGGGAGAGGGTGAGAGTAGTGGCGTGACAATTAGAGAGAGGAGCGACAACTAACGAGAGAGTGGTGAGGAGGTTGAGAAGGTGGCTGCATTCGTGAGAGGAGAAATTTTAGGGTTTGAAGTGGTGGCTGAGAGGTTACGGTTTGAGGAGAGATGAGAGACCTTAGGGTTTGAAGTCACCGGTTACATTGGGGTTTAAATGGAGTTAATGATGTGTAGGCGTGTTTTTATTTCGCCTACGCGGTGTGAGCGCGTATTTGACTACCTCATTGTTAAGGTTTTATTGAAAATGTTTTCCAAGTCGCCAACAAGTCTGTCGCCAACAAGTCTTTAAAGGAAGACTCATAAACCTAATTGGATATTGGGAAATCATAGGGACAAATTAGGGACTTATCCAATGTAGATTTTCCCGTCCTAACTCCATAGATGGTCAGTGAACCATAGATTGAGTTCGGGGGTGAGGGTACGAACACGATCATAATGAACCACATTGGCCCATTGTTGGCCTCTACTAAATATCGATTCATGTCAATTTTTATGCAATAGTATAGCCAAATAATATTTTTATGCACCCTAAAAATATTAATCTAGGTTGGTTCAGGAAATACATAAAATACTATTTTTTTAGTCATATGTTATTAAGCAATCAAAATTATAAGGTTCCTTGCAGGTTGTCCAAATTATGTGATTAATATTAGAACAGTTCTTTGATTAACAATAATATGTGAGGTGATGAAAGCATAAATAGGACAATCAGGCAAGCATATAATAATATGTAAAAATAAATAAAAAGAGAGGATTAGAATGTACAAAAGAACGATTTTTTTTTATTAAAGATCTACATCAGGAAAGAAATGATTAGTAATATAAAAATATTAAATTAATTCAAGGACCCTCAAAATAATATTGTGGCTTGGGTCTGAGAGATTGACAATCTTTAGGACGAGCAATCGTGAAACCTGAAAATATGAACGTATGTTTCAATGTGTTTTTGTGTTTGAATGTATGAGTTTTGTAGAGACGTTCGAAAAGGTTCGTAAATAATATATAATTCGAAGTGTTATGTGGAAAAACCGTATTTTAATTAGGAAAATCGAAGCCTATTTATAAGGAAAACGATTTTGAGATTCATGCGCCAGCTGCGCCAGGCGCAAGCGGCTGTGTGACGCACAATCACACGTGTCAGGCGCGCCTAATGCGACATGACTAATAAAATGCGTACACGTGTTACACGCTTTTGAAAAAGATAGAAAAGACAGGCCGCGCGTCGCACAGAGTGTGCGCTAGGCGCAGGACTCTGTGTGACACACTGGTCTACGTGTCAGACTGGTGCGCTTGACACACTTTGGTGCGCTCGGCGCACGTCGGTATGCCTAGCGTACCGCGTTGCTTTTGACATCTTTTTTATAAAAATGAGTTCGGACGATTTTCATTTATCTTTTATCTCCGGAAATCTGATTTTACGGGATAAAATACGACTTTAATTATAAAAAACATCTTTGAAAATATTCACTTTATTTAAATAAAACAAATAATTATCTATGAATAATTAAATGAGCTTTTCTAAGAGTTGGGCTCAAAATACAATACAATTTTGGATCATTAAAATACGCTTTAACACTTTTGAAAATAGTTTTGGCTCTTCGTACTGCTCTGCCCTTGGGTCGGACCAATTAAGACAGCGGTATGTTTCATCATTGGGCCCTTAAATGGGAAGACACAATTATGTGTCTACATGATGCAGTTGGGCCTTTCCATTCTCTTGGGCCGGATCAGTTAACTAATTCGGGCCTAACCCCAACCAGATTAGTTAGCTGATCTGTTACTCTATATAGCTCGTGTTTATGCGAATTGGGCTTATGTTTATGGGTACAACACATAACATAACAACATTAACTGCTCCGAGCTATTAAACCGAATTAGTTGACAAAAAGGACCAGATCCTTTTTGTCAACTGATCCGGTGCAATAGCCAACCGGATCAGTTAATTTACCCATTTTTTTGTGCGCAAAAAAATGACTAAACGGATCCGGTTTAGAATCCAACCGGATCAGTTGTGTTTGTGATTTAAGCTTTTTTCACTAGTGATTCCCTAAAATCTCTAGGCCCGTCCCTAGGGGGAGGGAAGTATCCCAAACAGAAATAGACAAAGCGCAATCCCTAATAATATGAGAAGACGATTCTAGAAAGTGGTGACACCTAGGACAACATGCATCAGATGTAATTATGGGTAGTGAGAAGGGCCTTATGAGGAAGCCTATCCCTCCATAGGAGCCAGAAAAAAGAATTTATGTTTATGTTCCATGGCAGATTTCCAGATCCAGTTGAGATTAATAATTTGGGCATAAATTTGAGAATCATAAGCTTGAGCCAGGGAGAAACCATGGAAATTGCAGAAATTAGGTTTAAGAAGGTCATCAGGTGCCTCATTACTAGGAGGCAGGATAACGAATTTAGGTCCTAAGCCTCCCCTAACACTATATTACACTCTTAAGAGATCCTCTCCCTCTCTAATCGGACCCTGGATAAGACTTCACAGGTTACCAATTGCTAACCATCTATCATCCCATGGGTTTATTACCTTACCATTCCCCAATCTCCAAGAACTATTTTCCTAAATAACAGTCCAACACATCCCTATGATTTTCATGTATATATTTCGACCTAATACACTCCTGAGCAAGATTCGGTCCCGCTTGAGACATCTTCCAACCTAGCTTAGCCATGTAGGCTGTGTTCATTAATTTATGAGCCCTAATGCCCAAACCCCCTCTATTTTTCGGAATGAAGGTTTGATCTTTTCCCAACAAATGAATTTTCTTGCTATCTTTATAATCCCCCCACAACAAGTTATTACAAGTAGAATGAAGGGATTTAAGCGTGGATGCAGGAAACATTGAAGCTTGCATATAATAAGCAGGAATAGTTGAGAGTGTCGATGAGATGAGACACAATTGACTCGCTTAAGACAGAACTTCGTCTTCTATGAAGCTAGCTTCACTCTAACTTTATCAACCAGAAACTGAACTTAGACTCTAGTAGGTCTCTTAAGAGATGTGGGAAGGGCTAGGTATGTAACGAGGTTGTCATTCTCTGTATAAATTTTTAAACTAAAATAAACTTTTATTATTTTGAGAAGTATTAAGGGAAAAGATGAGTTGACTCTTAAGCTCATTAATTTTCTGGCCAGAAACCCGACAAAACTGATTTAGGGTATTTCTAACCACAAACGCAGTTCATCTACCCTACCAAATAGTAAAAGATCATCCACAAAGAGAAGGTGCAACTCTCTTCCTACCCACCCAAAACGGGGTCCATTCGGCCTAGCTCAAGCCTCAAGAATAGATTTAGAAATGTATTCTAGGCAAATGTCGAAGAGATAAAGGGATATAGGATCTCCCTGCCGCAGTCCTCAGGAATTCCTAAATGACTAGATCTTCCTACCATTAATCAAAATAGAAGAGGAATCTTTAGGCACACAATCCATAATGACAGCAATAGAATGGGAGTTCAAATTACAACCTTAAAGGTGGGATCTGACAAGCCCCCACTCAACCCGATCATACGCTTTCCCTACAACTAGGTTAATATCCGCATCCCTACCTTAATAAAATTGTTCTGATTAGAGGATATCCAATCAGTAATAAGAGGTAACCAACTTGTCAATCGAATTACAAAGACTTATCAGCCGAAATTGCTTAATGGTCTGAGGGGAGGGTTATTTGGAAATTAAACAAATAAGCACTTGACATAGCTGTTCAGGAATTTGGCCTTTTTGAAACCATTCTTGGATGGCCATACAAGTATCAAGGCCCTTAATATCCCATGTTTTTTGAAAGAAGAGAGGGTAAAACCTATCAAGACCCGGGGTCTTAAGAGGCTTCATGCTAAATAACGCCTTGTGAATTTCCCCATTAGAAGGAATGAAACCAATACACACCTTATGCGGGTCCTCGCTACAATCATTACTACTAGTAGGGCAAGCTACATGATCCGTTATATAAAGGTTCCTATAAAATTAGATAATATGGTTTTTGATAGCCACAAACTCATAAATCTCACCCCCTACCTCATCACGAAGACATAAAATACGGTTAGAAGCCCTCCTAATTGTAACACTCCTATGAAAGAAACGAGTATTTCTCTCCCCTTCTCCTATTCTTTCTAGATGACTCTTGGTGCGCCATAACAACTCATGCTGGTCCAAAATACTCATAAGCTCATTCTGCAAGTCCACCTCTAAGTTATGATGAAAGGCCGACAAGGGGTTGGATTGTAAATAACCTTGGGTTGCCCCTAATTCAAGCCAAGATAGCTTTCTTCCTAACAAAGACATTACCGAAAGTATCACGATTCCATACAATGAGGCCTTCCTTAGTACATTCTATTTTTAGGTTTTACGAGAGCTCATATCTAGGCCAGGCCTGATCAATGATGCTTATCAAATGACTATCCAGAGTCCACATAGGTTCAAATCCGAAAGGTAATTGCCCCCCATTTTCACAGCAAGTATTAAGGTTTAACAAAATAGGACAGTGATCGAAGGTGACACGGGGGAGGTGGGTGAGCTTACATTCAGGGAAATTATTTAACAAGTCAATATTTGCCCATCCTCTATTTAGCCGTTCATAAATAGAATTTTTCTTTGTCTTATTTGTCCAAGTAAACTTCGGGCCACGAAATCCCATATCAATAAGATTGCATTTATCCATAGTCTCTGCATATAAACTAGCTATATTAAGAGATATTCTACAGCCTCCTAACTTCTCATTTTGACACACCACATTATTAAAGTCATTCAGGACAAGCCATGGTTTATTAATACTAGGAGCTATATTTTTCAGATCATCCTATAATTCTCTACGTAAATAAAATTTAGGACTAGCATAAATAATAGAGAAAATGATAGAAGTTTTAAGAGAACGGACCTCCATGATGCCAGCATGTACTCCTTGAGCACCTTACCCCAATAACAAGAGGTCAATAACATGCGAGTCGCAGAGGAGGAGGATACCTCCCACAAACCCCAAGGGCTCAACCAGATGCCAAGAATCCATACCAAACTACTAACAATGGAAGCAATTTTTTTCCCTATTGACCCAAGTTTCGACCATGTTATTTCACTAGGAACACTACAAGAGGGGGGGTAAATTGTATGTGTAGAAATAAACATAACTTTTTGCGGAATTATAAAACTCAAACAAAGTAACAAGCTAAAGGAACACAAGGGACTTTTAGAGAGAAAACTTCTTGAGCCCAACAAGAAGAAACCACCTCGACCACTAGGGACTTTAAACACAACACTTTCACTAGTTAGGCCAAACAACTTTGTTACAACCTAATTCTACTCACAGGACACACCTTAAGTTCCTAAACTCAAGTTCCTGAACAACTGTTCCCTTAACAACTGTTCCTCTCAACTTCACTTGAAGTTTTTTCTCAATTTAACTCGCTTTACTCAAAGCTTTTTCTCTTACAGGACTTCACTCAAAATCCCCTTACCCTAAAAACCAAAATACAATAATTAACAAACTTAGTGGAATTAGAGAAAGAAGGCAAAGAACAAATGACTTTTATGAGAGAATGAAGGCACTGACAGTTTACTTAGTTAAACTCACTAATTCACTTCGTCAGACACAAATTCGAACTTAATTAGTCATAAGTATTTATAGCAGTGATTACTTAGAACGTGGGATTAAATCATGTGTTAGTGGTAAAAACATTTTCCCATGATGTTCCTCAACTAGAGGAACACGTTCCTTTTGACACCCATGATCTCCACGGTCTATGTTAAACGTGTGTTACGGAAATTTTTCTAGCTTCCTTAAATTTAGCAACCATTTATGCAGTAAACTAAAAATCTGATTAAAACGTATAAAACCAAAATTAAATCCTTTTATCAAAATATTATCTCTAAAAATATTTTCCTTAAAACCGAAAAGGATTTTTATTATCTAATAAAAATAAAATCTTTTCCTTAAAAAGATTTTCCTTAAAATCGGATTTTTACTAAATAAAAACAGTTTCCTAGAATCTAGGCATAAATCACTCAAGCGTCATTATTTAACCGTTATACTTATTTACATATTTCTAGTTCCTTTTAAATAGTTTGTAACTCATTCTCATTTTAAATTGCTACAGTTCCTTACCAATTCTTAATACTCGTTCCTTTACATTGGAACTAGAAACAAAAAGCCTTGCTTTGGTAGTCTTGCTCCAATGCTTCTCCATTATCAAATCTTTGAGCATCTTCACTTAGTTACCAAAACCCGAACTTGATTTCTTCTTCTGACTTAGTATTCTTTTTCCTCCTTTCATTGATACCTTGTAAAATCCATTAACTTTACAACTTGTTAGTTCAATACTTAGTTTGTATCTTTGTTCCTTTGTCATCATCAAAACTAGGGTTCAACAATTTCCCCCTTTTTTATGATGACAACAAAGTTACAAACTAAGGAAAACAACAAATAACATAAGAGAATGAAAGAGATAATAATTTATAGGATTTTATTAAGGCAGATTAAGGATTTAAATTTTTCACTTTGTCAAATTTTTAAAATTTTTCAATTTTTCAACTTAGTTTGTTCCTGGTATCTTTTCCCCCTTTGTCATCCTCAAAAAGAACAAACTCTTGGTGATTTTGGGAAGAGTGATATTGACAAGACCTTTAGACCATTAACAAGCACCAAGAAAATGGTTAAGTTAGGAAATGCACAGGTTACACTTGCTCAAACATCAATCACATAATACTAGCCATTCCAAGTAAGAAATTATGCAATCAAATTATAAACAAAGATAATTTATCGCAAAAGTCATTATATTATAGCACTTGTTCCACAAAAGTACAAAAGAAGAAAGGGAAGAGAAGCAAAGAAAAGAAATAAAAGCTAAGAGTTCTTATTCCTTTAAGAGAAACATGAACTAGACATTAGGAAGGGAAGGGGAGTTGTGTTCCTCTACGACTTCTTCTTCCATCACCTCCTCTAATTTCTTCATAACCTCCTCATGGTGCCCATCTAGTTGCTGCTTCAGGGTGTTAATTACTTGGGCCATCATCTCCATATTCTTTTGTTGCTCGATCACCGTATCACTAAGAAATTTCATTAGACCCATCATCTTATCAGTTTTATCATCCAAAGTCCAGTGAAGGTGATTATAGAACTTGATCATCTGTTGAGCTGGGAGACAGACCTCATTTACCCATCCGTAATCATCCGAAGGAACTTGTTCCTTTCCTTTTGAACCAAAGTCAGTAGGTGGTTTTGGTGGAGGAACTGGGGTGTTTTCTTGGGATGGTCCTGTTGTTCCTGTGAGAGGAACAGAAGGTGAAGTGGTGGTGTAAAGTGAAGGAAGAAATGGAGGTTGGGGTGGTAGGGCAGTAGAAGTAGAGGAGAAAGGGTTAGGCTCATTTATGACAACCTTCATCTGTTCATAACTAGAAGGAACAATAAAGGATAAGGGTGAGATGGAAGGGATGATATGGAGAGTGGTCGGCATTTTTGGTGAAGAAGGAGGAGTAGGTTCTTTAGGTGAGTTGTGATCTTGTTCCTCTGTATCAGATAGGACTAAAGGTGTGTCCTCATTAGAAGGAACATGGATGATTTTTGTCATTCTCAACCTTAAACTTTGCCTAATTTGTTTAGGAACAGGTTTGGTAGGCTTTTTAGCAACTGTTTTTCGTTTCTTGGGTGGTTGTTCTTTTGGTTCATTATGCTTAGGAACTTGTTCCTCCAAGATCACTTCCACTTGTTCTTCCTCTACTACATTAGGCAGTTTTTTCTTTTGGTGATGAACTGGAGGCTATCCTCTCTTAAGTTAGAACCCTATTTCGGACAGAGAGGTCCAATCCATACAAAGTTTTTTCATTTAAAATATTACATTGCTTACTTCCCAAGGTAGTACAACCAGTAGTTTTAACTTTGAAGTAAGAGAGAAGAGAGGTGATGAGTGCTCCATACCCAACAACACAATGGTTTTCAATGCAGTGTGTTAGATGTTGAATAAAGAGAGAAGGAAAGTTTATTTGGATGTGGTGGTTAAGGCGGAACATGCATGTAGCATATATCTAGGTGACCCACATTATTCCTCCTTTCAGTTCGAGGAATGAGTGCCCTCCATACAAGATTGAACAAGATACTATGTATTGGGGATAGGAGATTATGGTTGATCTTAGTTTGGCCAAGTGATTCCCCAAAGGATGGAACAATGTCATCCTGGGAGAAATTAGGAAAGGTGACTGTTCCTTTCCGTTTAAAATACAGATCAGTTCCTTTGCAATGAACTTCCCATATTTTTCCTAAAGTTTCTTGGGAAAATTTTATTTTCTTCCCCCTTACTTCAGTAGTACAAACTCCATCAGTGTTGATGAAGTTCGCACAAAATTCATCCATGGCTAAAGGAACTAAGGCATCTTTAAATTCGGTTTCAAAAAGGTATTCCATACCTTGTTCCTTTAGAATTTCAATTAGTTCATTAAATTGAACTTTATTGGCCCACTCTAGATCTACATAGAATCCAAGAACATACCTCGAATCACTTCGTTCCACTCTTTTCTTGGAGGAAGAAGCAGCAATTGAGGGGTTTCTTCTTCATCATCTTCCCCAATCAGTTTCCTTCTTCTTATACTTCGCTTTGGTGACTCCAATTTTTGCTCTTCTACCTCCATATTTATTTCCTGAGGATTTTCGATTTCTAGGGTTTTGGATGGAGAAGATGGGTTTTCCATTTGAGAATTTGTGGCAGTTTTTGCTTTTGGAAAAGGTGAATTGAGATAGGTTTTTGCCATTTGGTAAAGAAAAATTGAGGTTTTATGTGGTGCGAAGAGGTGTGAAGTAGATGAACAATGGTGAAGTTGAAGCGTTTAAAGGAACACGGTTTTAAAGTGAAGATAGAAAACGAAAGAAGATGCATGTAACAGTAAACGAAGAGTTACACGCGTAAAATTAAAAAGATAAAAATAAAATAAAATATAGAAAAGATAAAAATTGAATCAAGACTTGACAAATCTGATTCCTATATTTTTGGGATTTTCGGATTTTTGGATTTTTATGGACTTTTCAATTTATGGAAAGAAGAAGAAAAGTAAGGAACTTGTGTTGTAGGAACAACTTTTACTAATTATCAACATTCATCAAATCATGCATGTTTCTATCACTTAGGAACAATAAGGGGAGTATTATGTGACATTTGTGAGTGGCTTTATTCCTTTGAATCCATATTCATGTTTTGAACATCTTAATTTGCTATGGTCTTAGGCAATTAATCACAGTCACTTAATATCACATAGAATAAGACAAATCAATTCAGACATAGGGGATTGGAATAGGAACAATTACTTAAGTTTTATTAAACCTAACTCGAGCCTTAATATTTCATATCTATCTCTTTGTAGTGGCTTTGTTAGCATATCAGCAATCTGATTTTCAGTTTGACAAAACTCAAGCTTAATCAAACCTTTTTCCACATTTTCTTTTAGAAAGTGATGTGTGATATGTATATGCTTAACTCTTGAATGATGCACTGGATCTTTTGAAATACTAATGGCACTTGTATTATCACAATAAATAGAAACACAATTAAAGTTTATTCCATAGTCACAAAGTTGTTGTTTTATCCAAAGCATTTGAGAGCAACACACAGCAGCAGCTACATATTCTGCTTCAGCAGTGGATAAATTTACAAGATCTTCAGCATAGTCAGCATCATCATATCCTCTTAACTCAAATGTGTCACTTCTTGGATAGAAAAGTCCAATATCATATGTTGCTTTGAGATATCTAAGAATTCTCTTTACTGCTATTAGATGAGACTCCTTGGGATTTGCTTGAAATATAGCACACAAACCAACACTGAAAGCTATGTCTGGACGACTAGCAGTTAGATACAAAAGAGAACCAATCATGGCTCTATATTTTGTTTGATCAACACTTGTTCCTATGGAATATTGATCTAATCCAGTTGATGTTCCCATAGGAGTGTGATTTATCTTTGAATTTTTGAGGCCATATTTCTTTAATAGTTCCTTTATGTATTTTTGTTGGTGAATAATAATTCCTTTTTCCGTTTGCTTAATTTGTAACCCAAGAAAGAAATTTAACTCACCCATCAAATTCATTGCTCATAAGCTTAGAGAATTATTTGCATAATGACTCATTAGTGCTCCAAAAATAATGTCATCAACATAAATTTGAACAAGAAGTATATAAGTTCCTTTCGATTTTAGAAACAAAGTTTTATCAACTTTTCCTCTTTAAAAATTGTTCTCTAAAAGGAACTTAGGCAATCTCCCATACCATGATCTAGGTGCTTGCTTTAACCCATAAAGAGCCTTGTCAAGCTTATAGACATGGTTTGGGAAATCATTATTTTAAAATCCAGGGGGTTGTTCAACATATACATCTTCATTTAAGTAGCCATTACGAAATGCACACTTGACATCCATTTGATACAGTTTAAATCCCATATATGCAGCAAATGCAATTAGTATTCTAATGGGCGCAATTCTAGCAACAGAAGGAAAGGTTTCTTCATAGTCAATTCCTTCTTGTTGATTATAACCTTTTACTGCAAGTCTATCTTTGTTCCTTAAAATTGTTCCATGCTCATCTATTTTGTTTCTAAACACCCATTTTAAAGCAATCACTTTTTGTTGTTTAGAAGAGGGGATTAGATGTCATACCTTGTTTCTTTGAAACTCATTTAACTCATCTCGCATAGCAGTGATCCAATCAGAATTAGTTAAGGCTTCTTCATGATTTATTGGCTCCATCATTAATAGGAACGCATGAAATGCACAAAAATTCCTTAACAGAATATGTCACTTATTATGAGTTCCACTGGATGTGATTTTTGATGTCTCCAAGGTTTTGGTTGAAACTCTCTTATAGGAACACGTTGTTCCTCTTAAGTTTCATGAGAGGATGAGGAGCCTTGTTCATTTGTTCTTCTTTCAGTAACTGTTGAATCAGTTCCTTCAACATTTTTGTTCTTAGTAGGAACATGAACAACTCCATCATCTTGAGGAACAGGAACAGCATTGTTATGAAAGTTTTCATCTTCTTCGTTCCTTTCCTCTTTTATTCCTTCTTCTTCCTCAATTGAATCTGCATCTTTTTCATTAGGTCTAACCAAGCGAATTTCAAAGTCATCAACCTGCTTGCTTGGATTAAATTTGTCAAATTCATCAAAAATAATATCTACACTTTCTTCAACACACATAGTTCTTTTATTGTAAACTCTATAAGCCTTACTATGTGATGAATATCCTAGAAATATTGCTTCATGATGGGTTTTAAAATATATATTGCAAGTGCACGGTGTCTGTTGTTAGCAGATACTTAGCAAATACGGGTCGATCCACAAGGAGATGAATTCTACAGATTAATGCTCAATTACTTAACTATTTAGACAAAAAAATTGTTTATTGACTAATAACTAAGCTAAAATAAACTAAATAATAAGAGATGAAAATTTATCAAATAATTAAAGATCTGGGCCGTTCGATCGGTCCACCATGCCTATACCAATCAGAAGGGTTCAGAAAACTAATAATACTTAGGTATAGGGTCGAGCAATTAGAGTAGGTGTTAATCCTATGGTCGGGTCTTAACACTCTCAAGGCAACATATGCAGTATGGTCACATCACATAATTAGACTCACTAGTGTTAACTAGGCCTCTAAAAATAGGATCTTGATCAATACAAACAATCATTAGCCAGAAATGATTCATGAAATTGTACACTAACATAAATCGAAAAAAAAAAAAAAAAATTTGAATCACACTAGAATTGCTCTAACCACAACCTAAATATCAAATAAATCAAGAACAATAAATCATCGCATAAACCTGGCTTCCCTTACTAAGCCCTAGAGATAAATCTACTCACTCATGGCAAAGAAAAAACAAACAATAACTATTGAAATACTCACACTCGAAGCAATTAAAAATAATAAGAGACAAATACTTGAAAGTAAATAAGAACTATGAAAGAGACAGTTACCAATTGAAAGGAAAAATGAAGAACTTGAATTGAACTTGAATAATCTCTAAGGTGCAATAATTAGGGCTATAGAGTAAACTAGAGTTTACGGAAAACAATGAACGTAAAATGAAAATCAGAAAAAAAAAAAAAAAAGGTCCTTGCCAAATATTTTACAAGGCTATTTATACTAACTCCTAAAAAAAAGAACAAAAAAGGAAATAAAAAAGTCCAGATTTCAGCTTCCGGGTCAACCGCCCGATCGGGCGGGCTTCGTGCGATGCAGTTCTCCAGCAGGCAAGGAAAGTAGGGTGCCCGATCATACCGGGTGATCACGCCTAGTATGATCGGGCGCCATCAGCGAATTACGAGCGGGCAACATATGCCCGATCGTGCCCGAGAGAAATGGAGTTTGGAGAAAATTGGCCGCCCACTCCTATGAGGACTATTTGATTTTTCAATTAATCCTGCTTTAAGCATTTCATTTATTTGTTTTTTAAATTCTTCTTTTTCTTTAGGGCAATAATCTACATTAGCTGTAGTGATAGTTATATCTGGATTTTTAACCTGTTGATTAATAACAGTTTTAACTCTACATGTACTAATGTCATTGGCAATTAAGCCTTTAGTTCTAAGTTTTTGAATTGTAGGATACATTGGAAGTTTGGTGTATATTACACACTTTTCTAATTTTCTAAACTCCTCATATTGAAGGAAACTTACTGCTTCTGATTCAGGCTGTAATTGATTTTCTTCTCCTAAAAAATCTAATTCTCTATTTTGTCCACCACGCTTCCGCAGCAATTCTGATTTCTGCTGATAAGAACGTGTTGGTATATTGTAAATATTTTTACTGATTGTAATGCTATTCTGAGTAATGGAGATACTACCTTGCTGAGAAATTATAAAATTTAAACCTAACAAGAACTGGGTTCTGGAATTTTAAGCTAGTGAAATGTTAATTTGAGGTATGTCGTATTTTTGGCTATATCCTCCTCCAAAATCTTTAAATTGTATGGCTATGGGCTTAACATAGTATTCTATTAAACACGTTTCCCATCTGCTAAGATATTAGTGATAATATCTTATGTTTTAGTTTTAATTGAGCTAGTACTAGGTTCGTAGTAATTTGGCTCTTAGTGCATCCTGTATCTATTATAGCATAAGTTTCAACTGTGGCTTGGGGGTCAAACCATAGTTTGCAGGCTACTTGTAAACCCTGGCTGGTATACAGTGGTGTCTTTATGTAACCAATAGTTTCTTCTTCATTTTGAAGAGACTGCTCTATTTCTGATGCTAAGGGTTGCTTTTCTTCTATTCTTTTAACCCTCCTAATAGTTTATGCTACTTGTTCTTCTATAATTTCTATTCTATTAAGAATATTGGAACTGCTTTCTCCTGTTTCAATAGTTCTAGGAACTAGTTCTTCTACTGGTTTTTCTAGGCAATGTTTAATGGCTTCTAGAAAGCAAGCATTACATTGGTATCTTAACTCTATTGCTGGAAACCATTGACATAAATGACATGGTTTATCTTCTGTTCCTCTTCTATGAACCCAATGGTGTTCACATTCTGTATTAGTCATAATATATTCTATTTATGTTTCATCCTATTCTATACAACTATATACTGAGTCGTCATCTGAGTCAGCATCTTGAATATTATCAAATCCTACCTTTTCTGCTTCTTCTACTAAGTAAGATCGTTCTTGGTTTTTATACTTCTTTGGACATGTTCTAGCAAAATGTCCTTCTTCTCCACAAATAAAACATTGACAACTTCTGGTTTTTGGTTTACTGAAATGGTATCCTTTCTGAGGTTTGCCTCTACCTTTCTCAAAATATTTAGATTTCCTAAATTTCTTTTTGTATATGGGTCTATACCCATAATTATGTGGTGTGTAAATGGCTCTTCTACAGAATGCATAAGACTGTTTCTTTACTTTTTGAGTTGCCATTTCTTCTGTGCATTTGTTCTTTAAGGTATTGGTATGTGAAAGCAATTCTAGGTCCTATTCCTAGGTTTTTTTATTGTTCCATAGCGCTTTATCCAATCGTCATGAATTTGTTTTCCTAAAGTTCCTGGTAATTTTTGGAAATATTTATCTGCTAAGGAATCATCTAATGCTCTATTTGTTAATGATATATTGCACATAAAATCTCTAGAGAATTCATTAATGTAGTCGAATTTTGAAATTGACAGCTGTTCTAGATTTCTAATTGCTTGGCCTTGTTGAATTACAGTATCTGCTTGTGGTGTTGTCCCTATGACTATAATTCTAATTAAGTTTGTGAAATTATTGGGATTATTTCCCATTGCTTTTATGTTGTTTAGCTTGTCTGGATGTTTAGTCTTATAGGCCATATACAGGCCATGAGCTGTTTCTCCTAAGATTGTTTCTAAATAAGCAAACATATCTGTTTCTTCTTTATTAGCTAGTCTTGCCCATTCCTGGATAATTATTTGTTCCCAATCTTATATAAGGGAGTTACACTGCTAAGGGGTTACATAATCTAGGTTTAGCAATCTAGGGTTATAAGGGATGTTCTTATAAGGTTTTCCATACTGGTCTATCTGGTGGTCCAGTCATGTATTCATCTGATGGATTATAGACATCACCATATGAACTTTCTCCATTAGCCATAAAGGCTGCTTCTGTTCTGTGGATACTATCTGGTTCTAATTTGCCTTCTTGGATTAGATCTATTTTTTTATATGATATTTTTTTGGGTTTTTCCACGTAGTGCCCCTGTGTTTTACGAAATTTTAAGTTGTACCCGGCCTTTTTGAACTCTCCACATTGTACCCCAAAACTTTTTAAACATCCCACAATATACCCTTACTAGTAGAAAATCCTACTCCAAACCTCACTTAGCCTTTAATTTCTCAAATCATATCCCAAACCTCAGTCAACTAACAAGGCTAAAAAATCCTACTCTATGCCCACAGGGTATGAAAGTCCCAAAATCTACTGTTTGATATCGTGTATAAGGGTATTTTGTGTAATGTTTAGAAAGCTTAGGGGTACAACACGAAAATTTCAAAAAGGTCGGGTACAACATAGAATTTCACAAAACACAAGGGCACTATAAGATATTTTTTTGTATTTCTTCTTCAGCTTCAGAGTAGGTCATTCCTAAATCATTCATTAGTTCTATAGTAATATCATCTAATACTTCTCTGATATTATATATCTGAAAATCCTTTTTAAAGATTTCTTCTCTAGTTTTAGTCTGTATTTGACTAATAAGAACTTCTTGTTCTTCTTCAAGCTGATCTTCATTTATTCTTGTGTAATTTCCTAAGTCTGTGAAATTTTCCTCTGTATCACTTTCATCATAAGTAGGTGGTTCTTCTTCATTAAAAAGTAATACTTCTTTTCTTTTTTCTTCTAATTGTTTTTCTGGTTGATCAATTTCTCTCATTTTTTGACCTTCTTCTGTATATAACTTAGCACTAGTGTATCTATGACAATCTGTAAATAGGATATAGTTAAGCCTTTTACTAACATTTTCTTTTTCTGCCTTTGCTATTTCTATTTTTCTTCTTAATTCTTGTAATTCTTTAGCTATTTCACTGAGTTCGTAATTTGCTAAGCTATATTATGTATTATTTTCTTCAGTTTCTATATCTAGATATAGTTTTTCTTCATATTCTCCAAATCTCACTGAAAGTCTTCCTTTATTATCCTTATACATATAACTACTTGGTGGGACTAAAGGACTATTTTTATGGTTTTGAAATAACTCTGAGAGTTTCCATTCTTCTCCTGCTAAGATTTCCCGATCTATAACTGTTGGTTCTATCATTTTTATCCTTTTGGACATCATAGTTTTAATAACTTTATCTACTTCTAACTTATAGTTTGTTGTAGTAGTTTTACAGAGTTTAGCTATAGTTCCTATTGTTACTGACAAGTTATTGCCTTTGTAACCTTCAAAACCCTTGGTTTTAACTATAATACTGAGATTATTAGTATCTTTAATAGATTTTAAGAGATCTGGTACGCAGTAAAATAATCCTCTATTAGATGATAGGTCTACTTCCATTCCTGATAGAATAGCTTTTTCTAGGTCTGTCCAACTATTATCTACTATTAATAACAAGGCTTTAGTTCCTGTTTCTTTTCTAATTAAGGCTTTAACTCCTATAATTATCATTCCTAGATGAAGATAATTATGCTTTTTTTGTTAAGGTTTTGATTGTCTGTGGTGATATAAGTTCTATATTTTTAGATCCATATATTACGCTGATGGCCTTTTCTCTATATGTTCTAAATACTATGGTTGATCAGTCGAATATTCCTTGATTATATAAAGTCTTTGGTTCTAACAATTTTACTCTGTTATTTCTAAATCTATCTAAGCTTTGCTTTATATCTATTAATTCTTCTAACTGGAATATAGGCTATTTCTTAGTTAACCACTTGAAGGGACTAAATCTTTTATTAGTGTCTACTTCTTCTGCTGTTTTTGTTATTGTGCTCACAGATCTGCTTAAAGATCTACTTGTTCCTGGAAAACTAGTCATTTTGCTGGTTTTGGTATAAAATATTTAAACTCTGTTATCGGTTTAGCCTTTTTAATTATTCCTTCTGGAGAAACACTAAGATTCTTAAAGGCTTTGATTAAACTTTCTTCGTTCGTACCTGAAGTCTGTCCTTTGACACTTCTAAGTTCGTCTTTTAATTCTATTATTTGCTACTTTAGATCTAAAATTAATTCTCTTAAAATATTAAATCTAATGGTTTATCCCCTTTTGTTGGTGGATTATAAGTTGCAAATTCGTTATTTGTAAAATCTAAATATTCTTTTGATTTCTTTTCAGTCGTTAAATAATGTTCCCTATTTTTTCGGGACATTAACCTAACACTAATTCTTTTACCTCTTGAAGCAAAGCTTCAACTTTACTTCATTTATCTGTGGTATGGTTTAACATCTTTTTAGTCTCTAATTCTATGAGTTTAGGCTTGTTATGTTGTATGTCAAAACAAAGTTGTTTAACCTCTTCCTTAGTAGGAGTTTTGTCTTTTAAGGTCTTAACTTCTTTACTTAATGAACTAATCTGTGATCTCAGGAAATCGTTATTTTTTTGGACTTCTTTTTGGAGTTTTCTATTATCTATAAAAGCTCTGATTCCCTTAAAAAAAATAAAAATAAAAGCTCTGATTATTTTATCTAAAGATTCGTGATAATTTTGTTTTTCTAGGTTATCTGCTAAACTAATTAATAGGTATGTTATGCTATTAAGGTGGGAACTATCACTGCGTAATCTATGATTAAACTTACTATCAAATCTACAAAGAAACTTGTATTTGTCTAATGATACAATATGTCTATCTTTGAAATTATAAGCAAGATATAAGTATGCAATTGTCTTTAAATTTTCTTCAATGATTAAAACACCTTATAGCTTTTTCACTGTTCATTTAAGTTCTTTTTATCAATAAATACTCATACACATTTTTATGAAAAAGGTATAAAATTAAATAACAACACTACCTTGATACTGCCTACTAATTGCCGGTGACATACTACACCATGGTTTCCGTCCTGTGGCCTCGAACAGTCTTTCAGCTAGAATCTTTACTTGCTCTGATACCAGATTAAAGAGGTGTATATCCTGATTAAAGAGGTGTATATTCTTTAGGATGTGGAAATAGTTGAGTATTTGAATCCTTTTTAGGATGCGGAAATAGTTGAGTATTTAAAAATTGGGTAGAACAAAAAATTACTAGGCTACTTTAAGCTATAAGAAGGAGGCTTTTAGCAAGAAACATGGTGTTTATTGCTCTTTTGGGTGTTTTTAGGTGGATAGATAAATTCACTCTGCCTAATACTGATGCAGAATGAAGCTATTTATAATGAAAACGGAAAATTACTATTACTAAAGCAGAAGGTGACTCACCCCTGCTTTTACAAAGAGACTTCTACTTTTCTAAAAGTAATGGCTCTGGTTTAAAGAACAACAAAAGCAGAGATAAGGTGTCTACTTTTTAAAGAAAAGCTATAACTATTAAATAATGGATGATGACTCATCATCCATTAGTACAATGTAAAATAGTAGTAGACTTAATCGTACGGATCTCGTCCCTGTAGATCTATTATTTATGTGTCGCCATCTTCATCACTGAGAAATTGTTCTGTCATTTCTACATCCTCTAATGATTCTCCATATGGAGGAATGTTTAGTTTGATATTCAATGGTCCCCATATCTTGAAGTATGGTCCTTCTGCTTAGAGATTACAGTTACGCCAGTTTGAGATTTTTGGTGGTTTTTGCTGAATAAACCATTTGTATAATTCTAGCTTATTAACATACTGGAAGTTTTGAGGATTGCTGATGTGGACTATCAATACTGGATTGATGTACTACTGTTGGTAAGCTGGTCGTTGGTGTAAACCTTCAACCTTAGGTAAGGTGCTGATAACTTGGACTATTCTAGATCCGGTTGCCATATTAGGTTCTCCTATATGGCAGTACTATAGGCAATAGGTGAGTCTTTCACCTAGTCCTGCTGGAATACCATTATTGTTTCTATAGTAAAGTATGTTGATCATTGATGTTATGGTTTTATATAGTGATTTTCCCCCTATATTTGAGCTAAAATGTGTATCAATGGTGCTCTTAGGAGCCATTTTATGCTAACGTTCTCCATCGAGTTGTGGTTTTCTGTTCTGTGTCTGACTGTAGGTTTTAGGGAGCTATCTCCCTAATTTTTTTTACCATTATCTGACCATTACATTGGACTGGAGAGGTTCGAAGACATATATGATGAGTTCCGGGGTCCCGAGAAGACTTTCCGAGGCCTTGGACAAAAGTAGAAGTGAAGCCTTGGCGTTTGAAGCCAAGCAATGAAGTATCGGACCTGAGCCCGATTGGATCGGGCGCGCCCGATCGGGAATTCATCGCCATCAGAAGCAAGAGTCGTTGCGGGCCCGATCGGGCAACGTTGCCCGGTCGTTATTTCGGTGAGGAGCCCGATTAGGCGGTTCGGCCCGATCTCATCGGGCGTCCTTGGCTATGTTCTGCACTGGCTGTGAAGCTTAGTGGGTGTCGGCTCGATTGAATCGGGCGAGGTCTTCTTTGGTGTGCAGCTGCTGCGTTTGAGCCTGATTGGATCGGGCTGACTTGGCCTGATCGGGCGTTTCACTCCGCGCGCTCATTTAATGAGTTTCGGGCCACTTAGTATAAAGAGGAAAGTTAGAACATCTTTAAGGGATCTTTGTTTTAGCTCTTATTTTCTCATAGACTCTCTCAAGAACCCTAGTTTTTATTACTTTTCATTGTGATTCAAGATCAAACATTTTTGGATTATTCGCAAGTTCAATATAGTTCTTTAACTTGGTAATCTTCTTCCTTGTTTTCTCCATTATTGTTTGCTTCCTCTATTATTGATTAGAGTAGTTTCTTAGTTATTTGCAATAGTTCAAAGTATGGATTTTTATATGGAATTTGTTATTGGATTCTCAAACATGAGTGAGTAGTTTTATTTCTAGGATTGTGGGGATCTATGTATGCAATGAGGGATTAATAGATTAATATAATTACCCTTTATTTCAATTGTTTTCTGTGATTGAATCGTTCATGCTAGATTTATGAATTAGGCCTGATTTGTATTTCTATTATCGCAATATTGAATCTACTTCGAGAGGAGAGATTTCGTATAGGCTTTCAATCATTAGGCATAGTGATCCTTGACCATGCGAGAGCGGCTAGGTGATCTTTGAGGGAGGTAATGTTCGAGAGAAATTACATGTGCCCTAGATAAATTGACTTATTGGGTAGTTATTATTCGTCTCTGATATCCTGAATTGTATGCATAGTGATCCATAGTCCTAGTTCTTTATTAATTGATACATACCTTCATATTTAGTTCTTTCATTTGCCTATTAGTTTAGTCACAAACCCATTTTCAATTGATTTAGTTTGTATAATATTAGAATCCAGATACAATAATATAACTTTCTCCCTGTGGATTCGATCCTGACTTCCCTGACTACTTGTTAGTGGAATTTAGGTTATTTTTGATAAGGTGATACGACTTTAGCCTGTCAAATTTTGGCGCCGTTGCCGGGGAGACGGTTTATTTTTATTTTGTCTGAATTATAGTATTACACTAACCTCCACTCTAAAGAACACCTGTTCTTTGGAGCATCTCACGTTTGTTTTAGTGTTTTTGATGTATGAGTAGGACATTGAAATCCCCAGATCTCATTCCATTTAACCCAGAGATTGAAAAGACTGCTCGTAGACTCAAAAAGACAACTAAGCAAACCAAGTTGTCTGCAGGGACACCTTCCCAAAAGACACCTTCTCCACCATCTTCACCACAACAAGACTTCCCTGCTTCACCTATTACTGCTAGAATGGGTGACGAAGCTAAACCGGCCTTCAGAGATTATGCACAACCATCTCCTGATAATGTGCCCACTGGGGTACGGTTGCCTACTATTGCTGGTGCAAACTTTGAATTCAAGTCTCATGTTCTGAATATGGTTCAGAATAGTCAGTTTGCTGGGTTACCATCTGAAGATCCAAATCAGCACCTGCAGCGGTTTTTACAATGTTGTGCTACTCAGAAGCAAGCTGGTGTTACTGCTGATGAGATGAAACTCATCTTATTTGGTTTTTCTCTGCGCGACAAAGCTCTCTTTTGGTATAATAAGCTGCCTTCCACCATCACCACCTGGGCAGAACTCTCAAAGATTTTTCTCATCAAGTGGTACCCTTACCAAAAGACTGCAGATATGCGTCATGCCATAGTAACTTTCACCCAAGATCCTGGAGAGTCACTATATGAAGCTTGGGAAAGATTCAAAGATCTGCAGCGTCTTTGTCCCCATCATGGTTTTGACAAGTGGTATCTATGCCACATTTTCTACACTAGAGTTGATGCAGATACGAGACGGGTAATTGATGGAGCTGCTGGTGGGTTCTTCATGGATAAAGCCGTAGACGAAGGGTATGAACTTCTAGAGAAACTCGCTTCTAACCAAGCGTCTACTATTCGTTCTTCTATGACAAAGGGAGGAAAACATGAAGTTGAAGCCATTTCTTTACTGACCGGACAACTAGCTGCTCTTCACCAGAAGATTGATTCTCTGAAGCTAGGTAACAACCCCTCCCCTCACATGAGTGTCAATGCTATGGCTAGTGTTTCTTGGTCACAATGCTTTCATCTGTGATGCTTGTGGGATAACTGGACATAACTCTCAAGAGTGCCCCGCTCTTTCACCTTCTAGTGAGGCCATGCACGCATTACAGTCACCACACAAGCCTCAGTTCGATCCCTACTCCAATACCTATAATCCCGGGATGAGAGATCATCCAAATCTCTCGTATAGGAGCAATAATGTGATGAATCCGCAACAACAACATTATCCACAGCATCATCAACAACAACAATATCAACCACAAGCTCCTCCTGGATATCAGAGAACTCAGTTTCAACAGCATCAATCTACACCTCCTTCAGACCCAGCTATTGCTGAACTCAAGAGTCTAATGTTGCAGATGCAGAAAGGTATTGTTTCCTTTCAAGCAGATACCAGGGCTCAATTTGAGAGCCTGCATGCTCAGAATAAGCTGCAAGGAACACATAATAAGATGTTGGAGTCACAAATAGCTCAGCTGGCTAGTTCATCTGCTAGTAGGCCATCTGGGTCACTGCCTTCACAACCAATGCAACCCAGGGACACCGCCAATGCTATCACCCTTCGCAGTGGAGTGCAGTACGATGCTCCGGCAATGCTAGAGGTGGAATCACCAAGTGCTAAGAAACCACAAAAAGTGCCCAAGGATGCTGAACCTCAAGCAGAGCAAGGAGCTGCAGACAAGACTAAGGAGGTGACTAAGGAGAAAACTGTGCCTCCGGTGATCAAGTTACCATTCCCCGAGCGGATGCTCAAGAAGAAACTCGACCACCAGTATGGTAAGTTTTTAGAGGTGGTAAAGAATCTGTAGGTAACAGTTCCTTTTACTAAATTATTAAATCAAGTGCCTGCTTATTCTAAATTTTTGAAAGAACTGTTGATGAGGAGGCGGACTCTCAATGAGGTGGAGACTGTGGCTTTTACTGCTGAATGCAGCGCTCTTTTACAAAACCAGTCTCCACCCAAATTGAAAGATCCAGGGAGTTTTTCCATCCCCTGTCACATTGGCACCATATTTATTGACAAAGCTTTATGTGATTTAGGTGCCAGTGTGAGTGTCATGCCTCTTTCTATCTGTAAGCAATCGAACATGGGTGCATTAAAAAGTACTACCATTACTCTGCAAATGGTCGACCGTTACGTGAAATACCCCCTAGGTATATTAGAGGACGTTCCTGTTAGAGTAGGTAAATTCTTTATCCCTGTGGACTTTGTTATATTAGACATGGCAGAAGACACGCAAACACCCATTATCCTTGGGAGACCTTTCCTCCATACTGTTGGGGCAGTGATAGATGTTAAGAGTGGGAAACTGACACTGACTGTGGGGGATGATAAGGTCAAGTTTAGCCTAAACAATGCACCTAAAAGCCCAATGCTAGAGGAATCATGTTATAGTGTTGAAGTTATAGATGAACCGCTCCATGATTGCATGCCTCATTCCCCCTCCCATGCTACTTCAAATGATGTGCTTGCTTTAGAGTCTATTGCAGGTGATGAGCATTTTCTAACGGTCTTATAGACTCCCAAAAAGACCATTGGCTATAGCACTGATGACTTGACAGGAATTAGCCCTGACCATAATGAGCACCACATTCATCTACATGAGGGCCACCACACCAGCATTACAGTCCGACGCGGGTTGCAAGAGGTGGTACAACATGTGGCTACTAAACTACTCGATCCAGGCTGATGGGCGGCTGATGTCCATGTCCCTTTCCTTTCCCTTGTTGCAATGAGGCCATTGCCAAGTTCAGCTTGGGGGAGGATTTTTGTAAGTACTAGTATTGTTTTCTTTTTGTTTTTATCATTGCTTTTCTTTTTGTTTTTACTGCTTTTTAGGTTAGTTAAGTTAGTTTAATTTTGAAAAAATGAAATATTGCTGAAAAAACACAAAAATACGAGTTGAATACGAATAGATTGATTGCTTCCCTGTGCCCCGAACTTTGTTCTAAAGAATGATTTAACTCATTATACTGGATAGTTCGGCATTTGTGATTGTGATGTGATCTATGATTGCCTTGATTCTTGAGTGAATTTTGATGATAAAATGCCTATTTTAACTGCATGCTTGAATTGGTTAGATTGTGAGGATTAATTCTAGCCCTCGGATTATCTCTATATCCGATCTATTCTTGTGTGTTAGTTCCTCGTAGCATTCTTATCTTGGTTTTGGCATTGTACTCGTTGAGTTCTGGTAACTTTAGGCATGTGCTGTGATAGAGGCGTTCATTTGTTTAATTTTAAGCCTCAGAGTTGTTTAATGAATATTCCCCCCTAGCCCCGCTGAGCCTAATGACTTCTTTTTTGGATCTATATTAAACCACATTACACACCTTGAGCCCTTTGCAACGACTATTGTCCCAAGCCTAGCTTGGGGGAGCATTTGTTAAGTTTATATCATATTGTGTGGATTGATTCCGTAGGGCGGTTGGAAAATAATGATATTTTGGTACAAAGAAAAGAAAGAAAAAGAAAAAAAAATTAAAGTGAAAAATGATAGTGAAAAAAATTTGAAAAATTTCTATGATCTTCACTCATTAACTTTCAAAGCATTGGAAATTATGTTGAAAGATGCAATTATTGGTTGGTTCGTGAAATTTCAAGAGTTGGTTGTTATCTTGGTTATGTTGTTGATGCCATGGGAGTTGTTTCGACCACACTTAGTCCTACTAGTGTCTTTTTGCTCCCCTTTCTTGGCTTTTCCACCACATTCCCTAAATAATTTCTGTACCTTTACCCGAGCCCCATTACAACCCTGAGAAAGACCTTTTGAGCACATGTTTGATTGTTTATTGGAATAATACTGAGTTAATATGCCAAAGTTGAAGATTAAGTTTGTTATTTGAGTCGACCTGATTAGGATGAGCGATATTATACCTTTCTAAACACATGAGAGTGTGAGTGGGAAGGGCTATTATGGTTGGGCTGGTGAGAAATCGGGCACATATTTTGCCTGCCACAAAATTGAGAGGAGTGACACCTCGGTGAGCACCTTTTCAAGATTTGCATGATATGTAGAGCAGCAGCGTTTGATGGTTTACTTAAGTGATTGGTAGTCAGGTGATCTGAGCAACTGAACTTGAATTTTGCTTGCTTGAACGATTTTGAGTTGGAAATAATTGAGTTTAAACTTTCCTATCTGAGGGGTGAAGCAATCCTTTTCTTATTCATGTTATGCTTTGCTTGAGGACAAGCAAAGGTTTAGCTTGGGGGAGTTTGATGTTATGGTTTTATATAGTGATTTTCCACCTATATTTGAGCTAAAATGTGTATCAATGGTGCTCTTAGGAGCCATTTTATGCTAACGTTCTCCATCGAGTTGTGGTTTTCTATTCTGTGTCTGATTGCAGGTTTTAGGGAGCTATCTCCCTATTTTTTTTACCATTATCTGACCATTACATTGGACTGGAGAGGTTCGAAGACATATATGATGAGTTCCGGGGTCCCGAGAAGACTTTCCGAGGCCTTGGACAAAAGTAGAAGTGAAGCCTTGGCGTTTGAAGCCAAGGAATGAAGTATCGGACCTGAGCCCGATTAAATCGGGCGCCACACGCCCGATCGGGCGTTCATCGCCATCAGAAGCAAGAGTCGTTGCGGTCCCGATCGGGCGACGTTGCATGGTCGTTATTTCGGTGAAGAGCCCGATCGGGCGGTTCGGCCCGATCTCATCGGGCGTCCTTGGCTATGTTCTGCGCTGGCTGTGAAGCTTAGTGGTTCGGCCAGATCGCATCGGGCGTGTCGGCCCGATTGAATCGGGCGAGGTATTCTTTGGTGCGCAGCTGCTGCGTTTGAGCCCGATTGGATCGGGCTGACTTGGCCCGATCGGGCGTTTTACTCCGTGCGCTCATTTAATGAGTTTCGGGCCACTTAGTATAAAGAGGAAAGTTAGAACATCTTTAAGGGATCTTTGTTTTAGCTCTTATTTTCTCATAGACTCTCTCAAGAACCCTAGATTTTATTACTTTTCATTGTGATTCAAGATCAAACATTTTTGGATTATTCGTAAGTTCAATATAGTTCTTTAACTTGGTAATCTTCTTCCTTGTTTTCTCCATTATTGTTTGCTTCCTCTATTATTGATTAGAGTAGTTTCTTAGTTATTTGCAATAGTTCAAAGTATGGATTTTTATATGGAATTTGTTATTGGATTCTCAAACATGAGTGTAACACCCCGTCCTTCTACTACTAAAATACTAAACCTTATCAATTAAAGAAGTACTAAAATGACGTTAGCGGAAATCACGTCGGGACTGTATGCTACTCTAAAACAATAAATAAAGATAATAACTCAAAATTCATAGCTTAAAAAGAGAATAAATCTCCGAGTAAACATCATAGTTCTAAAATAAAAAGGAAGTATCCCAATTGTATCATACTATCAAATCCAAAATACCATGAGACATGCAAGTCTCCCAAAATAAACTGTATGCTACTCTAAAACAATAAATAAAGATAATAACTCAAAATTCATAGCTTAAAAAGAGAATAAATCTCCGAGTAAACATCATAGTTCTAAAATAAAAAGGAAGTATCCCAATTGTATCATACTATCAAATCCAAAATACCATGAGACATGCAAGTCTCCCAAAATAAACTTAAATAAAACTAATATCCTTGAAAGCAATCCAAAAATAAGTCTCCCTATGACCTATATAAAGTTCATCCACCAAAAACAGAACTAGAAGCTTCTTCTCACAACCAACTCTCACACTGCTAGCCCAAGCAGTCATAAGCCTAGCATTCATTTCCATCTGCAAGATTATATTACATATTTCCACAGTCAGTAGGGAGTAACTAGCAGTTCTCCCAGAACAATAGCAATCAAAGCACTATTCAGAGGTAGATTATTAAGAAAGGAATAACATGCAATCATTACATCATATCATGCACACAGAAATCATAAAGCTCATAGATAAATCAAGAGATCATTAAGTACACATGATATAGTGACATAATTCTAATATAAATAAATAATAATAATAATAAATCAAAATACAACAAGTTATTGAGTCAGAAACCGAACGCCAGTCATTCGCAAATCACTTCCTAAGGTTTGTCAGATTGCAATCTCCAGGTCAGTCAATGGGCTTACGTTCCCCACTGCCTGTGTCTAAGAATGGCCAAACTCCCGATGCAGGGTAGAACACGCAGAACTCCCTGACCTCTCGGACGACAACAATTAACCCAGGTGTACCCCTAGTTCGCAAACCAGGTGGTTGGCATGTTCTTAACCGGGGACTACATCTATCCCACCGGATATTCTTATCTCAAAATACAATCATGCATACAATCTAAGTATCATTCATCAAAAATATTCGTCAAAAAGGGGATGCCACCCGGCCTTATACCCACAGTTCATCAAAACAGTTCTTCATAATTCCTCAAAATAAATCACTTATAAAATATTCAACAAATAACTCTCACAATAACACTTGAACATTCCCAAACATCAACAATGACAATATACTGGTTTTTACAGCAACCACACTCAATCACAAATACATCACCAATTAACTCTAAATCATATTGATTAAAAGAGTAATAACAATTAAATCATTTTATTCCATAAATCAAACCTAAACATGTGGTTACGCAAATGATGCATACTGTATACTACTAAAAATCAGCAACCCATAATATATTAAATTATAAATTATATCTGATTTACAAGCCCTCAAACAATTTAATAGTGTGTCCTCAATTTCATCACAAAAACACCATGATAATTATGAAACTAATAAATTCGAGCAGTAAAATCACACAAAAATTATCATATAACCCTAATAGCTCTACTGACATGGTACAATTTTTATTTATAATTTTCGGACTCAAAAACTATTTTTAACAGTTAATATACAGATTCCTCAAATAAGCCATTATAATAATAAAAAATATAAACAGACGCCCAAAAATTACCAAAATTTCACATAATATGTAAAAATTCACGGAAATTTATATTATTCAAATAAATTAATTTTTCTGCCTCTATAAATAATTTTATTGAATTATATACTAACTGAACAGAAATTACAAAAACAGATATATCAATTAATTAAAACAGTAAACAGTAGATACAAATTATTCTAAGGCTTGGAATACATTTGACGCATGTAACATGATCTAAGAAAAATTATTTCATCAATTTTAACAGTCGTTCAATAATTATTATGAAATTTAGCCAAAAACGCACAAAATACTAATTAAATCAAATAAATATTAAAAATCATGAAAAAATTATTTTTCTCTGCACAGTATTCACATAGCATATGTCACGTATGTTCATGTAAAATTTCGTCAAAAATCTCATTTAAAAAGTATTTTAGATAATTCCTAACGTATTAATCTAATACCGAATACTACTCTAATCACTATGTTTCAAGGATAACAACTAGTTACCTGAATCGTCGGAGGCGAGCTGAAAACTCCTGGAAATCCCCACAATAGGCGTGTGATCCTCTTCTTCTTCAAATTCCAAGCACCAAGTATAAGGAAAAAGCCACAAAAACAATTCACGAACAATTATCAAAGAGAAGAAATGAAGAAAATTTGAGAGAATGAAAATGGTGATGATGGTGATGATGATGGACGAAAATATGGAAGAATGACAGCCAAAAGTTCTGATTTTCTAATCAGAATTTGAAGTGAATTAAGAGGTTTAATGAGGTTTAATTAAAGAAATCATTAAGGGGGGGGGTTATGGGGGTTATAAGGCATCAAAGAGTCTTGAGGAAAACAAAAGAGAAAAGAAAAGGAGAAGCCTCTCCTATTACTTCACTTGGCCGGCTGCCCCAAGCCCACACACCCACAAAAACTTTCGGCCCAAATTCAACAACGATCCATGCTCCGAAAGCCCGATAGGCGATAAAACGGTTAATTCCTAAATCGCGCCTAAACTTTAATAATACTTAATAATAAAAATAATTCTAATAAATTATATTATAAATATAAATGAAATAAACACATTGACACGCCATAAAAATAAAAATAATAATTCGGCTCCCAAAATTATAAAATAAAAATAATTAATTTAGAGAAAATAATAGTTTTTAGAGAAAATTCTTGCGAAAAAAACTAGGAGCAAAATTATGGGTTGTTACAATCTCCCCTCCTTAAATAAAGTTTCGTCCTCGAAACTTCGAAAACACAAAAACAAGACAAGAACACAAATAGTACCGAAACGAATAGTTCGGGTATTTCGATCGCATTGACTCTTCGGTTTCCCAAGTAGCTTCTTCGTACTTTTGACTTCTCCAAAGTACTTTAACCAAGGGAATCACCTTCCTTCTCAGAGCACGGTTCTGACGGTCCAATATACGAACAGGTCGCTCTTCAAAAGTCAGATTCGGCTCAACTGACACCGATTCAACAGGGATCACATGCGAAGGATCACTACGATACCGCGCGCAATCGCGACACATGAAACACATCATGAACCTTCGACAGCTCCGCGGCAAAGCCAAACGATACGCGACCTCCCCGATCCTTTCAAGAATCTCATAGGGACCTACGTACTTCGGACTCAACTTGTCCTTCGACCAAACCGCATCACTCCCTTCATAGGAGAAACCCTCAAAAGCACCTTATCCTCCACCTCAAAAGAAATAGGTTTCCGACACAAATCAAGCATACGACTTCGCCTATCTTGAGCAGCCTTCATCTTCGCTTGAATTACTTTCACCGCTCAATCGTATCCCGAATTAACTCCGGGCCCAAAATCAATGAGTCACTGATGTCACTCCAACAAGTAGGACTGCGACACTTCCTTCCATAGAGAGCCTCATACGGAGCCATTTGGATACTAGCTTGATAACTGTTGTTATAAGAAAACTCCACCAAGCTAAGAGACTTGACCCAAGATCGTTGAAATTCCAAGGCACAAGCACGAAGCATATCTTCCAAGGTCTCGAATAGTCCTCTTAGTCGACCATCGGTAGCTGCATGAAATGCGGTACTCGCCTTCAACTTCGAACCAAAAGCCTCTTGCAAAGCAATCCAGAAATGGGATAGGAATCGCGGATCACGGTCAGAGACAATGTCTTTGGGAACCCCATGAAGACGAATTATCTCATTAGCATAAGCTTCAGCTAGCTCTTCCATAGACCAAGTGTTCTTCATCGCAATAAAATGAGCCACTTTAGTCAATCGATCCACAATCACCCACACGGCATTCAATCCACCCGGCAACTCTAGGCAAACCCATCACGAAATCCATCGAGATCGAGTCGAACTTCCAAGCAGGAATAGGCAAAGGTTGCAACAAACCACCAGGCCTCGATGCTCAATTTTCACCTTCGGCAAACCAAACACCTAGCTACGAACTCGGCAATCTCTCTCTTCATACCAGGCCACCAAAAATTAGCCTTCAGATCCTTATAGAGCTTGTCACCCCCAGGATGAACGGAATAAGGAGTACTATGAGCTTCCTCGAGAATCTTTCTCTTAAGCTCACCATCATTGGGCACACACCAACGCCCCATAAACCTCAAGCTATCATCAGCACAGATCTCAAAATTCTCTGCACGACCTTGCATCTTTGCTTCATGGATCTTCTCCAGCTTTGGATCACCCTTTTGCTTGCTTCTTAACTCCTGGAACAACTCAGGCTCAGCACTCATGGAACCCAACAAAGCAGATACATAACCCTGAGGAACAACCTCGATATCAAGCTTGCGAAACTCTTCACACAATTCACGAGGCACCACTATAGCAGCGTTTAATGAATGCTTACTCTTGCAACTCAGAGCATCCGCTACTTTATTTGCCTTACCCTCTTGGTAATCCAGGGTCAGATCATAATCCTTGATCAATTCAAGCCACCTTCTCTGCCTCATGTTAAGATCACGCTGAGTGAAGATGTACTTCAGGCTCTTGTGGTCAGTATACACCTTACACGGAACACCATACAGATAGTGTCGCCATATCTTTAGTGCAAACACCACAGCCGCTAACTCCAGATCATGGGTCGGGTAATTCCTCTCATGCACCTTCAACTGCCTCGAACCATAGGCTATCACTTTCCCTTGCTGCATCAAAACACAACCCAGACCATTCTTCGATGCATCACTGAACACTTCATACCCAACACCCTCAGATGGCAAGGTAAGAACAGGGAGCGAGAGGTCAAACTCTTTTTCGGCTTCGAAATGCCTCTTCACAATCCTCAGACCAGATGAACTTGCAGTCCTTGCGCATCAAGCGAGTCAGAGGTTGAGCTATCTTGGCGAAATTTTGAACGAACCTCCTATAATAACCAGCCAGACCTAGAAAACTCCGAATCTCGGTCACATTCTTAGGACTCTCCCACTCGACAACAGCCTTGATCTTAGCGGGATCCACCTTGACTCCTTCCTTGCTGATTACATGCCCTAGAAAAGCAACTTCCTTCAGCCTGAATTCGCACTTAGAAAGCTTTGTGAACCACTTTTGCTTGCGTAGAACATTCAACACCAGTCTCAAATGCTTCTCATGCTCCTTCTCATCCTTAGAGTAGACGAGAATATCATCGATGAACACGACCACACAAGTATCCAAGTACTCGTGGAAAGAGCGATTCATTTGATCCATGAAAATCGCAGGAGCATTCGTGAGACCAAATGGCATCACTTCAAATTCATAGTGCCCATATCTGGTACGAAAAGCAGTCTTCGGAATATCCTCCTTCTTCACGGGAATTTGATGATATCCGGATCTCAGATCGATCTTGGAAAATACCCCAGCACCTTTTAACTGATCAAACAGATCCTCGATGCGAGGCAACGGATATTTATTCTTGATCGTTACCTTATTCAGCTCAAGGTAATCGATGCACAGACGCATACTCCCGTCTTTCTTCTTGACAAACAGAACAGGAGTACCCCAAGGAGACACACTAGGCCTTATGAATCCCTTATCTATCAACTCTTGCAATTGAGTCTTCAACTCTTGCAATTCAGACAACGCCATTCTATACGGAGCCTTGGATATAGGAGCAAGACCCGTACTAAATCAATGCCGAACTCCACATCTCTTTCGGGAGGAATACCGGCAACTCTTCAGAAATACATCGGGATAATCCCGAACTACCGGAATACTCTCGAGCTGATCTTCGGATGATAAATCCTTCACCATGCAAAGGTATACCACATCACCTTTTTGACGCATCTTCCGCATTCTCAGAGCGGAAACCCACTTAACACCCTTCTTCACTACAACACCTGAATAAGAAATCCTTTTCCCTTGAGGATCTCTGAGCACCACCTTCTGATCACGGCACTGAATGCAGGCATGATACTTCGATAACCAATCTATTCCAAGGATCACATCGAACTCTGACATAGGAAACTCCTTAAGATCGGTTGGCAACTCAGATTCCAGAATACTAACAGGCACGCCCTTAAACTCAGAATGACAGGGATAATTCTCACCAGACGGAAGAGAAATTAGGGACTTAATAGGAGATCTAGAGGAAAGATTAGCTTTTCGAACAAAGGAACTAGAAACAAAAGACACTGTAGCACCAGTATCGAACAGAACAAAAGCAGGGATATTATTTACAAGAAAAGTACCAGAGATGACATCAGGATGGACATCGGCTTCAGCTTGCGTCATCACATAAATCCTGTTCTTCGGAGGAGCAGAAGAACTAAGCGGCTTAAGCGAGGACCGGCGAGAAAAAAGACGGAGCTCTAGGATTCTTAGCATACCGAAAAGACTTGTGCCCCACTTCCTTGCAATAGAAACAGACAACGGTCGATCCATCACAGTTCTTCCCTGGATGAGTAGCTTTACCACAGATTCGGCACTTGCTCGGATCAAAACTCGGACGAAATCCCGATCCAGAACCCTGTTGATAACCCCCTCGACCAGACGGCTCATACCTCGGCTTCTTAGCCGGGAACTGAACATAGGTAGCAGCAGGCTTCTTTGCGGCAACAGCCTTAGCAGAATCTTCCTCTTTCAAAGAGGCATGAATACTCAGAGCTATCTCATAGGCTCCCTGGAAAGTCGAAGCTCCCGAACTCAGAACATGGGTCCTCACCCTAGGATCCATTTTCTTGATGTACCTCTTCACACGCTCAGCTTCAGAAGGTACAACTGAGGTAGCAAACCTGGACAGCTCGGTGAATTTATCAGTGTACTCCTGCACACTCAGAGTACCCTGAGACAGAGTTAAGAACTCTTCCTGCTTCTGCCAACGGAGCTCATCAGGATAAAACCTCTCCTTCAGCTTAACACGAAAATCATCCCATCCAAATCCCGGTGTAGCCATGCAGATTGCACGAACAGTACTCCACCAGTTGTCAGCCTCCATCTTCAGGTAGTAGGTACCAATAGGCACCATTTCAGCAGCAGGGCATCCAGTAGCGGCAAACAGCTTCTCCATCTCTCTTATCCACCCTTCAAGCACAACAGGATCAGAAGTCCCGTCAAAAGTAGGCGGACGGTGACGGTCAAACCGATCAAAAACAGATTGCCCACTAGGCGGAGCAGAAGACCGGTTAGCCATAGCTATGATGGCGTTCTCAAGTGCTTGGCGCCTTTTCCGGGCAGCCTCCTTTCTAGCACTAGTCAAACCTCGAGGCGGCATTCTACAAACACAAGTTAAACATTCGTTACTGAACACGTTATTAGTTGTAAATTAACAACTTATCACATCAAAATAAGAAAAATATTTTCTCGTGGTTTCCTACCCAAGTGACCCTCTCACCACTACTTTTCTTGAAGCCTAAGATTCTAATGACCCTATTTACTTCAACTATACATTTCGCGGGAGTTTCTTAGTGGCTAAGTAAGGGTCTCGGGTAACTTTGCTCTGATACCAACTGTAACACCCCGTCCTTCTACTACTAAGATACTAAACCTTATCAATTCAAGAAGTACTAAAATGACGTTAGCGGAAATAACGTCGGGACGGTATGCTACTCTAAAACAATAAATAAAGATAATAACTCAAAATTCATAGCTTAAAAAGAGAATAAATCTCCGAGTAAACATCATAGTTCTAAAATAAAAAGGAAGTATCCCAATTGTATCATACTATCAAATCCAAAATACCATGAGACATGCAAGTCTCCCAAAATAAACTTAAATAAAACTAATATCCTTGAAAGCAATCCAAAAATAAGTCTCCCTATGACCTATATAAAGTTCATCTACCAAAAACAGAACTAGAAGCTTCTTCTCACAACCAACTCTCACACTGCTAGCCCAAGCAGTCACAAGCCTAGCATTCATTTCCATCTGCAAGATTATATTAAATATTTCCACAGTCAGTGGGGAGTAACTAGCAGTTCTCCCAGAACAATTGCAATCAAAGCACTATTCAGAGGTAGATTATTAAGAAAGGAATAACATGCAATCATTACATCATATCATGCACACAGAAATCATAAAGCTCGTAGATAAATCAAGAGATCATTAAGTACACATGATATAGTGAGTGACATAATTCTAATATAAATAAATAATAATAATTATAATAAATCAAAATACAACAAGTTATTGAGTTAGAAACCGAACGCCAGTGATTCGCAAATCACTTCCTAAGGTTTGTCAGATCGCAATCTCCAGGTCAGTCTATGGGCTTACGTTCCCCACTGCCTGTGTCTAAGAATGGCCAAAC
Source organism: Beta lomatogona (assembly GCA_947646795.1). Classification (NCBI taxonomy): domain Eukaryota; kingdom Viridiplantae; phylum Streptophyta; class Magnoliopsida; order Caryophyllales; family Amaranthaceae; genus Beta; species Beta lomatogona. The sequence continues at coordinate 1,274,081 of CANSNZ010000116.1, forward strand.
TCCCGATGCGGGGTAGAACACGCGAGAACTCCCCGACCTCTCGGACGACAACAATTAACCCAGGTGTACCCCTAGTTCGCAAACCAGGTGGTTGGCATGTTCTTAATTGGGGACTACATCTATCCCACCGGATATTCTTATCTCAAAATACAATCATGCATACTATCTAAGTATCATTCATCAAAAATATTCGTCAAAAAGGGGATGCCACCCGGCCTTATACCCACAGTTCATCTAAACAGTTCTTCATAATTCCTCAAAATAAATCACTTATAAAATATTCAACAAATAACTCTCACAATAACACTTGAACATTCCCAAACATCAACAATGACAATATACTGGTTTTTACAGCAACCACACTCAATCACAAATACATCACCAATTAACTCTAAATCATATTCATTAAAAGAGTAATAACAATTAAATCATTTTGTTCCATAAATCAAACCTAAACATGTGGTTACTCAAATGATGCATACTGTATACTACTGAAAATCAGCAACCCAGAATATATTAAATTATAAATTATATCTGATTTACAAGCCCTCAAACAATTTAATAGTGTGTCCTCAATTTCATCACAAAAACACCATAATAATTATGAAACTAATAAATTCGAGCAGTAAAATCACACAAAAATTATCAAAACACAACCCAGACCATTCTTCGATGCATCACTGAACACTTCATACCCAACACCCTCAGATGGCAAGGTAAGAACAGGAGTAGAGGTCAAACTCTTTTTCAGCTTCAGAAATGCATCTTCACAATCCTCAGACCAGATGAACTTGCAGTCCTTGCGCATCAAGCGAGTCAGAGGTTGAGCTATCTTGGAGAAATTTTGATCGAACCTCCTATAATAACCAGCCAGACCCAGAAAACTCCGAATCTCGGTCACATTCTTAGGACTCTCCCACTCGACAACAGCCTTGATCTTAGCGGGATCCACCTTGACTCCTTCCTTGCTGATTACATGCCCTAGAAAAGCAACTTCCTTCAGCCAGAATTCGCACTTAGAAAGCTTTGCGAACCACTTTTGCTTGCGCAGAACATTCAACACCAGTCTCAAATGCTTCTCATGCTCCTTCTCATCCTTAGAGTAGACGAGAATATCATCGATGAACACGACCACACAAGTATCCAAGTACTCGTGGAAAGAGCGATTCATTTGATCCATGAAAATCGCAGGAGCATTCGTGAGACCAAATGGCATCACTTCAAATTCATAGTGCCCATATCTGGTACGAAAAGCAGTCTTCGGAATATCCTCCTTCTTCACGGGAATTTGATGATATCCGGATCTCATATCGATCTTGGAAAATACCCCAGCACCTTTTAACTGATCAAACAGATCCTCGATGCGAGGCAACGGATATTTATTCTTGATCGTTACCTTATTCAGCTCACGGTAATCGATGCACAGACGCATACTCCCGTCTTTCTTCTTGACAAACAGAACAGGAGCACCCCAAGGAGACACACTAGGCCTTATGAATCCCTTATCTATCAACTCTTGCAATTGAGTCTTCAACTCTTGCAATTCAGACGGCGCCATTCTATACGGAGCCTTGGATATAGGAGCAGTACCCGGTACTAAATCAATGCCGAACTCCACATCTCTTTCGGGAGGAATACCCGGCAACTCTTCGGGAAATACATCGGGATAATCCCGAACTACGGAATACTCTCGAGCTGATCTTCGGATGATAAATCCTTCACCATGCAAAGGTATACCACATCACCTTTTTGACGCATCTTCCGCATTCTCAGAGCGGAAACCCACTTAACACCCTTCTTCACTACAACACCTGAATAAGAAATCCTTTTCCCTTTAGGATCTCTGAGCACCACCTTCTGATCACGGCACTGAATGCAGGCATGATACTTCGATAACCAATCTATTCCAAGGATCACATCGAACTCTGACATAGGAAACTCCTTAAGATCTTAAACTCAGAATGACAAGGATAATTCTCACCAGACGGAAGAGAAATTAGGGACTTAATAGGAGATCTAGAGGAAAGATTAGCTTTTCGAACAAAGGAACTAGAAACAAAAGACACTGTAGCACCAGTATCGAACAGAACAAAAGCAGGGATATTATTTACAAGAAAAGTACCATTGATGACATCAGGATGGACATCGGCTTCAGCTTGCGTCATCACATAAATCCTGTTCTTCGGAGGAGCAGAAGAACTAACTGGCTTAGCAGGACCAGCAGAAAAAGACGGAGCTCTAGGATTCTTAGCACACTGAAAAGACTTGTGCCCCACTTCCTTGCAATAGAAACAGACAACGGTCGATCCATCACAGTTCTTCCCCGGATGAGCAGCTTTACCACAGATTCGGCACTTGCTCGGATCAAAACTCGGACGAAATCCCGATCCAGAACCCTGTTGATAACCCCCTCGACCAGACGGCTCATTCCTCGGCTTCTTAGCCGGGAACTGAACATAGGTAGCAGCAGGCTTCTTAGCGGCAACAGCCTTAGCAGAATCTTCCTCTTTCAAAGAGGCATGAATACTCAGAGCTATCTCATAGGCTCCCTGGAAAGTCGAAGCTCCCGAACTCAGAACATGGGTCCTCACCCTAGGATCCATTTTCTTGATGTACCTCTTCACACGCTCAGCTTCATAAGGTACAACTGAGGTAGCAAACCTGGACAGCTCGGTGAATTTATCAGTGTACTCCTGCACACTCAGAGTACCCTGAGACAGAGTTAAGAACTCTTCCTGCTTCTGCCAACGGAGCTCATCAGGATAAAACCTCTCCTTCAGCTTAACACGAAAATCATCCCATCCAAATCCCGGTGTAGCCATGCAGCTTGCACGAACAAGTACTCCACCGGTTGTCGGCCTCCATCTTCGGATAAGTAGGTACCAATAGGCACCATTTCAAAGACGGGGCATCCAAGTGGCAAACTGACTTCTCCATCTCTCTTATCCACCCTTCAAGCACAACAGGATCAGAAGTCCCGTCAAAAGTAGGCGGACGGTGACGGTCAAACCGATCAAAAACAGATTGCCCACAAGGCGGAGAAGAAGACCGGTTAGCCATAGCTATGATGGCGTTCTCAAGTGCTTGGCGCCTTTTCCGGGCAGCCTCCTTTCTAGCACTAGTCAAACCTCGAGGCGGCATTCTACAAACACAAGTTAAACATTCGTTACTGAACACGTTATTAGTTGTAAATTAACAACTTATCACATCAAAATAAGAAAAATATTTTCCCGTGGTTTCCTACCCAAGTGACCCTCTCACCACTACTTTTCTTGAAGCCTAAGATTCTAATGACCCTATTTACTTCAACTATACATTTCCCGGGAGTTTCTTAGTGGCTAAGTAAGGGTCTCGGGTAACTTTGCTCTGATACCAACTGTAACACCCCGTCCTTCTACTACTAAGATACTAAACCTTATCAATTCAAGAAGTACTAAAATGACGTTAGCGGAAATAACGTCGGGACGGTATGCTACTCTAAAACAATAAATAAAGATAATAACTCAAAATTCATAGCTTAAAAAGAGAATAAATCTCCTAGTAAACATCATAGTTCTAAAATAAAAAGGAAGTATCCCAATTGTATCATACTATCAAATCCAAAATACCATGAGACATGCAAGTCTCCCAAAATAAACTTAAATAAAACTAATATCCTTGAAAGCAATCCAAAAATAAGTCTCCCTATGACCTATATAAAGTTCATCTACCAAAAACATAACTAGAAGCTTCTTCTCACAACCAACTCTCACACTGCTAGCCCAAGCAGTCACAAGCCTAACATTCATTTCCATCTGCAAGATTATATTACATATTTCCACAGTCAGTGGGGAGTAACTAGCAGTTCTCTCAGAACAATAGCAATCAAAGCACTATTCAGAGGTAGATTATTAAGAAAGGAATAACATGCAATCATTACATCATATCATGCACACAGAAATCATAAAGCTCATAGATAAATCAAGAGACCATTAAGTACACATGATATAGTGAGTGACATAATTCTAATATAAATAAATAATAATAATAATAAATCAAAATACAACAAGTTATTGTGTCAGAAACCGAACGCCAGTGATTCGCAAATCACTTCCTAAGGTTTGTCAGATCGCAATCTCCAGGTCAGTCTATGGGCTTACGTTCCCCACCGCCTGTGTCTAAGAATGGCCAAACTCCCGATGCTGGGTAGAACACGCAGAACTCCCTGACCTCTCGGACGACAACAATTAACCCAGGTGTACCCCTAGTTCGCAAACCAGGTGGTTGGCATGTTCTTAACCGGGGACTACATCTATCCCACCGGATATTCTTATCTCAAAATACAATCATGCATACAATCTAAGTATCATTCATAAAAAATATTCGTCAAAAAGGGGATGCCACCCGGCCTTATACCCACAGTTCATCAAAACAGTTCTTCATAATTCCTCAAAATAAATGACCTATAAAATATTCAACAAATAACTCTCACAATAACACTTGAACATTCCCAAACATCAACAATGACAATATACTGGTTTTTACAGCAACCACACTCAATCACAAATACATCACCAATTAACTCTAAATCATATTCATTAAAAGAGTAATAACAATTAAATCATTTTATTCCATAAATCAAACCTAAACATGTGGTTACTCAAATGATGCATACTGTATACTACTAAAAATCAGCAACCCAGAATATATTAAATTATAAATTATATCTGATTTACAAGCCCTCAAACAATTTAATAGTGTGTCCTCAATTTCATCACAAAAACACCATAATAATTATGAAACTAATAAATTCGAGCAGTAAAATCACACAAAAATTATCATATAACCCTAATAGCTCTACTGACATGGTTATTTATAATTTTCGGACTCAAAAAGTATTTTTAACAGTTAATATACAGATTCCTCAAATAAGCCATTATAATAATAAAAAATATAAAAAGACGCCCAAAAATTACCAAAATTTCATATAACATGTAAAAACTCACGGAAATATATATTATTGAAATAAATTAATTTTTCTTCCTCTATAAATAATTTTAATGAATTATATACTGACTGAACAGAAATTACAAAAACAGATATATCAATTAATTAAAACAGTAAACAGTAGATACAAATTATTCTAAGGCTTGGAATACATTTGACGCATGTAACATGATCTAAGAAAAATGATTTCATCAATTTTAACAGTCGTTCAATAATTATTATGAAATTTAGCCAAAAACGCACAAAATACTAATTAAATCAAATAAACATTAAAAATCATGCAAAAATTATTTTTCTCTACACAGTATTCAAATAGCATATGTCACGTATGTTCATGTAAAATTTTGTCAAAAATCTCATTCAAAAAGTATTTTAGATAATTCCTAACGTATTAATCTAATACCGAATACTACTCTAATCACTATGTTTCTAGGATAACAACTAGTTACCTGAATCGTCGGAGGCGAGCTGAAAACTCCTAGAAATCCCCACAATAGGCGTGTGATCCTCTTCTTCTTCAAATTCCAAGCACCAAGTATAAGGAAAAAGCCACAAAAACAATTCACGAACAATTATCAAAGAGAAGAAATGAAGAAAATTTGAGAGAATGAAAATGGTGATGATGGTGATGATGATGGACGAAAATATGGAAGAATGAAAGCCAAAAGTTCTGATTTTCTAATCAGAATTTGAAGTGAATTAAGAGGTTTAATGAGGTTTAATTAAAGAAATCATTAAGGGGGGGTTATGGGGGTTATAAGGCATCAAAGAGTCTTGAGGAAAACAAAAGAGAAAAGAAAAGGAGAAGCCTCTCCTATTACTTCACTTGGCCGACTGCCCCAAGCCCACACACCCACAAAAACTTTCGGCCCAAATTCAACAACGATCCATGCTCCGAAAGCCCGATACGCGATAAAACGGTTAAATCCTAAATCGCGCCTAAACTTTGAAAATACTTAATAATAAAAATAATTCTAATAAATTATATTATAAATATAAATGAAATAAACACATTGACACGCCATAAAAATAAAAATAATAATTCGGCTCCCAAAATTATAAAATAAAAATAATTAATTTAGAGAAAATAATAGTTTTTAGAGAAAATTCTTGCGAAAAAAAACTAGGAGCAAAATTATGGGTTGTTACAATGAGTGAGTAGTTTCATTTCTAGGATTGTGGGGATCTATGTATGCAATGAGGGATTAATAGATTAATATAATTACCCTTTATTTCAATTGTTTCCTGTGATTGAATCGTTCATGCTAGATTTATGAATTAGGCCTGATTTGTATTTCTATTATCGCAATATTGAATCTACTTCGAGAGGAGAGATTTCGTATAGGCTTTCAATCATTAGGCATAGTGATCCTTGACCATGCGAGAGCGGCTAGGTGATCTTTGAGGGAGGTAATGTTCGAGAGAAATTACATGTGCCCTAGATAAATTGACTTATTGGGTAGTTATTATTCGTCTCTGATATCCTGAATTGTATGCATAGTGATCCATAGTCCTAGTTCTTTATTAATTGATACATACCTTCATATTTAGTTCTTTCATTTGCCTATTAGTTTAGTCACACACCCATTTTCAACTGATTTAGTTAGTATAATATTAGAATCCAGATACAATAATATAACTTTCTCCCTGTGGATTCGATCCTGACTTCCCTGACTACTTGTTAGTGGACTTTAGGTTATTTTTGATAAGGTGACACGACTTTAGCCTGTCAATGATCCCATGATCTAATAGGTCAACAATCTCTGCTCTACTTAAGTTGGTGTCGTAAAGTTTGATATTTGCTTTGAAGAGGCCTGTATAATCTATTTGTTCTGCATTAACTTCTTCACACATTATTGTCAAGATTTCCTATTGAATTTCTACGCCTTGGATTCTTCTTCCATTAATTGGTTCTCCAAACTGTAATTCTACTAACTTTTTCTGGAGGCTGATCATGTGTTGTATTACACTATCTTCAACCTTTGGTGCTATGATTTCTACTACGTCTGTTCCACCATATTTTTCTAGTAGTTGTTGTAGTGTTTCTTGTGTTTTTAGTTTTAGTCTAGGTGTAAGGTAGTGGAAGGGAATATTTTTATGTGGTGTAAATCCTTTTTTCATAAAGGAGGTAGAATATGTAGCTGGTTGAGTTTTAAGGCTAGTGTTCTGCTCTGTTATTTTTGTGAGTTCTTGTAGGAGATGATGCAGTTCTGTTACAAGATTACAGTTGTGTTTACCAATAAGGTAAATTGTATTGGCCTTATAAGCACACTCTTGTTGTAACTCTATCATTTCTTTCTGAATTTTAAAAAACTGATCATTCATAGCCTTATTAGGGCTTGACTGTAATAACTTTTGTGAGTAAGTTGGAGGGTAAAAACCTCTGCTGTAAGTAGGATCTGGAACAGGGGTTCCAGGCTGTGAAGAGGAGGGTTTGAATTCTCCTCTTTGTACTGGGTTAAAGGTGGTATCAACGCCTTTATCTGCTACAAAGAAGTTTGGTCCTAATTTTAGTTTAGCAAAATCCATTGCTTCCCCAAAATTATGGAACCCTTTAAACAAGGGGGCTAGAAAACCCTCTATTTGTTGTAACACTTGGTGCCATGTGCGATAGACTCTAGGTCTTCGACCATGTACCATTGAATAGAAACTAAAATACCTTGAAAGAGGTTTTTGTTGTATTTTGTTAAAATAATAGGTAAGATAATTTAATGTCAGTACCTTATGCTGTGTAGACTACATGACCCATAAGTTATCACAGATAACTTGTTGTGTATTATCTAATGTTTCTCCTTTCAAGGGTTTGAATCCTTCACTTGGTTCAACGCTGTATAATTTATTTTTTCCGAAGGAAAATTCTTCTATCTTTACCTGGTTGCAAGATGAGCTAGCACTGTGTGTAGAACTACTGGATTTAAGCTTATTAGCTTTATCCATTCTTCTGTATGTATTTGTCAATTATTCGAGACAACACATCAGCTAGATTATTATTTATACCTTTGATGTGTTCAAACACTATCTGATAGCTTTTTCCTGCAATTAGATCTTGAAAGTTAATCCCACGTTTATTATTAACCTTCGTACTATTATTGTTTTTAATAAATTTAACTATGGCTTCACAATATGTTCTAACTGTGATTTCTCTATCTAGATGTATTTTAAACTTTTCTAGAGCATTAATGACGCCTTGTATTTCATAATCTATTGAAGATCAATTAGTACTAGGTTTGAAGTTTCCACTTGCATACCCTGCTAATGTTTCTTCTACTTTAGGACTATATTTATTAGGTTTGGTTAGCAATACTGGTCCCCATCCTTCTTTACTACCATCCGTTTCGATAATGAGATAATTTTTCATTAAGGGTAATTCTAATGGTTTAAGTGTTTTTACCTTTTCTTTGATTTTTAAAACTAGCTAGACATCTTCTTGGTTAAAGTATTTTTGTCCGTTCTTTGAAGTTTTGCCATATAAAGGTCCTACTAATTTTGATAGGTTTGGGATAAACTTCCTAGCATAATTTAAAAGTCCTAAGAAAGCTTGAAGCTGTTTTCCATCTTTCATTTTATCTGGGAATTCTAATATCTTTTTAGCAATATGATTTTGTAATTGAATTTTTCCATTGCCAATTTATAATCCTAAGAACTGTATCTTTTCCTTAAACACTTCCATTTTTGAATCAGCTATTACAATTCCTTCTTTATCTATAATGCTGAAAACTTCTTCTAAGTGTTTTGTATGTTCCTGTATAGATTTTGAAGCAACTAAAATATCATCAATATAAACAAAGCAAAAATTTAATTTTCCAAAGATGCTATCCATAAATCTCTGGAATAGAGCTGGAGCATTATTTTAAACCAAATGAAAGAACCTCCATTGAAAATGTCCTTCACTGCAAATGAATGCTATTCATGGTTTAAAACTGTCTGTTAATTTAATCTGGTTATACCCTGATTTTAAATCAAATTGACTAAATATATCTCTATCTTGGATTAAATTGATTAATGTATCCTTATTTCATATACAGTAACCATCATCTACTAAATTATCAATTTTTTTTTTGGTTATCTATAACAATTTTGAATTGCCAAAAAAAAAATTTATAAACTATGCAAGCTTTCCCTCGCTTAAGTTCACTGTGGTTTTGGACTATGAATGTTGCACTCCTATGAGGACTATTTGATTTTTCAATTAATCCTGCTTTGAGCATTTCATTTATTTGTTTTTAAAATTCTTCTTTTTCTTTAGGGGAATAATCTATATTAGCTGTAGTGATAGTTATATCAGGATTTACTAATGTCATTGGCAATTAAGCCTTTAGTTCAATGTTTTTGAATTGTACGATACATTGGAAGTTTGGTGTATATTACACCCTTTTCTAATTCTCTAAACTACTCATACTGAAGGAAACTTACTGCTTCTGTTTCAGGCTGTAATTGATTTTCTTCTCCAAAAAAAATCTATTTCTCAATTATGTCCACCACGCTTCCGCAACAAATTCTGATTTCTACTGATAATAACGTGTTGGTATATGGTAAATATTTTTACTGATTGTAATGCTATTCTGAGTAATGGAGATACTACCTTGCTGAGAAATTATAAAATTTAAACCTAACAAGAACTGGGTTCTGGAATTATAAGCTGGTGAAATGTTAATTTGAGGCTGCTCTATTTCTGATGCTAAGGGTTGCTTTTCTTCTATTCTTTTAACCCTTCTAATAGTTTCTGCTACTTGTTCTTCTATAATTTCTATTGTATTAAGAATATTGGAACTGCTTTCTCCTGTTTCAATCGTTCTAGGAACTAGTTCTTCTACTGGTTTTTCTAGGCAATGTCTACAAGCTTCTACAAAGCAAGCATTACATTGGTATCTTAACTCTATTGCTGGAAACCAATGACATAAATGACATGGTTTATCTTCTGTTCCTCTTCTATGAACCCAATGGTGTTCACATTCTGTATTAGTCATAATATATTCTATTTCTGTTTCATCGTCTTCTATAAAACTATATACTGAGTCATCATCTGAGTCAGCATCTTTAACATTATCAAATCCTACCTTTTCTGCTTCTTCTACTAAGTAAGATCGTTCTTGGTTTTTATACTTCTTTGGACATGTTCTAGCAAAATGTCCTTCTTCTCCACAAATAAAACATTGACAACTTCTGTTTTTTGGTTTACTGAAATGGTGTCCTTTCTGAGGTTTGCCTCTACCTTTCTCAAAATATTTAGATTTCCTAAATTTCTTTTTGCATTTGGGTCTATACCCATAATTCTGTGGTGTGTAAATGGCTCTTCTACATAATGCATAAGACTGTTTCTTTACTTCTTGATTTCCATTTCTTCTGTGCATTTTTCTTTAAGGTATTGCTATGTGAAAGCAATTCTAGGTCCTATTCCTAGGTTTTCCATTGTTCCATAGCGCTTTATCCAATCGTCATAAATTTGTTTTCCTAATGTTCCTGGTAATTTTTGGAAATATTTTTCTGCTAAGGAATCATCTAATGCTCTATTTGTTAATGTTATATTGCGTATAAAATCTCTAGAGAATTCATTAATGTATTCGAATTTTGAAATTGACAGTTGTTCTAGATTTCAAATTGCTTGGTCTTGTTGAATTACAGTAGCTGCTTGTGGTGTTGTACCTATGACTATAATTCTAATTAAGTTTGTGAAATTATTAGGATTATTTCCCATTGCTTTTATGTTGTTTAGCTTGTCTCGATGTTTAGTCTTATAGGCCATATACAGGCCATGAGCTGTTTCTCCTAAGAATGTTTCTAAATAAGCAAACATATCTGTTTCTTCTTAATTAGCTAGTCTTGCCCATTCCTGGATAATAAATTGTTCCCAATCTTGTATAAGGGAGTTATACTACTGAGGGGTTATATAATCTAGGTTTAGCAATCTAGGGTTATAAGGGATGTTCTTATAAGGTTTTCCAAAGGATTTAAATCCTTCGTTAGCCAGATTGTACTCCTTTGACTGTTTCCATACTGGTCTGTCTGGTGGTCCAGTCATGTATTCATCTGATGGATTATAGACATCACCATATGAACTTTCTCCATTAGCCATAAAGGCTGCTTCTGTTATGTGGATACTATCTGGTCCTAATTTGCCATCCTAGATTAGATCTATTTTTTCTATAAGATATTTTTTTTTGTATTTCTTCTTCAGCTTCAGAGTAGGTCATTCCTAAATCATTCATTAGTTCAATAGTAATGTCATCTAATACTTCTCTGATATTGTATATCAAAAAATCCTTTTTAAAGATTTCTTCTCTAGTTTTAGTGTGTATTTGACTAATAAGAACTTCGTGTTCTTCTTCTAGCTAATCTTCATTTATTCTTGTGTAATTTCCTAAGTCTGTGAAATTTTCCTCTGTAACAATTTATGTATCCACCCAAAAACACCCAAAACAGCAATAAACACTATGTTTTCTTGCTAAAAGCCTCCTTCTTATAGCCTATAATAGCCTAGTAATTTTTTGTTCTGTCCAATCTTCAAATACTCAACTATTTCCGCCTCCAAAAGAGGATATACACCTCTTTAATCTGGTATCAGAGCAAGTAACAATTCTAGCTGAAAGACTGTTCGAGGCCACAGGACGGAAACCAGGGTGTAGTACATCGCCGGCAATTAGTAGGCAGTCTCAAGGTAGTATTGTTATTTAATTTTATACCTTTGTCATAAAAATGTGTGTGAGTATTTCTTGATAAAAAGAACTTAAATGAACAGTGGAAAAGCTATAAGGTGTTTTAATCATTGAAGAAAATTTAGAGACAATTGCATACGTAGATCTTGCTTATAATTTCAAAGATAGACATATTGTATCATTAGACAAATACAAGTTTCTTTGTAGATTTGATAGTAAGTTTAATCATATATTACACAGCGATAATTCCCACCTTAATAGCATAACAGACCTATTAATTAGTTTAGCAGATAACCTAGAAAAATAAAATTATCACGAATCTTTAGATAAAATAATCAGAGCTTTTATCGATAATAGAAAACTTCTAAAAGAAGTCCAAAATAATAACGATTTCTTAAGATCATAGATTAGTTCATTAAGTAAAGAAGTTAAGACCTTAAAAGACAAAACTCCTACTAAGGAAGAGGTTAAACAGCTTAGTTTTGATATAAAACATAACAAGCCTAAACTCATAGAATTAGAGACTAAAAACATCTTTAACCAAACCACAGATAAATTAAGTAAAGTTGAAGCTTTGCTTCAAGAGGTAAAAGAATTAGTGTTAGGTCAATGTCCCGAAAAAATAGGGAAGATTATTTAACAGCTGAAAGTAATCAAAGAATATTTAGATTTTACAGATAACGAATTTGCAACTTATAATCCACCAACAAAAGGGGATAAGTATAATACCATTAGATTTAATATTTTAACAGATTAATTTTAGATCTAAAGCAAGCAAATAATAGAATTAAAAGACAAACTTAGAAGTGTCAAAGGACAGGCTTCAGGTACGAACGAAGAAAGTTTAATCAAAGCCTTTAAGAATCTTAGTATTTCTCCAGAAGGAATAATTAAAAAGGCTAAACCGATAACAGAGTTTAAATATTTTATACCAAAACCAGCAAAAGGACTAGTTTACCAGGAACAAGTAGATCTTTAAGCAGATCTTCAAGCACAATAACAAAAACAGCAGAAGAAGTAGACACTAATAAAAGATTTAGTCCCTTCAAGTGGTTAACTAAGAAAGAGCCTATATCCCAGTTAGAAGAATTAATAGATATAGAGCAAAGCTTAGATAGATTTAGAAATAACAGAGTAAAATTGTTAGAATCAAAACTTTATATAATCAAGGAATATTCGACAGATCAACCATAGTATTTAGAACGTATAGAGAAGAAGCCATCAGCGTAATATTGGATCTGAAAATATAGAACTTATATCACCACAGACAGTCAAAACCTTAACAAAAAAGCATAATTATCTTCATCTAGGAATGATAATTATAGGAGTTAAAGCCTTAATTATAAAAAAAAAAAAAAAATAGGAACTAAAGCCTTGTTATTAATAGTAGACAATAGTTGGACAAACCCAGAAAAAGCTATTCTATCAAGAATGGAAGTAGACCTATCATCTAATAGAGGATTATTTTACTGCGTACTAGATGTCTTAAAATCAATTAAAGATACTAATAATCTCAGTATTATAGTTAAAACCAAGGGTTTTGAAGGTTTCAAAGGCAATAACTTGTCAGTAACAATAGGAACTATAGCTAAACTCAGTAAAACTACTACTACAAACTATAAGTTAGAAGTAGATAAAGTTATTAAAACTATGATGTCCAAAGGGATAAAAATGATAGAACCAACAGTTATAGATAGGGAAATCTTAGCAGGAGAAGAATGAAAACTCTCAGAGTTATTTCAAAACCATAAAAATAGTCCTTTAGTCCCACAAAGTAGTTATATGTATAAGGATAATAAAGGAAGACTTTCAGTTTGATTTGGAGAATATGAAGAAAAAGTAGATCTAGATATAGAAACTGAAGAATATAATACAAAATATAGCTTAGCAAATTACGAACTCAGTGAAATAGCTAAAGAAGTACAAGAATTAAGAAGAAAAATAGAAATAGCAAAGGCAGAAAAAGAAAATATTAGTAAAAGGCTTAACTATATCTTATTTACAGATTGTCAGAGATACACTAGTGCTAAGTTATATACAGAAGAAGGTCAAAAAATGAGAGAAATTGACCAACTAGAAAAACAATTAGAAGGAAAAAGAAAAGAAATATCACTTTTTAATGAAGAAGAACCACCTACTTATGATGAAAGTGATACAGAGGAAAATTTCACAAACTTAGGAAATTACACAAGAATAAATGAAGTTCAGCTAGAAGAAGAACAAGAAGTTCTTATTATTCAAATACAGACTAAAACTAGAGAAGAAATCTTTAAAAAGGATTTTCAGATATATAATATCAGATAAGTATTAGATGATATAACTATAGAACTAATGAATGATTTAGGAATGACCTACTCTGAAGCTGAAGAAGAAGTACAAAAAAAAATATCATATTGAAAAAATAGATCTATTCCAGGAAGGCAAATTAGGACCAGATAGTATCCACAGAACAGAAGCAGCCTTTATGGCTAATGGAGAAAGTTCATATGGTGATGTCTATAATCCATCAGATGAATACATGACTGGACCACCAGACAGACCAGTATGGAAACAATCAAGGGAGTACAATCCGGCTAACGAAGGATTAAAATCCTTTGGAAAACCTTATAAGAACATCCTTTATAACCCCAGATTGCTAAACCTAGATTATGTAACCCCTCAGCAGTATAACTCCCTTATACAAGATTCGGAACGGTTAATTATACAGGAATGGGCAAGACTAGCTAATAAAGAAGAAGCAGATATGTTTTCTTATTTAGAAACATTCTTAGGAGAAACAGCTCATGGCCTGTATATGGCCTATAAGACTAAACATCCAGACAAGCTAAACAACATAAAAGCAATGGGAAATAATCCCAATAATTTCACAAACTTAATTAGAATTATAGTCATAGGTACAACACCACAAGCAGATAATGTAATTCAACAAGACCAAGAAATTAGAAATCTAGAACAGCTGTCAATTTCAAAATTCGACTACATTAATAAATTCTCTAGAGATTTTATGCGCAATATAGCATTAACAAATAGAGCATTAGACGATTCCTTAGCAGATATATATTTCCAAAAATTACCAGGAACTTTAGGAAAACAAATTCATGACGATTGGATAAATCGCTATGGAACAATAGAAAACCTAAGAATAGGACCTAGAATTGCTTTCACATACCAATACCTTAAAGAAAAATGCACAAAAGAAATGGCAAATCAAGAAGTAAAGAAACAGTCTTATGCATTATGTAGAAGAGTCATGTACACACCACAGAATTATGGGTATAGACCCAAATACAAAAAGAAATTTAGGAAATCTAAATATTTTGAGAAAGATAGAGGCAAACCTCAGAAAGGACACCATTTCAGTAAATCAAAAAACAGAAGTTGTCAATATTTTATTTGTGGAGAAGAAGGACATTTTGCTAGAACATGTTCAAAGAAGTTTAAAAACCAAGAACGATCTTACTTAGTAGAAGAAGAAGAAAAGGTAGGATTTGATAATATTAAAGATGCTGACTCAGATGACGACTCATTATATAGTTTTATAGAAGAGGATGAAACAGAAATAGAATATATCATGACTAATACAGAATGTGAACACCATTGGGTTCATAGAAGAGGAACAGAAGATAAACCATGTCATTTATGTCAATGGTTTCCAGCAATAGAGTTAAGATACCAATGTAATGCTTGCTTTCTAGAAGCCTGTAGACATTGCCTAGAAAAACAAGTAGAAGAACTAGTTCCTAGAACGATTGAAACAGGAGAAAGTAGTTCTAATATTCTTAATAAAATAGAAATTATAGAAGAACAAGTAGCGAAACTATTAGAAGGGTTAAAAGAATAGAAGAAAAGAAACCCTTAGCATCGAAATAGAGCAGTCTCTTCAAAATGAAGAAGAAATTATTAGTTACATAAAGACACCACTCGTATACCAGCCCGGGGTTTACAAGTAGCCCACAAACTATGGTTGACCCCCAAGCCACGGTTGAAACTTATGCTATAATAGATACGGGATGCACTAAGAGCCAAATTACTATGAACCTAGTACCACTCAATTCAAACTAAAACATAAAGACATTATCACCAATATCTTAGCAGATAGGAAAACATGTTTAATAGAATACTATGTTAAGCCCATAGCCATACAATTTAAAGATTTTACAGGAGGATATAGCCAAAAATACGACATACCTCAAATTAACATTTCACCAGCTTATAATTCCAGAACCTAGTTCTTGTTTGGTTTAAATTTTATAATTTCTTAGCAAGGTAGTATCTCAATTACTCATAATAGCATTACAATCAGTAAAAATATTTACCATATACCAACACGTTATTATCGGCAGAAATCAGAATTGCTGCAGAAGCATGGTGGACAAAATAGAGAATTAGATTTTTTAGGAGAAGAAAATCAATTACAGCCTGAATCAGAAGCAGTAAGTTTCCTTCAGTATGAGGAGTTTAGAGAATTAGAAAAGGGTGTAATATACACCAAACTTCCAATGTATCCCACAATTCAAAAACATAGAACTAAAGGTTTAATTGCCAATGACATTAGTAAATGTAGAGTTAAAACTGTTATCAATCAACAGGTTAAAAATCCATATATAACTATCACTACAGCTAATATAGATTATTCCCCTAAAGAAAAAGAAGAATTTAAAAAATAAATAAATGAAATGCTCAAAGCAGGATTAATTGAAAAATCAAATAGTCCTCATAGGAGTGCAGCATTCATAGTCAAAAACCACAGTGAACTTAAGCGAGGGAAAGCTCGCATAGTTTATAATAACAAAAGGCTAAATGATAATTTAGTAGATGCTGGTTATTGTATACCTAATAAGGATACATTAATCAATTTAATCCAAGATAGAAATATGTTTAGTAAATTTGATTTAAAATCAGGGTATAACAGATTAAATTAACAGACAGTTTTAAACCATGGACAACATTCATTTGCAGTGAAGGACATTTTTAATGGAAAGTTCTTTCATTTGGTTTAAAAAATGCTCCAGCTATATTCCAGAGATTTATGGATAGCATCTTTGGAAAATTAAATTTTTGCTTTGTTTATATTGATGATATTTTAGTTGCTTCAAAATCTATACAGGAATAGACAAAACACTTAGAAGAAGTTTTCAATATTATAGATAAAGAAGGAATTGTAATTGCTGATTCCAAAATGGAATTGTTTAAGAAAAAGATACAGTTCTTAGGATTAGAAATTGGCAATGGAAAAATTAAATTACCAAATCACATTGCTAAAAAGATATTAGAATTTCCAGATAAATGGAAGACAGAAAACAGTTTCAAGCTTTCTTAGGACTTTTAGATTATGCTAGGAAATTTGACCAAAAATTTCAAAACTAGTAGGACCTTTATATGGCAAAACTTCAAAGAACGGACAAAAATACTTTAACTAAGAAGATGTCCAGCTACTTTTTAAAATCAAAGAAAAGGTAAAAACACTTAAACCATTAGAATTACCCTTAATCACAGATTATCTCATTATCGAAACGGGTGGTAGTAAAGAAGGATGAGAAGCAGTATTGCTAACCAAACCTAATAAATATAGTCCTAAAGTAGAAGAAAAATTAGCAGGGTATACAAGTGGAAACTTCAAACCTAGTACTAATTGGTCTACAATAGATTATGATATACAAGCCGTCATAGATGCTCTAGAAAATTTTAAAATACATCTAGATAGAGACATCACTGTTAGAATAGATTGTGAAGCCATGGTTAAATTTATTAAAAACAGTAATAGTAAGAAGGTTAATAATAAACGTTGGATTAACTTTCAAGATCTAATTGCAGGAAAAGGCTATCAGATAGTGTTTGAACACATCAAAGGTATAAATAATAATCTAGCTGATGTGTGGTCTCGAATAATTGACAGATACAAGGATAAAGCTAATTTGCTTAAATCCAGCAGTTCTATACACAGTGCTAGCTCATCTAGCAACTAGGTAAAGATAGAAGAATTTTCCTTCGGAAAACAAAAATTATATAGGGTTGAAGGAAGTAAAGGATTCAAACCCTTGAAAGGAGAAACATTAGCTAGATAAAACACAGCAAGTTATCTCTAATAACTTATGGGTCATGCAGTCTACACAGCATAAGGTACTGACATTAAATTGTCTTACCTATTATTTTAATAAAATACAACAAAAACCTCTTTTAAGGAATTTTAGTTTCTATTCAGTGGTACATGGTTGAAGACCTGGAGTCTATCGCACATGGCACCAAGTGTTACAGCAAATAGAGGGTTTCCCAGCCCCCTTGTTTAAAGGGTTCCATAATTTTGGGGAAGCAATGGATTTTGCTAAACTAAAATTAGGACCAAACTTCTTTGTAGCAGATAAAGGCGTTGATACCACCTTTAACCCAGTACAAAGAGGAGAATTCAAACCCTCCTCTACACAGCCTGGAACCCCTGTTCCAGATCCTACTTACAGTAGAGGTTTCTACCCTCCAACTTACTCACAAAAGTTATTACAGTCAAGCCCTAATAAGGCTATGAATGATCAGTTCTTTAAAATTCAGAAAGAAATGATAGAGTTACAACAAGAGTGTGCTTATAAGGCCAATACAATTGACCTTATTGGTAAACACAACTGCAATCTTGTAACAGAACTGCATCATGTCCGACAAGAACTCACAAAAAAAACAAAGCAAAACAGTAGCAGTAAAACTCAGCTAGCTACATATTCTACCTCCTTTATGAAAAAAAGGATTTACACCACATAAAAATATTCCCTTCCGCTACCTTACACCTACACTAAAACTAAAAACACAAGAAACACTACGACAACTATTAGAAAAAGATGGTGGAACAGACGTAGTAGAAATCATAGCACAAAAGGTTGAAGTTGAGTATTTGAAGATTGGATAGAACAAAAAATTACTAGGCTACTTTAAGTTATAAGAAGGAGGCTTTTAGCAAGAAAACATGGTGTTTATTGCTCTTTTGGGTGTTTTTGGGTGGATACATAAATTCACTCGCCTACTACCGATGCGGAATGAAGTTATTTATAATGAAAACCGAAAATTACTATTACTAAAGCAGAAGGTGACTCACCCCTGCTTTTACAAAGAGACTTTTACTTTTCTAAAAGTAATGGCTCTGGTTTAAAGAACAACAAAAGCAGAGATAAGGTGTCTGCTTTTTAAAGAAAAGCTATAACTATTAAATAATGGATGATGACTCATCACCCATTAGTACAGAGTAAAACAGTAGTAGACTTAATCTTACGGATTTCGTCCCTGTAGTTGTATTTATGTGTCGCCATCTTCATCAGTGAGAAATTGTTCTGCCATTTCTACATCCTATAATGGTTCTCCATATGGAGGAATGTTTAGCTTGATATTCAATGGTCCCCATATCTTGAAGTATGGTCCTTCCGCTAAGAGATTACGATTACGCTAGTTTGAGATTTTTGGTGGTTTTTCCCGCATAAGCCATTTGTATGATTCTGGCTTATTAACATACTTGGAAGTTTTGAGGATTGCTTGATGTGGACTAAAAATACTGGATTGATGTATACTTGTTGGTAAGCTGGTCGTTGGTGTAAACCTTCAACCTTAGGTAAGGTGCTGATAACTTGGACTATACTAGATCCGGTTGCCATGTTAGGTTCTCCTATATGGCAGTACTGTAAGCAATAGGTGAGTCTGTCACCTAGTCCTGCTGGAATATCATTATTGTTTCTGTAGTAGAGTATGTTGATCATCCCATGATCTAATAGATCAACAATCTCTGCTCTCCTTAAGTTGGTGTCGTAAAGTTTGATATTTGCTTTGAAGAGGCCTGTATAAACTATTTGTTCTCGCATTTACTTCTTCACACATTATTGTCAAGATTTCCTGTTGAATTTCTACGCCTTGGATTCTTCTTCCATTAATTGGTTCTCCAAAGTGTAATTCTACTAACTTTTTCGGAGGCCGATCATGTGTTATATTACACTATCTTCACCCTTTTGTGCTATGATTTCTACTACATATGTTCCATCATCTTTTTCTAGTAGTTGATGTAGTGTTTCTTGTGTTTTTAGTTTTAGTCTAGGTGTAAGGTAGTGGAAGGGAATATTTTTATGTGGTGTAAATCCTTTTTTCATAAAGGAGATAGAATATGAAGGAGCTGAGTTTTAAGGCTACTGTTTTGCTCTGTTATTTTTGTGAGTTCTTGTCGGAGATGATGCAGTTCTGTTACAAGATTGCAGTTGTGTTTACTAATAAGGTCAATTGTATTGGCCTTATAAGCACATTCTTGTTGTAACTCTATCATTTCTTTCTGAATTTTAAAGAACTGATCATTCATAGCCTTATTAGGGCTTGACTGTAATAACTTTTGTGAGTAAGTTGGTGGGTAAAAACCTCTCCGTAAGCGGGATCCGGGAACAGGGGTTCAGTCGTGAAGAGGAGGGTTTGAATTCTCCTCTTTGTACGAGATTAAAGGTTGTATCAACGCCTTTATCTGCTATAAAGAAGTTTGGTCCTAATTTTAGTTTAGCAAAATCCATTACTTCCCCAAAATTATGGAACCCTTTTAACAAGGGGGCTGGAAAACCCTCTATTTGCTGTAACACTTGGTGCCATGTGCGATAGACTCTAGGTCTTCGACCATGTACCACTGAATAGAAACTAAAATTCCTTGAAAGAGGTTTTTGTTGTATTTTATTAAAATAATAGGTAAGATAATTTAATGTCAATACCATATGCTATGTAGACTGCATGACCCATAAGTTATCACAGATAACTTGCGGTGTTTTATCTAGCTAATGTTTCTCCTTTCAAGGGTTTGAATCCTTTACTTGGTTCAACGCTGTATAATTTATTTTTTCCGAAGGAAAATTCTTCTATATTTACTTGGTTGCTAGATGAGCTAGCACTTGTGTGTAGAACCGCTGGATTTAAGCTTATTCACTTTATCCATGTATCTCGTCAATTATTCGAGACAACACATCGCCTAGATTATTATTTATACCTTTGATGTGTTCAAACACTATCTCGATAGCCTTTTCCCGCAATTAGATCTTGAAAGTTAATCCAACATTTATTATTAACCCTCTTACTATTACTGTTTTTAATAAATTTAACTATGGCTTCACAATCTGTTCTAACCGTGAATTCTTTATCTAGATGTATTTTAAACTTTTCTAGAGCATTTATGACGGCTCGTATTTCATAATCTATTGAAGACCAATTAGTACTAGGTTTGAAGTTTCCACTTGCATACCCCGATAATTTTTCTTCTACTTTAGGACTATATTTATTAGGTTTGGTTAGCAATCTTGCTCCCCATCCTTCTTTACTACCATCCGTTTCGATAATTAGATAATCTGTGATTAAGGGTAATGCCATTAGTTTAAGTGTTTTTACCTTTTCTTTGATTTTTAAAACTTGCTGGACATCTTCTTGGTTAAAGTATTTTTGTCCATTCTTTGAAGTTTTGCCATATAAAGCTCCTACTAATTTTGATAGGTTTGGGATAAATTTCATGAAGCTGTTTTCTGTCTTCCATTTTATCTGGGAATTCTAATATCTTTTTAGCAATGTGATCTTGTAATTGAATTTTTCCTTTGCCAATTTCTAATCCTACGAACTGTATCTTTTTCTTAAACAATTCCATTTTGGAATCAGCTATTACAATTCCTTCTTTATCTATAATGCTGAAAACTTCTTCTAAGTGTTTTGTATGTTCATGTATAGATTTTGAAGCAACTAAAATATCATCAATATAAACAAAGCAAAAATTTAATTTTCCAAAGATGCTATCCATTATAGCTGGAGCATTTTTTAAACCAAATGAAAGAACATTCCATTGAAAATGTCCTGCACTGCAAATGAATGTTGTCCATGGTTTAAAACTGTCTGTTAATTTAATCTGGTTATACCCTGATTTTAAATCAAATTTACTAAATATATTTCTATCTTGGATTAAATTGATTAATGTATCCTTATTAGGTATACAGTAACCATCATCTACTAAATTATCATTTAGCCTTTTGTAATTATAAACTATGCGAGCTTTTCCTCGCTTAAGTTCACTTTTGTTTTGGACTATGAATGATGCACTCTTATGAGGACTATTTGATTTTTCAATTAATCCTGCTTTGAGCATTTCATTTATTTGTTTTTTAAATTCTTCTTTTTCCTTAAGGGAATAATCTATATTACCTGTAGTGATAGTAATATCTGGATTTTTAACCTGTTGATTAATACCAGTTTTAACTCTACATTTACTAATGTCATTGGCAATTAAGCCTTTAGTTCTAACTTTTTGAATTGTAGGATACATTGGAAGTTTGGTATATATTACACCCTTTTCTAATTCTCTAAACTCCTCGTACTGAAGGAAACTTACTGCTTCTGATTCAGGCTGTAATTGATTTTCATATCCTAAAAAATCGAATTCTCTATTTTGTCCACCACGCTTCCGCAGCAATTCTGATTTCTACTGATAATAACGAGTTGGTATATGGTAAATATTTTTTACTGATTGCAATGTTATTCTGAGTAATGGAGATACTACCTTGCTAAGAAATTATAAAATTTAAACCTAACAAGAACTGGGTTCTGGAATTATAAGTTGGTGAAATGTTAATTTGAGGTATGTCGTATTTTTGGCTATATCCTCCTGCAAAATCTTTAAATGGTATGGCTATGGGCTTAACATAGTATTCTATTAAACATGTTTTCCCATCAGTAACCCCTCAACATTATAACTCCCTTATACAAGATTGGGAACAGTTAATTATCCAGGAATTGGCAAGACTAGCTAATAAAGAAGAAACATATATGTTTGCTTATTTAGAAACATTCTTAGGAGAAACAGCTAAATTGATTAATATATCCCAATAAATAGCTTCATTCTGCATCAGTAGTAGGCATAGTGAATTTATGTATCCACCCAAAAACACCCAAAAGAGCAATAAACACCATGTTTTCTTGCTAAAAGCCTCCTTCTTATAGCTTAAAGTGCAATAAAAGTTGCATCATTAGAATATGGGGATGAGCTTAGAGTTCAGAGAGATGGTATTGTTGAGAAATTATACATAAATTGCCATAACTTTGAAAGACCACCTTCTAATGGGTTTGCCACAAATGCTGTGGTTGATGCTGTTTTTGGGACTGAGAGTGAGATTGTACCCCATAAATCTGTTTCGCCTTCGACTCCGGTTTCGATTGGTGGTGGCGATGATGATGAGGAGGAGGGGCAGGAACAGAATAGAAGGTTTGTTGAGAATCTGGATGAGGAAAATGAAGATGATGAGCTCAGAAGAATTTTATCTATTAAAGAACAGATTGAAGATCCTGATCAGGTTGTTGTTCTTTGTTTATTTATGCTAATTCACTACAAGAAAGGTCGTAATTAACGACGGCTAAAAGCCGTCGGTAATATAAGAAAAACCGTCGGTAACACATCACCGACCGCTAAGCCGTCGTTAAACGGCAGTCGGTGCACAGGTGGTCGCTGAATTTGGAATCAACGACCGCTAAGCCGTCGGTAAATAATTTAACGACGGTTTACTTGTAATCAGCGACCGTTCCAAAAAACCGACACTGGCACCAAACCAACGACTGTTTTAAACAGCCGTTAAATCAACGACGGTTTGGAACCGTCGTTGATGTACCGACCGTTGAAAACCGTCGGTAATTCCCCAACGGTTATAAACAGTCGTTGTATGGGCCACATCAACGTCTGTTATAAACCGTCGCTATTATGTAAAAGCAGTCGTTGAAGTGGAAGTCCTTGGGTGCATAGTATACCTTACAACGACTGCCTAGCCGTCGTTGTTTTTTTGAAATAATATTATTTAGAATATTTTTGTTGTTACCAATAATTAAACCTGTACCAGCACAGCTGCATGCTTGTGGGACCACTCTAAAGTTGTTCCTCCATCGCATTCAATTACAAAAATATGTAATTTTGATATATATTACAATTTGCATTGATACTTGTAATTTGCATTAATACTTGTATAATTACATGAAATAGATTACAATTATGTACACAAAATAGATCCCGATGTCGGGAAATAAAGTAGAAGTCTGTGTTTACAAAAAATATATATCGACAAAGCTGGAAACTAATAAGCTAGATGCCGATAAATATAGACACTAAATGTCTATAGTTAGACAAACTACCTAGATTGAATATATGTACGCAAAATAGATCCCGGTGTCGAGAAATAAAGTAGAAGTCGGGTTCCAAAAAAAATAACCCGACACATCTAGAAACAAAGCGAGATGCCGATAAATATTGACACTAAATGCATAAAAGTTAGTTACCTAGTTGCCAAAACCAAAAACACTACACTGTCAAGGGTGTCTGTGTAGCACTACCGCCACCACCAAACCCTGGGTCATCGTCTGGTCTGCGATGTGGAGGGGGGCCTGGGTTGCAACCTGAGGACATGTGGCCGAAACTAGACATGTTCCTCATCATTTCCTCAACAATGGCCCGACTTGACGCTTCCACCCGTGCTGCGACCATTGCCTCCACCTCTTCCATCCGCGCAGCGAACTTTGCCTCCATCTGCGCCTCAATCTGAGATAAAATGGACGGCTCATATGGTTGTGAAGAGTCGCTATCTCCTCGCCCTAATGAAGAGTTGTAGTACAAATGATCTCCCTGACCCAACCCCTGAACTTTTCCTCGGTTCCTCCCCCCAACTGTCTCCCAATACAACAGATTAGGGTTCGGCTGTGACCCCTGAGTGGTACAATGATCCAGCTTCTTCTTGTACGTGTCCTGCATTTGGTTAAATATACTCATATTCAAGTAAAATAAAGTGGGTAAAATGGCCTATATTAGCCTACATTTGGTTCTAACTTTCCTACTTTGTGTATTTTCAATCAAAACAACTTATAAATACATTAAACTAACTACATATATGATGTTTGAGGTGGTTATAACTTAAACTAGCATCAAACTACTCGTATTCATTCAATTTCAAGTAAAAAGGCCTAAAATGGCCTATATTAGCCTACATTTGGTTCTAACTTTCCTACTTTGTGTATTTTCAATCAAAACAACTTATAAATACATTAAAATAACTACATATATGATGTTTGAGGTGGTTATAACTTAAACTAGCATCAAACTACTCGTATTCATTCAATTTCAAGTAAAAAGGCCTAAAATGGCCTATATTAGCCTACATTTGGTTTTAACTTTCCTACTTTGTGTATTTTCAATCAAAACAACTTATAAATAAATTAAACTAACTACATATATGATGTTTGAGGTGGTTATAACTTAAACTAGCATCAAAGTACTCGTATTCATTCAATTTCATGTAAAAAGGCCTAAAATGGCCTATATTAGGCTACATTTGGTTCTAACTTTCCTACTTTGTGTATTTTCAATCAAAACAACTTATAAATACATTAAACTAACTACATATATGATGTTTGAGGTGGTTATAAATTAAACTAGCATCAAAGTACTCGTATTCATTCAATTTCAAGTAAAAAGGCCTAAAATGGCCTATATTAGCCTACATTTGGTTCTAACTTTCCTACTTTGTGTATTTTCAATCAAAAAAACTTATAAATACATTAAACTAACTACATATATAATGTTTGAGGTGGTTATAACTTAAACTAGCATCAAACTACTCGTATTCATTCAATTTCAAGTAAAAAGGCCTAAAATGGCCAATATTAGGCTACATTTGGTTCTAACTTTCCTACTTTGTGTATTTTCAATCAAAACAACTTATAAATACATTAAACTAACTACATATATGATGTTTGAGGTGATTATAACTTAAACTAGCATCAAAGTACTCATATTCATTCAATTTCAAGTAAAAAGGCCTAAAATGGCCTATATTAGGCTACATTTGGTTCTAACTTTCCTACTTTGTGTATTTTCAATCAAAACAACTTATAAATACATTAAACTAACTACATATATGATGTTTGAGGTGGTTATAACTTAAACTAGCATCAAAGTACTCGTATTCATTCAATTTCAAGTAAAAAGGCCTAAAATGGCCTTAGGCTACATTTGGTTCTAACTTTCCTACTTTGTGTATTTTCAATCAAAACAACTTATAAATACATTAAACTAACTACATATATGATGTTTGAGGTGGTTATAACTTAAACTAGCATCAAACTACTCGTATTCATTCAATTTCAAGTAAAAAGGCCTAAAATGGCCTATATTAGCCTACATTTGGTTCTAACTTTCCTACTTTGTGTATTTTCGATCAAAACAACTTATAAATACATTAAACTAACTACATATATGATGTTTGAGGTGGTTATAACTTAAACTAGCATCAAACTACTCGTATTCATTCAATTTCAAGTAAAAAGGCCTAAAATGGCCTATATTAGCCTACATTTGGTTTTAACTTTCCTACTTTGTGTATTTTCAATCAAAACAACTTATAAATAAATTAAACTAACTACATATATGATGTTTGAGGTGGTTATAACTTAAACTAGCTTCAAAGTACTCGTATTCATTCAATTTCAAGTAAAAAGGCCTAAAATGGCCTATATTAGGCTACATTTGGTTCTAACTTTCCTACTTTGTGTATTTTCAATCAAAAAAACATATAAATACATTAAACTAACTACATATATGAGGTTTGAGGTGGTTATAAATTAAACTAGAATCAAAGTACTCGTATTCATTCAATTTCAAGTAAAAAGGCCTAAAATGGCCTATATTAGCCCACATTTGGTTCTAACTTTCCTACTTTGTGTATTTTCAATCAAAAAAACTTATAAATACCTTAAACTAACTACATATATAATGTTTGAGGTGGTTATAACTTAAACTAGCATCAAACTACTCGTATTCATTCAATTTCAAGTAAAAAGGCCTAAAATGGCCTATATTAGGCTACATTTGGTTCTAACTTTCCTACTTTGTATATTTTCAATCAAAACAACTTATAAATACATTAAACTAACTACATATATGATTTTTGAGGTGATTATAACTTAAACTAGCATCAAAGTACTCGTATTCATTCAATTTCAAGTAAAAAGGCCTAAAATGGCCTATATTAGGCTACATTTGGTTCTAACTTTCCTACTTTGTGTATTTTCAATCAAAACAAATTATAAATACATTAAAATAACTACATATATGATGTTTGAGGTGATTATAACTTAAACTAGCATAAAAGTACTCATATTCATTCAATTTCAAGTAAAAAGGCCTAAAATGGCCTATATTAGGCTACATTTGGTTCTAACTTTCCTACTTTGTGTATTTTCAATCAAAAAAACTTATAAATACATTAAACTAACTACATATATGATGTTTGAGGTGGTTATAACTTAAACTCGCATCAAAGTACTCGTATTCATTCAATTTCAAGTAAAAAGGCCTAAAATGTCCTATATTAGGCTACATTTGGTTCCAACTTTCCTACTTTGTGTATTTTCAATCAAAACAACTTATAAATACATTAAACTAACTACATATATGATGTTTGAGGTGGTTATAACATAAACTAGCATCAAAGTACTCGTATTCATTCAATTTCAAGTAAAAAGGCCTAAAATGGCCTATATTAGGCTACATTTGGTTCCAACTTTCCTACTTTGTGTATTTTCAATCAAAACAACTTATAAATACATTAAACTAACTACATATATGATGTTTGAGGTGATTATAACTTAATCTAGCATCAAAGTACTCGTATTCATTCAATTTCAAGTAAAAAGGCCTAAAATGGCCTATATTAGGCTACATTTGGTTCTAACTTTCCTACTTTGTGTATTTTCAATCAAAACAACTTATAAATACATTAAACTAACTACATATATGATGTTTGAGGTGGTTATAACTTAAACTAGCATCAAAGTACTCGTATTCATTCAATTTCAAGTAAAAAGGCCTAAAATGGCCTATATTAGCCTACATTTGGTTCTAACTTTCCTACTTTGTGTATTTTCAATCAAAACAACTTATAAATACATTAAACTAACTACTTATATGATGTTTGAGGTGGTTATAACTTAAACTAGCATCAAACTACTCGTATTCATTCAATTTCAAGTAAAAAGGCCTAAAATGGCCTATATTAGCCTACATTTGGTTCTAACTTTCCTACTTTGTCTATTTTCAATCAAAACAACTTATAAATACATTAAACTAACTACATATATGATGTTTGAGGTGGTTATAACTTAAACTAGCATCAAAGTACTCGTATTCATTCAATTTCAAGTAAAAAGGCCTAAAATGGCCTATATTAGCCTACATTTGGTTCTAACTTTCCTACTTTGTGTATTTTCAATCAAAACAACTTATAAATACATTAAACTAACTACATATATGATGTTTGAGGTGGTTATAACTTAAACTAGCATCAAACTACTCGTATTCACTCAATTTCAAGTAAAAAGGCCTAAAATGGCCTATATTAGCCTACATTTGGTTCTAACTTTCCTACTTTGTGTATTTTCAATCAAAACAACTTATAAATACATTAAACTAACTACTTATATGATGTTTGAGGTGGTTATAACTTAAACTAGCATCAAACTACTCGTATTCATTCAATTTCAAGTAAAAAGGCCTAAAATGGCCTATATTAGCCTACATTTGGTTCTAACTTTCCTACTTTGTGTATTTTCAATCAAAACAACTTATAAATACATTAAACTAACTACATATATGATGTTTGAGGTGGTTATAACTTAAACTAGCATCAAACTACTCGTATTCATTCAATTTCAAGTAAAAAGGCCTAAAATGGTCTATATTAGGCTACATTTGGTTCTAACTTTCCTACTTTGTCTATTTTCAATCAAAAAAACTTATAAATACATTAAACTAACTACATATATGATGTTTGAGGTTATTATAACTTAAACTAGCATCAAAGTACTCGTATTCATTCAATTTCAAGTAAAAAGGCCTAAAATGGCCTATATTAGGCTACATTTGGTTCTAACTTTCCTACTTTGTGTATTTTCAATCAAAACAACTTATAAATACATTAAACTAACTACATATATGATGTTTGAGGTGGTTATAACTTAAACTAGCATCAAAGTACTCGTATTCATTCAATTTCAAGTAAAAAGGCCTAAAATGGCCTATATTAGGCTACATTTGGTTCTAACTTTCCTACTTTGTGTATTTTCAATCAAAACAACTTATAAATACATTAAACTAACTACATATATGATGTTTGAGGTGGTTATAAATTAAACTAGCATCAAAGTACTCGTATTCATTCAATTTCAAGTAAAAAGGCCTAAAATGGCCTATATTAGCCTACATTTGGTTCTAACTTTCCTACTTTGTGTATTTTCAATCAAAAAAACTTATAAATACATTAAACTAACTACATATATAATGTTTGAGGTGGTTATAACTTAAACTAGCATCAAACTACTCGTATTCATTCAATTTCAAGTAAAAAGGCCTAAAATGGCCAATATTAGGCTACATTTGGTTCTAACTTTCCTACTTTGTGTATTTTCAATCAAAACAACTTATAAATACATTAAACTAACTACATATATGATGTTTGAGGTGATTATAACTTAAACTAGCATCAAAGTACTCGTATTCATTCAATTTCAAGTAAAAAGGCCTAAAATGGCCTATATTAGGCTACATTTGGTTCTAACTTTCCTACTTTGTGTATTTTCAATCAAAACAACTTATAAATACATTAAAATAACTACATATATGATGTTTGAGGTGGTTATAACTTAAACTAGCATCAAAGTACTCGTATTCATTCAATTTCAAGTAAAAAGTCCTAAAATGGCCTATATTAGGCTACATTTGGTTCTAACTTTCCTACTTTGTGTATTTTTAATCAAAACAACTTATAAATACATTAAACTAACTTAATATATGATGTTTGAGGTGGTTATAACTTAAACTAGCATCAAAGTACTCGTATTCATTCAATTTCAAGTAAAAAGGCCTAAAATGGCCTATATTAGGCTACATTTGGTTCTAACTTTCCTACTTTGTGTATTTTCAATCAAAACAACTTATAAATACATTAAACTAACTACATATATGATGTTTGAGGTGGTTATAACTTAAACTAGCATCAAACTACCCGTATTCATTCAATTTCAAGTAAAAAGGCCTAAAATGGCCTATATTAGCCTACATTTGGTTCTAACTTTCCTACTTTGTGTATTTTCGATCAAAACAACTTATAAATACATTAAACTAACTACATATATGATGTTTGAGGTGGTTATAACTTAAACTAGCATCAAACTACTCGTATTCATTCAATTTCAAGTAAAAAGGCCTAAAATGGCCTATATTAGCCTACATTTGGTTTTAACTTTCCTACTTTGTGTATTTTCAATCAAAACAACTTATAAATAAATTAAACTAACTACATATATGATGTTTGAGGTGGTTATAACTTAAACTAGCTTCAAAGTACTCGTATTCATTCAATTTCAAGTAAAAAGGCCTAAAATGGCCTATATTAGGCTACATTTGGTTCTAACTTTCCTACTTTGTGTATTTTCAATCAAAAAAACATATAAATACATTAAACTAACTACATATATGAGGTTTAAGGTGGTTATAAATTAAACTAGAATCAAAGTACTCGTATTCATTCAATTTCAAGTAAAAAGGCCTAAAATGGCCTATATTAGCCCACATTTGGTTCTAACTTTCCTACTTTGTGTATTTTCAATCAAAACAACTTATAAATACCTTAAACTAACTACATATATAATGTTTGAGGTGGTTATAACTTAAACTAGCATCAAACTACTCGTATTCATTCAATTTCAAGTAAAAAGGCCTAAAATGGCCTATATTAGGCTACATTTGGTTCTAACTTTCCTACTTTGTGTATTTTCAATCAAAACAACTTATAAATACATTAAACTAACTACATATATGATGGTTGAGGTGATTATAACTTAAACTAGCATCAAAGTACTCGTATTCATTCAATTTCAAGTAAAAAGGCCTAAAATGGCCTATATTAGGCTACATTTGGTTCTAACTTTCCTACTTTGTGTATTTTCAATCAAAACAAATTATAAATACATTAAAATAACTACATATATGATGTTTGAGGTGATTATAACTTAAACTAGCATCAAAGTACTCATATTCATTCAATTTCAAGTAAAAAGGCCTAAAATGGCCTATATTAGGCTACATTTGGTTCTAACTTTCCTACTTTGTGTATTTTCAATCAAAAAAACTTATAAATACATTAAACTAACTACATATATGATGTTTGAGGTGGTTATAACTTAAACGCGCATCAAAGTACTCGTATTCATTCAATTTCAAGTAAAAAGGCCTAAAATGTCCTATATTAGGCTACATTTGGTTCCAACTTTCCTACTTTGTGTATTTTCAATCAAAACAACTTATAAATACATTAAACTAACTACATATATGATGTTTGAGGTGGTTATAACATAAACTAGCATCAAAGTACTCGTATTCATTCAATTTCAAGTAAAAAGGCCTAAAATGGCCTATATTAGGCTACATTTGGTTCCAACTTTCCTACTTTGTGTATTTTCAATCAAAACAACTTATAAATACATTAAACTAACTACATATATGATGTTTGAGGTGATTATAACTTAAACTAGCATCAAAGTACTCGTATTCATTCAATTTCAAGTAAAAAGGCCTAAAATGGCCTATATTAGGCTACATTTGGTTCTAACTTTCCTACTTTGTGTATTTTCAATCAAAACAACTTATAAATACATTAAACTAACTACATATATGATGTTTGAGGTGGTTATAACTTAAACTAGCATCAAAGTACTCGTATTCATTCAATTTCAAGTAAAAAGGCCTAAAATGGCCTATATTAGCCTACATTTGGTTCTAACTTTCCTACTTTGTGTATTTTCAATCAAAACAACTTATAAATACATTAAACTAACTACTTATATGATGTTTGAGGTGGTTATAACTTCAACTAGCATCAAACTACTCGTATTCATTCAATTTCAAGTAAAAAGCCTAAAATGGCCTATATTAGCCTACATTTGGTTCTAACTTTCCTACTTTGTCTATTTTCAATCAAAACAACTTATAAATACATTAAACTAACTACATATATGATGTTTGAGGTGGTTATAACTTAAACTAGCATCAAAGTACTCGTATTCATTCAATTTCAAGTAAAAAGGCCTAAAATGGCCTATATTAGCCTACATTTGGTTCTAACTTTCCTACTTTGTGTATTTTCAATCAAAACAACTTATAAATACATTAAACTAACTACATATATGATGTTTGAGGTGGTTATAACTTAAACTAGCATCAAACTACTCGTATTCATTCAATTTCAAGTAAAAAGGCCTAAAATGGCCTATATTAGGCTACATTTGGTTCTAACTTTCCTACTTTGTGTATTTTCAATCAAAACAACTTATAAATACATTAAAATAACTACATATATGATGTTTGAGGTGGTTATAACTTAAACTAGCATCAAAGTACTCGTATTCATTCAATTTCAAGTAAAAAGGCCTAAAATGGCCTATATTAGGCTACATTTGGTTCTAACTTTCCTACTTTGTGTATTTTCAATCAAAACAACTTATAAATACATTAAACTAACTACATATATGATGTTTGAGGTGGTTATAACTTAAACTAGCATCAAAGTACTCGTATTCATTCAATTTCAAGTAAAAAGGCCTAAAATGGCCTATATTAGCCTACATTTGGTTCTAACTTTCCTACTTTGTGTATTTTCAATCAAAACAACTTATAAATACATTAAACTAACTACTTATATGATGTTTGAGGTGGTTATAACTTAAACTAGCATCAAACTACTCGTATTCATTCAATTTCAAGTAAAAAGGCCTAAAATGGCCTATATTAGCCTACATTTGGTTCTAACTTTCCTACTTTGTGTATTTTCAATCAAAACAACTTATAAATACATTAAACTAACTACATATATGATGTTTGAGGTGGTTATAACTTAAACTAGCATCAAAGTACTCGTATTCATTCAATTTCAAGTAAAAAGGCCTAAAATGGCCTATATTAGCCTACATTTGGTTCTAACTTTCCTACTTTGTGTATTTTCAATCAAAACAACTTATAAATACATTAAACTAACTACATATATGATGTTTGAGGTGGTTATAACTTAAACTAGCATCAAAGTACTCGTATTCATTCAATTTCAAGTAAAAAGGCCTAAAATGGCCTATATTAGGCTACATTTGGTTCTAACTTTCCTACTTTGTGTATTTTCAATCAAAACAACTTATAAATACATTAAACTAACTAAATATATGATGTTTGAGGTGGTTATAACTTAAACTAGCATCAAAGTACTCGTATTCATTCAATTTCAAGTAAAAAGGCCTAAAATGGCCTATATTAGCCTACATTTGGTTCTAACTTTCCCTACTTTGTGTATTTTCAATCAAAACAACTTATAAATACATTAAAATAACTACATATATGATGTTTGAGGTGGTTATAACTTAAACTAGCATCAAAGTACTCGTATTCATTCAATTTCAAGTAAAAAGGCCTAAAATGGCCTATATTAGGCTACATTTGGTTCTAACTTTCCTACTTTGTGTATTTTCAATCAAAACAACTTATAAATACATTAAACTAACTACATATATGATGTTTGAGGTGGTTATAACATAAACTAGCATCAAAGTACTCGTATTCATTCAATTTCAAGTAAAAAGGCCTAAAATGGCCTATATTAGGCTACATTTGGTTCTAACTTTCCTACTTTGTGTATTTTCAATCAAAACAACTTATAAATACATTAAACTAACTACATATATGATGTTTGAGGTGGTTATAACTTAAACTAGCATCAAAGTACTCGTATTCATTCAATTTCAAGTAAAAAGGCCTAAAATGGCCTATATTAGGCTACATTTGGTTCTAACTTTCCTACTTTGTGTATTTTCAATCAAAACAACTTATAAATACATTAAACTAACTACATATATGATGTTTGAGGTGGTTATAACTTAAACTAGC
This sequence comes from Beta lomatogona, assembly GCA_947646795.1. Classification (NCBI taxonomy): domain Eukaryota; kingdom Viridiplantae; phylum Streptophyta; class Magnoliopsida; order Caryophyllales; family Amaranthaceae; genus Beta; species Beta lomatogona. The sequence continues at coordinate 1,307,708 of CANSNZ010000116.1, forward strand.
ATCAAAGTACTCGTATTCATTCAATTTCAAGTAAAAAGGCCTAAAATGGCCTATATTAGGCTACATTTGGTTCTAACTTTCCTACTTTGTGTATTTTCAATCAAAACAACTTATAAATACATTAAACTAACTACATATATGATGTTTGAGGTGGTTATAACTTAAACTAGCATCAAAGTACTCGTATTCATTCAATTTCAAGTAAAAAGGCCTAAAATGGCCTATATTAGGCTACATTTGGTTCTAACTTTCCTACTTTGTGTATTTTCAATCAAAACAACTTATAAATACATTAAACTAACTACATATATGATGTTTGAGGTGGTTATAACTTAAACTAGCATCAAAGTACTCGTATTCATTCAATTTCAAGTAAAAAGGCCTAAAATGGCCTATATTAGGCTACATTTGGTTCTAACTTTCCTACTTTGTGTATTTTCAATCAAAACAACTTATAAATACATTAAACTAACTACATATATGATGTTTGAGGTGGTTATAACTTAAACTAGCATCAAAGTACTCGTATTCATTCAATTTCAAGTAAAAAGGCCTAAAATGGCCTATATTAGGCTACATTTGGTTCTAACTTTCCTACTTTGTGTATTTTCAATCAAAACAACTTATAAATACATTAAACTAACTACATATATGATGTTTGAGGTGGTTATAACTTAAACTAGCATCAAAGTACTCGTATTCATTCAATTTCAAGTAAAAAGGCCTAAAATGGCCTATATTAGGCTACATTTGGTTCTAACTTTCCTACTTTGTGTATTTTCAATCAAAACAACTTATAAATACACTAAACTAACTACATATATGATGTTTGAGGTGGTTATAACTTAAACTAGCATCAAAGTACTCGTATTCATTCAATTTCAAGTAAAAAGGCCTAAAATGGCCTATATTAGCCTACATTTGGTTCTAACTTTCCTACTTTGTGTATTTTCAATCAAAACAACTTATAAATACACTAAACTAACTACATATATGATGTTTGAGGTGGTTATAACTTAAACTAGCATCAAAGTACTCGTATTCATTCAATTTCAAGTAAAAAGGCCTAAAATGGCCTATATTAGGCTACATTTGGTTCTAACTTTCCTACTTTGTGTATTTTCAATCAAAACAACTTATAAATACATTAAACTAACTACATATATGATGTTTGAGGTGGTTATAACTTAAACTAGCATCAAAGTACTCGTATTCATTCAATTTCAAGTAAAAAGGCCTAAAATGGCCTATATTAGGCTACATTTGGTTCTAACTTTCCTACTTTGTGTATTTTCAATCAAAACAACTTATAAATACATTAAACTAACTACATATATGATGTTTGAGGTGGTTATAACTTAAACTAGCATCAAAGTACTCGTATTCATTCAATTTCAAGTAAAAAGGCCTAAAATGGCCTATATTAGGCTACATTTGGTTCTAACTTTCCTACTTTGTGTATTTTCAATCAAAACAACTTATAAATACACTAAACTAACTACATATATGATGTTTGAGGTGGTTATAACTTAAACTAGCATCAAAGTACTCGTATTCATTCAATTTCAAGTAAAAAGGCCTAAAATGGCCTATATTAGGCTACATTTGGTTCTAACTTTCCTACTTTGTGTATTTTCAATCAAAACAACTTATAAATACATTAAACTAACTACATATATGATGTTTGAGGTGGTTATAACTTAAACTAGCATCAAAGTACTCGTATTCATTCAATTTCAAGTAAAAAGGCCTAAAATGGCCTATATTAGGCTACATTTGGTTCTAACTTTCCTACTTTGTGTATTTTCAATCAAAACAACTTATAAATACACTAAACTAACTACATATATGATGTTTGAGGTGGTTATAACTTAAACTAGCATCAAAGTACTCGTATTCATTCAATTTCAAGTAAAAAGGCCTAAAATGGCCTATATTAGGCTACATTTGGTTCTAACTTTCCTACTTTGTGTATTTTCAATCAAAACAACTTATAAATACATTAAACTAACTACATATATGATGTTTGAGGTGGTTATAACTTAAACTAGCATCAAAGTACTCGTATTCATTCAATTTCAAGTAAAAAGGCCTAAAATGGCCTATATTAGGCTACATTTGGTTCTAACTTTCCTACTTTGTGTATTTTCAATCAAAACAACTTATAAATACACTAAACTAACTACATATATGATGTTTGAGGTGGTTATAACTTAAACTAGCATCAAAGTACTCGTATTCATTCAATTTCAAGTAAAAAGGCCTAAAATGGCCTATATTAGGCTACATTTGGTTCTAACTTTCCTACTTTGTGTATTTTCAATCAAAACAACTTATAAATACATTAAACTAACTACATATATGATGTTTGAGGTGGTTATAACTTAAACTAGCATCAAAGTACTCGTATTCATTCAATTTCAAGTAAAAAGGCCTAAAATGGCCTATATTAGGCTACATTTGGTTCTAACTTTCCTACTTTGTGTATTTTCAATCAAAACAACTTATAAATACACTAAACTAACTACATATATGATGTTTGAGGTGGTTATAACTTAAACTAGCATCAAAGTACTCGTATTCATTCAATTTCAAGTAAAAAGGCCTAAAATGGCCTATATTAGCCTACATTTGGTTCTAACTTTCCTACTTTGTGTATTTTCAATCAAAACAACTTATAAATACACTAAACTAACTACATATATGATGTTTGAGGTGGTTATAACTTAAACTAGCATCAAAGTACTCGTATTCATTCAATTTCAAGTAAAAAGGCCTAAAATGGCCTATATTAGGCTACATTTGGTTCTAACTTTCCTACTTTGTGTATTTTCAATCAAAACAACTTATAAATACACTAAACTAACTACATATATGATGTTTGAGGTGGTTATAACTTAAACTAGCATCAAAGTACTCGTATTCATTCAATTTCAAGTAAAAAGGCCTAAAATGGCCTATATTAGGCTACATTTGGTTCTAACTTTCCTACTTTGTGTATTTTCAATCAAAACAACTTATAAATACACTAAACTAACTACATATATGATGTTTGAGGTGGTTATAACTTAAACTAGCATCAAAGTACTCGTATTCATTCAATTTCAAGTAAAAAGGCCTAAAATGGCCTATATTAGGCTACATTTGGTTCTAACTTTCCTACTTTGTGTATTTTCAATCAAAACAACTTATAAATACACTAAACTAACTACATATATGATGTTTGAGGTGGTTATAACTTAAACTAGCATCAAAGTACTCGTATTCATTCAATTTCAAGTAAAAAGGCCTAAAATGGCCTATATTAGCCTACATTTGGTTCTAACTTTCCTACTTTGTGTATTTTCAATCAAAACAACTTATAAATACACTAAACTAACTACATATATGATGTTTGAGGTGGTTATAACTTAAACTAGCATCAAAGTACTCGTATTCATTCAATTTCAAGTAAAAAGGCCTAAAATGGCCTATATTAGCCTACATTTGGTTCTAACTTTCCTACTTTGTGTATTTTCAATCAAAACAACTTATAAATACACTAAACTAACTACATATATGATGTTTGAGGTGGTTATAACTTAAACTAGCATCAAAGTACTCGTATTCATTCAATTTCAAGTAAAAAGGCCTAAAATGGCCTATATTAGGCTACATTTGGTTCTAACTTTCCTACTTTGTGTATTTTCAATCAAAACAACTTATAAATACATTAAACTAACTACATATATGATGTTTGAGGTGGTTATAACTTAAACTAGCATCAAAGTACTCGTATTCATTCAATTTCAAGTAAAAAGGCCTAAAATGGCCTATATTAGGCTACATTTGGTTCTAACTTTCCTACTTTGTGTATTTTCAATCAAAACAACTTATAAATACATTAAACTAACTACATATATGATGTTTGAGGTGGTTATAACTTAAACTAGCATCAAAGTACTCGTATTCATTCAATTTCAAGTAAAAAGGCCTAAAATGGCCTATATTAGGCTACATTTGGTTCTAACTTTCCTACTTTGTGTATTTTCAATCAAAACAACTTATAAATACACTAAACTAACTACATATATGATGTTTGAGGTGGTTATAACTTAAACTAGCATCAAAGTACTCGTATTCATTCAATTTCAAGTAAAAAGGCCTAAAATGGCCTATATTAGGCTACATTTGGTTCTAACTTTCCTACTTTGTGTATTTTCAATCAAAACAACTTATAAATACACTAAACTAACTACATATATGATGTTTGAGGTGGTTATAACTTAAACTAGCATCAAAGTACTCGTATTCATTCAATTTCAAGTAAAAAGGCCTAAAATGGCCTATATTAGGCTACATTTGGTTCTAACTTTCCTACTTTGTGTATTTTCAATCAAAACAACTTATAAATACACTAAACTAACTACATATATGATGTTTGAGGTGGTTATAACTTAAACTAGCATCAAAGTACTCGTATTCATTCAATTTCAAGTAAAAAGGCCTAAAATGGCCTATATTAGGCTACATTTGGTTCTAACTTTCCTACTTTGTGTATTTTCAATCAAAACAACTTATAAATACATTAAACTAACTACATATATGATGTTTGAGGTGGTTATAACTTAAACCTAGCATCAAAGTACTCGTATTCATTCAATTTCAAGTAAAAAGGCCTAAAATGGCCTATATTAGGCTACATTTGGTTCTAACTTTCCTACTTTGTGTATTTTCAATCAAAACAACTTATAAATACATTAAACTAACTACATATATGATGTTTGAGGTGGTTATAACTTAAACTAGCATCAAAGTACTCGTATTCATTCAATTTCAAGTAAAAAGGCCTAAAATGGCCTATATTAGGCTACATTTGGTTCTAACTTTCCTACTTTGTGTATTTTCAATCAAAACAACTTATAAATACACTAAACTAACTACATATATGATGTTTGAGGTGGTTATAACTTAAACTAGCATCAAAGTACTCGTATTCATTCAATTTCAAGTAAAAAGGCCTAAAATGGCCTATATTAGGCTACATTTGGTTCTAACTTTCCTACTTTGTGTATTTTCAATCAAAACAACTTATAAATACACTAAACTAACTACATATATGATGTTTGAGGTGGTTATAACTTAAACTAGCATCAAAGTACTCGTATTCATTCAATTTCAAGTAAAAAGGCCTAAAATGGCCTATATTAGCCTACATTTGGTTCTAACTTTCCTACTTTGTGTATTTTCAATCAAAACAACTTATAAATACATTAAACTAACTACATATATGATGTTTGAGGTGGTTATAACTTAAACTAGCATCAAACTACTCGTATTCATTCAATTTCAAGTAAAAAGGCCTAAAATGGCCTATATTAGGCTACATTTGGTTCTAACTTTCCTACTTTGTCTATTTTCAATCAAAACAACTTATAAATACATTAAACTAACTACATATATGATGTTTGAGGTGGTTATAACTTAAACTAGCATCAAAGTACTCGTATTCATTCAATTTCAAGTAAAAAGGCCTAAAATGGCCTATATTAGGCTACATTTGGTTCTAACTTTCCTACTTTGTGTATTTTCAATCAAAACAACTTATAAGTACATTAAAATAACTACATATATGATGTTTGAGGTGGTTATAACTTAAACTAGCATCAAAGTACTCGTATTCATTCAATTTCAAGTAAAAAGGCCTAAAATGGCCTATATTAGGCTACATTTGGTTCTAACTTTCCTACTTTGTGTATTTTTAATCAAAACAACTTATAAATACATTAAACTAACTACATATATGATGTTTGAGGTGATTATAACTTAAACTAGCATCAAAGTACTCGTATTCATTCAATTTCAAGTAAAAAGGCCTAAAATGGCCTATATTAGGCTACATTTGGTTCTAACTTTCCTACTTTGTGTATTTTCAATCAAAACAACTTATAAATACATTAAACTAACTACATATATGATGTTTGAGGTGGTTATAACTTAAACCAGCATCAAAGTACTCGTATTGATTCAATTTCAAGTAAAAAGGCCTAAAATGGCCTATATTAGGCTACATTTGGTTCCAACTTTCCTACTTTGTGTATTTTCAATCAAAACAACTTATAAATACATTAAACTAACTACATATATGATGTTTGAGGTGATTATATGTAACACCCCAGAATTTCAAAGACCGAAAAGAATGAAATAATAATATAATTAATAGGACGATGGCGGAAACATCGTCTTCTGGGAATGTCACTACTACAAGATTATTGTTTAAATAACTAAGTGATAAAACCAAACATAATTAAATACTATAAGTAAATTAATTACTTAGATTAAAATCGAAAAGAGAAAACTATCTCAAACTAAAGAGAAGTCTAGAACTAAAACCCCTAATAGTTTATTTCTCGCATCTCAACCCGAGCCCAAAATCAAAGAAAATCCCCATCAACAAAACCTGCAAAATATACAACAAATATCCACAATCAGTGGGGAGTAACTAGCAGTTCTCCCAGAACAAAAGCAATCAAAGTACGATTCAGACATAGATTAATAAGAAAGGAAATAATTAAGTCAAGTTAACTACAATATGCATCCACTTCCATATAACTCACAAATAACGCAAATGAATAATAAATAGCAAGTGAGTTGGATAAAAATAAATAAATCATCTCAAGAGTACTTTTAGAAAAATAAATGTATAGGTAAAACAAGTGTCTGAGACGAGAAACCGAACGCTAGTGATTCGCAAATCACTTCCTAAGGTTTGTCGATCGCAATCTCCGAGTCGTCTATGGGCTTACGTTCCCCACTGCCCGTGTCTAAGAATGGCCAAACTCCCGATGCGAGGGGTAGAACACGCGAGAACTCCCCGACCTCTCGGACGACAACAATTAACCCGAGGCTTACCCCTAGTTCGCAAACCAGGTGGTTGGCATGTTCTTCACCGGGGACTACATCTATCCCACCGGATGTTCTTATCTCAAAATAAAATCATAAATATCATCAAAGTATTATTCATCTCAAAAATATTCGTCAAAAGGGATGCCACCTGGCCTTATACCCATAATTCATCAAAAGTAATTCTTCAAAAAATCCTCAAAATAAATCACTTACAAATTTTCAACAAATATCTCTCACAATAACACTTGAACATTCCAAAACATCAACAATGACAATATACTGGTTTTTACAAGCAACCACACTCAATCACAAATACATCACCAATTAACTCTAAATCATATTCATTAAAAGAGTAATAACAATTAAATCATTTTATTTCATAAATCAAACCTAAACATGTGGTTACCCAAATGATGCATACTGTATACTACTGAAAATCAGAAACCCAGAATATATTAAATTATAAATTATATCTGATTTACAAGCCCTCAAACAATTTAATAGTGTGTCCTCAATTTCATCACAAAAACACCATAATAATTATGAAACCTACAAATTCGAGCATCAAAATCACACAAAAATTATCATATAACCCTAATAGCTCTACTGACATGGTACAATTTTTATTTATAATTTTCGGACTCAAAAAGTATTTTTAACAGTTAATATACAGATTCCTCAAATAAGCCATTATAATAATTAAAAATATAAAAAGACGCCCAAAAATTACCAAAAATTCACATAACATGTAAAAACTCGCGTAAATACATATTATTCAAATAAATTAATTTTTCTGCCTCTATAAATAATTTTCATGAATTATATACTGACTGAACAGAAATTACAAAAACAGACATATCAATTAATTAAAACAGTAAACAGTAGATAAAAATTATTCTAAGGCATGGAATACATTATACGCATGTAACATGATCTAAGAAAAATGATTTTATCAATTTTAACAGTCGTTCAATAATTATTATGAAATTTAGCCAAAAAGCACAAAATACTAATTAAATCAAATAAATATTAAAAATCATGAGAAAATTATTTTTCTCTACACAGTATTCACATAGCATGTGTCACGTATGTTCATGTCAAATTTCATCAAAAATATCATTCAAAAAGTATTTTAGATAATTCCTAACGTAGTAATCTAATACCGAATAATACCCTAATCACTATGGTTCTAAGATAACAACTAGTTACCTGGATCGTCGGGAGGAGAGCTGAGTCTAAAGAGACAATCATGAGTTAAGCATGCAATCCAAATCCTCTTCTAACCCCAAGCATTACGGACGAGAATTGTAGCAACGAGACACTAGGCATTTCTTCTTGAACGTTGAAAACTCTTGTTTCGTACTGCTCTGTTACGACCATGATTCCCGATGGTATAAAGCTTAGATTCCAAATCGCTCCGGTCAGAATGTAGAACAAGACGTTATAAACGTTGTGTCCAAAATTAAAGACGATCCAACGGTTAGATCTCCGGCTACGGTTATTTTCGTGAAGGTGCGACAGAGAAAAACCGGGTTGAACCTTTCTCTTCTTTTCCTCTTACTTTTCTCTCTTTCTTTTCTTGAAACGGTGGGGGGTTAAATGAGAATGATGCTGCTGAACTTCTTTGAATAAAAATAAGAATTTTATGGATGTTTAATGGTTGAAATAAGGGGTTTTAATGAATGAGAATAATTAGGGGGTTACAAAGCAACAAAGAGTCATGAGAAAAACAAAAGAGAAAAGAAAAGGAGAAGGCTCCCCTTAATCCTTCACTTGGCCGGCTGCCCCAAGCCCAACACCCACACAAAACTTTCGGCCCAATTCAACAACGATCCATGCTCCGAAAGCCCGATACGCGATAAAACGGTTAATTCCTAAATCGCGCCTAAACTTTGAACATACTTAATAATAAAAATAATTCTAATAAATTATATTATAAATATAAATATAATGCACACACTAACACACCATATAATAAAATAATAATTCGGCTCCCAAATTATAAAGAATAAAAATCATTAATCTAGAGAAAATAATAAATTATTTATTTTTTTACGAAAAGAATATCATTTTAAAATAAACTAACACCAAAAATAAAGAGGGAAAAATTACGGGGTGTTACAAACACTCCCCCTTAAAAGAGTTTCGTCCTCGAAACTTCAAAACAACCAAGAGACAAAAGAAAGTACTCTAGATAAAGAACATTAAGAAAACAGAAATCGATGGATTTTAGTTACAAATTAAACAACTTTGCAGGTATAAAAATTTGATAACTCAAATAATATATATTTTATTTTGGAAGACCAAAAGAGTTGTATAGTAAAGAAGCACGGTAACAACAATCATTTTATAAAATGTGAAAGAACCAAAGACAAGAGAAATTTAAGGTAAAAACCTTTGCACAATAAACTATAGGAAATTTTGTAAAAGAAGCAGGAATAAATATTTACATAAAATTATAAAAGAATAAATCCGACCATACATAAATATTTTTAGAAAAGAAACGAAGAAGAAAAAGTTCGTAAATAGATAGCCAAACCAATTTAAATAGAGGTAACCACACGGGCTTATACTCCTCTTAAAGAGATAAGAGCACTTTAATAAAGAGTAGCTAGTCGCTTTATTAAAATAGCACTTACGAACACAACTCATGACATATGTTATAAGAGCGTACGCCTCCTAAACATATATATGAAAATTAAAGTTCGCAAAAGAAAATGAAAACTTTAAAATAAATTTCACAACGACGAAACACTAATAATAAATAGGCGATAAAGTAATGAATCATTAACAACAATTATAAAATTTGTTAAGTCGACACAAATGTGCATGGAACCACCCACTGCAATCTAGTATCAACAAAACAATATTTGAAAGCCTTCTTATCAAATCAACATTAGAGTTTACTGGAATCACCCAATATAAACTTAATGTCAACTCAAAAAAGAAATTAAATCAAAACAGATAAAATGCGTCAACTTATCAAATTGACATACAAGTCACAGGAATCACCCATTATGACTCAATATCAACTCAAACAAGTTTAAAATTTAGACTTATCAAATTGACATACAAGTCAAAGGAATCACCCATTATGACTTAATATCAACTCAAACAAGTTTAAAATTTAGACTGAGTATATAAATTTCATTTTCAAAGAATATAAAACAGATCAGTCAAAACCAAAGAATTAAATAAGAAGTACTGAAAACAACCGAAAATTTTGATATGAAATAAGAAAGCACTAAATATTTAAACAAGAAACAACAAATAGTAAATGAGATCCTTTCACGCATTTGAGTTTGAAAAAAAATAAAAATAATGCCAATAAGAAAAGTAAATTAGTAAGTAAAATAAAAGTTGTTGAATGCTAACCTTTAAAACAAAAATAGTTTGCGTCTACATTTCAATCGAACACCAAGGCAACTTATTAGGGTACTTTTATTTTCAAAGACTACAAAACTTATTACCATAATTAAAGGCTAAATAAGGATTAACATGACAAATAAAAATATTAAAAGGAATAATATTCAAAGACAGTAAGAGAAATTTGAGGACAATTGAAATCAAACGTTTTTCAAAAGAGTATGTGAAAATATTAACAATAACAAAATTTGAAAGTCAGAAAATAACTCTAACATAGGTATGAAGTTTATGAAGTTCAAAGATCTAAAATATAATTTGGAATATAAACTCAAAGTAGAAAGTTTTGTAAATAATAAAACAGATACGTAGTACTCACATAAAAACAACACTTAATTGAAAAAGAACAGAAAATATATATTGTCTCACATAATAACATATACTATCAAGCAACTAGCAAATAAAATAAATGCAATGCAACACACAAGACTATATTAAAATAAAATAAAAGTTTATTTCTAAATTGCAAAACACAAAACAAATTAAACACAACTAAACCGAGAAGGCTATAAATTACTTCGCTTTCGCTGCGCACTCTGATAAAAGAGAAAATAAATTCCATGCAAGAGGCCCTGCAAATAAGATTAGAAAACTTGGTAGACTAATTCCACCAATAATACAAATAACTATACATATAACATATGCTCCATAAGCATGAGAGCACATCACATTCCCATAAGGCTTCCCTTTACTTACTCTACCCATCACACTCTCATTATAGTGAAACAACTAAACTTAATTCTAAACAAATTTTATATCCTATGGCTAACTAATAATTCTAAAGAATCATTAGCAACTCTTTTTCAGAGTTTAGGAGCGTTTTGCTCTGATACCAACTGTAACACCCCAGAACTTCAAAGACCGAAAAGAATGAAATAATAATATAATTAATAGGACGATGGCGGAAACATCGTCTTCTGGGAATGTCACTACTACAAGATTATTGTTTAAATAACTAAGTGATAAAACCAAACATAATTAAATACTATAAGTAAATTAATTACTTAGATTAAAATCGAAAAGAGAAAACTATCTCAAACTAAAGAGAAGTCTAGAACTAAAACCCCTAATAGTTTATTTCTCGCATCTCAACCCGAGCCCAAAATCAAAGAAAATCCCCATCAACAAAACCTGCAAAATATACAACAAATATCCACAATCAGTGGGGAGTAACTAGCAGTTCTCCCAGAACAAAAGCAATCAAAGTACGATTCAGACATAGATTAATAAGAAAGGAAATAATTAAGTCAAGTTAACTACAATATGCATCCACTTCCATATAACTCACAAATAACGCAAATGAATAATAAATAGCAAGTGAGTTGGATAAAAATAAATAAATCATCTCAAGAGTACTTTTAGAAAAATAAATGTATAGGTAAAACAAGTGTCTGAGACCGAAACCGAACGCTAGTGATTCGCAAATCACTTCCTAAGGTTTGTCAGATCGCAATCTCCAGGTCAGTCTATGGGCTTACGTTCCCCACTGCCCGTGTCTAAGAATGGCCAAACTCCCGATGCGGGGGTAGAACACGAGAACTCCCCGACCTCTCGGACGACAACAATTAACCCAGGGCTTACCCCTAGTTCGCAAACCAGGTGGTTGGCATGTTCTTCACCGGGGACTACATCTATCCCACCGGATGTTCTTATCTCAAAATAAAATCATAAATATCATCAAAGTATTATTCATCTCAAAAATATTCGTCAAAAGGGATGCCACCCGGCCTTATACCCATAATTCATCAAAAGTAATTCTTCAAAAATCCTCAAAATAAATCACTTACAAATTTTCAACAAATATCTCTCACAATAACACTTGAACATTCCAAAACATCAACAATGACAATATACTGGTTTTTACAGCAACCACACTCAATCACAAATACATCACCAATTAACTCTAAATCATATTCATTAAAAGAGTAATAACAATTAAATCATTTTATTTCATAAATCAAACCTAAACATGTGGTTACCCAAATGATGCATACTGTATACTACTGAAAATCAGAAACCCAGAATATATTAAATTATAAATTATATCTGATTTACAAGCCCTCAAACAATTTAATAGTGTGTCCTCAATTTCATCACAAAAACACCATAATAATTATGAAACCTACAAATTCGAGCATCAAAATCACACAAAAATTATCATATAACCCTAATAGCTCTACTGACATGGTACAATTTTTATTTATAATTTTCGGACTCAAAAAGTATTTTTAACAGTTAATATACAGATTCCTCAAATAAGCCATTATAATAATTAAAAATATAAAAAGACGCCCAAAAATTACCAAAAATTCACATAACATGTAAAAACTCGCGTAAATACATATTATTCAAATAAATTAATTTTTCTGCCTCTATAAATAATTTTCATGAATTATATACTGACTGAACAGAAATTACAAAAACAGACATATCAATTAAATAAAACAGTAAACAGTAGATAAAAATTATTCTAAGGCATGGAATACATTATACGCATGTAACATGATCTAAGAAAAATGATTTTATCAATTTTAACAGTCGTTCAATAATTATTATGAAATTTAGCCAAAAAGCACAAAATACTAATTAAATCAAATAAATATTAAAAATCATGAGAAAATTATTTTTCTCTACACAGTATTCACATAGCATGTGTCACGTATGTTCATGTCAAATTTCATCAAAAATATCATTCAAAAAGTATTTTAGATAATTCCTAACGTAGTAATCTAATACCGAATAATACCCTAATCACTATGGTTCAAAGATAACAACTAGTTACCTGGATCGTCGGGAGGAGAGCTGAGTCTAAAGAGACAATCATGAGTTAAGCATGCAATCCAAATCCTCTTCTAACCCCAAGCATTACGGACGAGAATTGTAGCAACGAGACACTAGGCATTTCTTCTTGAACGTTGAAAACTCTTGTTTCGTACTGCTCTGTTACGACCATGATTCCCGATGGTATAAAGCTTAGATTCCAAATCGCTCCGGTCAGAATGTAGAACAAGACGTTATAAACGTTGTGTCCAAAATTAAAGACGATCCAACGGTTAGATCTCCGGCTACGGTTATTTTCGTGAAGGTGCGACAGAGAAAAACCGGGTTGAACCTTTCTCTTCTTTTCCTCTTCCTTTTCTCTCTTTCTTTTCTTGAAACGGTGGGGGGGTTAAATGAGAATGATGCTGCTGAACTTCTTTGAATAAAAATAAGAATTTTATGGATGTTTAATGGTTGAAATAAGGGGTTTTAATGAATGAGAATAATTAGGGGGTTACAAAGCAACAAAGAGTCATGAGAAAAACAAAAGAGAAAAGAAAAGGAGAAGGCTCCCCTTAATCCTTCACTTGGCCGGCTGCCCCAAGCCCAACACCCACACAAAACTTTCGGCCCAATTCAACAACGATCCATGCTCCGAAAGCCCGATACGCGATAAAACGGTTAATTCCTAAATCGCGCCTAAACTTTGAACATACTTAATAATAAAAATAATTCTAATAAATTATATTATAAATATAAATATAATGCACACACTAACACACCATATAATAAAATAATAATTCGGCTCCCAAATTATAAAGAATAAAAATCATTGATCTAGAGAAAATAATAAATTATTTATTTTTTTACGAAAAGAATATCATTTTAAAATAAACTAACACCAAAAATAAAGAGGGAAAAATTACGGGGTGTTACAAACACTCCCCCTTAAAAGAGTTTCGTCCTCGAAACTTCAAAACAACCAAGAGACAAAAGAAAGTACTCTAGATAAAGAACATTAAGAAAACAGAAATCGATGGATTTTAGTTACAAATTAAACAACTTTGCAGGTATAAAAATTTGATAACTCAAATAATATATATTTTATTTTGGAAGACCAAAGTATAGTAAAGAAGCACGGTAACAACAATCATTTTATAAAATGTGAAAGAACCAAAGACAAGAGAAATTTAAGGTAAAAACCTTTGCACAATAAACTATAGGAAATTTTGTAAAAGAAGCAGGAATAAATATTTACATAAAATTATAAAAGAATAAATCCGACCATACATAAATATTTTTAGAAAAGAAACGAAGAAGAAAAAGTTCGTAAATAGATAGCCAAACCAATTTAAATAGAGGTAACCACACGGGCTTATACTCCACTTAAAGAGATAAGAGCACTTTAATAAAGAGTAGCTAGCTGCTTTATTAAAATAGCACTTACGAACACAACTCATGACATATGTTATAAGAGCGTACGCCTCCTAAACATATATATGAAAATTAAAGTTCGCAAAAGAAAATGAAAACTTTAAAATAAATTTCACAACGACGAAACACTAATAATAAATAGGCGATAAAGTAATGAATCATTAACAACAATTATAAAATTTGTTAAGTCGACACAAATGTGCATGGAACCACCCACTGCAATCTAGTATCAACAAAACAATATTTGAAAGCCTTCTTATCAAATCAACATTAGAGTTTACTGGAATCACCCAATATAAACTTAATGTCAACTCAAAAAAGAAATTAAATCAAAACAGATAAAATGCGTCAACTTATCAAATTGACATACAAGTCACAGGAATCACCCATTATGACTCAATATCAACTCAAACAAGTTTAAAATTTAGACTTATCAAATTGACATACAAGTCAAAGGAATCACCCATTATGACTTAATATCAACTCAAACAAGTTTAAAATTTAGACTTGAGTATATAAATTTCATTTTCAAAGAATATAAAACAGATCAGTCAAAACCAAAGAATTAAATAAGAAGTACTGAAAACAACCGAAAATTTTGATATGAAATAAGAAAGCACTAAATATTTAAACAAGAAACAACAAATAGTAAATGAGATCCTTTCACGCATTTGAGTTTGAAAAAAAATAAAAATAATGCCAATAAGAAAAGTAAATTAGTAAGTAAAATAAAAGTTGTTGAATGCTAACCTTTAAAACAAAAATAGTTTGCGTCTACATTTCAATCGAACACCAAGGCAACTTATTAGGGTACTTTTATTTTCAAAGACTACAAAACTTATTACCATAATTAAAGGCTAAATAAGGATTAACATGACAAATAAAAATATTAAAAGGAATAATATTCAAAGACAAGAAGAGAAATTTGAGGACAATTGAAATCAAACGTTTTTCAAAAGAGTATGTGAAAATATTAACAATAACAAAATTTGAAAGTCAGAAAATAACTCTAACATAGGTATGAAGTTTATGAAGTTCAAAGATCTAAAATATAATTTGGAATATAAACTCAAAGTAGAAAGTTTTGTAAATAATAAAACAGATACGTAGTACTCACATAAAAACAACACTTAATTGAAAAAGAACAGAAAATATATATTGTCTCACATAATAACATATACTATCAAGCAACTAGCAAATAAAATAAATGCAATGCAACACACAAGACTATATTAAAATAAAATAAAAGTTTATTTCTAAATTGCAAAACACAAAACAAATTAAACACAACTAAACCGAGAAGGCTATAAATTACTTCGCTTCATTGCGCACTCGATAAAAGAGAAAATAAATTCCATGCAAGAGGCCCCGCAAATAAGATTAGAAAACTTGGTAGACTAATTCCACCAATAATACAAATAACTATACATATAACATATGCTCCATAAGCATGAGAGCACATCACATTCCCATAAGGCTTCCCTTTACTTACTCTACCCATCACACTCTCATTATAGTGAAACAACTAAACTTAATTCTAAACAAATTTTATATCCTATGGCTAACTAATAATTCTAAAGAATCATTAGCAACTCTTTTCGAGTTTAGGAGCGTTTTGCTCGATACCAACTGTAACACCCCGAATTTCAAAGACCGAAAAGAATGAAATAATAATATAATTAATAGGACGATGGCGGAAACATCGTCTTTCCTCGGGAATGTCACTACTACAAGATTATTGTTTAAATAACTAAGTGATAAAACCAAACATAATTAAATACTATAAGTAAATTAATTACTTAGATTAAAATCGAAAAGAGAAAACTATCTCAAACTAAAGAGAAGTCTAGAACTAAAACCCCTAATAGTTTATTTCTCGCATCTCAACCCGAGCCCAAAATCAAAGAAAATCCCCATCAACAAAACCTGCAAAATATACAACAAATATCCACAATCGGTGGGGAGTAACTAGCGGTTCTCCCGTAACAAAAGCAATCAAAGTACGATTCGGACATAGATTAATAAGAAAGGAAATAATTAAGTCAAGTTAACTACAATATGCATCCACTTCCATATAACTCACAAATAACGCAAATGAATAATAAATAGCAAGTGAGTTGGATAAAAATAAATAAATCATCTCAAGAGTACTTTTAGAAAAATAAATGTATAGGTAAAACAAGTGTCCGAGACGAAACCGAACGCTAGTGATTCGCAAATCACTTCCTAAGGTTTGTCGATCGCAATCTCCCAGTCGGTCTATGGGCTTACGTTCCCCCCGCCCGTGTCTAAGAATGGCCAAACTCCCGATGCGGGGTAGAACACGCGAGAACTCCCCGACCTCTCGGACGACAACAATTAACCCAAGGCTTACCCCTAGTTCGCAAACCAGGTGGTTGGCATGTTCTTCACCGGGGACTACATCTATCCCACCGGATGTTCTTATCTCAAAATAAAATCATAAATATCATCAAAGTATTATTCATCTCAAAAATATTCGTCAAAAGGGATGCCACCCGGCCTTATACCCATAATTCATCAAAAGTAATTCTTCAAAAAATCCTCAAAATAAATCACTTACAAATTTTCAACAAATATCTCTCACAATAACACTTGAACATTCCAAAACATCAACAATGACAATATACTGGTTTTTACAGCAACCACACTCAATCACAAATACATCACCAATTAACTCTAAATCATATTCATTAAAAGAGTAATAACAATTAAATCATTTTATTTCATAAATCAAACCTAAACATGTGGTTACCCAAATGATGCATACTGTATACTACTGAAAATCAGAAACCCAGAATATATTAAATTATAAATTATATCTGATTTACAAGCCCTCAAACAATTTAATAGTGTGTCCTCAATTTCATCACAAAAACACCATAATAATTATGAAACCTACAAATTCGAGCATCAAAATCACACAAAAATTATCATATAACCCTAATAGCTCTACTGACATGGTACAATTTTTATTTATAATTTTCGGACTCAAAAAGTATTTTTAACAGTTAATATACAGATTCCTCAAATAAGCCATTATAATAATTAAAAATATAAAAAGACGCCCAAAAATTACCAAAAATTCACATAACATGTAAAAACTCGCGTAAATACATATTATTCAAATAAATTAATTTTTCTGCCTCTATAAATAATTTTCATGAATTATATACTGACTGAACAGAAATTACAAAAACAGACATATCAATTAATTAAAACAGTAAACAGTAGATAAAAATTATTCTAAGGCATGGAATACATTATACGCATGTAACATGATCTAAGAAAAATGATTTTATCAATTTTAACAGTCGTTCAATAATTATTATGAAATTTAGCCAAAAAGCACAAAATACTAATTAAATCAAATAAATATTAAAAATCATGAGAAAATTATTTTTCTCTACACAGTATTCACATAGCATGTGTCACGTATGTTCATGTCAAATTTCATCAAAAATATCATTCAAAAAGTATTTTAGATAATTCCTAACGTAGTAATCTAATACCGAATAATACCCTAATCACTATGGTTCTAAGATAACAACTAGTTACCTGGATCGTCGGGAGGAGAGCTGAGTCTAAAGAGACAATCATGAGTTAAGCATGCAATCCAAATCCTCTTCTAACCCCAAGCATTACGGACGAGAATTGTAGCAACGAGACACTAGGCATTTCTTCTTGAACGTTGAAAACTCTTGTTTCGTACTGCTCTGTTACGACCATGATTCCCGATGGTATAAAGCTTAGATTCCAAATCGCTCCGGTCAGAATGTAGAACAAGACGTTATAAACGTTGTGTCCAAAATTAAAGACGATCCAACGGTTAGATCTCCGGCTACGGTTATTTTCGTGAAGGTGCGACAGAGAAAAACCGGGTTGAACCTTTCTCTTCTTTTCCTCTTCCTTTTCTCTCTTTCTTTTCTTGAAACGGTGGGGGGGTTAAATGAGAATGATGCTGCTGAACTTCTTTGAATAAAAATAAGAATTTTATGGATGTTTAATGGTTGAAATAAGGGGTTTTAATGAATGAGAATAATTAGGGGGTTACAAAGCAACAAAGAGTCATGAGAAAAACAAAAGAGAAAAGAAAAGGAGAAGGCTCCCCTTAATCCTTCACTTGGCCGGCTGCCCCAAGCCCAACACCCACACAAAACTTTCGGCCCAATTCAACAACGATCCATGCTCCGAAAGCCCGATACGCGATAAAACGGTTAATTCCTAAATCGCGCCTAAACTTTGAACATACTTAATAATAAAAATAATTCTAATAAATTATATTATAAATATAAATATAATGCACACACTAACACACCATATAATAAAATAATAATTCGGCTCCCAAATTATAAAGAATAAAAATCATTGATCTAGAGAAAATAATAAATTATTTATTTTTTTACGAAAAGAATATCATTTTAAAATAAACTAACACCAAAAATAAAGAGGGAAAAATTACGGGGTGTTACATTATAACTTAAACTAGCATCAAAGTACTCGTATTCATTCAATTTCAAGTAAAAAGGCCTAAAATGGCCTATATTAGGCTACATTTGGTTCTAACTTTCCTACTTTGTGTATTTTCAATCAAAAAAACTTATAAATACATTAAACTAACTACATATATGATGTTTGAGGTGGTTATAACTTAAACTAGCATCAAAGTACTCGTATTCATTCAATTTCAAGTAAAAAGGCCTAAAATGGCCTATATTAGGCTACATTTGGTTCTAACTTTCCTACTTTGTGTATTTTCAATCAAAACAACTTATAAATACATTAAACTAACTACATATATGATGTTTGAGGTGGTTATAAATTAAACTAGCATCAAAGTACTCGTATTCATTCAATTTCAAGTAAAAAGGCCTAAAATGGCCTATATTAGCCTACATTTGGTTCTAACTTTCCTACTTTGTGTATTTTCAATCAAAACAACTTATAAATACATTAAACTAACTACATATATAATGTTTGAGGTGGTTATAACTTAAACTAGCATCAAACTACTCGTATTCATTCAATTTCAAGTAAAAAGGCCTAAAATGGCCTATATTAGGCTACATTTGGTTCTAACTTTCCTACTTTGTCTATTTTCAATCAAAAAAACTTATAAATACATTAAACTAACTACATATATGATGTTTGAGGTTATTATAACTTAAACTAGCATCAAAGTACTCGTATTCATTCAATTTCAAGTAAAAAGGCCTAAAATGGCCTATATTAGGCTACATTTGGTTCTAACTTTCCTACTTTGTGTATTTTCAATCAAAACAACTTATAAATACATTAAAATAACTACATATATGATGTTTGAGGTGGTTATAACTTAAACTAGCATCAAAGTACTCGTATTCATTCAATTTCAAGTAAAAAGGCCTAAAATGGCCTATATTAGGCTACATTTGGTTCTAACTTTCCTACTTTGTGTATTTTTAACCAAAACAACTTATAAATACATTAAACTAACTACATATATGATGTTTGAGGTGATTATAACTTAAACTAGCATCAAAGTACTCGTATTCATTCAATTTCAAGTAAAAAGGCCAAAAATGGCCTATATTAGCCTACATTTGGTTCTAACTTTCCTACTTTGTGTATTTTCAATCAAAACAACTTATAAATACATTAAACTAACTACATATATGATGTTTGAGGTGGTTATAAATTAAACTAGAATCAAAGTACTCGTATTCATTCAATTTCAAGTAAAAAGGCCTAAAATGGCCTATATTAGCCTACATTTGGTTCTAACTTTCCTACTTTGTGTATTTTCAATCAAAACAACTTATAAATACATTAAACTAACTACATATATAATGTTTGAGGTGGTTATAACTTAAACTAGCATCAAACTACTCGTATTCATTCAATTTCAAGTAAAAAGGCCTAAAATGGCCTATATTAGGCTACATGTGGTTCTAACTTTCCTACTTTGTGTATTTTCAATCAAAAAAACTTATAAATGCATTAAACTAACTACATATATGATGTTTGAGGTGATTATAACTTAAACTAGCATCAAAGTACTCGTATTCATTCAATTTCAAGTAAAAAGGCCTAAAATGGCCTATATTAGGTTACATTTGGTTCTAACTTTCCTACTTTGTGTATTTTCAATCAAAACAACTTATAAATACATTAAAATAACTACATATATGATGTTTGAGGTGGTTATAACTTAAACTAGCATCAAAGTACTCGTATTCATTCAATTTCAAGTAAAAAGGCCTAAAATGGCCTATATTAGGCTACATTTGGTTCTAACTTTCCTACTTTGTGTATTTTTAACCAAAACAACTTATAAATACATTAAACTAACTACATATATGATGTTTGAGATGATTATAACTTAAACTAGCATCAAAGTACTCGTATTCATTCAATTTCAAGTAAAAAGGCCTAAAATGGCCTATATTAGCCTACATTTGGTTCTAACTTTCCTACTTTGTGTATTTTCAATCAAAACAACTTATAAATACATTAAACTAACTACATATATGATGTTTGAGGTGGTTATAACTTAAACTAGCATCAAACTACTCGTATTCATTCAATTTCAAGTAAAAAGGCCTAAAATGGGCTATATTAGGCTACATTTGGTTCTAACTTTCCTACTTTGTGTATTTTCAATCAAAACAACTTATAAATACATTAAACTAACTACATATATGATGTTTGAGGTGGTTATAACTTAAACTAGCATCAAAGTACTCGTATTCATTCAATTTCAAGTAAAAAGGCCTAAAATGGCCTATATTAGGCTACATTTGGTTCTAACTTTCCTACTTTGTGTATTTTCAATAAAAACAACTTATAAATACATTAAACTAACTACATATATGATGTTTGAGGTGATTATAACTTAAACTAGCATCAAAGTACTCGTATTCATTCAATTTCAAGTAAAAAGGCCTAAAATGGCCTATATTAGGCTACATTTGGTTCTAACTTTCCTACTTTGTGTATTTTCAATCAAAACAACTTATAAATACATTAAACTAACTACATATATGATGTTTGAGGTGGTTATAACATAAACTAGCATCAAAGTACTCGTATTCATTCAATTTCAAGTAAAAAGGCCTAAAATGGCCTATATTAGGCTACATTTGGTTCTAACTTTCCTACTTTGTGTATTTTCAATCAAAACAACTTATAAATACATTAAACTAACTACATATATGATGTTTGAGGTGGTTATAAATTAAACTAGCATCAAAGTACTCGTATTCATTCAATTTCAAGTAAAAAGGCCTAAAATGGCCTATATTAGGCTACATTTGGTTCTAACTTTCCTACTTTGTGTATTTTCAATCAAAACAACTTATAAATACATTAAACTAACTACATATATGATGTTTGAGGTGGTTATAACTTAAACCAGCATCAAAGTACTCGTATTGATTCAATTTCAAGTAAAAAGACCTAAAATGGCCTATATTAGGCTACATTTGGTTCCAACTTTCCTACTTTGTATATTTTCAATCAAAACAACTTATAAATACATTAAACTAACTACATATATGATGTTTGAGGTGGTTATAACATTAACTAGCATCAAAGTACTCGTATTCATTCAATTTCAAGTAAAAAGGCCTAAAATGGCCTATATTAGGCTACATTTGGTTCTAACTTTCCTACTTTGTGTATTTTCAATCAAAACAACTTATAAATACATTAAACTAACTACATATATGATGTTTGAGGTGGTTATAAATTAAACTAGCATCAAAGTACTCGTATTCATTCAATTTCAAGTAAAAAGGCCTAAAATGGCCTATATTAGGCTACATTTGGTTCTAACTTTCCTACTTTGTGTATTTTCAATCAAAACAACTTATAGATACATTAAACTAACTACATATATGATGTTTGAGGTGATTATAACTTAAACTAGCATCAATGTACTCGTATTCATTCAATTTCAAGTAAAAGGCCTAAAATGGCCTATATTAGGCTACATTTGGTTCTAACTTTCCTACTTTGTGTATTTTCAATCAAAACAACTTATAAATACATTAAAATAACTACATATATGATGTTTGAGGTGGTTATAACTTAAACTAGCATCAAAGTACTCGTATTCATTCAATTTCAAGTAAAAAGGCCTAAAAATGGCCTATATTAGGCTACATTTGGTTCTAACTTTCCTACTTTGTGTATTTTTAATCAAAACAACTTATAAATACATTAAACTAACTACATATATGATGTTTGAGGTGATTATAACTTAAACTAGCATCAAAGTACTCGTATTCATTCAATTTCAAGTAAAAGGCCTAAAATGGCCTATATTAGTCTACATTTGGTTCTAACTTTCCTACTTTGTGTATTTTTCAATCAAAACAACTTATAAATACATTAAACTAACTACATATATGATGTTTGAGGTGGTTATAACTTAAACCAGCATCAAAGTACTCGTATTGATTCAATTTCAAGTAAAAAGGCCTAAAATGGCCTATATTAGGCTACATTTGGTTCCAACTTTCCTACTTTGTGTATTTTCAATCAAAACAACTTATAAATACATTAAACTAACTATATATATGATGTTTGAGGTGGTTATAAATTAAACTAGCATCAAAGTACTCGTATTCATTCAATTTCAAGTAAAAAGGCCTAAAATGGCCTATATTAAGGCTACATTTGGTTCTAACTTTCCTACTTTGTGTATTTTCAATCAAAACAACTTATAGATACATTAAACTAACTACATATATGATGTTTGAGGTGATTATAACTTAAACTAGCATCAATGTACTCGTATTCATTCAATTTCAAGTAAAAAGGCCTAAAATGGCCTATATTAGGCTACATTTGGTTCTAACTTTCCTACTTTGTGTATTTTCAATCAAAACAACTTATAAATACATTAAAATAACTACATATATGATGTTTGAGGTGGTTATAACTTAAACTAGCATCAAAGTACTCGTATTCATTCAATTTCAAGTAAAAAGGCCTAAAATGGCCTATATTAGGCTACATTTGGTTCTAACTTTCCTACTTTGTGTATTTTTAATCAAAACAACTTATAAATACATTAAAGTAACTACATATATGATGTTTGAGGTGATTATAACTTAAACTAGCATCAAAGTACTCGTATTCATTCAATTTCAAGTAAAAAGGCCTAAAATGGCCTATATTAGTCTACATTTGGTTCTAACTTTCCTACTTTGTGTATTTTCAATCAAAA